>CM027573.2:19423491-20680349 GCA_015852605.2 Populus deltoides
TGACTCAAGTAATGGGCCCAAATATATACAATTATTTTGAATTGTCAAGCCTATTATCTCAAGACTCAACTAAATACTGGTCTAGACATGATAGGATCTGATGAACCTCCAGACTTATAATTTCTCGGGTTAGCTAAACGTTGAGTCTAATATTTATGGATTTAGAAAATCACCAGCCCATCATCTTCAGCTTCAAACAAGCACTGAGCTCAGACTTGTGTGGATCCAGCAAACCCTTAAACCCATAATTAGATATGTTTTACTCTAATAATCATAAAAAATATTCTACTCTGATAAGCTAGAGATAGAGATATTTTATCCTGATAAAACATAGATATCTAACTTATATGTAAATTTATTTTTTTTCCGTGAAAAGACAGATCTCATAAGTTATAAAAGAAATCAATAAATCTATTTTCCTTTCGTACGTGAAAAACCAGACCTCATAAGCTATAAAAGAAATGGATGTAACCTCCCATGAGGGTAGATTTAATTTTTCTCAACCTAGAATAACATATATTTATTTCTAAGGCTTTTTATATAACAAAGTTTGCTTATCTTTTGTGCTATTTTTTTTAAGACATACGATGCCATTGTCGGCGATGTAACCATACTAGCCAGCAGAGCAGAAAAGGTTGAGTTTACACAACCATATGCAGAATCAGGATTGTCAATGATAGTTCCAGCGAAGTATAAAGAGTCAGCATGGATGTTTATGAAGCCGTTTACAAAGGAAATGTGGTTGGTCACTGGTGCCGTATTGATCTACACAATGTTCATAGTGTGGTTCTTGGAGCATCACACCAATCCTGAATTCAACGGCCCATGGAAGAATCAGATTGGCACAGCTCTCTGGTTTACTTTCTCCTCTCTTTATTTTGCACACAGTAAGTTGCTTTCGAGAAACAGTAAGACTAGAATAGTTTATTGTGCTATCCACACAAGTGTCTTAAGTGTGCACCAGAGAAAATGCATCTCATCCAGCTTTGGCAGCTGCATTTCTTACTGCATGAGACATTATAATCAATCGTTGACATTTATATAGCTATGGTAGAGAAAATTCATAAGATTTAAATTTTTATGCAGGGGAGAAGATATACAGTAACCTCACCAGAGTGGTTCTTGTCGTGTGGCTTTTCGTAGTATTGATCTTAAACTCGAGCTACACTGCCAGTCTCGCTTCAATGCTGACTGTCCGACGTCTGCAGCCAAATGTTACTGATATTGAGTGGCTGAAAAGGAACAGCTTAAAAGTTGGTTGTGATGGAGATTCATTTGTAAAGAATTATCTGCGGAATGTGCTTGGATTCAAACCAGAGAACATCAAGAATGTTAGCTCTGAATACAGTTATGAAGGAGAATTTGAAAGTGCCACCATATCTGCTGCCTTTCTAGAACTCCCATATGAGAAAGTTTTCATCGGTCATTACTGCAAGCGATATAGTGCAACCACACCTACTTACAGATTTGGTGGACTAGGCTTTGTAAGTTCATGACAGATTACCAGAAAGAATTCCAATTAAATAGTCAAGCAATTACTAGCACTCTTTCAAAAAATGCATTTCCCCGCATAAGTGACTGATCGATTGAATACTGCTCTGATTTTGTTTCCAGGTATTTCAGAAAGGCTCTCCTATCGCCGCAGATGTTTCCAAAGCGATCCTGAATCTATCAGAAGATGGAGAACTAAAAACTTTGGAAGAAAAGTGGTTTGCTCAGTCGCGACAGTGCTTCAGCAATGCAACTGACAATGATAAAACTGAAAGCTTGAGCCTGCAAAGCTTCTGGGGTATCTACATTATAACCGGTGCCACTTCGACCATTTGTTTTCTCCTATTTCTGTTTCACTTGCTGAAAAACTACCATAAACAAGAAGTGGAGGACAGAGGCAATGCAACTCCAAGTGATAAGAGTGTTTGGGAAAAAACAGTTGCTCTAGCAAGGTATATCTATCATGGAGAGACTGTTACTCCAGGAGAATCTCCAATTTCTGATCCTACCCCTGATATCCATGAATGGAACTCTTCCAATTTGGAACTCTCTAATCCTGAAGACACTCAAGAGAATCTTCTCTCCTCATCACCAGCTGAAATTGAAGTTGTAAATATTCCAGATTCTGACACCCAAAAAAGCAGCAATGTGGTCTGACGCTCTCTTTTCGCATATGTACTGACTGCTAGGTGTAAATGAGCTGATATGAATATACTGGTTAGATTTGGATATTTTGGCTACTTCAGGTCTGATTCAAAACACATCTCCAAACTACAGTAAATATGTGAAAGATGCAAACCTAGAGACACAAGTAATTATCTTTGACGACTGATTTGTGGCCAAATATATGTAACAAAAATCCTTTGATTGTATTTTCCATTGGGGTAGTCGTATAGGCTTGTATAAATATCCTGAATACTTTTTGTTAGATACATGAAATATACAATTTTCATTTTGTTTTTACATGATATCAAGAGTATTTCTTCGAGTTCTATTATTTATTTATTTTTTCTTGGTTTCCAACAAGTTTTTCCCTGTGGGTTTGGGTTGCTCCCATGATACAGAAGCACCCATTTGCCATATCGTGATCATGATCTCTTCTACTATTTATTTTTTCTTGGTCTCTTCTACTTGTCAAGAGTATTTTTTTTTTTTTAACACTTCTATCAATCATAAATTATTTTATAAGAATTTATTAGGTGATGAATAATGTGTTCAAATCATTTCGGTGACTGTCTGTTAATTGGGCTAATACACGATCGCTATGGTGATTCCACGAAGTTTAGAGAGCTGAATTCTGCTATTAGTCTCTGATTTTGGGAATCTGTTAACGTAATTGACGTGAGGCGTGAGGGTATCTACTTATAATTATTAGAACGGGTCAAAGGAAGGAATCATTCTAAGTTCATCGAAGAGGCCAGAGGGAGCAAGAAATATTTAGAAACACGCATTTGGGACTGAAAGTCAAGTTCTAGAAAAACTCTTCCCACATGCATCCACCAACTTTCGAAAGTTTGATTAAATACTCAATTTTAAAAATCAGATAAGTTCGAGCGCCTATATATATATATATAATTACATCGATCTTAAGATTGAACATAAGTTTTTACATGTAAAATTTAGGATAAATTGAAATTTTAATGGCTATGATATTAATTTTACATATTAATGATGAAGTCATTAAAAATTGAGGTTGGATTTTAGTTTTTCTCGATTGCATTTTAGGTTGAAGTGTCTAGTTTGGGTCATTCCATGTTCTCTAGCGAGAACAGGTATCTTATAAGATTAAAAAACTCGTATACATTTAAGTTAGTAAATTGTAAGATGAAAGAAAAGTATAGCAAAAAAAAGTGAAAGGTAAGGAGGAAAAAAAATATGTGTGGTTGTGTTGTTTGCACTGTATAAACTTGTGATTGAACTTGAATGAGCTTGTGTGATTGGAGTGGCCTTGGCTTTAAGTGGCCTTAAATGACCTTGATGAGCCTTGAGTGGCCTTATGTTATATGATATCTTGCCTTGAATTGTTTTCCTGTGGAGTTATATCTTATCTTAAATAAATTTATTTATTTGGTGATTTAAAATATTTATATATCTCTATTATTTTAGCTTATATCATGGAAAATGAATTAATGGCCAAGAATAATTATTCTTCTTTGTAGGTAACTTGACAAAAACAAGTTGTTTGTTGTTGTGCCTTGTTGGGTCATTAATGAAAAAGATGTGAAAGGTTGGTAACCTTTAAAGACACAAGTTGATAATAGATAGTCATTTGAGAGAGAATAGAGACCACACCCTCTGAGGAGATGGCTTAAAGGAGATAGTCATTGGTGAAAAAAAGAAAGCAACTAATAATTTTACAATTTGTTTTCTTATGGTGTGTGATAGTCATTGTACCTGCTGGGAATTTATGCTAGGCGGACGGGCATATCTAGGTTGTTATTTGGGATTAGACCAAATGGCAGGCCATTCCTGCTATTTAGGCATTTGAGTTGGATAGACAGATTATCTTCTAGGTCGCCATCAAAGCACAGCCCAAATGGTAGGCCAAGGAATTCCTTGCCTTTTAGGCATGGCCCAAATAGCAAGCCAAAGATTTCTTTGTTGTTTGGGTATGGTCAAAATGACAATAGGATAATCTCCTTTATTTTTTTTAGTATCATCATTTGCCCCTATGTATTTCAAATATTTATGTTCAAAAGACTTAGCTAATAGAAGTACAAGGGAAAGAAAACACTTATTGTTTTATACATGTCATATTACCTTCCTATGACTTTTATAAACATGTTGTGTAAGATATGAGAGTTCAGTTCACTTGTTTGTTCATTTTAGAGTGTAAGGAACTTTCATTTAAGTAGGAAAATGATTTGTGATTATAATAAATCATTGTGTATAAAGACGTTTCACAAAGACATGGAGATTTCATTAGAAATATGGAGATTTTGTTGGAGACATGAAGATCTGTGAAGATTTTGTTTAGAGATATAGAGATCTCATTTAGAGACATGTATAAACAATATTTTTTTATTAAAAATTTCAAAAGATTTTCCCATCCAAGAGGAAATACAATTTCTGAAGCTTATCTTATCTCAGAAATACATCGTGGGATATGTTGATTTCTTTCTTTTTTTAATTTATATTGCATTTCCTTCTTTACAAAGCATTAAAAGTGACTCTTGTCAATCAATCTTTCTATCTTATTTTTTAGGGTATAATAGTTTTTGATGTCATGCCTATTGTCATGGTGAAAAAAAAAGATTTGTTAGGGTTTTTTATGTTCATAGCACTCTTCATAGAAGGTAGGTATTGTATGGATTCTTTTCCTTGATGGTATTCAATGCATCAGTACACATGGTGGTCAAAGTTGTCAAGGGCTTAAGAAAAAACAAGCATTCGTGAATGGAACCCTTGGTGTTCATCTTGGATTCTCTAAGGCAACTGGCAGATTGATGATGCTTTGGAGATTATACTCTCTATTATTAAAAATAAGGGTGTTCTTGTTTAACCATGCTCGTTTCTTCTACTTAAATATGATTTTCCAATTCTTATTTCACTTTGAGGAGAGATTGGTCAAAGAGATTAAGCAAATTTTCCCATAAAGAATAATTTTAGACTCCATTAATTAGGGCTTTAATGACAATGAGTTCGAGTATACTTTTCACATTAAGCATTTTCTCATAAAACCTTCGAAGATATGCTTTAGTGGCAAAGAGCTTTAATATGTTATTTTTAGTTAGTATGCTTGTAGAGAAATAGAAAATAATTTTGGCATATAGATCGATAAAGTCAAGGATAGAGTCAAGCTCAAGGCTATGATACCACACATAAACAAATCCATGGAATGTTATTGAAAATAAATTTGAACATGGCATTATTGTCTTAGATTACAAGTTTACATTTTGTATATGCTCTTTTATAGCAGTAAGACTATTGTAGTTACCTTTAGTCATACCTCTTTAAACCTATTTAAGAAAAAATAAATACTAAATACTCAATTATAAAAATCAAATAAGTGCAGACTATCGATGTCTATATGTAAGCTTTTAGATCAATCAAGATTTTAATTACTATAATGTTTTATATATCGATCCAACATTTGTTCATATATGCTGTAACAGGCCGGCCTAACCTATTGTATATTGTCCGTTTTGAGCCCTAACGCCCTCACGGTTTTGTTCCTGGTGACGCGAGCCCACTTCTGAGCCTAACGCTCTAAAACGCGTACAACAGGTCAGCGACCAGCACTACTCATAAAGCCCTAGTTCTAAACACTCGCTTCCGATGTGGGATATCACAATCCCCCCACCTTAAGATGAGCCGTCTTCGACTTTGATACCAAATGTAACAGCTCAGCCTAACCTGCTATATATTGTCCGCTTTGGGCTCTACCGCCTTCACGGTTTTGTTCCTAGTGACACAAGCTAACTTCTGAGCCTGACGCCCCAAAACACGTACAACAGGTTAGCGACCAGCACAACTCATAAAGCCTTAGCTCTGGATGCTTAGTTCTGGATGCTCGCTTCCGATGTGAGATATCACATATGCAATAGTAAAACTAAGTCAATAATGCTTCCCCATACATTAAAAAATGTAAAAATAAAAGTCATCAGCCCTTCACTATAACATGTGAGAGGAATCATTGTGGATTTGCACAATGTTCAATTTTTTTTATCATTAGATTTATCTTACTTCAATTATCAGACTTTTGAGGGAACCAAAATTAAAAGTGAGTTCAAATGACAACCCTTTATTTAATATGAAAATATTTTTCTATTTTGGTTCTTTATTTCTTCTTTTTTATTTCAGTCATAGAGTTTTTTTTTTCAATTTCATCATTCTCCATTATGTTGAACGGTGATTCTGCTTGATGATTTGATTAGTGATACTTTTTTTTAGGTTATCATAGTCTTAAAAAATATGTCGCCATTAGTTTGGTTCTTGATTTTGCAAAAAAAAAATCAATTTATTTGTTTGGAAAAAAAAATAAAAATTAGACGACCAAAATAAAAATCTAAGAGAAAAGGGAGCTTTTTTAAATACAAATTTGGTATTAATGCCCTTTAGGTATAAGATCTTGTCCAAATTTATTTTTTGCCCTTTTTGTTTGAAAAATATATGGTTTAGTCCAATATTTTATTTTATTCACATTTTAATCACTAGATTTAAATAAGAGATGGAGTCATCAAATTACAAAGAATAAAAGAGAAAGATATTAATTGGCCACATTTCAACAACAAAAAAGGCAATCCTAGCATCAATGAGTTCCATTTAATAAAGAGAGTCACATTGAAGTCTTTTAAAATCTTTATTTTGCCTAAAAATAGTAGATCAGGGTTGAGAGAGAATTTTATTTCTCCACTTTGATTTGTATTGTTGAACCATTTTTGGGGTTTTTTAGGTTAATTAATTGGTTTTGGGTTGTTCTAGGGGTGTTTATTAAGTTTTTTTAGGTGAAATTGATTAAAATCAGAATTTCTAAGAAAAATAGCATCGCTCCCGATTTTCCGATTACTTTTGTGATGTTTCGAAAGTGTATAATTGTTTTCACATAGAATAGTTATATAATCAAGGTTTTAGTAGCAATGGGTTCAAATAAACTTTTCACGTTGAATTTCCTTTTCAAACCTTTGAAGATATGTTCTAGTGCCCTCATGTAATTGCAAATATCTCAATTGTACTCTTTTTAGTTGGTATGCTTGTACTAAAACAAGAGAAGAGTTTGAGGTAGAGATCACCAAATCAAATAATAGGTTTAGGCTTAAAGTTGTAATACCATAACCGAGTTGATTTGTGGGATGTTGTTGTGAAGACTTTTCACATAACGTAGTTGTCTTGGGTTATAAGCTCTCACGATGATTTGCATGTTTTATATATGCTCTATTGGATATGTAAGAGCATCTTAGTTGTCTTCGATTACACCTATTTAAACTTATTTGAGAAATAATAAAAATTAAGTACTCAATTATGAAAATTAAATTAGTTAATATGCTTGTATAATTATAAGACTGAACATCAATGTCTACATGTAAACTTTTGAATAAATAAAGAATTTAATGACTATAATGTTAAATATATCAATTCAATATTTATCCATGTAAATAAAATATTAGCATTTCACTATCGCTTATGAAAGGAATCATTATAGATTAACAAATTCTTCCTTTTTTCCCCTCAAATCTTTTTACTTTAGTTATCAAGTATTGTTTTTTAATTTCATCTTTTTTTTAAATAGATTTTAGTTTATTTTTAAGTAAGATTATAGTTTTTTTATCAAGTTTTTTTTTTCGCAAAGTCTATCACATTTGTTTTGTTTTTTGGAAAAATAAATATTCTACAACTTTTCTACTATCACCTATCCTTATTATTAATATCTTTGAATAGCTAATGAATTTTTAAAAAGTTCATTTTATTTTACTTTTTTGATAACTATCAATTTTCACTCAAGTTTCTTCTCCATCACTTACTTTTTTTAACATTTTATCTATTTATCTTCTTTTTTTTACACACGAGGGTAAAATAAAATTAATCAACTCAGGTAATTGATAGAAAATATTTTTTTTGTAATGATAAACTCGTATAATTTATACAAGGGGTAAAATGAAATTAACTCAATTTTAATCCTTGTTAGCCACCAAGCATGACTAGCTGATTTGAGAGCTAGCGATGACCACACATAAACAGTGTGATCTACTGATCTTAGGCAGCGATGACCACACAAAAACTTGTCCTTGCTAAACACTTCCAGCACAAGCCAAGTCTAAGACGTGTGAAAATAACGCGTACATCATTCCTTGGAAAATTCACGTTCTCCTCTCAAACATCACGGTCAACATATACATTCTTTTTTTTTTGTTTTTTATATGTTGAGGTTATTTATTCAATAACGGTATGGCCAAAACTATTATGATATGCTTTGAAGACAAAGCTCTAATGTCTTTCCCTATCATTAATTTTAACCAACTCTCAAGATTTTGGCTTCTGTTTCTTGTAGTCACCTCCTTTCTAGTCACTACTCTCCCCCATGGAGCTAAAGAAATCAATGATAGTAAAGTCACAAACATTGGCGCCATCATTGATGTCAATTCAAGAACCGGGAAAGAAGAGAAAACAGCAATGGAAATAGCAGTTCAAAAGTTCAACAATGGGTCACCAAATCACAAGCTGTCTCTTTACTTTCAGGATTCCCGGAGTAGCCCACTTCAAGCAGCTCGTGCTGGTAATATTCTTCTTCTTTTTCTGTCTCCTTTATGATATATAGTTACATTTACTTTCAACGTTTAACCATGACAAGAGTGGCTACACTAATGTTGCTCCATGAATTATTCTTGCAGCTGAAAAGTTGATTGAAGAGAATGAAGTGGAAGTGATTATTGGTATGGAAAGATGGGAGGAGGCAGCTTTAGTTGCTGATATTGGAAGCCAATTTAAAGTTCCAGTTATTTCTTTTTCTGCACCTGCCATAACACCACCATTAGCATCATCTCGTTGGCCTTTCTTGATAAGAATCGCTCACGGTGATTCTAACCAAATAAGATGCATTGCATCTGTAATTCAGTCTTATAACTGGAGGAGGGTTGTGACTGTTTACGAAGATTATACATATGGTGGTGATGCTGGCATGCTGGCTCTTCTAACTAAGTCTCTTCAAGATGTGGGTTCAGAGATTGAATATAACTTAGTTCTTCCACCATTTTCCTTCGTATCTGATCCAAAAGATGTTGTGCGAGAAGAACTGAGAAAACTACTAAGTGAAAAAATACAATCTCGGGTTTTTATTGTGCTCCAGTCATCGTTGCCCATGATGATTCATCTGTTTAGAGAAGCTAAGAAGATGGGATTTGTAGGAAATGACATGGTATGGATACTTACAGATACTGTTACAAATTTCTTGGACATAGTTAACACTTCTGTTATCCACTCCATGGAAGGTGCTCTCGGAATTAAGAACTACTACTATGATAATACGAGTTCCTACCAAACTTTTCTTACCCAATTCCGGCAGAAATTCATATCTGAATATCCAGAGGAAGGTTACTATGAGCCAGGATTCTATGCTCTACGAGCACATGACAGCATTGCTATCATCACTCAGGCCATGGACAGACTGAACACTAGGAGTCCAAAATCGTTTCTGGATAACACATTTACAACAAGTTTTGTTGGTTTAAGCGGCGAGATAAATGTCAAAGCAGGTGAGTTGTTGCATAGCCCTATGCTGAGGATTGTGAATGTGGTTGGAAGGAGATACAAGGAGCTAGATTTCTGGATACCTGAGTTTGGATTCTCAAACCAACCTGTGGTGGCAAAAGACGGAGCTGAAGATAGTACAGATGCTATAAGGTTGAAAAGGCCGGTGATTTGGCCGGGCGACCTACAACGTAATCCAAAAGGCTGGTTGATGCCTACTGATACAAAGCGGATGCTTATTGGTGTTCCTGGTAGGACCTCATTTGAGAAGTTTGTGAAAGTATCAACAAACGCTGCTGGTAAGAAGGAATATGATGGTTTCTGCATTGAACTTTTCCATAAGGTGCGAGAAGTTCTGGAATATGATCTGCCTTATCAATTTAAACCCTTCAATGGCACCTATGATGATCTGGTGGATCTCGTTTACAACAAGGTAAGAACTAAATCCTCTTATGTCTAAACATTCAAATTTCTCGATGGTGATCATATGATGAATAGCACTACAAGATGATTTTGTTGTTTCAGTCTGCCATAAATATTTGTTTTGTTATCTTGTGTATAAGCCCTTTATTCATAAAAGAACCTTTTGAAATTTGCTTTTGATTCCCTTTTTTTCATAAAAGAATCTTTTTTAGCACTACAAGGTTGCTATTCAGAGATTTGACCAGAAGTTATTGTTTGATAATAATATAACTTGCTGCTGCAAATCAAAGCTTAGACTAAATGATTAATTAATAAGCTGGATAATTTAAACGCGACAAAGCCTCAAAGTCAAAATTGTCCAGCACACCAAAATCAGGAATAATAGAAAATGGAGGGGAAAATTATTGTAGAGAACATGCAAAACCCCTTTCTATTTTATGCTTTATTAATACTTATTCTCCAACACTTTCCCAATCATTGTTTGAAGTTTGACTTGGTCCTCTAAAGGTGTAGTGAGGTGCGTGGGAAATAGAGTAAAGATGCAAGGCCTACGAAATTATTTTATGTAGATTAGATTCTGTGTTTTTGTTCGGTTTTGACATATTTCTAACAGATTGTTGCTTATCATTTGTGCTAAAAAATTTTGAAGACATTCGATGCCATTGTCGGTGATGTAACCATACTAGCCAACAGATCAGATAAAGTTGAATTCACACAACCATATGCAGAATCAGGATTGTCAATGATAGTTTCGGCAAAGTCTGAAGAGTCAGCATGGATGTTTATGAAGCCTTTCACAAAGGAAATGTGGTTGGTCACTGGTGCTATATTGATCTACACAATGTTCATACTTTGGTTCTTGGAGCATCACACCAATCCTGAGTTCAAAGGCCCGTGGAAGAATCAGATGGGCACAGCTCTGTGGTTTACTTTCTCTTCTCTTTATTTTGCACACAGTAAGTAGAAACTGTAAAACTAGAACAATTTCTTGTGCCATCCACTTAAGATTCTTGAGTATGCACAAGAGAAAATATGTTTCATCTAGCATTGGCAGCTCCAATGCATTAAAAACAATGGTTCACATTCATAGCTGTGGATGGAGATATTACTCGATTCTTTATTCAGAGTTAAAATCACTCATAAGACTACTGCTTTTCTATGCAGGGGAGAAAGTATACAGTAACCTCACCAGAGTGGTTCTTGTCGTGTGGCTTTTCGTAGTATTGATCTTAAACTCGAGCTACACTGCCAGTCTCACTTCAATGCTGACTGTCCGACGTCTGCAGCCAAATGTTACTGATATTGAGTGGCTGAAAAGGAACAGCTTAAAAGTTGGCTGTGATGGAGATTCATTTGTACGGAATTATCTGCGGAATGTTCTTGGATTCAAACCAGAGAACATCAAGAATGTTGGCAATGAATACAACTATAAAGGGGAATTTGAAAGTGCCTCCATATCTGCTGCCTTTCTTGAACTCCCATATGGGAAAGTTTTCATCGGTCATTACTGCAAGCGATATAGTGCAGCCACACCAACCTATAGATTTGGAGGACTAGGTTTTGTGAGTTCTTGACTGATTTCGATCAAAATTTTCTATCTCGCCATCTTAAATAGTCGAGCAATTACTAGCACTCTTTCAAAGATGCATTTCCCCGCATAAGTGACTGATTGAATACTGCTTTGATTCTCTGTCAGGTATTTCAGAAAGGCTCTCCTATCGCCGCAGACGTTTCCAAAGCGATCCTGAAGCTATCAGAAAACGGAGAGCTGAAAACTTTGGAAGAAAAGTGGTTTGCTCCCTCACGAGAGTGCTCAAGCAGTGCAACTGACAATGATATAACTGAAAGCTTGAGCCTGCAAAACTTCTGGGGTATCTACATTATAACTGGTACCACTTCGACCATTTGTTTGCTCCTATTTCTATTTCGATTGCTGAAGAATTACCATCATCAACAAGACGAGGACAGAGGCAATGCAACTCCAAGTGATAAGAGTGTTTGGGGAAAACAGTTACTCTAGCAAGGTATATCTATCATGGAGAGACTGTTATCCCAGGAGGATCTCCAATTTCTGCTCCTTCTCCTGATGTCTATGAATGGAACTCTTCGAGGAGGGAATTCACTAGTCCTGAAGACACTCCAGAGAATCTTCAGCCCCTCACCACCAGCTGAAATTGAAGTTGTAAATATTCCAGAGTTTGACACCAAAGAAAACAGCAATTAGGTCTGACACTATCACTTCTCCCATGTTAAATGTAATTACTTGTGACTCTAGTTTTACATCTCACAGATTTACTGTGGTTTGGAGATGTGCATTGAATCGGACCAGCGAGAATATATAATATGAATAGCAAGCTACAAAAGTGATCCTGAAGGCCCACGGGTAATCAATGATGTCTTTCGGATCGGTGACTATAACTTGCAGAGAATTGATTGGTTGTAAGTAATGATTTTATTTATGTAAAATATATTTATTATTAATAAAAAAAAATTATATTTTTTAATATTTATATATATTTAATTAATGAATATAATGTTTAATTAACTAATCTAGATTAAAGATAAAGTTTATGAGACAAAAATGATTTGCAAAGAAAATTAAAATTGTTATAATTATGAAATTCTTATTGTATCAAAATATTATTTCTAAATGTTCTCTGTCAATATTTTATTAAGAGTAAACATTAATTAGAGCTATTGAGACTGGTATATATTAAGTTTCTTCTTTTATGAAAAAAAATATAATAAATATATTTTTGTAAAATATATTTATTATTAATAAAAAAATTATATTTTTTAATATTTATATATATTTAATTAATGAATATAATGTTTAATTAACTAATCTAGAGTAAAGATAAAGTTTATGAGACAAAAATGATTTGCAAAGAAAATTAAAATTGTTATAATTATGAAATTCTTATTGTATCAAAATATTGTTTCTAAATGTTCTCGGTCAATATTTTATTAAGAGTAAACATTAATTAGAGCTATTGAGACTGGTATATATTAAGTTTCTTCTTTTATGAAAAAAAAAAAGTTCCTCTCATAAACTTATGCATAAAAAATACCTGAAACTAATATGTAGATTCTTGTCAAATGACATGTACATTGAATTGATCAGCAAAAGAATTCCATATGGATAAATCACTTATGTCTATGAAATGACTCACGTGATAGTTATGTAAATGATCCTTATACTCTTGATCACTAAGTTATCTTATTAGAGAATGTTATGATTTGATCTTAACCACACGTTGTCTTATTCAAGGCTAACAAACAAGCAGATATAGATTATAACATAAACTATATAAAGATATTTAAGTAATCAAGAAAGAATTCACCATCCTATGTGTATTAGAAAAAAAATATTCATCTATTATCAAAAAGTATTAATTGTGAAATCTTTGGCTAAGATGGAATGAGTTTTGAAAAAAAAATAAAATCTTATTAAAATAATCAATAACTTTATTGTTGATAACTAACATATTTGACAAAGCTAAAATATTACATACTATAATATCTAAATCGAAATATTCTTGGTGAATAAATAATAATTATACTGAGAAACTAAGTATTGAAAAGTTAAGTTAAACTACTTATGACTTTTATAATATTTGGGAGATGATGACAGATTGCTAGATATTGTACTTAATCTTCAATTATAAGTCAATCAATTGTTGAATTGATAATAAATTAAGTTATTTAATTTATTTAATCTTTTTTTTTTTAGGATTATGATTTATATTGGGGTCAACTTATTAGGGAACCTAATGAGTCACGCACATAAGAACCATTGGTCAGAAATTAAAATGGAATGATTTATCAAGTGTGACTTTATTATAAATAAATTTTAAAAATTAAGGATTAGAATATAATTAATACAAGGGATTACAATTCTAGACCTAAAAAAAATCAAGTAGGGACTTAATTGAATAGATTTACAAAAGTATCCTAAAATGATATTGATGATATTATTTAAGGGGTAAATTGATAATTTGTCATTTATAAGGTTTTTAGATTTTCCTATAAATAAAATGTTATGTATTTTATTTTTAAAAAAAATAAGAAAGTGAGGAAAGCATAGTATAAAAACATCTAAAACATTAAAAAAAAAATTAAAGCTTGCACTCTAAAATATAGCAATCTCTCACTCTTAAAAGGGTTTAGGAGATTTTTCATTAGTAGTTTGTGTGGATTGTCATTAGAGATTGGACACTTAGACGGTTTATAGTTTGTGACAATCCAACCTTGAAACAAATATTCAAAGCTGAAAAGAATAATCTAATCTTCAAATAATCTTTGCATAAACCCTAAACAACTCTAAATCTGTCTAACAGGATCCTTGAAACTCCTAAGAATTTTTAAATTTATCATTTTTGTTGCTTGTATGTGTTTTGAAAAACCCAACATTTTAACCCTCCTCATGGTGTTTAATCCTAAGGGATGCACGCAATACAAATTTCATAATGCAGAATTCACTTAATTCATCTTATTAGTTCGGCTCGTCTAAAATAAATGTCTTTAAAATTAGAGAATTCAATGAACTATAAATAATCTCTTAACCATAAATAATCTCTTAACAATCCCATCAAATAAGTAGAAGATTCATTAAGTTGTGAAACTTTGCCCTTCCATAATGTTATATGCTTCCAATGCCAATAAAAAAGTAAAACATGCAATGGTATTTAACATTTAGAAAACCACCAAATAAAATGTGTCCCAAACCGAAATATCATAAGTATTGCCTCGTCCTGGACCATCGCAAGGAAAACTATAACAAAATCCTTTTTATATGACATTAACTTAGAACCACGAGCATCTAAAGCCATTATACTAAGATCAATGTTATTGTATGTAAACCTGGAGCAATAGCATGATAGATTGGCTAAACTAAGGGGGCTAAATTAGCATTGAAATTTATATTTATTGACCAATTCAAATTAGCTCCTTCCTGAACACGACATACAACTTTCCGAGTGTGCTTGTTCCCCCTTTCTTCCTTAATATGACAAGTCTTTTTGAAATAACTCCAACCTATAATTGACAAATTCATAGGTTCAATTTCTATTGGTTGCATACCAATGAGACCTTCCAATAAATCTATTGGAATTAGCTCTATATTAATGGAATCTCATCGTCCATACATAACAAATTGGTGTGGTATATTCATATCATAACATATGAACAATAAGAACTAGCATTCTTATTGAGACTAGAACTCTTTATCTGCGAGATTCAACAACTCTATATATAACACCTCGCTTTTATTTTCTTTCTTTTTTCAAGTCCTGATTCAAAAGTCCACAAGGAGCGATGAATCCCTAATTATATTGTCTTTTTTATTCATAAATTGCCAAGGTAGAGTACGGTAAGGGTAGAAGGAATTTCATATGGAGTGGTGAAATGCGTAGAGATTGAAAAGAACACCAACAGTGAAAGCACTCTAATAGACTAACATTAAGAGACAAAAACTAGGGAAGCGAATGGGATTAGATACCCCAGTAGTCATAACCATTAATGATAGTTATTGAGTGTTGTGCGTATCAACCCGTGTAGTGTTGTAGCTAACACGTTTTGCCTAGGGAGTACGTTCGCAAGAATGAAACTTATAGGAATTGACGAGGGGCGCACAAGTGGTGGAGCATGTGGTTCAATTCGATGCAAAGTAAAGAACCTTATTATGGCTTAATATGCGGTGAATCCTTTTGAAATAGAAGGGTGCCTTCGGGAACGTGGATACTGGTGGAGCATAAACGTCGTTGGCTCATGCTATAAGGTGTTAGGTTAAGTCCCGCAATGAATGCAACCCTCATGTTTAGTTGTCATCGTTGAGTTTGGAACCATGAGTAGATTGTTGGTTATAAGTCGAAGGAAGGTGAGGATGACATCAAGTCATCATGCCCTTTATGCCTTGGGCGCACATGTGCTACAATGGTCAAGACAAAGAGTCGTGATCCCACAAGGTTGAGCTAACTCTAAAATCTTGTTCTCAGTTCAAATTGCGGTCGCAACTCGCTTGCATGAAGCCGGAATCTCTAGTAATTTCTGATCAGTCATACGGTAGCGAATTCATTCCCGGGCCCACACATTGGTCGTCACGCTAAGGAAAGTTGGCTTATAGCAATTATATTACATATACCTAGTTTGATCCCACTCTTCTAATGAAACCATTTTCTCTTGAATCTTACTTTTTTGTAAACCCTTGTCTTTATTTAATTTAATTTGTAATTTAGCATTATCCCATATGAATACAATCAATCTAATTACACGAAGTTTTTAGTTTAAATCATCGCATAGAAATATAAGTCTTTGGTTGATCTAAGTTATGTAATTTATTTTTTATTAATGTTTTCTTTTGGTTAATCTTTGAATTGAATAAAATAGGAATCATTCTATAAAACCTTTTTTTTTCCTTTTACAACTCCAAATTTTTTTTACTATTCTTTTAGATCTGGTTATGTAGGGCATTTATTGAAACTATTGAATTCAAAATATGGTAAAGTAACTTTGGGGTGGGGAACTACTTCTTTGATAGGTGTCACAATGGCTCTATTTGCGATATTAATATTTATTATTTTAAAGATTTATAACTCTTCTGTTTTACTTGATGGAATTTCAATGAATTAAATTTACAAGAATCACTAAATTCTAGCTTTTCAATACAAGTCATATCTTTCTTCACAAATATCATTGTGTTCAAATAATACGTAAATGCAATTAAATCTAGTTATTTTTTTCAAGAAACATGGAAACATAGATCCAAAGAGTTCGAATTCAAAAAAAAAAGTAGATGTGTTTTTCATTATATCTTTATCTTCGGGCCGATTTAGGGTAAAGAAAAAAAACAATTAATTCATTTGGACCTCTTTGGCTTTGTACCTAGAAAACAAATTGAGTATATGTTTCCCTCCTTTTCCTGCTAGGATTGGAAATCTTGTGTTTTTTATATTCATACGATTGAGTCCTTGAATTTCTAGAAAGAAGTGTTTTGAATTGTTGTTATTTTGACTCGGATCTGCTTTAAAAAAATCAAGGCATATCAAACTATTTGTTGACACGGATAAAGTTAAGAAAAACCTCTAAAATAATTCTATATAACTCCAATAAGAACCGGTTTATCAAAATAAAAAATTTTAAAATAATTTAGTTGGAATAACTTTCATATTATTTATATTCTTTTTATTTTGAAAATATGAAAACTGTAATCATTAAAATATTTATTTGGTTACTATTAAAAGGATATTATTTAGAAATTATTTACAGAATAAATTACTCCACTCAAAATCAAATAAAAATTAGAAATTGAATTCAATTTCAATATAAATAGTTCAACACAAGCATTGCATCTCTGCCTTCTGCCTGAATGGGGAAAAGCACTAGTCCCAGTCCTTTGCAAATCGACAAGTTCGACTGATACCAAGCAGCAGTAAAGGTAAAGCTATTAATTAGACTTGAGCTGGCCGAAAAATAAAAGCCTGAAAACCAGAAATATTTCACGTCCGAAGTGGCCCTAGTAAGTCCTCGTTCAATTTTAGGAGTTCTCTATCAAGACATGGATTTCCCCTAACTGTTGGTCCTTTCAGAGAGCAGAGTTATGGCGAAGAGTCCACGCGATCACAACTTAACAAGCTCTTATTTCACATTTAACTAGTTTATATGAAGAAATTACTTGGGACTCTAGTGATCTTACGTGGATAGTGTGTTATGACGTGTGCATCCTGGTTCACAGAAGGAAAGGACATCGCTGACCAAGTTCCGGTTGGAGAGCGATGAAACCCATGCATCATTATAAGAAGAGCTATGCTCCAGAAAGATACGTAGCAACTATTAACTACTTTCTTACATAAACCACGAAGAAATACAAAGGGATTCTGAATAAACAAGCCTCTATGTCTGCTGCTGAGTGACAATTACCAACACAAAATACAAGCAAAGCATGCCCCGACTAGCATACAAGGAATCAGAAGTCCTGCAATGCAACTTTGATTTGCTAAATTAGTCAGGATTTGGGAGGGAACTCAGAGCCCTAAATGGTTTCCAAAATCCAATCTACGGGGAGAAGCTCACAGGAAATTGGGGATATGATGGTGTTAGTCCACAACAAATCAGAAAAAGTCAGTTCCCTCTTATGTATATATCAATCTCATTTGACCCGAGAATCTTAGTGCATCACTGACTCCTGCTGGATATGCTTCTAGTACAGCTCAATCACAGCCAAATTCCGGTTCATCTTTTTTTCCGGTAGAAATGCATCCAATTTACCAAAAGCCTCTTCCTCTTCCCCTTCCACGTCCACCCCACCCCCTGCCCCTGCCTCTGCCCCTTGGACCGCCTCTTCCACCATAGGATATACCTTCCAATGCCCTGTTAACAAGTTGATTTGGCAGGCTGCCAGCCCCACGACCCTTTTTTGCCATGTTCCCAGAACCATTAGCAGCAGCAGCAGGTCGTTTCGCTCTGCACACAAGAATACATAGCCTAAGAACAGATCTACTATTTCAGAGAGAGAGAGAGAGATCTGTACAGAAGAACAGGCTCATTCAACTAACATAACATTTGTAGGCATTGCTATGCAGAAACTTTATGGGAGTGACTTTCACTTAACTTATTTCATTTTTATGGGCAAATATCACTTCCTATAGTTGCCTAAGACACAAAGGACATTGTCTAATCACTCACTCCAAAGACAAGAGCCCTGTCACTTTGAGTGACATTGTTATCACTCATTACAAAAAGTACTAACCTCATATTTTCATAAGCTTAGTCCACTAACAAAAATCCCACGATAAAATACATTTAGCCCATCATTTTCTTGATGTCCATTTAAATCCTCAACCAAATCAATGACAGAAGACTCCATCATAACAACTAGGCAAAAAAATAAAATCAAACAATTTCTAAATTTAAGGCTGACAACGGAACATTTGAAAAAATGATAGGGGCACAAATACATTTCACTCCTTTTCCTTTTTAATTAACCAAGATCATTTCAAACTTGCCAAAGTTTTTAATATAAAAAAAAAATAGAACCAAAGACAAGAATTAGACATCTCTCATACCCAGCCTGGACGGTAGTGGAAGGCACAGAAGGTTTTGTTAATTCTTTCCAAGAGAGGTTGACACTCTTATCTCCAATAAATGATGGTATCTTTGAATGCAAAGGCTGAAAATTGTAGAACAATATATGAGTTATTGATACTTCGATAATACATAAGCGTGGAATTCACTTTCACAAAATTTCATTCTTTATAAACCTTTGTCATTGCCAAAATGTTATTGCAAGTACGCAATCCAGTTGTAGTGTTCTGTTTTTGTGTTTTCTGCACATTACAATATAAACATGTTTGTAAGATACCTCTATGAAAAGCTACATAGAAGACAATAAAATCTCCATATCCTGAGAAATTAACTTACTATACTATCCTTTGCTTCATCAGACTTTGCAGCTGCCATTGCTTTGTTGTGTTCAGCCATTCCCTGAGTTAACTTTTTCATGGTAGCCCTGGTTAGATCTTCTACACTACTCAACCTGCATCATCAGACACCAAAAACAATGTGAATGGAGGACCCATATTAGAGCAACAGAAATATTACAAAGTCGTTAGGTTCAAAACCATGAAAATTGTTTAATTGAAAGAAGGGAAAAATAATAAGCCCTTAGACTACTAATCACAGCTCCCTTGGAGTTTGAGACGGAAGCGATTTAGCTTTGTTTTTTTCTCTCCTCAAGTGAGTTCATTTCATAAGCTCAAAATCTCTCTTCACTTTAGAGAAGTTTCCTCCAGGGCTAACAACATGCATTTAGAAAAATAGAAAGCACTGTCGTTTTAGACAGGGTGATGAAGGCAGACTGGTGAAGAATAAAGAACAATTTCCTATCTGCACCAGTTTAGAAGTAGCAAGGTCACACCAAGAATTACAAAACAAAATAAAAAAAAATGATGGATTATAATAACAGAAAATACTATTTTGTTCATTTCAAGTTAAAGAACAAGAACCACTCAATTAATTCAAAAAAAAGAAGTCAGAAATCCACTTTTGAATTTAAAAAAAAAAAAAAGCCACCTCTCTGTCAATTCTGTGTAAAACTCAGAGAAGTCCTCCCCAAGTCGATCTGACGGCTGGCCAGTCACAATCTTGTAACCACACAGGCTGTTTGTAGCATTCGGAGCCTTTAAAACAACAAATATCAAAATACACATCACAGAGCTGATACATGCAAGAGTATGCTGGAAAATGTAAAATCATGAAACTACAACCTTATGAGCTAAGTGGTGGAACGCATATAACAAACACTCAACGTAAGTAAAGTTCATCTCTTCTCCACTCTTCCTCCGCGGCATGTATTTCTGAGTCCAAAAAAAAAAGGAGAAAACATTACTATATGAGACCACAGTCTACATCAACACGTAAGTTTTTGTTATATGCAGAATGTTTAGAAAGGTTTTCACGATGAAATACAATAAAAAATCCTTCTCATGGACATAAAACTGAAAATCTGAGAGAACAAACACACTAGCATTACTGTGTCATTAGAAGTGCATTTGATATAATAATTTCCTTTTTCTTTTGTAATCTTGGACAAACAACTAAAGTAATCTTGAAAAAAGAAAAAGTTACCTTCAGAAGCTGAACGACAGAAGGGAGAATCTGGCGTGAATCCTGTGGCAATGTAAAAGGTGAAATTTCTGCAAGTGCTTTGAGCAAATCAAGCTTTCGTTCATCGGGCAACTAGCATAGAGAAACATTATTAGAATGGACAAGTTCTTGTCCAAAGGCATATGCAAGAACAACCAAAAAAGGTAAAAAGAATAAAGATATCTAAAGATAATGAAGAAGCAGAAGGTAGCAAACTACCTTGTCAAAAACAGGTACGATGTGTTTGTTCAAATAATTGAGGAACCTGCTGCTCGATGCACCCCTCTGTGTTCATAAATTAATGGGGACAAGTTGTAAGGTGAGGAAAAGATGCAAAATACACAAAATCCCAGTAATAAGAAATACAGTCCATACCAGGAAAAATGGAAGTGCCATATACAGGCACGATATCAATCTGTCAATATGGTCTGTATCCGAAACCTGTGTTTTGATACCAATTCAAGTCACTTTAAAGGGATTTTTATAACATCAGGGAGACAAAGAAATATTGGCAAATACTGTGTATTTTGAAGTAAAATGACAGCATGCATTGCTAAAAACCATGAAGAATCAAATCCATCACTTACAACTGATTTCTGAAAAAACCATTACAGTTTACAACACCCAGCATATGAAAATATAAGTAGATCACATGTTCAAGCATGCACAAATAAACATTGTACACGACTCATTAGCTGATTAATTAATGGTGGAAAGAGGGAAACACCATAAAACAGCAACCACAAATGAAGTATGACTAAAACATGAATGAAAATGAAGTTGGAACAAAATACAGTATTGATTTTGAGAGAAACCCCTAAAATCTGAATCTGTTATAAGAAATATAAAAGCTCGTCTCGTCAAACAGCCCTGCTAGGCTATTTGCACTACTTAAAAGTCCTAAACTTATCCTCTAAGAAAAAGAAATCACTAATTCAAAAGTCACAAGCTAATCAAATGACAGCTCGAGAATTCAAATGTCATCAGGATTTCTGATTAAAAGAAATTAATAAGGAAGCAAGAATATTCTTCCAAAGCTCATGTATCACTTATACTCTCAAGCTTTTGGAGATGGTATTCTTTCCAGCATGTTTAAAGTCTTCTGTTAAGCAGTATAGAATTTTACTTCTGCAAGCAATTAATTATACTATTCTTGAAAATTTTAGATAAGTTACAAATGTATGGGCTGCATCTTCCAGCTTAAAATAGAAAACTATGTGGACCAAACACATCTTAAAATTTCTGGTAGAATTAATCTTATTCAGGGCAATAATAAAGCTTCCAAAGCGTATTTCATCAGATTTCCTAACCCATTTATTCTTTAATTTTGACACAAGGAGCATGACCAGAGGCATGAGTGCATGTTACACCATGCTGTTAGAAGTTACATGGTGCATATAATAGAAGCAAGTTATCTATTTATCCACACATACAGGAAATAAGGAAAACAAACAGCCTCCGAATTTGGATTATACCACAAGGCATTATTTACTTGTATCTAATCCCCAATATTCTATGAGTTGGTAGAACGGATCTACTCTGGAAGGAAACACACAAGTTTCTATTGTTGTTTAAGAGCAGATTTTGCAGTTATTACATAGGAAGTTGGTGTTTCATATTTCACAATGAAGTACTTAAAGTAAGAACGCAGTTCCAACA
Source organism: Populus deltoides (assembly GCA_015852605.2). Classification (NCBI taxonomy): domain Eukaryota; kingdom Viridiplantae; phylum Streptophyta; class Magnoliopsida; order Malpighiales; family Salicaceae; genus Populus; species Populus deltoides. The sequence continues at coordinate 19,445,890 of CM027573.2, forward strand.
ATCACTTACATGAGTCACATCAAATGCTGAATCTAAATCAGCCTGTCCTTCAATTATTTCAACTAGTTCTTTCATGCGTTCTGAAGGTGCTTTGTGTCCAAATATGCCCAAAGTTTTTAAGAAGTCCATAAACATTCTGAACTCTGCTCCGGTTACATCTTCTGAGCTCTAAAAGGAAAAAATCAAACTAGTCATGCATACTGTAATGGAACAGCAGAATTTAAAGTTTCATAGAAATAACTGTAAAGTTATGAATACCTTTTTAATCAAATCAGTTATATGACGCTCCATTTCCTCCTGAGGTCTCAGGAGTTCAGCTTTAAGTGGGAAAACCTGAGAATGGAGTTATTAGTCCTCAATTGCTGGCAAAAGCAAAGCAAAATAACATCATCTCTTACATAGCTTTGGGTAATCTTCTAACCTTATCTCTTACAAAGCTCAGCACTTTCTCACGAATAAGCTCATCCGTGCTTGGTTCTTCAACAGTCCCAATATGCTTGAATAAGGCAGACAGAGATGCTGCATAGCAAGAAGATATACAATTTGAGAAAAAACCAAAAGGGTAAAAGAGAATCCACAAAAAAGATGTCTGTCACATGGATAATTAGGAATAGTCAAGCATGTTTTCATTTTCTTTTCTTTTCTTTTTTTCTCTCCTAGATGAAGGGCAGAAATCTATTAATTCATCCACCTAGAGTACAAACCGTCGAAACCAAGATAAACTAACAATTAAGTTCATTAACTATATTTCATATGAAATATGTGCAAACTAGTAACTGACAAAATTTAAAAACTCATCCTATTAGCAAAAATGCTTCCTCCCAGTATTCCACAGCGTTGTCAACCCAAAACACAAACAAAGAAATCCTTTTAAGAATTCAGGTTGATTCTTCTTCCTAAATGTTCTTCTGCTTCACCCATATCTAATTTCATTTTAATGTGCACCAAACATAGAATTGCAGCTTGAGATGCACTTATTATTAACAAGATGTAGTTTACCTTTTCTTCAGTTTGTATTTATCAATTCCCCAAAGTTGGGAAGAAGTCCACAATTCTAAATGGATTTGTCTATATGAAAGAAATGTTATTCTCTATGAAACAATTATAATTTTCAAGAATCCTTGGTGACATGATACAAACAAGCTCGTTTACAAATGTGCTGTTTAATAGCAATAGCAATACCAATTGCAGCTTTTTGAAAACATGATTCACCATTGACCAGGTCCAATAAGGATAACATTTGCCCAAATCAAAACCATGACATTTCCACCTTCAGGCATCAAAAATAGAAGTCTGAAGCACAATATCTATCAACTGCTAAATTTTACAAATTATTATAACTTAAAGGTGCTACAGCAAAGCATGCTACATTTGTTTTGGTTGAAAATCAAAAGCAACCGATGTCACTAAGGGGGATAAACAGCAGAATTCTTGTACAAGCATATTCTAATTTTCCCAAACTTCTGACCTTGTAAGTTGGAACTATACAAGATATGTATCCTAGAGTCCAAAAGATAGTTATTGTATACTTATTTGCACATTATATGATATGCATCCAGATTATTTAACCTATCTTAAAGATTTACCTTTCACATCCTGCCTCAACAGGGACATAAGGGCTTTATGCACAGCATCCCGCTCCACAATTTCCTCTAAAACCACCAAGAAAAGTCAACAAAAATACATACTACACCAACAAAAATCCCCTCTCAAAATTTCTTTTTAAAAAAAAAAAAAAGTCTGATTACCAGCTGCAAGGAGTTGCACAAGAATATCCACAATTTTGGACAAATACTCAGGTGTATCCTTGCAGAATAACGGCAGTCCCCTAATCGCTTGCACCCGAACCTGCAAATGACCATTTAACACTTGATTGCGTACAAAAGGTGAAACAGTCCATGATTGCTAGTTTAACTTACTAAACAAATGCCTAATCAAATTTAATTCTTCAAAACACGAAAAAAAAAAAAAAAACCTAAACCGTGTTCAAAAGACATAAAAATGAGAATTAATAGAAATAAAAGTTTGTAAATTATATGAGATACACTAACCGCGAGCTCTTCTTGTTCAATCAAATCGATTTGCGTCTCGACAGCTTGACTGGAAAGCTCGGGGAAGAACTTGAAGAACCTAGGGATTAGCTGTGCCGCCAATTGCTTCGCTTTGATGCTCGTTTTAGCTGCATCCATAATCCCCTGGTAATCCTTCACATTCTACAATAATTAAACAAGAAAAAAAAAGCAAGTTAAAATCACATAATTATAAAATGATTTAAAAGAAAGGAAATTCAAAAATAAATAAATAAATAAAAATAAAACTCTAGGGTTCACCTGAGACTTGTCTTTGGACTCACTGAGACGCTCGCCAAACTCGTAAAGTTTCTCGATGTGGCTGCCGTCGGTGGTGGTGTTGGAGTCGGTCATTTGAAGAGAAACTGAGAGAGAGATTCAAAAATTGTTCAGAAGAAAGAAAATGACTAGTTCTAGTATTTCATTGGATTTTTTTTTCATATTTAAATAACTGAAGAAAGAAAGAAAGAAAGAAAGAATAATAATTTTAAGTTTTAAGAGATGGAGACGTACAGATAAAAGGAGTTTCAGTTACTAGAAGAGTAGAGTGAGAGTGAAAGAGAGCTTCCAAGGGTGGTTTTGATTGATAAGAGAAAGAAAGATAGAAGAAAGACCTTCATCGATCACGCGGAGTCTGCAGGTGTTATCTTCCGAACTTTAACGGCGTCGTTTGCTTGGATCCCCTCTCACGCTTGGTTTTGCTCTCTCTTCTCATCTTGTTTTCTTTTACGTTTCAAAATTCAAAATTATTTTTAAAAAGTTTTGAAATGTTTTTCAAAAAAAATTATTTTTTATATTTTTAAATTATTTTAATTTATTAATCTCAAGAATAAATTTTAAAAAGTTAAAGAAATTATTTTAATATATTTTTAAAATAAAAAATATTTTTAAAAACAATTGTTATCATAATATTAAACAGATTTTGTGGTGGTGTATTTATTTCAGTATTTCAACTATATTTTAAAAAAAATTAAAACTTTTTGCTTTAAACTATTTTTTTGATGTTTTTGGATAATTTTGATTTGCTGGTGTCAAAAATAAATTTTAAAATATATATATATATTATTTTAATGTATTTCCAAGCAAAAAAACTTTAAAAAATAACTATTACCGCAATGTAAAAAACTATTTTAAGAAGTGTTTGGCATAACTTCTGCTTCTGCATTTAGGTAATTTTTAAAAATGTTTTTGGCTTGAAAAAGATATTAAACTGATTTTTTTTAGTATTTTGTTATAGTTTTGATATACTAATATAAAAAATAAAATAAAAAACTAAAAAAATTATTTTAATATATTTAAAAAAATATATTATTTTAAAAAATATCATTCTTCACTATCTCAAAAATCCTCTAAGAACATAAGACATCAATCTTGGTATTTGGAAGTGACAACTCCTAATGAAAGTTGTTAATTCTATTTTCTTTTGACTGGCATAATTAGTAAATCTAGTTTTATTTTAAAAATAAAATAAATTTAATATCATTTAGAATCTTAGATCATTTTAGATTTTCCATTTAAATTTTAGCCAAGATATTTCTGATTTACTGTCCATTCTAAAAACTTATGTCTATGAGATAGTTGCTGCTTTGATATATTTATCCAAGAATGTTGTTTATAGGTTGCAATTTTTTATCCTACACATTGCATGCTATCTTAATCTAAGGATGTGTATGAGAATACGATAACGGTTGTAATTCAAAGTATTTTTATTTAAAAATATATTAAAATAGTATTTTTTATTTTAAAAAATTTATTTTTAATATCAACACATCAAAATAATTTAAAAATAAAAAATATTAATTTTAAATAAAAAAATCAAATTTTATAAAAACAAAGTTTAAACCACCGTTCCCAAACATACCTTTAATATCTTGCTTCTTCTTTATTTTTTTACACCTTAATGAGCTATGTTCATTCTGAAAGAGTTCTCATAAGTTTATATTTTATGATTTAACATGCTGGCTAGGGGTAATGTTGAGCCAATATGAAGTTTTTGCTACATGCATCATATATTATATATTAACACATCTGCTCATGCTAAAGAATTTGTGAAGGCTAACACCATTCAGTTGATTTTCCTTTGAGAATGATAGCTAATATTAACCAGGAAATAAGGAAGTATAGTCTGGTTCTTGATGTAATGGTAAAGTCAGGGTGTTCAAGCAGTAGCGGTTGTGATTTAAAATGTTTTTTTTTATATACAAATATATTAAAATAATATTTTTTATTTTTAAAATTTCTTTTAATTCCAGCATATCAAAATAATCTAAAATCATAAAAAAATAATTTTAACAAAATTCTTCTGTTAATGATTTAATAGTCAAAAATATCCAACTAAAATGTTCTAGAACTAAAATTTATAATTTTAATAAGATAAACAAAATGTCAATGACAAGCTTCTCTTCACTCATATTTATTCCTTGATTATGACTACATAATTTGAATGTAAATTGTTTATATTAGTTTTTTTAATGTGAATTAGGTTTAGGAACTAATTTAAGGTTTTTTTTTATCAAGAAATGAAACTGTATCTAGGCAGTGGGCTATTTCACACTTTTTAAATTAGAATATTGCATTTAAAGGTCCTCCACTTCATCTAAGCTTGGAGTTTTTTTTTTTTAAGGTCATCTATGATCATAAATGCGGATATATATATATATATATATATATATATATATATATATATATATATATATATGAATATGAAATATTAGTCTAACACTTAAGATACTGCTATATCCCTGTAAATATGAGAATACAAGTTTGATTTCCAGAAAATATATTTATTGAAAATGGTAGCTGCGAATCCCGAACAAGACTAGTTTTACCTTTTAAAAAGAGTATGAGAATACTTAGGTAAGAAAAAAAAAATTATAAAATTACTATGAATAAGATTTGAATTCTCATTCTGATTGAATGATGCACTATAAAGAGTTTACTTACTCAAAACATCCCCAAATCAGTTTAAAAACACAAAATTATATAAAAAAGAAAAAAAGACTCTAATTTTGCCACTGTCATTTTTTATTCCTATATTTTTATTTTTCACAAGCAACAAAATCTTTTTTTTTTTGGTAAAACTGAGTACCAAGTTAATGTCGGAGTGTTCTTTTGAGGCCACAATAACTCAATAGAAAATAAAATGAAATAAATCATCAAGTTTAATTCCTAAAATACACAATATTAAATGACAAAATTAAAAAAAAATGTTTGATGCCCGGGTTAAAAAAAAATTTATAATCTATAATAATTTTCCTCATATGCTATGATACACTCCACAATAAGGCAGCGTTTGGAAACGCGGGCCAACCCGTGTTTTCAAAAAAATAAATTTTTTTTGCTAAAAATTAAATTTTTTTGTATGTTTTAGATCGTTTTGATGCGCTGATCTCAAAAATAATTTTTAAAAAATAAAAAAAACATCATTTTAATGTACTTCGGCATGAAAAATATTTTGAAAAGCAATCGCAACTACGCTCTCAAATATACCCTTAATCTATAACAACCCATAACGGTTTTACCCAAATGCTATGCTATGGTACACTCCACAATAAAAATGACTTTCTTTTACGTTTTTGTTAATAATTAATACGAATGAGTAAATTTAGGGATTCTGCCTATTCTTGGAAAGATCTTTTCTTTTTCTTTTTGTAGCTAAAATAAAAAGGAAACAACCTCGTGATTGCAAGAAGTTGCTAAGTTGTCATGGTTGCAGATGTCATCCAAAGATGCATATGCACTTGAGAATTGCAAAAGCTGGATTGAGTGGGAATTGGGAATCAAAGTTGAGAATTCCCCTCTAATTACTAGACCTTTATGTTGAAGCACTTTTATCATTTTATGTTGATTTTGTCTGCGGCCCAAAATTGTATGCCATCTTTTGGTTTCGAATTTTACATCTCAGCATGGAAATGCTTGAAATATGTAGACCTCCGTACAGCCCCATTCGTCTGCTTTTCAACATTTCACCAGTGTTTGACTTGCCTTTTTTATCTGTTTCCAGGATCTCATTCTTTGCCAGCTAGAAAAGAAGGACCGCCAAAAACAGGAAATAGAAATCACCCTGCACAGCGAACAGATTAACAACGCGTACACAATTTATTGCTCTATACCTTGTTTCACAAAATTTTTGGAACATCCAAAAACCATTCCTCTACCAGGACAATTAATCACAAAAGCCTTCTTACAGGTACAATTATTGGATGCATGCAAGAACATTATTCAAACAGGAAAATGGTCCGACTGGAGCAATTTATCTCAGCAGAAAATGACGTGCATAAGGCCTTTCCTTCATCTGCTTGATTCCATAGGTCTTGCTGCATCAGTTTTTAGGTCTTGCCTTAAATCTTTGCCTGTGACAGTTATGCTTCTAGTCGGTCAATTTTCTTTCACAAAATCACATAATGGGCATGTTCAGTGAACGCAAAACATCCTTGAACTCGAAATCTCGGGTTTGCTTGTTGAACTGTTCAACAAGCTTGTACCTCACATCGTTTAAGTAAAAAGATTGGGCAGTCTCTAAAATCCATTCAGCCTCTTCATCAGTAAGCTTGCTGGTGAAAACAATATCTCCTCGGATAAGAACCAAATCTTTGCTTTCTGCAAATTCAGTGTAGAATTTGACAGTTAGGTAGGGAGACGCCTGAGTTCCTCTTGATTTGTAGTCCTCAAGACCAGTGAAAATCATATGTGGCATCTGCACTGTGAAAAAAAAGTGGATGGAGATGTGAGCAGATGAGTAAGCATAACAAGGTACAGATCAGGTTTTCCATCTACCTTTTAGACAACGAGGTACGGTGAAAAGGAGGATTTGGGACTGCAATATTGAGCAGATTAGTGCTGCCAGCACTCAATGTCGCTTATTAATGCTAAAAAGCATTATTATAAAATGGTGGTTGCTCAATGCAATGAACAGATAATCACTCAGATCTTAACTCGATAAGGACCATAAACACTATTCTCTTCCGATGTACCCATTACATGTGAAATAATAAAAAAAATCATGATAACCAAAAGGTTCAAATCAGCATTGTTATCCATTCAGCAATGCCACAGTCATTCTTAATACAATTTTTAGGAGATAACACATGATTGTGCCATAACAATCTAATTCCTAAAAAAACTTGAGTATTAGCATACGATATCATAAAAAGATTTTTAAAAAATAGATATCTAATACATCCCACTCAAATAGGGTTAACAAAACTAAGGAATTTGCTTGCTGTGAAAAAATAACTTTTAGACAAGGCAAGCCTTAAGAATTAACTAGTAGATGATGCAAGTCAAAGCTAGTCATCAAAGTTCAGAAATCTAACCTTGAGCAAACATTGTTGTATAACCACTTCCTCTCCACAAAGGAATGACAAAATATTTGCTGAAGAAAAGAAGTAGGGCCAGTAAAAATAAGGAAGGAAAACATATATGTCCAACACAAAACATCATATGGTTGAATTACCAATCTGCAGCTCTTTGCACCAACAACTGATAAAGCTTGGCTTTCATGGATGCCCCGATATGTCCTCTTCCCAAATGATACTGACAAAGACAAACTCCACCCATAAGTAATATCCACAATAAAAATCACCCAGAAACTCTATCCATTAATAATACACTATCACTAATTGAGATCCTTCTCAAATATGCAAACATAATGGTTAAGAATAATCATCCCAAATGAAGGCATAGTAAATATATTAAAAAATGCTCTTAATTAAAGATGCCGGACTGCACATTGAGAGATATATAGTTAATACTGCGATTAAATTATAATCTCCTTTTATGAAAGTGTTTGAACTTATAAGAAAAGAATATAAACAACTAGTAAATAAATTCAATGTTTAGCTCATAAGCTAATTTCTGGGTTCTTCAAGTAGTGCATTAGTGTTTCACGATCCGAAGAATAATAAATGATTATCATATTCCAAAACATTTGTCTTCATAAAAAGAAATCTCCTTTCTTTACTTTTCCATGAGCTTTGTAGTTTGTAGCACTCAAACCAGGTAACGATATGTACTACATGGTTCATTTATGTGACTAAGGTAATGATATGTACTGTGTGAGTTTAAACCCCTTACTTCAAAAATTTCTACAGTTTTTTGCTCAGTTAATAATTCAATAGCAAACTCAAACTTGACTCCATTAATATGCATGAAGAAAACAAAACCAACAACAAGAAACTTAAGTTAAGCTCAGTTTACACCAATCTAATCTTTAAGTAGGCAGTTTCCAATCAAGTAAGGCAATCTATAGCACCAGTCACAAACAAATAAATGAAAATAAAGAATTCTGGTACATTACATCGTCCCAAATGGAGGCGAGATCCTCGGGAGATTTAGTCTTGGCCCGTTCAATATCCATGATTGAATCCAACGGTTTCGGCTCTAATGGAGTGAACCCAGTTGCAAACCTTGATGTTCTAACAAAACCAAGCGAACCCCATTTGAGAAAATGGCCAGGGATAGCGGGTTCTTGTTGTTTTTGGAGATTTGCGCTCTTCAGAGAATGGGTATTGGAACTGCGTTTTATTGTTTGGGTCAGGAGTGTTGATAATGAAGAGGTTCTCGTGAGTCTTGATGATATGCGCTGCATAGTTAAGACTATTAGCTTCGCAATTGAGCAATCTGGTGAATTGTTGAGGGCAGTTGTATATCGAAGAAAACTTGGTTTGGTTTCTCTGGCTCTTTGAGGAATTTTATCGAACAGTTGTGACGCCAAGCCACGGGAGTTAGGCTCGTGGACCTTGAGGGGGGAGGATAGATCGGCTGCCTGGCAAATGATTTTTGTGCGTGTTCAGAACTAAACGCATCAATTAGATTATGGGCCTATATTGGGCTCAGGTAATCTGGGCCTTTTCTGTATTTGACTGCCAAAGGGATTAGAGGGAAAGACAAGTAAAGTAGGAAGCAATTGGATATCCAGGGCTTCGTTCATTTTCTCCAGTCCATGGATAATCTAAATTTCCATTAATTTTGACTTACATGTGTTAAGCTTCTATTGGTTTCAATTTCTTAAGAAATTTATTAGGAATAACTACAAAAAACAAAAACTCATGTTTTCATTTTGTTATTGTAATTTAAAAAATTACACTTTTTCTCTTGAATTAAACAAAAATAAAAAAATAAAAAAGATAATTGTTGTGCAGGTGAAAGGTGAAGAGATTTGGAGGTGGAAAAAGAAAGAGTTCTTGCCTATACTCCACAATTTTCTTTTTTTTTTTCCTGAATTCCTCCTTCCTTCTCATTGACTACTGCAAATCATTTTTTTTTAATTTCCTCAGTTTTTAAGAAATATCTGACGCACTATTGAGAAATATAAGCTTATCAGATAAAAACATGCTCAAAATATAATGATTTTCTGTCGGTCGATCGATACTTTTTTTCTATAACCAAATCCCCCAATCTTTCTTTCTTTTTTTGTTTTTTCAAATTTCAAAAGCTTCTTTGAGAAAATTCCTTCAAATTTTCCTGTTTTTTCTTTTTCAAAGCCCCCTCTCAAACTCTAGTTTCTCAAATAAATAGGCATTCAAATAATATTCTAGAAACCTTAAAGTTGGCAGTATCTCAACCCTTCAATTGAAATCTTTATTATGTCCCTGTGTAGTTACCTGGTTAGAAAGAGGAGAGACTAATCGGGTTGCCATGCATGGAGTTGAGGTGAGTTTTTAGTGAATGCAAGAGCTTCATCCAGTTTAATTTCTCCATGGATAATGAAGTATGAAGCTTCATACAATCTTCACAATCCTTTCGCGCCATGCGTAAGATTTTCCTTTAAGTTGCCTTCGTCATCCTTGAACTTGTTTAATACATCTGCTTCACCAATCGATAAACACAATAAAAAATGGCAATGAATCTACAATGAATTAAGAGTTGAGTAAATTTGAAAATGATCATAGAGAAAGCTTAATTACCACTCTGCTTCTATTTTCGTTGGGGTTAGCAGTATAAACTTTTGAGTGAGGTTAATGACATTATTGAAATTATAAATTAGGATGATATTTTCTTTATTTTGAGTTATTAAAGGCTTTTTAGTTCTTAAATTGAATATAATAATAATTTTGTAAGTATTTAAATATTTTTTTATACCTTTTTCTTTTACGTGTGTGAAGTTAAGGATATGAATTGTTATTTAAAATGTAAATCTCATTATATAAAGTGTAACTTCTCATAATACAATGGGAAAATAAAGATCAAATTATAAAAAGTTTTTTATAATTATTTTGAATTTGAAAAACTAATAGAATATTATTAAAAGAAATTGTCTATATTTATTTAGTAGTTGTTGAATTTTTTTTTAATTTCTCCGCATTAACAAAAAAAACAATTTGTTTTGTTTTGAGAAGTAAAAAAAAAATTGATTTTTTTGTTAATTTTTTTTACATAATTTTGTTATTATAAACTAATTAGCTAACAATAGATTGATTATTTGAATCTTTTAAATAATTTTTTAATAATATTCTATAAATGATAAAATGACAAATTTATTAATAAAAAAACTCTAAATAATGATAAAAGTATAATGTTTTATAAGCATGATTAGCAAATTTGATTTTTCATGAAAGTTTTGGTTTTATATGTTTGAGATTTTCTATATTTTACATACAATTTATTTATTTTTGAAGTTTTTTTAAATAAAATAAATAATTATCCAAGAAAAACAAATATTATGGGAGTGATTGACCATTTTTTGGACACCATATTTTCAATACTAAGGATATATAACAAGCAAGTATTTTTTACCGTAGTTTTAACATCCAATCCGGCCTAGACTCGGGACCTATATTGATTTGGATTATCATAAAAACAATCATGGAATTAGCCCAAAAAAACCTGATAAACTTGGAGTGTTGATTCGAGACCTGATAAACCCGGAGAAACCATCTCTAAATCAAGACATACAAAAATCAAACTCAATTTCAATTCTAATTCAAAAAACTCTCGAATTTATAATAATTAGAAACAATAAAATATCCAAGAATTAAACATAAAATAAAGGAAGAATATAAATTTTGAATGACATGAGGTCTAAAAGATTACATCTAACAATGGAGAAGTCATCATAGACACTAGCAATATGGTGTCTAAAAAATGGTTAATCACTCCATATTCATGGGCGGATATGGACTGTTTGATCGAGTGAATTAGAGAGGCAATAATAATGAAATCAAGAGCAGACAAGGAGAAGAAGAGAAATGAAAGAGGGATTTTTGTATGGGTAGCCATAATAGACACTGGCAATGGCTAAAGAGAGAAAGATAAGAAGGGGTATTTTGTGTGCTTAATGGTTGTTTATGTGATTATGAGAAACAAGTCATGGTAGTGTGGGAAAGAAAGGAGCGATATTGTGGCTTGACCTAAAAAACCTCATTCTATTAAGATAACTTGTGTAACCAAGGCAAAGTTAATTTCATGTTTGTAAACTTGATCTAGATACGAGATAAGAAGGTGAGATAGCAATGTAGTGTGACAAAGAGATAAGTTGTAGGTCATGTGTTGTTTGAGTGGTTGGTGGCATAATCTTTTTTTTTTTCCTTTTTTTTTAGTGGTTGATAACATGCCAACACACCATAAGTTATGGGTCATTTGAGTGGTTGGATTTCTTTATTAGAAAACCAAGGTTAAAGCTTGCATTTATTTTTTTTTACCTAGGTTAACTCGGGTTGATCGAAGTCAACTCATTTGACTTATAACCTGGATATTACCTCAAGTCGACTATCAAGTCCGGTTTAAAAATTATGCATGTGACTCTATACATTTCAAATTTAACCCTCATTCCACCACCAAATACCAATGAATCTTTTCCATTTACCATGTCACTCCAAAAGGTCATTCTATTGCTTTTTCTTTTTAGTAATTTTGCTATATTATTGGCTTACGCTACATTGAGGGTCATTAATTTTTTAATGTAAAAAAAACATATTTGGGTGTTATTAATATTTTTCTAGTAGAAAGAAAATTAAATCATATAAGAGTTGACTTGATATAACTTGGTCAACTTGAAGTGTCTAAAGGTAACTTGGATAACCGATAAAAACATAGTTTGATTTAAAAGAATTAAAGACATCTTTTCAAAAACAATATTGAGACAGAAACATATTGGATCAACCTGAGTCAACAAGGGTTAACTAGCCAAATCCACAACACAGGTTATGAGACTATGATAACCTAATATAAAGCAAATCAAAATAAATTTTGAAGTCAAATTCTTAATCAACTTAATGCTGAAGGATGAAATAAAAAAAAAATATGACATAAAAAAAGAACTCGAGTTAACTTGTCAAATTCGTGACATAGGTCATAAGATTAGTATAATCTCATAGAAAGTAAATCAAAATAAATTATGAAGTTCAATTTCTAATCAACTCAATGTTGAAGGATAAAATTGATATTAAAAAAGTGAAAAATAAAACAAACCGATTCAACCTGAGTTAACTCGTTAAACTCATGATTTCGGTCATGAGACTAAGATAACCTCATAGAAAGTAAACTAAAAAATAATTTGAGTCAACTCGGGTTAACCTACAAACTTGTAACCTAGGTCTATGAGATTAGAATAACCCTATACAAAGCAAATAAAAAAAATATAAAGCTCAATTCTTAATTAATCAATTGTTAAAGAAATTGAAAAATATTCAATGTAAAAAAATGATACAATAAAATAACTTGAGTCTACTTTGCCACCAAACTCATGATCTAGGTCATAAGACTAGGATAATCTCATAGAAAGCAAACAAAAAAAATCATGAAACTTATTTCCTAATCAACCAATTGTTATAAGATGAAATAAAAAAAAAGACAATTAAAAAAACTCGAGTCAACCGAGTCAACCCGTCAAACCCGCAACATGAGTCATGAGATTAAAATGACCACATTGAAAGCAAACCATAATAAATCATAAAGTCTAACCTCCAATAAACTAAATTTTGTGAGGTGATGCATAACAAAAGCACCACTTTTTTAGCTTTATTTTTTTTAATGTTAATAAAAAAAAAGATAAGAAAACAAATTGATCAGTTAACTCAAGTTAACTAGCCAAACTCATGACTCAGATCATAAGATTGGAATAACCTCATAAAAAATAATATAAGAAAATAACCCGAATCAACTCGGGTTAACATGTCAAACTTGTGACCCGAATCTATGAGATTGTGATAACTCTATAAAAAAAAAATCAAAACAAACTATGAATCTTAATTCTCAATTAACCAATTGTTGAAAGAATTGAGGAAAAAAAATTCAATCTTAGAAAAGGACATAATAAAACAACTTAAGTTTACCTAAACTGCCAAACCTGTGATTATAGTCATGAAACCGAGATAATGTTATAAAAAACAAATCAAAACAAATCATAAAGTTTAATTTCCAATCAAACAAATATTAAAAGATAAAATTAAAAAAAATATATTAAAAAAATAAACTCATGAAATCAAACAAGTTAACCCGTTAAACCCATGATACATGTTATAAGATTGATATGACTACATAAAAAGAAAACCATAAAAAATCATAAAATGCAATTTCTAATAAACTAAATATTGAAGAATGAAATAAAAAAATTAAAAAAAATTAAAAATTAAAAATACAAAAAAAATATTATTACAATTAATAGTATTTTATGAGATAATCCACTGCATACCATCAGCACACCATTCAATTTCTCTTCTTGCATGACTTGATCACACACACATTACCTTGCGTTTATGACCTGGGAGAGTACTTTGACCATATATTATACCCACTGGAAACAAATTAACATTAATATAAGAAAAATGTGGATGTGCATGGTGCGTCAGTGGTGTCCTGTTAGTCCTTCATTCGCTGGTGTCTTCGCTGGTGTCCTGTCAGTCCATTTCAAGTTGCTAATTATATATATAACTCCTTCCCTTCCATTATCTATCTCGAGAAGCAGCAACGTGAAATCTAGGGCAGAAAATGAGTTTCTTGAGACTCTCTTTTGTGTTTGATATTTATATTGCTTTCATTTTTCTGGTCTGAGATTGGATCCCTTGATCCATCTATAGTATGAAGGAACCACAAATTCGAGCCGAGGGTGGGTGTAAAATTTACAGTGTCTGGCTGGGAAATTGAAGAAGCTACATTGAAGCTTGGAATTAGACATAGCTAGGTTTTATCCTGGAGGGCCTGATCCTCAGCTTCTGCAACGTAGATGCAGAATCTTTGCCTTTAATTAGAGACGTGGGTTTTATCCTGTAAACGGGCAGATTTCGAATCCTGTCCTTTTCCCTATAATAATAATAATAATAAAAGATGAAGAAGAAGTCAAGCTAGCTTTTCTCTTCCCGGAAACATGAAATACATTACATTATAGTTTTTCTTAGGTTTTCTTGCAACTCTTCTTGTTCTTGGTGACAAATTGACTATTCCATGTTAAAATCTGAACTTAAAATGTCAGAGAAAAGCAGTTTTCAACAAGTTGCCATTGTCTTCTACAATAAGAACACAGGCTTCCTTGTTTTTTCAGCACTGTTTTGGGTAAAATTGCAGTGGACTATCTCATCATCTTAGCATACATCAAGCCCCCTGTAAACAGTGGACAACAATTCAGTTTGACCTTAAAGCGATCTTTGGATTTATTTATTTTTATAGGTTAAATTAGAATAAGAAAACAAAAGCATGATACCATCTAGTTTGAATAATAATCCATCTAGTTTGAAATATTCTATACTTGGTTTTTTTTCCCCCATTGTGATGCTGCGAAATGGTTTTTAAAATCAAGTTTTATTTTAGTTATGTTATAATAATGGAAATAGATATTTGTAAGAAAATATAACAATTTGAAATCTGAAAAAAGAAATATATTTTATCAAATGAATTTTCATTTTCTTATTAATATATTTTAAAAAAAACACATATATATATATTTTTTATCAACAGCACTTCTTTTGAATACAAAACTAAATGTCATTAAAATAAATATTCATAAAAATATAAATTATTTGAATAAAGAGGAAAAATATATGTTTTCGATCAAAACTCTAATATTTCCTTCATTTATTTCTTATTTGTGTTTTACAAAAATATAATTTTTTATAAGAATCATTTCTTTTTAATCAAAAATTTTATCATGATCTAAAAAACAAGATTCAATAAAAAATATAAAAAAATTATGACTCGATAATTTATATATAATAAAAAAATAAAAGAACTAATGTAATAAAATAACAAAATAAATGATTATTCTCATTTAATATTTATGAGCATTTTTTTTTCATAAATCTTGTAAATTAGATTCATATATAACAATTCACAAAGTAATTAGTAAAAAGATTATAATCTTATTGAATTATGATAAAATTTGATGATATTTAAAATATTTTATTTAGAGTAAACTTAAAAAAAAAAAAGAAAAAAAAAAGCTAGTAGGAGGGCAATATAAAAAGAGGCTAGACGTTGTCCCTATAAACAATAGCTTGTTTGTCTAGCCCATTCAAAAGTAGCTGATTCACGTCTGCCTAACCCTCTTTTAACTTTTGTTAGCCAAATTCTTTTAATAATATACTTATTATAGATCCTTAATAATAGTTTTTTTTAAATATAAAAAAATATTAAAAGTATACAAAATATTTTAAGTGTTTTGAGTTTAGTAATCATACAAGTCATAACTGAAAAGACTTAGATCTAGCGGCAAAACTAAATTAAAAAAGGTTGGGTTTAACAGTCAATTCAGGCCCAAATCTTTTGGGTTAGACGGCAAAGCCAGACCTAAAAGACTTGGATCTGGTGGCATGTCAAACTTAATACGCTTGAATTTAACGGTTATGTGAAATCCAAGAGTCGTGTGTCTGACGACCAAGTCAGATCCAATAGCCAACCATGTCAGCCCCAATAGCCCTAGGTCTAGTGTCTATACCAGACCTACTAGACCTGGGTCTCGCAACATACCTTAACCTAACACGCTTCAACAACTTTTGAAATAAAAAAATAAAAAAGACAACATTTTTATAGTCCTTTGAATATCTACAATGTAGTTCACATCACCCTTTATGATCCTCTGAATATCTATAATCTAGTTTACAGCACAAACATTTAATGTTTATAGCATGGTCCGCAATATATATACACAATACTAGCACAGTATTTTTCCCTCTCATTTTAAAGTATAATGTAAGATGTGACGCTTAGCAGGCAATGCATAGTCATTGGGTTTAAATTTTGGCCACTTATTGGAAAGTCATATCTTGTGTTCCTGTAGCAAAAATAAAAACTCATTTCATCTCCTTTTTTTTCAATCCAGAACACCTAAATAAATATATCTTTTACCCCAAAATATTAAAAAATTAAATAAATAAAAAACTTATGTCGATTAAAAAAAATCTCAAATTTAAATTTATTGTTTTGGCAAGTTGACTCAACTCTTTATATAAGATAAATTTATTGATATCAAAATTAATTTTTTTTACTATTGAAATATATGATCAAAGGAACCTTTTTTTTAATCTTTTTTAAATGCCTATTTTCTCTCTCTCTTAATTTGATTTTTATTATTTAAATTTTTTCCTAACAACAAATTAAATTTTTTTCTTACATCAATTTTTTTCCAAACAACAAATTAAATTTTTTTCTTACATAAAATTGATATGTAGTTCACAGGATGAGCACTACCAAAGACCTGGTACAGACAATTATAGCACATAAATTGATACAAACATTAAATACCAGGATGAAATAACAGAGTAAAGTTCGTTCGAGAAAAAAAAAAAACAGCAAAGTAGGATGAACAATGCATCCACAGTGAATCAAAACAGAGAATCCATAGTGTTAAGTGGGTTTTGTTTTTTGTTTTAATTTTATTTTGCCTTTATTTAGAGAAAGGAAGAGAGAGAATAACGTCATTGTTGCCTTGTGATCCACTACAGTAACTCCGGGATGGAAAAAAACAACCTGAAAGTGTGACCAGCTAGTAGCCTATTACTGCTAAATTCAAAGACAACAAGCAAACAAAAAAAAAAAGCAAATAATACTGTAGTTACTGTGCAGCAAATGATTAACACTGATTATCACGTTTTTTTAAAAAAATTAATTTATTTATAATTTTAATTTATTAATATTAAAAATAAATTTTAAAAAATAAAAAATATATTGAAAAAAACATTTTTGAAAATCAATATCTACCTCAATCTCAAACATATCAAAATAATATTAGAGAGACACAATAGTCTAAGAAGGTATTTGAAAATACAGTAGTAATTGTTTTTTAAGTGTTTTTTGTTCAGAAATATATTAAAATAATTTTTTATATTTTTAAAAAATTATTTTTAACATTAAAGCATCAAAACAATACAAAAACATAAAACAAAATTAATTTTAAATAATAAAATTTAAACTTTAATCAACCTCCATTGAGACCAGACTGGGTTTAGTGTGACAGAATATCTGTGACATGTTCCACATTAGACTTCGTACTATGCCCAACATTCATGCGCTCACTTTATTAGAAATATAGCAGTTAATTAAAGTATATGCCATTAATTGCAATTTGCTGGGCTACACAGGATTTATTTTATTTTATTTATTACACATCGAAGAGAGCAACTAGAGCGCGCGCACATGGAAATCAGGTTAAATCTCAGCAAGTACAGACCGCCACCTCAGCAAACCCAGATCAGCTGTTCCAGCCCACAGAAATCACGGCCTGCTTACACATGTCACAGGGAAAGTGGGCACCCACTAGGAATTAAGTAACTTTTTGACACAGTGGCATGGGCGACTCCATGCACACACTTCTCTTTTCCAGGTCCCATAAATCTGGTGGGTGCCCAGTAGGAGAGAGTATAGAGTAATAATATTGACGGTCCATGCAGCTTTTACTGCACTCACACAAAAAGCGCTTTCCCTCCACGTATACCAACCAACCATTTTTATGTTTTGTTTTTTCAATGTTTCGATTTCCGAGCGTTTTCGGGATTATACTATTTTTTTAATATATATATATATATATATAATTTAAAATATTAATTTAAATAAACTAACTTGAAATTATTATGAAAATTGAATTAAAATAACTTCATGAACTCGATGGATGGGTCTAAAAATAATTTGAATAAGTAATAAAAATATTACTTAATTAAAAAAATTCAAGATAATATTTGTTTTTAAAATAAAAATGTTGAGACAATAACATATTGGATCGATACAAATCAATCTAAGTTAATCTTTCAAGTTTTTGATCGAGTCATGAAATTATAATAATCCTAAATAAAACAAGTTATAAAGCTTAATTATTAATAAATTTATTGTTAAATGATGAAATTAAGAAAAAAATAATCTAGAAAAAAACACAATAAAATAATATTTTTAAACAAAATTACAAATAAAAAAAATTTATAAAAATATTATAGGCAATCTCGCAAGGTTTTTCTAAACTCTGATGATTTTAAAATTTTAACCTGAAATATAACAATATATAAAAAGACATATCATAAGATTTCAAGTGAAATAAAATATATTTTAATTTATTTTATCTTTTAAACTAGATAGAGATATTCCGGCCATAACAAAAACAAAATTCATAACCTTAGTCTTAATCACATCTGGAGAAGGAAAGCGAATTGGCTGCTGATGGTTTTATGTGCTACAATACCAATGGTTGAGCTTGATATACCAACCTGGTTCCTTTTCTTCTTCTTTTTTTCATTTTTTTATGGCTCTCTCTCTCTCTCTCTCTCTCTCTCTCTCTCTCTCTTCTCTCTCTCTCTCTCTAGCTTTATGCATAATTAATTTTTCCTTCGAGGCTTCACGGGTGTTGATTCTCTCCTCTTTTTTTACATGGCAATCTGTCCCTCAACAAACTTTCACAACTGAGCCTTGACTTGTGTGTGTGTGTGTGTATATATGTATATATATTTCTTCTACTATTTCTTCTTTGTCCTAAGCTGCCCATGTATACAACAATCATGCCTGCTCTTTCTTCTTCTTCTATTTGCACTTTCTTGCTTGTTTTCTTACTTGTTGTAAGAGCCTCAAATTGTGCAGCCAAAGCCACCAAGAGCTCTCGCCCTCCACGCCAATTATCTGTTGATTACTATGCTAAGAAGTGCCCTCAACTTGAGCAACTTGTTGGTTCAGTCACTTCCCAACAGTTCAAAGAAGCACCAGTCTCAGGGCCAGCCACCATTCGCCTGTTCTTTCATGACTGCTTTGTAGAAGTAATCTCGATTCCACATTCTCTATTATCCTTGCCATGCATGCTCTATGCTTTAGCTTATTATCATGCTACATTTTTTGTAGCATAAATTAATTGATAAATTACCATCTTACTTAAATTTGATGCGTGGTTATATTGAAGGGCTGTGATGCATCAATATTGATATCGACAAACCCTGGAAGTAAAGAGTTGGCAGAGAAGGATGCAGAGGACAATAAGGACTTGAGGGTGGAGGGATTTCAGACTATAAGCAAGGCCAAGGACTTGGTGGAGAGAAAGTGCCCTGGTATTGTTTCTTGTGCAGACATTCTTGCAATTGCAGCCAGAGATTATGTCCACCTTGTATGTGCCTCATTTTCCTCCTCCTTCAATATCATACTCATCATTTCTGTTTTATGCTCTTGAATATATTTCTCCACACCAAATGTATCTCCATGTTGAAGCTTGAGTTTCCTTGTTCTATGCTCAAATTGCAAGCTGCTATGATGTTATTACACAGTCTGCTTAGAAAAAAAAACAGCTTAATTTCCCTCTTTTGTTTTGGTGTAAACATATTTGCTACATTATGCTTCCTCTGTAGAAAGGTGGAGAAAAAAGTAGTTCGGTCATTTTTTAGGACAAAAACATGTAAACTTAGCATAAAAGGACACAAAAGGAGAACATTCATATTTCGATTTTCTCTTTTTGTCACTTGAATCACAGGTCTGCTTTGAACAGCTAAAGCCACTGTGCCTGTAATTTGTCCTAACCATAACAACATTGAAACTTCCAGTCTTCTGGGCTGGTTAGATCAGGTCACCATGGGAGACAAGGTTAATGATTAGTATTGGCATGTAAATTAATAGGGACAATCGAATCTCGTGATTTTATTAATTGCATTGAAAAATACCAAACACCTCTTTCATGATGTCAATACAAGAGGACAAGAACATCCATGTCGTGTTTCCAGCTTGTTCTGATTTCACATCAGGATAAAAGAACTTCTAATTTTTATTATTACAGGATGAGATTCTTTAAATTACTAATTATTAAAACAACATTGTCATCATCAAATAATGATATTTTTTAGTCCAATAGCATCATTATATTAACCAAGGGTTCATGCCCTGGTTTCATCCGTTATGTTTATGTGGCTCAGGCAGGAGGTCCTTACTACCAGGTGAAGAAAGGGAGGTGGGATGGGAAAATATCAATGGCATCTAGGGTGCCGTACAACATCCCTCGTGCAAATTTCACCATTGATCAACTACTAAAACTCTTCAACTCTAAAGGACTAACACTTGAGGACCTAGTCGTTCTTTCTGGTGCTCATACATTTGGATTTGCTCACTGTAAGCAATTTGTTAGCCGACTCTACAATTACCGTGGCACTAAACAGCCTGATCCTGGCATGGATCCAAGGCTACTAAAAGCTCTTAAAATGTCCTGCCCACAATTCGGTGGGAATCCAGACATTATTGCACCATTTGATGTTACCACTCCGTTCTTGTTTGATCATGCTTATTATGGGAATTTAGAGGCTAAATTGGGGTTGTTGGCCTCGGACCAAGCTCTATTTTTGGACCCAAGAACCAAGCCCTTGGTTCAGCAATTAGGAAAGGATAAGAAAAGGTTCTTCCAAGCATTTTCAATAGCTATGGAGAAAATGGGCTTAATTGGTGTGAAAAGGGGAAGAAGACATGGAGAGACGAGGAGAGTTTGCAGCATGCATGCATAATTGGATTTATTATTTTTTTAATTTCCTTATTTTCTCGTTGTGGTAGATGTTTTGGGCTTTAATATTTTGGGGTTTGAAATTTGTAGTGAATGTCAGGAGATTTTGAGATAAATCATTCACGGAATAACATTCATCATATATATAATTTATCTTCAAACTTTTATTTTCAATGGAGTACCGAAACAAATATAGGGTTCAGTCTTCGTAATGTGTTTGCTTTGGATATTCATTCACCCAAAGAACAACAGGGGACCCAAGATGGTCTACGAATTGCTCGATTCAAAGAACGAATATCCTTCCAAGCCGAGGAAGCCTTTTGCTATATAGAAATTTATTTCCTTCAGAGAGTCCCTTGGCTAATTCATGGTCAAATAAATAAGGATAAGATTATTATTATTAGGGAAAATTATTTTAAATCTCCTTAAGGTTTGCCTCAGCTGTTGGTATGAGGGCAAGATGGTTCTGTTGGTGTTTGAGATTTGTGTGGGTGAAGGATGTTGGCAAGGGTGAGCAGTGTTGATCGGTTATGGTGGTGGTCAAATGGGTGGATGTACAATTGTAGAAGAGAAAGGTACCGGTGACTATAGAAGTAGTTGTGCTTGGAGGCGATGAAGGGGCTGATCAGTGATGATGATTTGGGAGAGGGAGACGGTTCTTTCCCTTTTTCAATTTACTCTTTTTCTCCACTCTTTTAAAAAAGAAGAAAGAAGAAAGAAAAACAACACAAACTTCAATTAAATTATCGAATTGTTTACTTACGTTTAATTAAAAGATTAAAAAACCTAACAGAAAAATTGAAGCGATGAAAAATTTCAATTATAATTCACTTCTAATTATCCCTCTAACATACAAAATTTGACTAGTTAAAACTTCATAAAATCTCCCCTTTTCCATCCTTTGCGAAGGCCACTTACTCTTCAAATCAGAACCATGAGAGCCGAAGTCCAGCGAGACACCACTGCAAGTGTCGATGTCACTTCTCAATTCTAACTCTCTCTTTTTTTTAGCCTTCACTCTGCTGCTGATTACAATTTAAACAACCCTTCTTTTTTTGTTTTTTCTGTGTTTATGGTGTGATTGACTCTTAGTTTTTGAGTTAAACAAATAAATAAATGTGGACAGAAATCCCCTCGTAATCATGAAATACATGCAGTTTAAAATTTATTGCATGAACAATAGCTGTGTTTTGCTAGAACTAGTTCATTCTTTTCTATGTTCTTGATACTGAAATTGCTTCAGAATTCATTGTGTGATCTCTTGTCTTCCTGAAAACCCCCTTTGTTTTTGTTTAGATGGTGTATTCGGAGCAGTGATGGCTACTTTCTATCCCCGTCCTTCCCTTTTTGTGCAGCTCCTTCTTACTTTGAGGCCCATTCCATAACTTTGATGCTTCGGACGGTTATAAGGTTGCTGTCATGATTAATGCCTATATTCTGGGGCAGAGTTCAATGACTAAAATCTGCAGAAAAATGATATCATGCATATGAAATTATTGAGAATCTGCTGAGCCGAACTATTAGCCAGCAGGCCAGCCCTCATCAAGCCCCTTAGCTGTCCACTAGTACAAGGTTCGAAATGATTGATGTAAATATGTAATGTGATCATGCAATTGGACAGGGGAAATTATTGAATAGATGCTACTCAATTTCTGTACTCGAATACCATGCATATGAAACCGCTAGTTCTACGCCACTCGTTTCTGATTAGAAGAGGACTGATGGCCAGCTCCGCTCTCGCGAGACGAGGCCTAATATTCAGCAAAAAAGAAAATAGATAGATAGAACTTAAAAAACCAGGATAAAAGCAGAAGAACCTGATACCTCCTCAACCACGAGTGGCCGTGAGGCTTCTTTATCCGACAAATACACGCCAGGATAACGCTAAACGCAAGCAAAAACAAATTAAATTCTCTAAGTATCATCTAAAACTGCAAGTTCAGATTAAAAGAGAAGCAATTGAGTGCGTTATCTAACTCATTTAGAAGCCGAAAACTTTGAGTAATCAATTCCAAGGATTTCCCAGCCCTCGGAATTTGAAACACCGCCTCGCACAGATTGCTTCACAGAACACAAATTCCATAATAGTAACAATAATTACAAGTCCTAAATCTCTAATTTCAAGGAAACAAAAGAAGAGGAAATTCCTTTGTTGCAGGAGTTTCGTTACAACACGAGCTGCGAGCTGCTTCGAGAAATCCAATCCCTAGCGTTTCAATTTAAACAAAAACAAAACACAAATTATTAATAAAATCAGATGAGGAGATTAACAAGTGGCGGAATAAACGGCTTGCTATCATCGTTGGCGTCTGGTGTGTGTTTAGAATCGGAGGCTGAGTCTAGGATTGCTAAAAGGTTCTCCTCCATTCATGCGAAAATGGAAAAAGACTTCCGTTGCCGGGACTTGAACCCGGGTCGCTCGGGTGAGAGCCGAGTATCCTAACCAACTAGACTACAACGGATTCTTGTTTCGAGTCTATTTAATAAAATATAATACTATATAAAAAATAAATTTAGAAAGAGAAGTGCTTTCTATTTAAAAACATATTGAAATTATATTCATATTCTTCTCTCCACCAAATTAGTCACGAGCTTCTTCTTCAACTACCTTGACTTATTTCACAAAATGTTAAAAGGCTTGGAGAAACACCCCCCCGTACGTGTACTCAAGTCTTTCTTATAATTTACTGTAGACTTTCACTCTTCTTCTTCTTTTACCGAGACTTATCTTTATCACAACTACAATAAATACAATATTTATTTATTTTTAAAAGATAACATTTTGAAAATAAAAATAATATTTATTTAAATTTAAAAGCTATTTTCAATTTGAAGTTTGAAAAGAATTAATGATATGTACTTGATATTCAATAGCATTAATTTGTTTGTGTACCCAGCCACTGAAAAATAATTGTGGGAGTGCAGGAAGAATTTATGAAGCATCCTTTCAAAGAGTTAGAACATAGGTCATAGCTTAGAGGTAACATGCATGCAGCATCCCTTTAAGTTGTAAACGACACCAACATAAATGGTCTCAACTCCTATCCGCAGCAGCTCAATTAATTCAGCCGCGTCATCTCCCAACCTGAATATATTATACAGTAATAATAATAATGAAAAATAAAAAATAAAATTATGTAATTAATTAACCATGCATATAAAAATGTAAAGAAATTTCACAGACAACAGAGGAGGGAAAATAAAGAAATTGGCGAGAAATTTTACTAAAAGTTGCTATTTTCTTCTTCAAAGAAAAGAAAAGAAAAGAAAAGAGAAATCCAAGTATAAGTACCGTATTTTTGTTAGTTGAAACCTATTCAGATGGTGTTTGGCATTGCGTTTTAAAAATAATTTTAAAAA
This sequence comes from Populus deltoides, assembly GCA_015852605.2. NCBI lineage: Eukaryota > Viridiplantae > Streptophyta > Magnoliopsida > Malpighiales > Salicaceae > Populus > Populus deltoides. The sequence goes on from CM027573.2 coordinate 19,470,193, forward strand.
TTTTAAATTTTATTTATTTTTTTTTTACTTTAAATTAATATTTTTTGATATTATTTTGATATCCCGATGTCAAAAATAATTTTAAAAAAATAAAAAAAATATTATTTTGATGTGTTTTAGAATGAAAAATACTTTAAAAAGCAACCGCTACCACACTTCTAAAATCTGGGTGGGATTTTAGTGATTTGTTGAGCTAACCAAACTAAACTAGATTAATAATAATAGAATAAAAAAATACTCAAAATGAAAATAAAAAATAATCACAGCTTTACTTTTCAAAATGAAAATTTAAAAAAATATATATATATATATATATATATATATATATATATATATATATTTCCTGAATTTACCCCCAAGTCAATATTCACAGCTACACTTTCAAAATATTCCGGGGTATTTGGGATAGAAGTATAGCTATTTTTTTTTATGTGATCCATACAAAAAAAAAAATATTTTTTTTATTTTTATAAAATATAATTTATGGTTTAAAAAGATTATAACTTTATATAAAACCAACCACAATCCTAGAAATTGAGATTCCAACCTGGAAGTAGCTGGACGCTGGAGGCGGTGCTGGACTTCTGGGTCAATAAATGTGGTAGATGTTTAAGAAATAATTTGTTTTTTTAAAAAAGGATAGCTTTAATGCACCGAAAATCACCGACAGCATAGATCTGTTTCCATGCCTACCCTTTACCAATGGACACCAACGAGGGCCGTTTTTTGATGAGAAAAAGTCAGCAACAATTTTCAGATAAAATAGAATTTCAGCTCTCGTGATTGGATTTCTTCGTCTTCTTCTCCTCTTTTTTCATGACAAAGAATCGTTATAGCTTTATACTATATAGGTGTCACATGTTACCCTACGAGTATGGTTAATTTTTTCTTAAATTTAAAAGAAATGGTGATGATAACTAGATTTAATCTTTAGGTCAAACGATTAAATGGAAAGAAAATAAAAGAAATTGAAAGAAAAATAAAGAAATGTCAAAAAAGAAAAACTTGTGTCAACTTCAATAACCCACTACGTGTAATATTAGATTAAGATAAGAAAAAACTTTTTTAAAATAAAAAACATAGAAAACAATCTGATATTAAATTAATATAAAAACACTAAAAAAAAATTGATTCAACATGAGTTAATTTGACTAACTCGCATCTTGATAATCCCATAGAAAAAAAAAAGTAAAAAAAACAACAAAGCTCAAGGGCCAATAAGTTAATGTCAAGGGATAAAATGAGAGAAAAAACAATTTCATTAAAAAAATTGATGAGAAAAAAAAATTTAGTCAAATTGGATTAACTCGACTAATACATTACTCGAGATATGAGATTGAGTAAACCTAACAAAAAAAAAACAGAACAAATCATGTAGTTCAAGGCCAATAACCAGTGTCAAATTATGAAATTAAAAAAAAATTAATTTATAAAAGAAATATAAAAAGCATAAAATTAAAACTAGGAACCTGAATTATGAGAACGAGATTAATCCATAGAAAACAAACATGAAAAAAGAAAGCAAATTTCCCAATCATAAAAAACTGAAAAACAATATAAATAACCATCAAAATAATATGGATAAAATTTGATATAAAAATTAAATGGATAAATAATTAGTAATTAAATTAAAAACAAAATAAAAAACAAAATAATTTCAACACATGTGTTGCCCATAGGCTTCTCTGCCATTGTACACATTGAACGACATGAAAATTAGTTGTTTATGGATGCCGGAAACTGTTGTACCCACCACCCAAGGGTGCACATGGTCTCCACACTCTGACGTACAAATTATATGTCAACCATTTTTCTTTTTTAATAATATGAATATTTATTAGATTACTAAATTTCCCCTAAGTAAAATAGATAATAATAGAAAAACCTTACTAAAAAAGATGAAAATGCACTTAAAACAACATCCTTAGTTTTTACTTGAAGGATAAACTTGTCATTTGACAGTAAAAAAAATAAAAAGAATACAAGTTTCCTTAACAAAAACTCTTTCGTTTTCAAGTATAATTAAATCAGTTTACTATTTTGAAAAAATAAAAATATCAAAAAACCCTTTTATACTAGCTTTTGTTTGAAAGGTAATTAGGTCTTTCTATTATTTAAAAAAAAAAAGAAAAAAACTAGTTTACCCTAATTTAATTTTTTAATGCCAATTAAACTATGTGAAATAATCAATTTGCCCCTCAATTTATATTTATTTGATTGTTAGTGAAAGGTCATTATATTATAGCAATTGATAGCGAAATATGTCTTGCTATAGTGCAAAGAATCCTTAGTTTTTTTTTTATTATTATTTTTAATAATTATTAACACATTCAATCATGGAAGTTCATTTTCACAATATTTTTGGGAAGTTTCAATCGACAAGCATTGCAGCTCAACTGCAATATTAATTATTGAGGCTCAACCAACTTTTCAATGGAGTTGCTCTGAATATCAACATCAAAACTCATAGATGTTCTTTCATTAATGGAGTGTCGCCGAGTGTCTTCTCATTCATCTGTGTATATCAATTGGACCCCAGGAAGTTGCTGTATACACTTATAGCAACTTCAAGCTCAAATAAAGTTTTTTATTTGTAAATTTATACATGTGTCATAATTAGCATAACATAAACATGGCTAGTAATACACGAAGTGTTTTCTTCTTCTTCTTAATTACTAGTATTATTTAAATAATTTATAGTAATTTTTTTCGAATTTCTAATAGATTTTTTAAGAATATTTATGAATGAATAAGTTTAAATTATTTCTTTGTAAGTATTTCTAGTATTTTTTAAATTAAAATGCTTAGTTTTTTTAAATATGAGTAGTTTTACATAAAGCTTGATAATTTATAATTAAATTAGTTTGTTGATTGTTAAAACATATCCGTGAATTTTGATTGTATTAAAATAAAAACTATAAATATAAGATAGTTAATAGTTATTATATGTATGTGCCTACTGCATGCTTGCATTTGATTATTTATAATTAGATTGGCTAAAAAAAAATATCAGCAATTTATTTAGAAAAAACTAAATGCATTTTTTTCATATCATATGTTATTAAACATAAAACATTTCTATTTCTCTATCTTTTTTCCCCTAATAATTTCGAATTTAGTTATTATATTTGCAGTTTAAATAATTATGAATTTAAATTTTATATGTTCTAAATTAAATCTATAATTTTATTTGATTTATTGTCCTCAGCATATAAGGGTTTTTTTGTTGTTGATTTGTGTTAATTGAAGGTTCATTGGAAGATTCTTAGAGGATTGGGGCATGGATTTATATTTTTAAGTGAATTTCAAGTGGTGTAGGTGTCGAATCTATCGATAACTTATTACAGACCTTTTACTCTCATCAATGGGGCACTATTGTGCAGCCCGTTCTTCCATTCATAACTTTTGGGCGGAGATTCCTGAGTTGAAGTTCTAGTTCATGATTGTTTTTGTGGTAAAAATAGTATTTTAAAAAGAATTAAATTTATTTTTTATTTGAAATTAATTTATTTTGAAATTAGATTGATAGTACAATTTATCTGTAAATATCTTAACAGGAAAATTACATCGGTATATACCGACGACATTACAAATGATATTACAATGAGATTTAAAAAAGCAAATCATACGGTGACGTGACATTTATACCAATAAAATTGCCGACGGAATTACCTTCTAAATAATTTTGTCGGTAATATTTAATTTGTAACCTGACGCTCTACCCTCTTCTCCCTCTCTCTCATTTCTACTTCTTCCTTGTAAAATTTTTCTATGCAACAAAACAATCACCACTCCTCCCTCAATCTGAATACAACTCAATCTCCCACAACTTTTCCGGCCACCATATTTTTTGTTATTTATAATAATATTAAACTAACAATATTTTTATCATGCAGGCTATGACTCTTGGGTGTGAGCCAAGCCCAATGGAGCTTTTTATAGAAACGCACGTGTAGAGTGATGATCGTCAAAAAAAGGTGTAGCAGTTTGTGAACAACCGAGCTCAACACTTCGTGGTATGTTGTTTTCAACAATTTTTATTTTTTAAGTTATTATTTACTTGAATTTGATTATTTTATTTTTGAATCATAGGAGACATATAACAGTCGGTTGAAAGAGAGATACATGGACGATCCCTTGACTCACTCGGATTTCAATCCAGATTTATGGTTGGAGGTAGGATTGTCCGGTGGATCCGATAGAAATCAAGTGTACCGACTCTCTAACATTACGGTCAAGAACTTGTAAACAACTTGCAGTGTTTCAACCATTGGGTGTTCGTAATTGGTCCTGCGCACTCAGTCTCTAGAGTTTGCGACTTTGTTAGATTAAGGATTGCAATAACATACGACCCATCTCAATGAAAAATATAAATGACTCTGCGGATTATGAAGAATTCCGCCGAATGGTCATGGATATGAGATCACAGATGGACAATACATGTACACCCCATTATTAGCCCCACGATCCCGGGGACGACCAACCTCCTCTAGCGCCGCCTCTATTCTACTTTCATTGTATTTGAATGTATAAATTTGCAATAAATATTTTATTTTTATATTAAGATAATTGATTTTTAAATACTTGAATTTTATATTAATTTAATTTTTTAATCATTTTCTATTTTTTTTCAATAGATTTTTTTTAAAAAATATTTTAAAATTATTACTGACGGGGTTATTGACGAAATAATTCCGCCGGTATATTTTAGAGAGTTGACAAAGAATTACAACAAACACCCCTGCAACTGTTAAATCACGGACGAGATTATTTTATTAGTATATTTCAGAGAGTTGGAAAAAAATTATTGCTAATGCCACTGCAACTCACCGATGGAATTATCGATGAATTGAAGCGAATAATTTTTTTTCAGCATGCATAGTCTGTCTGTACAGTCACCAATAAATTTATTAACGATGGACTTATCGACAGATCATAAATTACCGACGAGCAACAAACGATTTTCGTCCGTGATTCTGTCTGTAAAATAATAACAGAAGAAATGTTAATATAAATATTAATAAAAATTTCTGTTGGTAAAACTATTAAATCTAATAATAAAAAAAAATATACCGTAGATTTCTATTATATTTTCCTTCTTCTAATTTTTTTTCAAAAAAAGAAAATGAACAAAACTCTATGCAGAATTAAGACAACTGTCCCTACAGTGCCTTCTGGCTAAAATTTAATTCTGATTTGCTTCTACTGCAAAGCCAGTGTCATTGCTACAATAAAGCTTGTCATTTTTATGCACGTGTTTAATGCCAACCAATAGAGCAGCTTCTTTTAATGGAAAGATAAAAAATAATAATAATAATAATTTAACTTTTTCAATGTTTTTTTCACATGTTTCAAGTCTAGTGTTAAATAAAATACCATTTTACTATTTCCTGTAAGAATATTAAAATATTATTTATTATAATAGTCTTTTTTTACTATTTTTTTTAAATTTTTTGTTTGTTTTTTTAAGAAGTTATCATGATTTTATAATTTATATAATAAATTTAGCAAATTTATCTAGATTAACTTGAATTATTTTTTTAATTGGTTTTTTTTTTCAATTTTATTTTTAATATTATGTTAATTGAGAATTATTTGGGTTGTTTTTAATTTCATCAAGTTAATCAGATTGTATCGAGTTGTTAAAATAATTGTAGATTATTTATATTAAAATATAATTGACTATTTTAAATGACTTTTTAAATTTAAAATTCTCATAAATAAAAAGCTATATTTTCATTATTCGAAAGCTATATTATCTATTTAACTCTTTTAAATAGCATATTCTATTCTATCGGAGATGCTCGTTGCCTATTTAAGAAAGGTGCAGTAGTTCAAATCTTGCCTTCACTAATCAAATTCTCTTTAAATCTTATCAGTCTTGACAAATTTACAAGGAGACAACACCAATGCATTCAAGAGTTCCAATGGTGACGGTTCTAGCATTAATGGCACTGATGCCATTGTTCTCAGGAGCAGTGGACATTCGTCAATTGAGGCAATTGACAGCAAAACACAATGTGACTTGTGTTCTAGTCTTTGGAGACTCGAGCGTTGATCCTGGCAATAACAACCGCCTTCCAACGACTGTGAAGGGCAACTTTCCTCCTTATGGGAAGGACTTCTTCGACCGTCGCCCCACTGGAAGGTTCAGCAATGGAAGACTTGCCACAGATTTCATAGGTGAATTCTTGTCATTACGCTACAAAAATTCGTATGTCACCTTCATTTGATTAATATATAGTTTATGCTTCTTTCCCCAGCTGAGGCAATTGGTTATACGAAGATAATTCCAGCCTTTCTTGATCCTAATCTGAAGCCAACAGATTTGCTTCATGGTGTTAGTTTTGCTTCTGCTGCTTCTGGTTATGATGACCTTACTGCCAATCTCTCAGTAAGCCCACAAAAAATCCTTCTACTTTTCTTTTAACCACATTATCTTGCGAATGCCAGCAAAAGTTCTGAAATGCTTGTCATTGTACGATGCCAACTTTTTCCCTTTCCTTTTTTTCCTCTTCGGTTGCAAATTGCAATAGCAAGTGTTGCCGGTTTCCAAGCAGCTAGAGTACTTGAAGCACTATAAGCTCCATTTGTCTCGGTTGGTAGGTGTAAAGAAGGCACAAAACATCGTAAATAATGCTATTTTTCTTTTGAGTATGGGCACCAATGACTTTCTCCAGAACTACTACTTGGAACCAAATCGCCCCAAACAATTCAATGTTGAACAGTACCAAAATTTCTTGGCATCAAGGATGTTCGAGGACATTAAGGTGCTTACTCTCTCTTTCAATAAGTTATTACTATTTCGTAAACCTCAGTGATCTAGGAAATCAAGTTAGACAAGTTTGTGCACTTCCGTTTGATATTTGCTCAAAATCATTTCACATGCCTTTGCCAGTTGAAATATTGGTGATAATTCTACATCCTCTAACAAGTTCGTTGCTTTGCTGGAAACGGTCTTTCCATTCCCCAATAACTTGGCCTCTTGCTTGTCCATAGTATCATGAACATATTAAAGGGGCAATTTACATTTCTCATTGAATGCCATGCCAACTGATCGATATCTACTTTCTGAACAAATTTATGTTATATTTTCTTTTGGTAAGTTGGCACAGCGTTGATCATCAAAATGTTTGCAGGAAATGAATAGACTGGGGGCCACAAGAGTGGTGGTTGTCGGGGTCCCTCCTCTGGGATGCATGCCACTCGTCAGGACCCTGGCGGGCCAGAATACTTGTGTCGAGAGCTATAACCAAGTAGCCTGGTCACTCAACGCAAAGATAAAAGAGAAACTGGCCATTCTCAAGAAAACAATAGGGATTAAAGATGCTTATGTTGATTGCTATGGTGTCATACAAAATGCAATCAACAACCCAAAGAAATTTGGTTAGTACATATCCCAAAAAATCTTCTGTTTCACTCTTATTTACTATATATATTAAAAAAAAAAAACAGTAGTTGGTGATGATCTTTTTCTCTATTCGGCAGGATTGGTGGAAACTTCAAAAGGTTGCTGTGGATCAGGAACTATAGAATATGGGGACACATGCAAAGGCATGACCACATGTGCTGATCCATCAAAATATGCGTTTTGGGATGCTGTTCATCCTACAGAAAAAATGTACCGGATTTTAGCTGACGAGGCTATAGCATCTCTTGATGGAGCACTCATAGACTAAAGGGTGTTTTTGTTACTGTTGATTACAGGCTAGCAAACAGGCACCCAACAGCCTGTGAAGATTGGAAAAACGAAACTGGAAACTAAAATCCTTTTCGTCCTCTAATCCTCTTCACTCTTACTGTTTGATAATCTCGTAACACTATTTATAGTAGTAATGTACTGTTCAAGTCAAACTAAGTTTATCGTTCATAGTTTTATTTTTTGTTCCAATTGTTATATCAATTATATTTAAGCAGATCGTTTCAGACACGAGCTTGTTGGGTAAATTCTACACTTCTAAATACTGAACGCTAATTTGTGATTGTTTGCCACTACCCACGCAGCCAGCCTCCCTTATATACCTGCTTGGTCAAGAACTAATAATACCAGAAACACAAGAGAAACCAGCCCAGAAACCCGTGACCTCGTTTTCCAGTAGTCAAGAAAGGGGAATACCAGAGAAAACCAAGTGAACCATCAACAAAACCATACCCTCATGAACGGTTCCTCTCTCTCACACATATTGTCATCACTGTCAAAAACAGTAAAAAGAGTTGAGTGATAAAATTTCATCTCTTTGGTTTTGTTTGCTCACCAAAACCGGCCACAACCCTCCCCCTCCTCATCGTGAACTAGCTAAACAACCTCTTTTAATTTTAATTTGTATTTTTTTTTAAATTTGATTCTTACTTTTTGATTTTTTTTTGTTAAATTAATTTTTAAATTTCAATAAAAATTTTGTAGTTATTTTCTAATTAATTTTTTATTTCAATTTTATCTTTTATTTTTAAAATTTTTTCAGTTGTTAATTTTTGATTTTGAATAATTTGGGATAATTGATTTTTTTCTTTTTGATTTTATTTTTCTAGATTTTTTTAGATAAGGTGTTTTATATAGGTCATTGCTTTGACGCAAGTTGACTTTAAAAAAAAACTTATTTTTTTTATTTTAGTATTTGATATTAGTTTTTTTTAAATGAGCATTGTGGTTTTTTTAATTTTATTTTTAATTATATTATTCTAATCTAATTAGTTGAGTTACTGGTTTAACAAGTTAACTTAGAATCATTTATTTTTTATTACCTAAATTACAGGTAGAAGTGTTTAAAAACGAGCGTATTTGCATTATCTAACTTCACCCAATTTATTAAAATCAGTTAATATAAGTATTATAAATGATGATAGGTAAAAAAAAAACTTAATAAATAAATATTATAGATCGAATGGGAGTTAGAATATTTGAAAACTGCTCAACTGATCCAATTAACTCATCCCAACCCAGCCCATGTAGCTCAATAAATGTAAGTAACCCTTAAAAGTTCTTGCTATAAATAACGTTTTCCCTTCTCTTTGTTTTTGTACTTCAGATTACCTTCAAACTTTGAAGGTGTAGAATGCGTTTGTTTGTATTCGGCTATTACTCTTGTCTCTTCTTTTAAATTCAAGTAAAATCTCTCTCTCTCTCTCTCTCTTAAATTAGGTTTTTTTTTTTTATTATTAGTTTTAGATCTTATAAATAAATAATAGAGTTTATTTCTTTGTATGTATTACCATAACTTGATTTATCTGAATTTGTAATGCGGTACTTATATATAAGTTGATTACTAGTTTTTCTTCTTACATATTCTCTCCATTGAATCTCAGACAGAAGGATTTACGCACATGTTGTTCCTTTCGATTTTAACTCTCTTAGTCAGTGGATTGACTCTTGAAGTTTGTTTCTTTGACAAATTCATGTTTTTATCCATGTGAGTAATCAACTCTGGCACGCTATAGTTCATGGACTTGGTTTCTTACCAAGGACCATATCCAACGATCTTCATTCAGTGTTGATTTTAACCACTTTTTCATAAAAAAAATTTATGAAAGTGAGGTAATAATTGTTTTTTTAAAATGTTTTTTTGAAATATATTAAAATAATATTTTTTAAAAAATTATTTTTAACATTAACATATCAAAATAATATAAAAATATAAAAAAAATTATTAATTTGAAAAAAAAAACAAAAAATTTAATTTTTTAAAGCATTTTTGAAATGTAAAAATAAATAGGGTGTTCAAAAATATAAAAATAATTATTTTTCAAAATATTTTTTTTACTCAGAAATATATTAAAATAATTAAAAAAAATAATTTAAAATAAAAAAATAAATAGACTGCAAGGCACTATTAATTATGAGGTCTGGCGGCCAATGAACCATATTGTACCAACCACATGACTACCGGGCCTATGAGGTTGCTTGAGTTTCATTATTTAGTTGCTGCAGATAATAAAAGCCCGTTAGACAGAAAAGATAGGAGGCTTCTATGCTGTGGAATCATACCACGCCCAATACTCTCATATACAGACCCAATTCCAGCTGAATCCACAGCTTTTTCGAGAGAGATAACTTGGAAGAGAGATCAAAGGTCTTCATCTCTTTCTTCCGAATGAACTCTCAGCCAGTAGTTTCAGATAAAAGATATAAAAGAACCAAGGAGGAAGGAAATCGTAATGGGACCCAATAAACGTGTGGGACCCAATAAACGTGTGGGACCCCTTGGCACCACGTTTTCTCTGAGATGGGTAATGAAGGAAGCAAAAGGAGTTGATTTTTTAAATTGATCGTACAACATCCTGATGCGGCGGAGTCTAAAGCACAACTTCGATATTGTAGGTTTCTGGCATCGAATATAATAAGTCATCTCTCTCCAATCCATTGAATTCAGATAGCCGCATTTGTACAATTTATCGCTGCTTCTATCACAAGCTTATACATACCTCCCTTTTGGGTTTGAATTTCCATGTCCCATTCGTGTGGATCTATTTTTTTTATTATTATTAATCAAATTCACAATCCCAGATCACCGAGAATTGACCGCAAAAATTATGCAACTGCTGATGCTGTAGGGGTATTTTCAAACCTAACGAGTTTATAATTCACTCTGGGTTAAAGGTAAAAGGAGCTTGTAAGCTGTTTATGGATGAATCCGTGCTCTGATAGATTAAGCTTTTGGAATTGGTATCCATAACTGTATTCAAGGTCCTCATGGTATGCGGGTTTCTTAACCAAATCTCCTTGACAGAAGGACAGGGCTCGAGCCCAACACCTTCGTCTCGGAGAAAGCATTACTCTGACGATTAGTTTGGAGGGTTTTTGCGGGTTAGAACAACTCGAAGAGCTCACAACAGAACGGGTTCTATATAGAATCCTTTAGTTCAGTAGTTAAAGCATCTGGCAAATGGAATTGCTTCTTAGTGTATTCAATAATGTTGGTAAGTGATACAGAATATTCAAGATCCGAGACGACTGAAAAGGAATGTCTGGAAAGGACCTTTAAACTTTTAAACCAGGAATCTCAATGGGAACATGATCTCTTAAATGCCTTACAGCTAGATAGTAACAAAAAGTATCTGCAAAGCAAACTAAGCATCAAGGTTTATACCCTCTTCCCTCACTTTTTTGAAAATACACAACTGTCACTCTTCAAGATTCAGCAACTTGAATTTGTCAAAGGATTCAATAGAATGACTCATCATTTGGTGTATTATGCTTGAACTCCAGCCACATTCACCTGAAGTCATTCAGTACTCTGCAGCTGGGATAAGAAATGGCCAGTATAGGTACATCAAGAATTTTTAGACCTGGGAAAGATTTAACTATAAGAGTACTTGGAGTCTAAAATTGAATATTTATTTAGGAAATTGAAATTTATTTTCTAATTAGGGTAGCTTTATCTGTATCTGTGTGTGACTGTACTTCAATATAAGGAAAGTGGTCACACATGGGGATAACAATGCAAAATCACACCAGAGCAAGAGCAATATAAAACTCAGCAGATTCTCCTTTGCCAGCTTTCAATTCCTCAGGTTCCATGTCTCTCATGTAATTTAATCATGAGCTACCGGAAGAATTTCCAGTAAAATATGCAGAGCACATACGTAGATAAATCCCTGCAAATTATTAGAACGTGTACACAAGTCAACAGAGAAGCCTTAAAATACACGTATCACCTCTTTCTTAATTAGTGTTTAAATTCCAATATCCTCCATGACTTTAGATGTTAAGTGGATTAAAGCACAAGTTTCCAAGTGGATTAAAATCCTATCAATGTTGTAGGATAAGCATAGCTTAGCTGTTAATTAACAGATTACGCGTGTGCTCATATATATATATATATATATATATATATATATCACTTTCCGTCCTCCTCCCTTTTTATTGTTTGTGTGAAATCAACCAGGCAATTCTTTTTTATGTAAATGACAACATGACTATACAAAGTGATCATCGTGCAGCATCTGAAGGAATCTTAGAGAATGTTTGGGCAAGCTACATAGGAGAGGATAGAGGAGATATAGGAATTAGTAATAGTGAACAAGAGGTGTCTAAATCATGGCAGGAATTGCCTAATCTTGATAGGAGAGATGAGTCGATGGAGGCTCTACAAAGGCTACCGAGTCTAGGCAGGTGGATCTCGATGGGTGCTGAGACCTGGGAGGAACTTCTTGATGGAATCATTCCTGAAATTAACGATACTTGCAATGATAGTGCAGAAAACAAAGGCCCCAGCAGCCTAAGCTCCAAAGCGAGTGCTGTGAAAGTAGAGAAAGTGACCACCAGGCATTACCGGGGAGTAAGGAGGCGGCCTTGGGGAAAGTATGCAGCAGAGATAAGGGACTCGTCGAGAAAAGGAGCTCGAGTTTGGCTTGGGACTTTTGAGACAGCTGAAGAAGCAGCTTTGGCTTACGACAAGGCTGCTTTGAGAATCAGAGGCCCCAAGACATACCTCAACTTCCCACTTGAAACAGTTGCTAAGGCTATGTGCATTGACTACTCCAAAAACGACTCCAATGTTTTGTCCATCGCAAATTCTCAAGGGAAGGACACTTCTTGCACATTTCCGGGAAGCAGTGACAAAGTTTCAGTTATCCATAGAAAAAGGGCTTCAAGAGATTGGGAAGTGAAAGGTGAGTCGACAATGATGGAACAACCTGGACTCAAGAGAACGGCTCGCGTAGAAGAATTGTATGCGAATGATGTGGTAGAATTTCAGGACCTGGGGAGTGACTACCTGGACAGTTTGCTGTCCTCTTTCTAGGTGATGTATATCATTGGTATAATTATTTTTACTTCTTACACAATACTTTATTAGGCATACGGAGTGCTGTCAATGTAGGAATTCAAAGGCGGTCAGGAATATTATTTGTAGTCAGGTTTTGTATGTCTAGTCAAATGTTACTTTTCTTCCAAAAAAAATCATTATTATCTTCTTTTCTGTATATTCTAATTAGTGTTTTTTTATTGTGTTAGCTTGGTATTTTTAAATGTATTAAAATATTTTTTATATTTTTAAAAATTTATTTTTGATATTAGAACATCAAAATAATTTTAAAATATAAAAAATAATTTTAAATAAAAATAAATTCCAAATTTTTAGTAAACTGTCGGTTAGCCATATTGCCAAACGGGTTCTAATTAATTTAACACTAATATCTAAAACCAAACGTTGTTTTATTGGGTTATTCCTCTCCTTTTATATTTGCCGGTTCATCCTATTGTTTATAACCAATTTTTTCCTTCTTGATTCTTGAATTTTTTTTATTAGTTCTTAAATTTTATTTTTAATTTTATCTTTACAAGTTATTATGAAACTATTTTAAATATTATAATCTACTTTAATTTGCATGTTTTTACGTAATTAATGCACGGTGTAGTATTGAAATATTAATTTGATTAACAATTTTGTGAAATAGGATTTTAGGTATTCTTAAGAACAAAATTTATTAACAACTTAAAGAAATTGTTGTTTTACACTATTGCTATTATTTTTCCTCGCACATTTACCTATTCACTCCACTATTGATATTTAATTTTCAATTTAGTCCTTAAAATTTTTATTTTTTACATTTTGGTCATCAAACTTTTTTCTTTTCAATTTAATCATTGCAAGTTATGTTGAAAATTATAATTTTCATGCTTTCATGTATCCAATGTGAGTTGCAATACTTTGATGTTAAATTGAATAATGTTTTTGCGAAATTGAATTTTAGGTTATTCTTAAAAAAAATCAAAGAACTATGATCAAAGTGAACATTAAAAAAAAAGTGTTTTCTCATTTACACTATCTAAAATGTGTGAAAAGTTAAATTTGATCCCTCAAGTTTTAATTTTTCAATATGTGGTTTTAGTTCTTTAAGCTTTTTATGATTAAATCATAATTGTTTTTATATTTTAATCCCTGAATATTGAGAGAGAAGAGACAAAGTTGTTTAAAAAATATAAGAGAGCAAGCTCTCGAATAACCAAATTTCATCCACCAATAACTACATTTTTGGTGTTCATGAATTCATCTTTAAAAGAAAAACTCAATAGAAGTTATTCTCACCTATAATGATGCATGCATGAGAAAGTAGATCTTGACTCAATAAGTATTTTGATTAATTTGATTTTAAGTTTTTAATCCAATTAAAATATGTTTCGTGGTTAGAAATAAGGTTTTCAAGATCAATATAATTTTTTTTAATGTTTTTGGATTGAAAAGGCTAAAATTTAGGTTTTTAGAGTTAAAAAACTTAAACCTCAATTTTCTAGTCATAAGATCCATATCAGGTTATTAGAAATTATTTTATTTAAAATGTTTGTGAATATTTATTTATTTTTTATTCAATAAACCATATTACTAATTTAAAAAATATGTTTTTGTAAAAACCAAAAAAAAATTCCATACTCTCAAATAAATATTTGTATGTGTATTTATTCCATAGTTCTTATAAAAAAGATCAACTTTTCACTTTAATTTTTAATTAATATTGACAACTCTTTTATTATTTATAAGTTCATATCTTTATTTTTAATGTGTTTTACTAAGCACCATCATCATGTTTCAAGTTCTTAATGTAAAAACTTTTTGATACTAGAAAAAACCTCTATTTTTTTTTTTGCGTTAAAAATTAATTTGAAATCCAACACGTAACATAGCACATTTACACTAAGCAGTACTATAATAAAAATTAAGCAATATATTACAACATATGTTAAGCTTGGTGGTTGTCATCCTGCAAAAGAAGAGGAGGAAAAGATGAGTTCAAGGCCTGCTCTTGAAAATTTAAGGTAAGAGAAAAAAAAAAGAAAACCATTACAATGAACTTTTAAGGAAATTAAATGAATCTCTAGGATTAGTGAAATCAATCACATGTTAGTTACTACCACATTAAAATCTACTTTCCATTTACTAGAAAGTATACTTTTAATAATGAAAAGGTAGCAAGGGACTCAGCATTTGTTAAATTGCAAACTTTAGGGATTGAAGGGTTGGTCTTATAGGCTCGTGAACTAAGTAAGCGGATGGAAACATGGTTGTAGCCGTGTTTTTAAAGAATTTATATTTTTTGTTAAAAATTAATTTTTTTTGTATGTTTTGGTTCGTTTTAAAGTGTTGATCTCAAAAATAATTTTTTAAAAATAAAAAACATTGTTTTGATATATTTCAACATGAAAAGTATTTTGAAAAGTAATTACAACGACACTTCCAAATAAACAAGCGTAGCCGCGTGGGATTAAGAAAATGATTGAAAGAATAATAATAATTGTTTTATTAAAATTTTTTTTATTTAAAAATATATTAAAATAATTTTTTTAAAAAAAACATTTTTAACATGCATATGATCTAAAAATATAAAATATTAATTTTTAAAAAAAATAGATCTAAAAGAAACTCCGAGAATTCCAAACCGCGCATAAGAAAAACATATCCCTGTTATAATATGAGCTTGACCTGTTCAAAGTTGATTGCTTTAAAGGTGCCGGCGGCTGGAGGCTTACTGGCCAAAAGGAAGAAGAAGAAAAAAAACACTCATACAGATACTGACGTCTAGATTTTGATAGTTAACCTGAATTGAAGAGTAGGTGGGCATAAATAGAAGAGAAGGAAGATTCAAATTAGATAAGTAATGACAGCAATTTCGGTCAAATTTGATCAACAATTAGCCAATGCAGTGCATGAACGTACTATGCATGTGCACCAACAAAGTTCTTGGACAAGGGAGACAAGCGATTTTGAAGTTTGGTTGGGTGACATGAACCTAATTTTCTTGCTCGGAGAATTTTAGGCAATATTCCCCGATCGCTTCGCCTTTTCAAAACCTCTCGAGTTCAATGTTCCAATTACTATAACTGTGGAATATTGAACGGAGCCCGAAGTGGAAATGACGAGAGCAAGGGAATAACGAAGACCTTCTCTCGCACCCACACGACTTCGCCGCCGAAGCTACTCTCTCGGGCCAGCCTCAGCACCTCCATTCGTGGCATCAAGAGGGTGTTCGTGGCTGCGGTAATTTGTTATTTTTAATTTTTTTTTATGCTTTTAAATTATTTTAATATACTTATGATAAAAATAAAATTTTAAAAATAAATAAAGATAATGTTTAGTATTATAGAGTGATTTTTTTATAAAAATCATTTTGACAAACAAAAATTATTTTAAAAAACAATAAATATTACTCTCATAAACACTCCTTAAATCATTTGTAAAATACCCACCTCGCCATCATCACTAAAATTCTCATTGCATAAGAGACCATGTTGATTTGAGAAATCCGATTCATATCAATCAATTAATTTATTTTTAATGATTTTATTTTTGTAATTATTTTTTAAAGTATTTTTTACACGAAAATATATTAAAAAATATTTTTTTAGTTTTTAAAATTATTTTGGATGTAAAAGTATAATTTTTTTAAAAAGATTAAATTTTTATAAAACTCTGTTAAGACAACATGGATTAAAAATGGATTTGTAATAGATTTGCTCACCGCCAAATGATACTAAAAAAAAAAAACTTTTGAAGCTATGGTATTTTTGGTTCAAAAAGTACTGACCATCTCATCATCATCATCATCATCATACACGCACAGTGCTTATGATCAAATTCAATTTTTAATCACAACTTCATATCTCAGAACAGATTGGATTTATAATCTTTATTTAGTTCCTCGTTGCTCTTGCCCTCACGACACTCATCTTGTTACAGAATTACACTTCATTGATACACTTGCATTATGCATTTGATGCAGTCTACAAACTATACTAACTGACCTCTTCTCATATGCAAATGATGATCATAGACAGAGTCCAACAACCACAAATTTTTTGCTCGACAAATTTGAGCAAAATCTACTAATTAATTCTCTACGATATCGGGCTCCTTATGACGCGGCTCCCCACTTTTGCTACTCTGTGATTCAGGTTGCGATGCTGCAATTGATATTGTCCTACAGCAAAAACTTGTATCCAAAGCATTTTTACTTGACCTTGTTGAGCTCAAAATTGGCTGAAAGTTTTGAGCTGATGTAGCTGCAGCAACCACTTCAGCTGGAAAATTAAGGAGGGCCTTAGAGCCGCGCATGTTAAAAGCAGCCCTATCATAAGCCAGGGCAGCCTCCTCTGCCGTTTCGAATGTGCCTAGCCATATACGGGCCCCGCGTCGTCTGGAGTCGCGAATTTCGGCAGCATATTTGCCCCATGGCCGACGCCTCACGCCTCTGTAGTGCTTCTTTGCTACGGCTGTCCTAGCTGGTTGGAGCATGCCTGAAGTGTTGATATGGCTTCTTGGAAGCGTATTATTTGAACTGCTATTTGGGGCACTGATCTCATTGATCATATGGTATATGACCATGTCTTGCGAGTCATTCTCATTTAAAGGGAGATCATGGCTCTGGGAGGTTAATACCATGGCTAATATCTGCTTTTTGCTGGGAACTAAGGGGACTTGGCTGCTATTGATTCTGTGGGATTTTGGAGGAAGCTTCAAGATTGTAAAATGGGGCTTTAGACTTGGTATTTAAACTTGGTATTGTGTGGGTCATAGGTTGTGGGGTCTTTGGAATTTCTTTTAGTCATAAGAAAGCAAGAGGAAGCCACATCGAGAACAGCTATGAACAGGCATTAAGAGTTTCCTCCAAAATCTTAAACCTGTTGGATCGTGCAGCTAAAAAGCCATGAATACCAATGGGAAAGTGTTGGTGTCATCAACCAAATTTTAAAGTGACATACGATGAGAAGCGTCATTTTTTTTTTTTTTTTAATTTAACATGGGTGTCCGGACTAGTTTGCGCGAACCTCGACTAATTTTACGGATCCTAAAATTAACAACCATGTAAACCTCCAGTATTCATCATATAAACAACTAAAAAGCTCCAACTTAAAAAAAAAAAATTTAATTTCAAACTTTTACTATTCAGCCACCGTCCAGATGATTGAGACGCGTCATTCTTGGTTGATAGGTAGACAGCTAATAAGAGTTTCAAAACACATGTATCTTCTTGTATTCTGAATGGAAATTGCCTTTCCTATGGAAAAATCACAGGTCCATGGGAAGAATACATACAGTTCATTCTCCATTAAGAGGGTGCATTCGTACCGGACTTTATACGTAATTGTATTTTAAATACTAGTCATGTTGAAACTGAATGAACATGTTTTTTTTTTAATTGATGGAGACATGTTTTTTATTTATTTTACATATAAAATTTTATTTTATAATAAATTTAATCAAACATGTATTTTTTAAAATTTATCCTTTTAAACTAGAATTAAAAAATTTCTCTTAAATTTATTTATTTTTAAACTGGAATGATCATAAAAACTACTATAATGTTAAATATACTAAGACATCATTTATATACGCAGTGCAATAATGTTTATTTTGCAAAACTTGATTTTTTTTTAATTTTTTTAATGTTTTTAAATTATTTTAACATGTCAAAAATAAATTTAAAAAAATATTAATTTACTACTATCACAGTACATAAACGACTTAAATGTTGTTAGGGTAATTAGCCAGTACAGTAGAATTATGGCTTCCCTAGTTTCAAGAAGTTTCGACTTTAGTATATTTTTCTTAAATGAAAATCTTAAAGAATTTACCTCATAATTAAGAAAAATTGCATATAACAATATGGTTTATGATCCTCCAAAGTTGCTAGTAAAGTAAATTGTAACAGCCTGTAATGTATACACAATCAGCTAATTTAGTCTAACAATTGCATATTTTATATTTCTTTTCAATCAAATCCTATTCGAATTCTAATAACAATATATATATATATATTAATTTTTAATATATAATAGGAAGAGCTATCCCATTTCCCAATAAATTCAATTTAATTTTATATATATATATATATATTAATTTTTAATATATAATAGGAAGAGTTATCCCATTTCCCAATAAATTCAATTTAATTTGGATT
This sequence comes from Populus deltoides, assembly GCA_015852605.2. Classification (NCBI taxonomy): domain Eukaryota; kingdom Viridiplantae; phylum Streptophyta; class Magnoliopsida; order Malpighiales; family Salicaceae; genus Populus; species Populus deltoides. The sequence goes on from CM027573.2 coordinate 19,489,084, forward strand.
CCACTGGCTGGTGACATCGTGAGGAGAGACCATTCTGGATGACAATCCTTGTCAGCTCATCACAATGGTAAATACTTGAGTGGTTGTGTCTCTTGAAAGTTGAAATCATCGTCTCCATCTTTATCTAATTTGACTTTTCAAAGGGTCTCCGGGTCATGACACGACTCATTTGCGATTGAATCAATTATGGGAAGAAGGAAGAATTTTTTATTTTTATTTTTTATTAAAAAAAAAAGAAGGGTCCTTAATTTATTTAAGAAATAAAGTAAGATTATTTGATAAAAAAAAAGAGGGTCTTACAATGACCAAACGCTAAAAAGGTTTGAATGTGAGAAGATACCCGACTACGATTCTTTCTTGTTCGGTTCAGCAGAGAATAATGTTATTATGAGAAAAAATAGACATTGGAACAAAGTTACTTATAACTTACTCCCTGTACTTTATTGAAACTAGTTAATTAGTCCTTATAGTATATAAAAAAATTAAATGGTCCTTTGATCTATGTTGATCATTCTCAATTTGGTTTTTTTTTTCTTTGTATATGCTTTCTTTCCTGATCAATTTCTCTCATCCTCTTTTCCTTTCCTTTGCCTTGTTTTTTTTTTAAAAATAAAAATTATAGGGTAAAAATATATACCCATTGTTTTAGGAGTTAATTAAAAGAGGTTAATTAGATGAGATGATTCCTTAAAAAATAAGTGTTAATTATTAGTTTCATTAAAATAAGGTGACTGGTCTTCAATTAACTCAATGAAAAGAATATCACACATTTGCATTTCAGTATTTTTTTTTTTTAAAAAACTGATTAAATATTGAATTTTTTTCTATTTTTTATTTGCGACATTATGGTTTATAATAAATGTAAATAATTCATATCAAATGTTTTTTTTTTGTTTAATTGAAGATATGATACAGGAAAAAGCTATATTTTCAACAGCATAGAAGTTTTGATGGGAAAAAAATTATAAATATGAACTCTAAATTTACCATCTTATTTTTAAAAATAAAATAATGCTAATGAATCGGCCTTCTTAAAAGTTTAAAAGATATTTAAATAGGTTAGAAAAAATCAACCTCCTCTGAAAACAACTAACAATTCAAATATATCAAATTTATTTGATTATCGGACTTATTACAACTCCATAGTATCATTACCGATTTTTAACTAGAGTTTACGTCAACACTTTTTTATACTTATTATTTTATCGTGTATCTATTTCAATTTTCATTATTCTTTTTTCACATCAAAATTCGTTACTAATTTCACCGTTATTATGAATTTTATACCAGAAATTCATAATCTTTGTTTTAAGTTCTCCAGTATCTTCAAATTTATCCCCGGTGATCTCCTTCTCCATTTGCACATCATACTCCATATTATTTATATATTTTATTGATTTCTCTTTATCCTAAGTTTCCATTACTCGTCTTGGTTTACTACCTTTAATAACGATCGAGAGAGGGGTGTTTTGTAGGTGGCTGCTCGATAATAGATCTGATTTGGGAAAAGGCTACTAGGGATGGAGGTTTGGGTTATGAGTTTGTAATGTTTTGGATGTAGATGGTTAGTGAGGTCATGATAGACTATGAATTTTCTGGGAACTAGTAGATAGTCTCATGAAGAAAAGTGAGAAAGTTGAATCGAATTGCTAATTTCTTACAAATAGATTTAGAATTTCTTGTTATCCCCCGCAGTGTATTTTTAGAAAGGTGAAAAAAAATACAAGTCTGGAACTTGGGTTTGGAGATTATATTAATTAAAAAGAAAGTAATCCATCATCATCAACTATAGAGAAATAGCCTTGTACTAGCTAAATGGCCTTCGATAATCTTGAACCCAAGTCAAAAGCATAACCGTGATCTACGAGATACCGACCCAAATACCTAGTAGGCCTACTTGGGCTATGATTTTGTCAGACCAAGTCTCCAGGGCCCGGCCTTCCCTGCCATAGGTCGGGATGGCTAGACCGCATGGCCTGGTCTGATCATAGCCTTATGGACGAGCTGGTCTATAATGGCTATATATCTCTAAACAAGGCAGGGCCTTCTTTAAAACCGAAGAGATCAAGAGATTTCTCAATAGTTAAGAACAAAAAAAACAATACTTCCATGGCTATAAATCTTGACATTTTCTTCATGAGGGTACGTATATCATCAATTTCTTAAATATACTGTTTATGTTTCAGAAAAATAACAAATAAAAAAAAAATAATGGCGTTTCATTAGTCCGGGCTTTTTTATCGGGGGGAAGGGGGGGGGGGTTCCCAAATTCTATAATTGTGGTACTCTAGGCATGCCCTTTTCAAAAATCACAAACCTAATAAACCATTCTCGGAGTTCAAGAAAAATGTTTGGCCCAGCTTGGTCTCCGACTAAATTGTCAAAGAAAATAAAAAAAAAATAATGATAATACAGTACATGGGTTTTGCTGTATATTTGCTTCTCGGATCCAAGTGGTGGTCGGCAAAAAAAGAGGAGACAGTCATGGTTCTTAAAGCCGATACTTCTGACTTCTTAACTTTAGTATTTTATTTTAAAGTCAACCACGAATGAAGATCTAAAATCCAAATATGAAATTGATGTCTGCAAGCAGTTTGTTTAACATACTGTTATTTTGAAAAAAACATTAAATTAAATTGGACATTGTTTTTAAATGTCTTTTAATTAAAAAAATATTAAATTGATGTTATTTTAGCGTTGTATAATGATTACGATATCTTGGTGTTTAAAATAAAAAAATATTTATTTTAATATATTTTTTAAAAAATTTATCTTATAAATTACAGTGCGCCATAATTTTAAATTCAGGTATTAATTAAATGGTTCTTGCTGGAAAGAACCCTTGAAAACCTCGTCCCTCATATTCTCCAATGTATAACAAGAAAGTTTCACAATTGATTAAGTGGTCAAGGTCAACTCAATACATTATAATTAAAATCATATTATAACAATTATTGAGGTGGTGGATTTATTGTTTATCATAAATATTGTTCATTAGAATAGTATTTTGTATTTTTTTTTATCTTTTAATATTTTTAATAGATTTTAACTAAATTAGTGGTGAGAATAAGATTCCAATTTATAGTAAATGAGACTATTTTGTTTCCTCTTTTTTTTTTAACTATATATATTTCCGTATCAATAACCATCAATTTAAAAATTTAAATTATTATGTAAGTTCATGGTTAATTTTCTATTAACTACTTCGAAAGCACAGATGCTGGGTTTTGAATGAATTAATAAATGCTCAAACTCGTGAAGATGAAGTAACAAAAATGATGGTAAGGTAATCCATGCACTGAAATGGAAAAATTGAACAATTAGCATGTGTGTGTATATATATATAAATGGTTATTTAACACAATAACAAAAGGTTAGTGAAATAACATAATTTTGGATGTGACGGTTATGAACCGCGACAACAATTAAATGTTATTATTCTGGATTGTAATATCAATTAAATTTCATCAATTATAGCAACTAATTTCCCTGTAGCTTCTAAATCTAATAAAAAATTATTTTTTTTGAATTTTATTATTTAGTTTGTTGATCTGACATTTAATTTAGTTAATGATTTTAAAGAGTTAAGAATTTTTCTATTTTAACAAAATTTGGATAGAATTTTTCTTATATAGGAACTATACTTAAAATTTTGTCATGCTTAAAATAAACCTGCAAAGAACCACAATAACCAAACTCAACAAATTTTTATATTTTATAATCACAAGTAGCTCTAAAAATGCAAATTAAAAAACATATATACATGTTAAATGAATTTCAAATACTTAAATAATACAACATTTTAGTAATTGAAATCCTAAAATATGACAACACAACCTGTCTATTTGTTTAGGTCCATGTCGTCTACTAGATAATCTATGTTCATCAATAGCACAATTGAATTCAGCTCCTACCTCTGCTTGATTGGCTTCGTCTTCTACCACGACATCATCAAGAGTTAACCTCTCTCTAAATGTATCAAATCCAGCGAGACAAATATTGAACCACTGGGACATATAAGTGTATCCTTTGTTTTCTTTGTCAATATTAAGAAGCACAAATACGACATCTCGACCCTCCCGTAACATGAAGCCAATTTAATATTAATAAAATATTAATATTAAATTAATAAATTAATAAATAAAACCTAACATTTAACATATATTAATTATAAAAAATTTGATTACTTATGATATTTTGAATATATAGGGCATATTGTTGCTCTTATTGTATGTATCTAGATGAATTGGAGCCTGTTCGAGATTCAGAGTAATTACTAGATGTCTGGTACTCATTTACCAAACCAAATATTTCTTATCTGTAATCATATGATGTATCTTTATAAATATGTCATCTTTGTATATACTCTTTATCTGATAAAGGTTGGGGGTGTTGGTTTGGAGAGAGAGATGAGGTTGTTGTGTTTGTATGTTATTTGATCTGGGAAGACATTTAAATTTCATAACATATCACGCTTCATAAACGTGACATGTTAAGTTGTCGAGCTTCTGAAAGGCGACATGTTTAAATATTGCTCTTTTAAATTACGATAACTATCTTATCATGCTCTTTTAAAGTGCAATAATTATTTTATCATATTTATGATAATAATATTTAGTAATTTTTGCGCTTTAGAAACATGAGAAAATAAAAATATATTATTTTTTAAATGATATTATTCTATCAAAAACTTTTAAATTCATTGATATATAAAAAAAGGTAAAAAAATTCAAATAATCATTCCACAATTGTTCATGCACCAAAACCCCCCACAAGACAAAAGAGGGTACCTTCAGAGGGTTAATAATTTTCACCGTTTTCCTCCTGACTGATAGATAGGAACAGAAAAGAAAAAATGATTAGAAAGGAAAAGGTGACATGAAATTAGAAACAAAATCAATAAATATTACGTGTGTGCAGGAGAGCAGAAGATCCCCTCAGGACTGCAACGAAAGAGACTGAGGGTATGGCACAACTGCACCTATTTCACCATATTTAACAGTCGTACGCACGTTTGCTAAGGAAGTGAATTAGAGCAAAAGTGACGAAAACAACGATACCAGTACACAAGTAAAACTTCAGTTTCTTAAAGACCTTTGATGGGATCGTTTTCCACACTTTCTGCTCACTTCTTACCTGTCAGCCCCAAAACAAGATGACAGACAGAGATAGCAGATATTATTATATATATATAAAACAGAGAGAGGGGGGGAGAGAGAGAGAGGGAGAGGGAGAGGGAGAGAAGAGGGACATGTGATGCTCAAACTTCATTACATTGAATCCATACGGCCCCATGTTACTTGTGTCAGGTTTGGGGAGAAACTAAAAGAAACCACATTTCATTAAATTTACACCCACACACACACGAAATTGGGAAGAAGCTTAAGAAAATATGCTATTGATTCTTCTTCTTCTTCTTTTGTTGTTGTGGGATTACACAGAGATCAAAAGGATCGTCGATTGATTTGAGGAATGCAGGTAGAGTTTGCGTGTATGGATGGTTGGTAGCTTAATTTGTTTCTGGCTAGGTGTCTCCTATAATAAATTCAAAGTAGACTTTCATACATTCCTTATTTTGGAGACAATGAACAGTTAACATATTTACCGAAGGATGAATAATTTTAGTCTAATAATTAAATTCTCTACATGTGTACTGTAATAACGTCCATAAGACCATGCCAACGTTATTGTCCATATTCTCTTGTTCACTTTACAGCATGAAATTCTTTAAGTTGGATTCAATTCAAAGATTTTAACAATATATATATTTAATGTTTTGAATTATTTTAAATGTTAAAAATTGAATTTTAAATAAAATTTAATTTCAAGAAATAAGAGATCATACCTCATCTTTTTTTAGAGACGTTTAAAGATAATATAAAATAAAATGAATATAATTTTATTTCTTTTAAATATATAAATTCAACTTAAATTTAAATTAAATATTATAATTAAATTCATTTATAGTAGAGAATTGTTTCCAGAGATTCAGTTCACTTTCTTAATTTTCATCCACACTCAAAATGCATTGCATGTTTTTTCTTCTTCTTATTTATAAAGTTAATAATTCCACAAAAACATATCAATAACCTCCTTCCTAATTTCCCTCGTCATTTATTTCTCATAATCACAATTGTTCATCCAGTATTTTGATCCAGTTCTAACAGATGGAAGTGTTACTTTAAAAAGAAAAGAAAGAAAGAAAGAAAAAAAAAAAAAAGTTTCTTTAAGATAAAAAAACCTCTTTAGCAACACTCTCACTTTTTTATATTAAAAATTTTAATTTTTTATCTGACACTCAAATAAATAAAATAGTATTTATATAATGCAGATGTATCTATTTATCAGATACATCAAGAAAATGAATTGGAACCTTAAGGGGTACTGATCAGGCCATGGGTTTGCTCCCCAATAATCATGAGTTCGAGTCCCCTCAGGGTTACTGGAGACTTAGATAGTTATTAATTTTAGGGCCCGTGAGATTAGTTGATATACGCGTAAGTTAACCTAGATACTCACATTAATTTTAAAAAAAATAAATTGGACTAAGATTTCATGAATAGAAGAAAAACAGCCATGTTGCTAAAAGTTTCTTAAGGCATCTCAAAGGGGACAAATGAAAAATAAAAACAAAAAATATTTTTTTCTAGCTTTCAACTTTTATTTTTACAGCTCCAAGAAAAAAACTATATTGGAGATTCAAAATAACATTTTTATGTTGGAAAGTCATTTTTATATATTGGATAAAAATGTTAAAAGTTTGTTTAATATATTTTTATACAGGTTTTTATTGGTGTTATATTAGTCAATTAAAATTAATAAATAGTTAATGCAAGAGGAAGGGAGAGGACAAAGAGGATTTGAATAATATAGAGAAGGGGAGGTGAGATGGCATGGCAAGCATCCAAGTTTGGTGTCGGAATGGTACCGACAGAGCCTCTTAATGAGTCTTTTGTCACCTGGGGAGTTGAGAAAGATTTTGGTTGCTTTAATGTACTCATCTCTTTCCCCGATCCAAAGAATAAGTTGGCAACAATTAATATCACTAATAAAGAATAAGTTTCAGCTGGTCAGGAGAGGTGACACAGCATGAATATGCATGCCTTGTCATATAAATATTAATTGGAAATATAATTTTTTTAAAAATATATATTTTTTTATTATATTTCCAAGTAAAAAACTATTTAAAAAGTAATTATTATTGTGTTATCATTATATTTTTAAACACCCAAAAATAAAAAAAAAACTTGAACAACTTATAAAACTATTAATTTTTGAACCCTTAAGTGGACCAGGACTTAAATTTTGAGGTATTTCAGAATTGTTTATTCACTTTAATATTCTGAATTTATCTACTTGAACTAAACTCTGTTTAAAATTTAAATTCTATTATCAACTTTCTGTATAGCAAATAATAGATTTTTCCATGCAAAATGAATGTAATCCATAGAAAAATACAAGGATTAAAATAAAATAAGTAATTGCATTTAAATAGGGGTGCCATTGAATCTTTTAAACAATTTCAAGGACTGAATTAAAAGATTGAAACCATCAACACCTGTTTATACCACCAAGGTTTCCACCCTCCATTACCGTTTAATTTTAGCCAACAAGTATCCCTAAAAAAAACCATGAAATCACTACCTTGAAAGCCCCTAAGCACCGATAAAAGTTCAAAATCCATTTTGAAGGAAAATTAAATTGTATTTCTGAGATTTCAGATCCAAAATTTAAATTCAAATATCTCTCTAATCAGAAGATTTATTAGGCAATTATTTAGTCAGATTAGCCTTTCTTTCGCTCTCTGTCACTCGCTTTTTTCTTTTCATAATTTTTGTAATTTTCGCTTATATATTTTAACTTTTTTTCTAAGCACAAGTAAGTAAATCTAATTAGGTTCATATCAAGTAAATCTAAGAGAAGAATTTGATTTAGAATGGAGGTTAGTTCAAGGAAGTCAATTTTGAAATTTGAAGTTTAGGGACGAACTTTCTCATGAATTAAAATTCTAAAAAATTTCGACTCAATTTTAAAAATTGATAATAGATTCGTTAAAAGTATATATATTTATTATATTAGTTTTTACATGTAAATGATATAATATCAAGATAAATATGCAAGGTAAACAAGATATTTATTATTTTTATCCATTTATATTATATTCTTAAAATTAAAAATATACAATAATATAAAAAATAATAAATATCTTTTTACCTTGAATATATATATAATTGGACCTGAGAAATGCATAAATGAAATGTGAAACACTTGCAAGATAAGCCAAAACATGCATCTCGAAAAATAATAGTTTTTGTTGGAAATTGAAATAAATTTTATTGATCCCTTTCCATCACAATATTTATTTGTGAATTTCTTGAGAAATTTGTGATCCTATTAATGAATATATTATTGGGTTTCGCAAAACATATATACGCAACATAATTTAATCCCTATCTTTTGAGAATGAAATCCCAAAATTGCATGGTCAAATTTTTTTATTTTAAAAAGATATTTTATCTATCTTGAATCCCAACATTGTATCAACTCAATATTGAATCAAAACATTAAATTCAAGATTGATTATGTATCCATTATTCTCTTTTGGTCTAATGTGTGGATATGATCAAATGCTTTGCATAACATTTTTTCTAGGCTCTACAAAGTTTCTGCTATTCAGAATGGTTTGGTTCACGAGATGGGACAATGGTTAAATGATCATTGGAGATGAAATTTAGTTTGGAATATGAACATTTTATATTATAAAGAGCAGTACTATCGTCAATTCCTCTCAATACTGGAGCCAATGATGATTCACCATGGAAAAGATGACAAAATCATATGACTATGTAATTCTGATGGAAACTTCTCAGTTAAGTCTTGTTACACCCTAATTGATAATACCTCTTCTACTAATGATAGAGTTTTTTAAGCTAACATCTGGATTAAATGGGTTTCTTCTAAAATTTCCAGGTGTTCTTTTAGTTGGTAATATAGGAAAAAATTAGTACAAGAGCTTTTTTCTTTTACCAGAATTTGTTTCATGCCACTCAAGCTTCATGTGTCTTTTGCGACTCAGATTTGAAAACTTCAAAACTCCTTTTTATACACTATAACTTTTCTATAAGTGTTTAGATGAAAGTATTGGGTTAGTGGGGTTTCCAATGCTATTTACTGAGCACACTAGACTCGCAGCTATTGTTGTGGTCCGGAATGGTGCAAGATGAGTTCCAAAGGTTAGCTTGGAGACTAATCTTTAGCAGTACCACTTGGGGTATTTGGTTGTTGAGGAACAATATTGTTTTTGAGGAGGAAACTATGAGCTCATTTGATTGTTTTTTCACTATTCTTCATCGGGTTGCTATTCAAGCTTCACTTATATAGAAAGAAAATAACCTTTTAAGACCTGCTTATAACATCAAATTATGATGTAATAAGAAATCTTAATTAGTCATTTTTTATTTCGCTTCTTCTTTTCTAGTTTCTTTGTTTATGCTATAACAAACCAGCATTAGTTTATTTTTTTTTCTATATTTTTTTATCTGTTTTTCTAAGTTTATTCCTTTTTTTCTTTTTTTCTTTCTTCTATTTGGTCATGTTCCTGTACATTGCTTCGGTTATTGGCTTTATGACATTTTCAATATACTTTCAATGATTATCCATAAAAAAGATATACGCAACAAAAATGGTAAATTTAATTTTTTTTCAAGAGTTCAAAGGATCATGCTAGATAGATTTAAAGTTGTTTACGGTATATACGAAGATTACCTGAAGAATAGATGTTCTCTTTGGCTTTGAATAATTATTTCAAGGTTGGGTTGTCACAAATCACAAGTCGTCCAAGTATCTGGTCTCTAATGAAAATCCACATGATTTATTAGTGAGAAATCTCCTAAATCTTTTTAGAAGAGAGAGATTACTGTATCTTAGAGTGGTAGCTCTTTTATTTTGTATTTTAGGTGTTTTTGTACTATACTTTTTTCACCTTATATTCTTAGGAAGAGACATAACATTCTATTTAAAAAAAAAACCTAAAATTCCTATAAATGATAAAATATTAATTTTCCCCTTAAATAATATCACATATATTATTTTTGGGTAATTTTAGAAATTTATTCAATCAAGTCCTTACTTGATTGTTTCTAGGTCTAGAATTATAATACTCTGTATTAATTATATTCTAGTTCTTAATTTCTAAAATTTATTTACAATTAAATCATACTTGATTAATCATTCCATTTTAATTTCTAACTAATGGTTCTTATATGTGTGACTCATTAGTTTCCCTAATAAGTTGGCTCACATATAAATTACAATTCTAAATAAAATAAAATTAAAAAAATTAAACAATTTAATATATTACCAATAGTTGTTTGTTTGTTATCATTGATTAGGAGAACATGTAGTCATGATCAAAATATCACTCTCTATATAAGATAACTTAGTGAGCTTAAGTATAAAGATCACTTATACAATGTACATGTCATCTGATAAGCACTTGTATATTAGTTTCAGGTATCCCTGATACATCAGTTTATAAGAGTAACTATTTTTTTTCATAAAAGAAGAAACATAATATCCACCGGTCTAAACAACTTTAATTAATATTCAATTTTAATAGAACATTGACCATAAACATTTAAGAACAATGCGTTGATGTATTAAAAATTTCATAATTATAATAACTTTATAACTTTCTTTGCAAACCGTTTTTGTCAAATAAAATTTATTTTTATTCAAAAATTTTAATTAAACATTAGATTCATTAATCAAATATAAATAAGTATTAAAGATAAAAAAAACTTTTACTAATAATAAATATATTTTATATAAATAAAATCAATATTACATATAACTAAGTGAATAGTTACAATGCATAATAACTAACATACATGTCTTTTGGGTTTTATGACAGTTTGTGATTTAACCAATCGGCAGTCATAATATGTTCCATGAAAAAAGCTGATTTAATTATTTATTATGCAATGAGTTTGCAACCATTGGTTACGTCCAAACCAATTGCAATATATATTGAAAATTATTTTTCACACTTGTAAGAATTTGGATCACCAATAGGTTAGTAAGTATTGGCGATTATTTTTAAAAATTATCTAAAAATATCAATTTCTATTTTTATTCTATTTTTCTAAATATTTTTATGAATCTCAATAATCTTCCCTACCTTTTAAAAATTATAATTGATTAGCTATTGATATTTGTGTTCGTGAACAATTCAGTGGCAAATTCGTTTCAAAAATATTAATTTTCTCCTATTTCTTAAAATTTTAGAAAAGTTTAAATTTTCTCCACCTTTATTATCGAATTTAGGACCCGCTATCACCATAGAAAATCCCAAAAAATCTTAGCTTTTCCTCTATCTAGAATATTTAGAGATAAAACATTTTGTTATATAATTCAAAGCGACGATGAAGATTAAGATATGGTTGAAGATGATGATGATATTATTATGATATGATTTAATTAGTAATAAAATTCACTACTTGCTAATCATAAAATTAATATGAGTCACGTCTTCACTTCTTTATGATTTTGGATTTAACCTTGTCTTTCCAAGATTAGCCCCTGTCTTATCTCCTCCCAAAGGCTTCCTTCAAATTTTAATTTAAGCTTATTTCAATTAACTGGGTTTTGAAGATCTGGAAGAACATATAAGAACTTCAACGAATTTTAAAAATTAAAATTATGCTTCATTAATAATAATTAATTGAATTTTAAGTAACAAAAAAAGAAAAAAGAAAGGCCCTCGAGTCAATCCAAAGCACACCTTACTTTGCCCAAAACAATTAAGTCGAACTAGCAATTACTGTACCACCACCGCTTTCCAATCAAACCCTAAATGTCAATAGCCATGCCACCACTTCTTGACTTTCAAACACAACACCACCCCCTCTACCCTATTTATTCCTGCAACAACCTCTTCCATTAGAATAATCCCTCAATTATTATCGTCCTCCCTTCCTCTCTCACCGCCATTAATAACCTGCAAGCAAACCAAAGTGATGAAGCAAGAGAATCCACTCCATAGAAATCTGAGTTGAGAAAATAATTATACTACTAGTGCATGTAGGAAGAAAGAGACAAACCGATCAGAGCTACCCATTTCTCTAGAGTCACTAAAACTCTCTCTCACTTCATAACTTTATTTTTCTGTTTATTAAGACCTAGCTTCTGCATGTGTCAACTCTGATGAAGATTCCAATTTAGCACACAGCTTGTATTCTTTTCCTTATCTTCTTTACCTCTTGTCCGGGGGAATTGGCTTCTACTTCAAGTAGAGTAGAAGTATTTCAGTTTTAACGCAAAACTGTAAGTTAGGGATGGGACTGTACTTTCTCTATTTATTTTCTTCTCCTTTCTTGTCACAGGCGATTCCTGTTGCGTGGTTTTGTCTATTTTATAAACTTCTTTCACATTATAATAAGTTCTTTTGTGTGTATATATATATATATATATATATATATTATATATATATATATAATCTGGTTGTTCTTATATTTTTCGTTGGGAGATGGAAAGAACTGTTTATTAATTGAGGGAAAAAAAATGAACGCAGGGTTAGGTGAAGAGGCTATAAGAAGGGATGTTGTGTTTGCCTAGAGTATCCAGCAGCACCACAAGCTAAAGCAACGAAAGGGCTTCTATGATATCTTCTTGCTTCTCTTTTGGTTGCGTTTAACTTCATAAGTTCTTGGCTGTTTTGTCATCATGGCTTCATCAAACAAACACTGGCCAAGTATGTTTAAGTCCAAACCTTGCAACCCTCACGACCACCAATGGCAGCATGACATCAATCCTTCATCTATCATATCAACTGGTTGCCACAGAACCCCTTACACATCAGGTAATAATCACCAAAATCCGCAATTATAGATTATTCATCTTTTAATCCAGTTTTATCCTTTTTCATAATTTTGTACAATGATATATAGTCACTTTCATATATGCTTTTAACTCCTAAACAAAGGCTATGCTTTCTAGCCCGCCACAAACTTCATCACCCATGAATTTGTCATTATCTATATAAATGTATTCTTCATTATCCTTTCATTTAGTGCTTTGCAAGTGATATTAATTGTTGACAACAATTAATTGAATAATTTATTATGAACATTACATAAACCAACCTTAGAAGGCTTTCATTTAAAACACCCAATATAGCTAGTGTTTTTTTAGGGCCTCTAATGGATTCTGAATGTCTAAACCATGTTTTGCAAACAGTTCCTGGATGTGACGAGAGAAGTCCCGAACCAAAGCCAAGATGGAACCCGAAACCTGAGCAAATTCGCATATTGGAGGCAATCTTCAATTCTGGAATGGTAAATCCACCAAGGGATGAGATAAGGAAGATCAGAGTTCAATTACAAGAGTATGGACAAGTTGGGGATGCCAATGTCTTTTACTGGTTCCAAAACAGAAAATCAAGAAGCAAACACAGGCTGAGAAACCTTCAAAACTCAAAACAACATAGCTCACAACAACAAAAAATTACCTCTCCAACTACCAAACCAGTGACTGCCAATCTCGCAGCTACATCCTCTTCATCCTCCTCCTCAGAGAAATCCTCTCCAAAAGGGTCTAAAAGGACCCTCTCTTTGAGTTCTCCCACTTTTATTGATGCTTCCAACTCACCAACCAGTTCGGTTAACAAGACTTACTTTCAAGCACATAATGAATTTGTGCCTGAACCCTTTTTCTTTCACTCTCAACAGACTGGAGGAGGGGGGAATGGGGCTTTTGCTCAAGGCTTTTGCTTCTCTGAGCTATCAAATATGGTTCATGTTCAAGATCACACTGTTGGGCCTTGCAGTAGGCTCTTGCTTAGTGAGATAATGAATTCTAGTGCTTCAAAGAAAGTAAATCATGAAGAGAAAAACCTAAAGATGCAACCGCAGCTTTGTTACACTCCTGTCTCCCCAGTGACTGGTAGCATAGGTCTCGCTCCTCCTCTTACTCCTTCAACTGACAATAGCACTTTTGCTTTTCAAACAACTATTAATCAAATTCAAGGTAACATATCTTGTCTAGTTTCAAAATTTTGCGTAATGCCCTACTTGCCAGCAAGTGATGAAAGCATGTGTTTGAAATGTAATGGTACAAAGATTCTTCTGTGATGAATTAACAAAAACTCATCAACTAGGGCACAATTAGGGTGTTTGAGAATATATATTTACACGTTTTTACGCACTAAATTCACCCAAAAACTCATGAAATTGATTGATGTACAGGTCTTTCAGTTATTGAACGAAAGAGAAGAAAATATATATGCTATATAGGACACAAAGAGGGGAGATTTGTCTTTTGGATCCCCAATTTGTGCCTGTTGTCTAAGATTGACGTGTGCATGGGTTGATCGACCATGGCCTTAACTTTGACATTCCTTTTGAAAGAAAATGATTCTGTTCTTGGCAGGTTTAGGGCAGTCCAGTGGCACTACAATATTGACGGTGTTTATCAATGACGTTGCTTTTGAAGTAACCATGGGGCCCTTCAATGTGAGAGAGGCTTTTGGTGATGATGTCTTGTTGATTCAATCCTCAGGTCAGCCTGTTCTCACCAATGAGTGCGGTGTCACCCTTCAGTCACTGCAGCATGGTGCTTTCTACTATTTGGTACCCTTTTCCATGAGCGAACATGTGAGTTTTATTGACGACTCTTCCTTATCTTCGTTTTTTTTCCCCTTCTATTTATGAAACCATTTTTTATGCATTTGATGATTTAGATTCTTAAGAAGAATGGAAAGTGATGAATCTATTGGTTGACCAACATTTTTTTAAGCAATTGGCATTGGGGTCTGAATACAGAAAAAAGTGCCATACAGCATGAAATCTTAGAATGTGAGCCAGTTAGTCTACACACACGAACTGAGCGATTTACGTTAAGAGACTTTTATTTCCTGTGTGAGAACAGTGAAGGTTTTGTTTACTGAAAGGATTATTAATGAATTTTTTTTCTTGGATTGCAGATATAAAAGTGTGGAAGCTGACGACATGGGCATTTCTAGCTGTGGTTCCGTGCATGTCTTAGTTTCTAATTCCCTCTTTCTTAGGGTTTTAAATTAGGTTTTCAGCTGCTACAATAATTTTTTTTTTTTTATGGATCTAGGATAACATAAGAAAGTTGTGGACCAAATGTATTTTGTTGCTTATTCAAGTAAAATATATAATTAAGTATGGAATATGCATATCTTATCATCTTTTTTTTTATTTTTTTATAATAGTTGATTTTATTAAAAACATGGCTATTTAAAATAAAAAAACTTATATGGAGATATAAAAAAAACAAATTAAAAATAACATTAGCAATTTCTATGTTGGTTTGTCTAAAATTTAATATTATTTGTATTCATTAAAAAATCGATAAAGTGCATTTATGTTTATCTATTTTATAGCCTATAACCAACCCCTAGTGGAATATAGCTAAAGGTAAATGTGATCATTCCCATACTTTCTGCCAGCTTTTAGGTAACTTGTTGCTGAAGGAATCTATTTTCTGGTCTTGGATCATTTATGTGATTTTCACTTTAAAAATTATGTTCGGCTGTCACCATGTAGTTAGCCTCATGAATTGTCAATTGGCTTGTTATATACCTTATGATTTCAATTGACTCATTGGGAGCGGAGCTCGGGAGAAATTCCTGGGGGTAAATTATAATTCAGTCCCTCTAGTTTTGAGAAACAAATTAATTAGTCCTATTTATTTTCAAAAACTAATTATTTCATCACTCGTGTCTATTTTATGTTATTTTCTAATTTATTTCGTCTTTATTTAAGCAAATTGAAACAAATAAATAGATATCATGAGAAAAGCAGAATTTTTTTGAATAAAATTATAATAAATTAAGGAGATTAAATTACTCAAATTTTAGGGAGATTTGAATTGTGTAAACTAATGTGAACGTGGAGGGTAAGAATTCTTGAATCCACGCGCAAGAAAGAATAATCCAAAAAAAAAAATCAGATTATGATACAAAACCCAACATGATTATTATCTAAATCAAGATACCGAAGTTATTGGAAAATAAATCCAACCCTATGACTATATTAAATCACAAGCTAGAAGTATAAAAGAAGAATGCCATAAAGATATATGGTCTTTAATAAGTTTAAAGGAAGTTCAATGAAAAACAAAAAATATGAGCGACCTCATGATCATGAAATAATCCAAACTTTTTTTTTAAAAAAAATCTAAATACAAGTTAAATAATTTTATTTATACTAGGTAAAAACATCATAAATAATAATGAAAAAATAACAAAACAGTTCTAAATAAAATAGATAAAAAAATCATACACCAACTAGAGAAAACTAATGAAACTCCTATATAGGTAATGCTTTTAGGCTTTATTGTAAGACTTTCTTGACGTATGATTGTTACAAAATTCTAACCCTATAGGAAACAAGGCATCTGGAATTGTCTAGTAAAATTTAAACTCAATCCAATGGTCGGATTTATAATTATACTTCTTAGTGTAAAGCTATGTATTGAAAAGAATAAGCCTAAAACCGATCTAAATGTCCTTGAATAATAAGGATTGTTGTTGCGTAAGGAATCTATGCAAAATAAAAATGATTGCCTAATTAATCTTCTTGTAAAGTAAAGAATCCTTGCAAAATAAAGATTCCATATGTAATGAAATCCTTGGCTTGTAAAAATTCATAAATCATATGAAAAACAATACTTTTCAGACTTTTCTTATTTGCTAGCATATTTGAAACCTGACTCTAAACATGTCGTTCTCTCTTATATGAATGATTTAATGAGCGTATTATACATGGATGAAAAGTTTGAGTCACCTAGTTTCCAAGTAACTAGAGTCGCGATAAAATTTCACCTGTAGCTCTAGATATAAACCAAACAATACACATAGTTTTAATATGGGAAATTTACAACTTTTTAAGCCAAAAATTCTAAATTAATCCAATCAATTCATCTCAGAACGTTTTAGTTTTAGACCTTATAGTAGGCTCAATTGGAATATCTAATAGATATTTTGGTGATACTTGGTGGATTCTCATCATAAACCATATTAAAGATATTATGAATCTCGTAATTAACAGTGCTACTTATTTTATTATGAATGGAGTATATCATAGACTAGATCTAGCCGATAAATATTTAATATATATTGGTTACATATTTAAAATTTTCTTACAAAGGTAATGCTCAGACTCAAATTTTTTTAATAAGAAGATTATACTAATAAAAGTTAAGTTACCATCCATTGTCTACTTATTTTAAGCACATATAAAAAGTATTAGAAGATATTGACATCATTAACATATGCACCGATATAGTTTTATCAAATTATCCAAACTGTGTTACCTTTTAGCAACCTAAGGTAGTAGAATTCACACACACACACACACACACACATATATGATTTAGATGATTAGTAAATTTAGATATTACAATATTAAATAATCGGACACCCACGAACATATATAATGACTTCACCATTCGTAAAGAGTTTAATTTATGAGTTCACTTTGTACTGCTTTGTTTTAAAGACACACACTAATTTTTAATTACTCCAATCCAAGCACATTTTTATTTTTACCTTAAAATAATCTCAACTTTCATGCTCGTTGTTTTTTTAGATAATAATTGAGAATATATTAAGATTATGGCTAAAAACAGAATAGCCTAGGAGACCACAGTTAGAGTAGAAAAAGAAAGGAGAAAGAATAGAAAAACAAATAGGCAAAGAGATTATAATAAAAGGAGAAAACAACCAGACAAAAGAAAAAAAATAAGGGAGTCAGCTTTTGTTTTCTCCGTAAAAGATGACACCATTGCTGATACCTATATTCACACTAGTAGAGTCTTACGATATGTTATTAAGCTTCAACCATAAGGAGAACTTGCGGAGGATCAGGGAAAAACAACTTTGAAGTTTTGGAACAACATCATTGAAGTAACATCATTCCGATGAAGCCACATATTCCACACAATTAGAGAAGTTGTCATGAAAGACTTTGAAATCTACCTTGCACAATAGAAGACCAATGGTAGCACATACATCAATAAAATTTGAGAAAAAATCGCAGTAGATGAAAAGATGGCTTGAAGATTCAAGACTTCTTTTGCAAAACACACATCTTGCATGCTAAAGGGTAAGGAAGTCATGTTAAAACAAGAAATCTCTTGTGGAGACTTTGTCTTGGAAAAAGGAGCTAGAAAAGTAATTGCACCTTTGGCGGGGCATATTTTATCCAAACTAAAAACTGAAAAGGTTGGTCACCGCTATAAAGCAAATGATTGAACATATGGGAAAATGATTTTACTGTAAAAAAACCATCTGTTTGAGCGTCCAAATCTTCCTGTCCAACCTAAAACAGAGCATAATCTTTGATTCCAATAAGGATGACAAGAGAGATAGCTGCTCTAGTTCAAATTGAAACAAAGAGCAACACCATTGTAGAGACCTCGTCCAGATACCATTAATCCAAATACCCATATCAGTAACCATAAAAGATTTAGAAGAAGACAAATGAAAAAACTTAGGGAAGGTTGTTTTTATGCTCGTTGTTAGTTTTATTGAATATGAGAGTTTAATTTGAATTCATCCAAAGATTAAAAAAATAAATTATAATAGGGTGAATGGTTCATTATCAACTTTATATACTTATATACTTAGTATCCTTTTACTTATTCTTTATTATTCCTAACATGTAATTAAATTTCATAACTGAGATTAACTTGTATTTAAAAGATTTAAATTTTACGTTCAATGAACCTTCCTTAGTCTTTATATTACTTTGTCTGTTTATATTTACTTGATATATGATGAGTTTTTTGACACTTCTCTTAACTTGTAGCCCATCTTTTAATATATGTAAAATGATTTGGTATCTGATATATTAAATTTAAATAGTTTAGTTTAGTTTCCATTCAAGAAACTTAAAAAGTGTTTGTTTTGTGGTTGGACTTCCTTTTCAATTTGTTTTGCCTAAAAAAACAATAAATTGTTTTTTATTGTTACAATCCATGACATCAAAAATAAAAAAAATATTATTTTAATGTATTTTCAATTTAAAAATACTTTTGAAAAGCACTTCGTATCACATTAGTAAACACACACTTAAACCTCCAAGTGATGATTATTTCTATTAGTGAATATGTCTTATAATGAATCGGTTGGTTACACGTAGTACTGATTTTATTCATGAAAAATATATTTATTATTAATAACAACTTTCTATATCTTTAATATTCATTTTTATTTGATTGATGAATCTAATATTTAATTAATGAATTTAAAGTAGAGATAAAGTCTATAGAAAATTTTTTTTTTGCAAAATAAATTATAAAGTTGTTATAATTATGAGATTCATGTTGCATCAAAGCATTATTCCTAATTGTTTATGGTCAATTTTATATTAAGACTGGATAGTAAATAGAGTTGTTGAGACCAG
This sequence comes from Populus deltoides, assembly GCA_015852605.2. Classification (NCBI taxonomy): domain Eukaryota; kingdom Viridiplantae; phylum Streptophyta; class Magnoliopsida; order Malpighiales; family Salicaceae; genus Populus; species Populus deltoides. The sequence goes on from CM027573.2 coordinate 19,508,517, forward strand.
TAAATGTTACACTCATTTTTTTTTATAAAAAGAAGTAGTTATTCTCATAAACTGAGGTATGAGAGATACTTTTAACTAACATATAGGTGTTTGTCAAATGACATGTACACTGAAGTAACCCCCGAGACAATTTCATATGGAGAGATCACCTATATATGTTTATGGAAAGGTTCACGTGATAGTTGTGTAAGCGACTATTAAACTTGAGATCACTATGTTATTTTATATAGGAAGTGTTATGCTTTAATACTAAGGACATGTTGTCCCAATCAAGGGTAACAAATGAGCAAATATTTGTTATAGCATAAACTATTTGAAGGTATTTGAGTAATCAAAAGAAGATTCATCACCCTTGTGAATTAAGGAAAAAACTCAATTTGTTTTCAAACAATATTGATTGTGAAATCATTGGCTAAGGTGGAATGAGTTTTGAAAAGAGTTTCAAAATCTTATTCAAAGAATCAATGACTATAATGTTGACAATGCATGCATACTCCATGCTATAATGTCTAAATCAGAACATTCTTGATGAAGTGATAATAATTAACCTGAGAAACTAGTCACTGAAAAATTAAGTCAAATCACTTATGACTTTTCTAATATTTGGGGGATCATGACAGGTTGCTAGACATTGTACTTGATCTTCAAATATAAATCAATTAGGTATTAAATTGATAATAAATTAAATTGTTTAATTTATTTAATCTTATTTTATTTAAGACTATGATTTATATTTGAGTCAACTTATTAGGGAACCTAAAAGGTCACACACTTAAGAATCATTTGTTAGAAATTAAAATGAGATGATTAATCAAGTGTGACTTCATTGTAAATAAATTTTAGAAATTGAGGACTAGAAAGTAATTAATACAAGAGATTAAAATTCTAGACCAAGAAACATTCAAGTAAGGACTTAAAGGACAAATTGATATATTTTTATTTATTTATAGGGTTTTTAGGTTTTTCAATAAATAGAATGTTATACCTCTTATTTTTTAAGAAAGAGAAGGGTGAGAAAAGTACAGCATGTAAATGCCTAAAACACAAAAAAAAAAAAAAAAACTAGCATTCTAAGGTATACCAATCCCTCTCTTCTAAAGGATCTAGGACATTTCTCACTGGTGATTTATCTGAATTACTATTAGAGGTCGGATACTTGGACGACTTGTGGTTTGCGACAACCTAACTTTGAAGCAAATATTCAAAGCTGAAAATAACATTTGATCTTCAGGTAATTTTTGTATAAACTTTAAACAATCCTAAATCTATCTAACAGAATTCTTGTGACTCTTGAAAAAATCTAAATTTATCATTTTCACTACATGTATATATTTGTATATATTTTAAGAAACCCAATAATTTTACTATCTTGTATATTACTTTATTTTCTTATATGTATTTGATGCGAGATAGATTCTTCAATAATTGCATCCGTTTTTTGTTGAGTATGGTATGTTAAAGACTATTCACCGAAAAATCTTAAATTATTAGGAATCTTTGGGATTTGAAGCGGTTTTATATTACTATTTATAAAATTTGTTTATTCATTCTTTCAAGTTCAAGATGTATGTTGCATGTCCAATCTAGGTTTTTATGGTTCATGTACCCCATTCACATTTATCCCAATGGTTTAAATATGACTATACCTATACATAGCCCTGATTAGAAGTACAGCCTGCTTGTAGGAGCCAGGGAAACTGACCCGAAATCGGAAAGCTATCGTTGTCGTCGATGATTAATATCCAGTTGAATTTGAACGTTTGAAGCATGAAAATATGGACATAGAGAAGAGAGATAGAAGTAGTTGTTGACGGGAAGGTCAATATTTTTGTTGAGGAGTGCAGATTATTTACGTGCACACTCGTGATAACAGTGTTAATACGATCATTACTTCGATTTGACTAAGCGGCTTGGATGTATCAATTAACACTCTTCTGTCACAAAATTCTTCATCTACGTCATTTACAACACATAAAACACTGTGGTTTTCATGAACCATCACGTATAATGACAATGACTACTAAAGCGCATGACAAAACCAATCTTTCTGTCCATAGGCTGGAATATTTCGGTGGATTACAGGTGTTTGGGTATCTAAAGTGATTGGAGAAAGAAACAAGACATATGGAAAGCATGGTGACTGTTTTGTGTTCATAGGCTGTGCTTTTGGGTTCTTGAAAACTAGATGCTACATGCGTTGCAAGTTGGGGTTTGATTCATGGTCAACACTACATGCTTCCATGATGGGGGAATTAGGTGTGAGAACAGCTGAACAGATAGCTCGATGGGATTGTTCTAGCCCAAGTTCCGTGACCTTATCTAGCTAGTTAGTGCATATTCATGTGTCGAGCAAGAAACCCACTTGTCCGTGGTCAATCCATCTAGAGGTTTTAGAAAGCATTGGACAATTTACACTGTGCTTGTAGTTCAGACCCACGTGATGCCTAGTGGCTATCAACCTAAAAAATATGTTAGGTACTAAAGTTTTAATCTCAAGATTATGTTATGTGTGTGTGAGAGAGACTTAGCCTATCAGTTACTATTTCGATCTTAGATAAATAGCATCTTAGTTTTGAATATTTGAATTTCTATTTATATGTACTAATTTCCCTTTTTTCAAAGGGTATCATGTATGAATCTTTTCTTAAAATAAAAACAAAAAAGAAAGAAAAATATATTTATTTTTCTCGGATAGATAATTGAAGTGCTGTTTATTCTTGAAGATGAAAAACAATGATGTTGGCTATCTAGCTAATGAGTTCATGGATCGCACTGATACACAAAAGCCTAAGAAAAGACTTTGAAGTAAAAACATATACTACTCATAGTTAATTTTTGGTCTGAGTATCCAGTTGATGCAAATCATAAGGCCACAAAAGCTGTCGAAGGCCATTCTCGACGTCAGAACCCACTCCAATGACTCTTTTTTTTCTCTTTTTCTTTTTCTAATTTTCATATTTCTAGAATTAATTTCCAGTTTTCTAGTTTATTTTTAATTTTCTAGTTTAGCCATTGATCAACCAGGACAAATTATTTGTGCTATTTATGGGTTCTTAACCATCGTTTATTGAATATTCATGATTTACCAGACTCTAAGTTTTGTTTCATAGTTTATTGTGTTTTTTTTTAGAGTTTTTTAGTATTAAAAAACCTTGTATCATTATGTTATATTCTATATTAAATTACGTCAGAGTGGGATTGACTTGACTAAAGAACAATAGTAACAACACTCATTGATCAAGGTATGCAGATCATTAAGGACATTGTGAGGACTCTTGAATAGGCTTAGACAACCTAGATGGTATGATTAGAGGTCTACAGAAAACTTTTATCCATATGAACAGAACACTTAATGAGGTATCAAAATGTTTTGATTGAGATTTTCCTGGTGATACACCCAAGACCTATATATTCTTGTAGAACACAATCCATAAGTTTATTAGGTCCGAAGACAATTTAGATAAAGGAGAAGTAAGAGGGAGAGAGGTTGTTGGATATAATGGGGAAGATGAAGAGAAGCGTGATAGATTTAGCCATAACTCTAATATATTTTGGTTGAAAATTCATGACCCTAATATGTTTTGGGTGGACACTAACATAGTCACCTTTAGTAGAGACTTGGGAATAAAGAATCTAATTAACTAGCTTGCTAATTCATGACCCTAATATGTTTTGGTTGGACATTAACATAGTCACCTTTAGTAGAGACGTGGGAATAAAGAATCTCATTAACTAGCTTGCTAATTATGATAGTGTAATGGAGTATGACAAGTTGTTAGAAGAAGAGATGACATAAATGATTGTCATTAGGTTGAAATGAGGAGCTTCCTCTTAGTGGAGAAAGGTTCAAATTGATCTGATCGCATAAGATATACAACCTATTACATCCTGGTTTTAAATAAGATAATTGTTGAGAGATTAATTTTTATTTTTAGCTCTTGAATAGTACTTGTTTTATAAATATTATAAATGTACTCTGGATCAAAAGACTATCCATTAATACATCATTGAATTTATAAATCTAGCAAAGCATAACTAGTTGTAAGAGATTGAAGGCTAGATAGTTGCTAGGTATTTGGATTGTTTGAAACCTACTATCAAAATATAAAATAAGCACATGGATGGTATGTGCACTTAATAACACGTGAAATCTAGCATTGAAAGTAGAAATATTACTTACTATATGAGCAGTCATATAGTAGTAATAAGTTGTAAAAATTTGTAGAAACCAGCAAGAGAGGGGCTAGGATGGTCAAGGCTTTTTAGCTAACCAAGTAAAATGCTCGCCAAAAATTTGTCAAGCCAGATAAGTTAGTGGTGAGGAAGCACAATGAAGTAGCTAAGCTAGCCAATCCATATGTAAGTTCATTTTAAATATGGTAAACTAAGACGTCACTATAATGATTGTAGAAGGTAAAGATTTGTTAATAAGGTGACGAGAGACTGTAATGATGATGATGATGAGTTCTACAATTGCCGCACGTGTGTGACGTCGAGACGATCATTCACTTTCGGATGGTATCAGGAAATGAGAGAGACAAATAATTCTTGTCTTATTAGTTGAAAGAGGGAATAAGAGTTGCCAACTAGTATTTTAGTCACTAGAAACCCTAATTGGTCTCAAATACCGGACACGGAGATTGATTGTGTAAAAGAAAGGTATTATCAGTCTTAATACGCTCTACCTAAGGTAAACTACATTGTTTAATTGTCTGATAATAAACTAAGGTATTTTCATATTTTCTAATTATTGGTTTGTCTAAGGTTAAAGAAAAGTCATCCTCAGCAAGAAGATCATTATCTTATCATGTAAAACTTAATCGTTCTAACGTCAACAAAAACAAAACCACCTCTTATTTAATATTAGGAATACGTCTTAAGTATAAGTTTGTAATCCCAGATATTAAAAGAAAACAAAATAATTTTCTTAGTATTTTTGAAATATTGGCCTAGTTCTGATGACTTTAATAAACTGGTTATTAAAGCTCAAAATGCATTCTACTACATATTGTTTTTGGATTTTTTGTTGTTTGAAAATACAATATGAAAATTTCTTATAATCTTGAGAGACATGGTCGTATGCATGAAAATAAGATATATATATATATATATATATATATATATATATATATATATATATATATATATATATATATTTTCTATATAAATGTTTTTTGCAATATTTTGGAAAAAACTAGGTATTTTAATGCCGGATTTGTATCTTTAAAGTATAAAAATACAAACCAATATTAAGCAAAATTGGTAGAAAAAAACGCGAGAAAACCATAAATTTTTTTGAAAGGATTAAATTTTTTTTTTAACACATAACATATATTATATATTATTATATTATAACAAAATACATTAGGTTGGGCCCAACCTAATCAAGTGGGTTGAGCCCACCATATTTGGGCTGAGTTCGACCTAGAAGGAAACTAGCTCGAGTTCAACCAAAAAGGGACTAGGCCGACATTAGCCCAAGACAGGGGTTGAGTCGATACCAGCTCAAAAGGGTGTTGGGCCAATACTAGTCCAGTAAATGTTTTTTTTTTGTATGGGGCCAAACCTAGCCCAGCCATTTTGGTTGGGGCCGATGCTGTTTGACACAACGAATAGTGGAGAGTGAATTAATTCACTCTCCATTCTTCATTTGTAGAATAGTGAAGGCGGCACGCAAAGAAAGAGAAGAAGAAGAAATGAGGTGGATGTTGACTTGCAGTGGCTCATGATGTCGTCTGTCCTTGTCGGAGCTGGAGCTGCTTGTTCTTCTTCTCACATAGAAGGTTGTGCACTGGGAAGGGTGGCTTTGCTGGCTGGTGGTTCTTTTTCTTTCCCTTTCCTATCACTCTTTGTTTTCTCTTCTTTCTTATCTCTTTCTCTTATGTTTCTTCCTTTCCTTCTTTTTTTTCTTTATTTGTGTTCCCTTATTTTTCTCTTTTTTTATTTTGTTTTTTTCCTTCCCTCTTATTCTTTTTGTTTTTTTTCATTCCTTTGGTTCTCTTGTTCTCATCCCTTTACCTTCTGGTGAAGGGATATTTATAAGGGGTGGTGGAAGAGATGGCTACCCTACCCTTGTCCAGTTATCGTGAAGGGGTCGGGTGGTTGGAGCGGCCTCTGTGCAGCCGCCCGCATGGCTTATCTCCTCTGCCCTTTTTATCATGGTGGTAGGCCATGAGAGGATGTAGGTTGTGTTGGGGTTTTTGGGCAAGTGGGAGGGAGAGAGAGGGAGAAACAAGCATTGCAAATGAGGGGGGAAACCTTCTTCCCTCGCCTTTGCGTGTCTAGGGGAAGAAGATGGCAAACAGTGCCATAAAAATGGCACCATTTGCAGCTTTCTCTCTTTAAAAAAAATGAATTGTAAATGAAACGATGTCGTTTTGAACAAAACACGTCTTTTCATTTAAAAGAAAAGGGCGCTAAAAAGTTTCAATATCCAAATCATCCTAAATTTTCAATTTGTTTAATCCAGTCCTCAATTGAGATTTAAGAATCAATTCAATTGAATCCCTGTCAAATTTAGATGCCAGCCATGAAGTTGGCCGCTTTTTTCACTTTGGTCTTTGATTTTGAATTTGTGCATTTTGACTATCAATTGATCAACAAACTTTCAATTTTTTCAATTTAGCCCCTGATTCGGTCAATTTCAGCCCCTTTATTCACGTACATTTCTAGTTTGATTCTTGGTTTTGAATTTATTTAAGGAAGTTCTTAATCTAGTCTCTTTGGGTTTCTTTTTAAACAAATACCGAAAACACATTTTTTTATGCTAAAAACATGAAAAAATGGTTTCTTTTTTAATTTTTATGCAAACATGGTAAAAAAACAAAATATACAAAGATGTGTATTTTTTTTCGCTTCTTTGTGTTTTTATTTTTTTCTAACACATGTAAAGAAAATAAAATCATGTATCACCTACATACATTCTCTTTCACTATTTAGCACACACCTTACGATTACACATATTTATATAATTATCACATGTAACTCAAAATATTAAATCATTCAAAATTTACAGTAGACCTTCTAGAAGAGGTTGGGTAAAATCTAAATGGTCTAGAGGAGTTGCTAGAATTGTTTGGACAATGGCAGCGCGTGAGTTTCACGCCCATCATCGTTGCCATTATATTGGAGCACAAGTTACCACCGCTTGAAGGATAAAGAGACTGGTGAATTAGGTAGATCTTCTCTTGCTCTTCATGTTTATGCTAGTTGTGAGATTCAAATTCACCTGTAAAAATAGAAATCAGAAAAAAAAAATAGTTTTGGTTCTCTTTACCCTTCTTCCTTTCAATTCTCTCTCCACTGGTTTGTTTCTATGTCTTGTTCTCTCTACTTTCTGTTGGTTGTCATTTAGTGGTGTGGTTGAATTATGTTGGATGATGATGTTGCTAAGTATCAATCATCAATGTTATTGCATGTGCGGGTTGTTATTGATGACGACACCTATGTTGGGAGTTTTTAGTGGTGTAAGACACCGCGAGTCTATTTTGGTGGGGAATGAGTAGATGGCCGAGAGAGAGGGGATGGTTTATTCAGCTAGTGACAAACATGAATGGTGATTCTTTAGCATGAAATAGAAAGAGACCATGTTAGTTGGATGTTGCTGAAGGATGAGAAGGTAGATGAGAGATTATTTTAGAGGGCAATATTGATATGTTCTCTTTGTTTTGGGCAGCATGAGAAAGTGCAAATGGTGTGGAGGAGAGAGATTTTACGTGTGCTTGTTTTGGTTTCCTATCTGTTTTATGGCGAAGAAATTAAGGAAGAAAATGAGGGCTGGAGATGAAGTGAGTTGATTTGGTAAAGGAGTTATGAGAGAAAAAGAAAGAGCATAATTGTCGGGTTTCTGTGTTGTGGTGAAAGGAAAGGGTTATAATATGTGTTATAGTATGTGGCTTGGCTATTTGGTGAAGATAGTTTCTTTTAGCAGAGAAAAAAGGCTGATAATGAAATGTTTTCTTTTAGACAGTGGCACCCCCTCCCCACCTCCAAAGCCTGTTATTCGTCTCTTTTTTAAAAAAAAATCTAAAATTAATGATGTTTTGAAAGAATTTTGAGATTACATTTGCTGAGGTTTTTGGATTGAATTTCTAGATTTTTAAGTGCAGCTTAATCAACTAAAATCTTTAGAATCTAGAATTAAATGTCTGATTTAATTGGAATAATTAATTGGAAACTAAATTGAATTAAAATAATTGAATTGGACTCAAATGGAACTAATATGACTGAAATCAATGAATCATTTGAACTAAATTAAATTATATGGATTGAATTAAATTGAAACAACAAATTTGGATAAACATTTCCTTATTTTCTTTGTAGTCTTTGGATTTTTGAATTTTTCCAATTTCATTCAGTTTGCCCTAAATCCTCTTTTTCTTTCGATTGAATCAATTTAGACCTTTATATTTAATCATGTGTTGCAAATTCATCATTGGTTCACAAAATTATGCAATTATAACCTATTTAACTTTCAATTTTTATTTTCTTCTTCAATTAAGCCCTCAATTGATTTTTAACTTTACTATTTATTTCGAACTCATCCTTGAACTTTAAATTTCTTTCAATCTTAACCAAATTAAATAAAATTAACCCTTTTTCTTAATTCTCTTCAATTCAAACCTCGATTATGGCCTAAAATTTCCCCAAACTTAATTTTTGGCTGAGATATTAAATTATTGGTCTAATTTCAACCTCGACTATATTTTTTATATATGTTTTTGATTATTTTAGAAAATAAAAATTAATTAAAAATGACAAAAAAAACATATTTTTGGGATTTTTTAATTTTCAAAAAATATATAAAAAAGATGGTAAAAAATTGGGTTATAAAAAAATTATGAATTGTTATTCTTATATGTATTTGTTTAACCATAATAAGTTCATCAACATAATTAGTTGCCTTAAATAGAAGTCATATATCTATCTATTTTTGTAACAAACTAAATTTACAATCTATGTTTGTTAATTAATATATTTCATGAACATTAAGTCAAGCAAAACCATCTATCAAAAGAACATATAATATCACAAACTATAAAACTAAACACAAAGACTTCTCATCTCAAAAGTTAAAAAAAATCAATAATGACAAATGAAATATATAAAGCATTATGTGAGTACAATATAGAAAATACAACTTGCACCTAAAAGCTGGGTGTTAAAATTATTTAACTCGCAAGTGAGTGAAGTAAGAATATAAAGTATGATCAAAGGGTCATCAGGGTATCTATTAGTCAATATTAAAAAATATGATGTCAAACGACACAAATTCATAAAACTCTCTAGAGCTTTTAAGATGCACCATCATCGTATAATTTTTTCAAAATCTTTTGGAGGGTTATGAAAATAGGATCTCAAATCCAAAATATTTAAATTTTAACTTGGATAACAAATGTTCATGGAAATACAACCGCAAAATTATTATTTATACTGTAAAATTAGGTGCATGGATAATGTGGCTGCAAAGAATTTGGATCAACACTCATGTGATAAAGGTGTTTAACAATTGTATGTTATAATCAAAAAGTTGAAGTATCGTGATACTATGACTGTTAAAATTATTGACAATGTCATGAAAAATAACAAAAAACATAATTAAATATGATAGTTTTATATTGGAACTTTTCTCTCTTAAAGATGCATTCAAAGCAATAATCACCGCATTGAATAATATTCTCTTATAATAAATTTGAAGTTACTTAGCAACACATGTCATCTGCTTTTTTATTTTCTATATATATGTGTGTGTGTGTGTGTGTGGGTGGTTTTAGATCAAGTTTTGAGATAGATTTAATAATTTTTATAATTTATTTATAGAAGTTAATTATTTAAAAAACTACTTATTCAGTTCAATTTGACTCAATATTTGTGAAGTTTAAATTAGCATCCCTGCAATATAATTATCAAAAAAACAATATTTTTCTGCTAGTTTCTACGTGCGCAGTAGACAGGATGATTTCACATTAATTAAGAAATTTATATAATAACCACCACGCACATAAGTAATTAAGTTGATACCATAAAAAATCTACCAAGTTTTTTTTTCCTTTGTACGAATATAAGTATAATAAAGTACTTGTTAATACATCCGTGCGATTTATTTGCTAGAGATAAAAGTTGTGTTGACGTACAATATTCAAAGTTTTTTGATCTTGGAATCACGAGTTGGGTTCTTCTTCTCTAGTTATCAATGGAGAAAATTAATTAATCAGGTAAAAAATATTGTAATTTTCAATTTGTTCGTGAAAATTTGTGATAAAAGGGGAAGAAAAAAACTTTCAACAGATACAAAACGATTCACTAAAAAATGGATTCAGAACGAAAATAATACTCCGAACGACGGATTTAAGGAAATTGAGCACATATTATTAATTACTAGATCACACAAAGTTACACAGAGGATGGCCACCTAAGTTATTATACAAGTACGTACCAGGCTTATATATCTTTTCATGCCACACACCTTGTAGAAGGGAAGCATCAACAGCCTAACTGATGGTATCCAAAGGTCTAAAGTGCTCTATACTATATATTAGGGCCTGGGAATTACATGCACCTTTAATTTGAAGCGTTTATTTCACAGTACCACGTACGTAGTAGCTAGCTTCACTTAAACAAAGGGCATGTTCTGTCGTGCTTCACTTAAGAAGGTGAGCATTAATATCCTTGTTGACGGAATCTAAACGGTGCAAGTAATAATCAGGATTTGGGCATAAATCATGTTTCTTTATAAATTCAACAGTCCATTTCGCGGTGCCTTCAGTGACCTCAAGAGTTGCCTGGAAGCTGTCATAGAAAAGCATCATGTTTCCTTCCAACACCTTGTAGGTGGTTTTCTTCGCTTGAGGGTGAATCTCTATCACTTCATCCTTGAAATGCTCAAGTCCAGCTATTTAAAAAAACAACGGCGCCGCTGCTTGTTAAAATATATGCATGCATGCTCAAGGAAAACAAATGCTATAAAAAAAATTGTGGAACAAAGTAATTAATTGATAATTATCTTAAGGAAAAAAGATTGAAAATGTCAATGAGAGTCTCTCCCTCCTTTACGAAGTCTGAGTTCAAACCTTCATTGAAGTGAACGAGCTTGCGGGAGCCTACTTTAGCCTCCCAACTAGAAGTACCGTCAACGAGTTCTATTTTGTTAACATTACAAGGAGAAATCTTCGGCAAGAGGTACGCTTCTTTCCAGTAGACCTCATAAAACTTAGCAGCAGAGCATTGAATTGGTGTCTTGACCTCCTTCTTTTCAATTTGAGCCATATCTTTTAGTTGCTATAAGAAAACTAACGACTTGTAAGCAAAGTACAGAAGCTGAGGATGGATGCAATGTGGAGGAAGCCTTAGCGTTATATAGGATCAGAAGAGAATCGCCTAGCCTCTAAGGTAGGACCTACACATGTCGAAAAGGATAAAAAATTCTTCATTGATTAATTTCCAGGTTCTCATTTGGATGTGATATCGATCTAGTCTGGCAATATAATGGCCTTATTTTTGCCAGCCAGGTAAATGCGATAGATAGATTCTTGTGGTGGTCCTCCAAGTTAATGATAAGATTGAAATAGACTTGCACCATGGATGGTGGCTCAATTGGATTCTTCCTTCTCACCATCGACTTCCCTAAGGATTGCACAGAGTTATTAAATTTGAGGTCAAGTGAAAAGAATGAAGATGAAAGATATGTATGATAGTTAAAATAGAACGAGGGAGCTATATAAGAAGACTCTCAAAATCCAAATATTAAATTAATTGTTTTATTAATTGTCGATCGATGAGCAATTGCGATGTCTTTCAAAAAAAAAAACCAATCAATTGTTTTAGTATATTGTTATGTTGTTAATTTAATCTAAAATAACAATTAAGGATATTATCTTATTAGATTGTTAGAAAATTAATGTAATAAAAACAACTCATAATTAAATCCTTACAAATTAAACATCATAGATAAATATAAATATGTTCTTTTTTTAAACGTACGTGATTATAAATAAATATGTTCTATTATTGCCTTCAGAGTGCTACTCTTGGACTTCTTTTGCTTCATCATCTGGGACCCTAATTTGAAGCAATATCAACATTAGTTACTGTTCAAAACATAAAATCATCATTACAATATTCTTCAATTTCGAGGAGTATCATATGATCATTGCCATATCGATGGAAAATAAATTTTGAAAGTGGACATATTAGTCTCCTATATTTATGTTTTGTACATAAAACAACTGGTGCTGATAGTGGGAATGGACCCCAAAACTTTATTTTAAAAAATAAAGGCTCAAAATAAGAATCCATTCATGTTTCTACACGACATAAAATTCCAAATATCACTGACTTTTTGGTTCTTGGGCATAAACACATCCTATCCTTATTTTGTCGTCTGAAATAGATTGAATTCTATTCAACTCGTTAGAAAATATGCTACAAGTTCCATATTTTGATCTGATCTTTAAGAGTGTTTTTTTTAAAAAAAATCAATTAGGTTTCATCATGTTTTTTACAAGAGACACATTTGTTGAGCAGAATTGTACAAAAAGACACTCTTTACCGTACAAAAAAACTCATCAGAATTGCAAAAAGAATCCTAATCTTAAATGATCAGATTCTTGGACTGATCAACCCGAAAGGAACAGAAAAGGTAGAAAAAAGAAAAGAAACAAAAAACAGAGAGATCCATTAACAGTAGAGAAATCGTTAAAATGACAAAAAAATAAAATTAAGAGAGAAATGACAGTTAATGTCAAGAATGTTAAGTTAATTAATTAGGACTTATTTATGCATTCTTTTCGTATGCTTAAAAAATTACTAATAATAATAATAATAATAATAATAATAATAATAGTAATAGTAATAATAAAAATAATAAAAATTAAAATAATCACAATGAAAAAAAAGAAAGCCATATCAGTAAGCTTTCATCAAGAACAAAATATTAACTTCATCAAAAACAAAAATATTATTAACTGTCATTTCTCATTAATTTAATTTTATTATTTTATCTTAATTTATGCTAAAATGATGAATCTAAAATCATGAAGAAGATGTGAAATTGTTTTTTAAGAAAATGTATCCCAAGAACAGACATTGAAATTTTGATATAAAACCTTTCTTAATTCCTCGCTATCCATCTTTGAAAGATAAGACAACTCGAACTCTGAATATTGTCCAAACGATCAAAAAAGAGAGAATCAACTCAACATATGTAATAAAGACACTTCTTGTTTGCAAATTTTGATCTAATTGTTTGCAAATTATGGGGCAATATTGCATGGTTTGACATTGATATTTTCCCTAGTTTAAGTAAAGCTCTTATTCGTAATAATATTTCTGTTTTATTTATTTATTTATTTATTTCAACATGAATTTTACGGGTTTCTGGGATAGCTCCTAAATCCTATCCCATCACTGAGTGGTTAAAAAAGAAATTAAATTAAAGAGAAATGGCAGTTAATAATATCAAACCCAAACGGCAACAAACCTTTGTTGCCTTGTTACCGTTTGGTCCAAATGGTAACACCCATATTGTTTGGGTCGCAGCCCAAATAGCTACAGCAATATTACAGAAACTTTCCGGCTTCTAACGCACATCTCAACGTCCTGTTTTAGGCTCCTATGAATGAGAATGTGGCGTCACGTATAAACCTTTACCAGAAAATTAAAAAAAAAAAAAAAACGCCAATAAAAAATATTCTTCAGATTGAGATGGTAATGGAATTTAAAAATAATTGTGTCTTAAAAATATTGATGAAAATCCCTTAGTGATTTCAAATGAAAATTATACTACCCGTCAACTCTTTCCAAGACAACCTCAACGAATCTTCTCTCCTTTCAATTTTCATCAATCTATACACATGATGATGAATATGAGAAACATAAACCTGAAGGAGCTTGTCTTCGTTCTAAGCTGTTTTTGGTCAATGTAGCATATTGTCAAATGGTCAGCTGAACCTGCATGATATGAACTGGGAATGGAGTCCCAAAGACGATAATCTATAGATCAATGGATAGAAATTCTGCTTAGAATAACAGTAAATCAATAATATAGCTTATCTTAGATATAATATACTGGGGGTGATAAGCCTCTTAAGGTTTTTTTTTTTTTTTCCTTTTTTATCTGTCTCCTCTCCTCTCTCTCTCTCTTTATTGCACTATATTATTTTATCATTGTTTTTTTTACTATGCTAGACATCAAAAGGACACTTCAAATTCATCTCTCTTATTTCTTTTCTTTCTTTGTTTTTTGGTCAAAAGATACCGTGCTATCACAGGTGCATACTATCGGGGGGCAGTTGGAGCTTTACTAGTCTATGATGTAACCCGCCATGTTACATTTGAAAATGTGGAGAGATGGTTAAAGGAGCTTCGGGATCACACAGATGCCAACAATGTGATCATGCTCGTAGGAAACAAAGCAGACCTGCGTCACCTCCGATCAGTTGCCACTGAAGATGCAAAGGGTTTTGCTGAAAGAGAGAGCACATTTTTCACTGAGACTTCTGCTCTCGAATCAAATGAATGTTGAAAATGCTTTCACTGAGGTGCTGACCCAGAACTACCGTGTTGTAAGCAGGAAGGCTCTTGACGTTGGAGATGACGAAACATATTAGACCAAAGGACAGACAATTAATGTTGGCAGCAGAGATGATGTCTCGGCTGTGAAAAAGGCTGGATGTTGCTCTTCTTGAGCATTGATAAGTTTTGAAATGTTTCAAGATTTTCTCAGATTAATATTGAAGACCCGGTCTACAGATTATCGTCTTTGGGACTCCATGCCCTGTTCATATCATACAGGTTCAGCTGACCATTTGACAATATGCTACGTTGACCAAAAATGTTCAACTGTTAAATGTTACCATGTTTCCAGAACTAGAGATGAAATTGTTAGCCCATTTTAAATCTTCAAAAACTAACAGTTGTTTATTTGTCTCTGTTTTCCCCCTTGTTTTACTTGCTCGAGTGCTGCAATTCCAAGTTTGGTTGTGTGGGTCTTAAACGAGGGAAGACTGGCTTGGACGGAGCAGGAAATAATAAAGCCCAAAGCCGAAATTTCATGTTTCGAGACTCCACTCGATGCATCATATGTATCTGCATTCTACACAAAATATGCGAGACTTCGGTACATTCCAAGCTGTTGATTTTCTGTAAATATTAGTATATGAAATAATTAAATTGAATGTAGTTATATCAGGCACTTGTATGCTAGCATAGCACAATAATCCTCTGAACATTGCTCTATTTAATTTCCTTGCAAATAAAAAAAAAATAACAAATGAAGCCGAGAGAACACTTTCAACTTCGATCCTCTCTCTCTTGATCAAACATTCAATAAGGGGATTCAGAGTCAATTGTACGGATTTGAGAAAATGTAGGCAAAGATCCAAATTATGAAAGAGCCCAGCGACATCCACATGGTTAGCTTACAAATCCCATTATTACTTGAACACAAAGTAAGTCACAAAACTTGTAAGAACTGTACATAAAAACCAGTAAGAACCTTGGTTGTAGGAACCTGCCGATACAATGGCTGATACTCGAACACAAAATGTAAGTCACAAAACTTATAAGAACTGTACATAAAAACCAGTAGGAACCTCGGTTGTAAAAACCAGTCAATACAGAGGCTGATCTCCATTATTCTTTTGCATCTGCAAAGCATAGTTCAATCATGAATCAGTAACCCAATGAGGGGGGAGGAGGAACCCCTAGATAACTGGAATAAATTTTATCCTATTACAGCTTTTGGTAAAACCCAGATCTGAGAGTAAACATAACGAAGGAATGAATGATAGATGACTGAAGCAATTACAGTCCAGGTGCGCCATTTAAACCAATGGGAAGCATATAATTCTATGAATGAAGAACTACCACTACACATAACAGCATAAAAATATTTAGCAGGTAGCACAATTGTTGCTCTAAGGTGGTGCTTCATTGTTTTTAAACAAATATCCAATGTATAAGACCAATAACATGATGATTCCACCTTTGAAAAGAAGATTCGATAATGATAATTAAAAATGGAACATAATATAGTCTTCAAGGAAAAACCAAATCGCAGTTCACACGGAATACAAAACTCTTGTAGAATAAAAAAAATGGGATAGGAAGCTTCACAATCCGCCACTGAAGCCATATTTGAGTCCAAAGGTTACAGAGACATAAGTAAGAATTCTATATATGATAACATTACGCCTATAGAACACAGTGTAATTAGTCATTTGGCAGCAGTTGACCCTCTAACCAAACTCTATCAACTTAATCAAAGTTCAGAGAGCAGCTTTCAACACCACCCTATAAACCAGGTCAAATCCATGATTCAAGCCTCTAAGATAACTCTCTGAAGCAATCAGCTGTTGCTCTATATAATTGTTCAGCAATGAGAGACATTATTTCATCAGAATGTTCGATCGAACCTTGATTAAGCACAAAATTGATCATTCCATTAACTCGAAGCTATTGATTACTTAATTATTCTTGATTCCCCTAGAATTAATCAGAATTCATTAAAGATACATTCATCACCAACACCAAAAAATATCTCGAAACCAAAAACCAAGCTCACAAATTAAAACCAGCAAGAACCCAGATCAAAAGTCAAACCATAAAACATGAATACATTAAAAATAAATTAAAACTCACCAATTATCGGGTTGCTTTTTCTTTAGCATCATTAGAAGGCGAAGAAGAGGAATCATCAGTCCTGGAAGAGGGTAAAGGATTGGATCCCTTGATTATCCAGCCAAGAGCGAAAAACGAAACACCAGCCAGAATAGCAGTGCCCCAAGCGTGAGAATACCATTTACTGTACTGCCTAATAGCAAACCTCCATTGTTCCCTCAGTGTTGCAGGGTCCGGATTTGTTGTCTCAGGTGGGTTCGAGAAATGGACCTTTTGACCCGAGTAATTGCCGTTGCCGGGTTTAATTTCGGTGGGGTTTTTATTATATGAAGAGGAAGCAGAAGAAGAAGGAAGGTTTTGCGGATTAGGGTTTTGGGGATCTGACATGGTAAAGCTATGGATGGCTGCTGCAAACAAGGGGCTACTTATGTTTGTGCTTTCTTTTTTTGTCGGTTGTATGGTGGTGTTCTTATCTTTAGTGATTTGCCACTTGTCCTTGTGAGAGATAGAGAACTCCCGCCCATGTACTCTTTTTTAGTAAGGTGGCCTTGTAACTATGGTTGGACACGAGGTGGACTCGGCATCAGGCGCATGATAGAAGATTGTACAACGCAGTTCGCGGGAAAAAGAAGGCTTAGCTCCAGGGAACCTGGTACACCAAATAGGGGTGGAGAAGGTAATCTTGTCAAGAATCCATCATGATTTTAAGCATACCCACTTTCTACTTGTTGATAAAATGCAGAGAAATTAGAAGCTTGGCATGGTGTTCGGCAGAGGAAGCTTGTCTTTTCGTTTTAGCAAGTGAAGAAAATGGGAAGCGAGGCAAAAAAACAAAGCCAACAGTTGATTTATGTTGATTATGATCTGGCCATACATCTAGCTAGCTAAGTGAAAGGACCTTGATGAGGTGAGATTTCATGCATTGGATCATTTACTATCACATAAAAGATAGGTCAAAAAGATATATAATAAATATGTTCGATTAATAATCAATATTTGAAGAGGTATTATCCCTATACGAAGAAAATAAAATACTACAAGATGGTAATCCTAAAAAAATTGGAAGCTTAATATTGGGATAATAGATTTATGTTGATTATGATCTGGCCTGAATAGTCAGGCTTTGTTTCCTATTTTGACTTCAATTTCATATTTCTCTTATTATGATATGAGTTTAAGCTATTATTTACAGTTAGTTTATAGAATTGAACACTGTTGTAGAAATAACTAAAGAACAAGCGCACGCAGTGAGGAAAGATGTTCGGAAAAAAGACAAAACACACCTTGTTTGAAATATTTGATTGGCTTTCATGTTCGACATGGTCAACCTTTTTTTGTAATAATGTTCATTAACCATGTACATGGATTTGTTCCATCAATTTCAGTATTAAATAATGAGGTATATTTCTTTATTTTTTTAAGAGCATTATTTACATAAAAATTAAATATTCACGTTGTAATAAGAATAATGATTGTTCATAACCTTGTAAATCAACCTTGTTAAAAGAATCCTGATAGACTAGGAGGTTTGAAAAAGAGGATCGACTAAGAGACTAGGAGTCAAAATCGTTTAATTTATGGTTGAAAAACTGGAGTTCAAAATAGCATCAAATGCTCCCCGTAACTGTTCAAATACAATACAAAATATTACGTGTACAAATTAAGTTCAACCTTCTAAAAAGCATGAAAATAATCTATTTGCATCTCAAAGACATATAACATGGTCTTCTGAGAAACTCAGACAAGAAAATTTTGTCGGCACACAAAGGACAAATTATAAACCGACTAGCAAGTTCTTTCTACCATATTATCGGGGGCACTAATTGTTGATAAATTCCTCGAAAGGTTATTTCCGAGTTTCTGCTTTCTTCTGCTCCTTGGCTGAAAAACACAGTTTTCATCATTTACAAGAAAATTAAAAAAAAATGGAGGGAAAAGCAATTTCTCCAAGGGTCACTGAGTCTTACCAGCCTTTTCTTCTTCTCGCTTTCTAGCAGCTTCTACCCTTTGCTGGCGTATGAGACTTAAACGTTCTGCATGAAGAATGGATCGTGAAACTTAGATGGAGAAAAATGAGGGCTGGAAATAGTAGGGGAAGGAAAGAAATTTCCTTCAACCAAAGCCATGCCCATCTCACACGAACATGTATTGCCTATCTAAAGAGTTTGAGCTGTAAATATAGTTAGAGAATAATATTGGTTGAAGTATCCATAATTATCTTCAACTCATGTTCAAAAAACATAATATTCTACATTAGAGCCCCAAGAAAATATAATATCTTACCTAAGTCTTTCCTAGCTTGATCTGTTTTCCCTTGTTCTTGCAGCCTCATATATCGCTCATGAGCCCTTTGTTTCTCTATCTCCTCCCTGCAAACAGATTGAAGCAAGCAGAGTCAAAAAAAATTTCTTCAGGTACAATCTAGATTCCAAAGATCGAATCCTAAAAGCAAGACATTATATCCTGTTTTGGCAGGGCCATAACAGGGTAATAGTTTTTTCTACATCTCAATAATGAGTTCCTTCTTCAATAGAAGATACGCAAAGTCCCATTCACTAACCTTTCACGCCTTGAAAGCTCTGTTGTTTTCCCCATCTGAAAACACCAAATAACAACTTTACTTTTCAATTTAATTTGATCAGAGAAAACTTAGAAACAACAATGTTTCTGAAACTTACATCAACATCTTTAGCTTTCAAATTCTTTGCTTTCACCAAATTAGGATTTTCAATCTGAATGATACCTTGAGTTCCTTTCCGCTTTTGCTACACATTATTCAACAATAAAACAAAAGGTCGTTTCTGATTAACAAGCCATTCCAAATAATAAAATAAAATAAAATGCAATTGAAGCGTGATTATTTACTAACATCAGAATCATCTTCGGATTCCTCTTCAGATTCTTCTTCCTGTTTTTCCTCTTCATACTCAGCTTCCTCCTATATATTTTAAAGACAATCTCTCTCACACAGTTCTGACTTTAACAAGACTATTATTTAAAAATATAACTACTAATCAGAGCTGAGAGACAGACTCGTTTAAACGTTCGAGGACGTGTTGAGGTGCCAGCAACTGCAATATATTACGAAGCCAAAAAACAAACAAAGAAAGAAAAGTCAGGAAATTCTTAATTCACCAATCATATTACATGCTAAAAAAATTCTCCTGAAAATTGAAAAAACTATTGCAACCTAAAACTTAGCCAAACCCATATATAATTGTAGCTGAAACCAGACATTGATATAAAAAAGCAGAATAGAATCCATTATCGAAGGCCAATATGCTTAGTTTTTCAAATTAAAAGTATACACACACACACACACACCTAAATAATTAAAAGAAGATGTATTTTCAAACAACAGGAATCAAATTTATTAAAAAAAAAAACTTTTAAGCATAATAAATACATCGAAATAAGCAACAGAATAATCAAGTTCTCAGTGAAGTGAGTCCAGATAGATCCAACGAAAAAAAATAAAAGAAACCCACAATTTAAACGTTTTTTTTTTAAAAAAAAGGGGGCCAATCTTACGCATCTGTTCAGGGGTAGAGAACTGGCGGTGACCGGTAGGCTTTCCCTTGAACTTTCCTCTTCCCATCTTGACAAACCAAAACAGTAAATATTAAGTAAAAAGAAAAGGAAAGGAAAGTTGAGAGAAAGGGGATGGATTGTTGGCCTTCTTATTTCTTATGATCAGCAGGAAGACGGATCTGCTTGATTGAAAGTGGAAGGAAGAATATTCTCTTTTTTTAGAAAAAAAGAATAATCTTTAATAATGCATAGGTTCCAAAAGCAAAAACCCTAGTGGAACAAATTTGTACCAGCTTGTAGTAGTTGTGTTGAAGGAGCTTCTGTGTCTGTTTTGTCCACAATGGTTTCGATTAGTGCGCCGAGGACACGTAGTAGATTTATTGATCAGACGGTAGAGGAGAGATGTATGCTAGAAGCACGGCAAGGCCAGGGAGAGGAGAGAGATGTCAACAACAACAATGTCGGGCCAGGCCCAAAACAGCTCGACCCATTTGACGTCTTGCCCAAAAGAAAATTTTGAAATGTTATTAATTCCAATTTAACAAACATAATCAGCTAGTATATATTATTAGCTATGGACCCGCGATACACTATAGGCTACACCTAGAAATTTTTTTACACTGAAAAATAAAGTTCAAGTAATGAGAATTTTTTGGTGGTCAATAGGACAACACCGAAAATTTTCCTACCCATCTCCTTGATTATATTCAATCATATCAAACAAGTCAAACATCTTATACTTGTATTTAATTAATTAGTTTAGTTTTAAAAAAATTAATTTTAACAAAAAAATTAAAAAAATAAAAAGATTTAGGGTAACCTGAGTAATTTTTAAAATCAATAATAACTAAAATAAATTACATTATTAATTATTAAAATAAAAAAGATTGGATCAACTTCTAATTATATACAAGGAAATATGTGGCAAGATTGATAACTACAGTTTAAGAATACGTTTATTTTTGTATTTTAAAAATATTTTAAAAAAAAATTATTTTTTTTTAATTTTTTTCTTTACGATTTTTTCCCATAACATCATGCTTTATAGAGGGCTCTTCATTCTTACATCATGAACAATGCTTGCTCCATATACAGTTGAATATTCATCTCATTTGTATATTAACATAAATTTTTAAAAAACTTGAAGTATGGTTGA
Organism: Populus deltoides; assembly: GCA_015852605.2. Lineage (NCBI taxonomy): Eukaryota > Viridiplantae > Streptophyta > Magnoliopsida > Malpighiales > Salicaceae > Populus > Populus deltoides. The sequence goes on from CM027573.2 coordinate 19,529,821, forward strand.
TCTAATTTAAAAATAAAAATTTTTCTTGATTTTTTTCCTTTTACAGTTTTTTTTTAAAATTTAATATACACCTATATCAAAGCTTCTACAACGAGTTTTGAATTGATTTAAGTAAAAATAATTTACAGTTAGGATATACTAAAACATTGTAATTCAAAGTTTTTAATTAATAATTTTTTTTCATATCTTCTCTTTTTTCAACTTAGAATCAATGTTTTAGTTTCTCTTTTTTATTTGCATGTGGCAAGAAAAACCCAATTTATGTGTTAGTTTTCAAATCCATGGGAAAATATTATTGGTTAAAATCTAAATATATTAACACAAGCAATTCATGTCTTAATCATAAAATATACTAAGAATTACATCTGTTTGAATTACATTGCAAGGGTGAAACAATTTTGATTGTTCAATTATTCGTTTATAATAAATTGTTTAATGGTTTAACTATATTATTATAATTTTGTTTCAGTATTTTGTAATTATTATAATTAGGTTTATTTGTATTGTACATATTGCATATAAACAAGAATAGTAACAGATCTCGTACCTATTAAAAATGCTTAACCCAAAATTTATTTAATATTTATAGCATTTTTTTTCAACTTGGTATTGTTGTTTAATTTTTTTTATTGGTTGAAATTGAATTTAAAAAATTTCTATCATAAACTAAAATAAAAAATAATATAAATTTTGAAATTATATAATATATAATGCATATCGAATTACTATAGATTTCTGAAAGAAATACTATTCTATCACTTGATTTTGTAATTTTATTTAAAAAAATACATGATTAAAAACGCAATAAAAATTCAAATAATACATGTTCAACTCCTATACTACTACTACTACTACTATTATTATCATTATAGTTTTCTTATTATTGTTTTTTTGTTTTTATATTGTGCTGAAAAATATTCAAAATACATCTTAAATCAAAACTTATGATATAAGTTTAAATAAAAATAATTTACAATAAACACGTGCTAAGAAAATGCAATTCAAAGTTCTTCATTAAAAATTTCTCTCATGTATTTCATTTTAGCTCCATTACCTGGAACTAAAAAGTTTGAACAACCCTCCAAATTTTGCATAATTATGTCAGGTTGATCACCCATCTGTGCAAAATTTGGCATAAAATTTGCATGATCTAATCTACTTATCTTCCCTTTTCTCTCCAGGCCTACATTTGTTTCCAAAAGCTGCATGAACTATGCACATCATACATCCATTGAGCAATATACTTCATCGAACTGGCCTAGCCAACGCAAAATTGGCATCCGAATTAACTGACACCAACAGCTCTATCAAAATTACCTCATTCGGGAAGTGGATCTTGAGGCCAGGTTCAATAAATCCTGCTCATAAAATTCCAGGATGTAAGCAGCAAATAACACCCCCCAAAAAGAAAAGAAAAGAAAAGAAACGAAGACAAAGATAACGAATTCTTACCAGGGGATAAATTTCGTCCACCATAAAGCTCCTTTGCTAGGGGATTGGCTGCCCAATGATTCACACCGACCCCGCTTGTAGGTTGGAAACCGACAATTTTCCCATCAGTTGACAAAACCACCTAAAATTGAACCACAAAACAGCAGATCAATAATGTGGAATAGTTGTTCAAGCATGACAATGAAGAAAGAAGACATGAAGTTTTAACCCAATAACACAATAGTAAAAATAATGTCAGTACATAAAAGTTGCCATTACTTGCACACCATCACATGGCATAACCCCATCAAACTGTATTGAATTTAAAGCCACTGGAGCCTCAAGGGCCACCGATAATGCGTTTCTTTTAATTTTATTGTAAGAATCAAGGGAGAGTGTGGCCTGATCCATTTGATCCACTCAATCATTATCCACGAGAAGCCACCAGTCAAGGTGTGAAATGATAAATGGGGATAAGACTGGCATTCATTATGAACTCAGGTTCTAGAATGACAAATCCCAACCTGATGCCTATGCTCGTACTTGTTTGAATGAAAGTATAACTTGAGCATTTCTTCATTTAAAAACCACATATTTGATTCAACAAAGAAGGCAAAATTCATGAATACGAATTAGGCCAGAGAAGGCAAAAATTTATGCATTTCCCCGTCACTTTATCTTTTGCATTTCTTAAATATAAAGGAATAGAAGCAGAACATCGTAGCTGATTCACATTAGAAAGCACTACCCAGATACACCCGAAAATGGAAGACAAAGCAAAGAAGATAGAAAAAATTGGATTACCTGATAACTAGCAATATCCTGTGCAGATGATTTCAGATCTGCATCAATCTTCTGTATGGGGGTAGAATCGGTTGAATTTTCTTCACTAGCAGCATCAGCTTCATCCATTGTTTTGAAGTACGCTGGTATTTCACCAATCCAGGCACCAATCTTCTTATCTGTCACTATATCACCAGGCCAGCCAAAAGAATCCTTCATCTTTTTGCAAATCAAGATGCAAAATTCTTGTAACTATCCAGATGAAGTTTAAGTATTAGTTTATATAAAAAAAATCAACAGGAGATAAAAAAAAGAACATAATGAAATTTAAGAATTATAAAAGACAAATAGCCAGCCAAACAATAACCACTTCACCCAGCCAATCTCAAGGCATCAGTAATAGGCACAAGCAGTGCCAAACTTTTGACAGGAAGAGTGAGTGTGCTCATACACTTGGCACACAGACATAAGAACATATGATGGGATCACTAGACCGGCATAATGTTTCCAACATATGCATACCTTTGCAGCATCCAGAGATTCATTTACTGCAAACTGAATTTCTGATGATGGAAGAGAACTATTTTCTTGAGCATACATTCGTCCTTTGCGGAGATGAGGAAGGCAAAACTGACTAAGAGCACTGATGCTGACGAGGAAAATTCCACTTACAAGTGTCACTGACAAGACATTCATCAAAGAAGAGCTCTTCTGGAAGAAAAAAGAATTGTTAGCCTGGTGCCTATGGATTCAAAATCAATTTAAGAATGGCTTCCACTATTATGCATTGTTAGAAAGCTGGAAATGGAGGTCATTCACTTTCATAGCTCCCCACAGTGTATTAAGTTGTGCACATGGATAAAGCAGGACAAAAGTGTTCTTGATAATGTGAAATATGCTTTCTGTTAGGTATGGATGATTCTGCTATTGTGAATCTATATTCCCATGTGTCTGGTTTGCAAATAGAAAGAATAGGACTCGACCTTTGAAAAAGATTTATTACTGTCAAAAAATGAATTAAAAAACGCTAAGACACAAACAGTCTACATTACACACCTTTTTTTTGGACAAATTGGTGAAATTTGAAACAACACCACATGATAACTCTTCTTTGGGCATTGTATATATATCTTCATAGTACATATCAAATATTTCAGCCAATCCAACCTACAAAATTACAGAAACTAGTGTCAGAACAGAAATAACATAAATTCAATTCAACAAACAATGACATAAACAAGACATGATAAGAAAGCATATCCACCCCTCAGCATCCTTCGAGCCACTCAAAATTCATATTGACAAGAACATGAAGGGGAAAAGAACTTGGACAAAATGCAAATCACATGGACATCATATCATCCACTTTGAAGGCAATGACTCCTATTTTTGAAATTTCATTAAGAGTGGATCTTCAGATACAGTTCAACAAAAACAGAATATGCTCCATCAACAGCCAGAAGCCAAAGACTAAAAGAAAGAACAAGGTACCATTAACAATCAAGGGCTCATGACAGAAGGAGAGAATAGAATACCATTTGGGAGTGGGTCAAAAGTACTTCCCACCTATTCCCTGAAGATTCTCTCCAACCTTCAAATTTTGCATCCTTCACTTTATCAGCATCAACCTGTAGCCTATAAGCAGGTACATGCTCGCTTGTCCAAGCACTGAACTCAGGACCACCAATTTTTTCCAACTTAGAGTATGCTAAAGGAGTCCACCATTTATACTTGCGCTTCACCTTTATTCCCTGAAATCTTTCCTTACTCGAATTAAAATTCTCAAGCAAACTCTTAGCATTCTCAACGATCTCATCTTCAAACAACTTACAAATGACAACCGAGGAATCTCTTGATACAATTCTTTGAGGCTTCCGGAGCCAGCTAAAAAAACCACCAGGACCCTTCCCCATAAAATCATCAAGGAAAACCCTTTCAGTGTTTTGAAGAGCAGCAATGCAAACAGCTTCTGCGAGCAGAGATATAACTTGTTCATCTGATGAACCGAGAAAGAAGGAAGCAGGAACCTGCTGATATGAAATGAATAAGAGAACTGAACCCATCAGTATCAAGAGGCACCTGCACGACACACCCATTTATAACACATCACATAACAAAGTAACACAAATAAAAAATACTCAAACCCTTAAACAAAATAAAAAGGAACAATAATTATATTTCCAACCTCTCTCGGGTTTTCAAGATCCTTCATGTTTCTTTCTGTTCCGGGTCTGAACAAAACGAGTTCAAAGTTCCATATCTGTTGCAAAACTACTTGTCTAAATGTCATTGAAAGAATGTTCTGAGACATAGTGCCTGACAGAACATCTTCCTTGAAAGACCTTTTCAATCTGATTGCTTTCTCCTTAACTTTCTTTGCTGGCAAAAACTGTTAGAAAGAATCCCATATCAGACTAGACATTATTGTATGCATGTATGTATAGCTTCAAGTTCCAATATTTTGTTACTGAAAAAATAAGTAGTATCATCTCAATTCCGTAATTATAGTTTCAGACTTCATAATTTTACTTCAAATTCAGCAATTAAGTATAAAAATAAACGCAGTGACTTCAAAATATTTTAGAATTTTTTTTAAAAAAAACCCTGACCAATCGAGTGGAGACGGTAGCGTGCTCATCGGCGGGGCCAGGGAAGACAGTCTCAACAACCATTGCAGGGACGCCGGAGTCAAGGTGTTCAGAGGCGGCACGGCCACCATCGGCGGCGGCGGCAGTAAGGGCTTGGTCGAAGCGGACGGAACCGACTAGGCTTAGCCGGGCCAAGTCGTTCTCGAAGGTTCTGACACAAGGGAGAGTATTTTCATTAGAGTCCGCTACGAATTGGAGTATTTGTTGTTCTTGTTGTGTGGGTTTTGGAGTACAATGGAGGACGTGGAGGGGAAATTTGGGAGTGATTAGGGGTAGTTTGGGGAAGAAAAACGTAGGGATTTTTGTAGTTGGTCTGGACTTGGAGGAGAGGGAAGGAGGGAGCGGAGAGAGGAGAGGAGAGGAAAGGGGAGAGAGAGCTTGTGGAGGAGGATGCATTTTTTTGATGAACGGAATGGCTTCTCTCCTCTGCCTCTGGGTTTTTAGAGGGTTTTGTTTTGAGTGGTGGTATGCTCTCGAACGACTCGTCACTCTTAAAACATTAAGAGACTAGTCGTTTGTTAGCCTTGAAGTAAAGATCGAAAGAAACAGAGGTACCAGTTACCAAGAAGAAGAAGAAGAAGAAAGCCTTAATCTCAAACTAGTTGGAGTCAGCTACATGGGTTCTTTTGCATCAAAAATACATATTATCGAAAATAATTTAGCACATCAGAAAGGCTATTGATGATGACAGGTTCAGAAAGGAAAAGGGGAAATCCATGTAATAAAACCTGGTTGACAATGGCAGGCAATTATTGCCTCCAAGGAAGGGATCGATATCACTTTGCCACATTCTTCTTCAAACTACTAGTACAAGAAAAAAGATGGTCAGATCCAAAATGGTAGCATATGCAAGTTTGCAAAATAGAGCTGTGAACAGGGCTATACTTGCATATAGGATATCATCACTCTTGTAAGGTTATTTTGATTCTTCCAGACTCACATACAGTTCAGATCTTCTGGGCCTAGTTTTATATATAACTCTTATTCTAATACGTCAGAATCATAGCCATCAGAAGAAACTAGATTATCTCTGCGTGTACTGTTGTCCCTGTCCTTCGAATACTTGATATCAACATGGCAACTGAAAAGCTCATACAAGACATCACGAGCAGAGGTAATATGACTGATAACTTCAGATCCGGATATGTTGCATTGGTTATGAAAACTCCAGAACATCCATTTTATAACTGGGATCCAAACTGCAGCTACAGCCATCACTAAGTGACACTCACCCCAATACTTGTCGAGTTTTCCTTCATTTTGACAGCTATTGGTTGCACAAAAGCATTATTATCCCTTCACTTTTTATTCTGAAAGTCCAATATCCCGACAATCTTGGTAAGGAATGTGTTTGCAGTTGGATGCTTTGTCCCGAAATTGCACTCATGACACCATGAAGAGCTTTTACAAACCTCCCCTACTCTTTCCCATTTCTCTGAAGTAGGCAGCCAGCAATGGTTTTGATTTCCATATCTTGTGATTGTTTCTTTAAAGTTCCATGCAGAGGTTAACATGGAATATGTTGTGCTCTGTGACTGTATACATCTAGAAACAATTTTCTTGAAGGCAACTGCAATTGCTTGACAATGTCGCTGAACTTACGAAGAATTGTTCTTTTGATGAACATAGATGTCTAACACCTTCACGTATATCGTCAACTATGTTCCATAAGGTCTATAACGTACATGTCCACCAGGAAAAATCTTTCCATTAGCTTGACTTCTGTCCTAATTCAGACACTCCAAGTATGTCGTATGAATCATTTAAAATCAACACTTCTTCATTTAAAGATTCAGCAACCGATTGTAAGGGTTTTCCTGCTCTCTTTATAAAATACATAAGTGGTCGTTGCCTTTGCTTCTTCATTGGCTTCGGATGATTTTCATCAGAGATAGATTTTTTGGAGAAAAAAAGAGAGGACACGTACAAGGAATGCAACAAAAGAAAGAAGATGATCGATTGATTAGGCTTTTTTAAGTTTAAGAGGCTTTTAAAACATGTGTCCTATATATATTAACAACCCATTAATACAAAGCCTAACCAAGCTATTCGAAAAATGAAAAATAAAAAGCATTCAATGGGCGACGGACTCAAAATCAGACATTGACTAGAGAAATAACTTGATGAAAAAGGATTAAAAATAAAGGTGGAACAAATATGATAAACCAAACAACAATGCAACAATCAATCCCACACTGTCTAATTCTAATAGTAACCAGCTAGAGATAGATGGTACTTCCTGTTCGCTGGCCCAATTTTCACAGTGTTAAAACAATAATTTGCATTCGGAAATGAGATTTTAACAAATATACAGAATCTAATTCAGTTCCTTTTCTCTTTTGTTTTACAGCTTTAACTGAACCAGTAGACATGGAAGTCCAATCTACAGTAACCATTCCTATACCCCCTCTGGGCTGGGGTATATGCATCGAAGTTAGTAATCTTATTTGCAGGGAAGCCATAAATAGCTTGCTAGAGAGTGTCTGTATGGAAGTTTGACCATAATTGCGCGCATGGAAATGAGGCCATTGTAGACGGAGATCCATATTATTCAGTTTAGCATTGCAATATAATAAACAATCAGATGCCAATATAAGATTGACAATATGATCAACCCGCACCGTTCAGTGTTATCTCATTATTTACCTGTTATGAAATTCCAATAATGCTGTAATGTTTGGTTCCTGAGACAAAAGGGATATAAAGATAGGTAGTTACTGTCCTAAAATAAAAGAAACCGTAGAGATAGAATATATTTAATTGAAAAGATTTATATAAAAATAAATCTATTGGAGTAAATTTATATACTTTTAAAATAGAAGGTATAGAAAAAATATATAGATAATATTTATTGTTTTCTATTTCTAAAATATTTTTGTAAGAAATTCTGAATTTTAAAATTATCCAACTAAAATAAATAAAGATAAAAATAATTATTATCATAATTTTAAAACATAACTTGAAAGTTGATTCAATGCAAGGCTCAAGTCATAAATCAGAAGGGTAAGTTTGGATTGACCCGAGTCAATATAAAAATAAAAAAAGTTATTATCACAGTTTTAAAACTTAATTTAGGGTCAATCCTATACAAGGTCCGGGTCATGGTTCAGGAGGGTCAATCCGAGTTGATCCGGATCAACGTATGGATAAAAATAATTATTATAATTTTAAAACTCAACTCGAGAATCCATTAGGGGAAAAAGTCTGGGTTACGAGTCGAGAGGGTCTACGTATGGATAAAATTAGTTATTATTATAGTTTAAAAACCTAATTTGAGAGTTGACCAGGAACAAAACCTAGGTCAGTGGTCGAGAAAGTCAACCTGAGTTAACTGAATTATTTATAAAAAAAAAATCAAAACAACATTATTTGGCCAAAAACAAATTTAGAAAAAATCAATGGGTTTTTGACCCCCCCCCTTTTTTTCTTTTATCTTAGGTCAACCTGTGTTTTATTTGGGGTTGATCTAAGTTTTTTATCAAGTCAGGTAATATCAATTCTTCTTCTAATTTTTTTAAATTTAGACCAATCTAGGCCCTAGATGAACTTGTCGGGTAAGTCCAGGTTTTATAACTAGGATTATTATAATATTATTAACTTCAACACTCGATATAAACTAAAGTGAAAAAAATCTAATTATTTTTTAAAAAATATGTAAATTTGACAATAATAAATATTAAAAATAAAATAATTTTTTTTATAATTTATTATGTATTATTCATAATAACTAAACATGATACAGAGATAATCACTTTGTCTTATACACCATTACCAAATACAATTCTATCTTCATTGTATTTTTTTATTTTTTTTGTTATCTTGTCTTTATTGCTTTCATTTCTTTTGTTCCGAGACAGTAACCAAATGCTATCATAGAATTTGTGCATGATAGTAACAATAAGAAGAAATCCATGCAAATATTGCATAGAAATTTAGATTTTTTTTAAAAAAATAAAAAATAGTATGTGTGTGTATGAACTCCACAAATGCTTTCCAATAGCAAAGACAAATAGAGCTTAAGACATCCTGGCATGTACATATAATTTCATCAGGTTAATCACAATGTGAGAAACTTATTACTGCTATAAATCTGACAAATTTATTCTTTCTTTAGAAACAACTACTCAAACCTAACCATTCACAAGTAAAAAAGTGAATTTCCATGGTTGATGTATAGATCGATGTAAAAGATATGATTGTGCTCGAAATCATTTCTTCACATGAAGACCTTGTACCAATTTGCACCATGCAAAGAACAATGACTTAGAATACTTCCAGAAAATTCACTATTATATCTTATCATACTAGGTTGTCAGAGGATGAATAACACATTGGGAAAAAGGAAATTGAAAACAAGGCTGGTAATATTCAAATAATATTTACAAATTCCTGAAAGTGACAAATATCATATAGTCAAGGACAGGACAGTCTTAATAAAAACATATTTTCCATCAGCAAGATACCAGCAGCAAATAGTTACATAAAGACTTGAAAACCCCAAAAAATGTCTGTAAAGCATATTAGCAATTGTTTTCATCCACCGCTTGCTATTCTAGTGGTCTTCTGCTCTCCATAGTGAATCAGCATACCATATCAGTTGTATAGAAATGTTCTGGGGGAAAAAAGCCATTTTGTTTCACCTTCCATAAGTTAGAATATGCTCCAGCTTCCACAACAGCAGTGCAGGAAGCAACTCTCATGTGGAAATGAACTATGCACAATTCTGTGTCGAAAAATGAGCTTCAGCTCATGTTATTAGGATGAAAATCTACGGGGAAATTCCTAAGCTAATGCAACTAGAAGAGAAATGGTGCTTGTTCCTCATCAATCACGGTTTCTTGTACTGTGTCAGATAGTAGCCTTCTAGATTCTCAACGAGATAATCATCATAATGTGGACCTGGCCCATAGTCATATGCTTCATTGGTTGGTGCTACCTGAGTTGAGCCTGAATAAACATTTCCAACACCGACCTTGGCATTCACTTTAGTCCTTCCTTTAACAGCACGCTTGTTGTCAGGGGGGAACTCGGCGGTGAGTCTTCCCATCTGCTTCTGCAGATCAGCAACTGATTCATTTGCTATTTTCCCCTTGGCAGTCTTCTTTCCATCAACAGCCTTCAATTCCAATCTATATAAAGCACAAGCATCACACTTATTGATTTCATATTCGTACAGATGCCACTCAAAATTGTTCAGTGGTTGTGGATCCATGTAATATGATCTCTTCAACCCTCCAAATTCATTCATAACTTGCTTCCTTGATTCATGCCAACCACGGCCAGTGTAATCAGGCAATGACCTTTGCTTTCTGTTCCCACTTTCAAATGCTCTGCGAGGCTTATCAAAAAAGAGCCATTCCCTTAATGTTTCACCCTCAAGGACAGAAAGATCAAAGAGCTCTGTGATATCAGAAGAAAATTAATTGAATATGCAAAAAATTGCAAAGGATATTCTGAGTGATTAGAAGATATGCTCTGCTTCAAATAGACATAATAAATAGCTACTGCTTGCCAAAGATATAAAGCAACACATATTAACATACCGGGTGCATTCCATGGGGACTTTGCAGTTGCAGCTCCCTCACATTCTGGGATACCAACATCTTTTCCTTCAGCCTTTGCACTAAGGGCAGCAAATAGAAGACCATCTTTCAGGCCAATTCCACCAGGTCTGAGAACAGGGCTCATTCCAGGTGGCCCTTCATTCAATGCTAGAGAATGATGAAAGCTGCTACAATAGTCCTGACACCATTCCAACCCTCCTTGAGCAGGCCTTGGACAATCCCAAAGGGCACATTTTGGGCCCAAGAATGCAGAGGGCGGGGGACACATGCTTGGCAGATAGCTAGAAACATGATGCATACCATCCTCTTCACCCAAATCTGTGCCGTTAAAACTAGTGTAGAAGTTTTGCTCAAAACTCTGGGGCAAATCAAACTGATGGTAATCCAACTGAGCAGCCCCTTCTATGTTATTAATCGCCAGGCTACGAACTCCCGAAGGGGAGTCTTTGCATTGATCAACAAATGGAAAGGCATGCTCTTGCTGACCATGATTCACAGCATATTCCTGAAACAAAGTAACCAAAGCATCCTTTCAGTTTTAGCCACACACCAAAGTGAAAGAAATTATGAAAATAAAGCTATTAAACATGCAACATTCTCAAACAATAAGATAAAACTTAGCCATTTTAAGCTCCAAGTAAAAGTATTTCAAGTCTCAAACACAAATAGACACAAGGACTACAAACAGTTAAGAACTAAATCACCATGCAGTCACCAAGCAAAGAGGAAAAGTTGACAGAAAAACCACAGTTTTTACATCTTTTCATGTTTGTTTACTCTTAAGCAAGACAACTGCACGGATGTACAGAAGTAAAGGAATTTTATAATCTGAATACACCAGAAATATATCAACTTAATGCTGAGATAATAAATGTCCTAAGGTTTCAACTTATAAACTATAGAGCAGTTACTTGAAATGACGATTTATTTCAAGAACATAGCACAAATGTGTTTAATTCAGAGAGAAGAAGCATCTGATAGACTCAGACTAAAAAATGAGATGAAATGCAGAAAGAATAAGACAGCAAGAACCACAAATATTCAACACCCAAGAATTTAGAACGATATTAACTGCCGTCATCAATATCCCAAGTGGAGCCGGTAATAACCAGATTTTGCATTATGACCTATAACAGAGCATTATTGCATCTCCCAACCTTGTACAGCGCCAACACCCATTAAACACTTTCCTAAACAATTTGTTTTTTTAACTTGCACTCTGTTTAGATTTCAAGTGTTGAACATTGTCAGCATGGGCAAGCTTTGACTCAGTAACCACAAAACAATAAGCAGAGCACCAACAACAATATTCTCCACTCTCGACCATACTATTCTATTGAATTCCAGCCCTCGAGTGTAAATCTTATAGTTATTCTTCCTTTTATCATTTAGTAGTAGGCATGTTGGACATGCAGGTAAATATGAAAAACAAAATCCTCTGTTAAAAAGATGACGTGAACATTGCATGAATCCTACCATGCAATGACCAATTCTACGTAAAACCCAAAATCTGGATCGGATATGATATTTTTGGAATCAAGCTATAAAATTAAGTTTATTACTAAATCAAGCCTTCCGCCACAAGAGTGGCAACTTAATAACATAACTGAACAGAAATGGCCATGAAATCCATCCTAACAAGCAAGAGTCAAATCTTAATTCTGCATATTCCTGATTAAGCTGCTCACACACTCGAGTCTGGCTTTCAACCATGTTTAGTGATTTGCTTGACAACCATGGAACACAAACCAAAGCTGCAAATATGGAAGAGATATATGCAAACAACTGTATGCAATAAAAGAGAGAAGAGAGCCTCTAGCACATCCTTATTCCAATTAACATGTGACAACAAACAGCAATCATATTCTAGAATTCAAAACTAGTTTTTGTTAGCAAAGCCAACATAAAAATCACAAAATAATAATAATAATAATAATAATAATAATAATAATAATAAAACCCTACCTCTTGAAAGACCACATTATCTCCACCTTGCATGCTCTGATCATTAGGTTCCAGCTTTGGCGCTGCTAGTGCACTAGTGGCATCATCTTCCTCCTCACAGAGCTGCAGCAGCCTACATATGTCTGTCGAGAATGACCCAAGACTACCACCCTATAATCCCACAAAAATTGCAATTCACAATTATGATAATCACCCATTACAAACAAAGTATTATGCATTCTCATTACATGTATTGATATATGTCAAGTTCTCAAAAACATACATGGTATGTAAAGATATACATGTACTCAAAACGGGATAAAAATTTCAATCCTAACTTGTTGCAAAGAAGATGCTGGAGAGGGCTCATTGAGCTCGGATTTCCATTCGCGAAGCATCTGATGAACTTGCTCTTCGAGGACAGCCACATCAACCGTGCGGCTTTCTTTCCTAGCAAACTGCAGATCCAAGAACATCCCTTGAAGATCATCAACACGGTTCTTTGCCTTGTCCTTGAAAAGCTTATGAGATGCTGACTTACAATTGATCTTTGAACCCTTCCCCATCACAGTAGCACTCCCTTTACTCTCCACAAAACCCTACAACCAAAACTCCATTTAATACTAGGCACAATAGCTTCTAATGAACATAAAGCACATTCTCAAGTAGACTTAGCTTAAACCAAAGGAATACCATAATAGCCATTCAAGAAAATCCCAATTAGATAATAACAATAATCACCATAAAAAAAAATTCAGTTTAAAGGTCAACCATTACAACATCAAAAGACACCCAAAAAAACCCTACAAGTATGAAAGACAAAACATATTAGGTCAAAAAACTCACAAACTTATGGCTGATCAATTTTTCAAAAAATTATTGTTCTCTACCAAAAAAGAATTAAATTTTTTTTTCAAATGTCAATATTAAACCTTGAAAAAGAAAACCCAATTCCATAAAAACTTTCAAAAGCATGAGCGGTAATATAATTCAATTTTTCTTTATCCAATCAAAGCAGCTGAAAAAGTAGCACAAAATCACAACTAAATCAGCGATTCAAGAAAATCCGACATGTCCACATCTTTTTTATCATTAGTTTTTGCACTTCAATTCTAAACAACATGCAGACTTCTACTAACATTAAATTAGCAAATCAGAAAAAAGTAACACAAAATCACTGACATAAAACCATAACAATCGATATAGTTGTAAATATTAGCATCAAGATAACATAAAATCCAAGAGAGAAATAAAACACCTAAACTTTAAAAACTGATCATCACAAACTCACTAAGAAAAATCTTCTTTCAGTTCTCACCAAGAGAGATGAAAAGAAAGAGAAGTGCTCTTATGCTATGCTAGATGTCAGAGAAATGAAAAATAAAGAAAGAGAAAGCTCTATATAAGTAGACATATTCCATAAACAAAAAGTAGCAGAGATTCTTGTTGTTATTTTACCTCAATGTTTTTGGTACTAAATTTATTATTTTCCCATTTTCTTTCTTTTCTTTTCTTTTTCTAGAGAGAGAGAGAGAGTGTGTGTGTGGATGTCTCACTCTAGAATGTACGTGTACGCGGAAAAAGTTAACTAGGTGGCGGTTTATACTTGTTGGTTGTTTTTGGTATCTTAATAATAAAAGTATTTTTTATTTATAAATAAATTAAAATAATATATTTTATTAAAATTTATTTTTGATATAACATATTATAATTAAAAAAATAAAAAAATAAAACAAACACAGCAAACCACAATAATAAACACCCTCTTATTTGGATATTTTGATTTGTCACATTATTTGAGAGAAATTACAGTTTTGTTTTTATTATTAACGTGAATATTCAAGTTACTTTATACGCATCTCGACTAATCCCTCGAACTCTAAAGTAATTACAGTTAATAAACACTCTCTTATTTGGATATTCTCTGTCCTATATATAATTACAACTAATAATCTTCATTTAATGTAATTAAATTATAAAATCAAACACAATATAATAATATTCTCTTACAAATTTTAAGGTTAAGAACATAAATTTTAAACTCCATCTGATTTTTTGAGCATTATTATTTTAATAGCAAACCTAAAAAAAAATCTTTTTTACTGTATGAAGATTATTCAATTGATTCTCTAAATCACTTTTTTTCCAATTAAGTTTCTAATATTTCAGATTTTTCTTAATTGAATTCTTACATTCATATTTATTGATTAATGAATGTTGTTCAAATTGTGATTTATTTAAATAAAAAGTGAAGTACTCAAGTTAATGTCTAAGAGAATTTATTTCAAATTATAATTTATTTACATTATTCATATTTATTGGTTAACGAAATACACTTCCTTTATTAGCCTTTTCAGTTCAAGTATTGAAGTTAGTACCTATGAGAATTTATGAAATTTCTCCAAATACACTATCTTTATATGGATAAAAAAACTAATTCATGGTCATCACGCACGTTAGTCAAGAACACCTCACTCCTTACATGGAATGAAAAAGAAAACCAACAAGATCTTTTTTTTATGCGTTGTGCGTTTTCGCTACTAAACTCAAAAGTTACCCTTATATTATATCCAATATATCAATTTAGCCATCATATTGTTAATTAAGTTAATTTTGCCATATACTATATGATTGATTGCAATGAAACAAGGCAATCAGCAAGATTTTGAAGGTTTGAGAGTGATTTGTAAGGTGCATGTACGTTGATGGCCTGACCAAGGATACAAAAACCCATGCACCCATGTTTGTTTGTTTTAAATAACAAAGAACATGCTATCCTTTGTAGTTTTTTTAGAGTGTTTGAGAGTGTAGTGGCGGTTGTATTTTAAAGTACTTTTTGTTTGGAAATTCTTCAAAATAATGATATCAGCACATCAAAATAATCCAAAAACATTTAAAAAATTAATTTTAAGCCAAAAAAATAAAATTTACCTAACTCTGTTTGGAACGCAAATACCAAAGGAGGGCTTAACTAATGCCATGTCACTACTGTGGTAGCCTATCTATCATCTTTTGTATCATTTTCCTATCATCTTTGGTCACTAGAAAATCAGTATTCTAGTTTTGGGATACTATAAATTCATTTTAAACTTGTTTTCACATGTAAATACCTAAAAACAAAAACACCCTCACAACAAAACATCCACTGAAAACAACCTTCTCTTTTAAAAATACAAATCCAAACTTTTTTTCAACTGTTTGCATGGTTAAAAACAACACCTTTATTGAACTCTTCTCGAAAAGACAAACACATTGACACTAAAATTAGTTTTTTGGTAATTGAATATTGGCATCTAAAAATCTCTTTTTAATTTTTCGACTCTCTCTTTCAACATCTAAAGACTGAAATGTTAAAAAAATAAATAAAGTTTGAGATCCAGATATGAAATACTAAAATAATAAGGACTGAAAAATGGATAAGAGGAAACTTTAGAAAGAAAATTAAAGTTTGTGCGCCAATACCCAAAAGGTCTTTTTTTTTAATTTTGGTTTTTTTTTAACTATAAATAAATTTTTACTTCGTAAAAAACCAATCTTTAATTCATCATCAAAATATTTTTCGACACATTGTATATGCGAGAGAATGCAAATTGGAAGAAATATCAACATAAAAAACCATGCTAATGTAACTTGGAATAATGAAATTACAATTTAAAAATTTTGGTGACCGAAATGAAAGACATTTGCATTATTCATATGAATAATATAATGTGTACAACTTGGTAAGGAGAAATATTGCAACTTAATATTAATGCATTTTTGTATTCTATTATTAATTCAACTAGATTGGTGGCCTTCAAGCACCATAAATGTATTTTAAAGAAGTAAGAAAAAGTCATGACTCAGGTTATATACCCGATTAAGTTTATTGAGTTGATATTATTTAATTAGATGATAAAAAAATAACAACAATAAATGGATTGAATTAAACAACAACAAAAAAGTTATCATGATATATAGTCCGAACAAAAAAGAATGTTTATCAAAAGAAAAAAAAAAACTTTGGAGGTTAATTCCTAGCCAACCCAACACAGAAGAAAGAAAATGAAAAAAACAAATGACCCGAATCAATCCAAGTTAGCATATCAAATCTTCAACCTAGGTCAGGAAGTTGGGATAACTCAATAAAAAAGCAAATAAAAAAAATAAAAAGCTCAATCTCCAACAAATTCAATGTAGAATGATAAAATTAAAAATAAAATCAATTAACAAAAAGGACTAAAAAAACCGAGCAAACTTGGGTAAGCCTACCACACCTTACAACTTAAATCATGTGAATGAGATAGCTTAATAGAAGAAAAAATAAAAAAAACTACAAAACTCAACTGTAAAACAAATCAAATATTGAAGGTCGAAATAAAAAAAATTAAAAAGAAATGACTCCGAAAAAAAACTTGAGTCAACTCATGCTAACCTACCAAATGTAACTCAAGTTATGATACCAGGATAATCTCATAGAAATTAAATTAAAAAACATTACGATGCCCAATTATTTTTTTGTAAAGGAGTAATGAGATCGGATTTCAAAAACAAAATTAGTGCAAAAAAATAAACAAAAAAAATATCGATGTCAATATGGGTTAACTTTTCAAACTTGTGACTCATGACATAAGACTGGGATCACCACATTGGAAAAACCACGACATCTAATTCTCAAATAACCCAATGAATAATGATGAAATTGAAAAAAAAAAACCTTTTTTGATAAAAAAAAACATACAAAAAATAGCATTTAAAAGAATGATGAACAAATTTGAAATAAAAAAATTTAAAAGGATAACTTATAATTCTTTATTAAAGGATGAAATTGAAAAAAAAATTATAAAATGATCCAAAACAAAAAAAAATAAAAAAACAAGGAACAAATCTAAAAAAAAATTAGAGGACAACTTACAATTTTGGATTGTAAGATTAAATTAAAGAAAATCTACAAAAGAATCCAACACAAAAATTAGCAAAAAAATAAGAGAGAAGAATAAGAACTAAATTTAAAATCAAAACAAAATAAGAGGACAGCTAACAATTTTGGATAGACCAACATGAATTTCAAAAAGATAAAAGAGAAAAGAGGAAAGCAGAAAGAAACAATTATCAAAACTACATCGTCACTCTTTATGATATATGTGTCATCTCAAATGAAAGAGGATGTTGTGGTACTTTTAATGCAATAATGAAATGCGATGTTTTGACACTAAAGAAAATTGCATGAGTCGTCAAAGCCCTATGGCTTCCCTCACTTGTTGGGGTATACACTGCACATATCAACCTATCTTGACTTTCTTGTAACTTTAAGTTTTCGTATTTGTTTTAATTTTAATTTTATCCTCTTAACACTTAATTGTTCTAAATTAATTGATTTGTGTTTTATTTTTGTAAAACAAGCACCACAAAATTTCCTTGATATTGTGAGATCTCCACATAATGCAATTGAAAAAAACTAGCAAGTAAAATCCCAAATAAAATCAATCTTTGATGTTGCTAAAGAAAAAAGAACCAAACATTTATTTAAGATTCAAATTTTACCCTTAAAGCTCTCATTATTTAAAACCAATAAAATTGAATTTTGTTGAGTTTTTGTTTTTCAAAGTAGCATGGTAGAAAAAAAGAGGGTGAATAACACGACTCAAAATTTATTTAAAAAAATAGAATAGTTTAGTAAGCCGCAGATGAAATATCCAACTCCCTTAAAAAAAAAATTACAATTTTAAAAGTTATTTTAAAATCTGTATTTAAAAATAAATCAAACTCTACTTTTATACAAGAATAAGTACTCTAGTTTTATACAAATTCTACAATAAAAGAGTAAGTCTATATTTTTATACAAACTCCACTTGTAAAAAGAGTTATGTTTTTGGTGTAAAATTAAAAGAGTTTTAACATAAGATATATATGATTAAAACTATTTTGAAAGGAGAAAAAATTACAGGTTTTAATTATAAAATCAATATTTTTATTAATTATTGATAAATACTTTTTTCATTAGAAAGATAGATACACATGATTTCATTTTAATTATGAAAAAAACATGTAATTATTTTCTCATTTCAAAACAGTTTTAGTAATATTTTATGTCAAACTCCTTTAATTTTACACCAAAAGCATAACTCTTTTTACTTGTAGAGTTTGTATAAGAATACAACACTTATTCTTGTATGAAAATAGAGTTTAATTTATTTTTAAATAAAAAAATAACATGTTACTTTGAAAATGAAAAACTTGAAATTTTTTTATCAAATCGAGCATTACTCAAACAACAAAAATATTTTCTCATGAACCAAATAAATCACCAAAATTAATCACAAATCAATGCCATGTAATTAAAGAACCGAATAAAAAAAAATAAAATAAAGAACCAAAGCATAAACAATCCAAAGAATTAAAAGAAAAAAAAAACTTTTCCAATAAACAATATTTCTCATCACAAGTCACCATCTAATCTCCTTCAGGAATCTGTTAATGTCGCTATATTCTTTCTGTAATCCGTCCCCTTTTTTATGCAATAAAAGTTTTGAGTTCCATTTTCTGAAAACCAAGATCATGCTATCTAAGTAACCCTCCACCCCAAGTTACCTTCAATTAGCGTGACATGATCATGGTTTTGTTTGAGTTGCATGTTTCATTTTTTTCACTGTTCTTTCGTCTAGCAGCTACAAGTCTTTCTAATTAATTAGAGTCTCTCTCTCTCTCTCTCTATGTATGTATATATATGTATGTATGTATGTATGTATACGACTTTCTAAAGAAAATCAATTTGGATTGTTCTTCTCATGAACAGCTCCCCTTGAGCAAGTAGGGGTCCTGGCAATTTCTTACAAATGACTATCAATATCTTGGCATGCATGCGCACATTTCAACGTTGACAGGACACTTTATTGGTCAATTATGGAAGAAACCAACCGACGACTCTCCCTTTACTGTGCCACGGAGGGTGGGGAAATAAAGGCCAACCAAGTTTCTTTTCGAGGAGGGTAATAAAGAGAGAGATGAGCGGGGTAAGAAAGGCATAAAGGGCACGTCCACTACCATCCACCATATTCTTATCTTCATGGCTATAAAACTTTAAAAGGTGCCTCATCACAGTAACACTGATAAACAGTACAAATTAGCATCTTATGTCAATTATTCTGGTCGGTCTCTCTGATCATTATCTGAAATAAGACACTAGTAATTTTAAAATTTACTAGGAAAAAAGATCAGAAGGGAAATAATCTGTAATGATTATGTTGATGAGAGTTTCTTGATTCTCTCTAGCACGCCTCCCGATACATCAGATCCCAGTAATTCATCAGATAAACGAAACGTAAGAAAATTGCCTTCTGATAATATTTCATGGTTAAGATGAGTATATCTCCGTGTTTCTTAACAGATTCTAGTGTACGTGCATTTCACTAGGAAAAAGAGAAGTGATGGGCAAACAGTTTTCCAGACAATAAAAAGCTGTTGGATTTGTTTGCTGGAAGGGGTAGCCCTCTTCAGATTCAGGAAGCTGGACAAATTTCTTCCTTTCACAGTAAATCATGGCAAAATGATCGATGACATAAGCCAACTTGTACCGACAAGGCATGGTATTTATTCTCAAAGCTCCAGACAAGATAACATCCATTTTCTGCCAAAGGTTTCGAACTCCCCTTTTCAATCAGAGGAGATATGACGTCGCAGAGAGAAAGGGAGTGGGAAGCAATGAGATCCTCGTTCTCCTCTCTGGGCATGCGTGGGTGCCTAAACCTGCTGTGACTGCGTGTGATTTTTTGCAGGATTTTTTTGCCATGCAAAACTTGACTTGGTTGGCTGCTAAAAATGCAATTGAAATTTTGTACATCTAATATGATGAAACCTTGAATAATTATTGTTAATTGGCAAACCTCTCTCTTCCAGGTTCTGGATACAGAGATCAAACATGCTAATTAATATATACACTCCCTATTTGATTTTATTCCTAAAAAGAGAGCCTCAATTTATGGTAATTGTTTATAAATGAAGCATTCGAAGCCAGAACCAATCTGAAAATACGATGCAATGTGAAAAGAAAAAAACAAGAGGAAGGCTTCTCACTGATAGGGAGACCTTCAATGAAACAGAAGTTCTGTAAACAGATTTTAATCCACTGGACAATTAGACTACTATGATTTTGCTGCATTTCCATCTTCTATGGTTGAATGTTTGAAGTGGAAAATGCCACCAAATCCTCGTCCCCTGGCAAGCTTAATCTCAATCTCTTCTAGTTCGTGTTGCCAAGTCTTCCATCTCTTTGCCTCATTGCATAAAACAACGTGAAAAACAGCGTCCATGAATTGGGAATAATTAAAATAAATGCCAACTATCAATTTCATAAGATGCTATATGTGATGTGGCTGCTGTAAAGTATTAGCTATCCTCCTATGGTGCATTTCTGATTACCAAGCGTTATCATTAAAATGTCAATGTCATCATAACAAGTGAAAAGCAAACACTTTAATGCGGTTTATAGTACGGCAAGGTATGTTAAAGTGTTTTTTTTAAATAAATTAGAATAATATTTTTTTATATTTTTTAAAATTTATTTTCAATATTAATACATTAAAACAATCTAAAAAAAATAAAAAAATTCAATTTTTTTTTTTTTTGAAAAACACAGCTACGCAACAGAAACAGACAACCCTTAAAGCCATCAAGTGTCCCTCAACTTTTTATCAGCCAGTGAAAAGTCTGCTTTCAACTAAACGTTATCATCAGCAGACATTCATCGAGATATCTAGGATTTACTCATTACAGGCTGTTGTTCGATACAGTTTTTCATGCAACAGATCATTGTTTTGAGCATGTGAAGCTGCGGAAATATTTATTACCTTCTGCTATTTTCAATCCTCATGCCCTTCCTGTTTAATAAAAAAATGAATCAGAGAATGAGCATCATAGGAATCGATTCTGCCAGGAACTAGAAAAGTTGAAGGAGTCGCACAGTTCCATTCTTGATTATTCATACACTATTATTTCACAACTTTTATATTAATTGATCAAAAGACCATTTCAGCTCTTCTCTGGAAAGTGGTTCACAGGTGTCCCCTGCTGTCATCTGGCCACCATGTGTACTCACTGGCTCTTATCTTCAAGGAAATGATAGCACCAAAACCACAAGTAACAACCAAAAATAACCTATCATGGGACATACAATGCCTTCCTAATTGGATTGGAACAGCCGATCTGTGTAGGGCCATATTCTGGAAGATTGCAGATCGAGCCCGAGATGCTCTTCCACTACTGATGACTAACAAAGGCCTCTCCGCATGCAAAATTGAGTACATACACATTTACATACAATCACCCTCCCCATCTCTCCAGATTAAGTGATGCACAAGTGTTCCATGTATATTTTACACTCACCGAGGGAAATCAGCTTGCCTTTAAAAAGGAATTCGATAAATATATCTTTTCAATAATTTTAGTTAATTTTAACCATTTTATTATTTCCTTCATTTTTATTTAATTTTTGTGTCAAAAGAACCTTGAAAACCATACAAAATGCAAAAAATTAAAAATATAATAATATAACCGGGGTTGAAATTGAACCGATAATTGAGTATCACGAGCAAAAATAGAGTTTAGGAATTTTGGGGCCACAATTAAAGATTCGACTAAGGAGAAATAAAAGAAAAGGAACTTAATTTGACCTTAATTTGGATAAAATTATAAAAATTGAAGAACCAAGATGGATTTAAAACACTTGTCTAAATTAAAAAGTCTTAATAAATTGATTAAAATGCATAATTTTAGGAATCAAAAATGAATTTGTAACATGTTAAATCTAAAGGACTAAATTGATTCAATTAGGGATACAATTGAATAATGTAGTTTTTTCCAAAGAATAATGGCCAAAATTAACACAAAAAATCATGTAGTTTTTTTCATTCCCACTATTCATGAAGAATGGAAAAGTTCATTCTAGTCCTTAATGGTTCGGTTTATGCATATTTGATCTCAATTATTTTAGTTTCTTTTTTTTTTAGTCTGAAATTCTATTTTTATCATGTTTCTGGATATTAAGAGAGAAGAGAAAAAACATTCAACTATTTATAAAAAAGTTGATTTTACAGGAGTTCAATGAAGGTTGTATTGTTTCTCAACCATACTTGAAAAAGTAGAGGGTAAATTGAGACCCGTAAAGTTCTTTTATTTTTTTAATTACAAGTTGTTTTTCATTGTTTGAGTGTTTAAAGATAGTTTTAAGGTTGAAAATAAATTTATTTAGATTTCTAAGATATTATTAGGGTGTTTTAAGGTAATAACAGGTTAAAAATTGAATTTTTAGAGTTCTTAAACTCGAATTTTGCTTCCCCAGCCTCCACCAATAATAATTAAAATTGTTGTCTACGTAATCCAGCCTTTTTAACATGGTAATAGTAATTAAAACTCGAATAGTTGTTTTCATATTATGCATAAGACCAAGAAATCATATATACTTAACCTCCGAGATAACTATTGAAAATTATATAAAATAAAAATAACAACCGAAATAAAATATTTAAATTTTTATTTGTCTCTCTCCTTTTGTTTTGAAGATCAAATTACTTTCGTTTTCGTCTTCAATTAGCATTATTTTTTTAATGCAGTGCTTACGCATCATCTTTCTATTCATCCGTTAATAAATTTCATGCACAATGCTGACATCCTTTTCTCTTATGTAAGAAATTAACTTGAATCCTACCCATGACATAGCATGGGCACGTTGGCTAGTAGATACTAAAGCAATATAAGTTCATCGTGTAACAAATAGACTATAAGAACAAAAATCACAAGTAATGAAGGGAAGAGTTATAAAAACCTGCCATACATGGTATTCATAACTCAGAATTGTTCAAAAGCAAATCCCAGCATGTAAAAAGCTGTTAAAAACTCCCAGCACTTCAGATTCTTACTTTGAGAAAGCATTTCAAGCCACCATCAATTCTTATGTATTCCTTTTTCCTTTTGCACCCGTATGCTTCCTCCCATGACATCTGTATCTCTTATGTACGAACATCTCAGACCGGATTTTCTATGGATTAGGTCAAGAAGACCAGAACAAATAGGATGATGAACAAAACTACCAAGAACACTATCATCATAAGTTGCCCCTTCGCGCTGGCCTTCTTCATGACCATAGCCACTTTTTTCTGCAAGCAAATAAATAAATAAACAAAAAATAAGTTCTGTTTATCATCTAAAAGAGTGGAAAAGTGCTATTTGATACATTGCCACTGAAAGAAAATCACCTGAACAAAATCAAGTCGATTTGATGTAGTGTCCATTTCCGTATCCAAATCATCTATGATCCTTTCCTGAAGCACCAAGAACAATTTAAGTCCCAAAAGTTAGCAAATATCAGCCTCAACTAGATTAGAGAGTTTCATAGTTGATTCCAAAGTTACAATCCTTGTACAAGCTTCTGGCAGAGGAGCTAGGGAAAATGAACTACAAAGAGCATCAACCTACAGAATCCTAACCTGTGCAAGTAGTTCTTCGTGTATGGTAAGGCCAACACCTCCAATTCTCTCCACACTTGCACTAAGCTCATCCAACTCGTCATCCTGTTGCCTGCAACCACCAGCAATCAAAAGGCAAACTGGGTATGAAGTAATTAAGAAATACATGAAAATCACAAAGGCCTATCCTGATGTCAATCTACATCAAACCAATCCTACTGTTTTCAACCATGCTCAACTTTACATAAGTTGTCTACTCTAGGCTCTAGCTTTGGAAGCACCCCCTGACTTAATGAAGTAAAGCATTCCATTAAGAAAACTAACACTACTTGCCATTATATCAGAATACACAAATATAAAAAAAATAACTCATACAAGCAAACATCTATTGAAGCCTTCAATGCAATTATAACAAATTCATCTTGAAGAATAAGAACATGGAAAGAGGTGGGGAGTTCAAACACTTTACTTTATAAGAAGCATTTGTCTATCTGATTCTGATTGTATAAAATCATCGTTATCTTGAGTATACTGATTGGATTTGTCAGTCTGTTGTGCATCAGGCATCCTCATTAATTCTCTGTGCATCCCATTCACACTAGCAGTTCCACTGAGATTCAACTCTTTTCCAGCTACTACTGCTTTCTTCACATTGCCCACCTAATAAAGCAATGCAATTTGTTAGGGAACTCATAAATGAAAAGGGAAACTACATCTTATAGCTTATTATCAATTACACTTCCAAATATTCACCATAAAACATAAAGCACGTGTATTACATAAACAATCCAGTTGTTTAGATAATCACAGCACTGGAGGAAGTTTGTCATAGCATTTCTTGCAAATAAAAATGGGGAATACATTCACATTGCAGAAACCTTTCAATTATAATACAGTTATTACCCTGAAAAGGAAAACAGCCATTCACATAGTACCTGAGTGCGAGCAGTGCTGGTCCATCTCCTCCGTTTTTCAAGTTCTGCTTCATCAATGCCATACCAAGAAGGGTCTCTAGCTGCTACAGAAATTGCTTTGTCCAATTCATCCACCTTCCTATCAAGAAGAAAGCTTCAGCAGTTGCACACAGGAATCATATTGTTCAATTAAATTCAAAAGCTCATGCAAAAAACACATGTTGCTAGCTTAGTTGCCTGGAAGAATAATTATCAATTTTTTTTAATTGGGAATTTATTTTATTGTTAATGAAGTTCTTCACCAGGTAAAAGGAACAATCAAAGAGATCAGCATCTCAGCTCATGATTCTACCCAAACTCATGTAGTTGCAAAGTCTCTACACCACAGATCAAACCATAAAAAAGGACACTGATTTTCAACAAAAACAGCCCCAAGCACATAATGATAAATTTTAATACCTGCCACTCAATGCTCTCACAAGCAGCAAGCAGCTCCTTTGTAAGACGCACTTGCTCTCCCGAGTCAGAAGAAATCCGTTCCCATTGGTGAAATGAAGATTGCAACTTGTCAATCTAACAAACAGAGAGCCCAAAAAATCATTACAACTACATATTAATAATTGCAACAACATAAAGAAGATCAAATTCATACACTCATCTGAAAGAAAAAGGAAAAAAAAGAGCGAGCTTACAGATTCTTGAATCTCCTCTTTCACAATATAAAACGGGTCCTGTGCCGACGACATCTTAGAATAACTCGACCTGCATTAATATAACAAATTCAAATCAGCAAATGGTGTACTAAACTAAGCTTCACTTTCTTTACAAGGAGCTTCAGATCAAATTATGTCATTAATTTCAAATACCAGGATCAGCATAAATGAATAAATCGGTAAAAACCTAGAACTAAAAAAAATTGAAGCCAATTTAAATTTAAATCTTAAACAGACTCAAATGGCACATTTCAATTCATAAGTTTGAATTGATAAATACAGATCTAAGTACTTCTAACCGTTTTAAACGAATATAGTCAGCAAAGAAAGGAATCGACACTAGAAAAAATTGAGACCCAGAAAAATATTTATTTATAAAACTGCGAAATCTAAGAACTTAAACAATAATCCAAGAAAAAAATAAAAACCCACCAAGCGTACGATTCGATTTAATTGAATTAAAAGATAATTCAATGGAATTAACATCTAACCTGAGAGATCGAAGCGGTTTCCCAGGAGCTGTGTTTGGAGCGAGTTTCGACGATGGAAGGTAAGGGACGGACTGGCGTTAATCAAGGAAAGTTCTCTATTTTGGTTTTTGTATTTTTTGGGCTGTAGCTGGGAGGATTTAGGGCCCATGTTCAAATGGCTCAATGGGCCTGGTTTCACTACCATTTCTCTCTCACACTGTATGTATCACCATGGTTGGAAAGTGTTTCTACAAAAATAATTAATTTTATTTTTTATTTAAATTAATATTTTTGATGTTTTAATATGTTAATATTAAAAATAAATTTTAAAAAATAAAAAATATTATTTTAATATATTTACAAGTGAAAATATTTTTTTAAGAAAACTATAAACTTAAATTTAATAATTTTCATGTTGCGAAGTAAAAGTGTTATTTATACACAGATGTTGAGATCGCGATTCTACGATTTTGATGGATTGTGTGATTTTACTGTTCCTACAATTTCAAAGCAAAACACTACAATCTCTCTCTCTCTCTCTCTCTCTCTCTCTCTCTCTCTCTCTCTCTCTCTCTCTCTCTCTCTCTCCCACACACACACACACACACACACACACACACACACACACACACACACACCAGGGAGTTAAAGTCACTCGGTTTGGGATCCGGCCCAGCTTAAAACCTAGGTAATGTGTTTTTTTGTCAACCTGTGGTGTTGACAAGTCAATTTAATTTTTTATTAAAATAATATTATTTTTATTTTTTAAAATTTAAAATAAATATTAATTTTTTTTAAATTCAAACCAAAGTTTTAAGACCCGGCCCGGTCCAAGGCTCGGGTTCCGGGTTTTGGCCGGGTCACCGGGTTTGACTGGGTCGGCCGGGTCAATTCTTTAAAAAAAAATCAAAACGACGTCGTTTTAGTAAAAAAAAAACAAAAGTCAACGGGTTTGTCACCGGGTCTTGACCGGGTCATCCGGGTTACCGGGTCGACCCGCCGGGTCAGCCGGGTCACACCGGGTTTTTCCTTCCCCCGTTTTTTCATCAACCCGGCCCGGTTCCGGCTCCGGGTCGGCCGGGTCCCGGGTCGACCCGCCGGGCCGGGCCGGGTTTCAAAACTATGATTCAAACAAAATTATTTTAGTTCTAGTTTTTTAAATTTTTTCTAAAAAATTAAAATAATATTTTTCAATAAAAATAATTTATTTAAAAAAAATCATACTCAAATGAGGCTCTACAACATCGAAGTTTTGTAACTATGCTTAATTTATAATAACTAAAATGATGAATGAACTTGAGTGTTGGCTATCAAGAAATTCTATGGTGTTAATGAAATAATTAATAATATCTTACTAATTATTTTTTAAATCTATTACTTAGTTATTCTTTCATAACTATAAATTTATATACTTATTTAAATGATGATTTGTGAAGAAATATGAAAAAAAGAAGGTAAGAATGTCTTGTATTGAAAGGAGTGAAAATATAGGCAATAAGGCTCAAGGATAAAATAAGCAAGTAAAACATAGAGTTATAATAAAATATCCATCAATAGAGTGTTTTGCTCAAGAGTCCATCAAAATAGTAATATATATTCACACCTTAGGTACATAGGCATTTTATTTTATTATTAGTTGAAATTATGAAGAATATCTTAGGCCTGTTCAGTAACACAAAATATTTTTTTATTTTTTTTGTAGTTGAAAATCAAAATACATATTATTTTTTAAAATTTCAGAATATTTTTACAACTCAAGAAAAAAAAACTGAAAGATATGTTCATATTGTTTTTTATTTGGAGAAAAATGGTAAAATAAAAATAGCAAAGCGACAGGTAATATACAGTTCATCAAATATAAAATTCTATATTTTTAAATTTCATTTTGGTTTGCATTTATTGGTTTTGATCCTTTTGGGTTTTTTTTTTTTTTTTAAGGTACGTTTGGGATTTAAGGTATGAAGAGACATGGTTGAGTTTTTTTCGTGGAACCATAAAAAATAACAAAAAACATATATTTTTAAATTTTAGAAAATATAATTTTTGTTTTAAAGAAATTAATTTAACATCATCTCATCTCACCCACACCACAACCCTAAATACACAGGTTTTGTATGGATTTTTGAGTTTAGTTGTGATGAAAAAAATAAAATAAAGTACTTTGTTTTGGGTTGGGCTCTGAGTTCTTAAATTTCATTGATGGCATGACATTGCACATCATCATTAATGAGTGAACAAAGAAAAAGTTCTATCATATTTATTTTATCTAAATTTTTTTATGCTTGTTTATTATTAAAAAAATTAATAATTTTTTTAAAAAAAGTATTTTTCTTTTGAATAGAATATACTTTTTACAAATTATAAAAAAATTTAAAAAAAATATTTTATTATTTTTTGATTATATCAAATTTGATCGTCAATCTTTTATTGCTATATATTGTGTTTTCAATTTCACTCTTTAGAACTTGATTTTATTTGATTTTTATATTAACTTTAGTCCTTATTTTTTTATTGTTATTTGTTTTTCTTTTATTATTTTTTTAATTGAAGTTTTATTTATTTATTTATCAAATTTGGTGTTCATTTTTTATTGCTATTTGTGTTATTTGAAATAATTTATTTTTTAATTTCATCCTTCAAATTTTTCATCTATCAAATTTGGTCCTTATTTTTTTTATTTCTATTTATTTTATTTAAAATAATTTATGAAATTGAAATTATTTCATCTATCAGTTTTGGTTTACATTTTTTTAATAAACTTTTAAAAAATTAAAACATTAGTAAGTTAGTTTCCAACTCATTTTTTATGGCATAACCAAAATACTGAAAAATATTTTCCAACTTATTTTTCATAACATTATAAAACATTAAAAATAACCTACTTTCCATGAAAATCAGTTTTTAAAAAAATAAAACTATTTTTCAATGAACAAACAAATGTTTTTTTTTTTGTTTCCATAATATTTTTCCATCAAATAAGGAAATATTTTAAACCATATGAATAGTGATAATAACATACACATATAGTTATTTATTACAATTAGGATACTATAAGTAGATATCAAACTTCAAGAGCAAAAAAGATGCCTCAACATGAATTATGATTATAAACTTACACATCTGGGTGTCTTTGTTTCATTGATGGAAACACACCCGTTTATTATTTGTTAGTTTAATATGTTATGTAATCAATCAGTTGATTACACGTGATATTATTATATTCATGTAAATACATATTTAATATTAATAAATGTTTAATTTATTTTTAAATTATATAATATTAGATTATTAAATCTAATATTTGATTTATGAATCTAGAGTAAAGATAAAGTTCATAGGACAAAAATCATTTGCAAAGAAAATTATAAAGTTGTTATAATTATGAGATTGCTATTACATCAAAACATTCTTCCTAAAATATTCATGGTCGATACTTTCTTAAATAATAGACATTTATTAGAGTTTTAGAGACTGATACATATTATGTTCTTTCTTTTATGAAAGAAGTAATTGTTCTTATAAGTTGAGGTATAAGGAATACCTAAAACTAATATGTAAGTGTTTGTCATAAGATATGTATACTAAACGGACGCACATGAGAATGCCATATGGAGAGATCACTTATATCTATGGAAAAACTCTTGTGACGACCGTGTACGTGATCTTTAGACATGAGATTACTAAGTTATCTTATATAGAGAATGTTTTGCTTTAATCATGTTATATGTTATCTTAATCGAGGTAATAAAGAAGCAGATATTGGATATAACATGAATTATACGAAGATACTTGAGTGATCAAGAGAGATTAATCACCCTAGGTGAATTAGATGAAATATTTCATTTGTTCCCATATAGTATTGACAGAAAAATCATTGGCCAAGGTGGAATGAGATTTGAAAAAAGTTTAAAATCTTATTCAAATGATCAATGACTATTATGTAAAGAACAAGCATGATTTAACATGACAAACATACTTTATTTTTTAATGTTAAATCATAACATTATTGATGAAAATATATTAATTACACTAAGAAACCGGTCACTGAAAGGTTAAGTCAAACCACTAATAACTTTTCTAATATTTGGACGATCATGACACGTTACTAGATGATACACCTGATCTTCAAATATAAATTAATCAAATATTGAATTGATAATAAATTAAATTGTTTAATTTATTTAATTCTATTTAATTATAATTATAATTTATATTTGGGTCAACATCTTAAGAACCTAATGGAACACATACATCAAGAACCATTAGTCAAAAGTTAAACTGAAATGATTTAATTAAGTATAAATTGATTAAAATATATTTTAGAAATTAAGGATTAGAATATAATTAATACAGAGATTATATTTCTAAACCTAAAAAAATCAAATAAGGACTTGATTGAGTTAATTTCTAAAATTATCCTAAATTAATATATGGATATTATTCAAGAGAAAAATTAATATTTTATCAATTTATAGGTCTTTTTAGATTTCTCTATAAATAATAAGTTATGCCTCTTATTTTGGATGGTTGTCTGTTAGACAGAAAAACTATATAAGTCATTGAATAGAGAGCTATCACTCTAGACATAACAATCTTTCTCTCTTAAATAAGGATTTAAGAGATTTCTCATTGGTGGTTTGTGTGGATTACCGTTAGAGCCCGGACAATTGAACAACTTGTAGTTTACGACAACCTAACCTCTAAAAACTTATTCAAAGCTGAAGAAGATTAGATCTTAAGATAATAAATCCCTAAACAACTCTAGATCTATCCAAAGAGATCCTAGGGACTGCTGAATAATTTTATTTTATTGTTTTCGCTAGTGGTAATGGAGTCTTTGTTAGAAAAATTTGAGTTGTTAATCGCATGTTTAATTGTTATTGGCGTTAATTAGAAATTAATTTTATATGTAAAAATAAATATTTTTTCCAAAAGAATTTAGATTTTTCTCTCAATGATTTTTTGAAATCAAATAAAAAAACACAAACTTTGATCGGTTACTGTTCCAGTCAGATCAAATCTGAACGCAGTTTCAGATCTAGCTGAAATCCGGATTTTATGACCAGATTTTGGTATCTAAAAAAAAGGTGAAACACTGCCAATGACTACGCTAACCCTTGACACGCCTGCCACATACCAGTTGGGGGTGTCCTTTAATAGTGGGTATAACTCAAATTGGACTATACCCATCCTAAAGTTTGATTGGACAATGAAACCTGACTATCACCCATTTCTCCCTTCATTTTTTTTAACAAGAGGACTTTCCTCTCATGGTATTCTTTATAGGTCCATTTAGCTTATTGATGAAGGTAAAAAATCAAGGGATTGAAGGTCCCCTTCAATGCTACTAATCAAGGTATAACATTGCCTAAATACCTTAATCGAAGGCTCCTCATTCAAAATCCTCAATAACTTTTCAAATAAGGATAGAATAATCCACCCATTACGATGAATATGAGCAAGACTAAAGTTATAATACCTCGGAACATCCCTCACAAATCTCTCTAAAGAAAACGAGTACCCAAACTCGTATTGACATAAGGGCAATACTGATAATATTACCACCACCGTATTTACTGGTGACCTGAGAAATATGGTCACTAACTGTAGGGATAACCACTGTATAATCTCTTGGCTGACTAGCATTCTCTTATTTGAAAACAACAAAGTTCAGAGGTTATAAATACCTCTTGAAACATTCAAGTAAGAGTTCAAAATTTTTTATCTCTTAAGATAAACTCGTATAAATTTCAGAGCATTAGCTAACTTAAAACTCAAGAATAAATAACTTTGTTTCTTAAATTTAAGGTTCTTTTAAGTAATTTATTGTATTTCTCATAAATATACTGATTTTATCATCGGAGAGTCTTTTAAGTCCCTTTGATTGGGAATGTTTTTGCAAGTACTCGAATTTTTATCATAAATATAGAATTCCTTAGTCTAAAAAAAATCTAAGTATCTGAAAATATTTATTAACCATCATATCAAACATTAAACAATCTATTATTTACATATCATAGGTTCTGTGACATCATCACCAAGTGATCCTTTTGTTCAAAACCAATTTCAGCGTCCATTGCGCAAATATTTATGGTTTAGAATTCACCAAGTGATCCTTTTGTTCAAAACCAATTTCAGCTTCCGTTGTGCAAATATTTATGGTTTATAATTCAAATGGAGGACCAACTAACTTGTCGGCCGATGGAAACATTATTTATTTTTGTTCGAGTATGAATTATAATTTACTAAAAGACAGAAAAAAGACTAATACAAATCTCATTAATGACTTTGTTCTCTGGACTTTCTTGTGTCCACAACTGTGACAACAATGTCTGTTGAATTTGCATGTGAAAACTAGGAAAAGAGAGAGAGAAAAGAGATGAAAAATAAGTGGTGATCCAGTGAATTGTCAGAAATTAGATCGTCAGGTCACAATCTTAAATTAGGCCGTGAAGAGCCAGTGTCATCTTGAACGTGCTGATGAGAATGTGGCCCTGGCAGCCTCATGAACTCATCCTATTTTAGGCAAATACAACTTGCCTCCCTTTCAGCGCTAGCTACTGCGTGCTCTTTTCTTCACATTTCTGATCCCTTTTAGACATATATTAATCCGCTATGTGTAGCTTTCTCATTAATATGGCATGTGAAATATCACCACTTTGTGAACTGGACATTATCACTATTAATTGCAGACGGCCTCAAAGCAATGAGCACCTCACATTATGGAAGGAGAAAAGCTAGTAGATATGTAGCCAAATCGTTAGCTGGCAAGTTATTGCTCTTCTAGAGATATCTTCCAGCAAGAAAATTAACGAAGACTAAAAAAGTTGAAGGTTCACCACTATTTACATCGACAATAATGAACCTCAGGTTTTTTTCTTCAATTTCAATTTTTTTTTTATTTGCATCATTTTACGGTCTAATTATATAAAACAAAGTTTCTAATTATATAAAATAAAGCTCACCCTAAACTCATGATAGTTTTTATTTTGATCCAAAATATTTTATTTATTTATTTTTCAGTCCATGAGTTAGAGAAATGCAAAAAAAAATTATCCAAAAGCAATGAAAGAGAAAGAAAATAATTAGTTATTGCGATACTAAAAATAAAAATAGTTAAATTTGATGCTAATATGTTCCATTCGATTATAAAAATTTGATAATGATAGGTTTTCCTGTAAATATATCTGAAAAGAACATCGGATATCATTTTGATTTTTCAGTTTCCATTGATTTTAGATTTCTTAGATTATTTTGGAGTATTTTGATGTCAAGATGTGATTTAGGAAAATATTTATAATATTTATTAGATATTTTTGAATAAAAATTGGTTAGAAAATTAATTTTCAACTTAAAAATCTCTGCCTCACAATTTTCTAACTAACACAGCGATGACTTATGAATGATCACCTGTTTCTTTTGTTGTTCTATCTTTCTTTTTTTAAATGCGTTCAAAAGGATTTTACTTCAACCTGCAAGGACACCCTAAAACCTTTCGCCACATCCTTATTTTATTTATTTTAATGATGTTGATTTACGTAGCAATATGATCGATAAAGAGGATTATTTCAACGAAAACATTTATACTATAAGTTATTTTTGTCTGAGAGTTATTTCAACGAAAACATATATAATATAAATTATTTTTTTGCAATTTTTATAAGAAGAAATATAATATGAGAAGCAATATCATAAATACCGAATTGAAATGGTCATTGATCCTTTCATAATCATCATAACATTTATCAATATAACTTAGTTTTTGATATCTAAATTTATTTGTAATTGTAAAGCATATATATAAATAACAATATAATAACATGATGGCCTTTTTTTTTTAAAGTGAGCGTTTGGAAATACGGTTGTACCCGTGTTTTAAAAAAAATTGATTTTTTTTGTATGTTTTGGATCGTTTTGATACGTTGATCTCAAAAATATTTTTTTTAAAATGAAAAAAATATTATTTTGATGCATTTCGGCACGAAAAACACTTTAGAAAACAACCATAACCACATTTCCAAACAGGCTTGGTGATATCTTAGGTGCTTTATTTTATCCATAGTTAAAATATTGTTTTTTTTTGTATAATATATAAAATAATAGAAAATTAGTATATATCCCTGGATATTGTATACTTCATTCTTAAGCCCTAACTCTATCCTTTAACCATGTCTGACTAACAAAAGATAAATCAATCTGTCTCAATTCATAGCATTAATTAATTTGTGAAATTGACAAAATGATAAAACTTAAATCATTTAAGTTAAAAGGAATTTCATTATAATTGAATAAATAAAAACTCAAAAACAAATAATTAAATGACAGCTTGACCCACATTAATTATAAATTAAAAGGGATAAAAAATTATTGCGAGAGATCCAGATTAGCATGACTCAAATTTGTCGGAAGATTTTCATTAAATTGTTTGTTTTAAAAAACTAACAGCACATGATTTTCACTTGACGATATTGAGGATAAAAATAAAACACATCGCAGCCAACAATAATAATAATGCGAATAAGAATCATGCAGCCGAATATATCTGTCAAAGCATGATTAAAAGCAAATTAAACCCGATTTATAACTTGGTCTAAACTTGTATTATTGATTGAATAAACTTGTATTATTGATTGAATAAATCAATTTGAGTCAATTAAAATAATGTGGTTTTAATTTTTTTTAAAAATGATATTATTATAATTTTTTTTAAAAATCAAATTGAGTTTAGATTATATTAACCGATTCACAGGTTAACTTATCCAATCATCTAAGATTATTCATATTTAATTTTTTTTAAAGTTAATCTGAATTAAATTTTAGTTAACTTGTTAAATCAGGCTGTGTTTAATAACAGTTAATAAAAAAAAATTGAAAACTGAATTGCTATTTTGAAAACAATATTTTGTTTTATGAAAAAACAATTTCTTTTTAAAATATCCAATTCCATTTCTTTCCATATTTTCGGACCGGTTTTCGCTCACAAGGCTATTGCCCTTGCATACTATCCCTCCAACAACATTTAAGTCTTGGATAAAGTTCTATAAATTGGGTAGTTGCAAACTGAAGAGGTAGACTGCATCCATTCGGCCTATTACTCTTCCTTGTAGTTTGTGCTTGTTTTAGACATTTTCTTAGCTGGTTCATCAGAAGTCGAGGAGGGAGTACCAGAGTCAAGATCCAGATACTATCTCATACATCCACCTTGTAAAAACTCTATGTCCTACCTCCTAATTTACGTTAAGAATAAAATCCCAGCTTGATCCATGAATCCATTCCCAAAATTCTTCAGCTAAATCCAAAGTCTTGACGAGTAATAATTGTTGAGGTAGGATTTATCATCTTGGCGTCGACAAGGTATAGAACAACTACTTCATCTTCTGTGTCCTGTCTTCGACAACTCTGGTTAGTGGTGCTGCTCGGTAAAACTTTCTAGCACTGTCATCTATAGGTACTAGCTAGTAAGATATTGTATCATCTATTTTGCATCAAGAACATTAAAAATGAGTTATGATACTGGCGTCTACAGAGTTCATCAATTTAGCGCTTATAATAACAATTTTGAGCCTGCCTGTCAACTTGCTCCTTTTGACCATGCTTATCATAAGCAGGGTGAGGACCTAGGAAACACTACTAATGATCTGTTACTAGGGATTTGGGACATATTAAAATTTCAGGCTAAGTGGTTAGAAGAAAAGTTGGAATATTTCAAAGACAATTCACTCTCTCAGGAGGATCTAAATAGACAGACCGAGGATCTTAGAAATATAGTAAATCGTGCAGGTCGAGTAATAGAGGATCAGAATAATGAAATATTGGAAAGATTTAGCGGGTTTAAGAGAGAGATTGAAAAGATATTTAATGAGAAGAATTTGGACAGAAAATTTGAACATACTGAGAAAGTGATTAGAGATTGTCTAGATGATGTTGAATACAGGATATCTAAATTAGAAAGAATGGGGAGGGATATACTGGAAGAAGTAAGAAATTCTAGTGGAAAAACAGATGTGGAGAAATTGGTACTCGAAAACAATCGAATACTAAGAAAGTTGGATGAAGAAAAGTTGGCTACTCAGAGTAATATTAGAAACATTAGAATCCCAGGATTAGAGCAACTGGTAAGAAGAGAAGATTTGAAAGATTTGGAAAGGCAAATAGATCCTAGAACTTTAGTAAGAAGAACTGATCTGAAACAAGAATATATCTTACAACAGCTTGAAGAAAATAATAGGATACTTAAAAATTTTGATGTTAGAGAGTTGGAGCAAATTATTAGAAAACAAACAAGAGAACTGGAAGAGATCCGAAATGAAATATCAAGAAAAATTGATAGGATTCCTGTGGATTCATCTATTGAAAGAGAATTAGAAAAAGCTCAGGAACAACTGCGTAAAATATCCCAACTCATAGGAGCAGATTCTAGGAGATACTGAGTAATAGAACAAGGAATTTAAAAGGAAGATCTTCGCAAAGACTTCCTCGTGTAAAAAAAAAAAAAACAATAAATATCCTTTGAGTCAATTTCTGCATGCTATTTGAGTTCATATATAGACCAGTGATATGTTTGATAATGAAACTTAAATGAACAGCCATGATTTTCAAGCAATTCTCATTTACTGTTGAGTATGTTGCAGGTGAAAGGAATGGAAAAATTACTTCATTATTTGTCCGCAGGCAAAGATGGACTCTAATCTTCCTAAAGAAATCTTATTTGGAGAAATAAAGCTCACTGCAGTGAGCAATGGAAACTACAAGTACTGTAGCCAACAAGAAGATGTATTATCAGAAAAAGAAGAAATTATACTTGATAACCTTTTTTTCGCGCACGAAAGAAGGTTACGAAAAGTGTTTGCTAATGCTCTGGCCGCTTGTCAGCAACACTATAAAGATTTATTATCTGAAAAGCAAGATGTACTCCGCAGAGTAAAACTTGCTTTAGAGGATCTAGTTCCAGTAATCGGTAGATTACCGGATGAAGATCAATTTAGAAATATATTCTCAAGTTATATGCAGTTGCAGGATATTGAAGATCTGTATATCCTTCGCAAAGGAAATACAGAAGAAGACACAAGTCATGCAATGGAAATCACCTATGCCAAAACAGGATGGTGTATGCCAAATTTGAAAACTTATTTGCCTGCATATACCATGTTACAACAAGAAGCCATCAAAAGGAATCTGGAGTATCTTGAAGAAGCCTCTGAAGAAGTCTATCGATTGATCATCCAAAAACTTCATTCAGAATCAAAAGGATTCAAGAGTCTCAAGCAACATTTAGAAATGGCAACCATCAACACCCATGTCACTCCAACAATGCTCAGTTCAGATTCAGGATTAATTAGTCTCGTCGTTGCAAGACTTGGAAGTCCAGAAACATTAGTCAGTGGATTCTTTGAGAATGGGTTACTACACAAACTTGAAGTTGACACTACAAGTTACAGAGAAGCCACTTTACTTCCAGGATGTGTTCAACAATCTCTGGCGGCCTATGTCACAGAAGTTCGGAGGCTCAAGAAGATCGTTCCACAAAAAATCTTCTTGAGATTCTACAGCACAGGGCCAGATTGGGAAAATGATGGAGTTAGTTACTTCCCCAGTTATCATCTAATTCTTATGGATTATGATGAGGAACTTCATGCGAAGCCTATCCATTCAATAAAGCGGGAATGGCAAGAAGCCTGGATGGAAGAAAAAGAGGTGCAGAAGAGAAAGGCATTATCCATGAAAATTATAGTCGAGAGTTTGCGCTATATTTTTCGTGATACTTGTCCCTACTTGAAGATTTATGCAATATCTTCAAGAATCTTGATTCTGGGAAAACGTATTTATGGAAACAATAGTTGTGGATGGTATCAGGCTCGGCAACGAGAACTTTTTGACAGAATCAATAACTGGTGCAATGGAGAATTTGAAGCTAGTGCTTTTTGTAAAGGACATTATTGCTCCTTGATGCAGGGATGCTTTCACAAATGCACCATCTGTCAGTCACCAGAAACCGACAACATGTCAGAAGACCATGCGCTCGATGAGGAAGCTTTGCGCAATTTATAGCCTGACTGAAGCTGAGATTGCTTTCCTTGTAGTCAGTGTTTGTTTCAATGATCTTTCAAGTTTCTTTAAATGTCGAAGAGGGAGTCTAGTGTCTAAGCTCTATCTTGTAAATTTAGGTTTTCCACCTCATGTCATGAATAAAACTCCAGTTTGATCCATAAACCCTGTTAAACAATGCTATAGTTATATCATATGAAGCCTTTTTTTGAAATTTACTGTCTCTACTTTGGCGGACGGAGCAAATATAATCATCATAGAGGTAACCTCATCTTTGTCTTTGGTTTTGATTTTGGTTTGAACATCTTGGCCAGCGATTGTTTTGATGCTCCAACCTTTTATGCTAGTCCTTCTCTACCCCTGATTAAATGGTTCTGATCACTTCTCAACAATCATTTTGTTGTATTCTTTAATTATTAAAAGTAGAAATGATAATCTACTGTTCCAGATGGCATCCAACAATGCAAAACATTTCAAGTTTCATTATTTGGACATGGTGAATTCCCTTTGCCAGTGTATTAGCAATCATCATCGGCCTATGTTCATGTTGGCCCATAAATTTCTGGAATTTCCAGAAAATATTCCAGGAAGTAAATTTCTGAAACTCCCGTTGTGATTTTCTTGAGTTGCAGAATGTTTTTTGGAAGCCTACAACGTACCAGTTTCCAACTGCTCCTGCAAAAACAAATCCCTTATCAAGATAGAAAATCCTCTTATACTCAACTCAGTAGACTATAAGGGGAAAGAATGTATAAAAATGAGAACAGGAACATAGAAGAAATATATGTTGTGATGGTTGTATGTTCTGTTTGTTCTTTGGTTTTGTATGATCTTGTCTGTTTACCTAGGAACCTTATATATTTATATATCTTGATGATGTAAACTTAACTCACAGAGCAAGCATGAAGTGACAAATATATTGCATGAGAGTAATCATGGAGGATAATTATCTATACCTTTCAGGTAACCTGTAAAATGAGTAGCACTGCACTGGATATGGTAGGCGTCATAGTTACCATTAGTGATAGCTATTTGTGAGACATGCAGATAAATGATAATCATTAGCAAGAAAAGCAGGCGCAGCACTAACAATTTGTGCATTCGTAAGCATACTATATTGATTAAATGTAGCTACAGAAGTAGGCTTGCGGCGTCGTGCTAACTTGAAGATCAAAACACTATATTATGGTGTGTGCCAGTGCTAAAATCTCTAGGAATTTACTTCGGATGAGGTTGAAGCCTAAATTTGGTTTTTTATTGAAGGCTCAAAACACTAACCTCATGTCAATGACCCTCGAGCACCAATCTTAATCTAAAACACTACTGTAAAAAGCCCAAATCCAATCCAAAGTTTTTGAGGTTTCATCAGTAGTAAATAAAAAAAGAAATAGTTTAATTAATTATGTCATAAGTTAGTGGACTTTACTCTATTTGTACCTTTCCTTCTTTATGAGGAAAGGAATTTGGAGTAATATTCTATTTTGATATGAAACAAAAAATCTAAATAACCAGTTAATGCTTATAAAGCTTTATGAAAGGTTAATGGTGCCAAGTTTTTTTACACTAAGAGATCAAAATCTTATGCCATTAAAAAAAGATAAAAATAACTAAATAAAAAATTAATAAAAAAAAAAGTATACAAATAAATTTGAGGAGAAAATACTTGGGATAGAATCATAGAATATCATAGAGCCAAACAAATATTGCTAAACATCCCAAGTTGGATTTTGCCAATTGTAACATTTGTACTCTTTTTTTTTTTTCTTTTTCTTATCTGGGTCAGTGGCTTAGCTAATTAAAGAAAAAAATATACCACAAAAAATAAAAATATTTAGTGAAATCATGTCATATGTTTATTCATTGTTGGGTATATTTGTTTTTCATTTTTTAGTGACTAAATCAATGATTGAGCTGATTTTTTTTTTTTTTGTGAGAGTTTGATTTGGTTTGAATTTTAATTAATTGTTTTTTCTGAAGTTGATTCTGATTTTATTTTGGTATACAGGGAGGGTACAGTTCACTAATGCTTGGATTTTCTTTCCATCTTAATAAAAAAAAATGAATATGTCCGAGAATTCA
Source organism: Populus deltoides (assembly GCA_015852605.2). Classification (NCBI taxonomy): domain Eukaryota; kingdom Viridiplantae; phylum Streptophyta; class Magnoliopsida; order Malpighiales; family Salicaceae; genus Populus; species Populus deltoides. Next base: position 19,569,850 of record CM027573.2, read on the forward strand.
TAAATTTAATGGGGCTAATCCTTAAATTCCATTTCACAAATCCTAGGATTTGAATCTCATACTTTCAAGTCTTAAACGAAGGATGGACCCTTTGGAACTAGTGACTTTAATTGTCCTCCATTAATAAATGTAAGAACTTTTCATAATATAAAAAAGAAAAGTTTTATAAATACACACTGCTTGGATTATTTTTTTTTAGCTTATGGAGGGAATTAAGACAAAATCAAAGTACACGAGAGTAAACTCAGACATCCATCAAATCATAGAAGCACATATTTTTCGTAGTCTTTGTTTCGAAAATGTAGTCAAACTTAGAAGCAGCGGTCAATTCGGCCCTAAACCAACGCAGGAAAAGGCCCAGAAATTAGTCGGTGGACAGTGGCTTGCTCGTGTATGAAAGCGTGAGTAAATGGTCAGCCATGAATTTGATAAATCGTAGCGGTTAGTTTGATTAAGAAATGGTTTGTTTATTTATTTATTTTTGTCAACAAGAAATGGTTGCAAAACGACAGGAGCATATATGTTGTATATATTTTATCAATGGCTTAATTCCCTGTAATTTCTTGTGTTCATCATTGTGACTTCGTTATAGTCAGATGTTTTGTTGAAGCATAACTATCAATGCACTTGTTTAAGCTACCAAGGTGACGGCAATTGAAAAGGATACGAAGAGATTTGCGCCACATTTGTGATGGAGAGAAAAGTAACATAAGGAAGACAATACATAATTATGCTAAAAAAAACATTACATTTAAATTTTAATTTAAAATTTTAATTGTTCAATATTTATGTTTAGGTGGTTTATCTCTTTGAAAAAGTTATAATTTTTAAATAAATCTTAAAACTAGTCTAAACAAACATGAAAATTTGAAACTAAAAAATAAAAGCAATAAAAATCTTAAGCCAAGCTGGAAAAATAAAAATCTAAATCTAAATCAAATAGGAAAAAGAGATCATTGATCAACTAGAAAAATAAAACAAATCTCAAAAAATAACTTCTAGACATTACTGGAAAGCCTTCTTAATATCTGATTGCGATGAAATTATAATACTATAGGAAAAGAACCTTTAGAATCTTTTAAAAAAATTTCAACTCGATCCAACAGTCGGGTCAAAAATGATATCCAATAATATAAAATTACACATTAGAAAAAAACAATCTTATGCATTAATCTTTCCGCGTTGAAAAGAAATCGTCGTCGAGTTCAAATTGCTCTCACATTGATTTTGTAGATGTCCAATCAAAACTCTTTAACTCCTCTTCAAAATGTATAATAATTTTAGACAACAACTTCATCACATTCATATTACATTCATATTAAGACTTGAATAAGAAAAAATAATTGATAAATTATCTCTTTTCCATTAACTTCTAAAATAATAAATTGCAAACCTCAAACTTGTTTTATTAATGTATTATGTCCATATAACTTTTGAACATATTTATTTTTATGATAACATAAACCTTGTATTTAAAAGGATTAACATGGTTTAAATCAATAATTTTCTTTTTTTAAGCACCTTACATGTTTTCTTTGCAATTAACCTTACATGTTTTTTAAACCTTGTATTTAAACGGATTAACATGGTTTAAATCAATAATTTTCTTTTTTTAAGTACCTTACATGTTTTCTTTGCAGTTAACCTCTATTTTATCAAGAAAGGAATCATCAATAATATCATCACTACTATTACTTACATTATTTATGATATCATCGTCATCGTTATCATCATCAAACTAAAATCATAAGATGATGGAGAATACTAACCCATATTTATCTCCCTATAGATAGGATCACCAAAATTTTCATAATAGTCATCATGATTAAGAAGCTCTTTTATTTGCTCATGCTTTTAAAACAGGTTTCAAAACTAGCCATAAATCAATAATAACTCTTCTAATGATCCTTCAGGCTCCTTACATCCGCCAACTGATGAGTTAACCTTTCAATTTATTTCTGCATGTCTTCTATCACCAGTTCCTACACATGTCTTTTTAATTTTATAATTTATATCTGCATGTTTTCTATCACTAGCTCCTGAAGGTTTATCTCCTAAGGAGAATCTCCTCATCCTCTCTTACTTGAACACATTCTATTGTGCAACCTCTTCCAGCCATAATCATTAGTAGCACACAAAAAAATAAAATAACATGGGATTGCAATATACATCAAGCAATAACTTATGATTGTTAGAATTTGATATCAACTAACACACACGAAAGCAATAAACCTAAAAATTAACCTAAAGAAATTAGGAAACTTGAAAATAAAGGAAAACCAATAAAGTCTTAACACAAGATTGGAAAAATAACAAGTTCTAAATCAAATAGAAAAAAAAATCATAAATCAACTAAGAATATATAACAAATCTCAAACAATAATTTATGAATATTATCGTAAAGCTTTTTTGATGTCTGATTGCTATAAACTTTAACTTTATAGGGAAAAAAACCTTTAAAGTCTCTTAGAAAAAATTAACTTAATCTAATAATCACATAAAAACTTGTATTCAGTAACATAAAATTGTGCATTAAAAAAAATCTTTACACGTCAATTAAATTTACAAAATGATACATTTGAAGTCATGAGTAATTACAAGCATCAAGGTTACACATTTCAATTTTCAAAGGTCGACGTGGCTAGAACTTCTCTTTTCTTATTTTAATTTCTCATCCAAGATCTGATTAACTAGGAATCAAGACTCAGTATTATCCAATGACAGGACATTCGTTCCGTGTAGGTTCATTCTGTGTAGGTGACTGTCTTTTTTCAACTAGTTTAGAATAAATGATAGGGGCCCGCCTTAAACAGGGTGAAATTTCCTGTTACCATCACGAATCTTACCACCATACAGAGAAAAGGAGAAATTTCCCACCTTAAAAGCATGATGCGGTGCAAGCCACATTTGGTAGGAGTAACGGGATTTGCAAAGATATGGATCCCATTATTCAAGACCAGAAAGCAACTGAGTTGTTTCAAGCTCACACTCATTTGCATAGCCAAATGTTCAATTACATAAATTCTATGTCACTCATGTGTGCAGCCCAGCTAGGCATACCAGACATAATCCACAACCATGGCAGGCCAATCACTCTCCCTCACTTGGTCTCAGCACTGCACATCGCACCAAACAAAACCAGTATCATATACCGGCTTATGCGTATGTTGGTGCACTCAGGCTTCTTTGCCACCACAAAAGCTGCTAATGGTCAAGGAGAAGGGGAAGAAGAAGCCTATGTTCTAACACCACCTTCCCAGCTACTTGTCAAAGATAACACCAATTGCTTGTCACCGTTTATGTCATTGATTAACCCAGCATTTGTGACACCATGGCTTTCCCTCGGAGACTGGTTTCGAGGAAATGAGCCTACTGCATTTGAGCATGCATATGGGATGGCATTTTGGGAGTACCATAACCAAAATCCTGAACTCAACCGTCTTTTCAATGAAGCAATGGCCTGTGATTCTCAGATGATGAACTTGGTTATTAGAGACTGTAAGCCAATTTTTGAGGGGTTGAATTCAATGGTCGATGTAGGAGGTGGTACCGGTTCACTTTCCAGGATCATATCCGAGGCATTCCCTCATATGAATTGCACAGTACTTGAGCTTCCACAAGTCATTACCAACTTGGAAGGCACCAAAAACCTTAATTATGTTGGAGGAGATATGTTTCAGCATATCCCTTCTGCAGATGCCGTCTTACTTAAGGTATATGCTGCTCTCAGCATTCAAAAATTATTCTTCCATCTAAGAAATTGATTATTGGATCCTGTTTAATTATCTTGCATAAACGTTACATGTAGCCAACGTTCTCAGTTAGCTAATGCTGAATCAATTTTTGGCAGTTAATTTTTCATGGTTGGAGTGATGAGGATTGCTTGAAGATATTGAAGAAATGCAAAGAAGCTATTTCGAGCAAAGAAAAGGGAGGAAAGGTGATTATAGTAGATGTGGTGATAGATGAGAAGAAAGATGAGAAGGAACTAACCGGAACAAAGCTCCTTTTCGACATGCTGATGATGGTTGTGGCTGCTGGAAAAGAGAGAAGTGTCAAAGAATGGGAAAAGCTATTCTTGGAGGCTGGCTTCAGTCACTACAAGATTACACCTTTGTTTGGTTTAAGGTCCCTAATTGAAGTTTATCCATAGGATGAAGACGAAACTATGAATTAAAAACTATATAGAATGCTTGCTGAATAAATTTACGTATCCTACTTGAGACATGGTTGTGATGGCACAAGTCCAAGTACCATGTTGATCTATTAAGTATTAATTCATATTAATTACATCGCTCAAAGTTGAACTTGAATGGCTTGTTCATGGTATCAATGGAGTCTGTTTAATTTGGCTATGCGTGATTTCATCTTCTTCAGTTACAAAACAAAATGTAATTTTTTATGTATGGACCCATCAATAAATAAGTTTTGAATTTAGTTTCATGCTTTTGCTATATTTCTCCTTTGCTTTTCATTAAACTGTATTTTATTATTATTAATTTGCTACCCAAACCAAAATAACAAAAAATTAATGCTGGGTAGTTTTTGTATAAGTTAAAAAAATTTCAAAATCCAAGTTTTTATATCTGTAAACTATAAAAATATATATTTTTTAATTATCACCAATTATTTATATAATTTAATCCTTATCTTGATTTTGACATTCTTAAAAAAAAAATTTAATTGATGTTGTTTCATGTTCACAATCCCATTACAACTAGAGGTCTTTCTATATAGATTATGTTTGTAATGGCATTGTAGTAAGTTTAATGAAACAATAAAATTAGTATTATAATTCGCATTATTATTTTTTAAAATTTATTAATAATAAAATGCACATTAATGTAATTGCAAAAAAAAATTAATACATATATTTTTAGAACATTTTATTACCAACATCAATTTCAACCGTTATTTTAACTAAATATTTTGAACATGCTTTTTGGTGAATAATAACTCCAACCATAATTTTAACCAAACACATATTTTAATAAAAATAATAACAACTAAAAATGATTTTTTTAAACTTATGTTTTTCATACTACAATCACAAAAGCTATTGTAATATCAAATACACTCAAGTATGTATATATATACACACACTACTCTGGCATCAAATTAATGACACCACCTAAAATTCAAGAACATGCAACAATTTTAAGATAATGCTACTTCAGAAAAAAAGGCCAGCTTTATGTCTATTGCTTCTCTTTATTGTATTCTAACTAATCCTACGACAGAAACTTCTACCATTAAAAACTTAGTTAGCTAAAGATTTTTGTCTCTGGTCCGGATCTTGGCAAGGCCAAAGAGAATAAACTGACCTTTTTCAATGACCTAAGTTCAAAGAGGGGATGCAACAATGTGTAGATGAGCGTATTGAACTTTATTGCGTGTTGAAATGATAAAATTCAAGTTGTTTTTAGTTCCGTAACTAAACTGATCATATGTTGATTTATAAAAATTCTAATTTAAAATTTTATTACTTATATTTTTTATAAAAAAAAAATCCATGCTAAACAACTTTGTTCATACTAATTCAAAAAAACATTCTTTATAAATAATTATGAAGTTATTATAGAAATTCATAAACTAAATAATATAAATAAAATTACCAAAAAATTTTAAATTAAATAGAAAAAAGCATCATAAAAATTATTTTTTAAAACTAAATAAACAAATAATTTATGCTGAAAATCTTGCATCAAAATCACACGGAATCTGCAGGGCTATGTCAATAACAAGATTTTCATTGCAGGATCCAAAACCTCATGGAGACTTTTGGGACTCGACTTGATGCCTGTCAACCTAGAGAGATACTGAATTTATTTTCCACCAAACATCTGCAATAGTTTTCCACAGTTACCTGGTCTAGTACTAGTCCTTTGTTTACTTTGCATGCAGGTCAGTAGATATCAACTTCAATGCGAATTGAACTCCACACGGCACACATCACAATCTTTGCAGTCAAATCGTGCACCTCTCAGAAATCAACAAGATCCTGGAAAAATCCCATATTTGAATAATAAACATTCTTGATTCTTCACGCTGTCCAGGGTTCATGTAAATAACTAGCAACACGAAAATTTGATTAAAAAAAAAGGGCTTGTGAAAGATTCATGATGCTTGCTTTCATCTTGATCAAAGCCAAGTTAATAAAGAAATACCTGTCCATTTGAAGCCCAAATTGTGGACTTTGCACACATGTTTTTTACTAAAATTATATCCCATCGTGGTCTTGTTACGTCTATCAAGGTGATTCTTCTTGATAAAACTTTAATAAACATCCTTTAAATCTTTAGAATGATAAAAAGACTACATCAAAAGGAATAAGAAAATCCATGTTTACAGTCTCTTTGATTTGGTCAGTCAAGAGCCAGTTATTAAGCTCAGCCTTCTACCCTTTTTTCTACGCATATCCTCTTACAACTGTTTTGTAATTTTCAAAAGTCAATTTAGTTTAGCGGTCGTAATTGTTCACGTAGTGGTTTCTGACAAAATGAAACTTCCTCGTTCACCTTTCATCCACGTAATGCACAGTGCAAGAGTCAAGACTGCATTATAAGAACCAACTGCATTGGACTGTTTCGAAAGCAAATAAGGTAGAAACCTGCAAAAAAAGATGGATGTAGATCAAGGGCATGGATTTGGTGAGCTGTTTAAGGCTCAGTGTAAACTTTATAAACATATCTACTACTTTATAGAATCAATGTCACTAAAATGTGCTGTTCAGCTAGGCATACCGGATATAATCCACAAAAATAACCAACCCATTACCCTTCCACAGTTGGTTTCAGCACTAGATATTCCTGTATCAAAAGCAAATTTCCTCCAGCGCCTTATGCGTATACTGGTGCATTCTGGTGTCTTTGATACAACCAAAATGCATGAGAATCAAGAAGAAGAAGGTTATGTTCTCACTTCTTCTTCTAGGCTATTGCTCAAAGATAGCCCCACCAACTTGTCCCCAGCTGTTATAGCAATGCTAGATCCTGTGTTAATGAGTCCCTGGTTTTCTCTCGGCGAGTGGATCCAAGGGAAGGAGCGCACACCATTTGAAGCTTGCCATGGAATGAGCTTTTGGGAATATGGGAAGAGAAACATCAAATTCATCAACAACTTGAATGAAGCAATGGCCAGTGATTCTCAATTAATGGTGAGCTTGGTTGTCAAAGAGCACATGGAGATTTTCGAGTCAGTGGATTCGTTGGTTGATGTAGGGGGTGGCACAGGAACTCTTGCTAGGAGCATCGCTGATGCATACCCTCATATGAAATGCACAGTCCTGGACCTCCCACAAGTTGTTGCCAACTTGCCAGAAAGTGAGAACTTGAAATTTGTTGGAGGTGACATGTTTAAGTCCATCCCTTCTGCAGATGCAATAATTATCAAGGTATGCAGACCAGTTTTTCTTTGTTCATTATTTGATTCTTAATTTGATCGATTAATATTAATAGCATACCAATTTGTAAACATTAATTAAGGTACTAGTATAAAATCTTTCAAGGACAACATGAGAAACAATGTTCTCCTCTCTTCAGTTTTTTGAAGGTTACATTGAACTCTTTGCAGTCAGTTTTGCTTAACTGGAGTGATGAGGACTGCATAAAGATTTTGAAGCGATGCAGAGCGGCAATTCCAAGCAAAGATGAGGGAGGAAAGCTTGTACTCGTAGAAATGGTGATTAATGACAAGAAAGATGAACATGAATTGACCAAAACAAGGCTCTTTGTTGACATGGAAACGATGCTTATATGCAATGGAAGGGGAAGAAATGAGAAAGAATGGAAAAAACTTTTCCTGGAGGCTGGCTTTAGTCACTACAAGATTACAGCCACATCTGGGCTAAATTCTATTATTATGGTGTATCCCTGAGAATTTGTTACGGATTCGGGATGTAATTTTTTTTCCTTTTTGGATGAATATGTGTTCTAGTTTGATATGATAGTCAAGGGTACAACATAATACCATGTTTGTTGGTTAGAAATTAGTGTTTTTTTAAAAGTAAATTTCATGAAAGTAAATTATTTTTTGATGTTTGAAAGTATAATGAAAAATAAGTTGGAAAATATTTTCCAGTATTTGGTTAGCTCATGGAAAATGAGCTGGAAAATAACTTATTAATGTTTTATTTTCTCAAGTTTATTAAAATAATAAAGAATAAATCTTACAAATTAAAAAGTCGAATGAAAATGAAATTGAAAAAAAAATATAATTTCATAAATTATCTCAAATAAAATAAATAAAAATCAAAATAATAAAAATCAAATCCAAAAAATAAAAAAATAAAAGATGAAGAAATTAAAATAATAATAATTAACATTTCATAAATTATTTCAAATAGAATAAGTAACAATCAAAAGAATGAGAAATAAATTTGATAGATAAAAAATTTTAATAAGAAAATAATAAGGAAAAAACAAATAACAATTAAAAAAATAAGAACCAGCGTTAATATAAAAATTAAATTTTAAAAGATAAAATTAAAAAATAAAATATATATAGCAATTAAAAGTTTTAGAATCAAATTTGATATAATCGCAAATAATATGATATTTTTAATTTTTTTATAATTTTCAGAAATTGTTTTCCGTCCAAATTTTTCAGGAAAACACTTTTCTAGAAAATAAACTAAATTTTCCTTTAATTAAAAAATATTTTTTATTAATTAATTTTTTTAATAATAAACAAACATAGTAAAAAACAAAGATAGCCTTGGCCTGCCGGATTTGCCATAATCCATGCGGCCTCGGGAACGTTATGTAACTGGGTTCTTACTGTGTATTACGTACTGCCGCTGTGCCGCATACAATAAGGCATGCAAGATATATAGGGCCGTGTGTTGCTGTTTCCCTCTCATTTTTAGTCAGGCATCTAATCCTGCAGCCTCTTCTTCTTTCCAAATGCATGGTTTTCCTGCATCGGTAGAGCATCTTAAATAACATCAATCGGAAGCCATGGCTGAACAGCTTCTTGTAATGTTTTGAGTTGACGAAGAGAATTAATTTCCCCTATAATTCTTCCTGACTCAACTAATACATGCGAAGATATGTATCTAGTTGAAAAAAAAATATTGTGCTTAATAATTGTAATTATTTTATTTTTGTTAAGATTTTTTATTGCTTTTTCTTTATTTTTAGGTTTTTTATTTTATTCAGGTTAGTTTTTTTTAGTTTATTTAAGGTGTTGTAAATCTTTTATAGAGTTAGACTACTTGAAAAAAAAATATTTATTAATAAAATTTTAAATTTAGTTTTTAATTATGTGGTTATTATATTCGATATAATTTTGTGTTATTTGTGTTTAATTAAACATTGCTTTGTTTTTAATGTTTGGAAATCAAGATGTTCTAGACAAGTTCACATGAATATTCGATTAGATTAGTTAAATATGAAAGGTTATTTTTATAGAAATGTTTATGAGGTCCCATTGTTTTGATACATAACCAAAATAAAAATGGTATGATTCTGTTTTTTTTTTTTTTTTGCCAAATATGTCTTGGTTTAATTTAATTATTAAAAATAAATAAATATATTAGATTAATGTGAGAGGTGTGCTTTTAGAAGTGAAATTTAATCTCCAATAACAATAAAAGGACACTTTTGTCGTTGAACCAAAAATATATATGTATATTTTTATTTATTTATTATTCTAATGATGTGTTTGAAAATATAGTAACGATTACGATTTAAAATATTTTTTATTTAAGAATATATTAAAATAATATATTTTTTATTTTTTTAAATATTACTGATATCAAAACAATCTAAAAAAATAAATTTTAAATTTTTTTAAAAAAAAAAACACGATTTAAACTCCAAAATAGATTAAGGGTGCTCTATGGTTTCCAAACAATTGGATCACACACCAATTTATGTGGGCTTTGCTTATTATCTAATTGCATCTTTTCCCTCTTGATGAAGAAAACCTGAACCAGTCTCGATCAATCAGCGTCTTAACAACTAGATCCAATGCCACAAATCAAGAGTGGAAAGCACAGGATTTGAATTTTTTTTAGTACAATTATTTGGTAAAATACCACAGCACCCCATAACTTTATTGAGTTAACTCTAGCCATAAATGGACTCTGTGTTAAGATAAGACGCTCCACTGAAATGACAAGACGGGCCCATCCAACTAAAGTTGCCTCTGAAGATTAGTAGATGGAATCGATAGTGGGCCTTAACAAATGCCGACTTGCCCCTGCTCCATAGCCACCTTCTTTGTTCCCGCCTCAATTTACAATTTCTTTTTTTTTTTTTTTAGAAACCTCAATTTACAAATTTGATTAAGCAGAACTGAAACCAGGTTTATATTACAAATAAAAATGTTGAATGTGTCGTCATAGAAGAAAAAATACCCAACGAAAATCGATTTTTATGTGTTTTAAGAATGGCTGGCAAACAAACAAAATGCTATATGAATTCATTGTAGTTAACGTGGTCATTGTTGACCATTTTAATCTAAAAAATAGAAAAATATAAAGATAATAAAAAATTACTTAAAATGGTTATTATTATAGAAAACTCTAAATTGTATGGGATTTCATTGCAGTAATTCATAGTGTTTCTTTTTAATTCATGATAAATTTATCAAAAATTGTTAAGAATTGACAAGATAAAAATAAAGTGTACCAACATGTAAAATAAAGAGAAAATTCAAAAAATAAGGTGAAAAGTTCACTTTGACACTCTTACTTTTAAATAATAACTTTTTGGTTCATTTGTGGTACAAAAATCTATTTTTCTTATTTTTTTAGTTCTTAATTCGAGAAAAAAGAAAAAAAGGTGGTTGGATTTTTATTGTAGAAAGAGAAAGTCTTGATTGATATCTATTATGACCATAGAAAATATTGATTTTGGTGTCAGCAAGTTTTATTTGATGAGAAGAAATCGATCTAGGTGTTCTTTTTCCTACTCATTACTTGAGATAGAAGATCTAAGCTTTGAAAGTTTTTTATTTCATATTGAATTTGAGTTTTTGAGATCTTTTGGGTTATTTGAGATAATGGATGTATTTCTAAAGGTGTTTAGGATGTTTTTTTATGTGTTTTGAGTAAAAAATCTTAGTATAAACCGTATCTAAATTTAAAACCCTTGGTCAAACCCCAACCCCAGCCTTGAAACCTTAGCCCAAACCTCAATCTTAAACTTCAAATCTAAAATAAAAACACTAAATCTAAGCCCCGAATCCTATAAAAAAACATAAAATCTAAGTTTCAAAACCCCAACCCTAAATAAATTCAAAATCATAAATTCAAAGAAACCCTAAATAGCTATTAGGAAACTCAAAATCCAATTCTAAACCCCAAAGCAAAACCAAAAATCCAAACTCTAAACATTAAACCCCAAACTCAAACCTAAAATTCAAACTCCAAACACAAACCCTAAATCCTTTTAAATTTGAAATATCAAAATCAAAATTCATACCCAAACCATAAACTCAAATTCCAAATATAAACCATTAAACCTAGACCCTAAATATTAAATAATAAACCCTAAACGTAAATCTAAGTATTAAACCCAAAGCCCAATCCTAATAACCTAAAATCAAATCACATATCCAAACCCCTAACCCTAGCCCAGTCTCCAAATCCAAACCTAAAACCAATCCATTCAATCATATAACCATTTTGTTAATATTTTTACTTGTATTAAAGCCAACCCAATAATATTTTATATCATTTATGCTCCGATCAATTATTCCCATCACTTGTCTTATTTTTTCTTGAAATATTGTAAAAGTTTTATAACTTTTTATTACTCAAGTTATATCACCATTGTTATAATATGCGCTTGGTTATCATAAGAATGTAACCTAACTTGTAAAATGATAAGATTGGTGATTAACTTAATTATCTCACTTGATCTCATAAATTCACATAACCATATTGCCTTCATTCATCTAGAAATCTAGTTTGAAATTATGAAAATTTAAAATCCACTCAAGAATAATAATTTCTCAAAATTAGCAAACAAACATTGCAATCTTAAAAGAATAATAATCCTATTGGTTCACTTAACCATGTTGTCTTCTTTTACTTATTCATCTAAAAATGTTTGATTTGAATTTCCATTACTCCATTGCAAATATGAAATAAGCAACCCTATTTGTTTTTATGTTTCAAAAACGATTTTGAAAAAAATTAAATTTTTTTATTTTTTTCTTTACTTCAAATTAATTTTTTTTGTGTTTTTAGATAATTTTGATGTGCTGATGTCAAAAATGATTTTTAAAATATATATAAAAAATATTTTAATACATTTCTGAATGAAAAACACTTTAAAAAATAACCGCAACCATACTCCCAAATAAACTTACGCATAAACAACAATATCAATCCACATGTAAAATATAAAACTCATCGTTTATAGTATGTCTATTCAACAAAATAACAGACACGTACAATTTTATTAATTCACGGTACATATAACATATTCTTCATACACCTACATCTACAAATTATATCCTAAATCCGTTGGTAATATTCTATTAAAATATCCATTATAGTTTCACATCAAAATAATATTTTATTATTATCAAAATATCCATTATGAAATAAAGGAGTGAACATTTATTTATCTGCAATTGATATTTAAAAAAATAAGATTCATCTTATGAAAAAATTAGTTGAATACATGCATTTTATTATAGAAATATAATGTTAGTCTACAAAAACTTGATACATGTAAATAATTATCAAGAAAATAAATCCTAAATTCAACATATATAATAAACAATTTTCTGTTTTAAAATTAAAAAAAAACGTCTTATAAAATACTTAATATATAAAATGCCTTACATAAATTATGGTAAATTCAATTTGGTACCATGAGGTTTATATGTTATCTCAATTTCGCCTAAAATTTTTGGTTGTTTGAATTAGCCCTGGATCTTTCACTTCTGCCATGATGTTTCCATCATCTGGTCATTTATGTCAGGAATAGCAATGAAAAATGTGTGTAAATTCTCTTTATGTTCTTAAGATCTATATAAAAAAAAAAAAATCTCAATATCACACGGAAAAAAGAGTTTTTTTAGTCAAACAAATATGATAAAACTTGAGATGGCTAACTTTAATTATCAGTTAATTAGCAATATCATCTTTTCCTTTGTGGTTATCACAATTAAATGGAAATTAAGATTAAAATAAATTTAAATCTAGATGATGTTGAACTTGTTCTATTCTTATTCAACCATTCTAGCTATATGGGATTTTGATTTTTTTGCCTCCAAATTTCTTATTCAAGATCTTATAGTAGGTTTCATATAGAATGGGATAAAATATGTAGGTGAGCTTACCTTATTTGTTTTTGCGTTTCAAAAGTATTTTTGAAAAAAAATTGAATTTTTTTATTTTTTTATTTGCTTCAAATTAATATCTTTTGGTGTTTTTAGATTATTTTGATACGCTACTTTCAAAAATAATTTTTTAGAAATAAAAAATATTATTTTGATAAAAGCAACCGTAACCAAACTCTCAAATTGAGAGTGAAATAGCAATATGGATTGTTGATGTTATTTATTTCTTTAATTAAATTTTATTTTAGTATAATCTTTTTTTTTGTATTATTAAATGATTGGTAGAGAACACTGATTTAAAAAAAATCTATTTTATCATATATATTTCATTAGAAATATATCTTTTTGATGAAATTTTTTATTTAAATTTATCTATTATTATATTTCAAGTTATACTAAGATATTCTATTAAATTTGAAGATTAAAATAAGATTTGCATACCTTTTCTGTTACTATTTTGGATAGAAATAGATGGAAGTGGAAAGTGGGACTACCACGAAATACATGGGGCATGATTGGAATAAACTAAAAATTTAAGTGAAATTTTAAAAATAAGTAAACCTTAGAGTAGAAATTGAATTTTATCCTATAAATAATTAAAAGAACAGCCTTTGTAAATGAATAGTTATTAGAACTTTAGCAGTAATAATTAATAGCACTGAGATATTGCAACCACAAATAAAAATATATAGCTGAGAGATACTTTATTTGTTTATTAATAAAATAGAAAAAAGTGATCGTGTAACAGGTGTACGGCCAGGAGAGTGCCAGAGAAAGGCAGGGCGCCTTCTAAAACACGAGCATAGGGGCGCGTGTGAGGAGCGATGATTGACGCGACTAAAGTACGATGAAAGGCTGCGACAAAGGGCACAGAGGGGAGCAGAGAGGGGCAGCAAGCACCCGCGTAAAAGTCGAGGGTTCCCTCTGCAGAAAGCCATCAACTTTACTCTTACATCGTTGGATGTGGGGGACCTTTAAATTTTCTCCGTTTTTTTGTTTTTTGTTTTTTTTTTTTAATTCTTCAAGACTTGACCTTCTCCCTGTTAACTATCTGCTGCCTGCGTGGAAGTATCGTATAGCCCACTTGAGAAGGGAGAGAATTTGTTGGTGTATGTGATGGCGATGGTGATGGTGTTGTGGTTGACACGTGTGTGCAGGAGAGTGGGGTGGGTTTTGTGAGGTGAGATTCTTTGGTTGGGAAATGTGAAGGGATTGAGTACGGGGCATGTTTGAGATTAGAATAGTGAGCGATTTAAAATATTTTTTTTATTATAAATATATTAAAAATTTTTTTAAAATTTTTTTTTGATATTAATACATTAAAATGATTTAAAAATAAAAAATTATTTTAAATAAAAAATTTAAAAACAATTTTAATATATAATTTGTACTTTATTCTCAAACACTTTCAAATGTTGCAGGATCAATGGAACGGAGAGTCCATTTCTAGTTACGCTTGCAAGTGTGTTCTTGACTTCTTGTACCTAAGCTCGTTGCAACTTCATCATCGAAATTGAGTATGGAGTGCAAATTTGAAGTGGGAGAGAGGGGGGGGGGGGGGGAAATAATAAAAAATAAACAAAAATCCATGAGGGATGGCTAAATCTAGAATGATTTTAAAATTCGAATTTTTTATTAAAAAAAAAACCAGCAGAGAGTCAAGTTTGAACTCATGGATCCATACAAATTTTGCCGACAAGACATTGAGAATGAAAATCTATCTTTTAGGCTGGGTGGATTATCGGGTTGGGTTATGGATTAGAGGGTGGAAAATAAAGGATTATAGAGAATGATTAGGATTGTTACCAACATTTAACCCTCGTTTTATGATGGTAGTGTGAATTGTTGCTTGCGCATTAATCAATCAAGACAACAAAATCTACTTAGCTTAAAGAAAATCCTGTTTTGTCTGTAATGTTGTTACCTAGTATTGACAGCTTAATTAAAGTGCAAACTACCTTGTTCAGAGTGCCACGCTTTATTTTCTTGGTTTATTATATAAAGGATAATGCTCACTAGTAGGAGGAGGATAAGAAATAAAAAATTGTTTTTTTTTCATGTTCATGCAATATATATATCATTTGTAACTTTAAAAATTATGTTGTTTTTCTAGCTAAGTTTTTAACTGTATTATTTTTTTAAATGTTTTGTTTTTATCGGGCTACTTTTTTTAAAAAAAGAAAGAAGAAGAAAAATCTATGCTGATAAAAAGGTCTTATATGGGGGGGGGGGGGGTATCTCGAGATTCATGCATTTCCTTTAGGAGGAAGAAGCAGCGCTTGACACGAAACATTTTAGGTTTATTTAGCTAAAAATACAAGTAATAATGATATCAACCGACCATAGTACATCATCTTGAGAAGCAATCACAAGGATCCCTTTTTCTTTTGTGATGGGAGGACGCAAAGCTCCTTTCAGGCAGTACATTGTTGTTCTTTTCCTTATCTTAGACTTTAGCAAGTCTCATCTTTCAATTTTACATGATTAAATACGAAACAGAGCAATTGGGCAAGCAGGGGGGGAATATACCCTCTTCTGGAGGTCCCATTTGCCTTCTTCTTTTGGCTAATTTCAAAAGAAGTAAGCTCACCTTGGCTCGAATCGATCGGTCTTCATGTGAATCTATAAACAACTTTATGGTACTTCCGTTGCTGTTCTTAGAGCAATTGCTTGATTAGCAAAACTCGTACGTTCGGTGTAATAATTTTGATTTTTTAGTATTAAGAATAATATTAATCATGGTAGCAATTAATCCCACATGCGACAAACTAACCGGCTGTCCTACAATTTGGTCAGAAGATACCATCATAAGATTGGTTAAGATGAGATTTATGCAATTCTTAGTCATGATTAACCAAAACAATATGATATCACAAGCATTATCGATTTCATCTACTGCGTTTTACCCTATGGTGCACGTGAGATTTTAGTATTGTTACTCATCACTGCTATAAAGGTCTAACCTTTTTCATCATTTTAAATCTTTATGTCTCTAGATGCTGTAAGAAAAAATCGAAGGTTTTGTCTGCCCTTGAGCACCTCCAAGATTAGATTTGCTGGCCTTGTTTGTTTATTGTCAACTTTGTCATTGAATTTCTAGTTCAATGGCATCTGTATATTTCTTTTCCAAAAGGGATTTAGATTTGAGTATTTCTTCTTCTTTTTTAAAGGAAAAAAAAACCCTATCTGAGCTATATTTATACATAGAAACAGACTCAGCAAGTTTACAAGGGGACATCATATATAGTGGTAAATACTTGAAGCCTTCACTAGCTAGTATCAAGATCAAATCCTGAAAAACAAGTGTTCTTCTATTTAAATACTGTGTTTTATATAAGAAATGGCAAAAGATACGCTGTCGTCGTCTTCATTATACTTCAATTTTCCACCTTAAAACCTAGGAGAGGAAAGAAAGCCAAGAAATAGATAAAAGAAAAGGAGAAGCACCATCCCACATTCCCATTCCAATCAGAAAAGCAAAGTGGCTGCAATTAAGACGAAATGCTTCGAAAAACCATCATAGTGTGCCCAGAAAATAGTAAAGCTGAGCTACCTGCACAGAGGCATGGTGAAAAGAGAATGTCTCATGTTAATAGGGGGCTCCCAACAAGGCAACTGACCATCATGGATATTATTGGCATTCAAAATATGGAAAAATGGAAGATGGGAAGTGATATGGGCACTCTTTATGGTGTTGATAATCATGGTTTACCCACTTGGAAAGATAATTTGCTTTTGTGTTTAGGAAGGGTGACAGAGAGTTGAATAAGCGAAGCTGCAAGGCCAATTTCAATTCATGGTTTTAATACAGGCTTGATTATATGAGCCGCCCCAATTATCAAAAAAGCAAGTGGGTGCCCAGATAAGCAGAGCCTGTCTGACAATGAAACAATCTTAGTGCGGTGGTTGGGGCTGACGCGAAAGAATAAAGTGTGTATTTGGTATTTGTGGTAATCTTTATTGTTATAGTTTAAAATAAATAATTTAGGATGTTATTTAAAAAAAATTAAATCACAAAATATGTGTTTAATTAAAATGGTTTAATATGGATTTTTATTTACAAAATAAATAAAATAACAAGTCTTTATATATAAAAAATATATTATTTTAATTTTTATAAAATTTATTTTTTATACTTAAAATTAATTATCTTTGTATTTTCAGATAATTTTGATAAGCTGATTCAAAATTAATTTATAAAAAATAAAAAAATATATTTTTAAATAAATAATACCTCCCACTTTCAACTTAGTATTCCCAATAGTAAATGCCAATGTGACTTTGAAATTACAAATGCAATTGTATACGCATGAAAATTAATCGTTAAAAGAAACTAATAGGTAAAAGTAATCAAAATAATTTTCACATCTTTTTTCTTACAACTTGATAATTGTCTAATCATACATACTTAAGTGTACATAATAGAATAAATTTTAATTTGTCCTCCTAAAATTTATATTTATGTGTTGTCTTGATATTGTTTGAACTTTTGGTTTGTTGTAACCAGATTCTATCCTTTTTATATTTGTTCCACCCTCCATTTCCCTTCATTTATGTTGAAAATAGTAATCGAAAATATGTGTAAATTTCAATTTTATTCTCAAAGTTAATAGAATATATTTATCTAAATATACCATAAAAGCTAAGAATGAATCAATTAAAAATTAATTTCATTTCTTTAATATATTTTTTTATTTCATTCCTAACAATTGAGCTAGTTGGAAATTAAGTTTCATAATTTATGTTGATTAAAAATTGAGTTGAGTTTTATAATTTATTTATTTTTATATTTGTTGTATATGAGGTAATCTCTGTGTCATTGCCTAAGTCGTGAGTTTGGTTGGTTAGTCTGAGTTGTTCTAAATCTTTTGTTTTTGTTCTTTTTTTTAAATAGAATTTTTTGGCAATTTTCTCATTTAACGTTGAGTTGCTTGGCAATTGAGCTTTGTAATTTCTTTCGGTTTGCTTTTTTTGAGGTTATCTTATTTTTATGATTTATTTTTTATTAGTAGGTTTAACTCGGGTTGACTTGTGTTTTTTTTTTCTTTTTTAAAAAAATTAATTTTTATTTTCAATTTCAACCTCCAACACTAGGTTGATTGAGATTTCGGCTATGTATTTGTTTTTTTCATTTTATTTCTATAGGGTTATCATGTTCTTGTTACTCGTGTCATGGGTTCAATAATTTACTCAAGTTGACCTGAGCTAGCGCTCTTTTTTATCTTTTTTTTTTTAAATTATTTTTTTTCAGTTCTATCCTTCAACATTGATTTTTTGGGATTTGGCTTCATAATTTATTTTATTTATTTTCTATGACGATATTACGATCTCATGACTTAGGTCACGAATCTTATAGCTTCACCACGATTGGTCATGGTCAATCTAGTATGTCATCATTTTAATATCTAGAAAATAAAAATATATCTTCCAGTACGCATGTCACTATCTTGGTATTTAAAGAAGGTGTTTTCTATCATGCATCAACTTTTGAGTTCATGATTACATTATTTTTCTTATTAAGAAACACATTAATAAAGCATTTACTTTTTTATTATGTTTTTTTTTTAAATTGATCGAACCTGCGGTGTATCATGGGACACATGCATGTGTATACATGTGTGTTTTATTCAATTCTCCATCAAAATATGCTAGAAAACTTTTAATGGGAATTATGAAAAAAATGAAAAATCTTATATGGATGGAATTGTAAAATAAAGATAGGACAAGTTTGACATTACCTAGAGTTAGATTCATTAGAATCTCTATTTTTATTTAATTATAGTATTAACAAATAAAAATAAGTAAGAATTGAAGTTGGTAGAATTGGGGTATTTCTCTAATCCTCTCAAGATTTATCATATTTGTTTTTTTTTTTTTAAATCTTTTCCAATTTATATTCTATTTTTACTTTTTTCAATTTCGATTGTTTTTTATTTATTTTCCACGTGATATGAGATGTTTCATAAATCTTGAGGATGGGATTAAAATCTACACATGCTTTCCATTACTGTTGCAGTCGAAGATGGATAGAAAGGAAGAATTGGAGCAAAAATGAAAAATGTGGGAGCTAATTATATTAATAACAATAAAAGATATCAAGAATAATCGAAACAAATAAAGGTTTTAATTAGGTGAAACTAACATATAAACCTTAACCTTAGAGAAACAAAGTGTGATTTACCCAATATATAATAACTATATATGATCGACCATCTTATGAAGATAATACAAATTCGTGACCACTTTAAACGACAAGGATGCATGCGTGCAGATGGTCGATATCTTACTACAAGGACTCCTAGCTAGGGTTAGGAAAGATGGAGGAATGACTTGAACTTGGAGAAAAATAGGTCAAAACTCCATGATATTAGAGTAAAATAAAGATTTATTTAGGATCCAAATAGACGAGGTTGAAAACCTAACCAAATAACTCTTGTTTTCATCAAGTTAGAGGCTCCACATAATAAATAAAACGAAGGAAAAGATCGAACTCGCACAAAATGGTAGAGGAAGTTGCTGTTGCTTACGCATGTAAGCAATTAGCAAACAACGAAAGCCCTAAATGTCGTGTTTTTGAAAGCAAATTGACAACTCAATTTATTACAATTTTCTCAACTCGTTCAAGTGTGATCTAATTTATTAATAAGGATTAGATAAGTTGTACATAAACCCATCAAGAATGTGTGGCTAAATGGAAAATCAGCCAACCACCATAATACAGGGAAGCAAGACAACAACCTAAGGATAAATTGCACATCACAAACACTTTCAAATTATAATAAATAAATAAATAAAACCTAATAAATAAGTCAAGGGGTCCATCAGCAAATTGAGTTTCCTTCCGACTAATTGCAACTCCAAAATAGATGCTACCATAAATCTTTATCAGCAAATGTGGCTGTAATTAATTTAAAATCATATGCAAATAAAGTTACCACTTCACACGTATTTTGAGAACTCTTTTTTTTTTCTTTTTTTTTTGTCTACATAACATTTTTTTAAAAAAGTTAACGTTGACTAAATATTAGAGTAAGTCCTCCCAATATTTTTATAACATCTTTTTCCGCCAATGATCAACTATTAGTTTCTCAACAAGCTAGTTCACCCGCGTTATGCTTAAGGTGAGATCAGAATTTTCTTTTTTTAAAAAAAAAATAATGTGAAGATGTTGTCATTGTATTTTATAGTACCAAGAAAAAATTTAAATGTGAACTAAAAATATAATGTGTGCATTTAATTATAAAAAATGTGAATTATATATGTTAAAAATATTTTAAAAAAATTAATACCAACTAAAAACTAAGACAAGAAATTGAGATATAAATCTAAATTAAAATATCTAATCTTCTACCGTGAAATTGAGATATAGTTGTCTCCATGTTGGTTCGGCTCAGCGGGTCAACATGGAGACGACCTAACCCAATCCCTTGTTTGGCTTGGGTTTCAAATCAAACCATGTGGGGGTTAACCTGATATGACCTAGTCGACCTAAGTGATCAAAAAGTGACTCGGTCAAAAACCAACTTGACTTAAGAAAAAAATCAAGACAACGCCTTTCTAGCCCTTTTATATATATATATATTAAGATATTGATGTCTTGGATCATCCTAGCCAATCCAAGTTTACTTGCCAAACCCATAACTCAGATTATAGACTTGGCCAGGTTTAATAACTTTGGTGTTTAGAATTTTTATTTATTTATTCTTATGATAATAAAAATTGACATGGGCAAAGAAGAAACCGAATAAAATTTTTAAAAATAAAAAAGTACTACGAAGGGTTGTACGAAAACAACGCCTACTAATATAAAAACAAATTCTATGATGTTACTTGAAAAAAAAAATCAAATGATATTTAATAAAATAATAACCAAAATAAATTCTTAATTAAATTATATAAATAAATTGTGATTAAGATTAAAGGAGAAAAAGACAAAGCTCACAAAGAGGTTGGGTACTTAGATTTGGGTGAGCGAAAGCACCCTACTCATTAAAAGGAGGTCTATGAGCTTGCAAGGCCAGGTCTTTTTTCTTTTTTTTTTATGAAATGGATGGATGATGCATTGTTCGTCTTTTTTTTTTATAAAAAAACAAGAATAGACAAAGTGTTTTTTCTCCCCTTCATTATTTTTCACTGACTTTCTTACTTATCTTAAACTTAGAAATTGAAATATGAACAAAATAAAATTTTAAATCAAACATAAAAATTTCAAATGAAAAGGGTTATAAAGAAAAATGAAAAAAATTCTATAGGTCAAAATCTTTGAAAAGATGCTTAATAAACAACTTAAAAAAGACAAACATTTGCCTCGCTGTCAATCTTGATCCTAAAATTTTTAATTTTTCATGAGTAACAAATTTTTTTTAATATAAAATCCAACTTCAATTTTAACTTCAATTTTATATTGAGATATTTTTAAAATTATGAGAACTCTATAAAAATAAATTAAAGTAAATTATCAAGCTTAATTATTATTCAAGGCAATGTAAGATGATAAAATGAAAATGAATAAATAAATAAATGGATATAAAAAAGGAAACTCCATCTCCTCACCTGCTACATGCACACATGTACGTACCAGTATAGTGATATCTCCATGGGTTTTGTATTTCTTTTTATTTTTAATTTTAATTATCTTGTATTTCATTCCATTCACACAATGAGAAACTCATATAAAATATATAATAATAATAATGTCTTATAATTATTATTTTGCTTCACTTTTGCATATAAATGTCATCGTCAACTTGATGATGCGTTGATGGATTGCAACTCAAGTTAATTTTAAGCATTCTGAAAGGGACCGATTGAATTTGACCTAAAGCTTTGAATCAGTTCTCCATATCTAACATCTTAGTTAGCTTCTTCTCTTTCTTTTTTTTTTGAGAATTACTCTCCAATTCTTCTGAAAGAACCCTCGAGTGAGAGTGGGAATGTGGAGTTTCCGGCATGGTCATAGCCAACTGGGCATCGAGTTGCAACCCGTTTTGACCGGGTTATCACCTACCAGGCTATTCAAGTTGAGCCTATATAGCCATAGGCCTGAGGGACTGGGTTCTTTGCCATTGATGGCTATGATAAAGACCTGCCCCCTTTTCATTACTGTGAAACATGTGTCCATACACTGTGCATATTGACTGATCTTTCCTTCCAACAAAAAGATTAGTTTTTTTCTTTTCTTTTCAAAAGTAACACATAACGAAAAGATTTTTTTGGACAAATTAATATAACCCAGAAAATATTTGAAGAAAATAATTTAGTCTTTGAGTTGTGTTATTGAGAATAAGGTATAGTATTTTTTAATTATAAAATATTTGAACACCATAACCATCTAAAACAATTCTAGAGGTTACACTATAACAATTATATAATTTCTTTTTAAGCTACGCTGTTCTTGAAAATGTAAATTAAAAAAAAAATCAACAAGTTATGCTCTACCGACACCCTTTAATATGTTGAAAGTATATAATTTCTTTTTAAGGTTGGTTATGATAATAAACAGTAAAATGATTATTAATTATTGGGATTTTTTTATACATAGTTTCATTTCATTATGTTATTGTAATTACTATTTTGTTTTTTTAAAAAAAATCAATAGTTTTGGTATTGGAAGTATTTTTTTTTTTCATGGCCCATTAATCATTAATGAATTGATAGAAATACATGCATCTTTTAAATTTTTTAAAAATAATAAAATGATTCAATTATTCTTCAAGTTGAAAAATTTAAACGGATAGATAAAAATATTTTAATCTTTTACTTTTTAAAACACAGTAAAATAATAATTTTATCCATAAAATTAAAACATGCTTCTAAGGGTCTTTTGATCTTCTAGCTATGATTATTTTTTTGGTTCATGGAGGGCATTTTAATCTTTTTATATAGAATAAATATTATTTTAATAGAAAAGGTAAGGTATACACTAACGCATAGGAGGCTTCGCTTGACTACCAAAAATGTTGTTTTATTATGTCATTGAAAGCGACGCTACGTTCTATTCTTGTTGGTGCGGTGCTTGTTAGAGGTGGTGGGATAGCTTATCATCGATGAGTTTTTTCCTTTTTTTTTTCCTCCCTTGAAAATTATAATTTATTTCTCTTTGTTGATGGTATTTAATTTAAGTCTTTATTCTATTAATTTCTAATATTTTTATTGGCATTTTTATCAAGGTTTTATTGTTTTTAAATTTTATCATTCCATCTAAATTTATGGTATATTTTGATTTTTATTCTTATTTTTTTAGTTGCTATTTTTTGTTTTTGATCATTTTGTGTAATTGATTGTTTTTCCTGATTTTATCCTTCGGTGTTTGATTTGGGATTGGGCTTCACAATTTTTACATGTATAACATTTTTGATCTAATGACTCGAGTCACAAGCTTGAAAAGTTAATGGGGGTTGACATTATTTTTTTGACTTATTTTTTTTCGATTTCATTATTCAACATTATGTTTTTTTTGTAAAAATTGACCTTGCGGTTTTTTTCAATTGTTTTTCTATCGGATTATCTTGATTTTATAACCTGAGACGTGAGTTTTTGGGGCTAGCTCGAGCTAACTTGACCCTTATCACTCAGATTACATGTTTATCATACTAACTCATGTTGATTTAGGTTTTTCTTTTACCCAATTTCATTATTTTCTATTTAATTAGTTAAAAATTGAACCACATCATTGTTCTGCTCTCAAAAAAAGGATTATTTTCCGAGTTATTATCATCATTTTTATTTTTCATCTAATTTTGTTAGCTCATTATTGTTTTCTATTGTTTTGTTTTTTATTTTTTATTTTTTAAAATATGATTGCTTTATCAAATTATTAAATTTTTTTTTATTTTGTATTAAAATAAAACCAAATTATTTTATTAATCAAGGTTATAATTCTGAGTAATAGAGTTTTTCTTTCTAAAAAAACATGATTGCTGTATCTAAAAACAATTTATATATATATGGATAGACATAGTAACGCGGACCACGTCTAGTAGCTTACTAATAATAATGTGTACAAGAATGATTACCCATTTTAGTTACTAGAGGTTCATTTTCATCCACAGAGCTTTATATCTACACTTCCTTTTAGGGTATAGGGTTGCTTTGAATTTATGGAATTCCAACAGTATTTTAAAACCAATTAATTGTTTTCTGACATGTGCTGATTCAGTTCTTACTGATTAAGGTGGACCTTATCCAAACCTTAACACCAACCATTATGGAGGTTTTTGTCCACTTTGAAGGTTGTTGGAGTTATTTTTTAAAATATTTTTATATTTAAAATTATATTAGCTTTTTTAAAATTATTTTTTGATAATATTATATAAAAATATAAACAAAACTTAATTTTTTTAGATTTTTGTGAAATATACCTTAATAGTTCACATACAAATAATGATGATTTTATTGATATCCACTTGCTTAGATTGTCTAAAACAGAAAATCTAAGTCATATTTAGGGCTATCTAGGATTTTGTTTTATTTCAAATAAATAGATAATTTTTTTTATTAACATGAGTGTCCGGGTCAACTTACAAGCATGTCGACTAATTTCACGATTCCTGAAATTAATAATTATGTAAGTTTTTAATGACCTTCAGATTTATAGAACTATAACCGGTAATTTTTAAAGAACAAACTTAAAATCTGACCAATTAAACCATATCTTTCGATATTTAAACATATATATTGATTTTGTCGAAACTACAGAAAGTATGCGTAACAACAAATGAATCTACGAATATAAACCAGAGAAACAGGGCATGTTAAAATTAAAGTCACTCGTAGATGGAGTAATTCTTGTTATTGCAGCTTTAAAAAATAAACATTTAAGTAAAATTATTGTAAATTCTTACATGTAAAGTTTTAAAAATCTTAATAAATAAAAAAGTAAGTGATTTTTTAATTTTATAGAAATAAGATTTAACAATCATTCGAGGAGGCCGTGTAAAAAAGCAGAATGCTACCTCAGCACCAAATTCTCTCTTCTTTTTTTTCAACTGATTGTGGACACTAGTTGACTCGAAGGAGACAACACTGTAAATGAAAAGAAATGAAATGAAATCAAATAATACAGATTAGATTGCGATGAGTAGCTAGGGTTCCTCCTCCTGTTAATCCTAAGAAAGACTAGGCATGGATGAATGCCAATTATTAAAGGCAGAGAAATTTCCGATTCGAATTAATATATACGTGCTTATCCACACTTTGTCCAGTCCAGGCATAATGACAAGCAGCAACCATTGCTTTTTAGCGAAGGAAACAACGATAATTGCCTAGAGGACCATAGTTTCATAGGGTAGAGTCAAAACTTGAGCAGGCAGAATAGGAAGCAACATCATGATGGAAAAACATGGATGTTTTGTAACTTTATATAGCTCTCGATTCACTGATTTAGATCTTGAATACCGAATTCGACCAATTGGATCGATGCTCAAACAGACAACAGACTAGATTCGAAATGAAGATGAAAAGATAGGGAGCTAGCTAGTACCGAAAAGTTCCATAGCAGATGGCTAGCAACTCTCGAGCTGGGCAATATCCCATCATTTTTTTACCACAAAAGCTATGCAAAATGCTCATGAAATACAAATGAGTTTAACTAGAAACTTCAACGGTAAACAAACAAGTGGAGGCCGGCCTCCTTTAAAAAAAGCAAAAAAAAAAAAAAAAGCCCTCTGAAAAGCGTTTCTCTATTTCTACTCCCTGCTTCCTTGCTGCCATGAATATGTTTTTTTGGCTACATCCTAAAATCTGGTTTACAGCTAACTAGAAGTTCATCTTTTTCGAGATTAACAACATAAATAGATATGGATTTGTTTTTTAAGTATTTTTTTTATTTTCTTAAAAATATTCTTATTAAAACGCTGCCCGGAACAAACACCAAACATGGCAACCGGAGTTCTACCGTCTTAAGAAATGCAGGGACATGGGGGAGATTTGGTAAATGGAAGGGGACAGAATAGACACACCCCCGGAAATACAGGGATCCGTACACCAACCCCCCCTCTACAGCAACTAATAAATTTACAAACTGTTGTAGCATTTTTTAATCATTTCCTACTAGATTTAATATTTAGTATTATGTTGTTGGACAGTGGTATTTAACTAAACAAACGCCTAACAAAAAGCAAAAGCACTTAAAAAAAAAGAAGAAAAGAAAGACAGCTTTATTAGTTCTCATTTCTCTCTCTCTCTGGCTCTGCTGCCACACATCGCATCCTTGCAGAGTGTTCACAGCATTGTAGCAGGCACTGCATCTCAGTTTTGCAGATCATGAGGAGCAACGACAACAACAAAGAGAACCCATAAAAAATTATAAAGGAAATAAGTAAAAAGATGAAATCTTTAATTTAATAAATTATTAACAGGAGTAACACAACCTTTAAAGCTTTTGATTTGATATGTTAAAAAAGCAGAGAGAGACAAAGAGAGTAAAAGGGTCTCTCTTTTTAAGAGTCTTGACTCCAATCTCCTTTTAAGTCATTACCAAAGTTGCACTATAATGCAGCCATGAAACCTCTCCTTATTCACAAAAGCACTTGTCTTTTGATAAATCTTCATTATTGTTATCAACAACTTCTCCTTATTATTATTAGTCTTCAAGAACTCTACACTATTCTTGTTCTTGTTGTCGTTGTTTTTGCTTAGGTAGGCTACATAGCTAAGGCAAAAAATGGTGGGTATGATAGATCTTAACACAACTGAAGAAGACGAAACAACACCATCTTCTGGGTCTTTATCTTCTCCATCATCGTCCTCTGCTGCTTCTGCTTTAAGTGCTTCTGGTTCTGGGTCTGGTACTTCTCCTGTTTGTTTGGAGCTTTGGCATGCTTGTGCTGGCCCACTAATATCTTTACCAAAGAGAGGAAGTATTGTTGTGTATGTCCCTCAAGGTCACTTAGAGCAACTCCCTGATTTGCCTCTTGGGATTTATGATCTCCCTCCTCATGTCTTCTGTAGGGTTGTTGATGTCAAGCTCCATGTAAGTCTTTATGTCATTTTGTATGTGTATGTTATCTGTGTGTTTTATTGATGGAATTGCTGTGGCCAAATGGGTGTTTTCTTTTTTTGAAAAAAATCTTCTATTTAATTGTTGGTGCTTCTTGGTTTGAAAGGAAATCAAAGGGTTCCATTTTTGGTATTTGTTTTTTGCAATTGTGGAGAATTTCATTTGTAGTTGTTTGGCATTGTAAATGTGCGGATGCCTATTTATGTATTTGGTTGCTTTTAATTTTGTTCTGGTTTTTCTTTTGGGGAACTGGAGTGCTATATCTGTTAAGACAGATTTGTGGTAAAAATGTCGTTTTCCCCCCTTTTGGCAGGCAGAGGCAGCAAGTGATGATGTTTATGCACAGGTTTCTCTGGTTCCTGAGAGGGAGGTGGGTGTTGTTCTAATCTTACTTTAACTTCAATTGTTGATGGATGTAATAAGAACATCTAGTAAATTGAGCTTTTGGATGACAAATTTATAATATTACCAAGACCCCCAAAGGGAAAGTTTTCCTATTTGAGCTTCTAATTGTGATTGGCTTAGTGATTCCAAAATGTTCAAGATATTAGATTCAATTCTTCATTTTACCAGAAATTAAATGGTTAATTAACAAACAGAATACTTATCACTTGTGAATAGGCACCATTCTTTGAATTCAAGTCCTGCATTTTAATTTTTTATTACTTTGTTGCCAATAGTGCATCTTTTGTTTTATTTCTCTTGATTTATTATGGTGTAACCTAAGATTCTTGAGGTGGGGTTCATTTCGTCTCAATTTTTTGTTGTGCACAGGAAATTGAGCAGAAGTTGAGGGAGGGGGTATTTGAGGGAGACGGTGAAGAGGAGGATGTTGAAGCCACAGTGAAGACAACAACACCGCATATGTTCTGCAAGACACTAACTGCTTCTGATACCAGCACTCATGGAGGCTTCTCAGTCCCTCGTCGAGCTGCTGAGGACTGCTTCCCTCCTCTGGTAAACAACACTATTTTTTTTTATTCCTGTTCTTTGATAACCTTTCATGTGTGATTTCAACTTGTGACCAACTCACTTTCTTGGCTCAACTTCGGATGTTATTGACTCAATTGTACTCTTACTGCAGGATTATACTCAACAAAGGCCTTCGCAAGAGCTTGTAGCAAAGGATCTGCATGGCTCTGAGTGGAAGTTTCGACATATCTACAGGGGTATGCTCGAGGCAATATCACTTGCATTTTCAGATTCATTACTTTAGTCTGTCTCTCAAATGATAAATAATAGCTTGCTGACTGTGATTTTATATATTTCCCTTCCCCTGTATGATTCTTGAGTTTGCATTTTCCTTCTTGGTTTGAGCAGGTCAACCTCGGAGGCATTTGCTCACTACTGGATGGAGTGCGTTTGTCAATAAGAAAAAACTTGTCTCTGGGGATGCTGTGCTCTTTCTCAGGTATAAATCTCTTTTCTTATCAATAGGATATTCTAAGCCCGACTTGGTGGTTCTTCATTGGTATCTTCCATCAGGGGTGAGGATGGAGAATTGAGACTGGGAGTTCGAAGAGCAGCACAAGTTAAATGTGGTCCTTCTTTTCCGGCTCTTTGGAATCAGCAGTTGAATCAGAGCTCTCTTGCGGATGTAGCTAATGCTATTTCTATGAGAAGTGCTTTCCGCATTTACTACAATCCAAGGTATTTTTCTTCTTGTTTCATATAATGTTGGTAGGAAAATATGTAGCCTATATTTTGATTTCAGTAAATGAAACTTTTGGAATGAATTGCACTGGTAGAGTGCTTGCATGCAAATATTACTGGGAAATGTTTATGAGGCGTTTGCAGCATCTTTCAATCCCAGTTACTTGAAAATATTTAGTTTTGGAACATGTTGTGCTCTTTATAAATCATTTTGTTTGATAGATGAAGATACTGAACTGCAATTTTAGAGGGTAACCTAACTGAGAAATTTCATCGAGGTAATATGTGAGACTCTTATTGTTAAGATATTGGTCGCACTAGAAGTTTTGAAATCTGAGTCATTTAGTTTCCATTATGGGTTCCATACAGCTACTGCAGTGCAATTCATTTGAACATGCTCAGAAAATAGAAAACAAATAGCATCCATGTCTTTTCCTCCAATAGATCTTTTGCATTTCTCATCATCTGATACCACCTTTCATGGTGATGTCGTATCCAGTGTTCATTTTTCTTGTCACCAAAGTTCTTAACCTTCTATTGTGTGTAGCACCACCTCAAAGGTATTCCCATTGTTGCTCGCCATGTTTCACTTCTTACCAAAACAGTCGCTTCAGAATCCAGATTGGTATGTCTAACAAGCTGTTAACTCTCTTCCAAAATCATGTGTAACTCACCAAAGTGCTCCCTGTTCCCTCAAGCTGTTGTAGTATTTACCCATGACTTGAGAATACACTGGAACTCAATTGCTTATTGAGTTTCTCTCTGGATGGGTGGATTATGAGCCATTGTCTTTCAAAATGTAAAATTTTAGTGAGCAATATGATACAGTTTATGGAGAAAAATTTACCCATTCTAAATACTGACCATAAGGGGATTGTGTATAACACTTCTTAATGCTTTTCTGAAGAGTGAAAGAAAAAAACTTACTCAACATCCTTTATTACAATTATAGCCAATCACATCCCTTAACAAATTCTATTCAGCTTTGAGATTGTGTATTTGACTTAAATTTTACTGGGTTGCCAATGATCCTTAATGCGTAGTGTGCTCTTCAGAACAGTTTCTTAGTTTCTGCTTTCGCTCCCAATACTTCATTTACTATGGTTTTTATTACTTTCTTCATTCCTCTAATTTTCAAGTGCAAATTTTAACTTTGTAGGGCCAGCTCATCAGAGTTCATTATACCTTTCAATAAGTTCTTGAAGAGCCTTGACCAATCCTTTTCTGCTGGAATGAGGGTCAAAATGCGTTTTGAAACTGAAGATGCAGCAGAAAGAAGGTTTGCCATCCATGGGCTAGGAGCTTCTAACTAACTACGTTATCTAAATACTAACTAAAATACTTTTTCGCAGATATACTGGACTAATAACTGGAATCAGTGAGCTAGATCCTTCTAGATGGCCTGGTTCAAAATGGAAATGTCTATTGGTATGTAATTGTTGAAAAGTATATTTTATAAGATTTACTTTCAAGTTCCTAAATGTTTGTGGAAAATCTGTTGTAATACAAATAAGGTTCGTTTTGAGATTTAGTTGTGGGGATGCTCTTAGACTTGGGTTTGCCTTTTTAGGCTCTAAGTATTTTTCTATCTTTCTCTTGTCACTTTTGATGCATTATTGCCTCATCCTCAGTCTTTATTTGTCTTGAGTGTGGAAGATCTACAGAACTGAAATAATATGTATAGCTTGCAAAGGTCAGGATGCTTTTCTACCTTTCATCATGGGACCTTTCTTGTGTTCTTCAGTGTCTAACCAATAATTAATGTCTTGGTTTTTCTCCATGGTATTTTCCTGTTGCTCTGTAGTCGGTACTTTGGAATGATGATATGTTCTATATTCATTATTATTACTGAATATCACATATTTAAAGAATTTTTTCAATAATAGAAATGTAGGTGTAATTTATTTTGCTTGGTGAGTTTAAAAATGGGATATTTGTATATTTTCCTGCTTGCCAATCTGGGCTTTGGGTTTTGCTTTGTTTTTTCTTCTTCTGGATTCTATCTGTGCTCTTGCAACTAAGCTTTCCTATCATAAAGCATCTTTACAATTTTCGACTTTTCATGTGTCATGACTATTTATATATTTTTCGATTGTATCCTTGTTTTCTCAGGTAAGGTGGGATGATATGGAGGCTAACAGACACAGCAGGGTTTCTCCTTGGGAAGTTGAGCCTTCTGGTTCTGGTTCTGGTTCTGGTTCTGGTTCTATTTCTAGTTCCAATAACTTTATGGCACCTGGTTTGAAGAGAAGCAGGTCTGGATTGCCTTCATTGAAGGCAGAATTTCCAATCCCTGGTAGGATCTGCTTTCCCTCTGCAAATGCATCACCATATCCTATCCCTATTTTTTCCTTTCTTTGTGCAATGTTCTTGACTAATCTGCATGTTTTTCTAACAGATGGGATTGGAGCATCAGACTTTAGGGTATCTTCAAGGTTCCAGGAGGTCTTGCAAGGTCAAGAAATTATGAGTTTTAATACTCTTTGTGATGATGTTGATGGTCAAAATCAGCACCCATCTGAAATAAGGAGTCGGTTTCCTGGTTCACATGGATCTGGGATTGCTGCAATAGGAAGTGGTATCAGAGGCTCAATTCCCACTTCTGAAAATTCCTTTAAAGGCATAGGCTTTAATGAATCTTATAGATTCCATAAGGTCTTGCAAGGTCAAGAAATATTTCCTCGCTCACCATATAGAAGAATTCCAAATACTAACAAGGCTCGTGAAAATTGTGGTCTTGGACTCTCTGATGGTGTTCAAAGGTCAAGCTCAAGAAATGGATGGTCTACCATGATGCAGGGCTATAATACTCAAATGCGACCTCCTACACAAGTATCATCACCATCATCAGTGTTGATGTTTCAGCATGCTAGCAATCAAGTTTCAAACCCAACTTCCATTTTTAATTCCAATGATCACGAGGAGCAGACAACTAACACTCAAAGTTGGTTTTATCCTGAAACACATGGGGGAAAATTCAAGCTGTCCTCACATTCTGACCCTGGTCTAAGAGGAGACAGCCAATGCAGCACGAATCCTTTTGTTCTTTCCCACGAGCATCTTCAGCATGGCATTTCACAACCTGTTGTAGCTCAATCAGCCTTTAGGAGCAGTCAAGATATGGTGTTGTGCAAAAGCAGCTGCAGACTCTTTGGTTTCTCATTGACTGAGGATAGACATGTTGTCAACAAGGAAGACAATATTGCTTCAATAACATCTCCATTGAATCCTGAATCCTCTTTTCTGCCTCGTGTTGGAGAACAGCTCCATCCAAAGCCTCCAGCAATAAACAATGCAGTTGGGAGCAGTTGTACCAAAGTAAGTGGCCTCTATTCTATTAGAAACAAGCTTTTTGCTAGTTCATATAGTACATTTCAAGCATAAAAAAGTTGGTTCACAAGAAAGAGTGTAGCAGGCAGGGCAACTGATCTTTCTAAATGTGATGGGTATATGAGTCACATGTATACGAGGTATTTAAAACAACTAAGCCTCAACCCAAACTATTATATGGATCCTTTGTAGCATTTAGCTCGATCATAAACTAGTTGATGGGCATTTATTTGTTCTGAAAGGGTTTGACTGGTTTAATGTTGGATTTGATAGTTTACTAGGAAACTTGATCTTTACATGATGGATTTTATGGGCAGTTGGTGCCTTTTGCTACTGTTGCCAATGCTATTTGCTCTTGTAGAGCTTTGTGCACGAGTATAAAACCTCTGTGACTGCAAGCCTTGCCACTCAAATGGCGAACTTCAGTATGATTGGTGCAAAAGTTAAGGGTGGCATCGTGGGCTTTTAGGTTGGTACTTGATACTGTATTAGTTTCAGTTTAGATCCGTAAATTAATTTCAGGATCAAGTCAGATGGGTGTTTATGGTCTTATTTACTGACTATGTTGTATTAGCATTATTTAATAGAGTCAATGACTTTTCATTTTCATGCTAATTTCTCACCTGTTTGAGTCAATCTGTGATCTCGTTGAAATCTCTGGCATTGTTTTGCAGGCAATTCTGCAACATCATGCTGAAAATTATCGTATATACTAATGAAGACCCTGTTGATGCATCTGAGGCTGCGCAAGGGAATGCCTCCAGTTGCTTGGATTCATATGTATTAGCTTGTGTTAAAGAATGTAACTAATCTCCCAAGGCAACTCGGTTATATCCTAACTCCGTTGACTATGCGACAGATTCTGTTTGTACCTTGTACTAATATATTAGGTTTCCCATGATAACCCTCCTTCAAGAATGATCTATTCATACTTGCTTGGCTCAGTCCAATTTGGACCAAATTGTTGTTGTAATAGCGCCTGATACTTTACAAGGTTGTTATCTCTCAATATATTTTCTTCTATGCATGCGAGCCTACTAGATTTTGAATTATTCTGTTCTTGTTTGTTTTTTCCTGTACATTTTTCTTTTTGTTTCCATCTAAGATCAGCTGTTGTACTCTTGGAACCCACATGGCCAATGACTGGAAGGTACTCTGATATCTATAACAAACGTAAAGGCACTTGCAGAATAAAAGTTGGAGCCTACACTGTATTCATACCCCTGCTTCTGAACAGCAACGCAACTGTGTGATTATATATGATGCTCATGAGGTTCAAACGAACCGAGTATCTAGACATAAGATGCATGCATGCATCGTAGAAGTAGCTGGAGTTTGTTGGTGACGGTCCTCCTAGTGTATCAGGAAAAAGTTCCAACAGAAACTATTGCAGCTTGTGAGTTTTCACCGTTCATGTTTTCAACAACACTGACCTAAGACTCATGAAAATGCCCCCAGCACCATCAGTTTGCATTATAGTTTGAACCATGCGGTCGTTGGTCCAATTTGTGATTTCGACATATTGGACTTGTTCGCCAAATTTAACATATCTTGAATTACTTGAGGATCGAGACTTCACATGTAACTTTCAACTGCCCCAATATATACAAATTTGAACTTGGAGAAGATGGTTTCAGACTACAACAAGAATACTCCTGTTCTAGTTGCTTGATAGGATAATAATGTTACCCTGGTAAATTTCGTGATGGTTTTTGATGCATGACCTGGCTAACATAGGCCAGAGGCAAAACCATGGGAAAACACTTCAAACCTCATTATTATTATTATTATTATTATTATTATTATTATTTTTACTACACAGGAGATGTTTGAACTTTGCTTCCGCATTGCCAAACAGTAAAGGATGTAAGAACTCTAAGTCCAATGACCAGTACCCTTGAGGTATTGCCTGAACGGCATGACATTGAAAAAGGTTTCCTTTGACTCACTGGTGATGTGGGGTTATCAATATGTGAAACTGATTCAACTATTTGGACCACATAATTGAGCAGAGAGAAATAATGTTGGTCAGTGAAATATGATGTTTGATATTTCCTTCGGTTACGTTTTGGAAGGACCTTTGCATTATTTTGCATGTATCTGGAAAGGAAGAAGATTGCAAATGATATTCTTTTCTTTGAATGATAAAGCCTACCAGCGATTCAATATTTGAAAATTATCTCCAAAGCTGATGAACTTAATAGACTTCACAGCCACAAAGACAAACCTGGTGGCTTGGCTGCCCAGCTAAGTCAATCAGTGAGGTAGATGGATGTTGGAGGCGGCAAGAGTCTCTGGGGCTAGAGAAAGTCAAAACTTTCATATCTTAATTAACCAAAGTGTAAATGTTCAGATTATTAAAGTATAAAACATGACAAAAATAGGTGTCATAAATCTAAGAACCTGAGAGCAGGGGTGGCCGGCACTGCAAACCGAGTGCCCTGTCTCCGCCCCTGCCTAAGAGTCTACTTTTGCTTTCTGATTACGTGTAGCGTCGTCCATTGCTTTCCCACCTAAGAACTAATATAAATCATATTTATAAAACCCGATCCGGTTATTGACTCGGTAAAATAACTGGGTCACAGGTTTGTGGGTCAACCTGGATCAACCCGGATAAAACACCAAGACACACATTAATATAGTTGTTTTGACATAAAATATCATAATTATCAAGAAAATATCACATTAATATATGTACTAGCATAATTAATTAGCATAAATAGATTAGAATGTGCATTTATCTTCAAATAAACAAATCTTTAACATAATTTAAAGATATTATAAACAAGGATAATAAAATAACAAGTTGTTTTAGAAATAAATAAAGTAACATGATAGTGACAACATCTAAAATCCAATTTGCATTAGAATCCATGAATCAACATCCTGACTCCACTTTGCATTAGAATCCATAAATCAACATCTTCAGCTTCATAAAAAAAGTAAAAGGTTTTAGAACATGCTAAACACTTAACAATAGTAGAAATGTAAAAAGAGAATGGTAAAGTACAAGACCTCATTTGAATGTCGACGCTTTTCTAACATAACATCTTTACTCGGGTTGAATATAGGCATTAAGTTCTTTAGTGTCCATAGGAGCAAAATTTGAATCAAATGTCAATGGAATTGAGCCAACCTCATTAATGCCTATCGAAACATCATCATTCTCCTCTATATCTTCATCATCACATTCATCTTCAATCTCATTAATATTTATCAAATCTACAATTGAAACATAATTAACCAATAAACATTACATGTTAAACAATAATTCATTTTCAAACAAAGTTATAACTAAAGGATCAAATCTTCTATTTTCTTCATTTAAAGTATCTTGAATGGTCATGGTTGATAAATCACGGTGAAAGATTTCTACTTCTTCAGTTGTTAAAGATGATGGATTATCTTCTACTACCCAATTTTCAGGGTTGGAAAATGCCTCAAAATTAATTAGATCATAATTCCGTCATTTCCAATAATTTCTACAAAATCAAAGTATAAGTATTAATGATGCTACTTAATAATATAAATAACTTTTAAAGAATTAGAGAAAAGAAATTACTTTTGTTTTAATCTCAAATTGTAGTGGACGTAAACTAGGTCATTGAGTCTGTGATGCTCCAATCGATTTCTCTTCTTAGAGTGGATGTGCTAAAAAATACTCCAATTCCTCTCGTATCCTGAAGAACTACAAGTTTGACTTAAAACTCGTATAGCTAGCTTTTGGAGATTTGGAGCACAAGTTCCATATAGCACCCACCATTCATCTATATACAAAATTAATAAGTAAGATTATATCAAGATAATATTTTTAAATTACATTGAATATGAAAATAATAATATACCTGGAGGTAAAAGGGTGCGATCATTTCTCGCGGACACTCTACCAAAGTCATGTTCTGCATTCCTACACAACTTCATTTCACTTGTAAGTTTGCCTAGCAGAATTGCATTTCCATTTGCATGTTTCTCAACAACATCTAGAAGTCCGGAAATGGTGTTTGTATATCTATCCATTAGATTGACATCATATTGAAATCGAGGATTCAACCAAAATCCCGCTGCATAAAACTTCCTATACAATTGTCCATCCCATCTAGTGTTAATGATGTCTAGGAAATGTTGCACCTTAGCCCTTTTCCTTTGAAATCTCCTCAACATTTCTTCCTTTGCAGAATGGATAGCCTCATATAAATATCTCATAGCAGGTCTATCATCACTATCAATAATTCATAGAACTCGAACTAGTGGTTCAGTCATCCTTACAATTGATGCACATTCTTCCTAAAATGTAAAGTTCAACACACTATCAACAAACTTTTTTCCTTTATTATCTTTAGCATAAGCAGAGGAGATCCATTCTCTAGATGTCACCATAGCTCTTAAATTATCTTTGTGTACTAAAATACTTTGCAAAGTAATGAAATTAGTAGCAAAGCAAATAGGAGCTGGCCGAAGTATTTCTTTCCATCCAGTGAACTTTCTCATCAAATACAATGGATAGCAATGATTATAAATATACTTTGTAATACTAGAAGCATGATCAACAACAGAACAAACTGACTGTAGCTTACCAACATCTTGGAGTATGAGGTTGATGCAATGAGCAGCACAAGGAGACCAAAATATTGAAGGAAATTCTTTCACCAACAACTTGCTAGCAGCAACATAATTAACAGCATTGTCAGTTACCATATGCACAATATTTTCAGGCCCAACAAATAAAACAACCTCTCTAAACAACTTATACAACAATATAACAGTTTTTGAGGCCTCTGATGCATCTACTGTTTTTAAAAAAACAGTCCCTTTAGGACAATATACTAAGAAATTAATTAAAGTTCTCCTCTTTT
The DNA here is from genome assembly GCA_015852605.2 of Populus deltoides. NCBI lineage: Eukaryota > Viridiplantae > Streptophyta > Magnoliopsida > Malpighiales > Salicaceae > Populus > Populus deltoides. The sequence continues at coordinate 19,606,987 of CM027573.2, forward strand.
AATCTGTCCATCCATCAACCATTAATGTGCAACCAGTCTTCTTCCAAATTTCTCAATAACTCTCAACAAAAATCTTCACTTCATCAACCGCCTTTGCTAGGTAATAACCACGAAAAACATGAAAATTTGGTCCTTTATAACCAGGACCCATTGCTGTTATACCATCTATAGCATATTGATAGTAAACAGAGTTAGCAGCATTGAATGGCACACATGCATCAATCATCCATTTTGCTATAGCAAGATCACATCGTTCGATAACTTCTTTGTTCTTCCAACAACTTTGGAGAGACTTTTGAGCACCATGAGTTGTTCTTGGAATAAAATATGCCCCTACCGTTGCATTTTCTTTCTGTTTTCCACAACTTGCAGTTGATTGTTTAAAAACATTAGTGATTTTACTCTTTCCTTTATTGGCAACCTTGGGTGGTAACATTTGCTTTTTACCATCGGCTTCATCATCATCATCATCATCATCGTCTTCACCTTTATCATCATCTTCTAATTGTTTAATCATCTTCTCTTCATGCTCTCTTTGTTCAACACTATATGGGTTGAAATCTACTTTCATTTCTCTAGCTCTCCTTTTCTTTTCAATATTCCCCTGAAGATTCAAAAGTATTTGATGACGAACATCTGGAGGACATTTGCGACATTGTTCCACTTCTCCTTTCGCTCCAGCTAAATGTTGCTTGAATCGATTAATGCCTCCACCCGCAAAGACTTTGGCACAATATAAGCATACTAATTTGGTTTTCTTACATCCTACACTAAGTTCAGGAGCTTCTCTGCAATGACCCCATGCCAAATCTGTTTTTCCTCTTATACCACTTAATGTTGATATGGAAATTGAAGGTTCAGATGAATGAGCAGTTGAAGGATCACTACTTGGAGTGCTACCATGTTGAGAAGACATTTTAAGGAGTTGTAGTAAACCAAATCAATTCTAAATAACTAAGCACTCACATAAATTATACTAAGAATTTAAATTCGTAATACTATTTAATTCACAAATCAATTCTTATAATCTATGGCAAGTAATAGTAGTTAATTCACAAATCAATTCTTAAATCTATGGCAATAACAGACAAATCAAAATAGTAAAATTGACTTTATTAATCAAATTGAACTAATAATCATCCACCACTCAAGAACCAACTAGTAAAACAATATCAAAATAATCAAAGGATAAATATAAAGATTGAACTAAACTGTTAAGAGAAAAATAATAAACTTATACTGGTTCTCTGTTTAGTAATGGTAAAATATTGAAGGCTAATGAGATATTAGTCTTGTGATGAAGGGCTTAAGCCTATGCTCTGGTCATACTGTATATTTGAATCTCCCCACGCCATCAAAAGAAGGAAATAATAGCCAAAATGGTAATGAAAACTTTGTTGTTCTAGTTAATTTCTTTGACCTGTATATTTTTTCTTTTAGTTTCTTAAGATCCCAAAGGATTTTCCCTATCAATGTTTACAAATCATGGGAATATAGTTGATGTTACTAATTTCACTTTGCAATGAAATTTGACATTTTTTTTCTCTTTTAAGAATTTACTGGATGAAAAAAAAATGATTTGTTTTCCCAAATGTCAGATAGGAATCAAAGTTATAAAGGGCAAAAGTAGCAATAACGCATATCAAAGATTCTGTGTTTATAAAGTAGTTTGCTTATAATTAATGGAGTAAAGGCTTGGAAATTACCTTGGAAATTATTATAACAGCAATGTTTTACAGTAAGTTATAACATGGAACACTTTTAACTACAACTGCAGGTAGAGGCTTGCCACTTGAATAAAAAGAAAGATCTCAAATCCTCTCGTCTCAGTAAAGAACTAAAGCTAACAGTTAGGAACAATTGCTAAGAGAAATATTATAACAGCAGATGAAGCTAACAGTTAGGGCCTAAAGCTGTCTTCTCAAGATAAATTATTAATAACCCAAGGGACAATATCGTCAGGCTTAAAGGCCACTAATAAAACCATCACAATATTGTTACTAACCCAAGGGACAAGGGAGATCTAGATAGAGAAAGAGAAATATTCACCTCAATCACGATATTCTCTGCTTGTAGAAGCTGGATGGGATCGATTCACCAGTGATGCCTTTGAATTGATTCACCAGTGATAAATGTTCACCTCAATCACAATATTTCTTCTTCTGCTCGAAAAAAATTAGGGCAGAGTTAAATGTTCTTCTGCTTGAACGACTTTTCCTCTGTGTGTGTGTGTGCCGGGTCTCACCCGGGTCGACCCACCGGGTCTGACCGGTTTTTTACATTCACCGGTCTTTTGAGCAACCCGGACCGGTCCAGTCCCCGGGTCGACCCGCTGGGCCGGGCCGGGTTTTATAACTATGATATGAATGAAAGGTTCTGGTATTTCATCATGGTCCATATATGGAAAATTTGCCCTTCTAATTTCCACGTAAAGTATATTTGGAATATAGTCAGTACCCTAATTAATAAATTAATTATCTTAAATACTGTTCACACCTATGTTTAAGCAAATCCGGGATGAAGAGGTTCATTAATGGTAGTTCATCATGTAATTCAAAACCTGATAACGAGCCTACCAATAAACCTAAATAAGAGCTCTTTTTTTTTCCTTTTTTCCTACGTTGCATTTCTTCAAAAGCCATATCTTATATAAAAAGGGTATTCGCATCGCTATTATATGCTAGAACACCTTTAAGAGTCTCCATGATTTTAGTTATTTTATTATTATTATTATTATTATAATGTAATAAGTATTATTGTATTACCCAAGAGGGCCAAGACTCACTTTTGAAAATAAAAACTACTTGTAGAGTTTTTTCTCTATATGAACATCTACTCGAAAGATATTATTTAGCAGTTAAATGGACCAAATTTATAGGAATTTGACTAGTCCTCAAGAGGTGATTGTAAAGTGAAAATGAAGTCTACAGTAGTGAAAGGACGATACGATTTGATGGACTGGGTCCGTTGTCCGTTCTACTACTTGACATTTCAGCATTCACGTCTCTGATTCCGTACCCATGCGGTATGTCAGAACTCGCGCAACGATTTCAAAGAACCACGCACCAAGGACCCAGAGTTTCTCTGGCGGCCTGTCTTCACTTCCACCTGAAATATATAGAGCTAGCACAAAAGAGAAACACAGAGGTTCCATGGAAAACGAATCCTCTGGTATTATTTATTTCTCCTTGTACAGAACATAGGCTATTCAATTGAGGATCCAATATCAGTCACAAGAAAGAAAGAAAGAAAGAAAGAGAAATAGTCGTACGAGATTATGGCTGTAGAAGCAAAAACACTTGAAGAAACACCAACATGGGCTGTGGCTACTGTTTGCTTCTTTTTGATATTAATATCCATCTTTATTGAGTATTTGCTCCATCTTTTAGCTAAGGTACGTACATATAACACTCAGAATTTGACATGCAACTACGCAAGAATATTGATCAACCACCCCTTTTGAAATACAAGCATGCTCATTTTATCATCTCCGTTGATCATTTGGTATTAACTTCCCACTTCTTTATTTTTTTGGGGACACAGTATTTCAACAAGAAAAGGAGGAAGTACCTCATTCAGGCTCTGTACAAGATCAAAACAGGTGATCGTACACTACAAAATATCGATATAACTGGAAGAATAATTTCTCACAGACTGCTATCTTGCTGATTCATTACATAACCTAAACCTTTATTAATTTTTGTTTGTATAGAGTTGATGCTACTGGGTTTCATCTCATTGTTGATGACTGTGTTGGAAAAGCCAGTTGCAAAAATATGTATCCCAAAGAGTGTTGGCGAAACCTTTCTTCCCTGTGGTAGCGTGGATTCAAGTGATTGGAGTGAACAAGAAACCAAATGTTCAGAGCAGGTATAATTTTGTACACCCATATTTACATATCCTTATATAATTTGGAAGAACAATCTAATACTAATGTTTATTTCGACTGGATTCTTGAACAGGGAAAGGCTTCTTTGTTGTCCACGGAAGGTATGACGCAACTCCAGTACTTGATTTTTGTGCTGGCTTCCTTCCATTGTGTGTCAAGCATTCTCACATTCGGCTTAGGGATGGCCAAGGTAAATTTTACCTTTTATTTTCATGATTATTTATTCTTTATATGTTAAAAAATAATATAAATTATATATTAATATCTAATTTAATAATTTAAGTTAATGAGTTAAAAATGATTCTTTAATATAATATTAAAGTTTTAATGATCAAGCGATTATAAATTTAAATTTTTTTATTTCTATTTATTTAATAAAAATTAAACATAAGATAGTCAAGATAGTGTAGTTATGTATAAATTTCAAGTTTAAAGGGTTTTTATTTGAGAATATGTATTAGAAAATAATATAAATTATTTTCTAAAATCTATGAAATTGAATCTTTAACGTGTATAGTTATGTATAAATTTCAAGTTTAAAGGGTTTTTATTTGAGAATATGTATTAGAAAATAATATAAATTATTTTTTAAAATCTATAAAATTGAATCTTTAACGTGTACTATCAAAATTTCCCATTTAACAATTTTGACGTTTCCATAATATCTACTATTAAGATTTTTACTCTTGAGAACAAAATCGATTGAAGAACGCCCACCAAAAAGGAATGGAAGTTGTCCTGAAATATTCTCACATGGACGTGTGAACTTAACAAACCTTAGTTCAAGTGATTTTGGAATGGGAAAGTTGGACTTGTGTTTGAAAATTTGCATTTTGCTTTCAGATGAGAAGATGGGAATCGTGGGAGGCAGAGACAAGGACACTGGACTATCAATTTTCGACAGGTAAGATTAAATATTAATGGTCGCGTTATTCTTTCTGGGACCCTTTTAATTTTGTTTCATCCAGGAATCAATGTTATGGCCTAAGAATGCCGACTACGCTACAGGCTTAGATAAGGTTTTAAATTAATCTGGGTATGAATTGACATGATGTAAATCAGTAATAGTTTATTTATATAATTTTTTTAAAATGATATCGTTTTTTTAAATTAATTATTAAAAATATATATATTTTTAAATTAACTTGATAAATTAATTTATCAAATTCATGGCCCGGCCTAGAACATGTTTAATAACTTTGTGTAAGGCATGTAAAAGAAAGCATCGCTAGATGAGCTACTGAATTATTGAAGTTTGTACTTATTTTTCTGTTACTGATCATATATTCAGATCCCAGGAGATTCCAGCTCACTCATCAAACATCATTTGGGAAGCGGCATTTGAGATACTGGAATGAAAACTCAGTTCTTCGCTGGCCGGTTAGTTAAGAAAAAAGGAAAAGAATGTTAGATCATGTTTAAATTTTATCTGCTTATTTCTGTAATGTTGTTGTTTTGCCAATCTTTCGCAGGCATGTTTCCTCAGACAGTTCTATGGTTCTGTCTCCAAAGTGGATTATTTCACACTTAGACATGGATTTATCATGGTAGATACCAGCCTCAACTAGTTGAAAATAGGGACAAAGTTACAGAGGAAGGATAATGAACAATTCTCATCAACTCAAACTGGTGTTTTTTGTCTGCTCTTTGTGCAGGCCCATTTTGATCAAGACAACAACTTCGATTTTCACAGATACATTAGAAGAGCTTTGGATAAAGACTTTGGTGTGGTGGTGGGGATAAGGTAGCCATCCTGATGATGAAAAATAATTTCCAATCTTGAAAGCTTACTATAAACGCATTAAACCCTAACATTGGAAAGTTAATTATTTGCATAAATTTCTGTTTTTGCAGTTTCTGGATTTGGATGTTTGCTATTTCTTCCATATTCTTCAATGCACACAGTATGTTCAAATACACACTCACTTTATTTAATCAGATTCTATATATACCTGAATACCCTATCAAAGGTTTATAGCTCTAACTTTTTGTCTCTGTATGCGTGTAGAATTTTACAGTTATTACTGGCTTCCATTTATTCCATTAGTGGTAAGTAAATCGACTCCAATAATTACTGATATTCTTGAAAAAGATTCAAGTAATTGTGCATGAAGAACCTGTATGTTGAACTTGGTGTTGTGTTTTGCAGATGTTGTTGCTGGTTGGGACAAAACTACAAGCCGTCATAACTTTAATGTGCTTAGATAGCCATGATAAATCTCATGTTGTTAAGGGAACTTTACTTGTTAGGCCTAGTGACCATCTCTTCTGGTTTGGTAGGCCTAAATTGCTTCTCCAACTCCTACATTTCATATCGTTTCAGGTCATTCTTCAATCCCTTAACCAATTTTTCCTTTTTAATTTTTTTTTTGTTAAAACAGCGCAGCAATTCTGTATATGTAAAGATAAAGAAAAGAAAAACTATTTATATATGTGGCTGTTTGAATCTATTCTAAATTGTATTTTGGGCTTTGCAGAACTCCTTTCAATTGGCATTCTTCACATGGACTTGGGTAAGCATTCATTGGTGATTTATTGTTTAAATTTTCTTCTATTAGTTTGTTTGAAGGACGAAAAATTCCAGTTCTAATGTTGCTTCAAAATTCAGTACAAATTTGGGTTTAGATCATGCTTCCACCGACGAACTGAAGACATTGTCATAAGGATTGTCATGGGAGTGTTGGTACACTTTCTTTGTGGCTATGTGACATTACCTCTATATGCTTTGGTCACACAGGTATGCATCTGCATATGTTTATGATCACCAGATCCTATATAGCATAAAAAAATTTCATAGCATACAGAAAACACGTATATTGACCTAGAACAGCTACCATTACAGCGCGGTTATTCAACTAACTGTGATTATATATTCAAGAATTTGATCCTAAATGTGACTTGCAAAACAGATGGGTACATCAATGAGGCCAGCTGTGTTCACAGAAGATGTGATTGAAGGGCTGAAAAGATGGCGAGCGAAGGCTAGGAAAAACCTGAAAAATTCCTACTCAGCCCGCCCCTCCCTTGACACTTCACTTTCCCTTGACTCTTCACCTTCTTTCAGCCTCCATTCTAGACCCGAATAATCTATTGGACAGTGATTGCGCTGCTATTGAAGTATCGGAGGAAGCAGAAGACAATGCTGAGCAGCCTCAGGAGCTTAAAAAAAGTGGTTCATTTGAAGGTTTTGATGTGAGCAACGAGGCACACCCTATAGAAAAAGAGAGCGATTCATGAGTGCTCAGCAGCTATAATGTGTCAACAGCGTCTGGGTAGTTCAAAGATAATTGTTTGTATTAATTCATTGTGTTTATTCTTTATTGCATAGAACTTGGATATATACATGTACAATAAATCATTTTTAAGAATGGAAAACTAAGAATAGAAATATATCAAAATCTTTCCTAAACTTGATTTCTAGTTTTTCTGATTTGTAATATTTCCTAAACCAAGAATTAATCCTTGTCAACACTCCCTCTCAAGTTAGTGTAAAGATATCTCGTATGTCCAACTTGTTGAGAGAGCAATGAAACACTTTACTTGATACTGCTTTTGTAATTATATCTGTCAATTGATCCTCAGATTTGACCAAAGAAAAAATCACAGTCTTCTCATCGAGTTTCTGCTTGATGAAATATCTATCTACTTCCACATGTTTAGTTCGATCATGTTAAACTGGATTATTAGCTATGACAATTGCGGCTTTGTTGTCACGGTACATCTTGATCTCAGTCTTCATAGGATATCCTAACTCTTTAAGGAGCCCCTTTATTCCTAATATTTCACATAATTATTTGGTCATCCCTTTAAATTCGGCTTCGGCTCTAGATAAAGTAACGTCATTTTACTTCTTACTTTTCTAGGTCACTAAGTTTCTTCCAACAAAGGTAAAGTATCTTAAAGTAGACTTTCTATCAATAAGATTTCCTACACATTCTGCATCAGTATAACCAATGATGTTAAGGTGATCATTCTTTGAGAAAAGAATTTCTCTTCTCGGAGAGGATTTTAAGTATTTAAATACTCACAATGCTGCCTCTATATGTACTTTACTTGGGTTGTGCATCAATTGGCTGACTAGATTGACTGCATATGTGATATCAAGACGTGTATATGAAATGTAGATGAGTATTCCCACCAATTTCTGATATCGTTATCTATTTGTGGGAACTTGATCTGGATATTTTGCTAAACAATGATTTTGTACGATTGATGTATCCACAGGTTTGCAATCCAATATACCTGTCTCGACTAATAGGTCCAATACATACTTCTTTTGTGAGAGGAATATGCCCTGTTTTGATCTGTATATTTCGATGCCCAAAAAATACTTTAACCCACTAAAATCCTTCATTTCAAATCCACTTACTAGATATCTTTGTAATTCTGAAATTCTTTCTTCATCATTTCCTATGACTATCATATCATTAACATAAATAATCAAGGTTACTGTTTTTTTCTTATTTATTTTTTTAAATAGTATATGGTACAAGTTGTTTTGACTAAATTCATGTTTTCACATTGTTAAGATGAATCTTTCCAACCATGCTCTACAAGACTATTCAGTTTATAAAGTGATTTTATAAGCTGCACACCTTAATAGAAAGAGAAAAGGTTGTTGAAATGTGTATTGAGAACTGATTACGATACACGCTTCAACATGTAAACAAGCCATTGTGGCTTGTAGTGGCTCATGTGGCTTTATCCCATCATTGATGGTGGTCTTCCTGTGTTAATGAATACGTTTTGACGAGAGTTTTTTTAATGATATAACAGATGTCATGTTCAGATCTCTAGTATTCCCCATTCTTCAAGTATTTCTTTTTCTTTCCCTTCTCTCTTTTTTCTCTTCTCAATTTCTATGCCAATTTTTATTTCTCCCTTCTTGTGCGTGCCAGCTGCTCTTCTTCCTCTTTTTTGTTTGATTGGTTAATTTCCTTTCCTTTGGGCTTTTTGTTGTTTGGTTTCATTTGGGCCTAGGCCCAAATGGACACCCTGTCTGCACTTTTTTTTCGGGTACATCAATTATGGATATCTATACCCTTGTTCTGTTTGCTTCAGGAACGTCTAGCCAAAAGGGCTATTGACAGTAGAACACTTCCCGCAAGCCCTTTTTATTTTATTCCCATGAAGTCTTCAACACAGAATATAGATTCAGATACACCAGCTTCATGCTTGTTTTAGAAAAATCCAGCAGGAATAAAATATGCACACCCAGTAGGAATTTTAATTCCTCGATCTCGCCGCTAATTCTATAATTCATTTTTAAAACTGAGATCAGCCATTATAATGTAGGCCAGGCATTCTAGCTCAAGAGAAAACTTGAAGGGGCTTTTGCCCTTTTAACAGTGTTATTTTACGAGTTTTAATTTCTTTTCTTTTCAAATTAGCACAATTGAAAAGACAATTCTTAGATAGCTACATGCACAACTTTAAGATCCTGCATATAATAATTGTGTGACCTCTAAAATTTGGAAGCAGCTACATGCGCAACTTTAAGATCGCCCATGTAGTTTCATGACATAGAGGTGAGGCATCAAAACTGGTCTTGCAGCGTAAAGTAAATGCGCAACAAAGAGCTTTTACTCTAGGGAGTGTTTTGGAGTTTAGCGTTGAATGAAGAGGGTTTCTTTGTAAATATCCTTTTATGATTTTTAAAGATGATACTAAATATTAAAAATTATCTAAGAATAAAATACATTCTTTTCAATTTCAATATATCTTTAGCGGTGGAATTCGCCGCGCCAGAGGGGGATTGGAATCGGAAGTGGACCTGAATCATCATTAACCACAAAGCCCCTCTTCGGTGTTGGTAATGGGACGACGCCGATCTTGGCGTAGACCTCATCGGTGTCAGGGTCGGCAAGGAATTTGACAGTGGCAACGCGGCAGAGGATGAGAGAATGGATTCTTTGAGCTAGGGAAGGTGACAGGGGATTGAGAGTGCTCGGCATGACCTTGTAGAAAATAAAAGACTATATCCTGTTGAGTGGAGGGATTTGAACCATGCTTCCTGCACAGGCTTGCCATAGTTGTGGATCCAAGCTCTTCTTCTCTGTCTCTTTCAAAGCTAACTGCTTGGTTTTAACAAAAAAACTGAAAATTTGCTAAATTCGAAGAAAACCCAGTTCATTCATTAAATTAAATTGAAAACCATCTTCACCTCACCTGTTCATGGGTGCAGATATTTTTTAAAAAATAAATTTAAATTTAATTTAATTTGTTCATGGGTGCAGGTATTATCACTATTTTTATACTAGAATGAGAATCATTTTATAAAGAAAGTAAATTTTATCATTATGCTAATTTTGAAAAAAAAAAACTCGTTATTTAACCTTTAAAAGAGGCGGCCTATGGACCTGCAATTTGATGAAGCCAGATGCTTTTGTCAGCAGGAAATTTACCTCTAATTTTGTCGTTTGCATGTCTATGAGTCAAAAATTGCGGGCGGATATGAGACCAAAATTACTAGGCATTTATATTTTGGTTAATTCCTTGGGATGCACGTTAAGCACATAGATTTTTTTGTTTTTCTATTTTTCCCAGAAAATGGGGATCTTAGATGGACCACGGAAATTATTGATGTGCTCAGTGATGAGGTCATTGAAGCATCCTTGTAACGAATTAGTCCAGCTCCGGCCAAACCCAAAATATGCTATTTTATTTGTTTAATAACCCATACATTTACGGTGGACGGTTGGCATTACTTGTTTGAATTTTTTAAAAAATTATTTTTATATTAATATTTTAAAATAATTTTAAAATATAGAAAAAATTATTTTTAAATAGAAATTGCTTTTCATGATGTTTTGAAAGATATTTTTGCTTAAAATTAATTTTTTTGATATTTTAAAATTATTTTAATGTATTTATGTTAAAAATAATTTTTAAAATATCAAAAAATATATTATTTTTATATATTTTCAAACAAAAATTATTTTAAAAAATAACCATTCACACATTATCATCCCTAAAATCAACTATTCCACCAATTTTATCTTTAAAAAGCACAAAATCATCCCCATAACATGTAAAAACCATTTTATAGCCTTAAAATACATCTCAAATTCGCTCTAGAATCTCTCAAAAACAAATCAAACACAAAAATTCAATAGTTTTTTTTTAAAAAAAATCTTCTTGATCTCTTTTTCCTCGCTAAAAACGTTGGCGACAAACTCTCCTCGTAATCACGGACACATGGATACCAAGATTTTTGGATTACATGGTTGGAATGGAGCTCGTTGGCGTTTTCTCGTCCGTGTCTTCTCCCTCCTCGATTCTTTTCTATCTTCATCCAGGGACCAAGATATGTTACGAATAAAGGGTAGGGACCATTGAAGTAAGACATTAAAATCTAAGGATCAGATTGAATATATATTTCTAAAAAATCACTTAATTTCTTTTTAAAAAAACAGCGCTGTTTATGTCAAAACAATCTAAATCAACGTCGTTTTTGCCCTGGTGACCAGTATTTGAATCACCAGTGGCAGTGAAATTAAGTTTAGTGCTAATTTACATTTACAGTTACTCGTCATTCTCTTTTAGTTTTTTTTTTTATTTTATATTTTAATATTTAGTTGATCAAATTTGAAATTAAAGAGGAAAGCTGAAATTTCATTGAATATGGACATTTTGATTAATAAAGAATAAAAAATTAGTTATTAAATATAAAAAAAAAAAGGGGTTCATTTTCATTTAAATAATTATTTTTTTATTTTTTTAATTAAGTTGATTTGAAATTGAATTTCATAACTTTTAAGGTATCTTCTATAGATTAACATGATTTCATTATCTTGGTTGACTCGGTTTTTTTTATTATATTTTAAATTTTTTTTTCAATTTCATCCTTTAATACTGAATTGATTGAGAATTGAGTTTCATGATTTGTTTTGATTTACTTTCTATTAGGTTATCTCAATCACATGATACGGATTGCGAGTTTGACGGATTAACTTAAGTAGACTTAAGTTGTTTGTTTTTGGGTTTCTTTATTTTTTATTTTTTCAAGTTCATCATTCAACATTGAGTTGATTGAGAATTGAGTTTTACAATTTGATTTTATTTATTTTTTATGGGATTATCTCAGTCTTACGACCTGAGTCATGGATTTAGTAAGTTATTCGAAGTTAGCCCAAGTTGACCTAACATGTTTTTCATCTTGATATTTTTTAAAAAAATATCTTGAATTTTCTTAGTCAAACTATAATTTTAACCTATCAAGTTGATCAGGTCAGTCTAGATCAAAACTCATACGGTTTAAATCTTTTTTTACCAGAAAACATGGAGCACATAGATATGGTTTTTACATTAAAATAAAATAAAATTGATCTAACGTTTTACAAGCAAGTAATCTAGTATTAACTACAATAAATATTTTTAAATTAGTTTATGCACCAATCAACAATAAATATTTATATTATTTCATCCAGCATGATCATGATGAGTGGCGTGCTACGCCAAATTAATTATTTCGGTTAATTAAGCACCGAAACAATTATAATAAAAAATTGCATGGCAAATGGGTCTTGATTTGTAGGGCCCGACAGTCACAAGAGGGTGTTGCATGAATAGATGCATGATGCAAAGGATATTGGTGGCAGGCAACTTTAGACTGGTTCTTGCTTTCGCCCGTGAGTTATATGGATCTCCTTTGAACAAATCTTGGTACAGAGGATGGCTAATTCTTATCCTTGTTTTTGTTTTTCTCCTTCAACTTGCTTAAGTTTCCAAGTAAAGTGACATAAGGTCTTGCTATGAGTAGAAATATTCTAGTTAGTTGCAATTATTTAGGTTTATTTATGCCAAACTAAATATATTATAGTATTATAATTTATTGTGATAGATAGTTTAGCATGATTATTAATATTTAATCAAAATTAATAATAAAATGCTCAATGAAATGAAAAATATTTTGATTTTATTATTTAATCAAAATTAATAATAAAATGATCAAAATTGAAAGTGGGTGAAAAATATAGTATTTTACTGCCTTCAAAACGTGGAATTTGTTTTTTGAACGGGAGCATAAATGGTACTAAGAAGTTAGAACCCAAAATAAAAACGCAATGAAATAATGAAAAACATGTTTTTGCTGTTTGTGTTTTTACGTTGTAATGAACAGAAAATCCAACTGCAATCTCTCTATCACGGCATTAATAACATTTATTTTTGTATTTTAAGAGTATATTTAAAAAATATATTATTTTTTATTTTTTATTTTAAATTAATTTTTTAATATTTTCTTATTTTTTTAATATACTAATATTAAAAATAAATTAAAATAAATAAATATTATTTCATCGTATTTTTAGACAAAAACTCTTTAAAAAACAAACCACCTCCGTCAAACAACTTCCAACCAAAATCCAAGACATTTATCAAGTGGGTCCCATGATCTATGTGGTGCAACGTCAGCAACGAGAAATGTAACTGGTCGTGATACGTGTCCAAGAATGAAAGCATTGGTTTTAAAATAAGTAGGCAGCCAAAGATGGCCTCATCAGCGAATATTATCCAATTGTCGAGATGATGAAGTGAGGTACGGTTCGTGACGGTGAATGTTATGTCACCGGCGACATTGTTTATACGGATGACGTGAACACAGTGCACCGTCCTGGAACGGCCTTTTTCTCCACTTTGGGTTGATAATTTTCAAGCATCTCCCTCCTTTGGGTGTTTGTTTCTTGGCTTCGGCTCACGGGTCGGTTTAATAGAATGAGAGGATTCATTAAGATTTCTCACCATTAAACTTCAATAAAAACTCAAAATTAAAGAATAAAATAAAAAAATAACCAATTAAAAAAATAATAAGCTTGCTACAATATATTCCACGCGTGTAAATTCGAGGCAAGTTGTTTATTTTTTTTGTTACATAACTAAAATTATTGGTAGCATCAATACTTAAATTTGTAATCTTAACTAATCAGCGTCACATATTAACCAAACGATTTACATTATAAAATTAATATAAAATGATTAAAATATTAATCTAATTCACATAAGTAGTTAAACTCACCCCACCTCAACTCTTTGAATTGTTTTGATAATACATATAATTATTTCATAATAAAAATAGTTAGCTCGGTAGTGTAGTATCAAATAATCAACCAATAGGGTTTTGGTCAAGTGATCGTGAGATATGTAAACTTAGAACAAGTCATGGGCTCAAATCCTCTCATCGAAGTATTCGAGGTTAAAAAATGCTCAATTACAGAAATAGTTAGGGTTACCTCTCATCTTTATAGTGATGGTTTATTACTAATTATTAACGCTAATCTCCTGATTACCTGGCCAGTGATGGTACGTAGACTGAAGGGTCATATCTACAACGAAAAGAAAAATCGAATAATCTGAATTTTGTGAAGAAACTCAAGAAAAAATATATTTTCAAAATTATAAAAATTAGAGCCTCATTTAGTTTCTATTAAAATAATAAAAGAAAAGAAAAAGAAAAAGAATAGATAAAACCATTATTTTCTAAAGTAGATAATATAAAATATAGCTTCTATATTAGGTAATTATAAAGAACTTTATTTTACATTTAAAATGTAAGAGGTTTTGTTGAATCTTATAATGTGAGAAACACTAAATCGATAGATTTAGATGATGGAGGGAAGATTTGAAGGGAAAGACAAAAACAAGATATTTATAAATAAATATATATCTATGATGACACTTGGCATTTAAGTATTTGACATTATGTAACATAAATATTTTTTTAATTTTTAGAATTAATTAATTTAAGTTAATGAATTAAAATTTTAGAATTAATTAATTATGCAACACACCTCTTGCCAGGTTAGTTATTCAATTAATTTAAATGAAGAGTTGCTCTTTAAACTCTACAAACAAATTGAAAGATATATGACTCTAAACTCTACACACATATTGATGTGAAATGAAGTTATTTTCTTTATAAATATCAATTTAATATTGACATAAATAAATTAGAAAACAATCTTCTTCTCTCCCTAACTTTTTTCTATGAACTCTTTGTTTATATTTATTAGAAATAAAATAGAACTTCTTAATAAACTTATAAAAGATGTTGTTTATAAGTTTTAAGACTTTAATGTATTCTAAAAATATATTACTTTAACCCTGGAGCAAATATAATGAGGACAATTAATATATTAAAAATAATGATCTTCATATTTTAAAGTATGTTTGCTATACCCACTGATTCTATAATAAATTACTCAAAAAAGAAAAAAAATGTGAAATAGTTTTTCAATTTTTTAGAAAATTAGATAACTTGTGTTTTCAAGAAAACATATTTTATTTTTAATTATTGAACACATTTTTCTTCTTTTTTTTAGAAAATCTTTGAAGGAAAACGGAAAATTATCCAAAATGCTCGTCAAAGTAACACTTTTCTTTTAAGTTTTACATTAAAAAAAATATAAAAAGACATAATAAAGTAGAAAACTTGTGAAGAAAATATGATGAATTTGAACTTATTTCTCAAAACCAATTGTGATGGTGGTTACAGTTTTTTTCCCTATAAAAACAATTCTTTTATTTAAAAAAAAAACTAAAAGCGAAAAACGACAACAAGAAGTAATACTAAACAGGGCATTAAATTCATATAGTTTCATTTAGGGGCAGAGCCAGGGAAGGTTGGTAGGGCCTGGCCCCTGAAAAAAAGAAATTCTGGCTTTCCTTAGACAATTTAAAATTTTAGGGCCAAAACTAGTAAAAATTAAAAGTTTTGGTCCTCCTAGAAAAACGTTTTTTAATCTTGTCCCTCTAAAAGTATTTTCTAGCTCCACCCCTGATTTATTACAATTTGTTACAGAATTATTAACGTCCATTCATAAGAGGATATATTCGGCAATTGTATGATCTTCTGCATCCAAGATTCCAAGTTGTCGAAGAAAGAATTTGGTTTTATTTTAATTAATTAATGTAAAAATTAGTTAACTATGATACAAGAACTCCTTGGCTAATCAGATATCAAGAAACAAGAAAGGGTCATGGTCAGGGAGATGTAGCAACTAGCTAGGAATCCGTCTACCAAGCTGTGATGTAAAACACGTCACCCACAGTCCCTGCCGTTGACGTGAGAGAGTCTTCTCATTTCCCCTGTCAAATTTCCCAATATAATGCCTCTCCATTCCCTCCCTCTCTTTCTCCACATGACAAAACAAATCTTCTAATTCCATTCTTTCAAATTTGTCACACTCGATCACATCGTCCATCAATCAATCCTCATGCAGGAAGCAATCCCATTTAGAGCCTACTCTCCGGCCACCACTGCCGGAAACCGGAAACTCCCGGGACGTGACTCACGTGATCATGGTGGTGCTAATAGTACTAGTGCTGGACATGTGCTAGTGGTGACCAATGGTCAAGAATGTCATGTCCAAAAATTAGTGTCAGAGAATTCAATCGCTATATTTGGCAAGCGCGGGTGTTGCATGTGTCATGTTGTGAAGAAGTTGTTACTAGGGCTAGGTGTCAACCCACCGGTCTTCGAGGTGGAAGAGTTGGAGGAAGATTATGTGATCAAGGCGTTATCAATGATTAATGGGGATAAAGGAGGGAAGGATGCTGATCAAGTGCAGTTTCCTGTGGTTTTTGTTGGAGGAAAATTGTTTGGTGGGCTGGAAAGAATCATGGCTTCTCATATAACTGGTGAGCTGGTGCCTATCTTGAAAGATGCCGGAGCTTTGTGGCTATGACTATAATCTCTTCTCTTTCCTTTACTGTTTCTGATCATTTGAGGTAGGGATACAGGGCACCTTGTTGTCCTCTGTCTCTCTGGGTCTCTTGTTCAATTTGTGTGTTGATGGAGATTATGTCGAAGCTATATAGCAAAAGGAAGACCTTGTCAGATGTAATTAAATCATAATTTTACTTCTGATGTTGATGTAGATTAACCATGTAACATTTCTTTGGAATATCATGATTATATGAAAGACTTGTATCTCTGATCAGGTATAAAATCTGTCTCCCTTAATTACATGTTTCATTTTCAACTTAGGACACATCTTTTCAGCTTCCATAGTTTGGTTTGAGCTCGTTGAGAGGTTTCACTTGCTCTTATTGTATCCCTTCTCTTCTTCTGCTCCACAAAATAAAATTATAGCCAGAGCTAGATGCCTGCGTTCCACAATCTTAGCCTCGACTGTAAAGTCATGTCTTAATATGTTTGTTAGATCAATTGATCAGTTCATATGCTTTGTCTCCCCTAAACATGAAATAATCAGACACGACATTATTAATTTATTCAATGGAAGATTGGTGTCGTCATTTTCTATCTATAGGGACTTATTCTGGGAAGAAGGATGTTTCAATCCCATGTTTTTTCCTGGAAATTCCATGTAGATTTTTTCTCCTTGCAAGTAAACATTGGATATCCCAGGTCCCAAGCCATATATATTTGAATATATATATAATTTGATGAAAAAACTAACCTACCCTTCCATTTATGTATTAATCTAACAAGTTGCTAATTGAATGCCTGTAGAAAATGGCATGTTGTTTTGGAAATTATAGAGCCGTATTGGAAAATATTTTATAGTTGTGAAAAGCTGAGAGCAAACACAACATGCCTACGGGATATTCTAAATTAAGGCAACGTACGTAGAACTAGCTGTGCCAAACAAACTACGTGATCATGACTAATGTGCTATGGAAAAAAAACAAAAGAAAGAAAGGGAAAGGAAGTAGAAGAAGAAGAAAAGGCAGGTGTATATTAGAAAATATCCAAAGGTTCCGTAAGTCTAACCATAAGATTCAGAAGCCCATATTAAGGATCCAGTAGAATTTGATAAAATCCCAACTTGACGACGTCCCATGTCAACATGCAGCCTGTGGTTCGTGTTTTTTTTTTCTCTAATTGTTTTTTGGATTTAGCTAGAGAGAAAGTGAGAATGTGGTCCATTAAATACGTGTATCTCAGGATTTGTTTGGTATTTCCATGTCTTTTGGCAGGCAAAAATAAAAGAGATAGGGATGGATCATCTTGGTACCCTTTGGGTTAATGCTCTCTATCACTTGGTGGGGCTCCATTGAATTCTAAGATAACAAAATTGTACCCACTATATATGCGAAGGTCAACTGATGACCCCGTTCCACTTTCATTTTATTTCCTGTTAACTTGTTTTTCAAAAATATGCTAAAAATTATATTTTAAAGTGTTTTTAAGTTATAAATATATTAAATAATATACTTGTTATGTTTTTAAAACTATTTTTAACATTAGCATATTAGAACAATCTAAAAATATAAAAAAAATTAAAAAATATCATTTCAAATGCATTCCCTTGCATTAGAGGTCTGGGAAAGTGCTGCGTTTTTTCTCACACATGAGTGCTGAAGTTTAGAATAATGAGGATGAAATGAACGTAACCATGTCACTTTTCCACGAAAGTGTTAAGAACATTGATTAGGACAATCGATAAGTGTTAGAATTTGATAAAATCCCAACTTGACGTCCCATATAAATTTGCTGCAACGACAGCGACGATGTCACCTTCACTTTGATGGGGGAAGGGGGAAATGGCAGCCACGCATGGATTGTAACCTAATGGAGGACTATCATGTTTTATATACACGTGTAATTCCCATAAGTATCTTG
Source organism: Populus deltoides (assembly GCA_015852605.2). Classification (NCBI taxonomy): domain Eukaryota; kingdom Viridiplantae; phylum Streptophyta; class Magnoliopsida; order Malpighiales; family Salicaceae; genus Populus; species Populus deltoides. The sequence continues at coordinate 19,625,460 of CM027573.2, forward strand.
TTCTAATCCACATTAATTTCTTTAAATAGAAGACACATAGTATTGGGAGCATCGCCCATGGAATATATCCCAGATATATATATATATATATATATATATATATATATATATTCATTGGATAGACCTAATCCCCGTCGAGTGATTTCACTGTATTATTGATTAATTTGACAATCACAAGCGAAGTTCTCTTCTGTCTTGGCCTCCTGGTGGATGCACAAAAGTCAAATATTGGAGTGCAGCTATTAAAACAGTTGAATGCTGATGATTTTGATTACGCAGGTTTGGTCTTTAACTAACTATATAGTAGTAGCGAGCTGTTGCGTGGTGGTTTTCAAAACTTATTTCCATTTCTTTTCTTAATGATTGGAATAGATATTTATAAAAATCTTAATAATTTAAATTTAAAAATATATGTGCTTTTTAGTTAAAATTCTCTTTGCTTGTCGATGTGTTTTTGTTTTGATTGATGAAGATACTTATTTTTTATAAACAAAATGATTTTTTAAATAAAAGTTTAACGCAATTAAAATATGTATCCGCCAGAATGGAAATGATTTAAATTAAGGAGTAAAAAAAATATTTCTCTACCCAAAAACCTCCTTCCTTATTCATTATCTTCTTTTTTTTAACAAAAACATTTTTTTAATTAAAATAATGATTCTTGAACAAAATCTTATGTAAAAATTCCAATCAACATAGTTATGTAAAAATGATTTATTTTTATTAATTTATGTTTACATGTGTGTATATACTAATTAATTTAAATGAAATATATCATTAATTAATTTATTGTTACTTAAAAATATATTTAACTTGCAACCTTTTTTTTCCTTACAGGATATATTTTTAGGATGTGAGCCGAGTCTAATGGAGATGTTTATAAAGACGCTCCACTAGTTTCAATAATTTGCCTGGTTTGAGTTCAGTATTTTTTTAATCCCTTTTTAGATTTTTATTTTTATTTTTATCATTTGATATTGACTTATTGAGCTTTGTGATTTGTTCAACTTTCCTTCTGTGGGGTTATCCCCATCTTATATCTCGGGTAGCAAGTTAGTCGGGTTAACATGAGTTGGCTCGATTTTTTATTCGGTTTTATCCTTTGCTATTAAATTATTGACCCTTGAGCGTTGTCATTTTTTTCACCTCCCTTTACACGGAGTTATTCTAGATGTGGGATGGTGAAGCATCTCAGTGTCCCCTCTAAAAATAAGCGGCACTCGATGGTGGCTGGAGTGGTGCGTGTTGCTTTTTGTTGTTTTTTTCTTTTTTCTTCTCTCCTACTTGATTTTCATATTGGCTTTTAAAAAATAAAATAAAATCAACCCCTAGGGTTTGTTATACTTAAGATTTCATCCTTATTCTCTTCATTATAATTTTTAAAATTTAAAATAATTTATGGAATAAAAGGGTTTTTTCAATTTCACTGAGTTTACAAGGTTTGCATTGTTTTGATATTTTTTCTCAAATGAAAAATATAAATAGCCTTATTTTAGTTTTTTATTAAATTAAATTTATTGATTGCATTGCTGACATTTAATTTGAGGCAATACTTGAAGAAATTTTGTTTTTGAAAATTTGTATTCTTTATTTTTTTCTATTAAGTTATCCTAATATCAAGTCTCGAGTCATGAATTTAGTAGGTTCTCCAGATTTGACTTGATATTTTTTCATTGTTTTTTAACATTTTTAGATCATGAATTAATGATCATAATCTAGAATTTGATATTTTTTTTTAAATTATGCATCATCTTAGTATTTGTATGTGATGAAAAAATAAATACGCAGAAGTATATTTCTAAAGCTTGGCAGTATAAATTCCACAAAACTAAGTGGTCCCAGATATGTCTACGTACCTCCACGTCAAAATCAAATCTCTCATCGGAGCCAGCTTGCCCCTCCTTCCAGCAAAACTACACATATGTGGTAGTTAACTATTACACGTAATCACTTGGCTCTTTGATTTTTGTCTTAATTTCTACAGTGACATGCCTTTTCAGGTCTCAAAACATCGAGTAAATGTTTTGATTTGGAGTTGCTTTCAGAGATTTAAACAGTTCTAATTAACTAGACTCTCTCTCTCTCTCTCTCTCTCTCTCTCTCACTTTTTTAACACGTAACGGGTGGCTAGGGGCAGCAGCATTTATGGATTTATTTATCTAGCTAGCCTAGGATCGTTAATTGTGTTAAGAGGTATGCTGTGCAAGTTTAATTTCAAGGCAGGGTTTTTGCCCTATTTTGGAGGTAGTGGCTACTGGCTGTAGCTTATTCAAGCAACCCAGACTTCTAATGGTCCCTGGCAAAGAAAAATAATAATAATAATAATTATGAATCATAAATATATCTTCGGGATGAAGACAAATGAATGAAAGAATCATGCAAATCAATGCTTGTATTGGACGGAGGTAATCAATGAAATCAATTATTCATAATTCAATTTCTTTTTATTTTATTTTGTAAAATCAAATATAGAATCGGTTTTTCTTTTTTTTTAACACTACAAGCATCAATATCAAATCAGCCTAAACAAATGATAGAGCCCAAGCCCAAAAAAATCTAACGTAGAAGAATCAAATAGGAAAAAAATAAATTTTGTTATAAAAATAAAAAAAAAAGAACAAAAATAAAAAGAGAAACATTGTTTAAATCCAAAGCGTTCTCTTTTAAATTTTTTCTATAGAAATCCTGATAAAACTTAATTCAAAGGCTCTGAGTATAGTTTTGAACGGTCCGACCCGGGGCTAGAACCGGGCCGGGTTGAAAAAAATTAGGGTATAGAAAAACCCGGTGTGACTTGGCGGGTTGACCCGGTGACCCGGCAAGACCTGGTCGCAACCCATTGACTTCTATTTTTTTTACGAAAACGATGTCGTTTTGATTTTTAAAAAAAAAGAAGTAATCCGGCCGACCTGGTGACCCGATCAAAACCCAGTAATTGGATCAAAATCTAGAACCCGGATCTTGAACCGGACCGGCCACTTGACAGGTCTGAAAACTGTGGCTCCGAGGAAACAAAATAAAGCACCAACCTGGAGAGTATGCTTAAGAATCATATTCCATCAACCTCCAAGAAGGAGGCCTGATTCCATTTTCTTGGTCTCAGATGCTACAATACATGCTCCGGCAAACATAGCATTTATAGTATAACTTATACTATATATATGCTATGAAGGCATGATCGATTTGTAAAAAACACTTTTTTTTTTTTCATTTTCTAACATGAAACAAACACTATAATATTTGCCAACAAAATATATTTTATTCTCAATTTATGAATAATGCTAATTTTAAGGAAAAAATAACTTTATAAAAGAGGAGACTGTGTTTTCCATAAAAACTAATGAATTACAATATGTCATTAACACCATCATTTAACTGCTTCTATCATTACCAATCAGGTCTGTATCCTCGGCGCATCCACTTATTGACATCAACTCAAACCTGTTGGGTTTTCCGATCGCAATGATTGTGGTTTTTTTTAATTTAGATTGTGTTTGTTTTTATGTTTAAAAAATATTTTTTATTTAATTTTTTATATTTTAAATTATTTTGATACGCTGAAGTGAAAAATAAATTTTTAAAAATTAAAAAAAATTTATTTTAATATATTTTTAAATAGTATTTTTCTAAAAAAACAAATACTACTATGATTTCAAATACCACTGATATTTATTCATTCGGCTCTGGGCAAGCCTTTCAGGTTGGGCCTTTTGTTTTTCACATAGATCGGGCCTTATCTCACATGCAGCTTAGGCCCTTGGCTGCAAAGTGGTGTTTTTTTAGGGGTGTCAGAAAATTAGAGCTCGTTTTACAACTTACAAGCAACATCAAGGAGAGATTCAGCGACGCCACAGTAACCCCAGAACACTCTATATAAAAAGCAGACTACCATTTTCCACCACCCCAGATCTAGCAACAACCTGGAAATGGCTTTCAACTCAGTACTTCGCAGAGCCTCCAAATCCTTCTTGCCTCTCGCTGTCCGCTCTGTTGGATCTCCCAGAACCTTCCCCAGAGCTATCCCCTCCGTTATCTCCGTTGAAAACCGCACCACTCTACGAAACTTCCTTCCATTTTCACACTTCTCAACAGAGGTCGCCGCACAGAAGCCAACCGCCGATGACAATCTGATTCGAGTCCTTGAAACTGAGATCGATTGCACCGAGCAACCCCAAGATGTCAGTTTTTTTCTCCCTTTTTTTTAACATAAACTGTGAGTTTTGTTCTTCTTTTATGCTATGATTTTTGGTCAATCATGCTTAATTAACATAAATCATCTAGTCTTTTAATTTTGTGGTTTAGAATTTTGTCAGCATAATACTCTGCTTTCTTTTCTCTGTTTAACTTGAGAGGAGTTTTACTTGTTGCCTCATTTTTATGTTCTTCTGTCTTTGAATTTTCAAGTTATGTGCTGGTAGAGAATAAATTGTAATGTCTTGGTGAGAAAAGAAACATTTTTTAATTAAAAAATGTGTTTCGTTACTGACATCTAAACAGGGAGAGAATATCCCAAATGAATTTCCTTTCAAACTTGGAGATAATCCTGGAGGGAGGACCATTTCGCTAAATAGAAAGCTCCAAGATGAAACTATCAAAATGGAAGCTGACATGCCTAATGTTTCAATTAATGTTGATGATGCCAATGGCAATGTGAGTACTACCAAGGGAAGTGGTCAGTATATGGAGTCTGGTATCACTGCTTTCCGCGATGAGATCAGAATTGATAGCTTGTCAATTAAAAACGTTATTCCTGTTTGTTTCTATCTATTTGTGGGGGGGTATATGAAGGAACGAAAGAGTGGATTGAGGAATGAAAGCTTGAAGACCAAGAGAATCGTGCTTTTGCAAAGAATTACCGCAGCTTTGCTGATCCCTTTGATTATCATATACAAAAAAGTCTCTTCCATTTTCCTACCCAATCTCTTTTTATTCTGGCATATAAATGAAGGGATCAAAGAGATTATGGCAGATTACGTTCACCAAGAAATGACCCGAAATTGGATCTTGGTCTATTTGAGATTGTTCCTTTTAATTGTAACCAAAGATGTTTTCTTGTCTTTCGTTTAGCCCCACAACAACCTTCCTCTTCCTTACCTGTTTTAGTTGTGGCATCTACTTTCATTTTAATGCTCCTAAGAAAATTATGATGAACTTGCATTTCGAGAACCTGATTTTAAGTAAGTTTTCTCCGAGGACCGTTCAATCTCTTAATCACTGGCTGGTTTTTTGCTCACTTCCGACATGGTTTTTCTTTGGCGGTGATTTGGATGAGAATTTCCATAATGGTCTCTTTTAGTTTTTAAGCTTTGTAAATGGTTGTTTCTAAGAAATAAAAAATGGGTGTTAGTAATATTTGTCTAGTTTTATGTTAAAGTTATTTATTTGAGTTTCAATTATGTTATTTTGGTATTTTCCTAGACTTGAAGGGTTGTTTCAAGTATATAATAATGATTTAGACTGTACTCAGGTTTTTTTTTGCAAAATTTGAATTGAAAATCTTTGACTTGATTTTTTTGTACCCTATCAAGTTTTGTATTTTCTTTGTAACTTTATGTCTTTAAAGTGATTAGTGATTTGTATCTTTAAAGTGAAGAATTATCTGTATGTGTTTCTTTGGTTTGTATTTTAGAGTGATGAACGAAAACTATTATTTGTGAGTGACTTGTTACTTTGTGATTAGTTGGTTGTTGGAATTTTTAAAATATAATTATGACTTTACTATAAAAAACAAAATAAATTTATAGTTTGATCATGAAAACTAGGTTGAATCCAAGTGAAATTTGGTTGAATCCAAGTGAAATTTGGTTTAATTTTTCTACAATATATTGAAATAAAAAAATATACTGAAATAAAAAAAATGGGGAATTTGAATAAAAAACTAAAGAAATAAAATTTTAAAAATAAAAATAATAAATTGATATGTTGTTAACTAAGTTTAAGAGTTCACACATCACCATCGAAGTAAAATAAATATTCTTTTATGTCAAGCAAATAAACTTGATATCCCTTAAAGTTGAGGGAAATTGATGATATTATAAGTAAATTAATTTAACAAAACTCTCTAATCAATTTCTTATTATCAAGTGATTTTAATATTGAATAAGTTTGAATAACAATCAATAGTATAATTCTGAACAATAAAAAATAAATACTTGAATTTGAAAGAATTACAATGATAATGTTACTTCTCACAACTTGCTAATGGAGATGATGTGTATTTCTTTTAAACCAAAATTAGGAATTAGTTCATAGTTGTTGAAAAATTAATAAAAATAGAGAGAGAAAAACGCTGCAGAGAAGAAGAAGAGGGGTTGTTTTTGTGTGATTTCTGGCCTTTATTCCCTCCCTTGGTTGTTGTATCTCATTAGGACTCTTCTCCTGCTTAGGACTCCTTAATGTTACTTCATTCCCTCTTCTTTATCTAATCATTAAGGTTGATTAAATCCCTTAAAATTTGTGTTGAAAACCAACTTTACTGCTCTTACAACTCTTCTGTAATTTAAACTCTGCTACAACTTAGACTTTCTTTTTTATTTATTTTCTTGCAATATTCGGCCATTCCAAATGTATTATTTCATTCTTGGAATGTTAGAGACTTGATTTGCACCTTTCATGGATCCTAAGGCCCACCGTTTATATGTTAGACTCTCGGCCGTGATGGGATGCTCAGCACCATTAGTTTCCCTCATCACATCAGGAGACCAATCTTGTTATTCAGTTTGTGTTTGGATTTTTGCCTTAAAATGATTTTATCTAACCTGATATCCTTCATAAAAGTTAGTCCTGGATGTGTAGATGATTTTGAGTTTTAAATTGCATGATTTCGATATCCGAGGCTCAAGATATGTTCGTTTGAATCTGTAGTGTGAGAGTAGAGAATTCTGCTGCAAATAGGATTTCGACTCGATTTCGCAGGTTTGATTATAAGTCCAAACGAACTCAAATTTCTGCCTATAATATCTTCCTGTAAAGCAAGCTTGATGTGTGTACTTTAAATTTTATTTGGCCCACATTCTCATTATTAAATTATACCTCGGTGAAAAACCTATCACAAGAAGTAAGGTTCGAGACATAAAATGTAAAAATTATTATCTTTTAGCAATTAATTCACAAAATCTCTTAGGCATGCCAAACTCATAAAAATAACTTCCAATAAACTCAAAATACATTAAAAAAACATAGTGTAAAAGGAATAAAAACATATATATATTTTGCACTTATCAACGAAATTCATATTATTTTGGTATCACTAAAGAACCTTATGAATTTGGTGGAGAAGTAATTTTTTTGACAAGGAACAAGTATTTGCAGGGTGGCCCGTTTATATGGTTGATGGTGATATCTGCTTGTTGTAGTGTTATAGTTTTTATTTTGAAATGTTTTGCTCTGATAAAAAAAATCATCTCAACTATCTTCACCCAATTGTTTAACCTTTCAGGTGAGGTTCCAAGATATGATTTATATTATTTTTTAACACATAATAAAATCATAAATATGTTTAATTAGAAATAATTCTTGAATTAAATTAAAATTTATAAATTTGAGTCAAAATGTTTTTTACATCCCTTTTAAAAATAATCTTTAGTCATTTTTTTTTTTGTCTAAGTATTCTACTAGCTTAACTACTTTTTTCATGTCTTATTTTTTTTAAAAAAAAAAAACTCTTGGATTATAATTCAAAGTTAAAAATCATTTCCATAAGTTTTTCGGTTAGAATTTCACATAACCTTTTTTTGACTTAATTGAAACAATCACTTCCATACACTTTTGCTGCTCTCTTAGACCTTAAATTCTCATTTATGATATTAGATCGATCTCTTAATTAAAAATATTCAACCAAGCTTCAAAATGCACGATATAATTCTCAAGCTTGGAAGGATTAATAAAACTAAGTGGTCCCACATATGTCTACGTACCTCCACGTCAAAATCAAATCTCTCATCGGACCCAGCTTGCCCCTCTTTCCAGCACAACTACACATGTTGTAGTTAACTATTACATGCAGGGCGAACCAGAAAATCTAATTAAAAAAAACTAAAATGTTAATTGTTTTATTATTTAAACTAAAAATATAAATATTATTAAAGGAGGCCTTCGGAAAAAAATTTCTTGCAGGGGCCAGGATTCCTGCCGGCCTTTCCTGTCTCCGCCGCTGATTACACGTAATCACTTAGCTCTTTGATTTTTGTCTTAATTTCTACGGTGATATGCCTTTTCAGGTTTCAAAACATTTAGTGGTATATAGTGTTTTTTTAAAATTAGTTTTTATTAAATAGTTTTTTTTTATATTTTATTTTTATCTTTAATATTAATATATTAAAACTATAAAAAATATCTAAAAAAATATTATTTTAATATATTTCTCATGTTATAAAACATTAAAAAACAACTTAAACGATGTTGTTGCTAAACGGAGCATAAGAATACATAAGAAGAAAACAAGCAAAAGAATAATGATTTGCTCGATATGTTTTGATATGGGGTTGCTTCAGATATTTAAATAGTTATATTTTGATTTTTTTTTCTTTACTTTTTTAACACGTTTTGAGTGGCTATAGGCGCAGCATGAATTAATATTGTTCTTGATAATATTTATGAACTTCATTTTCTATTGAAGAATAATATTTTATGAACTTGTTTAACAAGGACAGAAACTGAGGATCGCCTGCAGCATTTATGGATTTATTTAGCTAGCGAGATTTAAGGATCGTCAGCTGTCTTAAGAGCAGAGCAAGGGAGAAAAATTATAAAATGAAAATTTTTAAAATATTTAAGAAATATTTTCTTATTATTTTTTATGTATATCTAATAAGAGGGGTCTTGAGCAATTTTCATTTTATATTTAGGGTGTTTTTTTGTTAAGTAAAAACAATTTTTATTTTATAAAGCATAATTAACAAATATACTTTGCTTATTTTTAGAATTTTTTTTAATTAAGTAGAGATATTGAGTCATTTTACATTTGCTAATATGATCTGGCTGACTCTGCTTAAGAGGTATGCTATGCAAGTTTAATTTCAAGGCAGGGTTTTTGCGCTATTTTGGAGGTGGTGGCTATAGCTTATTCAAGCAACCGCGATTTCTAATGGTCCCTAGCAAAGACAAAAAGAAGTTAATTATGAATCATAAATATATCTTCGGACGATGACAAATGAATGAAAGAATCATGCAAATCAATGCTTATATTGGATGGAGGTAATCAATGAAATCAGTTATTGCAATATCATGAGAAATCAAGGTTTTGAACTACCTATTAATTGGGGATTTATGAATTACTAGAATGAAAATTGCTCATCATATCTAACACTTTAGCCCAACACACTGTATATTGTTTGTTTTGTGTCTTACCGTTCTTATAGTTTTGTTTCTGATTATACGAGTTTATTTTTGAGCCTGATATTCTAAAATGTGTACAACATGTTATCAACCAACACTATTAATAAGATCAGCTACTAAATCATCACCCGTCAATATGCAATTTTACATTATACATATTCTAAACGAACCCAAGAATAAGTTGAGTCATTTTATTGATAGAAATTTCAATTTCACATTGGTGTTAGAGCAGACAATTTTCTTGTATTGATCGAGTTTTTCTAATATAGCTTTTGCTTTACTGATTGATGACACAATTAATTATCCGTCGCTCCGACCCTTTATTTCCTTTCTCCCTTTGTACGCGAACTTAAAATGAAATTAGACTTATTTTAATTAGTTTTGATCACCCTCTCTAGTTTTCTCCAATATATATCCATGATATTGTCCTACTGAAAGCCTGGTGTCCTGAATTTAATTTCCATGCATATACGATCAGAATAACAGTGTGTGTGTGTGTGTGTGTGTGGACCTATGGTTGATTATTACGTGAAGAATTAGCTCTTTAATTTTGTCTTTAATTAGACTCACGATACGTTAACTTGCATGGATGAAACTGACTAATAAGGAGGAGACAGGAGGAAAAAGATAACAGATACGGAAGGACTAATTTAACAGTTAAGTATGGAAAATGGGTTGCTTTCAAAATTTAAAAATCAACACATCGTGTGTTAGCTTGAATTTTCTTCTACCACTTTCGGACAGTACTATTGGCACAATGTCATTGCATTGGTTAATTATGGCGATATTTTCTACTTGATAATTTGTTTCTCGGCGTAAACTACAGAAAAAACAGGATGTAATTACGGTGGAATTGTGCAAGGATTGTGACTTTGATGTGTGAACACGTACGTTGGTGGTTATGAGTTCCAACTTCAAACTATGAAGTAGACGGATATAACTTCAAGCCTATACGCTTCCATGGAGTAACGTGGAAGCTAAAAATAGCAAACAAATACAGAATATAGAAATTTAAATAACGAAAATGATTATAAATATCAATTTTAAATTCATAATTTTTTTTCCTCTCAAAAATAATACTTAAGAAGAGAAATAATAGTTAAGAAGTCTCTCTTCTCATCATGAGGTTTATAAAACTTTAATTAAATCAGAAACTCTACCTTAACTAAAAAAACAAAATAACAACACAAAAGTACAAAGAAAATAATAATAAAATCTGAAACAATACATAAAATAAGGAAAATAACAACAAAACTAGCTCAAATTGGAGGCCCGGGGTGAGATTTTTGATATCTCAAGATTCGACGGTTCACGTGACGCTAAATGGGCTATTTTAAAAAAAATGACATCTGAAAACTTCTGTAAAAATTTGAATTTGATCCAACAATCAGATCAGAAGTTATAGTCTTTTTAGGATATTATTCTTGTCTGGAGCGAACATACTTTCTCTTGGATTTAGACCTATCCCATTGATTTGTAAATACATCTGTTAGGTCATTTATATAATCTGTCTATGACAAATCCTTGTCTAGTTATGGTAAATTCACATTTGACTGCTCAAAATCACCTATTATCTCAAGCCCGACTACGGCTATAATAATTAAGGAGGATTGTTGTTTTCTCTTCTTAATATACCAAGTTTTCTCTCTTACCTGACTTATAATTTTAAGATCATACTGGTTTAAGAATATTTATTTTTGTTGAAAAAAATACAAGCACTAAGTCTAAGTAATATGTGTATAGGTTGAGCAAGAGTTTTTAATTTAAGTGGTTTCAGAATTCAAATTTTCTCACCGATGTCGCACGTCCAAAAAATCCGCGCGGCGTCGGCTGGCGATTTTTCATTTGTTATGCGTTTTACTTGATTTGATTGGTTCGTTGGAGTCGCCACCTAGTAATTGATTGCGAGCTACTAGGAAACCGGATGTACTGGTCTTGTCAGAGATTCGCGGGTAAGGAATTGGTTGTGGTTAGGGAAGGTATTAGCACCCCTAACACACCCTACCTGAGGTAAGCTGCTTCGCGACTTTGATGTGTTAAAGAAGTTTTAAAAATTCTGTTCTTTCATCGAATTTTAGAAATACGACTTACATGTAAGTTCATAATTCTTTATCCGTGAGCAAATCAAAATCTTAAATTCTTCTTTATTCTCACAATTTTATCATAAAAAAAACATTCATAAATAAAAAAAAATACAAACACACATACACTTTCACTATATTTTTTCTTTTCTTTTCTTTTTCTTTCTTTTTTTGTTACATCCACATTACAAATTAAAAAAATTCAACACTAAACAAAAATTACATTACATAATTTAAAAATTACAAAAATGGTCCCTAAAACTCCAGCAATTGCAGGGAAGGACTTCTGCAAGCCGGAACAGTGCCGCAGAAAGCGGTGGCGACATCGTCTTCCCACGCCAACTGGCCGGGCAAGCGATGGGTTCACGCGCCGCCGCTGGAAAGGCTGGAAACCGGTGGCCTGGCTCTGCTTCCTTTCCTTTTTCCTTCTCTACCGGTGGTGACAAACACAATCACCTGCAACCACAAACAAAATCGCAACAACACAGTCGATTTTAGATTTTTGTTCCACTGTTTTCAGATCCGCTTCCCTCCTTCCTCCCCTTTTAGATCTATTTCATTCTTTCTTTCTTCCCGGTTTGCTGTTCTTTCCTTCTTCAAATGGCAGATCTGGTGGATGCGGGTCGCGGTGTGGAGGAAAAGGGGGGCGTTTCCTGTTGGAGCTGGATCTGTGGGCTGTTGTTTCGTTGCTGTCTTTTGGCCGGTGAAGAAGCTGGAAGGTGGAGGCTTGTTTCTGTGGAGGCCGTCACTGCTGAAAAGATGATGGGGAGGGCTCTGTGGTGGAGGAGCGCGGCTGCTATTGTGGGTTTCTCCAGGTGTGGCTGGCGGCTGGAAGGGAACAGGGACTCTTGTCTGGCGACCCTGTGGTGGACGGGTGAAGAAGAAAGGCAAAGCTAGTGGGAGAGAGGAGAGGTGAGCGGCGGGGGAAAAGGAAAATCAAAACCAGGGGGGAAGGGGCAATGTCCCTCTTGTCTGCAGAATAGAGGGGGACGGAGAGAGGCACTTTGCCGGAGAAGAGAAAAAAAAAAGAGTGGTTTGGTTTGTTTTTGGCTGGGCTGTGGGAGAAGGAAGGAAAATGAGTGCTGGTCTTGGGAGATGTGGAAACGGTGGGTGTTGTCTGTGAAGGGGAGGCTGGTCTGGGTGTGTGGGGGCTGTGGCTGAGGGGAAGGAACGGTGATCAAGGGGGAGGGGGGCTGGACTATGGCCGGCTGTCACTAGTTGAGGGAGAAGAGAAATATCAGCCAAAAAGGGGTAGGGGGGGCTGGCGGCTGCTGTTTTTGGGTGAGGGAGATGAGAGTTAAGTTTTTCAGGGTTTTCCCCTTTTGTGTTGCCTCGCCCCAAATTGTAAAATGCCCCCCCTTTTTTTCACTGTAGCGTGGATTTTATAGGAGAAGTGTGGCTGGGCCAAAATCACAATGGTCCCTTAACTTTTCCTTTCCTTTCCTTTGTTTTTTGTTAATTTTGATTTTCTCTCTCTTTTTTTGTATTTTTAAAAGCAAGCAATATCAACGTTGACTTAACAAGAAAAATCAGTGATTGTAAAATTTACGCGTTAAAAGTTGAACGCGTTCAAAATACCTTTGAAAATTTAGATTCTTCTGAAATGACGTTGAAAATGCTAAAAATGATGCAAATATATCAAAAATGCATTTTTTGGGGTTTTCATTGTTTTTTGCCTTTTTTTTGATTTTTTCTGAAAATTTATCAAAAATATGGGTCAAAAATTGGGTAGCAACAACCGAAGTTCTCTTTTCTAATTGAATAATTTCAAAACCAATTTAGTAATGGTCCTGGGTGTGTAAGTATTTGTGCGCATATATATATATATATATATATATATATATATATATATAACCATTTTTAATGTCTGTTCTTAGAAACACATTTTCAAACAAAATATATTTACTTTTATTTAATATTTAATATGCCATCATTTTATAGAAGAAAACATAATTAATAATTAAGAAACAACTGAACTTTAGATACCCATTAAATGCTATATCGTATGTAAATTATATTGTTTCCGATTTGAAAATTTAAAATCGAAACACATTTTTTAAAAATAAAATCTTAAAAATTATTAGAAACTTGCAAACTTTTTCAATGAAACAGCTTGGTTTATCTCTTCCAAGTACTTTTCATAACATCATTTAGAAATTTGTTTGCATCAACCTTGTTAATATAAACTATCATTGCGATTGACTATATTTATATGACTTCAAATTTTGCAGTAAATTGAATTGCAGGTAACATTGACCTGCTAATAAGTTAAGTAATTGATGTTCTCAATGCTCTGCTGTATAACAAGGAAACATGTTTGACAACAGAGTAACATGCTGGTTAACAAAGCGACATGCAGGAAACAATGCATAGAGTGGGGAAGGGGCGTAGAGATCAGTAGAATGAAGGCTTAGCCCACATAAAAAGTTTTGTTTTTTTCCTTCTAGCCTTTATATCACTGCCGGTGAGAATCTTGACAGTTTCAATCCATATACCGCCGGTGATTATATCCTCTCAATTCTCAATCACTACTGTAAGTAGAAAGTCACTTTTCGCCTTGGAACATAATGTGAATAGCTATATTCCGTGCCGCCTATGGTTCCATTTTTCCAAAGACCTTGGCAAAATTATAGCATTATTCTCTGATTTGTCTCATATTTATGTGATGTGTTTCATTTTCTGTCTCTTCTGTTACTGTTTTCCTCACTAACTCCTATTCCAACATTATACACTCGCCGGTATGAGGAAGAGGTACTATAAGACTACTACACCCAAAAATTTTCAGATTTAACAAAATTAGTCCTCATAAATATTCGATCCATCAACTAAAACTTGCTAGAAACCCTTGAAAGTATTAATTAATTTGAGAATTTTCGACAAGCTTTTTCGCAAAATTTAATGTAGTAGTAATGATTAGCCGAGCTTCATAGAAGGTCAAGGTAATTTACCATTTAGAGCTTACAGGATAACAAGGGAAAGGAGAAAACGAAAAGAACAATGGAGGCATGCCAGAGCAAAAAGAAATAGAAGCATATCAGTTCCTGCCGAAATCATTTTCAGCATAATTCCAGTTGCTGGTAGTTTGTGCTTCAAAATCATGATTTTTTTGTTCTCATCTCGAAGTTTCTGGGAAAGATGCCAACATAATCTGTTCTGAGAGACAATTTTATGAATTCTATAATGCCCAGAAGTGTTGAAAATGTCCACAAAGAAAGATAAAATCTGTAGAAGGTAACCATAACCGTTGCTGTACAAAAACAAAATCCAAAACAGCTTAAGTTTACTTGTAATCCACTAGACTTGCCGACCATCCAATCAAAACTAGTCTAGCCATTGTACACAAGCGAGAGCCTTTGATTGGACATAGCTCAGCCTGAGAGTTCTATATAATATTTTATCATTGACACATGTCACTCAATACTTCCACTCTCAATTTTCCATTCCTTGCCATTACCATGGCTGCTTGTATTTGCAATCACCCCTGAGGCTTCATGGGGTGCCATGAAAAGCATTGCTTTTGGAGTCCTAAGAGTTTTAAATTAATATGTATATCTTACTTAAGCATCCAAAAAACAGTCAATTCGATTAACGAAAAGCAAAACGTATGCATAAAGTGCTTAAAGGAAATGTTGATGCTTAATTAGCTTATAATAGGCTCTGATGTGATCATCATTTTGGGTCACTGCAACACTCAGGAGAGAAGGATTTATGAGAAAAAATAATAAATGAAAGCAACAAAACCACTATAATCTTCTGAATTTCTATATCGCAAAATGTAGGTACCTGATCTCCATGCAGCCAATGAGCACGACTATACTAGGTTGTGATTACAAAATTTATCCAGAGGTTCTGTTTGGCAAATAATTAATTGTATATCGATGAAAACAAAGCTTGCCTTAACCTAACAGAAGAAGGAATAACTCATGCAAGAAAGGCACGTTATCGTGAAAGAAACTATTTGCATAGATACTCGCACAGTATTGAGATGATCAATTTCTCTAAAGAAATAGACAACGAATGTTGACATAATGTACCTATAGGAGAGGGAGAAAGGAAATCTTGAATAGAAAAGGAAAATATTACTAAATTCTGTGATGCATCATAGAATTAATTACTAGTCGCAAAAATAGTTACAAAGTACATTACCAAACAGAAAATAACATATCCGACGACTTCAGAAACCAACAATCATATAACAACAATTGTTGTTGAGATGATGTCTCCAAGATAATCCATTACCATTATAAAAAAAAAAAAGAAGAGGAGAGCTTCGAAGTATCCTCTGCTATCTGGCAATGGAGAGAATGAACATGTCCAGTCCTGAGCTCCCTCCAGGATTCAGGTTTCATCCAACAGACCAGGAGCTTATCATCCATTATCTGAAGAAGAAGGTCTCATCTTCTTCATATCCGGAAGTTTCTATAATAGCAGACGTGGATATCTACAAGTTCAATCCGTGGGACCTTCCAGGTGCTTTATTCATTCTTCTCAACTAATTTCTTACACAGCAAAGTATGCTTTTCTGTCACTCAAGCAGTACATATACGCTCTTAACTCGTAATAAAAGATAGGGATTTTCTTGCTTTTTTATTTTTCAAAACAAAAAAAGGAAATGTTTCTTGCTTTTGTTTGAGATATCTTGAAGCATTATTCTCTTCGCTCATTGTTGTTCTGTTTACCTGTGCAGGAAAAGCCTTGTTTGGGGAGAATGAATGGTTTTTCTTCAGTCCTAGAGATAGGAAATATCCCAATGGTGTCCGTCCAAACAGAGCAGCAGGATCAGGTTACTGGAAAGCAACAGGAACCGATAAACCAATCCTCACCTCCAACGGATCACAGTGCCTTGGCGTGAAGAAAGCTCTAGTATTTTACAAGGGCCGGCCTCCAAAAGGCACGAAAACAAGTTGGTTTATGCTTGAGTACCGGCTTCTTGATGATACCCATCATCTGCATAGGCTCAGGGGGTCGATGCGAGTAAGTCTTGTAAGCTGTTCTTTAAGATAATACCTGTGAAAACAAAAAAACTACGAGTATTGTTGGTTGTGAGAGTATGGAGTAGAAACAGTATCATACATAGGTACATGGAACTGTATAATATAACCGCTTCTACGTATGATGAAACTTCTTGTTTCATGAAGGAAACTTCTAAATTAAAGACAATAATAAATAGATATCAAAGAAGTGGAAATTGTTTTTCCTACGCTAACATTATGGCAACAAGATGACTTCTTATAATCAATACGTAGAAGCCTATGTACTAACCATTTTTACCTTCTGTAGTTCAGTTCATTGAAAAATGAATACAATGATATATAACAGCTTCTATTTTCATCTTTTATTTTAAAATTATTCGTTTTTACCACAAAACTTTCACAGACTGACTCTTAGTGTCTTCTTCTCTAGTTGGATGATTGGGTTTTATGCCGAGTTCGCCAGAAAAGTAACACGCAACAAAATGGAGAGAGTCTTTGCAGCAGTTTTGGCAGCTTCTCTCCATTTATTAGCTTCGGGTGCTTACAAGGTCAAGAAATGTTCAAGAAGAGCAATACCCTTAAAGACTATTATTATGATCTTCAGCCCTGTCTTATGGCTCCTCCAGAAAGTAAAGAGGCAGATGAGCAAGAAATAGTTGAGTTCCAAGAAGTATCTCCAGGATACCCGATCTCAGGCGTGGATTCAAATTCTCAACAAACAATGGTCTCCACCGTCAAAGAGAGACTTGAATATATCAAGAAGATACTCTCCATCGGAGCTTTTGAAGAACTAGTGCCAGCAACTCCAAAGAAGAGGTTTCATGTATCCTCTTCGAATAAAGCAGAAAATGAATGCCTTTTCGAAGAGACACCTTCACCACCGAAAAAGAGGCTGCATATATCCTCTTCAAATAATGCAAAAAGTGAAAGCATTTTTGAAGTTTCTTCTCCTACTGTTTCAGCCTCATCTCAGCAGAGCTTTGAGAGCTCTTGAAATATATTTATCATCTAAAGCTCGTGGTCATGGACTCATGGTGATCAATATCTATAGATTATCTATCTATCTAGATCTATACATGAAAGGTGGAACCACTTGGATAATAAAACTAGTATTGTTTGGAATTAGAATGCTACGTAGACAATTTACTAGTATGGTCTAATGCATGCTAAGTGGATCGTGTGTGCTTCCTTCCTTTCTTTTTCATTGTCAAGGATATTTTGACATGACAATTTTACTTATTGAAATTATGAAGAAAAGTCTCGAGACATTTTTCTCATTCAACATATAAATGGAACATATATAATATCAGTAGAAATCTCCATGCTCCGTTGAGGGTGAGTTGAATACCAACCTGTTTGCATCCTCAAAGAAAAAAAGACGATAATACTCAGATCATAATTATAATTAAACCCTGATATATACGCTAACCCAGCTAAATTAAAGATTTCAAGGTTTTACACACAGACACACTACATTGTCATTACGAGGGAATTGAGGTTGTGATAATTAATGGTAGGAAACTACTCATGAACTGTGCTAAACAAGATACAAGTGTGGACTTTATGCCATCCATTAACAAAAACCTTTGCGGAATCAAGGTTTTACACACAGACACACACATTGTGATTGAAATAGTGTAATTAAGTGTGGACTTTATGCCGCCTTCTTCTTAACTAACTTTGGTTGATTGATAGTTGAACTCCTCGTTTTATTTTATTTTATTTTTTGTACATGGTTATTTTAGTTTAATAATTAGGTTATGAATTTAATATATTGACTCAAGTTGGGTTTTTGATTTTTTTTTTAAATTAGTTTTTTTTTTCAAATCATTCTTCAGCATTTGATTTACTGGTAATTAAGTTTTAATTTTTTTTATTTTTCTATTTATAAGGTTATTTTATTCTCATTTAATTTTTGTATCAAATAAGATCGTTGAAACCTTTTTAAAAATATTTAAAGGGTATCTTTTTATAATATTAGCAAGCATTCATTATTTTTATTAGACATTGCCATTTTTTTTTAATATTGTCATTGGTTTTTTTTATATATAATCATATTATTAAACTAACTAAGTTTATGGGACCCATTTGAATTAATGGTTCCCAGATTTTTCTCTCCTTTAAAAATGTTATTACTGTCAGGGCATCCTTTTTTTGCGTTAAAAACAAGTTGATCGGACCTGTAACATAGCGTGAGTCATCTATCTAGTTAAAAAAAACTAAAAAGAATTGGAGTTTCACTATAAACATAGACACAAAACATTGTGAATTGAAATAATATAGTTATCTTTTTTCCATTCTTAACAAAAATCAATGGCCTGGCTATTAGGGGTAATACATTATTTTTCTCATGACTCATTGGTCATCGTTAGATTGATCGGGAATAGATCAATTTTTTTATATTTTTAAAGTATAGTAGGATGATTGAATCACCCTTAAAAGCAAAAAAAAAAAAAAGCATTTAGGAACTTTTTTAAATTTCTACTTTTAAAAGCACAGTGAAATGATCAAATTACCCTTGAAAACACATTTTCTTTTACTAGCATCCATAGGGTTTTTTATGTTTTTTATCCTAATTTTTTTTATATAATCAAGTTCAATGAAGGGCAATTTGGTATTTCACTAAATATACAAATTTATTTAAAAACCAAAAGTGGTTGACATGTGTGGAGTCTCTCGACGGCCCAACACCGCCTTCAACGACGGCGTTGGAAGCTTCCCGATGTTCTCTTCTTGATGGTCAGACATGTGCACACAACGACATAGCGGTTGAGCTCTTGTTGACTTTTTTCTTAATTTTTTCTCTCTCCTCGCCTCGGGTTTCACACCTGCCCTTCCAAAAAATTAAATGTGTCCTCTTAGTTTGTGTTTGTATTAGTTTTGGTCCTTATTTTTTTAATTGCTATTTGTTTTGCTTTCCATACTTTCTGAAGTTGATTTTGTTTTTCAATATCATCTTTCAACATTTAATTTCATATCATTTTTTTTATCTAATTTGTTATTCATTATTTTGATTTCTATTATTTTGTTTTTTTATTGTTTTTTTGATTTATTTTATTTTTTAATTTTGTCCTTCATTATTTTATTTTATTTATTTTATATTTGGTTTTCATTTATTTTATTACTATTTATTTTGTTTTTTTAATTTTATATTAGATGTTTTGATCAATAAAATCGTCTTATAAACCATTACTTCTCACTTCTTGTTCCATTAGTTTTACAGGATAAAACCTTATTGTCCATCATTTCCATGCACTCGTGGCATGTTTTTTTTTTTTTTATTTTTAAAGGGGTTTTTAAAAAAAAAAAATTTTTTATTTTTTTATTTCAGATTAATATTTTTTTATATAATTTTGATATGTTGATATTAAAAATATTTTTTAAAAAAAAATATTATTTTCATGCATTTCCAAGCAAAATCAACTTTAAAAAATAATCGTTATCATGTTTTTAAACACTCTTAACTTATAAATACAAATCGTATAAGGTTAAACCTTAAAGTTATACTACCACTCATCAAAGCTTGAACTAAATTATTGTTAGTATAAAAATTTAAACCCTAATGTAATATATTTTAAACTGGAATGCTACACTCATAAACCTATTATGTTTCTCGAGAGATATTCACTGATAGTTGGAGCATTATTTTAGCCATATGAGTCTGCCTAGTTTCATGAACATCTATAAAAGTTATGTTGATTTTTCTTAGGAACAACATCAGTGGCGGCGGAGACAAGATTTTTTAAATGAGAGGAAAATTATTAAGAAATATTTAATATTATGTAGACATGTGTTGTATTGAGAAATCAATTTAAAATATATATATATATATATATATTAATTTATATTAAGTAAAATTAATTTAAAAACATTTATAAAATGAAAAAATTTACATTATAATTATTATCTTCAAGTTTTTATATTTTAAAATCGCTTCATAATAATATCATCATCAATCTCATAAAAGATATATTTCTCAGTATATACAACTAAACTATTATTTATGTGTTTATCTCCCATCTTATTTCACGATCTACTTTTAATAATATGCTTAGCATAAAAAATTCTATTCACTATAACAGTTACAACCGGTAGAAGCACACCAGATTTGTTATTCAATAGTATTATAAAAAAAAATAGTAACAGTGTAAACTAAAATATGTAACTAATATTTTTTAGATCATTAGTTATGTTTTTGAGCTTATATTTTTAAATTTGGAGCTTTCTTTTATAAATAATTGGTAGTGATAGTATGCAAAAAGTAGAGATTAATTAAATTTTTTTCCCAGATCCAAGTTATTGAATTCTGTTAATAGACTTGACAATTACTTTTCAGTCCCTAATTAATGAATAATGAAATAAAAAGTAATTAAGTAATTTTAGAACATATTGAAGCACTCTATGTCTATGTCTATGTCTAAAAATTAACAAGTCATCCATACAATATCAATACTAAAATTTCAAAAAGTGGGTATGACATATATCAGTCAATACAAATAAATCAAGAAAGAAAAAGATAAAAGCGAGAGGGAGAGAGACAGTAACATACCAGAAAGAAGATGTAAAGAAATTGACAAGAAAAAAATAACCAGAAAATAAAAATTCTTGAGATATAAACCCACAAGTTGTGGTCTTTCTCTAGCCACTTCATTTTCTACTCTTTTTTTTTTTTGTTTATTATTTTTTGCAAGATATAGGCTATTATATTAATATTTTAATATAAAAAAAATATCTTGCAAAAACAATTAAGGGGCAATTGCCCTCTCTTGCCCCAGATAGCTCCGTCCCTGCACAACACTATTCCTTATATAAATAATATTTTGGCTTCTTGACAAATATATATATATATATATTTTACAAAAAAAAATCCTACTGTCATATCACAAATCCACATAAAATACAAATATAAATAGAAAAACTTGCAAAGAGTAAAGAAAAACCAAATAATTAAAAGAAAATCCAACAGGTGTAGTTGATTTATTGTTCCTGCACTGTCTATCAAGACACAATCTAACACTGCTTCTATTTTTTTGTCCTTTTAAAGTATTTCTATTTTTATCACTAAATAATTTTTTTTAAATTTAATTATCGTGTTCATTAGAAATTAAACTTAGTAATTTGTTTTGATTTTATTTTTATGTACTTATAAAGACAAAAGAAAAAACCAATAACTATGTTGATATTAAGCTTGTTGTTCTATATTGCAAAATAGAATTCAATTTAATTGGATAAAAAAAAATTAAGACTTAAAGCATCAAATTTGACAGTGAGCAACAAAGCATTGCCTTTTTTTTTTTTTTACTGACACCATTTATTCCACGCTTTTTGTTAGTTTTAGCCTGTAGAATTTTATCATTTTCATTTTAGTCCCTATTGTTTTTAACTTTTATATTTTAATCCAAAAATTTATTTTAATTTCATTTCAGTCACTTGGTTTGATAGAAGAGAGTAACTCATCAAGAAACTTTCATTATTAACGAGAAGAGTTTTATTAAAGTATTTTTTATATTGAAAAAAAAATAAATCAAGATTAAAAAATATTTTTTTTCGATTTAATTTTGTATTTTCAGACTAATTTAGACGTATTTTGAGTTGGGAGATTCATTTGTTAAAACTATAAGAGTGTTTATTAAGTGCTTTTTAATTAAAATAGATTGAAAATTATATTTTTGGATCAGAAAAACCCTGGTTTTATTTTTTATCAGAAAATTAATGAAGCTTTTAAATTATTTTTTATTTTATAATATTTCAAGTAAATTATTATAATTTAATTATTTTATATTTAATATAAATTTATACTTTTTTAGTACTTTCTAATTGTTTTAATATATTAATATTAAAATTAAAAAAATAAAAAATTATTTTAATATATATTCAAATAAAAAATACTCTTAAAACGAAATTAACATTTCAACACCTACACCAAACAGAATTTTAGAAGTTAGATGGGGAGAAACCCAAGGGGAATTGCCAATACAATTGAATTAATCTTTCTTTATATTTTGAATACAATTTTTAATCCAAGTTATATCACGATAATGAATAATTAACAGGAATGTAAATGACAAATGATCCAAATTCAATTCTCAAATTAAAAAGAAAAATTAAATCCAAATTTAAACAACAATTATAATAATAAAAATAAAAATCCTAACAATGTAAAAAATTCTATTAATAAACATTTCCATATGTTCCTAAAGATTCAATCTTATAAACAATGAGAGAAAAAAAAATAAAAAAAGGATTAAACAATAGCCAGGCCAAGCTGTTAGCTTTATTTCCACGCTGTCGTGCTGACCCTCGAAAGAACCGTGGAGGTGTTTGTCTTTCCACTCATCCACTCCTTTAAAAATCTTAAAGCCGCTTCTTTATGTCCCTTTCCCTCCCCCAATTTTGAACCACAAAGCAAGCAAGAAAGCAAGAAAATCAAAAGCAAAAAACCCATCGCTAACTAACTCACAGCAAAAGCGCACGAGATGTTCAAAATCTTTAGAGGAAGAGATACCACCGCCGACTCCTCACCGCAGTCATCCTACTCGCCTTCGTCTTCGTCCTCCTTGTCGCCGTCCCCGTCGTCTCCTCCTGTCACCGGACCGGCGAGGCCGATCCGACTTGTTTACTATGATGAGAAAGGGAAGTTCCGGATGGATTCAGAAGCGGTGGCTGCTCTCCAGCTTGTTAAGGAACCAATCGGTGTTGTTTCGGTTTGCGGTCGCTCTCGACAGGGAAAAAGCTTTATTTTGAATCAGGTTAGTGAACTATTTATGGTTTTTTGGTTGGTGAAAGTTTGGGGTTTTTAGGGTTTGTGATATTTTAGGGATTTAATTGGAATGGCGTTAGGATTTTGGTAGTGGAAAAGTTGAGAATTACGAAATGCAGTGTTTCTTCCGAGTTGAAGTGATTAAGTGCATGAATTGTTTCATTGAAAGGGTAGCTTGAAGATAATTAATGGAATGGAAGTGAAGAGGTAGTGATTTTTCACCTCCTTGAGTAATTAAGTGCATGGAATGGAAATTTATATAGTATGGGTTCTAGTCTTTTATTATTCTTTTTGTGTTCCTTATAATTTGGGCTTTTTTCGAAAGCAAGATTTGTTGAAAGTGCTAAGTTACGCCTGCCTTGTTTTCTTTGTTCAGTTTTAGAGGCTTCAATTACATTTATGAGTTACACATTTTGTATCAGCTGCCATGTATCATTCTTTTAACTAAAATGTAAATTAGCAGATTTATCACTCCATGTCTGCTTGAATTTTGTGTTGTAGCTTATTTTAGAGTTACAAGTTATGACATTCCATTTCTGCATCAGATCTCATGTATTGGTTATTTTAACTAAGAGGTGTACTTGGACTTTGTGTATTGTAGCTTCTTGGCAGGAGTAGTGGATTTCAGGTAGCTTCCACTCATCGGCCATGTACTAAAGGACTTTGGTTATGGAGTGCGCCTTTAAAGAGAACTGCTCTAGATGGAACTGAGTACAATCTTTTACTGTTAGATAGTGAAGGCATAGATGCCTTTGATCAAACGGTAAGCCCATTTACTTTATAAGGATCAACTGATAAAATTATCTTGTTGGTTGTGTTTGAGCAGTTCCAGAACTGATGGACTGGATTTTAATGAATTTCATTACTCATAGAATGTTGTAGTCTGTGATTCCTTCTTATTTATAATTAACTCCATATCCTTTTTATTCTTCATTTCCACTCATCTGCTCTTTTGAATTACACAGTAATCGTTCAATTATTCCTGTTCTTGTATTTTGTCACCATGTGAACTCAATCTATACTTCCTCTTTGACAGGGGACATACAGCACTCAGATATTCTCCTTAGCTGTCCTACTATCCAGTATGTTCATTTACAATCAGGTAAGGGAAAGACCTTAGCCTTCCTGACTAAAATTTCTTGTTTGTGTTTAGTTGATTTTTGTTAAAAGTACCTTTTTTATCATGTTATAATGCATTTGGGGGATTCACAATTAATCTTTGCTGTTAATATTGTCTCATCTCTCTCTTTGCACTGGATTTTTTATTTGTTGGCCTGTTTATGTTCTATTTAGATGGGTGGTATAGATGAAGCAGCACTTGATCGACTCTCTCTTGTCACTCAAATGACCAAACATATTCGTGTCAGAGCTTCTGGAGGAAGGAGTTCAGCTTCTGAACTTGGACAGTTCTCCCCAATCTTTGTTTGGCTTCTAAGGGTATTATTTTCTTATATTTAATTTCATATGGCATATTGATTCCTGTTTTGTTTTGAAATATTAACTTTTAATTTTACATAAAACCCTTAAAATGGTTTGCCTGATTCCTGTGCAGGATTTTTATCTAGATTTAGTAGAGGATAACAAGAGAATAACACCCCGTGACTATCTAGAGCTTGCTCTAAGACCAGTTCAGGGAAGTGGAAAAGATATAGCTGCTAAGAACGAGGTAAGTTCTAGTTCTTTCTAACTGCATTTTTTTTTTCTTAGTAGCATGGACTCCTTTGCAAAGGATCCTCTACTTTTTCAGATATTTGGACAGGATATTTTAGATATCCTTTTTCTAGGCTGATCTTACCTGAGTTGTGCTGGTCTATGGAGCACTGGAGTTTCTTTTGTTATTTTTTCATGTTCAAGGTTAACTAATTATGCATTGATAATGGTCATAGATTCGGGACTCTATTAGAGCTCTATTTCCAGACAGAGAATGCTTCCCCCTTGTGCGGCCTTTGAACAATGAAAATGATCTCCAGCGTCTGGATCAAATATCGGTTAGTACCTTATGCTATGTGTGCTTCTCCTTCTCTCTTTCATACACATGCACATTCTTATCTTCTCTTACTGGTGCACCATGTGTATTGAAGCCCTTTTTTCATATGCAGTTAGATAAACTAAGGCCTGAATTTAGAGCTGGGCTGGATGCATTGACCAAATTTGTTTTTGAGAGAACAAGGCCCAAGCAAGTTGGCGCTACTGTAATGACAGGCCCAATCCTTGTTGGTATTACAGAATCTTACCTGGAGGCTCTCAATAATGGTGCTGTCCCAACAATATCTTCTTCATGGCAGGTATGCATCCTGATTTGAATATTTTTTTTCAAATCATGAAATGTTAATATAGCAGATGCCGTAGTCCACATGTAACCCTCAAATATTCATTAAATTTCTTTCACCCATACACTACATTGTTGGGCATCTGTATCAAAGTGGATGAATTGTTTTCCCCTGGAAAATGAAATTAGATTGTATTTCCTGTTCTACATGCCTGAAACTCAAATCAGATGAATCTGTCTACTCATGAATGGACCTATATTATTTGAAAACAAGTGTATAACTTATTTTGTTAGCTCAATCAATACATATGATCTTGGATTATTAGTTATTATCTGAAAGCCGAAATTATTATTATGCTTCCTTGTGTTTTTCTGACTAAATCTAAGTCTGTCAAGTTTCCTGTACTGAACATTGTCTCAAGGTTATAAATGAGTTTAATCAAATGTTTATAGGTAAATTAAATCCTGTGTCCTAAAAATGAATATTTAAATGATGAAAACAGTTATCCAAACCAGCTTATAGTCTCTCTTGAAGCTTGGCTAGTTGACATGGAGTGGACAAAACATGACAGAACATTGGCATAAACCAAATGGTTTATGTGATAGCATATGTGAAGATGTTTTAAATTATTCCATCATTAAGCTGGTGTGAAGAAATTGTTAATCTGCAGTTGAATTTGGAGCAATATATAAGCATTTGACCTAAAGCCAACTGATTTTGCAAAGAATCCAAAATCCCATCTCTCTTTCTGTGCTCCTTGCAGTTTATAATCAGCTATTATTTTCTTTTAATATCTCATGTCATGGAAAGCAGATGCAAAAGTGACAGCTAAGTGTTGGCAATGTGTGTAAGTATCAACATGTAATTTTCGTAAGAGTAGGAGTCACATGGTTATTATTATTTACCGATACAGCAACAATATCTTTATGGGTAAATCGGTCTAAGAACTTAAAAATTCAATAATACAAGCCTGTATATGCTTAAGTCTCCTGCTTCTTCTTTGTTGTCATCTTCAGGCAGGAGGTGTAAATTGGAAAAGGAGAAGGAAAAGGTCATAGGTTTTTCATCAAACATGATCAGAATATCACAAGTCATAGATTCAATATATGTTTTGAATTTGTGAAAGTACAATGTTAATCAAACAATTGGAAAGAAAGTGATATTAATTTCTATTTTACTGATCACCAAATTGTATGAGCAAATAGATGCTGGATCCACAATCAGAATTCTTATCACACTTTGAATGTGGAGATTTACCCCCTTTGGTTGATTCTGTGAACTTGTTTTTTCTACTTCCCTGTTTTAATCATGTGGTACATAAATATGCATGATTCAAAGTGCTTTTACAAACTAATATAGAATTTACAAACGGGATAAAAACTTCTAATCTCAAAAAGTTCTTGAAAGAAGTTTCAATAAAGCAGCAGATCCTATTATAATTTTCTTTTTCATTT
Source organism: Populus deltoides (assembly GCA_015852605.2). Classification (NCBI taxonomy): domain Eukaryota; kingdom Viridiplantae; phylum Streptophyta; class Magnoliopsida; order Malpighiales; family Salicaceae; genus Populus; species Populus deltoides. The sequence goes on from CM027573.2 coordinate 19,652,334, forward strand.
TTCTTCATCTCTAATATGTCGTTTTTCAGAGTGTTGAAGAAGCTGAGTGTAGGCGAGCATATGACACTGCTACAGAAATTTATATGTCGAGTTTTGACCGTTCGAAGCCACCTGAGGAAGTAAGTGATGCTCACCTCGTACTTATTTGAAGGTTTCCATCATTTTCTAAGTTTTGCAACTGTAGGTTTTTTTGAGAGAATCACATGATGAAGCGGTTCAAAAATCACTGGCTGCATTTAATGCTGCTGCTGTGGGGATTGGTTCAGCAAGGAAGAAGTACGAAGGGCTTCTCCAGAAATTCTTCAGAAGAGCATTAGAGGTAACAAATATTTAGGGTACTATGCCTTGCATGATGGGTTATTGTATTTGGCCCTTAGGTTTTAAAGTTGCTCTGGTGCTTGTAAGCTATGAAATGTAGAGAAGACAAACAAAAAAAGTACTTAAAAAGTTTTGCAAAACGACATGGAAAGGACATAGAAACCAATTGATTTGCATGGCATCAACTTGGGCTGCATGTTGGTTTACTCAAAGGCATGAGCTGTGGCCTGGAGATGTGAGCGTTGAATCAGTCCAATAATTTTTTCCAATTCTGAGAGTTAACTGGTCAGACTTAATCTAGTTGGAAGATTTACATCATATGAGGCAACATGTGCTACTAGAAATATTTACTGATTGCATGATTACTTTTAATTAGGTTTTGTTGTTTTTGTCTGTTCTAATCATCTATAATGTATGTCGTTGCAAAAAGTATTTTACATAATCTATTAGTGTGTCCTGATTGATTATTCATTTATGTTATATGGATGCTTATGTGTTACCATCCATCGAACATCCATGTTATAGTTTATACGGCAACTATCACTGTTCTTATATCTTGCCACCAGGTAGGTATAACCTTCACTGTAGTGTTGATATTTATGTGTCTGGGTGGTTGATGGTTTCTTTTTGCCACCCCACAAACATTGAGGTGGCTTATGGTGTTTGTATATGCATAGCAAATTTTGTTACCTTGTTTAGGTCTTTGGAGTTAATACACACGCACATCTGTTCTGTCAAAAACATGAAGCAAACCAACAAATATTAGGTGTCTGTACAGATGCCTACCTGGCCACATGCAAAAACAGGGCCATACTGTAAGGGGAACCAGCTTTAGCATTCCTGTGAGACACTAAGCTTCTCTTTGTGTGCTGATTTTGCTAGCAAGTGCACTTCCTGTACAATGCTCTATCTAAATTAGTGACATAGAAGTGTGATAGCTTTGCATAGAGAGTTCTGAATCATAATGATGAGTGAGAGACCTAACAAGCTACAGGGTCCAGCATTGCTTCAGGGTCCCACACAACAAAGAGACCTAACAAGCCAAAACATTCATCATGGCAATCAAAACTTTTTTTTCCTTTGCATATTAGCTAGGGTTAGAACAGTTCCTGGGTTTATCTAATTGATGGCTGGAAAATTTGTTAAAATTATGCAGACCATGGAGTGTGATTGCCAAGTTACTAGAAGTTGTGATATAACTTTTGTTTTTGTTAAAGCAGCAGGTGGTTTCTTTTCCATAAAAAAGGGAGGTAGATTTTGTATAGGATTACTAGTTTGGTACATATATATATTGATTGAAAATTGCATCTGATGCAGGATTACAAGAGGAATGCTTTTATGGAGGCAGACTTGAGATGTTCAAATGCCATACAAAACATGGAAAAGAGACTGAGAGCAGCCTGTCACGCTTCTGATGCCAACGTAGATAACATTGTGAAAGTAAGCATTTTCTTAGTTGTCTTATTGATTCTGCATGAAGTGAGGGGCCTCAAAGTTTGGTTACTTGGAATTCTATGCCTCTCTGTCTCTCATTGTAGGCTACTGGTAATATGTTTGAGTTTGTTAGATGCCTCAATTTTTTTTTTTTTTTTGAGATAATTTGTAAAATTAGACAGTAAAACTGCGTTCAATAGGTTTGGATGGGTCAATGCAAGGTCTGGGTTAGCACATGAAGCCTCTTCATTTGTTCTTTTCTCTTTCAACTTCCCCAGACATGCTATCCAGTTGTCATTAAGATCTTAGGCCTGCAGACGTGATTATTTGTCTGTGTCATGAACTGGTTTCATTGAATTATACTTTCTGATTTATTAAGATGTTGCTGAAAGAGCTGTTGATTTGGAGTAGCTGGAGGAAAAATTAAGGAATTCTGGCATATGCTCTTACATATTACTGTGATATTCAATGATAAATCTGCTGATGAAGCCAAGCTAGATGAGCTGTGATCAACTCGTGCTTGAGCTGTCAAATGCACATGTAAATGTCTCTGTCATTGATGAAAAGCTATTTAGTTATATTAGTGTCCCAATTATGTATGGATAACATGAATATTGCATAAGAGATGAGGCAAGCTGTATCTCCCTTGCCTGGGGGGCTTAGTTAGTAATGCACTTAAAATGACGTTCCAGACTTGTTATGTGGTTTATGGCAGTGTATTGAACTGGTTTGTGAGTGTCATGCAGGTCCTTGATGGTCTTCTATCTGAATATGAGACATCTTGTCATGGCCCAGGGAAATGGCAGAAATTAGCAATGTTCCTACAACAAAGGTCTGGATCTCACTCTCCCCTTCGGTTGTTTTAAGGTTTTCATTTTCTATTTTTTCCATCTTTTTTATAAACAAAAACTATTTCAATCCCCAGTTTGGAAGGTTCAATACTTGACCTTGCAAAGCGGCTTAATGATAAAATTGGATCCGAGAAGAGTTCTCTTATGCTGAGATGTCACTCAATGGAGGATAAAATGGCATTACTTCACAAGCAGCTAGAAGCTAGTGAGAAAGATAAGTCTGAATATATGAAGCGCTATGATGAAGCTATTAATGAAAAGAAGAAGCTTGCTGATGACTATATGAGGCGCATAAATGATTTACAAAGTAATCGTGGCTCATTGGATGAGAGGTGTTCTAGCTTAGTGAAAGCATTGGAATCTGCCAAGCAAGAAACATCCAATTGGAAAAGAAAACATGATCAAGTGTTATCAAAGCAGAAAGCTGATGAAGAGCAGGCAGCTTCAGAGATTGCAATACTCAAGTCACGGAGCAGTGCTTCTGAAGCAAGGTTGGCTGCAGCTCATGAACAAACAAGGTCAGCTGAAGAAGATGCAGCAGAGTGGAAACGGAAGTATGACATTGCTGTAAGAGAGACAAAAGCTGCTCTAGAGAAGGCGGCAAATGTGCAAGAAAGAACTAATAAAGAAACACAACTGAGGGAAGACGCACTGCGGGAAGAATTTTCTAGCCGTTTGGTTGTTAAGGTAATTGTTTCTGACACAGGCACTTGTGCTTGTGTACGGAGCAGAAATTTATAATTGTTGTTTCTTTATACGACCAGAAATTTATGATTTCTATATCAATGGATATGCAGGAAGATGAAATAAAGGAAAAGAACAGGAGAATTGAGTATGCGGAGCAGTGTTTGACTGCTTTAAATTTGGAGCTAAAGGTATGCTTCTTGGATCCCGTGACTGGGCACTAACCATTATATCCCCCCCTCCCCCACCACCACCAAATATGCATGCACCTTGGGTGAAAAACCTTATGGTGGTCACAATTTGTCCATTGGCACTTGCGGCAATTTAACTGTAACAAGTCCTTTGCAGGCTGCTGAGTCAAAAATGAAGGGTTATGGCACTGAAATATCATCCCTGAAGCTTGAAATTAAAGAGTTGGTTGAGAAGCTAGAGACTGCAAATACTAAGGCCCAATCTTATGACAAAGAAGCTAGGATTCTGGAACAGGAGAAGATCCATCTGGAGCAAAGGTATCAATCTGAGTTTGAGAGGTTTGCAGAAGTCCAGGAAAGGTGTAATCATGCTGAAAAAGAATGTAAGAGGGCTACGGAATTAGCTGATAAAGCAAGAGCTGATGCAGTATCTGCTCAAAAGGAAAAAAATGAGTTTCAGAAATTGGCAATGGAAAGATTAGCCCAAATTGAGAGGGCTCAGAGGCATATTGAAAGTTTGGACAGACAGAAAAATAATTTGGCTGGTGAACTTGAAAGAGTTCGTGTGTCGGAGTTGGATGCTGTCTCGAAAGTTTCATTACTAGAAGCTAGAGTAGAAGAAAGGGAGAAAGAAATAGAGTCACTTTTGAAATCAAACAATGAGGAGAGGGCTAGCACTGTTAAAGCACTTCAAGATCTTCTGGAAGATGAACGTAAAGCCCACAGCGTTGCAAATAAGAGAGCCGAAGACTTCTCTCTTCAGTTGGAAGTGGCACGGGCTAAACTCGATGCCCTTCAACAGGAGTTTACTTCAGTTCGTCTGAATGAATCGGCATTGGATAATAAGCTTAAGGCTGCTTCCCATGGCAAACGATTTAGAACTGATAATGTTGAAATGGGTGGAGGATCTGTTCAAGACGCTGTCACAAATGACAGGAGAGTAAATAAGAGGTCTAGGAGTACAACCAGCCCTGTAATGTTTACACAGCCAGAAGATGGTGGTTCAGTGTTTAAGGGGGATGATGATGATAATCAGAGTCAGCAAACTGACCAGGAAGATTATAAAAAGTTTACTGCTCAGAAGCTAAGGCAGGAACTCACAAAACACAATTTTGGTGCCGAGCTCCTTCAGTTGCGAAACAACAACAAGAAAGAAGTCCTTGCTTTATATGAGAAATGTGTTCTTCGGAAGTCATGAGAGTTTCATTATCGACATGTACAGGGGTGGTTTGTGTAGTTTAATAGGAGTGTTAGCGAATAGAATAGAGGTGTTTTATGCTCTAAATCGGTTGGTTACCTGTAGATTCTCCTAGTTTTGGTACTAAATACCAAGTTAGAAAAAATATTTTGCTGGAACGAACAGGGCTTGTTCATGCCGCATTGAGGGTGAGGTTTATGGTTTTTTTTTTTTTTTCTTGGTCTTTTGAATCTAAACCCCCGTAAGATATATTTATTTGAGTTCGCTTACGGTGGGCCATCCTGATCCGTAGTTGGGGTTCCTGGAGTCTGGACAGCTTGCATGTAACCACTGTGGCCCTGTTAGCTCTAGGATAGAAGATTATGGAGTGAACTTTATTATGGTTTCAGTCTTATTTTGATGTTCTTAAGTTTACTTGTGTGCATAATTCTCTGCTCCAAAGCGAGGTATGTGTCAATAGTCTTGTTGCAAATGAGTTTCCATTCTCTCTTTCCTTTTTCTTTTTCGAGAGAATGAGTATTGGAATAGGTTTTAAGGAGATACGCTTGTTTCTTGAAAAAAATCCTCAAGGCTAATCTGATCACTGCTGTTGGTTGGCACAGGCCTCTAAAATAAAGCTGACTCATAAAAATCTCCTTGTAATTAACTTGTGTTCGGTCTTAAGGAATTGCTGATCATGTGTCCGTCTTTGAAGCGTGTTCCTGTCCACACTGAACTGATGAGGACTTTCCATAGAATAGAAACTCTGTTGCTCTTCGAGGTGAAGGAAAGGGGGTGTTGTGTTTTAATTTTTTAAGTTGAGAATCCACTGGGGTTCGCCCCAATGGATGCCTGGTTAAAATTAGCAGCAATTTATCTAACAGTTTAGAATTCTTGGTGTTCATTGTTATAGCGCCAACTCGATAGACTCGTCTTGAATATTTGATGGTCGGGAAAACAGACCATGAGTGCCGATCGCAAGGAGAAAATGGGGAAGGTGAAAAGAGAAGCCGTTGGTAGTTGCAACTTCAAAGAAACTCTTGTATAGTTTCCCATAAGACGTGTGTGTGTCTTTTCCATGGAATGTCTCCTTTTTCCTCTCTTTTTTAATTATTATATTGTCCTCCCTATACAAATTTCCTTTTGGCTTCTTGAAATTTCAAACTCCAAAGCTGAGAACGATGTAAATGATGGTGCGCTACGGTTCTTCGAAGAAGAGAAAAATTTGACATGCCAACTTTCACAATTGACTTTCCTATGAACCCTCCCTCTCCGATTGGTTGCATGATTCTCATCATTGAATTTTTTTTGTCTGCCTGGTCTGCTTGGTGGTTAGGATAGTTCTCCGGAACATTCTGATATGGACGGAGGCTCCTGCCTCGTCAAATGGCATTTGGACACAGCGCTCGCCTTGGACTTTGTATTGATAAATTCTTATTTTAGAAAGAGAGAAGAGCCCTCCCTCAATCACGACAGTTTCTGCTAGTCAGGTTGGTATTATTTTCAATTCACCATTGATTATTCCTTAACATCTTTTGCCGCTCTTCTTTTTTGTGTTAAAATCTATCCTTTTGTTGGTACATGCATTAGATTAATAAGAGTGTAATATTACGTGAGCGCAAGTCTTTCAGCTTGGGGACTTTCCACCTGGGCAAAGCCAGATTCTACATTTCTTTGGCCAAATATTGTTTGTGGCTACATTTGGTAATACCCAATAGAACGTCGATGTCCAATTGGATTAGCTGTCATCGAATCAATTTTATATGCCGACACTATTTCTATACAACAGTATATACCGACAGAGATAATTAAGCGACCCATGAAATAAGATTTACCCAAACTCCATGCAATTGAACCATTAACAAGCTCATTGAAGAATCTATATATACAACTTACATGACTGGTGGGCAATAGTTACTAACAGTAAATGAACCAAAAATGGCATGCAAAGAAGGGGAGAAAAGATAGGCGACAGCACTACTAAGATACCGAGTCAGATGTTTAACACAAATGACCAACAGAAGAAAGATGGCCGGTATAAATCCTTCCCAAACCTCTACACTTTTGTTCCCTTTTTTTCATCTTTGGTGAAAAAAATGAGATTCTGAGATTTTGACAGTATACAAAAAAAGATTTTAGTAAATTTATATTTAATAAACATTAAGCATAAGCTTCTGAAAGAAGAAAGTATATTTGTAAACAATAATCGATGAAGCTCAAGCTAAACCCTAAATATCAAAATACCTAAGCCAATAGAGTTCTCTTTCTTTACACTTTCTACAAACAATAACCTCAGTACCCTTACATGGGTATAAAAATATCACCTTCAGTACCTTCCTACTCCAAACCTACGTAAAAGAGCATCACGGCAAAGCTTCCAAAGAACTTGGCTTCATTATCTTTTTTACTAAAGAAGCCATTCACCTTTCTTCTTTTTCTCGCTAAAATCTCCGTCTAATAATAATAATAATTTATATGAGGGTTACACCACAAAAGAAGCAACAACCATGCACTCGGGATGAGTCTTTGTCATTTCTGCTCTACCAAATGCTCTTTCTGATCACATCACTGCTTTCTCTGAAGCTTTCCTTTGCTTGTCTCTGCAGCTAACCTAATATAGGAAGACCCGTCGCCCTGAACAACCAAATTGGGGAGAAATTGAGTTGGGATTTCACTGCTCTGATTCCCATGATCATAAGAAATATAAGCTGCTGGATTATAGAACTGATCAAGGAGGCCTGTACTGTTCTTGGCTAGGGGGATGAATATTATCAATATCACCACTTTGATTTGTCGATTTATTGTCAATTGAATCCTTAATGTTTGAACTACATTGTCTAGGCTGAGTTTGATAGAAAACTTTTGAAACCACTAACTCTCCATCTTTCTCTTCTTCGTTGTTTCCAAGATGGTATTGGTGCATTACCCAGTTTGTCTTTTCAGGTTTCCTTTGCCTACCATAATTGGTGTAAAGCACCAGAATTTTTTGAATCCCTTCACTGTCCCGCCAGCAAAAACTGGCCTGGTCTTGCCTGTTTTGTGCCATCTGGTTTCACTTCCATCTTCATCAGTGTGCACCTTTCTGCGTTTTCTAGTTCCGGTTGTGTATGCCTTTGATGGTCGATGAAAGAAGTGGCGGATTTGGCCATCATTGCTTACTCCTGCATGATAAGAACGACCAGAAGACAGGAAATCATAAAATAATATTACATGGGTGAAGCAGTTTTCTTGCATATATAAAAATGATAAATTGGTACCAAATCATTGGCATTAATTTTTATTTGACATGATATGGAAGATCACACGTACAAACTGTAAGAAATACGTCACATTTTGTGTTCTGAGTAGTGAAAATGCTTCCATAGAATCCTTAAATAGCCTCAATGATACGTTGATGCTAATTATTAATGGCTTGATTAGAAGTGAAGGATTCAAATGATGGAATGATAAGAAATGACCTGTTAGAGAGGAAATTACCAACACAAAATTAATTTTTATAGCCTACTTAACTGTAAAATACTCAGTTGAATTGGTCGCTACTAGCAAGAGAAAAAACACCTTAATTTTGGAGTTGCTTCCATACCCACCAATTTTCTTATTAAATGAAACTGAGAAAGCAAGCTAATCAACCATCATGTAGCCCTAGGCATCGTAATCTTTATTCGAAGGTTTGTTTCTGCTAAACCCTTCTAATAGCGGCTTAGCAAGTGTCCCATGTTAAGAAAACCCAAATCAAAAGCTAGGAAAAGAGTGGAAAAGGAGAAAAACAAGTACCGTTTACCTGGTAGCTTCTCAGGATGAGAGTAGCAAATTCCATTCTCCCCCTCTATTGTTGGGATAAATTCATCAATTAGAGGATGAAGTTTACGCCTATCTGATAACACCTTTGCTTCTAAATGTTCAAGTATTTCTTGGTCCGTCGGATCAAACTTCACTCCCGCTGGTAGTCCCGGCAAATCATGAATTAAACCACCCTATATATATATATATATATATATATATATATATATATATATATATATATATATATATATATAAAAACGAAAAAAAAAGATAAAATAAAATCACAACAAGAAGGAAACAGTACCAAGTTCCACACAGCACAGCGTATAGTATACCTGATCTTGAATTTCAAAATTATGGCCACATGAAGGGCAAGTTATCCTTCGAATTTCTTCTGTTTTTGCAGCGACAAAAGTATCTTCTTTGGGGTTACTTGTGACTAATTGAATGACTCTTTCATCTTCTGATTTATTATTGCACCATGTCATCTCTGTATTTTTTATCTTATTCCCATCCCACAAAGGAATTTTCCCTCTCGTCTCCTCCACTTCCAAGCTTGCTTATCCCCTCAAAAACAAGAAGAGGAAAAGGAAAAAGAAATAAGAAAAAAGCTAGCAAGAAAAGAAGAGGAAGTATAAATGATCTACATGGAGTATACAGTTAGCGAAAGCAAAGAAAATTTGTCTTCTACTAAAGCACGTTTTTTGAGCATGTTACTCGAATATTGCCCACTTATTGAATCTTGATCTATATACGTTAGGCAAAGGAATTTAATTCTTCTACACCTTTTCTTGCTTCTTTGATTTATTTTTGTGCACCGAATAAACATATACCTGTAACTAGCTAGCGATTCTTGCACGGAGAGAGATAGAGAATTTGATAAAGGCCAACTATAAAAGAAAGCCAAAAGAGAGAGAGACCGCGGAGAGAGACTGGAATTTCTTGAAATACAAAAGGTTACTTGGACGTCAAGTTTGCTGTGATATTGTATATACGTCTTATCGAAGAATAAATGCAGTCTTCTTTGCTTTTAGGGTATGTCTAGAACTAGGGTTAATTAATTTAATATTAATGTATTAACAATTAATATTCTTAGGAAAGTTAATTAGTAACAAACCTAATCTAAATTAGAGGGGTCTTAATTTTGAGTGGGAATAGGGCAACCCGAATATTCCATTTTATTCTAGGACATTTCACCTCTTGAGAGATATAATAATAATAAAAAAATAAAAAAAATGATATTTTAGCTCCAATGTCAACCTAGAGTCTGCTTAAAGCTATGTAAAAATTAATTTGTGAAACTGTATTTTCCCCAACAAATATGAAAATAACAGCGAGCTAGCTGTTTGCATGTGTGGGTGTGTGTGTTGCACCTACTTTGTGTACGTATATGTGTGTATATATACTAATTCTTTTCTTTACGTACACTTCACATATGTGAATTGATGTTTTAATTCATATCTTTTAGGTAATTAATTAATTGTATTTTGATATATTGTATTTCAAGTTTCAGATATTATTTTATTTTTTAATTTCTTATCCCTGCATACAGCAGCCTACGGATGACGAGTTGATCCATTCTTAAGTGTTATTCTGTATTTAACAAAAAAAAAAAAAAAAGGTTTCACCCCTCGAAATGCTGAAAAAAGGATATATTTTAATGCATATAACTAATGTTTTCATTTTAATTAAAAAGTGAATTCATCATTCCATTTGGGTTTATGTGTTGCATCTTAATTTACTTTAAATATTAATTTGGTTTGATTAAAATAAATACTAATTTAACTTGGGTTAATTAATTTTTTTAAAAAAAATTATATTAAAACTTGTAAATTAATTGGTCATTAATTTTATCAAGTTATCATGATTAACATCCTTTTGATTTAAATTGAAATTTAATTCTTATCTAAATTATAAATTTTTCTCATAAATCAAATTGAATTTAATATTTATAAGATTATAATAAAAGTGATGGTAAAATCTAGGAATCCATCAAGTAAGGGTGTCTTTAGGAGTGTGGTAATGGTTATTTTTTAAAATATTTTTCATTTCAAAACATATCAAAATAATATTTTAAAAAAAAAATTATTTTTGACATCAGTAAATCAAAATAAAATTAAAAATATTAATTTAAAAAATAAATAAAATTTTTTAAAAAACATTTCAGAAATGCAATGCCAAATACACTGTCGATTTATTTTCCTGGTGCTGGTCGTTTCAACCGTACATGTGGAAGCTAAACATAATGAGGATGTGATTGGTGACAGGCTGGCGAGCGTATTGAAGTTAAAAAAGCATAGGATTATTATTTTGCAGGAAGTGATAGCCGACATCATGTCATGGATAATACTAAAATGTTAGAAGAAGAGCTTCTCAAAGAAGCTACGCAACAGAAGCTTATGCGTTAAGGTTTTTAAGCATTAACTTTAACGTACGGGTTATACAATTATTATTTTTATGAGAATTTGAACACGTGTTAAATATTGTTTTTTAAAATATTTTTATTTAAAAATTTATTTTTTATATTAACATATTAAAACTATTTAAAAACATGAAAAAAAATAATTTAAAAGTAAAACAAACCCAAAAACACACGGCTGGTTTCCTCTATGAAGTATTAACATATGACATACAGAGGGGTTCTTCCCTAACCGTCCTCTCCTTATGCTTTGGCTTCTCCATCACTCTTCTCGTGTGTGCCCATACATATTTACACACGCGTAAGTGTACCTACGTATACATCTTGAAAATCATAACTTAATTAATATTTTAAAAATATATTTTAATTCAAAAAATTATTAATTATTCGATAAAAGTTTAAGAAAGAATTGTATATTAACTGTAATATTAATAATGTTAAATAAATTTGCTTCTCAAGTTCAAATCTTAGAGGAGATTTAGAAAAACAAACATAGAAAGAAGGAGGTTAATCCTTAAATTAAACCTCATTAAAAAGAATATTTTAGACTCCATAAAATTAAATATACCACAATAATTACATTAAAAAAATAAACTAATAATCATAAATTTGCATGCGCGTACAATGGCATGTATCCACATATTTATTACAAAGTTATGTGTAAATTATTCTTCCATGATTTAATTGTTTGGATTGAAATAATCATTGAATATAATATTAGTTTTATTGATTAAATGATTATTTTTTCTAATTAAAATTAAATTTTTTAAGGGTATTTAGATATCAAAGAATTATTTCAATCCAAAAATTTAAATTTTTAAACTAAAATGGTTCTTTGACATGATATCAAAGTTTTAATGACCAAGAGATTTCAAATTTAAATATTATTATCTCTATTTATTTGATAAAAATTAAACATAAAATAATATAAATCTATACAATTTTTACGATTCATTAGAGATTCACATAAATTATATTTTGAGACTCTTTAACATTAAAAATTCATTCTTTGATCGTAATATTCAACTGTCATTTAAATTTTGTTTCCAAGGAAGTGGAAGCAAGTTCGAGAGACTGTGACGATATAAGATTGCAAAGGAAGCTTTTCTATTTTTATTTTTTTAGTAACGGTCAGGTGGGATCCTACGATGAAGGCTTTGGATCCATGTAAGAATTGAGGTTGTGGTTTCCTGGTCTTAATTAAAGATTAGAGATAACAAAAAATATTATAAATTAATTCGTTGATGATTAGAGATATCATTATCGAGTCGACTCAATCAATAATCTATAGCTTCTCTGCGAAGTCGTCGAATATTGGAAAATTATATGCGAGCGGCAAATTAAATTAATTAACTATTTCGGCGTTTACACATGTTGGTTTCTAGATGCGTTTGCTTTATATTGACATGTTTGGAGGTGGACTAACGATTTATTTTATAAAATATTATGTTTAATATAATTAAATAATATTTTTTTTATTTTTTAAAAATTATTATTATTAACATTATCGTATCAAAATAATCTGAAATATTAAAAAAAAATTAATTTTAAGTAAAGAAATATAAAAAAGTTTTTAATTCTTTTTTCTTAAAATTTTTTTTCAATCGTTTTGATATACTGTTATTAAAATTAAATTTTTTTTTAAAAAATAATTATTTCAATGTAAATTCAAACGAAAAGCACTTTGAAATACAACTGTTCTTCTAAATATTAATCATTTTCGGATTAAATTACCATTCTTGCTTTTCTAAATAAGTTTGAAATCTCAAAATCTTATTCTCTTACAACACGATACACATGTTTTTATCTATCTATTTATTTATTTTAGTAAATGGTAGATATAAATTAACAAATTCCTTTTGAAAATTCGTTAACCAGACCCAACTGTAATAAAATAAACGCAAGGCAGTGTAAATGACAAACCCATAGCCACGGCACGGCTTATTTTCCTCTAGAATGCGAATTACCCACGGTTTAGTGAGACCCACTTCCCCTTAATTCCCTGTGACTTGCTAGTCATGAGACGGTTTAAATTTTTCCATATCAAATAATTGTGGAATATGAATCAGTTTTTTTCTTGAAAAAAAAAAACAGGTTCGCTCAGAGAGAGGGAGTCAGTGTATGACATTCTAAAGGAAAATATGGCAACAACGAACGGGTGGTCAATGATCACCCAATCGAAAATGGTGGCTGCTGGTTCCTTCGTAAAGATGGCCATCATGATTTAATAATTAAATTCGGATTGGGATCACAGTAATATGAAATTGATCGGAGATACATTTTACAGAAGCAAGTCAATCCAAGCGACAGCCAAAATAAAGGGTAGGTAACGTGTTCCCTTCTTAGTTGTGAAGGTCCACTTTAAGGTATATAATAATTTGGTCTAGGCTCATGCATCTGGGTTTTTTTAACAATTTTTTAAAGTTTTTTGGTTTTTGTTTATGATCTTTTGATATATTTTTTTTTCTAATTCTATCTTTTAATGTGAGTTTTTAAAGACAATACTGAAAAGTTTTTTATGGTTTAAATATTATGTTTTTTATGTTTCAGGAATTTTTTTTTAAAACCTGCACCGGAAAATAAACTAGTATTTTTATTGAACAAATGAAGGAAATGATGAGATAAAAGAAGAAGAAGAAGAAATAGAAGGAAGAAACAAATCCCCTTCAAAAAGATCTCCATTCAACACGGAAATTAACAAATTAATGAAACTCACCGCCCTATACTCAACGTCACCGGCCCACCTTACCGCCCTATAATCAACGTCACCGGCCCACATTCCTCCTCAACGGTCTCCCACTCGATATGTCTGGTCCCGCTTGAAGAACTTGAGTTCTTCTAATCCAAGTTAAACATCCCCACAGTTCCAAGTTTCTAATTCAGTTGGCCCTTGTCACAATCTCCTAGAGAAAGCAAACTTTTCTAGACCGTATTAGTTGGCACATTAGGGTAGGCAGGTCGCTTTTGTTCCAATTTACCAATCAATTTTATACATATAAGAAAAAAATCTCTCAAGTTTTTCAAACTTGGTTATTATTTGTAGATATAAAAAAAACTTACTAATTTAAAATTTTATTTTTTTATTTCTAAATTAATTATTTCAGTGCTACTCTGATTACTAGAATTTAAAAGATATCTTATGATATGAATATCTTTTTAAATTTTATAAAGTTTAATTTAGAAAGCAGATTTAAAGAAAAAAATAAAGAATTGTTGTTATTTTTTTTTAACATGGGTTATACTTCTGTAAATAAATAAAAAAGAAACAGATAATTTCTTTAATAATTATGTGAAGCAATATTACAATTGTTTCATAACTTTTCTAAATTATTAGGCCACATTTAATTCTCATGAATAGAACAGACCTAACCTAAAAATCATTAATATTAAAAGAGGAACATCATAACATACATTTCTTCCGAACTTGGTTTCAAACTTGGTTAATATTGAAAGAGAAATATAGAAACAAAGTCGTCCAATTTGAATTATGTTTTCAGCACTTCAGTTTTTATATAATAAATATAGAAATATTGGATACTTGATTTTATGTGAACAAAAAAAAAAAAGTCAAAAGTCATAATTGGTGCTAGAAAAAATTTAGAAAAAAGTCAAAATTTGACATAATTTTGTTCACTTCGTAGAAGCTAGAAATCAAACACATACCTCAATCTCAAAGTGACTTAAAATTGTAGCTACTTGAAACATGGTAAGCCTGCTCTTCCTAGAATTGTTAACACAAGCTGAGGTAACCTTAGCCAATCTAATAATTGCCCTCGTATCAGAAGGCTTCGAGGATGTTTGGAAATATAATTATAAATATTTTTTAAGATATTTTTTATTCAGAAAAATATATCAATAATATTTTTTTATTTTTTAAAAATTATATTTTAGATTAACACATCAAAATAATTTAAAAATATCAAAAACATATCAATTTAAAACAAAAAAATTAAATTTTTTAAAAATACTTTTAAAAAATAATCGCAAACACCGTCGATTCAATAGCTCACTAAGCCTCATTTATTTTAATCAAAGGCAATGCCCATCTTACAAGTAACCCTTCCTCAGCTCTTCTTCCAGTCAAAAGCTCCATCAAAACCACACCAAACCCATAAACATCACTTTCCTTGCAAGCTTCTCCCCTTCCATTACTCCAAAACTCATCATCCACATACCCCACAAGTCCCCTCTTTTCATTTGCTACCAAAGAAGATAACCCATAATCACTAACTCTAGCACACAATTTGTCATCTAATAAAACATTTGATGCCTTAAAACATCCATGAACAATGTTTGGTGCCATCCCTCCATGCAAGTATTCAAGTCCTCTAGCCGCCCCGGCCGCGATCCTTAAACGCCGGCTCCAGTCCAACACTGATAACGCCCCATCAGAGTTTTCATGCAAATAATAATCCAAACTCACCGCACTAACAAATTCCATCACGATGATTCTCTCACCAGGAGCCTGTGAAAATCCTAATATAGGGACTACGTTAGGATGCTGAGCCAAAGAGAGTGTTTTGAGCATTGAAGAGAACCCAAGACAAGCATTGCTCAGAACAAGGGAAGGGTGTATTCTCTTAACAGCTACTGGCTTTTGCTCACTTGGTAATACAGCTGCATACACAGTACCTAAACGACCTGTACCGATAATTCTCCGATGATTAAACCCATCTGTGGCAGCGTCGATATCTGTTGATGGGTACCACTGTGCAGAAATCCTGGCAGCTGGAAGGCTTTCTTCAGATTCTACAGGTTTCTTTCTACAAAAAAATATGAGGACTAAACAAAGAATAACAACAAATGCTGCAAGAAGAGACAATATAAAATAATAAGCAATTTCCTGGCTGGGTTTCATATTTTGTGATCTAGACTATGGTTTTGATTGATAATTTGGTTTTACTATGATCTCTATAGAGGCAAAGAAGGTTTGTACAAATTAACTGCTGCGTGAAGAAATCATCATTTTGTATATGGGGATTGAATTAATGCATGTTTGTGAGGGCAAATTTAGAAAGTGAAACAGAGAGAAAGGGAAGTATCTATCTAATTTGTGTGTGCTTTGAAAATTGAGTTGTTTTGGTAAAAAAGTTGGATATCTATCCCATTAGTTTAGTTGCGTTGGTTCACGGTTGACTGCCTTCTTCTCATGCACTTCACCTATTAAAAAAAAAAAAAAAGAGTAATACAGAGTAGAGTAGGTTTGTTTACGTGTTTAAATAGTGTTTTTGAAAAAAATTTATATTATTATTTTAAATATTTCTTTTATGATTTTAGATTATTTTGAAGTATTGACACTACCAGAAAACCGATAAATACAAACGGAAATACCGAGAGAATATTTTCATTGGTAAATTTCCGAGAGATTTTCCCGATGGACATATTCCTTCGGTATATACCGAGGGAATTATGGAGGGATAAAAAAATTAAAATAAAGCAAAAAAAATGATGACGTGTCAGGATTTACCAACGGAATTACCGACGGAATACATTCTGTCGGTAAATCCGTTGGTAAACTTGTTTACACTGTTCATCATGTCAATTACAAAGAGAATCACCGATGGACAAAATCCATCGGTATTTTTCAGAGAGCTCCAGAACTGTTCACTTTTCAATTGCACTATTAATTGTTGTTCTTTACGGATAAAATCACCGACGGATTTAAAAGTCGTCGGTGTTATTTGGCGGTTTTCTAAAAAAATTCAATTGATTTAAAATTTTTATTTTAATATTACAGACGGAATCACCGACGGATTGACAAATCGTCGGTAATTGTTGGCGGTTTCTAAAAACTTTTTACAAAATTGAAAATTTAAATTAAATATTACCGACGGAATAATTAAAAAATATTAATATTCAATTATCCGTTGGTAAATCCGTCGCTAACTCGCTCCAATAAAAAACCCGAATCCCTTATTTCACAAGAGACAGACTTATTTCTTCTTCTTCTACTACTACTTATTCTTATTCTTCTACTTCTACTTCTACTTCTTCTTCACTATATGTAAAAAACATCAATATTTATTTCTTTTTCTTCTTTTCTCTCCTCATCTCCTTATCTTTTTCTCCATGCTTGGGTATGTCTTCTTCTTCTTTCTTCTTTTATCCTCTTAGTTTTTTTTAATTAATATACTTTACAAAAATATTTTTCTCTCCTTGGCCTCACTTGCAACTACATTAAGGTAAGATTTTTCTTTTTTTTTCACTATATTTGTTTTTTATTTTATTTTTAATTGTTTTTGTTCTTAATAATTGTATAAATGTTGTTGTGAGATTTGTTTTTTCATATGAGATTAATTTTTAGTTGATTTATTTATAGGATTTTTAAATTTTTAGTAATTGCAACTTCATTTTTTTCATGTGAATTTTTTTAGTTGAATTTATTTTTTTATTTTATTTATTTATTGTAAATTTGTTTGAGTTGATTTTCTCTTTTTTTTTAAGCATTTTGAGTATATATTATACAGTGTTGATTTATGTTAATTTAATTATTTTATAATTTTATAAAATGAATTTTTTATATATATTTTTTTAAATAATTACCGACGGAATTACCGATGGAATTTTCGTCGGTCATTCCATCGGTAAATCTGTCGATAATAAAAAAATATTATTACCGAGGGATATACCGATGAAATGAAGCGGATAATTTTAATTTTTTATTTCCGATGGATTTACCGACGGACAAATAATTACTAATGAAAGATTCACCGACGGAGCATTTTCGTCGGTGATTTTGTCAGTAAATTAATTACCGACGGAATATGTGTCTTACGCCGACGGAAAAATTCCGTCGGTAAAACTGTTAAATCTTGTAGTGTGATGTTTATTTTAGATTATTAAATTAACCCAAACATGATTTGTCAAGTTTTTAATCTCACTGTTTATTATTCCTTTTATATTAAATTGATTGTAACTTAATATGTGTAATTAAAAAGCATAATTTATATCTTTTTGTTTTTTTATCTTGCAGTTAAATTTTTATATGGAAAAAATAACCTTGATATTCCTTTAAACAAATCAAAACAAAAACCTCTATTTTATACCTTAAAATAATCATATTTTCCTCACTTTGTGAAAAAAAAAAACAAAACAACATTGTTTTTATGATCATTATCATTGACGATACCTTGAAAAATTATGATCCCGTGAAGGATGGTTTAAAAATATATATATACATGACTATAAGATTTTTATTGAGTGTGAGGACTATTTAGTTAAAAACATTATTTTAATTTTTTTTATTTTTGGATTGTTTTAATGTGCTAATATTAAAAATCAATTTTAAAAAATAAAAATATATTTTATTTTGATATAATTCTAAAAAATATATTTTAAAAAATAATTTTTATGATAATATCAAAAACTAGAGTTAAAAATTAAATATCTTAATTAGAAAAGTATAATAAAAAAATTTGGATATGGAATATCGACATTCTTAATAAGAAAAATTAAACATGACAATCTTTTTTAGAGTATAATTTAAATTAGACTAGAAAAAACTTTAAAAGGAAGGTTTAATTGTGAATGAGATACATTCGTTTTAATATTGTTTTAAAAAATATATTTTTAAAAATAATTATGAATCAAATTATATTTTTACTGATTATTTAAATTATTTTTAAACCTATTAAATTAATCAAATTATATCAGGTTAATATCTATATAGTTTAAAAGTTTCTTCCTCCTAGAAAAATATTAGAAATAACTGAAATTTTTTTTGCATATTCAAAAAAGAAATTGATACAAACCAGCAACGTGAGGGAAGTATCTAACTATTTCTAAAATTTCTAGTTGAATGTGATGTAGAGCTTCTTGTTGTTATTTGGGTCAAAAGGGAAGATGGGCTCGAGTTTTCAGGCGTAAGTAGTCCACAATGACTTGGGCAAAAGTTCAAAACTCGGGATGTTATATGATTTATGTTAGTCGCTCGTCATCATTTTTTTCTGTGGCAAAAACCCAGGAATGGAGAACAAAATCTACTTTCCTAGGTTTCATGGTCAGAGTATCGTCTTTTATTCTCTTGACACAAAGAAAATATATTTATTTGATAATAACAGTTATGAGAAAGACTTCTGCAGCACAAGAGAACAACTACATTGTGGGCGGATCAAACCCCGCCGGCGATGACCCGAGATTTCTGAAGACATTGCAAATTGATGGCAGACAGGAGAGGCAGCAAGTGTGCGACACTGGTTCATCCATTGCCATTTCAGGGTCTGTTTGGCTCTCTCTGTGTGTGCTATGCTACATTTTGCTTTGCTTGTCGTTTTATGTTGTGTTTGGAATGAAGCTTTTGACAATGAACTAATTGATGACTATAAAGTTTTTGCAAGATTTTTAGTATCTAAGTTAAGAAATTAAAATTAAAACATTAAAATTATATATTTTAAGTTGAATTATTTATTAATTCGATATACTTATTTTAATTTATAAGCCTATAAGTAAATTACGTACATATTTCATAATGGAGATTTAATTTTGGTACTTGACTAGTACTTGTAGATGCATGGAGTTAATGAAGAAGGGATTTTTTTTAAAAAAAAAAATTAATGTGATTGTAAGAATATTATAAAACTCATCTTGTTTTATTGTTGTAATGGAGACTTAATGCTCATTTATGCACCAATTTAATGTTCGAGTCTTATTTTATTATCATAAAATTCTTCTAATAATATTATATAAAATATTTAGTTAAGAAAATTGACTATTCCCACAGCTACTTGGCAATTAAAGAAATATTTCACGGGCCTGTACAGGACATATCCAATTCTAACATGGATATTCAAAATGCCAAATGTCTCGTTAGTTTTCTCGGTTTGAAAATAGTTATTGTTTTACCTTTAAATATATTAAAATATTTTTTATTTTTTAAAATTTATTTTTATAACAACATATTAAAACGATAAAAAAAAATTCAAAAAATAGTTAACCCGCAACGCAAAGCACCACATTGACTTGCCATACATTTGATAACCTAAACATAAATTGATGGTCATCAACAAAGCCAGTGTTGATTAATCTCTGGGCCGCACTCTTTGCTTGAATTTGATATGAGGCCTATCAATGAATGATATCATCATTTAAGCTCACACAAGCTAGCATATCAGTTGTTGGCAACTCCCTTCCGGAGAGTGGGGGTTGCCGTCTAAGGACTCAGCGTGGGTTACTGTGTAAGTGCGAGCTGATTCGAATATATAAATCTTGGTGAGGATCAATGATGATTAAATGTCGTTTTTTCTTGAGAAAACAAAGGTTGCTTCTGAAGGTCAGATAAAAAATCTCCCATCAAATCCATCACAAGCCACAGCAATCGTTTTCACTTGATGAACCAACGCCTCCTTTCAAATGCAGATGCGGGTATATTTTCAAGGAATACTGTTAGATTCTAGTGTCGGTGGATTGTGAATGATCTTTGGAGAGAGTCTCTGTGCTTTCAAATATTGCTTCCTTTCAGAGTCCTGGATATGTTTCAACTCCTTGGAAATTTATAGCCACAACACCCTTCAGCAGTTTTAAGTCCACTCCACAATTATCTGCGGTGTCGGGCGTCATTTTCCGAGAAGATGATAGGAAGTGCTCAACAGGGTCCAGCGAACACAGCTCCAAAAGGAGCTAGCCAGAGCCCCTCTCTTAAATAGGAAGGGCCCATGAAGGACCAACCCTGTCTACCAGCTACATTATATGCTTTATAGCCCACCCCTCTCTATGGGTATCCGTTAGCTGCAGGCAGAAACAAGTAATGAAGTTACAGGTCCAAAATCGGGGTCCTAGCATTTAACCTTTCAGGGCAGAGATGAAGATTTCGCAGTTTTTCCATGGTAACATAAAAGAAGTAGAATTTACAAAATGAGAGAGAAATCAACAAATGATAAACAGTGTTAGTAGGCATCACAATAAACAAATGAAGATTAATGAAGGCAGTCAATCGAATTTGGTAGAAGGGGATTTTCATTGCATTTAATGACTCTTTACAGTGTACAATACCATTACCAACATCCTTGGTTACCTTAACAACACTTCTCTTTTACCTTTCTCCTTCTCTCCATAAATTAACCTTCCATCTATCTTTCCTCCTCCTTTAGCAAGGAGAACACCAAAGTGGAGGTAAAAACTGGGAATTTAGCCCAACAAACAAGAAAACTGGAGCTTATAATTATGTGCTCCTTCCATATCCATGTTGGCAGCAAAACTTTTGACTGTTTACTCAAGCTACACTCCCATGATCTGAGGTATCTTCATAGTAATAAGGCGTCAACTTGCCATCCTTTTTAGCAATCTTGGACAGATTCTCTGCCCCAATTTCTTGCAGCATTTTTACCACCCTCCTCATCGATGGGCGGTTAATGGGAAGGGGACTGGTGCAGAGGATGCCGATGTTGAGGACTTTGCATATCTCTTCCTTGAAACAAGAATCAAGTTTTGGGTCAATAACATGGTCCACTCCTTTCTGATCTAAAGTGGTGCATACCCACTTAACTAAGTCCTTTTCTCCGTACTCTGGATCAACAGGGCGTTTGCCAGTTACCAACTCGAGAATAACCACACCAAAGCTGTAGATGTCACTCTTCTCGTTCACTCGAAGGGTGTATGCATACTCTGCATCAAGTGTATCAAAAGAAGTTAGTTCCAATTTAGTAGAAGTTGTTGGAATTGGATGGCAGGCCATTAATATATTTGTCAGGAGCTACAAAAGTGATTGATATGAGAAAATATCCCAAAATGCTGATCTAACTTTCCAACTAAAGTTTATCCGAGAGCTTATAAATTAAGAGAATACCAGTCTTTATGAATTGGCAATCAAATCCTAAAAAACGTCCATATAATTATTGCTGTACTATAAACACAAGAAAACCAGAGCAGCTATAAGGGACTTGATTAAAAAAATGGAATTTCAGTACAGATCATTTTCAAACACATCAAATCTGAAGTTCCAGAACCAGTTAGGAAGAAGGTTAATCACTAACCTGGAGCAATGTAACCACAGGACCCTGCAATGACTGACATGGATTTAGGCTTTCCGGTTGAATCAACCACCTTGGCTACACCAAAATCAGCTACCCGAGCTCCAAAATCACCATCCAGTAATATATTGTTGGACTTCACATCTCTATGAACAATGGGAGGAACACAATCATGATGCAAATAAGAAAGTCCCTCAGCTGCATCAACAACAATCTTGTACCTTGTTGGCCAATCCAACAAACCTCCCTTGCTACTATGCAACAAGTCACCCAAGCTACCATTAGGCATGTATTCATACACCAAAAGCTTGTAGTCTTTATTGGTACAGCAACACCATAGCTTAACAATGTTCTTGTGCCTAATCTTACCCAAAGTAGCAACCTCTGCATCAAAACCATCATCTTGAATCGCCTGACCTTTCTCAACATCAACATCATCGCTCTGCTTTTTCACTCCTCCCCAGATTTTCTTCACTGCGACAGCCTCGCCATTGCTAAGCACAACCTTGTAAACTTTCCCCGACAATCCACTCCCTATAACATTATCCTCATCGAGACAATCCAAGATCTCATACTCACTAAAACCCAGTTTATGAAACGAGATCAACGTCCATTTTGACTTCTCAACAGCTCTTGCTTTCTTGAAATTTCTGTACTTGAAATAAAACCAAACCACACCAACAATCAGAACCAACACAGCTAGTACGAAAATAGACCTCATCAACCAAGCATAACCTCTACCTCTCCCACCACCCCCTCCCATCACACAATCCCTCAATATCACCACACAAACCAGGATTCCCAATAAAACTACTCTTGTACATCTCCTTTGCAAATAAGGGTGGAATCTCTCCTGACAACCGATTATTTGATAAATTAAGCTGATTTAATTTCAGATTCTGCAAACCGATTGGAATTTTCCCCGAAAACCTATTATTCGACAAATCAAGATAATTAAGCACAGACATTCCTCCAATTCCATCCGGAATCTTCCCAGAAAGAGCATTATTAGCCAAATTTAGCTCATTCATTTTCTTCCATGAATTAACCCCATCTGGTAGCTCACCCGATAGGGCATTCCCATGAAGATCCAAACTTCCTAGCTCTTTCAAATTCACTATACTCCCAGGCAACGATCCACTAAACCTATTTTCACTACCCGAAAACTCAGAGAGATTAGCCAAAACCCGATTTCCTCCGGTAAGTTCCCATCAAAGTTATTCCTGTCAATAATCAACATAGACAAATTTGCAGCACCTGCAATTGTTTTCGAAATCGGACCCGATAATGAATTATTAACAAGATCAAACAACGAAACATGAGGCAACCCCCAAAGCCCAGTTGGCACTTCGCCGGATAACCGGTTATAGCCCAGCCGGACCCGGGTCAGACTCCGGCATTGACTCAAACTTTCCGGTATTTGACCTGAAAACGAGTTATATATCATCAAAATCTCCTCTAACTCGCCATTTTCACATAAACTTGCCGGGATTTGACCGGAAAAGTGGTTGTTGGACACGTCTAGCCATATCAATGCCGAATTTTTGCCAAGATTTTGAGGCAACTCTCCAGTGAGTCCGTTTCGAAACAGCCTGAGTTCGTATAAGTTAGGTGAGTCAGCTATGCTTGGAGGCAAACTCCCTGTAAAGCCATTCTCGTAGAGATTGAGACTCTCTAACGGTAAACGACACAGCTCGTCTGGAATCGACCCGGTCAACTGGTTCATTGACGCGTCGAGTCGCTTTAAATCAGTAAGCTTCCCCATCCCCCGAGGCAACTCACCAGTCAACGAGTTGTTGTAGAGTTCGATTTGGACTATGCTGGTCAGCTCAGTGAGTGAGCTTGGGATGGAACCGACAAGGCTGTTGAATGCAAGGTCTAAATCGGTGAGTTTCTTGAGTCGAGACAGTGAGTCAGGGATTTCGCCAATTAAATTACATGCAGTGAGCCACAAAATCTCCAGGTTTGTCAAGTTACCCAATTCGGGAGGGATCCGACCCGGTGTGAACGGGTTGTACGACAAATTGAGCACTTTGAGGGTGCTAATGTGGCCTAAAAAAGGTGGTATTATACCGTCGAAGAGATTATAAACGAGAGAAATGACCTCGAGTTTTTGAAAACGAGCGAAAGTATCGGGAATGTCTCCTGAGAAGTTGTTTCCGGTAAGGTCAAGGTATCTGAGGTTAGGGAGGTCAGCTAAGGTGTGGGGGAGGGCACCCGTAAGTAGATTTTGAGAAAGATCAAGGTGTTGGAGATTCCGACACGTGGAGATATCTGAAGGGAGAGTGGCGTTGATGTAGTTGTTGAAGAGGGAAAGGAAAGTAAGGTTTTGGAGACGGCAAAGGAGGGAAGGGAAAGGACCAGCTATGTTGGTGTTGGATAAGTCTATGGAAGTCACAGAGTTTGTTGTCGGGTCACATTGGATGCCGAACCATGAGCAAGGGGTGGTGTCTCGGCCTGACCATGAAGAGAGAGCTGAGTCTGGGTCTGAAAGAGAGAGCTTGATTTGTTGGAGGTAAAGGCCTTCTTGGTTTAGAGAAAGGGAAGGGGAGGGAAAGAAGACGAGGGAAAGGAGAAGGAAAAGAAGCATGGTGCTTGCTCCTTGTTGTGGACTGAGGAGATGGCGGTGGCGGTGGCGCTGGTGGGATTCTAGAAAGGGAGGAGTTGAGGAGCTGGGAGTGCGTTCTGGTATGAGATATAAGAGGGGGATCAACCTTGAAAAGGAGAGGGCGATAGAGAGAGGATTTGAGAGTGTTTTTTTCTGTGAAAGGGAGCAATAGCACGAGAGTGGGCTATATTGCGGTGAGCTGCTG
This sequence comes from Populus deltoides, assembly GCA_015852605.2. Taxonomy (NCBI): domain Eukaryota; kingdom Viridiplantae; phylum Streptophyta; class Magnoliopsida; order Malpighiales; family Salicaceae; genus Populus; species Populus deltoides. The sequence goes on from CM027573.2 coordinate 19,676,968, forward strand.
TAGTGCTCTAGTGTGTTGTTGTGTGTTGTTAAGACATTGCATGACTGTGAATGATGGCCTTTCCAGGACAAATTTTGCATGAGTTTTTGAATGTGAATCATTCGTTTCAAATGATTTTGTTCCAAAACACTAAGTTCATCCAAGTCAAATCTATGCTTCGAGTTTAAGGCTTTTTTTTTTTCTTTTTGGAGAAACAACAAATGCTTTAATCTCATCAATTCAAATAGCCGCAACCAATTGTCCCAACAAACAATTACTTGGTTAGGTTAAATTTCTGAGATGAGGTCGTTGAAGTTTGGTGAAAGAAAAAGACCACATTTTATGGTTTATAATTTGCAGTGTATTGATACTGTAACTAATTTTGAAATTAAAAAGAAAAAAGAAAAAAAAAAGGTAAGGAAGTGTTTGTACTTAAAATGGTGGTGTCCGGGATTAAGGGCAGCCCCAACTAAATCACAGAGCATGTGTCTGAGGATTTAGAGAGAGAGAGAGAGAGAGAAGCGTAGTAAATTTATTATGAAAGATCAAAAATTACTAAAATCAAAGAGACAAGGGAGGTGGCAAAGATGGCTGATTTCATTATTGGTCTCCCATTCTTCATCATGTGGCTGTGAAATTTGGCAAAGGATGTCGAGGATATTTCAAGGGTAAATAACACTTGGAAGTAATTAATTTATTACCATTAATATTAATAATAATAATAATAATAATTAAGCAGGTTACTAGCATGATTAACTGTAAAGGTTTATATTGTTGATGATAACTTCACAACTTATAAAATTAATTGAGTTACACTCAAGAATCACATAGAATGGCATTATGGCTTTGTTGAAGAGTCATCTGAGTCCCGTGAGTGGCTGAGCGCAGAGCAGAAGAGACAGTTACTGAAGGTGAAATACTGAAATCTTTGAATAAGTGACTGTGACAGGACATTGCGACAGAAAGGTAGAGGGACGAGAACGACACCGTTTTGTATGACTTAGATTTGGGCAGACTAGAGACTAAATTATTGCCCCTGTCTTTGTGTTATTTACTCTTTTAGGCAGGGGGCGACATGCTTGGAAATATTTACAGACCAAACCATATTATAGTGTGAAATATCCATGGCATTGTAATGATAGATTAATGGAAAGGTGGTCTGCAAAACGAGAAGACAACACTGAACATCGATACATGCGTGTTTCGGGTTAGATTATCAAGATTCAAGAAGTGGAGTTGTCAACACTAAAGATGCTTGTTTTGAACGAGGGATTAAAGCCTTTGGATTTGGGGTTGTGAAACTTTTGATGAGGATAATCTAACTCGGACTTGGAACTAATTTTTATTTTTATTTTTTCTAATTAAAATCTACTGTAAATAATACTCTAACTAGATATAAAATATTTAATATAAATAACTTTTAGAGTGTGAATATTTATTTTTAATTTATTTAAAAAAAAAGTTAAATAGAACTCACTCTTTCATTGTAGAATAAGACATCATTCATTATCAATTAAAAGCAGTAAAATGATTGATTTTCTATTCTATTAAAAAAATACATATAAACAAGATATTAAAAATAATACCGTTTTTTATAATTAAATATTATTAGTTACATTGATCAAATATTAATTATGACCACCAATCAATCGGGGAAAAGAAAGAAAAATGTTTGGAATTGTTAAAAATAATATCTATTTGATATTACCAAAAACAATCAGTAAGAAAAATAATTCATTTCACTCAACTCAACTTCATCTTCAATATCAAGTACAATTTATCAAAACTAATTATTAAATCTATTTTTATCAAGCCCTAGATAGAATCTCATATATATATATATATATATATATATATTTATTAATATATAAGTAAGATATATATATATTTTTAATGAGGTTTTAATGAGGTATGTATATAGCCGCAGTATGGCAGGCTCACTGTAAGATATTATCTTATATGATTTCCAGTAGATTTTATCTTTTAAACGACGTCTTATAATAAAAGAGGCCTCTTTAATGCTATATAAGCAACCAAAGTTCTCGTTTTTTAATTGATGTGGAATTCAATTCTTAACTTGATAACATCGTGTAAATCGCAAGGTGTATTTTGGTTACTTTTTACCAAAAAAATAAATAAATAAATGATGGATTGGATGTAATTAAATATATGAAGATCGATTGGACACAACCACTGAATTATATGGATACATGGAATCTTAAGATGAGAGCAGTCCATGAAATGAGAGTACCATACTTTCTAGCTTTTTTTTAAATAAGGATGTTCTGGATTTTTCAAGAATTTTAGATGAGAAATCACTCTTCAATATATATATATTACCTTTTATTTTCTTTTGAATAATAAATAATTTGAATGGCGCACAATATATTGAGTGTAGATAATTTTTTTTGGGGAATAGGTGTGAATATTAAAACTATAATCAATAAAATTAATTGTGAGCGTAATGCTATTGTCCGAAAGATTTAGGATTTTATTTTGACGTCACGTGAAGCACGTGACTTGCCCCATTAAATAATCAAAGAGAAATTTCTCTCTTATTTCTTCCTTTATTGGGATAATGTGAGGAGCACACGAGCACTTCCAAGTTCCAAGCTGTATGGAACTAAATCAACTAATTATCTACTGTAATTGAAGGAAGAAGTACACGGGTATATATTTATAAGTTGTTTGTATCTAATTATCTACTATAATTATAATTTAATATGAATTCAAGTAATAAATAATATATATATATATATATATATAATTTAATTCCTTTTGTTTCCTATGTTGCCTTGTATTCATCTAATTCTTTCAAATGTTTATTTTAAAAAAAATATAGGTAAATAAGTATTTAGAAGAAGTTAGTTTTAATATTTTTTTTCTTATTTTTAATGTAGTGAATAAAAAAGATTAACCTCTAGTTTATTTTTGTACTATTTTCAGATATTAAATTTTATTTTTTAATTAAGTTCAGAGAGTTTAAAATATGTTGTTAAAGATTTCATTAACTATATTTAATAAAATGGTCTAATTTAGAAATATTATAATTATTATGAGAAATAATTTAGGTGTATAATTGAGACTACCTGAAAGCTGTGTAGTGAATATGAGATTTGGCTCCAAAAAATAAAACATCAGGGCATTGCTTCTAAAAAAGCAAGGGAGAAACTATAAAAAAATATAGCTTAAATGATTAGATTTTAAGTTTATTTTTTAAAAATTATCAGTTTAATTTTTATAAATTTTAGGTCTACTGAAAATTTATATAATCATTAATTTTAAAAGGCGTACTTTGGTTAAGATAGATGCATTTTGGTCCACACCTTGCTGCAATTAAAAAAAAAGACAAGTGGGAGTAGACATGCAGGTTCTCTGGGACCGTGTACGTGGCAGATTTGGCACTTTGGTCAGGTCTTTGGTACATTTGTCTAAAATTGTATAGAATATTTTTTGATTTCAAAATAGTTTTTTTATATTAAAATTATAAAAAATACTAAAAAAAATATGAATTTATTATATTTTTAAAATTAAAATACTTTTATGTTGTTTCAAAACTATAGTTTTAAAACTCGGCTTGACAGATTGATTCGAGGCTGGAATCAAGTCGAGTTAAAGAAAAAATATGGGAAGAAAAAACCTGGAGTAACCCGGTGACCTGATCAAAAACCAGGTTGTAACCCGTTAATTTTTTTTACTAAAATAACATCGTTTTAATTTTTTTAAAAAAAATAACCCAATAACTCGGTAAAAACCTAAAACGGGGGACCCTGCCACTGAACAAGGTTTAAAATCTATGCCCAAAACAACCCCCTGGAAATCTAACGAGTTTTTGCTTTCAATCTCCTCGTTCTTGGGAACCTGCACAATTTGTCCACAATTTTAAATTTTGGATTTCACAGCAACATTACTTGGAATGGAGGGAATTTCAAAATTTTATACTTCAAAGTGGTCAAATTTACAAAGTGATCCCTAATTTTGGGAATGGTTTTACTTTTACCACAAGTTTTCTTCTATCATCATTGAAGAATATAAAAAACCGAGTACCAAAAGAGTAAAAAAAGCTTATTATGCAATCCATCCAAGTCCAGTAAAAAAAATCATTTTAAGCATGGAAATATGCTTATATTTACGAAGGAAAACCCCAATATAAAAATGTGTGCAGATGAAATTAAAGATTTTGCCTCCTTTTCATACTTTTTTTTTTCATACGTAGAGAGCTAAAATAATCAAATGAAAACCTTTTAACACAGTTGTAGAAGCCTCGAAATAGTAAAATCTATAACAATGTTTATTTCGTAGGAGCAAATTCTCAAGTGGAAATTCACCTGAAGATGCTCGTGTGAGAGAATATATGGATAAGTTTGAATCACGGAGAAAATAAGAGTCATTTTCTGGGGCAACTGTATATTTGCTACTTCAACGGTAAATTTGCTCATTTTCAAAGTCTCTGCCCATATTTTCCCTCCCCCAACTTATAATGTAATTGCACCCTAGTATTTTATATATATATATATATAATTTGATATTTTTTCCGGATTTATCCATAGTTGTGACTAAATAAATTATTTTAAAAAAAATATTTAGGCAACGCAGCATTTTTAAAAAAGTAAGAAAAATTTAAGATCCAGATCATTGACTTGACTCAATTCAATAAATTTGATTAATTTAATAATGTAATTAAGAAAGACACTGACATTAAATAAAGCGATTAAAAAAATTAGCAATAATTAACTATAAAAAATAAATTGACAATATTATACTTAGGAAGGAAAAAAAAAGTCTATTCGAGACTCACCGTCACTCTCTCATGAACACCGCTTCACCACAAAAAATCATTTATCGAGACGGTTTTAGCACCACTGTGAAAAGTTGCATAACTATATCGAAAGAAGTTGCATGTGCCATCAAAGCAATGACACTGAAAGGATACCAAACAAAATATTATGAAGTAAACATTTCATAATTATATCTAATCAACTAATTTAATTTAATTCAAAAATATTTTTTAAAAAAAAAACTAAATTCAACAAGGAAAAACAAATAAAAAAACATGAGATAACACAAGTTATTTTTAAAATCATATAAAAAGCAAATAAAAAAATAGTGGAGTCCAATCTCCAGTTAAATAAATATTGAATGATGAACCTAAAAAAATATGAACTTTAAAAATAAAATAAAAAACCAAGCAAACTCGGGTAAATTTTTTAAACGTGGGTTAATCTCCTAAATTTGCAACCCGTTAAATTCTAGAGTCGGGCTCAATTAAGAAGTTAAATTTCCAACTAATTTAATGTTGAGGGATAAAATCGATAAAAAAAATCAATTTACAAAATTTACAAAAGTAAAAAAAAATAACAATTAAAAGAATGAGTATCAAATCTGATAGAAAAAAAATAAAGAGAGATGAAATCGTAAAATAAGTGCAATTTTAAAAATTATTTCAAATAAAACAAATAACAATTGATAGAATGAAGATCAAATCTAACATATGAAAAACAAAATTAAAGGGTTATGAAATTGAAATAAATCCAATTTTATAAATTATTTCATAGAAAACAAACAATAGTTAAAATAACATGAGCAAAATATGAAAGAAAAACAAATTAAAGGGATGTTTTAAAAATTTTTATGAGCTAGGTGTGGAAATTAAGGAGAAGAAAAAAAAAAAACATCAATAACAAACCAGCGATTGATTAATCACTCGTGTCATCTAGTAATTTTTAATTATTGGGCGACGCTACACGAACCACTTGAAAAGCACCACCACAACCCTTCTACTAACATGTTCAACACACGTTCAATCACTTTTTTGTAATGATATTTTTATTTATTAAATTACAAAATTACCCTAAATGAAACTGATTATATGTATACATATAAAAAAAAACATTAATAACTTTAATGACTAGTTACATGGTATTTTTTTTTTTCAGATAACAAAATTATTATTTTATTGTTCCACTAAAAAATGAATCAGTGAGGTCTTTTATTTTATTTTATTATGGTCGGCGTCTCCACTGTCTCCACCTCATGGTTGGAGGACGCACTCGTATACTTGATTGCCTCAGCCACAGTGAAAAGCAGAAAGTGAAGGAGAAGAAGACGAACGAGGACGAGACGACGGGGGATCTAATATATATTATGAACAGCCATAGTTCTGCATGGTGAGCAGAGAGGTCAAAGAATAGCAGTAAAGCTTGTCGCTTGCTTTTCAAAAAAATCATAAATTAATCTGTCACGTTCATCCAAAATTTTCCTTTTCTAATTTCCCAAACAGTTGCTCAGCTGAAATATAACGTCACGAGGTTCTATATTCTCTGAGTTATTTTAACCCACAAGTAGAGAGTTTTTTGACCAGAAAACACCATACATCCTGACATAAGTCATGGCCTTTCTTACCAGGCTTTTGTTTTCCTTGGTGTAGTGGGTTTTCTGTGCGTTTTGTAAACTCGAGCACGTTGTCGCCCTTGCTTGCACCAAAAAAAACAAAACACAAACATAGTGTGACCCTTTGTGGCTGCCGCGGCGCCACCTCTATTTTATGGCAGCACCGCTACTCACCACATTAATATTTTTTTATCAAGATTTAAATTTTGAATATTGTCCAATAGTCTGGTTTAACCTTCTGGGTCCAGATAATTTGTTTTTTAATTATTATTAAAATCCTTCTAGATATCATTGAATTCGAGATAGAAAGCCTGTATTAAGCTAGAAGCAATTGAAACATGAATTGCTTAGTGGGATTTAGAAAAATTGAAGATAAGAGAACTCAATTAGCATTGAATTCGATCGATGCCTATAAAAAATAATTTATTAACTCCCAATGTAGAAAGATTTAACAAGGATCATCAGTATATATATATATTTATTGCAGTAAAAAGAAGACACATATTTTTAAATTGGGGTGGGGCCAGCTGTGCATCCGCACGAATGAATTTTAACAAATATAGGAGAGTGTATTTATGCCATCAATTATGGATATATCAACTTAGAGCTGTGCATTCACTTTCATTTCAAGATATATACAGTTGCCTCATGTCCACGGTTCAAGGTGGCCATGCGAACTTAAATGAGTCCATTGTTGGTAAGGTTTTTAAGATCTGCACAAGATTTATAGCTGAGATTCCTTATGAGTCCCACCAACTCAAATTCTTAGATCCAACATTATTGGTTGCGTCTTTATGATCCCTTCTTGCGCATCCTGTTTTCTAATTTAGCAAGATTTACAACTTGTTTAGTTTTGCTGTAGCTTTTGTTTTTAGGTTTTTTAAAAATGTATTTGTCTTGAAAAATATTAAATCATGTTTTATTTAATATTTTTTTATGATTTCAATATTTTAATTTAAAAAATATATATTTTAATACATCTTCAAGTAAAAAATACTTTTGAAAAGTATACCGTATCATAATATTAAAAACAAACTAAAACACCATTTATAAATTTCTTTCTTTGCTTTATAAATAATCATTGTCATATCTAAACGAAGGTAAATATATTCCTATTTCAATAATTAATCTTCAATCAAAAGGTCTAAAACCTGAATGCATAGCAAAAATTCCATCTAAAAAGAAGCTTTTTGAAATATTTGCTCTCAAATTAATGTTCATCAAGCCAATTCAACTATTCTGATTGGATTCAGATTCTCTTGTATTCATTAAAAATAAAATAAAATTAGGAACGCAAATTAAATGTGTTATCTCTCTATCAATGGGTTTTAAGGCGATAAAGGGAGCTATACTTACTGTTAAGACAGCATTTGAAGCTTCCAAAATTAAACATCAACATCATCAAAGGAAAGCGAAGTTGAAAAGGGGAGGTCCGAAAGATCCAAACTAGGAGTCTGCAACATCCCAGCTCAGCTTACACGGCTACTTCACAGGCCTAGCAATTAGAAGATTCTCCCTCTCACTCACTCCTAGGTCATTACAAATATGAAATTCCTTCGAAGATAAGTGAAACCCCACCTAAGGTTAGCTTTGAGCTTAATCTATGACTTATGGCAGACTGGTCCAAGAAATTTATCGAACCACATGGCTGACTAGGGCTCCTTCTTTTCCAACTTGGCGGCGGCTGTCATGACCATACAGCGTGTAATTGAGTTAGCTTAACTATGGACTTTTTTTTTTATATAAATAAAATAATTTACAAACTAGTATAATTAAAAAATATCATTGTTTAATTGATTGTGGTATTGGAAATAGCAATTAAAATAGGTTGTGCCACTCTTACTAGTGCAGTTCTTATTATTTTTTTTATATAAATTACGCAAAACTAATTAAAATCTTGGAATTTTAATGCATTTGTTGTTTCTCTTGGATTTTAACTCTATTATTTTATTTAATTGATTACTTCCTATGTTATTTATGAATATTCAAGGTACTTAAACTTATTTTTTCAAATTTTATGGGACCTTGACCGAATGAAACTACATACTTTTACAATTTTAATTATATTTTTATGGGTTTAGCAGTGTATTAAATTAAAACTTATAATTTTTAATGCATTAAAATCATTAAAAAATACTAAAAAAAATTAATTTAATATTTTTAAATAAAACACCTTTTCGAAACACGCCAAAAACAAAACCACCACCATCATAAACACTCAATTAGTAATGAACTAATTTTAGTGAATAAATTATGGTTCAATTGGTATCAGTTTTTCTCCACAAAAAAAAAAAAAAGGTGTCTTGATTTCAAATATCTCCTTTGTAATAAAAAAACCAACTACTCTGGTCCGGTTCCACAATTAAGATGAGCAGTCAGTGTTCGTGAATAAGGAACACTCCCGCCCAGTTCCTATAAGTGGCAATAAACTCATCAACCATCCAAGCAAAATTAATTACTTGAACCAACGGCCAAGAATTCATCGTCGTTGTACAGTTAAGATGAGCAGTCAGTGTTCCAATTGGTAATTAACACTCCCACCCAATTCCTTTAAGTGGCAATAAACTCGTCAACCATCCACAGTGTTAGTCAAGCAAAATTAAGTAATTGAACCACCGACCAAGAATTCATCGTCTTCAGTAATTTAAATCCAACATAAATATTCAAAAGTCCAAGCTGAATCAACACTGACCAGTAAAGTTTTTCTTTTTCAGCACGGAAAGAAAAAACCATAATTGAAAAACCAGCACTTACTACGGACACTTAATTTATGTTGGGATGAACTTAAAGAGATTGAGGAAGTTGATTGTCTTGAAGTATTTTTAGTGAAAGATAAGATTATTTATTGTGGGGGTGTTGGGGATGCTGGTTTGCCTATGAGCATCCAGGCCTGTCTACAAGCATTTCAAGTTAGTCCACAACCGACCAGGTCCATCTATGAGTTAAAATAATATTGGTTTTCCTCACAATTACATAAATATTACAGACCCATCCTTAAATTGGACGAGTTGGGATGATGTTTCAAACTCGTACACAAGTGCTCCATACCTGTTCAAGGGTGCTCCGGGTCTTTCTATGAGCTGAGACTGTCAAAGAACTAACTCAACCCAATAGCTTAAGTTTTTGGGTTGAGATGGTTCTTTGACATGGTATTAGAGCCTTGGTGATCAAGCGGTCACGAGTTCGAATCTCACTATCTCTATTTATTTGATAAAAAAAATTAAGCACAAGGTAAAGTGGCCCTGTACAAGTTTCAAGCCCAAAGGGCTTTCACTTGAGGGAGTGTGTTAGAGAATAATATAAATCATATCCTGGGACCTCACCTAATAACTTAAACTATTCTTTTTTTTTTGTGTGACTATTGGGTTGAGTTGGTTCTTTGACATGGTATCAGAGCTTTGATGACCAAGTGGTCTCAAGTTCGAATCTCATCATCCCTATTTATTTGATAAAAATTAAGCACAAAGGTAATGTGGGTCTGTGCAAGTTTCAAGCCCAAAAAGCTTTCACTTGAGGGAGTGTGTTAGATAATAATATAAATTATATCCTGGTACTTCACCTAATAACTTAAACTATTCTTTTTTTTTGGTGTGGCTATTGGGTTGAGTTGGTTTTTTGATATGGTATCAGAGATTTGATGACCAAGTGGTCTCGAGTTCGAATCTCATTATCCCCATTTATTTGAAAAAAATTAAGCATAAAGGTAATGTGGACCTGTGCAAGTTTCAAGCCCAAAAGACTTTCACTTGATGGGGTGTGTGAGAGAATAATATAAATCATATCCTAAGACCTCACCTAATAGCTTAAACTTTTGGGTTGAGATGATTCTTTGACTGAGACGATTATTAGATATAGATACATGATATAATATATTATGAAAATTATAAATAAATATATAGTTAATTTAATTTTTAATAAGATGTTATGTTGTGTTAATCATCGGTTATTGGATATATTATTTATTTTTTATTTAAATTATATTTTGATGTTGAAAAATTAGTTATTTGAATTGTGTTAATTGTTTTATTTTTTTAACAGAGAGTTGATAACGGAATAAATTACCAAAATGTCTATTAAAAGAGTAGTAAATACCATCTGTAACATATAAGTTGTGATTAATATCTGCAACTATTGCCATACTTTAATTATTCTATATCTCTAAATATGTTTTATTTTGTGTTACTTTACAGAATATTTCTCTTAATTGTGCTAACTTAACAAAAGAATCCTATCAACTATCGCCCTTTCGGGCCCCCCTAAAAAACACAAGAAATAAAAATAAATCAAAAGCTATTTCATGTTAAGCTAGAGCCTAGAGATATAGCTAGCTAGCTGCTAGCCTGTACCACACAACACTGAACTGAACAAATGTAGCTCAAATGCCACGGCACAGCAAAGTCAGTTTGTAACTGTGGTGGCTTTGTGGTACATGGAAAACGTAAGTTGAAAATTTCAATTAATTTTTAGAAGATAGTTTTTATTAGGATTCATATATAAATATAGTGGGTTGATTAAACAAATATTTTTAAAATTATAGTCAGAATGAAATACTATTTTAACCGTATCTCACTTCATTATAAATATTACAAATTTTATTTGGCACTATGATATAACCATATTTTTAAAAAAATTTAAAATTTTTTAGTTTAAAATTATTTTTTAATATTTTAAAATTATTTTAATGTGTTAATATCAAAAATAAATTTTAATAAATAAAATAAATATTATTTTAATACATTTATAAGTAAAAAATATTTTTTAAAAATAATCTATATTATACTTTTAAACAGGTCCTAAATACAAGAATGTTTGAGAATGCGATAGTGGTTGTTTTTCAAAGTATTTTTTGTATGGAAATATATTAAAATAATATATTTTTTATTTTTTAAAATTTATTTTTAATATCAATTAAAAACTAGAAAAAAATTAATTTAAAAAAAACTCAATTTTTATTAAAAAAAAGATTGAATCACAGTCCCAAGACAACACCAACACAGGCAAGTGGTGGGCAGCACAGGTTAGGCAGTGAGAGCTATGATAACTCGGGATGATGGGCATGTCAACCGCGTGAAAACTGTACTCCCTGTCAAATGTGCACGTTAGCTTAGCATATGGAAAGGCTATGGAGGAAAGCAAGAGAGGTGAATGGAGCAAGCTTTGACAATTTACTACAAAGTGATGATGATGTTTAATTTGCATGATTTTCTTACTCTTACCTCATTAACATGATCAATGAAATGTGTCTCCCGTTACAAGGCAAGGGCGTATCAGGGCGATGCTACTTGTCACACTGCTGTTTTGGAGGATAAATTAATGCAGGATCTCTCGAAAAGGGGGATGGAGGCTGGCTGGCTGGCTAGCTATAATGTTTGCGGGGAAGACAAAAAAATATTATTGCATATAAGTCAAGATTGATTAAGATTTTAACATCAAATCCTTGAATTTGACCAAGTTTCTGAAGGATAATTAAGGGTTGGAGTCCAAACTACTCCTAATTAAATGTCTTAATGACTCTGTCACCCAAGGGAGGCATTTGACCTCTTTAAGCTAGAGGTAAAAGCAAAGGGAAATGATACCCAAGTGCTATATGTCAACTTTGCTACCCCATCACTTTTCTATCATTACGTATAATCATTTGGTTCATTTCTCTTTATCTAATAGCCTTCTAAAAGGTCAATTTCTTTGTTTAATTTGGAAAAAAGAATCCAAACCCTCACAAAGTGGGAAACAATTCCAGGAATACCAAGAACAATTCTAGTTTTGTACGTGGTGAGGCCTATTAAAATCGCAATTAGAAAATAGTTAGGTACTCTTAATGCCATACTTCCATCGGATAATTCTCCATAATTCTTTAATCGATGCTCCTGCTAACAAATGCAATGGCTAGGGATGATCGATAAATAATTTACTGAGCGAGAACGCAACTAATTTCTGTCAATCAGGGATACAAGAATATATATACTACTTGAGGGGATATCATTCACGGCTGAGAACAATCCACATGGAGGCCTTGGACTGAGTTTCAATTAAGGATTTTTAATGAAATACCTCAAAAATGATCCTCTGTATGGAATAATGCTGGCAAAGAATCATAACTAGCTAGAGAAATTACGACACATCGATTAATAAACAGTGACTTGTTCATAGAGTTTATTGACAGATTCCAACGTTGATGAATTATACGAACATGGCATCTGATGATAGCTGGGGTGGAATATTAAGTACTATTACTACTACTATAAATCACGATCTCGTGCAACATATATATACTTATAACAAACAAAACAAGGAAATAAATCTATGTATTGAAGGGGTGTCACTGTGCAATTAGCCATGCAATTCACTTGGTGTTTCATCTCACTACATAATTATTACTGCTAGTTTATTAATTGCATGAAATGAACCAGAAATTTCCCTTATATATATAGATATATATATTTTTTAATTCTCTGCTTTAGCTATAATTTTTCATGGAAGCTACTCAGGACTCAACTGGGACATCACAACTTAATTTTATCCATGTAATGTAGTTCATATGAACAACCAGTGGTCCAGCAGAAAAAGACCAAAACCAGCCACTTCTTAAGTCGAAAATGATAAAGGATGGAGATTGAGAGCGAGTGGTCCAACCTACAAGGACCTCACTTAGCACCTTCCTAATACCATGATGATCAAGCTCTCTTACACGATAAAAATAATAAAAAGAAGAGAAGAATAAACTTTTGTGCAAGAATTATCTTAACACCTAGGCAGCACACCACGGTCCATCCTTGAAAGATAGTTGTACCAAATTTTGTGGAACCCCATCCAAGATCCGTGGGACCAAAATCAAACCCTATATCACAAACTTTGAGGCAAGTAGATGCTTTCATCCACTATTACAAGGTTAATAAAAGATTCAAAAGAATAGGAAAAGGCAATGGAGGTTCCAACCCATTTGAGTCTGTTCCAAACCACAATCATAATTGTCCTCTTGTGCTTCAAACCCATGCCACCATCTCCCACTTTTCACACTACCTTTTCGAGTGAAAAAAATGGGCTTTGCAATGGTTGTGGAGAACTTTTCTCCATCCTCATTGTAGCTTTCTCTTCTTTTCCTACACACACACACTCCCCTATTCCTTGTGAATGACTTGTAGTGGTAGCTAGCTAGACTTGGGATTTGGGTATTGGATCATAAAAGATCTTTGCTCTTTTAGTTCCCTTTTTTACAATAAGGATATATATGTTTGATGCTGGTGCCCGTTGCCTTTAGCTAGCCACTCTAATTAAGAAAAAAGTAATGCTGTGTATAAATTTAATGCTGTGTATAAAGCATGGAGCATGCTTTAATGTGGATCTATAAATATAAAATTCAGCAACAAGGACATTCCACATAAAACCTCTTATCGATAAGCCAATAGCACCATAACAATATGCTCTTTGAATTTATAAAGAAGCTTAAAAAACGCAGTTTTAGCTAGCTAATGATGCATGCTTAAGCTTTTCTTTTGTACTTTGACCAAGACAATTAGCAAATGACGAAGAAAGAAGAGCGCGCAAAAGACAGTGATGAAGAAAAACATTTACACCACACCGAAGAAGAGATAATTAAGAAGAGAAAAACAATTTATTGTCATTTTCAGCAATCATCAAGAGATCAAGATTAGATGAGTTGATCATGAAATCAACTGCCATGAACAATGCTGCAATCATAAAAACAGGAGGTCATCACCCTATATTTACTTTAAAAAAATCATTAGTGATTATGACTCGCTAATTGGAATAGAGATTTATAATTCAAATAAATAAGTAAATAATAATTAGAGATATATAACCTCTAGTTTATCACGTGATCAGTCGTGCTAGAGGGAAAGATCCCGTGATAAGTTGATGAAAACATTTAATATCAAGATTTTGAAATTTTTATTTTGAAATATATTACAATAATATATATTTTTTAAATTTATTTTTGACTTAAACATATAAAAAATTAATCTAACAAAAAAAAAACTAAATTTTGTCAAAAACCTTTTTACACAAAATGTAACTAAATATTTCTCTCTATGAGAAAACAAATCCCAAAAAAGTTTACCTTTTCCCCCTAGTTCATCTTCCTCATCTGAAAGGGAAGAAAAGGATTAGATGGCATGTGGAAAAGGCCAAAAATACATGTTTTGCCACGAAGAAGACGATAAAAGATGTTGACCAAATCAGTTCTTTATCTTTGAATATAATGTCAAATTATATCTTCAAATCCTCAAATTATTTCAGTTAAGTCCTCTAACAAATACAAACATTTCAAAAGTGTTTAGGGGAGAAATTCAAACTTTTAACTCATCCCCATTTTTCTCGTCTAGAAACTCAATTTCTTTGTTCTTCATATCAAAATTATACTTGTATCAGATCAATATACAGGAGTTCATGAAATTCAAATTAATATGATTCATGGATCTTTAACTGCATCAATAATAAATGATAACAAGAAGACCAAATTGAGGCCTCAATGCAAGTTAGGGGACTGGATTGCACTTGTTCGAAGCTGAATAATTGGGAAATTGTTCCCACAATTATTCATGAATAATTGCTGACCAAGTAATTAAACCAAAATAAAATAAAGAGATGGAAAAGCCAAAACTCTAGATGTGGACAAGTGATTGATGGATGGCTACCCTTCGAAATGGAACTTGTTGCTTGCTGCTGTTGAATCTCTAATCCCTCCCTCCCCGACTCACGTTTTTGACAGCTGTGACACTGTGAAACAACCCACATTTCGAAGGGTAGGGCATTTATCATCTAAATAAATAGTTAAATATGATACTCCTGTGATAAAAAATAAAAAATAAAAAATAAAAAAATCTCAATGTGTTTGTCTTTACATTACGTGTACATTGTTCTGTACTTGCTTGCGTCCATGGCAACATTAGCTATCTGCAACGGAACTAGTACAAAATAAATTAGGGCTATACCCTAACCTAGCTAGCAACTGCTATGAGCTAGCTAGATACCACTTCTTGTCTTCGCTTTACTGGACCAGTAGAGCTAGGGAATTTGGAACCCAGAAACGAGAACCCGTGACTCCCTTATCTACAGGATTATATCCAACCTAAGTTGAAGAGTTTCTTTTTTAAATAGTAAAATATCAGAGTTCAGAAAATATTTTGAGAAACAACATTTTTAATCGAGTTATAAACCTCACGAGTTACATGCAACGTTTACTACTCCAATTATAATTTATGAATATGAGCTCTATTTGGTTCTTGCATGCCCAAATGAGCTTCACGATCCATCGTAACTTTAAACTCGTGTCTCGTAGAGGACATATTTTGAACATCGAGTATGGATCATGTGGTCGGAGGTCATATCGCCGGCCACAAGTCCTGACATTCAAG
This sequence comes from Populus deltoides, assembly GCA_015852605.2. Classification (NCBI taxonomy): domain Eukaryota; kingdom Viridiplantae; phylum Streptophyta; class Magnoliopsida; order Malpighiales; family Salicaceae; genus Populus; species Populus deltoides. The sequence goes on from CM027573.2 coordinate 19,692,708, forward strand.
AAACAAGCAGCTATTCTTCATAAGTTCCCGTCAACAAATTCATGGTTGAGTTTGGCGTAACAAAATCAAAAACTCTATTTTCTAATCCATCTATACGATAAACTCTTTAACTTGGAGGTTTAAAAGTCACCTGGGTTTGAAATTTTCATAGATACAGAGACTTTTTATGCCTAAATAATATTTCAACTTGATTACAAGAATGGATAGTAGAATCTGAAGTCAATCAAAGAATGTCAAGATACATGCTTGTTGAATGCATACTCTCTTTCCTTTTGTCACACAAGGGGCTCTGTGTTTTTTCCGAAAAAGTTGTATGGTGGCCGGTACGTTAATGGCCTTCGGAGGGGAGGGGTCATGCCCAGGTCATCACTGATACTTTCCACACCATACCTTAAATTGAGGGATGACCAGTTATATAATCAATTGCAAGGAGAACTGAAAGGGGAACCAATAGAATACATGGTTCAGACAATCAATAATTAGGAGGGTGAAAAGCTTGTTTTTGCACATAATTTTGAGGAGACACCGTATCAACATGCTTGTTTGTGCACAAGGAACTATGCATGAGTTGTAGGCTAAATGCAAATTAAAGACAGCCTTGTTCTCATTGCAATTGGGACACTTGATCATCACAGCCCAAAATCCCCATCTCTTCTTTGTTATTTAAAAAATCAGTTAAAATTGTATTTTTTATTTAAAATTATTTTTTTATATTTTTAAATTGTTTTGATATTCTAATATCAAAGTTAATTTTTAAAAAATAAAAAATATTAATTTAATATATTTTCAAATAAAAAACACTTTTAATTTTTAAATTATAATCATAGTTTCAAACACCTTTTTCATCCCAATATTGGATTAATTGTAAAGAAAGATCGTTCATGCTTTTTGCAGGAGGTGCGTATAATAGAGATTTTTAGGGGATTTATTTTTGTTTCTTGGCTTCTTTAATTTTTTCTCCGATCGTGAACAACGGTCCGAATCAATTGATTACACTTTTTTGCTTTATAGACATTAACGTTTTTTCTCTTGTGATCCCAGGTACCAAGGAGACAGATTTATATTAGAAGGGGGTCCAGTTTGATGGGTGAAATCTTGGAAACATTTGTAAGAGTGGTGACTAAGTTTGGTAGCCATTATGGACTCTTAATTTCTCGGGAAAAAAAATCAAATTTGAAGCTTGGTATTTCGATTTTCTTAGTTTGTCTAAGATTTTGAAACCCTGAAGGGTCATTTGATATTATTTCCATATTCTATTTTTGAAAATCTAAACAGAAAAAAAAACCTTGTTTGTTTTCGTTTTTTATTTTATTTTAAAAAGTATAAACAACCATCAACCGATTAATTATCTGAATTTTATAAAATTAAATAAACTGGTTTTCAATTCTTGCTGGGTTTTTTTTTTTCAATTAAGAAAATCTATATTTTCAAGAATTTAAAACGAAAACAAAAGAAGCAAATGATGCCGCGCGATCCATTAAGTATCCATACATGGAGAGTATGTTTTCTTATACAATCAATAAATCAAGGTCAAAAAATGATTATTTAAGGGAGTGTAGAGTATTTTAGCCACATCCAGTTAGTGTTGAAGAGTTTATTTTAGAAGCAATTTGGAATTAATGTCTTGAAAATTGATCAAGTGAGAACGAAAGAACAGCTGACTTAATTGGAGATATATGGAATATTCACTTTCATGAGCATTTTATTTTTTTAACTAGTACTTGAGGAGCACAAGACAAAATGTATGAATTTGTGAAATCACATAGCAACTTCCACTCACCATTAGAATCCCATTGTCACATGAAAATGATATGTTTGGTGCAGGAAATCATCAAATTTAAATTGAAATTTACTTAAAAATGATTGCATAATGGCCCGGATCGATCAAAAGGTCCTGCTTTTATAATTAATCATGTTTTAATTGAGTAAAATAATTCGAATAAATCACTTTATACCCCTAATTGAAGACAGATACCTAACCATTTGGACCAGATTCTGCAATATTATAAGACCTTCCAAAATTATTTATACGAAATACATAAAAATAAGAAGGGAAGGAATCTCGGCAAAGGATAAGTTGACAAATTAATGCTATTTCTATTACAATCTCTTTAGCAGGCATGCAATCATGTTAGAAAGATAGCAGTTGGATCATCCATCTAACCTGCGTCTAATTTTCTAGCTCATGAATTAGATAAATACTTACAGGATGAAACTCTTTAATTTTCTAGACCCATCTATTAGCTGAGGCAATTTTAGTGCTAACCACTCAACAAGCACTCCAAGCCGTCATCCATGCATGAACTTGTCTTCATTCATGGTAAGTGATTCCATTGTTAGATAAGGCTACTTTGAGATGCTTAAGCCTTCATAATCTCTTAAGGTTCATCACAATACAAATTAAATGTAATGTTAGCCAGGACACGTCCCATCTCATTATATCCTTCACACATAATAGTTGCTGCTTTCCGATCCTCTCGTAATAAGTAATGCACCTACTAATAAATACATTGAAGAATAATTAGCACTTATCATCTATAATAACATTAAAATATTTAATAAATGTTATATAGAAAAAAAAAACATATTGCATACCAATAGATTTTAGTACAACAATAGACCATAAACTGCATTAATACATTCAACCTTATTTTTGAGTTTTTGTTCAACCTTTAACTCATCACTCTATAAGCATGAATTCATATGACTCAAGGCCTAATGATTCTATATATCCACTTCTATCCTTCAATTTTAAAGTGAAAGGTCACATGAATTGGTTTAATGGATCAAATATCTCAGTATCATCATCTTCCTCAACTCTATAAACATGAAGGTAATTTTTATCATCACTTGTTTTGGATTCTTCATAATAATATAAAGCAAATATCATACCTAATCAAAACTTTTATATCAATAATTTCATATACCGATATTAGGTTCCTTGCACTATCACATAAATATTACAAACTAAAAAAGACCAACAAAAACATCATTAAGATAATAAAAAATGTTTTTATCTAAAAAAATATCACAACTCAAGTTCTGGAGGCATAAGTCCAGCAACTCTCGATTTTCTAGTTATAAAAAAGTCATTGTAGAATAACAAATACATGATGCATAGTCTACATGGAAAACAACATGTCATCCATATGTTTTTCTTTCTTATTTTTTTTTAAAAATTTTGTGGCATGGCCTTGGTGTACTTGGCCAAGTGTGCTCGACCTACACTCCACCTCATCTTTTTTTTTTTTAAATACATATTTTGTTTCACTTTTTTTTTCTTCAATTCTATTACTATTTAATTATTTTATCTGCTATATGTAAAAAGGCTTGAGATTTCTTTCCCTTGAATTAAAATTTTGAATAAATTAAATAAGATATGTTTGTGTATTTTTGTTAAAATTCATCCATATTATTATATAAAATTTTTATTTATTTTAACTTATTTTTTTCTTTTAATTTTCACACATCCTTATGATATAAAAATAATTATATCAAATGTTTCAAATTTATTATAACATATAAAAAGTTTAGATAATAAACACTCATGGTTTCTCTAGTTTGACTTTTAGTCAAATTTGCCCCTCTACTATAAAACTAAATATGATAGATCTTAAATTCTCATTAAGTGATCACATGTTGTTTCTTTAACTTGATCTGTAAGTTGAGTAAATTTAAATGATGGGATTTACGATACATCGATGGTGGAGATTAATTAATATAGGCTTGTTAAAAACTATAAATGAATATATGGAATTACAATTTCTAAATATATTAATATTTACTTTTGAAAAATAAATAAAAGATAATGTTGTCCCAAATAATGGGTTTAGGGGAAAAGATTCTTTTTCAACCCAAAAATAAATACCCCTAAAACAAGTTTTGTTTCACCCCAAACCCAAAAATAATTACAACAAAATAGGGGGTTTGAGGGAAACAAATTTTTTTTTTTTAGTATTTAGGAGATACAATATTTTTATTATTATTTTTCAAGAGTAAATATATATAATATATTTAGAAATTATAACTCACTATATTTATTTATATATTTTTCAACAAGCTTTTATTAATTTCCATCATTCATTACTTGTCGCGACTCTCACCATTCATGTTTACTTCACTTACACATTAGGTTAGAAGGAGAACATGCGAGTAATTAATGAAAGTTTAAAGTTTAAAGTTTCATAGATGATTGACATATTTAATAATAATAATAAAAAGTTTAAACCAGAGGAATCATACGTGTTCTTTATCCAAAATTGTTTTTTGATTCTTTCTTAAACTTCTTAACTCAATCCTTGATTTAAAATTTTATTTTACCTTTTTCATCAATTTTTCTTACATTTTTTTTGAACTACAGAAACCTCTCTTAAATAATATTTAGATTATTATATATCAATTAATAAAAAATAGTTTGAATATGATGTATTAATAAATTAAATTACAATATTTATATTTTTAGTCTAAATAATAAAACAACTAACATTTTAATCTCAAATTTATTTTTTGGTTTCCCCTCACAAGAGGGCAACCAAATCCCAAGGCAAAACATGAATCATTTGGCCCATGATGATGCAAAGTGTGACCATACCATAGTAGAAGGCAATAAAATTAAGAACTCTTTTTTAGCTAAATCATTTCAAAAAAATAAGAATATGACACCATATATATATATATATATATATAAAACAATTAGCAGCCGACAATAATTAACTTAGACTAGGTGTATTATTCAAGGTAGATTCAACTTTTTGTCTACGTAAGATGATGCACATCTCACTTTCATTAATTGTTCTTGTTTTTAGCCAAAAAAAAAATGTATATTCCCTATCTATAACCCAATCTGACTTTTAATTTATCGGACTCAAAATTTTCGCTGGCAGACAAGGGATTAGATAAGGCATATAGTAACATGTTGTCCAAAAACTGTTGACAGCATCATCCGCAGCTGACCAAAAATCAGTAGATGTGGCCATTTTACTTACCATATAATTACATAATCAAGTCGCTGTTCTAAAACACTAGAAGATAATACAGTTATATATATATATACACACATACATATATATAAACACCCTCTTACAAAAATCAAGAGTAATGGATTTAATGGGCTTCTCTAGCCAAAAATAACTTGTGCACCTGAGCTTCACATAGTCAGAACCTACTAGTTATGTTGTAAGGCCATGACCTATGTCCATGAAGCGAGCATATAAAGCCCGCATCACGTTAAGAAGCTGTAGTCCGGCTCCACTGCAGAGTAATGTTAAGTGCCCTAAAAAACAAAGTCATTAGAGAACAATCTTAATCATGTTATCTGCTAACGAACTAGGTTCAGAGTCTATTAATTAAAATTAACATTAAAAATGTATAAAAGATCAGTGTAATTACTACATTACTCTTAGAAGCAAAAAAATCTATAACTTGTGTTAAGGAGATTATGAATCTTTTCATTCTGGTATTTATCATTAATACCATGTGGGATGAGGGTAGTCTTTTGATAAATAAATAAAAAGCAAAAAAAAAATTGCTGAAAACATCGTTGAGTAGAGAAGACCACATCTTTTGAGCAACACCTTTTAAGTAACGAGTCTAGGCTACTTCAGCATCCAAACACCGCCTTATTAGAAGGTGCTAGAAGCAACATGTTAAGATCTTCATTGTGGCGAGATGCGTGTTGGTGCAGATTGACGATGTAGCTATGATGGATTTTTTTTTCTTTTATTTCCTCTTCTCTCTCTTTTCTTATTGGAAAATTACAAAAGTATATTTTAATTTGTTTTTCATATTCGATTTGATTTTTATTTTTTTGATTGTTAGTTGATTTTTTTATTAGCTTTTTTTTTAATTTAGTCTCTTATCATTTAGTTTCATTTAATTTTTATCTCAAATTTGATCATCATTCTTTTAGTTTATATTTATTTATTATCATTTTTCTAATTGAATTTTATTTTCAATTTTAACCTTTAGCATTTGACTTTGATTTATTTTTTGTTGAATTTGATTTGTATTCTTTTAATTTTTATTTGTTTTATTTTAGATCATTTTTTAATTGTTTTTTAATTTGTTTTTCATATTCAATTTGATCCTCATTCTTTGATTGCTATTTGATTTCTTTGTTTTTGAAATTTTTTTTCTTCAATTTAGTACCTCATCATTTGGTTTTCATTTAATCTTTATATCAAATCTAGTCCTCATTCTTTTAATTGCTATTTATTTATTTATTTATTTATTTATTTATTATCATTTTCCTAATTGAATTTTATTTTAAATTTCATCATTTAGCATTTGATTTTTATTTATTTTTATGTTGAATTTGATCCTTATTTTTTTAATTGATTTTTTCTTTTAATTTCATCCCTCAATACCATTGAGAATTCAAGGATTTTTAGTTTAGAAGATCAACAATATGACAATATAACTTTAGATAGGCCCAGATGCAATATTAAGCCACCCATCAGGTATGATTTTGAAGATTCGGTCTCTTATGCACTTATTACTTGTTGCAAGGATCCTACTACTTTTCAGGAGGCATTACACAGTCAAGATAAAAGTAAATTGATTGGTGTTATGGAAGAAGAAATGCAGTCTCTGCATAAGAATTACGCATGAGAGATGGTTGAACTTCTAGAGGGGAAGGGGTGCTAGTATGCAATTGAGTATAAAAGAAAAAGGCAATATCAGAAAAGAAGGGTGGGAAGTTCAGGGCTCTTCTAGTAGTAAAGGGTTACTCACAGAAAAAAAAAATGACTATGATAAGATACTCCCCTATGTAGTTAGACATACTTCCATCAGGGTAGTGTTAAGCTTGGTAGCATATTTTAATATGCAGTTAAAGCATATTGATGTCAAGATTACTTTTCTCTATGGTGATCTGCTTTTCTCTATGGTGATCTGGAGGAGTAAATTTAGATGGTACAATCAAAATGGTTTACTTAACCTAGACATGAATGCCTGGTTTGTAAATTAAAGAAATAACTTTATGGATTGTAACAGTTTCTAAAAAAGTGGTATGAGCGATTTGACTATTACATGATCAGGATTGGCTATAAAAGATGTGAGTATGACTAATGTGTTTACGTGAAGAGCCTTGATAATGATTATTTTAATTTTTTGTTGCTTTATATGGATGATATGTTGATTGCTATAACGAGTATGAGTAAAATCAATATGTTAAATACTTTGTTGAGTAGAGAACTTGATATGAAGGACTTGGATGCTATTAAGAAGATTCTTAGGACGTAGATTCATAAAGATAGCATTAGAAGGAGATTATGATTATCTTTAGTAAGTCATTTCAGATTATCTATTGCATAGTGCCCAAAGACAGATGATGAAGTGAAAAACATGTCAAATATCCCTTATGCTAGTGCAACGGGGTGTTTAATGTATGTTGTGATTTGTACAAAACTAAATTTGGCATACGCAGTTAGTGTAATAAGCAAATTTCTATCAAATTCGGGATGATAACATTGTGATGCAATTAAGTGGATCTTTAAATTCTTGAGAGATATTACAAACTATGTTATCATGTTTAGTAGACATCAGGGTAATCCTTTAGTTGTCGGATGTGCAAATGTAGACTATACATGGGATTTGGATGACATGAGATCTACCACAAGTTATGTATTTACTCTATTAGAGGGGCCTACATGTTGGAAGTCTATGGTTCAATCTATTGTTGCGCTATATATTACTAAGTTATAATAGACTGCAATGGTTGCGGCTGACAACGAAACCTTGCAATGGTTGAGGCTGACAACGAAACCTTGTGGCTTAAAAGTTTGGTTAAAAAGCTAGGTATTCAGCAAGGTGGAGTTTAATTGCATTGTGATAGTCAGAGTTCCAATTACTTGGAAAAGAACCAATGCAAGAACCAAGCACATAAATGTGAGATTTCATATGATCAAGGAATTGGTTTCTTCTAGTGATCTATTGCTTAAAAAAGTTCACACTTCTAAGAATACAGCAAACATGTTGACAAAACTTGTTATCATAGATAAGTTCAAGCATTACTTGAACTTAATTAATGTCTCCAAATGCTAGATAAGAGGCATCTCAACTTATTATCCCATATAGGATTTTCCCTAATTTCTCATAAGGGGTGGATATTCTCTTATGTAAAGATTGCTGTAGTTTGTGGTTCATAGGTAGATACCAGAATGGAGTGAAGTGCAGCAGAGTGAGAACATACCATGTAACCCTATTTTGACACGGTGAAAAATAAAAACTCATCGCTTTTATGGATGAAAGTATATTATCAAACCATGTTAAATCTTATGTTCTTTCTAGTTTTCCTCATATTGCAATATTCATCAATAATTATTGCAAGTTTTTCATAACAGGGAAAGCTTACATCGTCTTAACATCTTTTCTTTATGGTGAAAAAAAATTAGGTTGGTCTGTGGCGTAGCGCAAGCCACCTATCTTATTTGTGTTATTGTTTGTGAGGTAGTATTTGATTCTTATCTTGGAAAAAAAGAAAAACAAAGATATTATGATGTAAATGTACTTGATTATAGAATCAATATCCATTTTTATCTTTAAGATACTTTTATGGTAATTTATGTCTCTTAAAAAAAACGATAATGCATCATAAACTAACGAACAAGAATTGTTCCTCAAGACATTTATATTTTTTTAAGCAATTTCAAGGTGAAAAAAAATTATCTAAGTGGAACTCGTCCTATCAAATGAAACTCGCTGACACCAAAATAGATTATTTTGGTGGCTGAAGTCAATGTCAAAGCTATTTTTTCTCTTTACTGTTGGAATCTAGCGATTTCTCTCATCTTTCAAACCAGAGACTAAAAAATAAAAATATTAACTTTTGTATCAAAATTAAATTGAACAAATACTGAGGGACCGAATAGGTATGCTATGTAAAGTTTGAGGACTAAAATGAATATTTTATGAGATTTTAAAACCATCATCCATTTGTGAAGTTTTTTCTTCCTTGGTTCTTCATCTTTTGATTTCATGCTTAGTAAATAAATTTGATTCAATTTTCTTTTAACCTGTGCAAAAAAGGATGTAGTCGTGAAAAAAAATAAGAATAAAAATGAAAAAAGTTAAAATGTGAATCTACTTTAAAATATAAGAGAATAAACAGTACACGTGTTTACAATAAATAACCCACGTCATTTCGTGTGCGTGTTCCTTTGTCAAGTCGTTACTTGCAAACCCATAAGATGTCATCAGGTTGTCGTCTTACAGATGTAAATTAATGAAGCAGGTGAAAAATCCAGCAAAGCACATAATAAGACAGACTGGATCAGGGCCGCTTGCCAGAAATTAGTCTGTAAGTAGTGCAAATCATGAAATCCTGGAGGTCGTGACCCATGACGCTATGGCGTGCAAGCCATAACCCCTGATCAGAAAACGCTTTCTTTTCTGTAAAGATACCATTCTCCGTTGCTTCAAATAGACTGCAGGAAAAGGATAAACCTAAGGCATTCACTTCTAAATTTAGAAATATAGAAATGTTCATGTCCCGATCGAGTAAAATTAAATTAATTCTAACGATCGAAACTTCAAGCTATGAAGCATATGCCAATTAATATACATGCATAAAGTCAGTTGGCTATAATCTAAAAATGTAAGATCGAATTCTATACACAACCAAACAATATGTTTTTGGTCTGGGGGCAATGAGCTTGTACGAGAAGCAGAGTAAGCAAAGGGTTTGTTGTTTTAAGAGTACTGTAAGCTTAAAAAATGATCAATTACAAATAAGCAAAGGGCAATGAACTGTGACCTAGTCATTGCTTAATTGAAAAAATAAACAGAATATATATATATATATATATATATATATATATATAAACATGGGAAATTTACAGGAAGAAAGACAAGAACCCCCCTGGAAGGCAACATACTCGTTAATACGATAAAGCAAGCTAGGTTCCATAACGAAACTGGTTAATATAATGATAGCACCATTGAAATCAGGCAACCCCTTGAAGAGATTGAGTCAGTAATCTAACAAAACTCTGTTTTTATTTCTTGCAAGGGATCCCTTACTACCCTTCACTTCCTTGACATCCACTCAAGTCTTCTCTTTTAAAACCGCAATGCCTCGCAGCCTGTTCAAACAAGGAAGAAGAATTTTTGACAGAAAAGAAAAGGAATTGCCAGTAATGGAGATTAAGGTAGAATCTCATCATGGTTCATTGCATACCAATGAAGAAAAACTCCCTCTCCTGAAAGGAGTGGCCATGCCGAATGAGGATGAGCAAAACTTGATTCAGAAAGCCATAAGTCAGACATTCAAGAGCACAGCTCATCTGGCCAATCTTTTACCTACTGGAACAATTCTTGCTTTCCAGCTTTTGTTGCCCATATTTTCAAATCAGGGAAATTGCGACTCGGTCAGTGGGTCCATGACTGCAGGACTAGTTGCCCTCTGTGGGTTGTCATGTTTCCTTTCAAGCTTTACCGATAGCTTTAGGGACAAGAACGGAAATGTATGTTATGGGTTTGCAACATTCCGAGGCTTGTGGGTCATTGATGGGTCGGCAACCATTCCACCAGAAGTTGCTGCAAATTACCGGCTGCAGTTTATAGATTTCATGCATGCCCTCATGTCAATACTAGTATTCGCAGCCATTGCCTTATTTGATCAGAATGTGGTAGATTGCTTCTATCCATCACCATCAACTAAGGCAGAGGAGGTCCTCACAGCATTGCCTGTTGGGATCGGTGTCTTTACTAGTATGTTGTTTCTTGTTTTTCCCACCAGGCGCCATGGAATTGGCTTCCCCCTTTCTGCAAATTAACCTTTGATATACCAGTGAAAATATCCTTCTCAAAATTAATATTACTCTGCTAATTCATTTGCATGTCCTTGACCTTACCTTGTTTTATCCTGCAGGTTCAATTTCTTAGTCGTTTGCAGTAAGTTCATGCTCTTCAGATCATTGAAGGTGCTAAAATTGATCTTTCATGGTGTCAGAGCTTGAACAAATATTCACATCCAGTTCAGCTCCTGAAACATGAAGAGTTTCATGACTGATAACGTTATTCAAAAATTATCTAACACAAATAGAGTAATTCATTTGGAGTTGAATAATAAATGAAGAAATTAAGCAAATTGTCTGGAGAGAGGAAATTGATTTTTTCACGAATTCAAGAATCCTGAACACTCAAATTTAAATAAATCGTTATCTACTTGCAACCATGCCATTATTTTTTATCCTTGAACCATTCAAGACTTGGATTCACAATTGTTTCCCAACCTACACAGCAAATTAATCAGTGTACCATCCGTTTATGAATCCGAATCACACCCACGTTTTGGCATCTCACGAAATATCTTAAAAGCAACATCAATTGTTCCACTATTCTTACAAAGGCTTAAATCAAAACATTAAGATTTAAGAGAAACAACACTCGGCCGAATGATATACCTATAAAAACTCATTGCACCCTTTTACTGATTCTCTTCAACAAGAATAGCAAATACGATAATGTAAGACTTGTCAGTGGGTTTGCACCGAAAGTCATTCATTTTGTGGAAAATCCTGATGGCATATAATGGCATACGAACACAGCCATTACCTCTACAAATTGAAAGGAATATCTCCTCAGCAATTCTGCACTTCCCTTCCCTCATTCTATTAAACATATCCTCTGCGGGTCTAAATTCACTCGTGGAAACTAATTTAGAGATCACGAGGCCGAACGTGGTGTGATCATACCTAACACCATTGCTGTATTCCGCGCTTGCAGAATCAAATATGATTTTAGCTTTGTGTAAGTCCTTTTGTGTTCTAAGTAGTTGCTCAACTTGAGATGGGGTGATTTCTTTTGACCATTTAAACATTGTTTTCACTCTCTTTTAAGCGTTTAATCAAACAGGTGTTGCGCGGGAAATAAAGTGTTCGCAAAATAGCAAAATCCCGTGAATGCAAAATTATTTTTAGCAAGTTTTGAGGGAACCCTAACACTGGTGCTTGTGAAAAGAAGCTTCAAGGGAAGGAAATGGAAAGCAAATTTTGATTTTGAGTCTCTGGGCAATTTTAGGCTTCGGTCTATTTGGACCCAATGCATCCATGGATAATTGGGTTTAGGCCGCCCTTGTTGGGTTCTTGGAATGAATTTTATTTGCAATGATAGACAAAGTTGTCCCTGTAGTTTACTCATGTTGAGCTTTGGATCCTGAACGTATAATTGTTCAAATGACATTTTATCTTTAACTAGAATGTCGTTAAATGCTTTTTAAAAGTAATTTTTAATTAAAATAATATGTTTTTATATTTAATATTAGTATATCAAAATTATTCAAAAACACTTGAATAATTATTATTTTAAATTTTTTTAAAAAATAAAAAAGAATTTGATAAGCATGTTGTAATGTAAAAAACAAACACTTATTTAAATTCTCGCGATTAAATAGACTGATTTTTATGATCCATCTAATAACTAGATAAAAATGGCAACTCATTTATCCTTTTTCTTCTTCTTCGTCCTTTCACATTACTCAATCCATCATCCTTCTACTCACCCCTCTTAACAGAACATAACCTACGATAATTATCATTTTCCATCACTTTAATTAATAAAATTTGAATATATTGTTGGATTAAAATATCTAAAATTTAAATAATTAATAATTAAATTGTTTTTAAAGAATATGAAGTAAATTTTAATTTTATAAAATAAAAATCAGAATCATGAAATCAAATTGTCATTAAATATTTAAAATTCAATAGTTAGGACTTGGGAAATCACTTGTATATATCAGCACAAATTTTTTAAAACAACAGTGTGACCTTTATTAATAAAGGTAAAAACCCAATATAAAAATAATAAACCTATTTAAATTGATTCACTCTCGTGATCAAAAGATAAATAAAGAGATAATAGCCTCTCACAGCTGTTGATATTGTCAGAGGTTGTTGCCTGTTAGAACTAGATAGTGTTCAGTTATTTTTAAAATATTTTTTATTTTTATATATATTAAAATAATTTTTTTATTTTTAATATCATTACATTAAAACAAGCTAAAATTATATAAAAATTTAATTTAAATAAAAAAATTCAAAAAATTTTAATCGCAAGAATAAATACACTCTTAATTTGAGGAGGCCAGCAGATTTTAACATTTAAAACTCATCTAGGCTAGGCTGCGTATATCCTACAAGGATATATATAAATATATTAAAGACTTGACCAATTATGAAAATAATCAATCAGTTTCCATGCAATATCTATGAAAGCTAACCATTTTTTTAAGAGAAGAAAATAATAATTTCATTACTATATATTTTCATGATACATCCAAATAAATTATATCTTCTTGTTTAAAAAATAATTGACCAAACTAGCAATGTATGATAGATTTCCACACAATAAATGGTCCATTCAATGATTTTGAAGACAAATAACACCCTTTGAAACTTTAAACTTTAGGTAGGTTGTCAACGTGGGAGCCAATTGTATTTTATTCGCACAGAAGTGTTTATTTGGGCCACATGACCCGTAAATGAATATCAATTTTCTCAATTAAACCTCGAACATGTATTCAAAGGGAGAAAAAGATGGACAAGCAAGGAGAATAAATTGTCGAAATCCCATCACATATATCTAAATCCAAGATATAATATAGATATATAGACACATGAAAATAGAAGAAGAAGAAAAAAATAGAGTAAGAATAGTATGCACTAATAAATATTAAAAAAATTATTAATGCTATGTCGTGAAACTACAAAGCAAATAAAAATTAAAATATTTTATCTTGTAATGTGAAAAACCTTTTAATTCATATACTTAATTATACAATACTCTTTTTTATAAGAAGAATAATAATTTAAATTCAATTGAACAAACTAATTTGCTAGTATAAGTCTTATTTTTTTATTATTTTTAATTTCAACAAAAAATCTAACATTTTATTTTATGCTATTTATTTAATTAATATACACCAAAAGCAATCATAAGACATGCCGATACAAATCTGGACCATTTAGAATAAGAATAAAAAATATATATACTAAAAGAAGTAGTGAGATTCATGTAGCAAAAAAACATAGTTGCTCAAGATTCACAAGTATTAGAGATTACAATAGTGAATTTATAATGTTTTGTTTCTTTTCTTTTATGTAGCTCAATTTATTTTTTTCAATTGTCCCTTTTTAATTTTCAATTGTCCCTTTTTATGTTTAGTTGATTTGGGATCTACCCTTATGGTTTGCCTCTATTCGTTCTGTATTGGATTCTTATGGTATTAGGAAAAAAAATCAAGTGCTCCGTTTAAAAAAATAAAATTGATAAGATATTTTTTAGAGATGGAGGGGTGCTTAAAAAAAATACCCTAGCTACTAGCTACCATTGAAAGTGCCAAAATAAACCCTAGCCACTATTGAGTGATCCACCATCAGAGAGACAAGGAGAGAGAGAGGAGTAGAGAGAAAACTTTTAAGAGACAAAATAAAAAAAAATATATTATTTAGAAAAAAAAGAGAGAAAAGAATTGAGAGAAAGTATAAAGAGAAAACAAGCACAAAAAAAAAAATAACAATAGAGGAAGAAAAGAATATAGAAGCTCCCTTTATCTCTTACACTATCAATGATGTCGCCGACCACAACAATAATGAGCAACCCACAACCATTAATAGAGCTTCACACTGCCGACAAAAACAGTTGTAACCTCAACTAATCATAACATAAATCTCTTCTAAAGGAAACAAAACTTAGCTTCAACCTTTACTACCTTGTTTCTTACATTGTTAACCATGAACAACATCACCATCAACGTTGTCAACCCCTTCCAAAACCTTCCCAATAACTTCCTCACAAGTAGTAGTCAAATAATGGATGTATAAAATGAAATGAGAAAGAAGAGAGATGAAAATAAGAACCGAGACTATATGTGGCTTGATCCTTTTGCTCATAAGATAATGAAGCTCACTTCTAGAACTAAAAAAAAAGACAACGAAGAGACGCTCTAGAAGGGCTAGTCAATATGCCACCCAACCTCTTTAGTATGTGCACCGACGTGCCATAAATATTACTACCACTGGCATATATCAGACACGCGTCGCCATAGTCTCCCACTATTCTAGTAGCTTTTAGTCGATTCTCACCTTTTTTGAAGGTAAATTTTGAACCATAACACATTAATTTATCTATTCTGAATAATTTGTGTTGTGTCTTTGTTCATGTTGATTTATTTGAGATAAATAATATGTGTGGAGTTGGTTCATATATGTCAAATATTTGTGTTACATTATTGATCTTACACGGGGATGTTTTGATTTTTATATGTGAAATTTTAAATTTGTATATGAGGATGTTTGTTATATGTAGAATCATGATTTATGATTGGATGCATAAATTCTATGCGAGGATATACCAATGTTTAGTAAAAAAAAAAAAAGCATTTGTTCTTATATAGTAATTTTCAACTAAATTTCAAACTAGAATAAATGGTAAGATTATTGGCAGACCAAAGGTTTTTTTGAATATCCATATGAATGCAATGCTCATTTCGTTTAAAATCTTGTTAAAATTTTAAAATTAATGAAATCACTTATTTTTAGGGATTAATATTAAATTTTTCTAAAATCAATGAAATCATCTATTTTTAGATATTAACATTATTTTTTAAAACCGATGAAATCTTTTATTTTTAGAGTAAATTAGTAATTTTATTATGTAATAAAAAATTGGTGATGCAATTGAACCCGTAAAAAACTATTTTACCTTTTCAATTTATATTTCTTTGAAGGAAAAAAATGACATTATATTATAATAGTAATTCAATGCACAATGAATCATGTTGAAATTTGATGTTTTACTGAACATTTTTTTTTATATATAAACCAAAATACCCAACATTTAAACAGTTTTCAAGACAGTAAATAACTCAACAGTCACCGCCCCTCAGAACTCCCGACTGACACAAGAGAAAAGAAAACTAACTGAAGTGATAAGAGGATTGGAAAACACAGAGCAAAGAGGGGAGACCACCTCGACTGGACAAGACATCCTCTCAGATCCTCATATCGTTACAAGCCTCTCACTCACAGATAAGGTGGCCCCACCTCTCGCCATCAATCCCCCTCCTTCATAAACATTACCAAAGAACAATAATCCTCCACCAGAATAAAATCTCTCATCGCAAAAACAAATGCTATAATATATCAAATTAAAAAGAAAAATCTCCCTCCATTATTTCTATCTTGGCATCTCCCCCATAACATATTCCCATATTCTTACTTAACTCTCAAACACGTGTTCACCGTTGATTAGGTCGCGTGACCCACACGGGATTCTTCAACCCTGATCCGCTACTCCCTTATTCTAAATCAAAACCATCAGAGAGGTTGTGCATTGTATTAACGTACACCGCGAGGCAGGGGATAGCGAGTAAATTGAAAAGCGGAACAGGAGGCAATTAACCGCTCTCTCGAGGGGGGAAAAAAAAGGGTTTAAGAGCTCACTCTAGGTACCAATATCACATTTCTCTCTCTCTCTCTCTCTCGATCGAAGTTCAGCCATGGAGTCACGCGTCTTTTCACATGCCACCACCATCGCTCACGTGCGTAGGCCACTGCGAGAGAGCCACAGCAACACCAGTTGCAGCTTCATCTCGATCAAACCGATCGGAGCAGTCGGTGAAGGCGGGAATCTGATATGGGGAAGGCAACTGCGGCCGTCATTGCTTCTGGAAGCATCTTCTCCGATGAATGCAAGGAAGGATGTTCTCCGGCCGGTTATGGCTGCAGCTTCATCTCCGGCAGAAGGAAGTGATTCCTCCGGGTGAGGTCCGTTTCCTCCGTTCTGACTCGGTCCACTCGCTCCGTGTCAGAATCTGACTCGGTTTTGTTCGTGTTTTTGACTCGGTGTTTTTGCAGGGATGGGAAGGTCGCTCCGATTGGGTTTTTCGACAAGTATCCGGCTCTCGTAACCGGCTTTTTCTTCTTCATGTGGTACGTAGTAGATCACGTGACTTCATTTCCTTTCCATTGAACAATCACGTGACTTTAATTAACAAATCCCAGACGGTCAAGCTTCTTGTCTCGTTTTATGATTTTATGGATTTTATTTTAAGACAATTATTTATTACTTAATTTGCAGGTACTTTTTGAACGTGATATTTAACATCCTTAACAAGAAGATTTACAATTACTTCCCTTATCCATAGTAAGTATTAGTAATTAGTTAGTTGCTAATTATTATTATATTATATTATATACTTTGTTAGTTGGCGTGTCTGTGCTTTGATGGAATGTTTGTTGATGGTGTCTTGTGTAGTTTTGTTTCGGTGATTCATTTGTTTGTCGGAGTGGTGTACTGTTTGGTGAGCTGGACTGTGGGCCTTCCAAAGCGCGCTGTAAGTTAAACCTCTATTAATTAATGCCTATTTCCTGTTCTAAGATGGGATTGTTTGGCTGATTTTGATTTAGGGAAGATGATTGTGTTTTATAAACAGTTTATGGTTACCTTATATGTAACATGTGTATAGATCGTGATTGATCTATGACAAGTCTCTGGTTTTCAGGGGTAATGCCTGTGAGGAAACAGGGGTTGTCCTTAAATTGGGAAGAATACCTTGTATTTGGGACTTGGTGAAGAAATATGAAGATTGATAGTATTTGTACTAACTATTGCCATTTAAACATTTAAAGTTCTTATTTTTTTTTGGAGGGTATGATTTTGAAGGAACCGTGAGTTTCCTGTCCTAATCTTATTGTCTACGTGTCATATGGTATTAGGAAGATGATTGCTAAAGCTCAAGAGCACTGATAATGCATTACTTATTTGCTGTGTATTGCGTGCAGCCTATTGACTCAAATCTCCTGAAGCTGTTGATTCCCGTTGCTGTCTGTCATGCATTAGGCCATGTGACCAGTAATGTCTCCTTTGCGGCGGTTGCTGTCTCCTTTACACACACAATCAAAGGTGACATCAAGAAGGCACTTTATTATCCAAATTTATGGGAAGACAATTTTCTTGCGTATCAACACTGTTTTATGAGGACATTTTAACCTCTCAAGAGTGGTTTCCTTATTTATAGTCGATTGTGTTTCATTACAGCACTTGAACCCTTCTTCAATGCTGCTGCTTCTCAATTCGTATTGGGACAGTCAATACCGATAACTCTGTGGCTATCACTTCTGCCTGTCGTTCTTGGTAAGCTTTCTCTTTTATTTCTGCAATAATATGCCATCTGACTGTAATCAACCTACACTCTATTGGGATGCAAAATCATGTCTACTCATTATTTCCCTCACTCTCCTATTAATTTGAATTGTTTGCATAATCAGAAACTCTAAGTTGATTATTATAATACTGATAGGGTAACACAAATTTTGAATGACATTCCATTGTAAATTAAATGCAGGTGTGTCCATGGCATCATTGACTGAGCTCTCATTCAATTGGACGGGCTTTATTAGTGCTATGATTTCCAACATCTCCTTCACTTACAGGAGTCTCTACTCAAAGAAAGCTATGGTAATTCAATGAAGTTTTTGTTTGTACTATATGAGCAACTGCTTGTTGATTAATTAATAAGTACTTCCTAATGATTGCTTCTTTTTTTTATCCCTGCAGACTGATATGGACAGCACTAACATTTATGCTTACATTTCCATCATTGCACTCCTTGTCTGCATTCCACCTGCCATTCTTGTGAGTATGAAAGCATTGATGCCCCTGGAGATTTCTACTTACAAGACCATATTAAAAATCTTAATCATTGAGTTCATAAAATCTCTTCTTATTTGTGTCACGTTTGCCTTTGCAGGTCGAGGGACCTCAACTGATCAAGCATGGCTTTAATGATGCAATTGCTAAAGTGGGCCTAACCAAGTTCATCTCAGACCTTTTTTGGGTTGGAATGTTTTATCACCTCTACAATCAGGCAAGAACTTTCTCCTGATCTTCTTATGTCTATACAATTTAGTCATATAAAACAATGCCTCTGGAGGCATTGATGTTTACATGCATTTAGCATAACAGTTCCACAGTTTTCCTGAAGAGTTTTTGTAGTGATTTGAATGCTTGCATAGGTTTCCATAACGAGTGTTGACATATTGTGAGACTGCACTAATGATTGGGATATGCAAACAACTATTCTGGAATATTCTAATATCCTTTCAGTAGATCTATGCACTCAAATCATTATGGAAACTGTTTCAGACATCTATATAAACATCAAGGAAAAAGCATTTAAACACCAATGCCTTTGACTTACATCAACAAAATGGTAGAAGGACCCTGCAAATTAAGTAATGGTGTGGTCTCCTTTTGCATTCACACACAGAGTTCAATTCAACTACTTCGTTTTTATTCCCGCTATTATCTGGAAAGCCAACTTTTTTTATCACGATACCGTTTTGTAGGATTATAAAAAGTTTTTTCCTCTTGAATTTTCAGTTGGCTACCAACACCTTGGAGAGGGTTGCACCTCTTACACATGCAGTGGGCAATGTGCTGAAACGTGTATTCGTGATTGGCTTTTCCATCCTGATCTTTGGTAATGATTTGTCCACCACTTGATTACTCATTTGTTTCCTAACAAGTGCTATTACTATTATTATTTTTTGTGGATGGTAAAATCAAAATAATACCTAACAATTCTCTCCTTGCAGGTAACAAAATCTCAACACAAACTGGTATTGGAACAGGAATTGCAATTGCCGGAGTGGCAACCTACTCTTACATTAAGGCCAAGATGGAAGAGGAGAAACGAGTGAGTTTCATTCTAGAATACATCAACGAACATGAGTATTCTCGGCTTATTTTTGTATTTGGGTTACAAGTTGCATTATGCTGAGCATTTTGTTACTTTTTGGGTTAAAATCTAAGTTAAAGAGTGATATCAGCTTAAAATATCCATTGCTGAAATCCTTAGAACATATGCACCTGCGGAAACTACAAGGAAATTGATCTTTTCTTAAGAGATATATGTACTTTTTGGAGAATTAGTTTGTTTGATTTACGATTTCCTTATGACCATGGAAGTGGGCAGTAAGGTCTTTAAAATGAATTACCCTAACCCTTAATGCAAATTTGGTCTCTTTTGCAGCGAGGGAAAGCAGCATGAGAAGGAAAGAGGCATTGGCCGTGGGTGAAGGAAACCTTGTTTGTAAAGTCAAATTCTACTGCTCCGAAGATAAGAGTATCCTGTTGTCATTGTGAAGTTATTTTTTCCCATTAATTTTCGTTGATTCAGAGTACAGACTATTGCTAAGTTGCAATCAGCTTATGTTGACTGGAAATAATGAATCATTTGCTCTGTCTCTCACAATGAGCTTTAATGATTAGAAGCTGCAGAGGGAGTTTAATAGAATGAGTGGAAATGAAATATGCATCGCCACTTGCAGAGAAGTGGTTTTTTTTTTTTTTTGTTAGGTTCACTTGGGGAAGCAGCAGCGTGATAGAGGAGGCGGTGTAACTGTTGGAGAAATCCGAGGTTGCATTCCATATAAAAATCCTAGCTTTCCGCGAAAGATAGAAAATCAGTGTTTTTCTAGCTCTAGATTATAATTCTAAACTATAGAATTTCTTTTACATATTTTATATAATCTGAATAACATGAAGTATGATTTTAAAAAATAACACACGATGTTGTTTATATAGTGACTACAACAAGAAAAATCAAATAAAAAAGAATTTCTAGACACTTACACAAGTAAACCCTTTATAAAACTAGGTAAGGAAAACCTACATCTAGCCATTGAATAAAAAATTACCTTTATAAAACTAAGCCAGGAAAACCTATATCTAACTATTGAATAAAAATTATGATTATTTTCGGTATGCATATAGTACATTTCTTTTAACTTTGAGGCAGTTTGATATTGTGTTTATAACAATTTTGATTTTTTTAAAAAAAATTAAATTCTTTTATATTTATGAATCATTTGATGTATCAATATCAAAATTAATTTTTTTAAAATAAAAAAATATTATTTTAATATATTTTCAAATAAAAATACATTTTAAAAAACAATTCTTAAAACACTCTAATTACCTTGTAACTTTGTCTACTTTGGCGACAGCTAGGATGGTCAATAAACTATCTGATCCTGCTAGGTGTGCTCCACCCTCTCTCTCAATCCTCAATATGTTAGCCAATTTGGATAAACCCAATTCACCACCACAGAGCCCTTCACAAAATCTGGTCATGTACTTAACATCCACATCTCTGTCGAATACAGTGCCAAGGAGGGAAGTGAATCTGGCAATGGAGCAATGGGTGATCAACCCCGGTATATAGGCTAGATCATACAGGCCATGAGAAGTAGCCCAGAACAAATCCCTGTGTTTTGCAAGAACAGCTGTGAAAATCTTGGTAAACCCAGACATGTAAATGCCTTCCCTTGCATGTTTGTCATAGTCCAAACCATTCTTTTTTAAGAGTTCCACGGACTCAAAAACACACAAATCCTCAGCAAGATCGAAATAGAAGTTGAATTCCCATGCCCCAAAACTAGTGTCCCTCTCAAGAACATCAACGTTGAACTTCAAGTCTTTGTATCTCGTTGTCTCAGACCCATCTCTCGGTGTATCGCGTATAGAGCTAGGAAATTCGGTGTCAATAGACATCACTTTGTACTTGAAAAGAGCCCTGTCCAGTCGTGACATCTCTGCCCCCAAATTGTGTTTCCAGACTTGGGTTATTGGAAGCATCTTGCTTAACAGCGTGTTTGGTGTTTCGATTATGTTTTTAAAAAATATTATTTATAAGTATTTGATTAGATATTAAAAATACTTTTATTGTTGTATGTTTCACTTGGACTCAGTTTCTTGAAAAACAATTTAAATTTACTTCTTGTGAGGGCGTGTTTTTCTCTTTCCTTCATCAACAGTGCAGATAATTAATCATTGCAAAAATTTTTCAAAACAACCTGAGAGGTCTCCATTGTTCAAATCTGGAAAAATGCTGTCATTTCCCAATTTTTCATCCTTGTTCCCCTCTCTTCCCTTTTCTCATCTCTTGCAAAACGACAACGAAACCATTGCAAAAATTTTCCAAACCAACCCTCTCGTCTCCATTGTTTTCCCCCTTCTTCTTCTTCTTCTTCTTTTTATCTGCTACATTTCCTCGTCTCCACTATTCAACAAAGTTGGAGAGTGAATTAATTCGCTCTCTACTATTAATAGGCGGAACGAGTCCGGCCTAAATCTAAATGCATTGGACTGGGTCCGACCTAGTAAAATAAAAAAAATCAAAAAACATTTCTCAGATATTGTGTTTTATTCAAAAAACTAGTGTTTAATATTATTCAATAACACTACATAATTACATTAGAAGGAGATCGCATGATGACGTAGCATTTGCAGAATTCGATTGTAATTCCAATTTTGTTCCTAATGATATTTTACTTGATGTTGTTGCACGCTCAAGAAGCCATGAAAATTTTAGTCATTGTCAGATGGATTTTGTATGTGATGGAATTGCAGATAGTTTAATGAAACAATAAATACTTTATATACAATATTGTTTCTTTCATGATATAATAACAATAGTTAAATCTATAATATTTCAATTAAAAACCATCAATATTAATATATATCTTTTTTAGTTATTTTATAACCTTAATTTGAAAAACATTCTTAACCAAACGCATTAAACTACTTTTTGTTCAATCTCAATTTCAATCACAGTTTTAACCAAACATATATTTTACCAAATCAACTTCAACTAAAAATGTTTTTTATAAAATAATTTTTTTCAAACCACAACCACAAAAGTTACCACAATACTAAACACACCCTCAGCTGAACGTACTGCTGAATTTTTATTAGAAGCGAGAAGGAAAGAAAGTAGGAAGAAACCAGTTTTGTGTTAAAACTTTATATTGCAGATATATCTGGAGTGGAGTGTACATATACTAAGAGGGTTCCGAACGAGTTTAGGAAATGGATGACTATTTTGTTAGGCATGGTCTAGAGATCAACCTGGAAAGGAGCCTGAATCATTGGGTTACCGGATTAATTTGGAATCGCAGGGTCAGCTTAAAGTTACCAAGTCAATCCAAATCAATCTTTTTTATTAAAATAATGTTGTTTTAATTTATTTATTTTTCATATATTCTTGGTGTTGACTCAATCTGGTTTGGATCGAATTTAGCAAAGTTAATCAAGTTACTAAAAACTTGGTTAGACCAGCTAGATTTAACCAAATCAATATCGTTTTCAATTCAATTTAAAATCTAATCTATATCAAGTTTTGAACCATGAGTTTTTTAACTCAATTTTTTGAGTCGTACTGAATTTAACAACTTTGTTTCTAACTCATTAGGTTGTTTTTTAATGGAACTTGAAAATAATGTCAGCAATATAAAGTATATTATTGAGGCTGAAAAGTTTTTTAGAAATCATTTTTAGTATAAACTTCTCATGATTAGTTTTCCAAGTTTAGATTTTCTTCATCCACTTCCTTGTAAATGAGAAATATCCTCTTCTCGATGTATGTATGTCTTGTGATGCTAATGTTAACTCACCACTATTCAGGATTATAGATCAGGTTAACTTTAAAAATAATAGTAGATAGATTCCTTTCTTAAACTTTATTTGTAAGGTGATCAATATAAATTGATGAGAACCAACAAGCACCACGAAAATATAAATTAAAGGTGACAATTCGGTCAATTACAAGGTCAAGAAGATTAAAAAGACATTTAATGTGCTGATTTAAGATATTTAGTTGGGATAATCAAACGTTGATTAATATGATCCATACAAGGGTTAGACAAGGAGAGATGATTTTATATTTATTTTTTTCTAAAGCGCAGTTTTAATCTAATAAATATAACTTTTGATCTGACTGTTGGATTAAACTAAAATTTCATCAGAAGATTTTTGAGGATTTAATTTCTACAGGGTTAAAATTTAGTAGCAATTTTAATTTAGAAAATCCTTGTAATAAAGTCCAAAAACTACTATACAATAATTATATTATTTTTATAGTTAATTTATGATTATCTTTTCTTTGATTTGTGGATTTTTTACCGGCCAACTTTCTTATTCTACATGCATCAAAATTAGAGTTTATCTTGGCAAGGAATCCTAATCTAAGAAGGATTCATAATTGACAGCTAATTATTTATTTGTTAAAGAAACAGAGGTTGGAGCTTACTATTTATGCAAGAATTCTTCTTTTTTTTTCAAGGACAGGAGCTTAGGAGAATTAATTATCAAGCTCTTCCATATTTCATAAGGATAACGCAAGTCGCTTTCCTTGCGTGTCAAGGTCGACAGCAATAATTCTTACTTTCCAAGGATGCAAGTCGGCAACACACTTATAAATCCAAGGGTGGATTTTTTCAGATTTTCTTTTGTGATCTTCAACAGCCTAGTTATTTATATTATATTCATGTCATGGTTATTTTTAATTGGGTTTTAATATAGCACATTAGTTAATTATAGTGTAAGTATATTTTGTGAATTATAAATACCCTTTCTTGAAAGAAAAAAATATGTAAGCTTTAATTTTTATTCAGAATAATATTTTATATGAGGCGAGGTTTCTCATACTCTATATTTGTTTTATGCAAAATTCTTAAAAAATAAATCTATTAAAATTATATTTAAATAATTATTTGATTATGCACTATTTTTCAAATATATTAGAACTTTTTATGGTGATGTTAATGATAAATTTTTGAATAATTATATATAAATCTAACATTTAGATTTGTTTTTAAGAAATTTCTTATGAATAAAATATTTATTTTGTTATTTTTATTATATTGCTTTTGTAGGCCTCTTTTTTTATTTAAAGGTGGCCCTTAATTGTTTTTCTAATTTCATTGTTTTTTAATTGCAATGTTCCTTAAAAATGAATTTATTAAAATAATTATTTGATTATGCCATATTTTTCAAATAATATTAGAACTTTTAACAATGGATTTTTGAATAATTATATATGAATATAATATGTAGATTTTTTTTTAAAATGGGTCATGAATATTTAATGCAAATCAAATATTTATTTTTTATTATATTATTTTATAGAATTTTCTCAAATTTATTATTTTTGTATTTTTTTAATACATTCATGTTAAAACTATAGAATCATAATCATTATTGTTAAAACCATAGAACCATAAGATTATGATAATTTTTTATTTAAAAAATAATGTTTTTGATAAAAAAAGGCATGTTATGTAAAAAGGAAACAAATAAATAAAAAAGGAAGTCTTAACTCAAGAGATACAATTTTTTCATCATTATTACAAATCATTAGAATTTTTCCGAATATTTAATTTAATTACCTTCAATTTTTTTCAACAAACCATACTAATAATAAAAATATATATTTTTATAAAAACAAAATACATGAACATAAAAAGAGAATTTAGACTATAAAAGCACAAATACACTAGCTAGTAATAATTATATATATGAATGGAAATTCTCCATGTCACCATAAATTATATTTGTATTGTACATAGAAAATTCTTTATGCGAGTACCAAAATAATCTTTATTGGCTGGCTTAGAGGACCCGACAACCGGTTCTTTAACTGGTTTTTTTTTCCTTCATACACGCACTCTTTCCTCTCGTACGTTAGATTACCAAACAAACAGGACCTATTTTCCTTTGTCTTCGTGGCATCCTATTTTTCATTCCATAAGCATACAAACAAAAAACAAAAAAAGAAGTAAGACCCAGGCCCACGCGAGCCCAACCCCGTGAACCCAGCCCAAGAACCAAGAAAAAGAAAAGGGCCCACCATAAACACAAACTAAAAATGTCAAAATGATTGACTCGCCCGAAGATCCCATAGGCTCAATCAAGCTCATATCCACAAGCAAAAACAAGGAACTCTTCAACGAGGAAGGAAGCAAGAACCCAGCCGCAGCCAAATATCCCACGATCCCATCCCTCTTTGCAAAGAAACCATCCATCTTTTCTAAAAAAGAAAAAGAAAAAGAAAAATAAAAGAACTATTTCAGAGCCTAAACAGGGAAAAAAATAAATGCAAAGTGTTACAGTGCATTGACAAGTTGACCACCAAGTAAAAAAAAAAGATAAAAAGAAGAGGCAGCACAGAGGAGGAAAAGCGAATGAACGAACGAACGAGCATAAAACATGTTCCAAACAAAAAGGATGTTGTTAGTGTTACAAAAAAAAAAAAAAAAAACCCCCTTCCTTCCTGCCAGCATCACTTCAAACACAAAAATCAAATAAGAATAATAATAATACTGATAATTATAATAATAAAAACAGTAAAAAAAAAAAAATGGAAATCCGAAATGGAGTCAAGAAGGACTATTTTGTTTTTGTTGTTCTCTCGTTGTTATTGTTTTTTGATTTCTTTCTTTCATTTTTTGTTGCCTATTTTCACCTTTTCTTATTATCACTCCTTTCCTTTTCTCTCATAGGATCGATCAATTCTTTTCGTCACGCGGCGTTTATCAATATTATTTTCGGATTCAATTTACTTCTTAAAGATAATAAACAAATTAAAAAGGAGGAGGAGTAATGTTAATTTCTTCCCTGGGCCTTGACCCTCACGATATTAGAGAGAGAAAAAAGTAAACCAAATCAGTCCTCTCTCTCTTTCTCTCGCGTTTTCTGTTTTGAAAACCCTAATCTTTACGATCGCGATTCCGGATGGAGGCCAATTCTGACGAAGAACAACACAACAGATCGAAGAACAACGTGGGGAGCTCTAATGAAGGACAAAGCAAGCCTAAACGACAGATGAAGACTCCTTTCCAACTTGAAACCCTAGAGAAAGCTTATGCCAGTCCGTACACTTCTTCATTCTCTCTTTATGTTTACACGGTTTTGTTTTGATTTGTTTGCTTTTGATCTCTTCTGGCTTGGATTTTCTCTATTTCTTTGTGTTTGTGATTCTGTTTATGCTTGGATTCCTGCTAATTTTATGTGTTATTCAATGAAGAGGCTTATTTGTTTGTTTGTTTTGTTGAAATTTTGATTTTTTTGGCAATTTTAATCACATAACTAGTTAATTTTCGTGTTAGTGATTATAGATGCTTAGTTTTTTCTCTAGATTTATGTGTAATATGTTTACTTCACTTGTTTTTTTTCCTTTTTTTTGCATGGATCTTGGATGATTTTGATTCAATAATTAGCTATTATTATTTATTTATTTATTTCTTGCATTTTGCGCGCGCGTATCAGCATGTTTTTTTTTTTTTTGATGATTTTTGTTTGCTATTTATTTGTTTTGCTATTTATTTTGATGATATTTATTTGGTTTCATCAGCTGAGACATATCCGTCAGAGGAGATGCGGGCAGAATTGTCGGAGAAATTAGGACTATCTGATAGGCAGTTGCAGATGTGGTTTTGCCACAGGAGGTTGAAGGACAAAAAGGAGACTCCAGTAAAGAAGCAGCGGAATACAGCACCATTGCCCGAGTCTCCTTTGGAGGATATGAGGGTAGGGGCTGAGAATGGAAGTGATGATGGGTCCGGGTCCGGTTCGGGCTCTAGTCCACTTTCAGAGTCAAGGAAAGTGATTTTAGATGATGGGCATACGATGAGAAGGTACTACGATTCATCACCACGGTCGGTTATGGAGCTTAGAGCTATTGCCTGTGTGGAGGCGCAGCTTGGGGAACCATTGAGGGAGGATGGGCCAATTCTTGGAATGGAGTTTGATCCTTTGCCACCTGATGCGTTTGGGACACCCATAGGTAATGCTACTTAACTGATCTTAACAATGCCATACTTTTAATTGCTTGATATCGTAGTAATGGTTATTTTTGAAATGAGGTGGGATGAACATTGGCATGTCACGTGAATTCAATTTTGAGCAAAGAAAAATATTTAGTCCTCATGGATACTCTTTTATTCATGCCTTTTTGGTGCTAATTTCTCCTGTTTTTGTATTTGTTTGTTTGTTGTTTGAAATGAACAACCGAACTGCACTTTTACTATATTTACAACTAAATTGCACTGATTAAAAATTATGCTGATTAGAAAATTTGAAATGAAACTGTATTAACTAGGATAATTATTTGTTTGTTTGTTTGTTTGAAATGAACAACCGAACTGCACTTGTACTATATTTACAACTAAATTGCACTGATTAAAAATTATGCTGATTAGAAAATTTGAAATGAAACTGTATTAACTAGGATAATTATTTGTTTGTTTGAAATGAACAACCGAACTGCACTTGTACTATATTTAGATACTGATTTTTTCATGCTACCACAGTGATAAGTTCATGCTACTATAGTCACTGATGTTTAATTGGAGAGTGAATACCTAGGCATTTCTGATCACATGATCCATTAAAGTTAAAACTTGCCTAGTTATCCTGTTTCTGGCTATTCATTCACTGATGAATGTGGAAAAGAAATCAATTTTCTCTCCAGAATGCATTCATGTTAGAATGCAATTTTGACTGTTTAACATTGACATGTGACATATTTATTCCTTTTGATGTTGGGATCGCATCTGCTAAAAATTTATTGGTAATCACATGCAGCATCTATTACTGAACAACAGAAGCGAATGGGGTATTCTTATGAGGACAAAGTATACGAGCGACATGATGCCAAATCAAGCAAAGTAGTTTCTTAAATTCCTCATCTCTCTCTTTTGTTTTTGTGGTGTTTGTGATATTTCCTTGTGTGCTATAGAACTGCAATATGATTTAGATACTTTGATGTGCTATCATTAGCCTATCAGCATCTAAATGTTTAGTCTTCATTAAACTAGGGAACTTTCATTTGCTTTCCCCTTCCAAGTTCTTGGTATCGTGGTTTTTTTTTTTTGTTGAAAAACATTTCTGGTCAGCCTCTATCACCATCTCTTAGGTCAAGATGAGGCTCGCTTTTCTCTTTAAAGCTAAATCATTAAAAGATAGTAACAACCTGCAATTAACAGTTAACAAAAAAAAACACCATCCTTCTTTAAAAATGCAAAAGGATAATATGTGACAGCCTGAAGGCTGTGGAAAAAAAGGCTACATCTTATTATTATCGACCTAATGGAACTGACCTTGTTGCATATCTGTCAAGTTTCTATAGCTAGTTCTCTCCATTGCTTTTCTTGGAGTTTACTCCACTTCTGTATTGGATTCCATAAACTAACTCTTATATTTATGATTGGTACAATAGAATGATATGATGCATGCATTCTCCCATGTAAATGCTGGGCTTCTAAGTGTAGATTTTGTATTTCGCCTAGTTCATATTGGTTAAACTCTGAATGGCAATTCTATCCTAGGCCTCTGTAAAGGCTACTAATGAGCACCACTTTTTCCAGGATCATGCCAGTATTCGATCTGATGCTTATGGACTTACTCAATCTCCTTATCATGATTCACCAGTTGATACTTTGAGGGGAAGAGCTTCACCTTTTGGTGCAGGCCAAATATCACGTGCTCGCCTTATGTCTCAACAAGACAAGAGGGGGCATGTTTTTTCATCACCTCAGAGGGATGATGACTATCTCCTGCAACGAGACACCTTTGCAAACAATAGAACAAGTGCTCAATCTAACAGTCATCCTATCATGGGACCAGAAAATCCAAATGTCTTTTCTGATGCACAAACCTTCCACCATGACACTGAGCTGCGGTTGGAAAGGAAACGCAAGGTGTCCTGAAGTTTTCAAGAGATTTTTGCTTTCTCTCTCTCTTTTAATCAAGGATTGGTAAATATATATGTGGTTGCCTTTTGTAGATCGAGGAACCAAGAACTGTAAGGGATGTTGAAGCTTATGAGAATCGGATGCGCAAAGATCTTGAGAAACAAGATATTTTAAGGCGGAAGGTACCATCATATAAGTCTTGAATTGCTGATGCAGTATTTTTTTCATCTGATTCAGATGTTTGAACTTGCATTTTCAGAATGAAGAACGAATGAGGAAAGAGATGGAAAGGCATGACCGTGAGAGACGAAAAGAAGAAGAGAGGTTAATGCGTGAAAGACAAAGAGAGGAGGAGAGATTACTGCGGGAGCAAAAACGTGAACTTGAGCGAAGAGAAAAGTTTATGCAGAAAGAGTATTTAAGAGTGAGTTTCGAGTCCATTATTCCGAGCTTTTAGGTAATTTTTTTTTAATGTTTAGATAGCAGTATCCCAACCATCTCTTTGTTCTCCTTGTTTATTTTTAAGGCCGAGAAAAGAAGACAAAAAGAAGAGCTTCGTAGGGAGAAAGAGGCAGTGAAACGCAAAGCTGCCATGGAGAAGGCAACTGCACGTAAGATTGCTAAAGACTCTTTGGATCTTATTGAGGATGAACAGCTAGAACTCATGGAATTGGCTGCTGCAAGCAAAGGCCTAGCCTCAATAGTTAACCTCAACTATGATACTTTGCAAAACCTCGATTCATTCAGAGGTAATGATACCTGAAGATTAGACCATTTTGAAAAAGAATAATTTAATTTTTCTGTTGAAATAGGACGGTTAGAAGTTTGTTTGTTTTACATTTTCTGATTAGTTATAAAAACAAAATTTTGTGCTCCAGACTTGTTGATCACATTCCCATCTGAGTCCGTGCAATTAAAAAAACCCTTTGGATTTCAACCTTGGTTGGATTCTGAAGAAAATATCGGGAATCTTCTGATGGTATGTCCTAAAACTCACCTTTTATTTTCTTGAAATGTGATATGTATTATCTATCCATGATTAGCAGATGATGATGTGATTCACTAGGTTCCATTGTAGTCCCACTAATGAAATTCTGACAACTTCTAGTTGGCTCATTTTTCACTGCTCATTTCTTTTTAACTTCAAAAAAATGAAAAAAAAAAAATTCATAAAAGTTATGCTTTCTTCTATACTGCTTCTCTATGCTTGTTGTGTTGATCCAGATAATTTTTGATAAAGTTAATACTCTCTTGTCTTTATTTTGAGGTCCCAAAATCTTTATATTTTTCAGGTCTGGAGATTTTTTATTACCTTTGCTGATGTTCTTGGGTTATGGCCATTTACACTTGATGAGTTTGTTCAAGCTTTCCATGACTATGTGAGTTTCATGTCTCAATTTTGTTTTGTCTAACTTCATTTTATGCATCTTCCTCTCAGTTGATTTTTATACTATTTTGATTTTAGGATTCAAGATTGCTCAGTGAATTACATGTTGCTCTTCTAAAATTAATAATAAAAGACATTGAAGATGTTGCAAGGACGCCTTCTATTGGATTAGGAATAAATCAATATTATACAGCCAATCCTGAAGGTGGACATCCACAAATTGTTCAAGGGGTAAGCTCTGCTCCATGGACATGTTTACTGGTATTCATTGGCATGATATCCTTTCAGTTGATGCTTAATCATTTTTGACTTTTACTCCAATGTATTAGGCATATACATGGGGTTTTGATATACGCAACTGGCAGCAACACTTAAATCCATTAACGTGGCCCGAAATACTCCGGCAATTGGCATTGTCTGCAGGATTTGGGCCACAGTTGAGGAAAAGGAATGCAACATGGACTGGTTTGGGCGATATTGACGAGGTTTGTCCTTGTCTTCATTTCTTTATTTTCTTCTATGCTCTCCCTGCTTTAGCTCCTTTAATGTGCCATATATATGCCAACTGAAACTTGTCTTGTACACCAATGGATGTTCAGAGCAGTAACATTTGGAATGACATAATTGATGTCTTGCTATAGACTTGGAAGATGGGTATGCATTGGCAAAATATTCGGGTAGCACATTTAGTAAAAGATTGAAACTTTTTCATTGGAGTTATTAATAAAATGATATATAACTAAAGAGAGGAGGAATAATACAGTCAATAAAATGGAATGCTGAAACTGCACTTAATGGGAGTAGTTACATAATTATGGTTATTTTATGTGAATTTGTTAATTAGGATATATCTGCCTTTTAGGAGCGAGTTCATTATTATTATTATTATTATTATTATTATTATTAGGACTATTTGGCATTTAGGATTCTTCAGGATTTTGTTGTGCCTTTATAACTAACTCATCAAATAAATGACATGAGTTTTCCTTGGTGCACTTGTGAAATTCTTAGGTTTTCAGCTATAAAGTTCCATGTTTGGATCCTGAGAAGCAGGCATTTAATGAAAAAATGCTGAAAGTATGATTGTCTCTAAATTTTCCCTCCTAAGATAGATAACTTGGTAATGGTTTTTATCAATTTAGTGTCATACATAAAATGTTTCTTGGTGGGTTTTGAGCTTCATTATGTTTCGACACTTGTCAAATAACTTGGTGTGATATCAATCATGTTCAATCTAGTTGATAACTGTCACCACATTTTGTTAGAGTGTTATTTTGTATAATAAGATGTTTGCTGACCAATTATTATTTTTATGCCTTGTCCTTCTTGTACTCACAGATGATTGTATTTTTAGATGCAGGTTAAGGATTGTGAAGATATCATTTCTACTATACGCAACGGATCAGCAGCTGAAAATGCATTTGCATTAATGCGAGAAAAGGGTTTATTGCTTCCTAGAAAGTCTAGGCATCGGTTGACACCTGGAACTGTTAAGTTTGCAGCTTTTCATGTTCTTTCTCTTGAAGGGAGCAAAGGATTAACAGTGCTAGAACTTGCAGACAAGATTCAGGTGAGTTCTTTTGTTTGCCAGCATTAATTTTCCCCACTGTTGTTTTCCTTGTCTCCTTTGCTTACAGATATTTCCTTACTTGTCTCCTTTGCTTACAGAAATCTGGACTTCGAGACCTGACAACAAGCAAGACGCCAGAGGCATCTATTTCTGTTGCTTTGACAAGGGATCAAAAGCTTTTTGAAAGAATTGCTCCTTCAACATATTGTGTAAGAGCAGCTTTCAGAAAGGATCCTGCTGATGCCGAGGCAATACTTGCAGCAGCAAGAAAAAAAATTCGAATATTTGAAAATGGATTTTTAGGTGGAGAAGCTGCTGATGATGTTGAAAGAGATGAAGAATCTGAAGGCGATGTTGATGAGGATCCTGAAGTTGATGATTTAGCTACTCCATTGAGTGCTAACAAAAGCACTGTCCCTTCTAGTAAATTAAATACTTTGTCAGTGAGTGGAAAATATAAAGTCGGTAATGATATTTCATTAACTGTACAAAATGAGTCTGAGAAAGGTCTTTCAACTCTCTCTCTGAATGGTCCAAAGGATGTGATGACTCCCATTATCATCGAGCAGTGTGTTCCTCATAAAGATGAGGGGACTAATAATGGAGATGGACAAAATATTGAAATCGATGAAAGCAAGTCAGGTGAATCATGGATTCAGGGACTCACAGAAGGGGAATATTCTCATCTCAGTGTCGAAGAGCGTCTTAATGCTCTTGTTGTATTAGTTGGTATTGCGAATGAAGGGAATTCCATTCGTTCTGTTCTTGAGGTAAAAGCTCCTTTTCATTTTGTTAAATGTTAAATCACACTCTCAACCCAGGAAGCTGTTAGTTTTTCTCCTTGTAACTAATAGCAAGTTTTACAGGATCGTTTGGAAGCTGCAAATGCTCTTAAAAAACAAATGTGGGCTGAGGCGCAGTTAGATAGAAGTCGGTTGAAAGAAGAGTTCATCAGTAAATTAGATTTTCCATCTTTAACTGGGGGCAGAGTTGAAACACAAGTCGCTAGTTCTGCTGTGGAAGGCAGCCAAAGCCCCTTGGTTCTTGTTGATAGCAAAAATAAGGAAGCATCTCCAAGTAATGCTGAGGATCAGAAATCTTTGGAAGAAAATGTAGAGAATCACTTAAGCAGTGTTCTTTCTGAAAAAGCCTTAGTTGTTCAAGATCTTTCCATGAATCCAGATCACATTTCAGTGCAGCAGCATGGATATGCTTCAAAAAGGTCACGTTCACAATTGAAAGCTTATGTTACCCACTTAGCGGAAGAGATGTATATTTACAGGTCCTTGCCTCTTGGCCAAGATCGCAGACGTAATAGATACTGGCAGTTTGTGGCATCTGCTTCTAGAAATGATCCTTGTTCTGGTAGGATCTTTGTAGAACTGCATGACGGCAATTGGAGAGTTATTGATTCAGAAGAGGTAATTTCTCTCGTTGTGGTTTATGCATTTATATCTTGATTGCAATCTCTGTTGAAAAATATCTAAGAACCCATGGCAAAAAAATATTAATATTTGTTTTGACTCTTAAAGCTATAGTTAAAATAAGGTTCTTTAGTCGAAGAATAACACCAATTATCCACAACGACCATGGATATATTAGTTGCAGACATAATCTGAATAATGGCAACTATAATGATTTTACCTATTGGGAGGGGGCAGGGTGGTTTGGACATGATGATGGTGTGTTTTAGTTTAATGTGGCTTCACAATGATGGGACATTATTAAATCATCTTGGGGATAATTAGTGCTTTTCCACCATTCCAGGGGAAGCATATAGTTGTAATCTTAGAGATAATATATGATCACCTCGTGTAGTGGAAGCACATGTTTTCTTATCTCTTACCTTTCTGTTGGCTGTTTCCTTAGAGGCTGTCCTGGCATTAAAAGCAAGAAATACACCACTTTTTCCTTGTTTGCTAGAGCTGAAAAATCATCTCTATACTGATGAAAAACCAGGCTCTCTTTATCTCTCATGATTGATTGCATGAGAGTACAAACCTCCTTGGGTCATATGGTTGTTTTTTGTTCTTTGGTTGATGCCTTGCAGCATTCACTGACACCATATTCAACACTATTTCTGTTCAGGCCTTTGATACTCTTTTGTCATCTCTGGATACTCGTGGGGTTAGGGAATCTCATTTGCGTATAATGTTGCAAAAGATCGAGTCTTCTTTCAAAGAAAATGGACGAAGGAACTTGTGGTCTCCAAACATTGTGTGCCAAAGTGGAACAATACATGAAAACAAAAAAGCTGAAACAGACAGCGGTAATTGCCCAGCTGACATCGATGACCCTAGCAGTATGTTTTGTGTTTCCAGCTCAGATACTTTCGATACTTTCTCATTGTTTAGAATTGAGCTTGGGAGAAATTCAGCAGAGAAGAAGGGTGCTTTGAAAAGGTACCTGGATTTTCAGAACTGGATGTGGAAAGACTGCTTCAATTCCTCAACATTACGTGCCATGAAATTTGGGAAGAAAAGATGTGAGCAGTTATTGGATACCTGTAACCTGTGTTTCAGCTCTTATCTCTCTGAAGACACCCACTGTCTTTCTTGCCACCAAACATTTAAAGTTGATAACAAGAATTTTGATTTTGCTGAACATGAGATTCAATGCAAAGAGAAAAGGTTTGATCCTGGAAATGCACGAGCTTTTGATTCTTGTTTACCGCTGGGAATCAGGTTGCTGACAGCGCTATTAGGTTCCATAGAGGTTGGAATTACATTTTCATATTACAGTTTAATTTTGATTTCCCAATTCTCTCTATCAATTAAAAAAATACGAGGAAAATATTTTCTTAAGATTCTGGGTTCTAAGCATTGATAACTTCTAATCATGTTGACCCATATATTTTCACTTTTGAGTTGGCAGGTATCTGTTCCACAGGAAGCTCTTGAGTCATTTTGGATGGAAATCTGCAGGAAGGACTGGGGTGTGAAGTTGATAATGTCATCATCAACTGAGGAGCTCTTACAGGTTCTCGACATCTTACACATCGCTAAAATTTTACTTGCACACACACACACACACACACACACCTATGCTAAATCTGTGTTTTTCCTGTTCCATTTCTGGCATAAATATGTAATGCCAAATCAATTTATTTTAAATAGTGATGATCTTAGATTTGTTTTATTGCTTCTATTACTGTTGTTTTATTCTGTTATGGGGTGGGGGAAGCATTTTTTCATTCATTTTCTCAGAGAAAACATACTGTTATTCCAACACTGTTTTGTTTTTTTCAAATATTTCATGGGTATGCAGGCTTCATCTGTGGAGGTATGTACCACTGTTCGTTACTACCTCAGCATATAATCTGAACCTGGTTTTGATAAATAGAAGAATCATGTATATTGATTTTCTCCCATTTCCATTGCTGCATTATTTTCATGCATTCATTGCTCCTTAATGCAGTACACAATCACATTTTGCGATAATAAAGTCATGACCTGGTATAATAGACCCAAAAAGGCTGTTGCCCTGTTATCATTTTGCTGAAGTTCTGTCCTGGGAGGCTATAAAAGACCATGGATTTCAATATATCTGCATGGATTAAAATTTGCTTTGTGCTAATGTGCTCTTACGTGGACAAGTGTGCCTGTGGATGTGCCCATCTTATGATTTGTACCAAGCTTAGTAGCCTGTTATGATTTTTACCAAGCCAGTAGCACAACAAGCATTTTACGTACTTAGTGTCATGTTTCTGTCTTGTGTGTATGGTGGGATGTTTTTGCTTATTTTACAGTTCATATCGCAGAGATTGACTGTGTTCGAGAGTGCCATAAAAAGAGAGAGATTGTCATCAAATTTTGAGACGACTAAGGAATTATTGGGCCCCTCTGCATCATCAGGAAGTGCAGCACGTGATTCTGCTAGTCTGGGATCAGTTTCTCTACTTCCATGGATGCCAAAAACCAGTGCAGCTGTGGCCCTGAGGCTTTTCGAGCTAGATGCATCTATTATTTATGTGAAGAATGAGAAACCTGAACCCTCTACAGACAAGTCAGTCAAAGTATATATGGTAAGTTAGTTTTTCCCTCCTCTTTTGATCCTTTTCTGTTTCATTTACTGCAATTGTCTATGCGCGTGTGCTCATGTGCGTGTGTTTGAGAGGGAAGGAGGGAGAGGGGGAGGTGGGTTGGCATCACTTTCTTTCTTTCCTTCTTTTTTTATTCCAAGTTTAAATCGAGTGCAAACTCTTGCAAAAAGCCTAAAAGGGTTGGTCGTTCGAGTGTTTTAAAGGGAAGTTATAATCCCACATGTTCTGAGGCTGTGTATACCCATATACTTGGTTGGGGGAAGAGTAGTTTCAAGCCCATGCTTGGAATGATTGCCTTTTATGGGCAAGTTGGGGCCACACATTTAGTTAAAAAAGAGGAGATAATCTGCCGGTGGCACTTTAGAAAATTTCAGGTGATCACTGATAGGAAAGATGTTTTGATTTTGATTTTGATTATGATTATGCACCTGATTTTTCTCATGCAGAAACTTCCATCAAGATATTCTGACTTTAAGAATGAAGAGGTCGAAATAAAAGATGTAAAGCTAGAAGAGCACAATAAAGAAGAGATTGTTGATCTACGTGGTAAGCGTAGCAATTATAAACGTGGACGAGGGGGGCGTGATCAAGGACTTGCTACGAAGTGGCAGAGAAGAGTACCTGGTTTAAAATCTGATACAGGCAGGCAGAGTTCTTCTAGGGGAATTCAGAATTTGAATCAAGGTCCAAGGCAACAGGGCAGAAAAACAAATTTGCAAGCATCCAGTCGGGGCCGTCGGACAGTTAGGAAGAGGAGAGTGGAAAAGATGGTTGCCAAGGAGCCATTGCTTGGTCGGATGAGGAGAGTGGAAAAGACGGTTGCCAAGGAGCCATTGCTTGGTCGGATGACCAACACGGTTGCTGCCCCCGCGAGCTACCTGTCTAAAAAAACAGCTGCCCGCAACAGCTATGTCAAGTCATTCAGAAACCTGGATGATGAGGATTGGAGTGCTAAAAAGGGCAGTCTGAATGTGGTGGGTGATGATAATAGCAACAGTATGGAAGAAGCAGAATCTGACGATGATGTTGAAGAAGAGGTATATGAGCAAGGAAATTGGGAGCCAGGTTTCAATGGCACTTCCAATGGGTGGAACAGGAATTCAATGGAAGTGAGTGATGATGATGGAGATGCATCTAATGGCATTGCAGCAATGGGAGATGATGATTCAGAGGGGGACATAGAAATGAGTGACGGGTCAGACCGAGAAGCCAATCAGGTGCAGAATGATGAAGGCCTAGACTATGCAGATTCAGATGAGTACAGTGACTGAAGCACGTTGATATTCAAGGGATTGCTGATGCGCTTGCGATAGTCATATATTGAGCTGCATTAAAGTTTTTTTTGTCATGCAGCTTGACTGGCAACCAGAAATTTATGTATAATAGGGGAAGTAAGAAAGTGAATTGCCCCTCTCCATTCCTCTCTACATATATAGGGCAATACATAGCAGAAAGAAGAGGTAGAAAGTAATTAGGTAGATCCGCGTTGTAATTCATTATTGTTAGGGAGGCAGTGGATTGTATTTGTACAAGTGCCCTGAAAATGAGTTTTCTCATCCTTTTGATTCTATTTAAATGGTGTTTTGCCTACCAGAAACTTGTCAATGAAGCAAATTCACGTCACTCTTTTCCTTTTCTTCTCCTTGGGAATTTTCTCTTTAATCAAGTAAAAAAGAAAGGCTAATGAGAAGCTGCTCCTGGTCCTGGTATCAGAGCTAGAGTTATCCTTAATTACACTTGAAATATGGGGCACGGGATATCGAGCATGACACGGGAGATCTAATGGCATCCTTTATTTAAGCATAACATAAATTGAAAAAAACAATAATAATAAATGTTTTTAAATTAGAAATAAATTAAAATAATATTTTTATAATTTATTTTTAATATAAAAAATCAAGATAATTTAAAAATATTAATTTGAATTTTTTTTTGAAACTTTTAAAGAACAGTTTAACCGGACTCCAAAGAGAGTGTTTGTATGTAACAACGTTTGGTAATAAAAAAAATATTAATTACTATTTATAGGTCCCATCAAATTATGCATTTGAAACACTGTAAAATAAAAGCAGGTAACCCATCAAATTATGCATTTGAAACGCTGGAAAATGAGAACAGGTGTTATCTGCTTATTGCGGCTGCACCATGCTGCACTGTTCAGTGAACAGTGCATCATGGTGCAGCCTTCGCACCTGTTCACTAAAGTGAACAGTATGAATTTTGTTTTCTTCAAAAAAACAGTGAACAGTGCGAGTGAAATATAATTCACTGGTACTGCACCGTGCATGTACAGTTTATTTATTTTTAAAAAGTCAGTTAATATTTTTTTTAAAAAAATCAATGCAGTTAATTAATTTCACTCATATTGTTCATGTGAATATGAACAATAATTTTTTTTAAAAAAATTAGTTTAAGGTGAATTAAATTTATTCGTACTGTAATTTCAATTTTATTCCTGGAAATATTTTACCTAATTTTATTGCACGCTCAAAGAATTATAGAAACTGTAGTTCTTGTCGGATGAATTTTGTATGTAATAGAACTGTAGATAGTTTAATAGAACAATAAATTTTGTTATATAAAGTATGATTTATTTCATGATATAATAGTAATAGTTAAATCTATAATATTTAAATTAAAAACCATAAATATTAATATATATTTTTTTAAATTATTTTATAACCTTAATTTCAAAAGCATTTTTAACCAAATATATTAAATTACTTTTTATTTAACCTCAATTTTAACTACAATTTTAACCAAACATATATTTTTTCAAACCAATCTCAACTAAAAATACTTTTTATAAAATAATTTATTTCAAATTATAATCACAATAACTACCACAATATCAAACCCACTAAAAAAAACACCTTTATTTTCTCACTTTTCTTTCTTGGATCTGGAAAAGTTGCAAAAGCTCTCTCTCCCCCTCTTTGTCATGACTCTCGAGATTCAAACCACGAAAATCAAATCAATCCCTTATAAGTTGCACGTGTGTATCTTTATGACTTAACTGCCCTTTATTTTAAAAATATCCAACTCTAGTCTCTGAACATCTTCCTCCTCCACAACTCACTCACCCAGTACCCTATATACTCACTCCCTCACCGTCTCACCCAACCAAAAACTGCAAACTTGTGCAAAAAAAAGAAGTAAAATGTCTGCAATTTCAGTCCCTCTTTATCAATCAAAACTCACATTTCCATCAACAACCGCCACCGCCGCCGCCGCCGCCTCTCCTTCCTCTGCTTTTTTTGTTTCCACTAACAAAATCTCCTTTTCCACGGCACTCCTCCATGTTACCTCCCATATTACTTCCCGTACACTCGCTTCCACCAATCAGTCGCTCTCCACCATCACCACCGCAACTATCGAAATCAACAACAACGACCTCTCCGATCCTCACACTACCGCAATTGTAATCCGCGCTCGCAATCGAATCGGTCTCCTCCAAGTAATCACGCGCGTCTTCAAAATCCTCGGCCTCCGTATCGAAAAAGCCACCGTCGAATTCGATGAAGGCGGCGGCGGAGGTGGAGGAGAGTGCTTTATCAAGACTTTTTATGTCTCTGATTCACATGGTAACCGAATTGAGGATGATCAAAGTTTGGAGAAGATTAAGAAAGCGTTGTTTGATGCGATTGATGGTGGAGCTGGAGAGGTCAAGGTGGGGTCTAGTAGTAGTACAGGGAAAGGAGTCGTGGTTAGGAGAAGTGGTGGATTAAGAGGAGGAGAGACGAGAGTGGGAGTGGAGAGGATGTTTGGGTTAATGGATCGGTTTTTAAAATCCGACCCGAGTAGTTTACAAAAAGACATCTTGGATCATGTTGAATATACTGTTGCTAGGTCAAGGTTTAGTTTTGATGATTTTGAAGCTTATCAGGTAATTAATTAATTGATTATTATGCCTATCATTATTAGTCTTTTTAATTCTGTTTTTTTGGTAACGGTGTCTTTATTTTTACGGTTGGTAAATAACGGCTCTTTTGAATTTTGGCGGGAACTCAGGCTCTCTGCCACGCAAGAGGGTCCATGGTTGGTTATTTTGGTGGGTCCCACTTGCAGGCGAGACACGGAGAGAGTGAACTCTGGGATCACTGATTGATTTTGTTTTTAATAGTAATTCGTAATTTCTTTTTGGAGTGATTATTGTTGTGAATTTGACTTTTGGAATGGTGAACTGTGTAGGCTTTAGCGCATAGTGTAAGGGATCGGTTGATTGAAAGATGGCATGATACACAACTACATTTCAAGAAGAAAGATCCTAAGCGCATATACTTCTTGTCGATGGAGTTTCTTATGGGTATTAATGTGTTTTGTTACTATATGTGATTTCTTTTTGGTGTTCTTAGCTTCTGTTGTATTGTAATATGTCATGTTGGAGCTCTTTCTGGTGTTCTTAGCTTCTGTTGTTTTGTAATATTATCGTGCTGGAGGAAAGTGGGCAAGTTGATCATCATGTATGTGAATTTTGAGCTTTCTGTGAAGTTTGATTTTGCTTTAGTTTTTCAATATTGTGATAGGATTTCACTGGCTTCCCTGCTTTATTATTCATCTGTGTTTTTCCCGTGTTGGTGTTTTAATTTTTAGTTACATTTTTTGCTTCTGAAACGCTTGCTGTTGAATTTGAATTACGATTCACCCAGTGTATATTGGAATATTAGGACGTTCCTTGTCAAATAGTGCCATCAACCTTGGCATCCGGGACCAGTATGCGGATGCTTTAAAAGAGCTCGGTTTTGAGTTTGAAGTTTTGGCA
The DNA here is from genome assembly GCA_015852605.2 of Populus deltoides. Classification (NCBI taxonomy): domain Eukaryota; kingdom Viridiplantae; phylum Streptophyta; class Magnoliopsida; order Malpighiales; family Salicaceae; genus Populus; species Populus deltoides. The sequence continues at coordinate 19,734,009 of CM027573.2, forward strand.
GAGCAGGTTGGTTTGGCATTTACTTTTCTACACTTTGGTGGGAGCACATTGATTTAGCTAGTAATTTACTTTTCCTTGAAGAAACTGATACAAGTTATATTTTTGGATTTCTGTGGTGGACTGTGGATTTGAATTCAGTCAATACAGCAATTACAATATTTTAGATACTCATTATTAAGGGATGTTTTAAATATCCAATAAAGTTAATTCATGCCTTGAAACAGTGAAGGGTGTTCTTTAACTTTTTAAATTCACATAGTGACGCTTTTCTAATCATAAATCTTTTCTTTTTTTTGGTTCTGCACTGATGTTTCAAGGAAGGAGATGCTGCTCTGGGTAATGGTGGTCTTGCTCGTCTTTCAGCATGTCAAATGGATTCTCTAGCAACAATGGACTATCCTGCATGGGGGTATTTCTCTACTCTGTGATTCTCCTTTTAAGAACCTTTTTTACTTGCTTACAGTGATCATCAACTCTCTGAAGCTTTAAAACATTTCCAAAGTTAAATGCAGCTGTATTGCCATGATTTTGGCCTTGCTTATCTCAAATCTATTGAGATTGTGTGAGTGGGATTCATCCACTGACACTTGGTATGTTGCTAGGTGACTTTATGGGCTAACCTAATTAACACTAGCAAAACCTTTAACACCATTAAATAACTATTCTTTGACTATTTTTTGTTTCATATACAGGAAGATGTTAATTGATTTTCTGGAACACATATCCTTTTTGCAGTTATGGACTGCGCTATCAATATGGGCTGTTTCGCCAGGTCATACTGGATGGCTATCAACATGAGCAGCCTGATTATTGGTTGAATTTTGGAAATCCTTGGGAGATAGAACGAGTTCATGTAACTTATCCTGTGAAGGTTTGCAAGTACTTTCCTATTTCTATCTCAATCAAGTTGCTTCATTCGTTATTGTTTATGTTGCATTACCACTGTACCATCCTTCTACCTTGAACTTATCTATCAACCATCTACTTGTGTTCTTTTTGGATGGATTAGTTTTATGGGACTGTGGAAGATGAAAATTTCAATGGAGGAAAACGTAAAGTTTGGCTCCCTGGAGAAACGGTATTGTAATATCTTCATGTACTCAAGACTGCATGGTTCATTTTCATCCTTTTTCTGTTACTTGACTTTTATTAGGTTTGGATGCTTCATATATCTATTTGAAATTGGATGAGTTGCATTTTTTTAAATGATAGCACATTTATGCTGACTTTCCTGAATTTAACTTATAGCATAATAGTTTGGTTCCATTTTGGCAGGTTGAAGCTGTAGCTTATGACAATCCAATACCTGGTCATGGAACAAGGAATACTATTACTCTCCGCCTCTGGGCTGCTAAACCAAGTGATCAAATTGATATGGTAATCTTGATTAAGTTGAATATCTATCCTTCCTACGTGTCATTTGATTTTACAGTTAAAACATGTGATATATTCCGGTAATTGACAGAAAAAGAATATTAACTTGATTTTTAAAATAACACTTTAGTTCAGGTAAATTTTTTTCCAACAAAAAAAATAATAGTCTTGCATCCTCATTTGCTGAGTATAAAATAGCATGGGTAAACATTTTACTTCTGCAGAAAAGGAAATGGTCACTATGTTTTTGTTTTGTTTTTTTCAATTTTTAATTCTCTCTTGCCGAGTCACTTTTTTTTTTTTTTAATAAAACCTGAAAGATTCTTAAGCCTTTATCTGAAACCCATGTCATTTGCAGGAGTCTTATAATACCGGAGACTATATTAATGCTGTTGTCAATAGACAGAGGGCTGAAACTATAAGTAGTGTTCTATTCCCTGATGACCGTTCATATCAGGTATTGTTTTTCCTTTTTTCTCGGCTCATAATAGCATGTTTATATTGAATTTCACTGTCGTATTATGTTGTTTCTTTATCCTCTTTTTGTAGTGCCTGTATTTTAAAGCAGTTTGATTTCTTTGGAGGCCAATTTCACATTGATGAAAAGGGGATAGCACAAATATCTTTAATCAGATGCTTGCACTTAACCATTGGTGGTTTACGTGTTGATTTTTCAATTGCTCTGTTTTTTCTTATGCGCAGGCTCACATCCTTTATGGATTATTATTTCCTTTTCTTTTTTCCAGTTTTGAGGCATCTTATTATCTTTGATGAAGATGTTTTTATCTGTCTTGTAATGGGTTTTCATTGGTTGAGCTACTCTCTTGCAGGGGAAGGAACTACGGTTAAAACAACAATATTTCTTTGTCTCAGCATCATTGCAAGACATCATTCGGAGGTTCAAGGATTCTCACAGTAACTTTGATGACTTTCCTGAGAAGGTTTTGCATCTCATTAGTTTTTGATATATGCAAAAAATTAGTTTTCTGACAACCAAATTTTCTAGCTTGCTTAGACCGTTCTTAGGCACTGTTTTATGCTGAACTACAAAGAAACAAATTTTTTTTGGTAATTATTGATCTTCTTGTGGTGTCCTTTTCTAGAGCACACCATACGCCCGTGCGCACCTGCACCTTCACACTAACACATATGTAGTTTAAATATCCACAAACATTTATTTTAAGACAAACTTGACCAGATAACAGATACAGGCGGCTTTTATTTTGCATTGAAGCCTTAGATTTCAGAGATTTTACTCGTTTCATTTATGGAGTTTGTTCTAAATTAAGATGATTAAACCATTGTCAACTTCTCGATTCATTATGAATGGTTAATTACATGTAAATTGACACATGGGCTGCTCCGTGGTATGAAGATGGAAAGTTTTGCATTTGCTTTCTTCCATAAAACCTGCACTAAAACTTGTCTCCATTGGTCTGACTTTGCCTTGCACTTATATAGGTTGCTCTACAGCTGAATGATACTCACCCTTCTCTTGCAATAGCTGAGGTTATGAGAGTGCTTGTTGATGAAGAGCACTTGGGTTGGAATAGAGCATGGGACATTGTGTGCAAGATTTTTTCTTTCACAACTCATACAGTATTACCTGAAGGACTGGAAAAGGTCCCTGTTGATCTGCTGGAAAGTCTTCTACCACGCCATTTACAAGTGGGTTTTCCTAGATGATTGTTTAATTGTTTTCCCCCCCTCTTACATGAATTGGATTCTATAATCATTTTCAGAACATCCAGAAAACAAGTTTGGCTAGCCATTATATTGTATATACTCAACTTGAATTTCTTATTTCCAGCAGCTCATGCCAAAATCCCTTAGCAACCTCAGATACTAATCATGATTGTTTCCGTAACCATTTCTATACTACAAAATCAATCTGCTAAAGATTGCAATTATAGATTATTAAAATATTCTCCACCTTTTTTTGAATATTTTTTAGTAATTTCTTATTTTTCAGATTATATACGATATAAATTTTGATTACATCGAAGAGCTGAAGAAGAGAATTGGTTTGGATTATGATCGACTTTCTAGGATGTCAATCGTTGAAGATGGTGCTATTAAGGTACTTTGCAAAACCACCCAAAGTTTTAATCTCTTCTATATTGGCCAAATTTTAATTCTTTTTTAACATCACTGACATACTCTTCATGTTTTATTTTGGCTCATATTTCTGCATTAGCTACCTTTTCTTATGTTTTCTTTTATGGTTACATGTAAAACATTTTCTTATTCTTGTCATGTTGTGAAGAAAAATGTGCTGTTAAAGAGTGTGTGTTGCTAGGAAATAGAACATGATTTGTGTTTGAAATAAATAGCCGTGTATTTCCTTTCTTCCTCTCTCTCATCATCTCATATTCTTCTTTTTTTTATCTCTGCGCACATGTATTTTTGTGCAAAATGAGATACTGAAGGTAAGATTGATGCCTTGGGGACTATTTTACCATTTTGGGTGGTTTGGTAGTGAAATCTTTTTGTTCTTTTTTTGGTAGTTTTCACTTCCCTTCTATATGCGTAGCCTGGTGGTGAATTGTAAAGTTGTTGTGACAGCTGAGAATCAACCGTATTGTTTGACAGAGTATTCGAATGGCAAACCTAGCAATTGTTTGCTCTCATACTGTGAATGGAGTTTCTAGAGTGCATTCAGAATTACTAAAAACAAGAGTATTCAAGGTAAACTTCACTTGTTGGAAATCTAAACATGTTAATGTTCATTGAGGCCTCTGACTCTCAGAAACTTCTTTTCAGGACTTCTATGAGCTGTGGCCTCATAAATTTGATTACAAAACAAATGGAGTAACACAGGTTAACTTAATTATCACCTTTGATTCACTTATTTACTCAAACCTTTTTTTTTGCTTGGGTGCTGCCATCCTACTTACCTTTATACTGGAAAGGATTTCAAGGTATTAATGTTTATATCTCAGCGTCGCTGGATTGTTGTGAGCAATCCAAGTTTAAGTGCTCTTATCTCAAAGTGGCTTGGAACAGAAGCTTGGATCCGTGATGTGGACTTATTAGCTGGTTTGCAAGAACAAGCAGCCAATGCAGATCTACATGAAGAATGGAGGATGGTAACTTTATGCATGCAGTTACTATGAAATAATCTTTTACATATGGATTTATTTGTGATATTCTTATTCTTGTAGGTTAGGAAGGTTAACAAAATGAGACTTGCAGAGTACATTGAAGCAATGAGTGGGGTCAAGGTTTGAAACGAAACCTTTATAGGAATTTTTTAGGTTTTGTGTTTCCTTGCCTCTTTTTAGAAGACTGCTGTTTTTGCATGGGCGTTGCTGTGGCCTACACGTGATTAGATGATTTTATTTTTTGTTTGTTATTTTAGACTGTCTTTCTAAAAGGATATCTTGGTATCAAATAACTAAAATCGATGTTATGTATGAAAATAATGCAATAAACTAAAAAATTAATGAAATTATCTTTAATTCAATAACATCCTTAGTATTATTATATAAAAAAAATGTCATCAGATTTCTTATCAATTCTTTAATGAAGGTATTTTGTTTTATGACTAAGTAATAATAATATGAAATTTTAACCTTCCTTTTCAATTAAATAAACAAAATACTATATTCAATATATTTATTAAATGATCTTTTATAAATTTAACTTTGCTATTAATTTAAACAATTAATAACCTATGCTATATCATAAATCAAGTAACTCCATGTCGTTGTTTGTTAAAAGGAGGAGTATGATTCAATATTTCAATGTGTCTTTGATAAAATATATTGATGTAATGAAATCTTGAAACATAAATTAAATAGCTTGAATATTGTAACTCACATGAACCAATAAACAAAATGCAAAATCAATTTTCAAAAAAATATTAATGGAATCTAGATGAACCCTATCAATTCATGAGATTTCTAAAGTCTAAAATTTTAAAACATTTTGCATGCATTTGGTTTAATCTCATATTTTCAAACTCCTTTTCTTATGTTGAGATAAAAAGTGATTTCTTAAGATTGGAATTTTAGTTTTGTTATGCATTCATGTTCAAGTAACAATTTCTTTTTAGATGTGTCATCCTACATCACTTTATATTGCACATTTTTCTATTACAACATTGCTAATTTGCAATAACAAAAGTTGAAGAAGAATCAATGATACTATATAGGCAAAAGTAATATATGCGTGACATTAATCATCTTGTCAAATCGTAAGTGATATAATTTTGCATAAAAAAATAACAATATATATATATATATATTTAATTAAATCTTAGGGATATAAGTGATATAATTTTGCTTACACAATAATATAAGTAAATATTTATAACTACCTTTGTTTTGGAGGGATGTAAATAAATCACTTAGATATAAGAAGAAAAAAAACTTAACATATAACTGTATATTAAAAGTCATTTGTCTATATATAAATATAGTATATATTTTAGGAATAAATAAAAGGTTAATGCTAATTTCAAATGAAAAGCTAATTTATTCTGTTAATTATCATTATAATTACTCTTACTCCTTTTCTTTTCTTTTATCTTTTAAGGAAAGAGTGAACATTTTTATCTCTGTTTTCTTTTCCATTTTTGCATACAAACATAGACACAAACTTGCTTCATTTCAATAATTTTGCTTGTTAAGAATTGCCAACTAATAAAAAGATGGAACAATTTAACATAATAGTATTTGTTTTAATACAAATATTATGCTAGTAACTAATTAAGAAAAGATTAATGCTAGTAATTAATTTAGCTTCTATTATTATTATTATGTAAAAAACAAATGAAGAGTTAATATAGGATGTGAAAAATGTGGTATCAATTTATACAAAGCCTGCATGTTGAATTAAAGCCAAAAGATTTCCTAAAAGTTAGGGTCGAAGTCAATGTTAGAGATTTTGGATTCTATAATTATAATTTCTTAGTATACAAATACAAATTATTTGAATTGATTTAAGTTAAATAATCAGATTTTAATATTTTTTTTTATTATACTTGGATACTTTCTTTTAATTCTTGTATTTTGTTTATAATTTGTTTCAATCTTGCAAACACATTGAAAGCAATCTAGGTAACTTTCTAACGAAAAAAGGAAATCAACATATATACTTTGAGTTTTGTTATGTGGATCGGATTCTTTATTTATTTTTCATGTTACTCTTTTTTTTATAATTTTCTTTTCAAACTTACCCTTAAATTCTTCTCTCTCCCTCTTTATTGATTATATTTATAAAATTAGAAATTTAGAGTGCAATTATCATCTCTTAAGTCTGCTCCTTTCTCCAATACATGATTAATCTGTTTTATTAAAATAAATTGATTTCTTAGCTATGCTTTTAATTGTAAAGCTAATTAGTACCATTTCTTTTATGAAACAAATGTGAACAAAGCATCCTCACAATAAATTATTAAGAAGAAGTTTTAAATTAGTATATATAGTGATTTATTTGTTTAATTAGAAATTCCTAAAAATTATGTTAATTTTGATTTGTATGCATATATATTCACCTATATTCACTGCCCCCCAATCACAAAAGTTTTACCTTTGCCAATGTTGATAATGGGACTATCGTGAAGGTATGAAATTATGAATTGTATAGCCTTGTAAGAGTAATGTTTAAGTTCTCTAGTGTACAGCTGCGAAGCTAGGTTACGAAAAGGAGGGGCAACGGCCGGCTTAATTTCATGAGCTTTCTCCTTTAATCCTTACGGTTTTTTTTTTTATATATATCTTTTCATATAGGTCTACATAAAAATACATCATCTCCCATAATTGTTTTTTTCTTGCCAATGAAAAAAATTTCCCCTCCTTAAAAAATATTTCTACCACATGCATCTTATTTTCAATGATCATGTATAATAATATCTCAAAGACATAATTCAATTTATGAAAGTAAGCAACCATTATATGATCTTTAATATGTAAGAATTAAAATTAAATATAGTATAATCAAATTATAACAAGCAACCATTAAAAGAAGGCAAATATACAAAGATGAAATTATAATAAACAAGATTGAGAAAACAATAAAGAGAAATATACAAAGAAAAATATTAAGTACCTTGATAACGAAGACAAATACTGATTTTTTAAATTATATTCAAAGTATTGTTTTTATAAAAATATAATTATATTGTTTTTGTATATTGAATAGAATTCTTATCTAATTATAACTCTTGAGTTTTGGGAAAGGAATCTTTTTATACCCTGAAAAAAATAAATCTGAATTAATATAGGATTAGGATTGTTATCATAGGCAAATAGAAAATAGAAAAACAAAAACAAAACACGCATGATAAAAAAACAGTTTTAGCTATTTTAGGATTCTTGATTTATTTATTGAAAAAAAAAACCATAGATTCACAATAAAAAAATAAAAAAAGGCATTTTAGTCTCTTCAAAAATTTACCTCCTAACTATGCCTTTTATTACATGTAAAGATTAATTTCTTATAGAAGCTTGCATGGGATCTTACATTAACAGCATACATTTTCATTGCAGGTCAGTGTAAGTGCAATGTTTGATGTGCAGATAAAGCGAATACACGAGTATAAAAGACAGTTACTCAATATACTTGGCATCGTCCATCGATATGACTGTATAAAGGTGAATGGAATCTACTTGGGCAAAAGAAGCCATTATCTTCAGTTAAATCTATTAGAACACTTGCGGTATCTAAAAATGAGGCCCCGATGTCTGCCTCTCCCATCGCCTTGCTGCTATAAGCTATAACTAAAATGCATGAGCTTCAGCAGTTAACTCTTTCTGGGTTTGGTCCATACATGGCATAAGAGCAACTGGACAATATTTTAGTGTGTCAACAATTTGGACTTTGTTTTCTGTTAGTTATGGCTTGGTTAAAACAAGTCATGTTAGAACCAGTTTTCCTGGTTTACATGATTCATGACAGAGAGCTCGTGCTTATTTTACATGAATAGTACTCCTCCAGATGTTGAGGATTGGTTTTACCATGATTTTATGATATTTGGATATAGGTTGCTTATGTTATTCTAATTTTGTTGCAGAATATGGAGAAGAGTGACAGGACAAAGGTTGTCCCCCGTGTCTGCATAATTGGAGGGAAAGCTGCTCCTGGTTATGAAATTGCCAGGAAGATCATCAAACTCTGTAATGCTGTAGCAGAAAAAATTAACAACGATCCTGATGTAGGTGATCTTTTGAAGTTGGTAAGTGAAAAGCATGTCTGTGTTAAGTAGGTGAACAGATGAGCATCTTCTGTATTATTTGGTGAAAGTGAGGTTTTTAACCAGTTTTTTATCAGCTGAAAGGTTTGTGCTAGGCCAAAAATAATCATGAACCAAATTCCTTTTGAGTGCTAAAATGCCAGTTCCCTCACAAGAAGCTTTCATCAGGGCATTTCATCCAAGCCTCATAACAAGTCATTGTACCATTATATTGATAGTGGTCGACATTATTTCTGTCTTGCTAATCATTCTCAATGAAAATTCTTCAAGATGCATGGAAATGCACGTATATTGATATTACCGTCTATGAGGTCTATTATTAGTTTAGTGATTCTATAAGGTGAGGTAGGTAAGATAGTAGTCCTAAGTGTCAGGTTCCAATCAAGCAATTTTTTTTCTGTTCGAGCAGCAAGTGGTGGTAACTATGGAAATATTCTTGATATGCACTTCAGTGGTGGTTGGATTTTTGTGTTTATAGCATCATTTAAACTGGAAAGAGAACGAATTGTTTTTGGTCCAAAGGAGTGATTGTTTTTGTTTGCATTATTCAGTTGCTAAAAGATATCAACCTTGGAATTGTTTATTGATGGATTTACTTGCTCGTTGAAGGAGGGCCTTAGAAGTGGTTGGATTCTAGTTGCCTGGAGAGCATTTTCATTATTAGATGGAGAGTAAGTGGAAGGAGAGGAAATGGGAAAAATTTGAGGGAATATTCTTTAAGAAGTCTCAAGTTCCTGCACTTTCCCCCCAATTAGTTTATTGCTTCTAACATTAGGAAATAATTTTCTCCTAATAGTATTCAGCTGTTTTCTTATACCACTTCTGATGAGACATCAGTTAACTCAGTTTAAATTACTAGTTTCCTTGTGTGGAAATTTTGTTAAACTCTTCTATTTCTAACTTTCTTATGCTCTCAATTATTGCCAGAGAAATTTGTTTATTTTCTCATTAGTTTATTTTCTTATTTATAAATGCTTGATTTAGTATGCTAGTAACTTTCTAGTGTTTTTTTTACTATACTTTTCAATAGTATGTGTGGATCACCATGCCTCAAGCTTGACTTATATATCCTTACGCCGCAATTTTTCTCCTCCTCCCATCCCTACATGCTGTATTGAGAAGGCATATTGTTTTTGGTATAGAATCAAAAATATAAAACATCTTATCTGTCCGAGATTATTTTTCTTGGTCTTCTGCTTGTTTGATTGCAGTATCATTTGGAACTAACTGACGAATTATATCTGCTCCTGTTATTTCATGGTTTTGTTTATCTGTTGTTTTGATTCAGTTTCTTGTTTATAATCTCCTACAGGTTTTTATACCTGATTACAATGTCTCTGTTGCTGAGTTAGTAATACCAGGGGCTGACCTTTCGCAGCACATAAGGTCTGTAAATAATATGGTGCACCAATTGGATTGCAACCTTAGACTCAACCGTAATTATCTTCTATTTAACTTATTTAATTCATTATTGAGTTGATGATAAATGAATATTCCCTGCGCCAAATCAATGGAGAATTTGTAAATGTTGCAAGAACCATTTGAAGTTTTTAACCCCATAAATTCTAGCTTAAAAGGTCAGTTTGGATTGCTACCTTTCTGATTCTGATAAATTGTTCATCCCAAGTATCCTAAAAAGGGATAAATAAAGTCAAAACAAAAGGGCTTGTAAGATTGCTATTGTTTTATGTAACCAATCATATTTTTAAATTATATTTCACGTAACATATGGAATACTTTCCTCTAATTGTGTAAGTGCACTAACTGACTTTCTAGATGATAATAGTCAACTATGTTTTTTTCACTTTTCTGATCCATTCTCTAGATTACTTGTCTGCTTTTGTTTAATTTTTTTTTATAATGTAGAAGTGGTTGTATTGCATGATAGAATGTAGAAGATTGAGTTGGGCCTTTGGTTCAAAGTCTTTTTCTTTTCCTTGTGATCTTTCATTTTCTAATTGGCTGTCCATTAGATTTAACTTTATCTGAAATATGTAGGATTTCTCATGTAATATGCATGATTTTATGCAGCACTGCAGGGCATGAGGCATCAGGTACTGGCAGCATGAAATTTTTGATGAATGGATGTTTACTTCTAGCCACAGAAGATGGTTCTACAGTTGAAATTATTGAAGAAATAGGGAAAGATAACATGGTACGTGCTAATCTGAAATGAGGTTTACAAGGAAACCATTTAAATAGAATTTGTGCATTGGCCTTTACTGTTTGCTATGACATTAAGAAACATGAATCAGCAAACAATTCATGAGACTAAGTTTCTGATATCTACTTAACCAATTTGATGTGGTTGGGTTCTTGCTTTGTTGACTGGGATTCAAGTGTCATCAGCAAGTTATTTGCTTTTGGAAAGTCTGCCTAGCTTCATAAAGGTTGACATGACAACTTTGTTCTAAGTATATAGTCGACTGGCCAGTATAAATCATTTTATATTTCAATTGAACATGTAAGGAAGAAGAGTGGATTAGAAGTGCCAGTTCCAATTGTTTTACTGCAGCTGCTGGAAAGTTTGTGGACAGTAGAATGGTAATATATTCAAATGTAATAGGAATTTGACCATTCTAGGTTCAAATAGCTATGATGCCAGTCGAGTTTTGCATGTTTGGGAGCTTTTTGAAGGCACTCCAAAACCAATCAATGCTTTTCTTCTCGGTTTCTGCATGTCTGCATCACCACTTGCAAAATCATAGGTTTCTGTCAACTGGTTACCTGTGTTGTATTTTGTAACTAGACACCAATCGTTTGGCATGCATGTGCTAGCACTCAATGGGGGAATACATTTCTGATGCTGTCATTTTTGGCTCAGTTTTTATTTGGTGCAAAAATGCATGAAGTACCAGCTTTGCGCGAGAAAGGACCTACCCTTAAAGTGCCTCTTCAATTTGCTCGTGTTGTAAGGTATGTAATGTAATTAAACTTGGAAACCCCGCCCCCCAAATCACTTGCCTTTCAAAATCATTTCCAGCAAACCAGGTAAATGCTTTGGACATCAATTTTTCAGTGTTTCTGACGCAGGTTGTGTTTTGTATGCTGAGCAAGACACTTCTTTGGATAGTGATAGATTTTTTGGTAATTTAATTTTTATCATACTATTGCATGTAGGATGGTTCGAGATGGCTATTTTGGCTTCCAAGACTATTTTGAATCCTTATGTGACAAGGTGGAGGGTGGCAATGACTTTTACCTTCTTGGTTACGACTTCCAGAGCTATCTAGAGGCACAGGTAATCTTTTGTTCTATTGAAATTCCCAAAAGTCAAGCATTTTGGTGCTCTACTACTTGAAACGGTTCCAAGAATCCCATGCTTACACTATTCAACTGCAGGCTGCTGCTGATAAAACATTTGTTGATCAAGAGAAGTGGACTCGGATGAGCATCCTTAGCACTGCTGGGTCTGGAAGATTTAGCAGTGATAGAACAATTGAAGAATATGCGGAGAAGACTTGGGGAATCGAACCCTGCAGATGTCCATTCTAATCAAAACTTGGAAGTTCTCTGTAGAAGGTACATTTCCTGTGGTTATCCCAACGACCTGGCGGCAACAGTTCTCATGCCTTGATCAAAGCCAGTACTTTTACTGCCGGAGGACGAAACCACTTTGGCTTTCAATTTAGATACCTCATCTTCCCACACATTTCCGGCAACTATACTGACTGCACATGGAAAGAAAACTCTATGTTTGATTCGAAGTGCAATAATAACCCAATAAACCTCCACGAGGAACTTGGCTTTCGGACAAATTTTGTCGTGAAGTTGAGAGGAATATCGTATGTTTATGGAAAATTATGTTTCAGATACGTACCACTATAAAACTATATGTGAGAAACATGTTTTGTACAGCATCAAAGTCAAAGGTATTATTCTAAAAAATGGCGTTGTGGTGTGTCGGTGGAATCCGCGTAGAATTGGAATCCGATCCCAGAGTAGTGCCCGAATAACACGTGGGTTTGTCGTTAAGACAAAACCCATAATTTAGTGGACAAGGTTGTCCTAGCAGACCACCGAGCTATCCACTTCGACCAATACCCAAATGGCCAGGGTTGTCATAGCGGACAGCCAAGGCCCATACAAATAGGTAGCTGTCCGTTATTGTTTGCCCCATCAGTCGACCCAGGGCTTGCATCCGTCGTCATTTATATTTAAAAGTTCTAATAATTTTTCCTTCATTATGTACTTGGTACCAGAGTTTTGGAACCCATTCAAGCCCGGGTCATTGAGTTTTGATCGGGTCATCTAAGTAAATTTTAATTTTTTAATAAATCAAAACGATATTGTTTTGGTTAAAAAAAATTCAACGAGTTACAATCAGATTTTTGACCGAGTTATCGGATCACCCGGGTTTTTAATTTTTTTTAAACTTGACTTGGATTGACCAGATAGACCAGGCTAAATTTTAAAACTATACTTAGTAGAGCTTCGTACGCTTATTTCTCCGCTATATCTTACACAAACTTCTATTTACAAACACAAACTTTGTACGCTTATTCTATTTACTTACATGTCTTATCAATGATTATTAGGGATGGAATGACTATCTATATACTAGATTTGTAAATATTTATATCCAACTCAAAACTAGAGTATAAATATTTTGAATACTTGAATCTAAACTTGATTAGGTGTTAAGTATTCATCGAATATCCCTAACTCAACTATAATACTAAGATTAATTCATCAATATTTCCCTAATGAATTAAACTACTCTCAATCGCTACAAACACCAACCCCAAAACACCCAAATTGTTTTAAAACAAATTACCTGTATAACCAACAAAATTCAAAACACGATTAACCCTTAATTTTAATGTCTCTCTAGGCTCCGTAACACAAATTCTTTCAATAAAATCCTTAGCACTACCTAACACAACTCTAGCTAAGTAACTTGTGCCTATGTAGTATTGAAGAATCTCACTTGACTTTCATAAAGGAGAAATTATGGGGATGTTGGAAGCTTGTAAAGGTTTTGAGTTGGAACATTGTCGAGGTCTTGGTATGGATGGTTTTTCCTGTGCTAGTAATCATTTGGGTTATTCATGTTTTTATTTTTTTTTGTAAGGTTAGGTTTTAATGGAGTTCTTGATAAAAAGATTGAATTTTTGTGGGCTTCTTTAATAGAAATGATGGATTTTTATGGGTTACTAAGGTTTTCAAACAGGGAAAGGCATTTTTTTTTATTGAGGAAAGTAACGTCCAAGTTTCTATATATATAGCTTGATATAAAAATAATTCTTTCAAACTATTAATGCATTTTGGATAAGATTCAAGTCTAATTTTGGTTAAGATAGAGAAATATCCTTACCCAATTCATAACCTGAATTTTTATCTTTAAATTTTACTTGAATCCAATCGGGTAAAAAAATCTCCTATCTATTCGGATCGGGTAGAGCGGATATCGATCGGGTTTAGATAAAATTGTCATTCCAAAGGGCTACCACCAATGGTAAGTACATTTACTAACTTATCTAGTATGCTACCTACACATAATAACTCATTTTATAGGTTACTTGTGTAGTAAAAATAATTATTCTCCATGATTATACCTATACAGTATGACTACTATTTCACGCTTCACGAAGTAATTTTATATGACCAAGATGTATAAATACCTTATGTCACAAGATAACAACAAGATATCACACAATAACATAACATACACTCTATTGTATTTTTCATTCTTGTTCTCTCTATTATACTTTATTTCACTTATATAAGTTGTTAATTAAGCATCGGAGGGCCATCTATCCTAGTTGGGGATTTGTTTTTGCAAGAAAGCATGAAATGGCCAAGCCCAAACACATCATCCCATCAAGAAGTCGTGGGAAGTTCAAATCTAATTTGAAGTTTTTACAACTTTATTAGTGGAATTGTCTATGATAAACTGAATAAAAGTTAGTTCATTCTCATTTTATATATTATCTAAATTTCTTCTCCATGGTTGATGACTTAAAAACACAAAGATATTGAAGATTAATCAACCTCTTTACCACAAGTACATAAAATTTTATTTAATCTTTAAAAAATCGCCCATCAAATTAAAGTACTTACTAAAGCTATTCTAGCTACATAAGAACATCTTTGAGCAACTCCCTCAATGAGTGACACAACAACTAGCTCAAATGCATACATCATTGAGTGTATGTAAACAACTCCAGTTTCTCAAAGAAATAAGATAGAATGACATGTAGAAAAATAGATCTTTTAAAACTTGTGTCTCTGGGGTTGATATTGGGTTTTTTTAGATCTTTTTTTTCACTTTTTTTTTAATTTTATCATTTAACTTTGGGTTTGTTGGAAATTAAGTTTCATGATTTTCTTCACTTTTTTTTTAAGGGGTTATCTTGGTCTTATAACCTAAATCATAAGTTTGGTGAGTTAGTTTGGATGACTAAAGTCTTTTTTAGATTGAATATTTATTTTTGGTTTTATCCTTTAATATTGGGTTAGTTTAAGAATTGAGTTTAATGATTTTTCTTGTTTCGCATTCTATTAGGCTATTTTGTTCGCATGATCCGGCTTGCAGGGTTTTTGATTTTTCTTATTCTTTTTGTTAATTGAGTTTTTTTTATCTTATCTTTCTATATTTGAATTGTTGGAAATTTAGCATTGTAATTCTTTTGTTTTTCTTTTCATGGTATTATTATAGCCTCAGAACTCAAGTTGCAAGTTTTGTTTGCTAACTTGGATTGATCTAAATTATTTTTATTATTTTTTTTCTTTTCAATTTCATCATTCAACATTAGGTTGTATAAGAATTAAGTTTTGTGATTTGTTTTCTTTTAAAAATGCTCTTTTTATATGGTTATCATGATTGTTTTTTTATTTTTTATTTCAATATATTTACTCTTGTTGTGATTTTTCATATAATTACATAGAGTCATCTTATGAGATCCCATTGGGATCTATAATCTAAGTCACAAAATTTTCTATTCTTTTTAAGTCAAAAAAATTTGTGGCAAAATCATCTATATAATGTAGGCCATCTATTTAATGATTAAAAAAATATTTGTTTTTGTGGTGCTTTTTAAATGTTTTTTAATTTTTTAATTTGAAATTTAATTTTTTCAATGATTTTAATATAAGCATATCAAAAATTTAAAAATAATATTATTTTAATATATTTTTAATTAAAAAACAATTTTAAAAATAAGATAGCAAACACACGTTAATTAAAAAGCAAAAACAAAATAATGCGAATCTCGTCTCTCTTCCTTTCTAGTTCCAAAATAGACGGGACATGTAGCGTAGTGTAGATGACACGGTAAAAGCAGAAGAGGAGGGGGGGCTGGAGACGCAAAAATGGAAGCTGTTTATTATAATTATTATCTACTACCCTTTGTATTTCCAGCCATTTTGTCAGCTGTGCTGGGTCTCTCATCTCAAGATCACCAAAACCAGCTCTACGAGGCCAAGCTCAGAATCACTCAATCAGGTAACCAAACCAAGAGGTTTCGTTTCAGAATTTTGATTGGTTGATTGCCTAATTAATCAATGTAAATGCAGAATCTCGTCTTGAGGAAATCACTCAAAATATAAACGACAGAGACCGTTATTTGGAGAGATGTGAGAATCTAATTGGAGAACTAGACCACAAATTAAACCATCTGCAATCTGTTTTCTCACATTTAAAGGTTGGCTGGTTGGTTTCTTGAATTACATTATCACGTAGTTAGTTCATTTGGGATTCAACCTGCTAATCTAATGAATGTTTCTTTTTTATTTGTAGGTTGCTGATGACAAGATTAAAGACCTAGAAGAAGAGGTGATTAATATAATTATTAACTGGTTATGTGAATAGTAGTAGGTTGTTGATAATGTCTTGAATGACAGGTTAGGGTTTTGTGGGCTACTTTGAGAAAGAACAATTTTGATATTCATGTTTTAGAATCGAAAGCCCGGGAAGCTGAGGATAGATTGCAAATGGTAACTTCGCAAGTTCAGAAGGTCAATCCTCTTAACTAGTTTGCTTTTATTTATTTATTTATTCGAGTGGTTGTGGATGTTATTGTCGGGCATTTGGAGATTTGAGAACTAATTTTAGATATTGTCTGCATAAAACATTTTTTATGTTTCCTTGAATAAACAGCCGGGAAAAAAAGAGGAGCTGTGTTATCTTGTGTTTTGTTCAATCTTTTTATTTGCAAGTTTATTGTGTTATTCATGGTGAAGATTGTGTTGTTGGAAATCTAATAAGGCAATATTCCGCGGAAGTGAAAAGGGATATCAAGGAACTAAAGTAGTTTGTAGAGTGAGCCTTCAGAAGCATATATGCAGAATATGGCTTTGTTTTTTAGTCACTTGTCATTTGCTTGGTACTTTGAAATCTGCAGTTTGAGAGGTTAGGGGAAATTGTCTGTGCTGGAAAATAGAGTGGAATCATTTTTTTTTTTTTTTTTTTTTGTTTGGGGGGGGGGGGGGGGGATTTGAATTTAATAATTAGTCTTTTCTTTTGGAAAACATATTTCTCTTATTATTTTGATTATGTTTAGTAAAGTATTAAACTCCCCCTCTCCTTTTCCAATATAGCATAGTTGTAATCTCATCATATACAAGCATCCAACTTTTGTTAAGTATAAAAATTAGTTGTTGGTTTATTTGTTTTTGTTCCCTACAGATGGAAGACATAGTATCAGAACGGTGGATCCAAATTCAACAGTTTGAGCAGGCTCTTCAACTTAAAGAAGTATTTTCTCACAATACAATTTGGACCAACTGCTCATAAGGATTTCTAAAATTAAACATTGTTTTTTGCTACGCCTTGATGGCTGAATGAGTCTATTATAATGTTCCCATTCTCTTTTAACAGATAAGATTGAAGGCTCAAAGACAAGCAAGGCCTCCAAGATGGACTTTTTTAAAGGTAACGTCAAGATATTTCTGCTCTGTCTTGATCTTTATATATGTTGATAGGTGTTTATAAAAAAATGAAGTTTTAATAATTCCCACATTATGAACAATGGCAATGCTTACTTAAAGACTCATATGTCTCTTTTGCCCCATATATTATCACAGATGTAGGCTTTGACCAAATTTATTCCTTTGTGATTATTTACAGTTTTTCAGTTACCTTTCTGGTGAATATCTTCCAAATGCTCATGGGCTGTTGAGTTCACTTTTCAGTGAAGAGTCTGCCTTGAGAGCTTACGTATCTCAAACCCTCTCATGGCTAAAAAGATTCTATTCAACAGTAAAAGAGTCCCACCATGAGGTTTGTACTAACCTACGTGCTTTCTTGATTCTGTACAACATTTTTTCTTCCCCCTTGTTTTCTCTGTAATGAATCTCTCGTCGGTCATTCTTTTGCTAGATGCTGTACAGTTTAAAGTTTTTCGTTGGTCAAAATTTGTTGTTAATGACAAGTTAGAGAGCTGATCAAATTGAATTTGACACAAAACAATTCAGCCATTAGATACTGGTTCTCTCAACCACAAAATGATTGAGAATAAGGTCGTGACTTGTGATAGATTGCAGTTCTCTGTTTTTATACAAGCTCTCAGTTTACTGAATCATGAATGTTAAGAACTTTACTACTCAACATCTGTTGATATGATCTATCTGTTTATTTGGGGTTTCTTTCTTTGAGCTTAAGTAGAATATGGTAACTGTTGCATCATCTGCACATTGGCCAAAATTCCGTTGTGATTGTGATGAAAAATTAACCCTTGTCATTTCACTATTTGTAGTTGCAAGTTTTCGTCAAACAGGAAATGGAAAGACATGAGTTCACAGCCTGTCTTGCTAACCAGGAAATAGTATTTTTCGTGGTATGAGTGCCTATCCAGTTCCCAAAGTCTCTTTTATATTTAATAAAACAGCAGTATACGACTCTGCATCAATTATTTAGCTCTTTCTAATGGAATCAAACATTTCTATGAAATTTATGAAATCACAGGCTTCTGCTTTAATCATCTTCCCTGTATTGAGTGCTTGGATATTGCTCTCATCACAGCTGTGCTAGTCGAGAGAAGTTTCCTCAAGAGAGAAGTTTCACAGCCTATTCTATTAACAGGAAGCCAAGGACACTCACTGAGCATCATTTATCCTGTTCTTTTCTTACTAGCTGTAGTAAGCAAGAGAGAAACAGTTTGCTCTGTGCCAGGGCTGTTGTTTCTTCTTCTTCTTGGATCATGCTGGAGTTTTGTTTCCAGATTCACTACTGATTCTCATGCCCGAATCAATATTGCTGTACCATGTCATCTGTATTTAGTGGCAACATGGGAGATGGAGTTGTTGCTTCATACTCGTTGCATGATAGCCTAAACATGCTTCCTTTATGATCCTTTCCCCCGTTTTTCTGGGTTCTTGTGATTTAACTCCCAAAATTTTGTCATTGTACACTGGACAGCAGAATTCTCACTGATTTTATATAAATATGAAATGTAAACTGGTCCATTGGATAAAGGAATTCAAGGATGGGAATGATTTGGCACTTCAAGGCCAAACCGTGTGTTACGATGTCCATTGTCGCTCCTCGCACAAAGTTGCATTTTCGTTGGTATACAGCTTAATGTACAGGAATCATAACAAAGGCTAATTTGCTACATTGCATACTGTGTTGATTAAAATATGCCTTTTGATTACCTCGTTTCTTAAATCCACATGTTCTTGATATGTCAGACGTGATGTTCTTCATCACTTGAAATGTCAACCTTCCAGTTTATTTGCTTTATTTTCAATCCAAGTTATTTCAGGAGTAATGGCACTCTTTATATTAGCTTAATCGTTGTGCAAAAGGTAGCGTTTGTGCTCCAATAAGTTATTGGCAATAACATAGAAACACACCACGCCGAACTGCGAAATTCTTACCAAAAGGCCATTATGCATAGCGTTTGGCGGGCCTACCTCCATGGTAAATAGTGTCAAGCATTTGTTCCCTTGGCACTTCTTATCCAAATCTCAGCCTCATGCTCAAGAGTGTGGTCAATGAAGCAATGGAAGACACGACATGGGAGCAGAGACTTCAAGCCCTAACCCATCTTCTAACTAGCCCCACAACCACACCACCTCTCTACTCTCAGTTCTTCATCTCTACACAAATCCCATGCTATCTCAAATGGGACTATCCACCCATCCTCTGCTCCAAAGACACCAAGACTTTCCCTTCTCTCCTTCTAAGGTGGGGATTCTCTCTCTTTCTCAAAAGAGCCTCCAGATTAGGATGTCCTGAAACTTCGTGGAGGTCCAAGTGCCCATACCAACAGCCTCCACCATTAATTCTTGCAAAGGGATTAGAGGAAGCACAGTGGGGCGATGAACAAAGAAGAGAGTATGTTAGAAAGAGGCTTAGAAGGAAAAAACTTGTTAGTAACGTTAACCCTTTCATTCCTATTTTAGTTCCCAATCTTTTACTGTTTTCACTTATGCTGTGGAACCCATTTCCTGATCTTGATTCTTGAGAAATGTCTTGCGGGATTGTAGCACGCATGTGCAAGCCATCTTTCACTAATTTCGGCATTAATTTTGAATTTGTTATCATTTTGACTTTTGGCACTTGAATTCCGATTGTTTCTCCTATTTGTGACCTGCATACGTATCGTATAAGTTGGAATGCCCTGGCAAATGGAAGGACAAGAAGTTGTGGTATCCATCGATTCCATCCACTAAAAGATGATGGAGAAGCATCAAATGTGAGCAAGAAATACTGAGACCACTAAACTGTACCCACAAAAGTCAAACAAATTGGACAATTATGAAGGCCCAAAGAGGCTACGATGTGTTTTTTTCTTACATTGCTTGAAGCTAGGTCACACAGTAAACGGTACCCTGAGCCTAATGGGATGAGTTTATTGTTGGATCTATTATAGTATTATAGATTTGTTTATAATTATAATACCAGTCAACTCTCAATTTAGCGCAAAATTTGAGATTCAAATGTGCTTCAGAGTGGAATGGATTGGCAATAGTTAAAAATCAAAGGAAAATAATAAACTGTGGATTGTGGAATACTTCTCTTTTTTCCTCCCGAATTGCCAATGCCAGCACCCACTTTGACAAGCTCCCTCCCTCCCTCCGCTAATCAAGGAAGAAAAAACACTTAAAAAAAGAAAAAGAAGAAAAGGCAAAAACCAGAACTCCTTTTGCCTTTAATTGAGTGGTCAAACCACCAACGTTGACAAGTGAGAATTGGGGGGCAGGTCATCTACATGTTGTTATGATCTCGATGGATACCAGTACTTGTGGTGAATGAAACTTGTATTTTCCTTTCACCTCCTCCCCTCCAGGAAGGGAAAACACTCAGCAGCTACTTGACAAATGCACGAACAAAGGAAATTTCTTTGCCTTTACCTTTTTGTCCCTTTAAACAGTTGCTATTCATATTCCAGGCTTTGAAGGGACAATGTGGCTTTCCTATCGTTTTCCCTTTTCCTTGAGTTATGGTTACAGTTAAATTCTGGATTCCATGAATTAGACATGAAGACATAAAATATAGGAGAGTCTAATAGTTACAAAAAATGGTATGCAATTTCTTAATTTGTTACAAAAAATGGTATACATTATCTCCAGGACATGAAACATTGTTTTTTGTTAGAAGAAAAACAGAGCACTCATGAGAGCTGCACCAGAGAGACATAAACATTCATTAATAATAGCAATCCTGTTTGGTTATGTTCGTTATGTGTAATAAACAAACTTGGACCCTATCTCACCAAATATCTGTATCGCAATTACAGAAACAACTACCAAGTAGGATTAGCCGGTAGACATAGATATAAAACAAGCCTTCCCAATAGTAAATTTAGTCAGAAAAGTTGCCCTGGTTGGTAACAATTTTATGTATAAATGATTGCGTGTAGCAGCAAATACAAGTCCCAAATTCTACCATCCTGACCCTGGCCTCAACCCCCACAGGAGGAGGGCTCTCTCTAATTGATTTGTTAGTTGATTACCAATTAAGAAGTTATTTAGTCATAAATAACACCCTTATCTTGCATGTGATCTTCAATCTGGATAATCAAATCTATCAATCCAACGGATGAGTATTTCAAAGTATCCACCTAACAAGCGATAAATTCTAACTGTCCCTCGTGATTTTGTGTTCGATAAAAGAAAATCTTACACACATTAATTTTAAGCATATATACATAAAACCCTTTTCATATCCCATATATATATATATATATATATATATATATATATATATATATATATATAGACAGCAAACTTCTTTAATAAAGCTGCTCTTGGAAGAGCGCATGCTAAAAAAAAAAAGAACATGAATGGTGGTGTCAATCCGTATAGTAAAAGGGTTTGGTGCGTATATGATCAAATTAAACAAAGGGAAGAGGGCACATGCTGTCTGCACTAAATGGAATTATTTGCTTTGCCCCACCCACCACAATCTACGGCATAATTGCCCGGCCATAGCTTAGCATATTATCATATCCTTCTTTCATCTTTGAAATAGCCAAATCGCCCCTCACATATTAAAGAAAGGACATGATCTTTAATAAAGAAGGCCACTTTATTGATTTCACATTTTTACTGCTTGAATAATCTGCTGCCAGTGACCCCTTCTCCCCGTCAAAGAAGAAATTTCCTTGAGATAAACCCTGGATTCCTTGTAACTTAGAGCCCATCATTAATTACCTCAGTATAATCTTGTGTCATAATCCTCAATCTAGCTTGGTTTGCTTAGAAGATAAGATTGATTTATGGAGAGTTAGCATGAAGAAGTATTGGTTATTATTTGTATAGTGATCGGCTGATGTTTAGGGAAATGAAATTAAAACTCATAGTTTTGGTGCTCTTCCATGATGGCATTCATTAATTATGAAAGAAGAAAAATCAAACACTAAAGAAATACATCACTAAAAGAAAATTAAGCACGATTAACAAGAGATAAACGTAAATCAAATAAAAATAAAGAAAAAGAAAAGGAGTTCTTTTGTTAAAGTTTCTTCCCGTGCAGGGACCACAGTCATCACCAATTCCCTCCATTTGCACCTAAAGAGTTGAAAATGCTGTGGAAAAAAATCCGGAGAGAGTGATTGAAAGGCTTTCTATATAAAGAGCGCACCTTCACAAACCCTCCCAGCTCCACTATAGGCTAGTGATACACAGCAACACTATCCCGTCTTTAGCCATGGCTCCCTCTCCAAGACTCATTTCCTTTCTCTTTCTCTTAACCATTTTCTCTAAGCAAATTCATGCTAGAGAGAGTCAGTTCTTTAGCAAAGTCGGTGCCACCACCGCTACTCCCTCCACTACCACCATCAACAACAATAATGTTCAAGATAAAACACTCCCCAGCAAAGAAGAAGAAAGCTTTAACAAGCAAGAACTAGATCCAGCCTTTATCCCAGACACCCAAAATGGCTATGGTCTATACGGTCAAGAATCCTCCCAGTTCCCCACCACTACTAAACTAGCAAATGCACCCTACACCACAACCACTTACCAGCCATACAAAACCCAGACCCAAACCCAAGAAACCTACACCAATTATCCAACTGACTCCACCACCACCACCACCACCAATAACCACTACAACAACAATGCTTATGAGGAGCAGCAACAAAACTTTGGTGAAACAAGCCTTCAAGAAAGTGAATACACCAACATGGGGAACCAGAACAACAAGTACTACAACGGTGCCAATAGCAACAACAACAACAACAAGTACTACAACGGTGCCAATAGCTACAACAATGATGAGAAGCAAGGCATGAGTGACACAAGGTACTTGGAACATGGAAAGTACTACTATGACCTCAATAATGAGAACAGTAACTACTACCCAAATCAGTACCAGCAGAACTCAAGAAACAACTACAATACCAGAGGTTATTACAACAACAACAACAACTACAACAACGAGAACTCCAAGTACGAGTACAACAATAACTCCATGCAAAAGTACGACAACCAGGATGATTTCGAAGAGAGCCAGGAAGAGCAGTATGTGCCATGATTTTAATCTATATGGTCAAGTAAAGAGAGTGAGGTCTCTGTTGAATTACAGTGGGTGGTGTTACTATAGATTGAATTATGTTTAGTGGGGAAAAAAAACTACATAAATTTATTTGTTGTGGTCTTCGATCTTTGTGTGTGATCTTGTTTTATTGTTATCATAGTCTTTCATCCTTCCAAAAGCTAAGGTATGAGAGTTTTTTTTTTTTAATCTTCTTACGAGCAATATTGATCCAATAAAGTGTATATTCTACTTATTATAATAACATATATAGGAGATAATGCTCTCCTGCAGTTCCTTTAATTACTTCCAAATCCCAGTTAATTAAATAATTTATGCATTACTAGAATTTAATTATAATCCATACTTAAAGTTACTAATAAAATCTTCAAAATTAGTAATTAAATGGTTAGGTGAATATCCCTTGATTTTATAAATTAGGCCACCACTTCTTACTCTTGTAATCTACCCTAGGAGATTAACATATATAGGACGGGAGGTTGTAAACTAGTTCCAGTATACTTTATATTAGGGAGCTCATACCCAATCCAACATAATATAGAAAATGAAAGGCTGATTGTTTTGAGAAAACTCCTAACCAAAAATATTGTGTTTTTCACACCCATGCTTCCGAATATATATATTAGGTAAATGCAAGATTGCTTGGGTATTTATTTTAATTCTTGTGGTTATTAATATGACGGTTATTAAAAATTTACATATTAATTTTAGAACCTATAAAATTAATCAAACTACGCACAAATTAGTCCGATCATCTACATTGAAGGAAAAAAAACTTTAGCATCTTTTAATTATTCTTTAAGTAATTTAGTAGCGAACATTAACTAAGTTTAATATTTGTTTGTCTACTTCTCTCTTTCTCTCTTTCTTTTTTTTTTTTTAAATTTATATTTCTAGAAAGATAGATAAAGACAAAAGGAAGGGAAAGAGGGAACCATGTGCTACCTGAACGAGCTAGTCCCTCCCTTAATATACCTTCAATTCTCTCGATTAGACGGTTTTAGATAATATTTCTTAATTTTTATGAGAGGTATTTGATAATATATTTACACATAGCATGTTTAAATTATAAAAGTATTAATCTAATGTGTTTTTAAATGTTTTTAAATGATCATGTTGATATTAAGTACATTAAGAAATATAGAAAAAAAAAATTAAATATATTTTCATAAAACTATGTATAGTAACATACATACTTTTAATCTTCTTCAAGTTTTAATTAAATATATATGTATTTGATACCGTGGTAATTTTTAAGATTATAGTTTATAAAAATAATTTTGAAAAAAATATTATAATTTTTTTAAATAATGAAATTTATGTAAAATAATGAACGTTGATTTTTCAAGTCTATCTAAATTCCTGTTTTTCAAGCTGTTTCAGGGGTAACCTTATCGTACCTGCCAAAACAATCCATAAATTATGCTTAATTATGAGAGGAGAGTTTCAAATTGACAACGCAAGTTGCTGCTGCTGGTACCAATTCGAGTTTTCTTGGGTACATACCAATTCGGGTTAAAAATGCGGTAATTAGTTTCTCTTTAATTAAAAAGGTAATTATTTAATCATTCTCATCTATTTTATGTTAATTTATTTTTTGTTTTAAAAAATGGATATTATGAAAAGATTAACGGAAAATTAAAGAAGATATTCTTAATAAAATAAAGTAATATTAGATTAAGTATGGTAACATTGATTAAAAACATTAAAAAATATATTATTTTTTTAAAGAGAACTAATTAATTTATTTTACAACTAGAGGGACAAATGTACTATTTAATCAGTAGAGTTAAAGTCTGCTAAAGTTTTAATATTTTGGACGGCGTATAAACTATAGTAAATGTACACATCCTCGATCCATACTGTGGTGAAATTATAACCACTTGCTTTGTTGCTAAAAAGTAGTTGTTTGATCATGACCAGCAGACAAGGCGCATGCGCTTAGCTGATACCTCAGATTTGCACTACTGAATTTCTGGTTTGTGCTCTGTTGGGCACTAGCTTGCACTCTTTTGTGAGGGTTTGTGTCACATGATCATTTTTTCATTGAAATTTTCGAGCTCTATACAGCAGTTCAGACCCCTATTAAACTCGGTTTTTCTTCGTCTTTTATATTTATGCTTGTCTACGATCAAATATCTCTCACACCTAAGATATTTTTCTCATTCTCGCAGGTTGTAAGCAAGCAAAATCCCATAAGAGGTAGCAAATCAGTACAAAATATATACTAGAAAAATTCTCAACCTTTATTAATCTCAACAACATATAAAATACATAAACTTGTATATATGTGCTATGTAAAAGAACCGCACGCTACACAACTAAGGCTTTGTAACTTATTTATAGACAAGCATAAAAAGTTACAAAGCATAAAACTATCATCCCTACTTTTTATAAACTAATGATACGCTTTCTCCTTCGTGTTTCCATTAACTTAGTGAGTGATTTTGACTCATGATCTCATAATTTTAATGTCTTAAGGAGCAATCTCAGGCATGTCCCCGTGTTCAGCGGTCATGCCCCCATGATGTGGATACTCATTTCCCCCATAAAGTCATGATTGTAATTGTCGTAACAACCCACTACACTATTGCATAATTGTCAGTCTATGCTGCTGAATCTGACGTGTTTATTGTCTATATTGGACTGCTTATCGTCTAAGTCCAAACTCACATCAGCCTATTGCTCACATAGGTTAATGTTGTCGATTTCATCACTGCTACCGAATTTGATATTATCTCACGGAATGTCACTACCCACTGTCTTTCCATTAGTGTTTTCGTCAGTGTATTCATACTGAGTTTTGACTCTATTATAAATTTGCCTCACTAATAGAAAACCAACGCCCTCATCAGACAGATTTAGGATACCCCTCCATCACATTTTTCTATTGTTATAAATATGTGTTCCACACATAAATCCTCTTGGTTTTGCCCACATTCACATCCAGAATACTAACCATTGATTTTACGATGATAAGGACATTGATAATCCCATTGTCAACCTGTTTTTGAACTAAGTTGTGACTAAAGTTTTTTCTTTTTTTGGGTTTTGCTTGTTCCCACAAAGTTAAAACACACTTTGAGTCCCAAACTAAAGCATTGAGACCAATATCATTGATCTCATCTAGCAAAAAATAAATAAATTTGTAACACACTATCACATACGGTCATGCCTCTTTAGAAATTGTATTCAACTCCTCTAAGTCACACACAAGCTGTTTTTATTCCCTTAGCAGTCCCTTTTACCAATTTATCAAACCGCAAGTTTATTTTCACAAACACTTTCTTAAACATCCAAGACTTTCATTCCTTTTTTTATGAACAACACCATACAAAACACTTTGAAAAATCCAATGAACCCTATAAAGTTCACCCAACTCTCTAACTGTTCCATTTATAAACATGTAGTACCAAATGAGACAACTTAATTTGATGATCTACATAATCATGTGTCTAATTACTACAATAACTCTTGGCATACGAAGTCCAGCTACTAATTTAACAAACTATTCCATAATGGCTTGGCATAACTATCATTTTTCCTGCACCTACAGATAAGTTCATTGTCTACACCGAACTTAACCACACTCTAATACCAATTGTCATAGAGTCAATTTCTTGTCGAAAATTTTTGACCATATTTGGCAATCTAGCCCCCTGCTAGACTTAACTTTCCTCACTTTTACACTTGTGTTTGCTACAGCTAAAATTTTCTCACATCTGAGAGGTGTTCTCAAGTATCATAAGTTGTAAGCAAGCGGAAGTACATAAGTAAAAAGGTAGCAAACCAATACACATCATATACAAGAAAAATTCTCAATCTTTATTAATCTTAACAACAAAGAAAATACACAAACTTATATGTGTGTGCTATGCAAAAGAATTGCATGCTACACAGTCAAGACTTTACAACCTATTTATAGACAAGCATAAAAGATTACAAAGTATAAAATTATCATCTCTATTTTTTAGGAAGTGGTGGAACATTTTCACCCTCATGTTCCCATGAACTTAGTGGGTGGTTTTGATCCATGATTCTATGATTTTAGTGTCTTGAAAAGCAATCTCAATCATGACCTTATTATCTAGACACTTATTTCCCTCATAAAACTATAATCGTAACCATCATAATAACCCACTATATGATTGATGTATAAATATCAATCTATGTTGTTGAATATATTATATTTTGTTTGCTATCTTGGACTGCCTATCACCCAAGTCCAAACTCACATTAGCTCACTGCTATTGATTTTGCCATTATTATTGAATTTGACACTATCATTCAGACGGTCACTGTTCACTATGTTTTTCTAGCAGCATATTCAGACTGAATTTTGACTCAATTACAATATGTATCCAGCAAGTCATGTGCTTTCTTCATCAAGCCATTCACTTTACTTTCCTTTAAGTTAGGAAACCGTGTCTTTAATTTGTCAATTTTGGCCACATAATATCCCACTTTCAGCAAGGAATATATGTAAGGAATTAAATTAATTTCCCTACATGTAAGAATATTCTATTTGACGTGTTCATATAATTAGCACAATGGCATAAATTTCTTTCCTTCTTTCTATTAAATAATGGGATGTGATTGTTAATTTAGAGTATATTTTAATTTTAAAGTAATCTTTGTTATATCTTACAGGTATGTTAATTAATTGGGGCGACTTAAGTTATTCAATGGCATAGAAACAGTAGTCACAGCACAGGACGATCCCTACTCTTTATTCTGTGTGCTAATCTAATCTAATATAGGCAGCTAATAGCATAGCATAGTGGAGCAGATGATTTTTAATTAATTAACATTACCAGAGATCACGTGAAGGACACCAAATCCACCAAAAACAATGGTAATCGAAAATGCAGCTAGCTTGTGTTAAAAAAGCCCAAAGTAACATGTTTTTTGTCTCCGCGTTGTCAACTTATTACTCTCAATTTCAGCCTTCTAGAGGTGATCAAGTAGCTGGTAAACCATTGGCATAGCAACGTAAGATTTGGTTGCTGTTCTCCGTGAATGGTGGGATGGCTTAGATTTTCAAATCGATCTATTACCAACCCTAAACTCTACTGCTCTCAAGCTTTGAAGTCTTTTACCTTTTGGACTTGTTGAACTTCCAGACCTATGACCAATGTTTTGTTGTGTTTAGGTGGTGGAAGTTCGAGACTTTCTCACATGGCAGTGTTAATAAGTACTTGATGGATGATCCTACCGCAACTAATTTTGGGTCATATGGGTACTATATCATAATGAATATGGAGCCCCATTTCACCAAGATTCACAGAATTGGGAGCCTATAATTGAAGCAGTCATGATGTTGGGTATGGATGGTGAAAATGGAGATGGGTCATGAATTGGCAGATAGGAGAATATAAAGTAGGGGAAAAGCAATAATCACACCCACCCCTTCTGCTGCCACACCACCATCAACATCTCTCTATATCATCATAGTGTCTAGCTAGTTCCTGAACTTGTAACAGCACTATAATTATCACCCATTATATAAGTTTACATAACATGCTAGCTGAACATTTTGTTGGGACAGTCCACTGGTTTCAGTGCTTGATGGCCATTATTTTAATGATAGAACTGCAGTTGTATCATCGTAAACTCAGGAGGTATTATCTTGATTAGCCAGGGAAACAATATGATCACTTGGCTGTAAGAAAAAAATTGAAGTAATAGGAGCAATTGAATGTTCTGAACATATATAAAGTGGAGTTTATAACTAAGACGACGACTAATCGCATATTAGAGTCATTAATTTCTCTTTCTATTATATATTCTTTTAAAGGTCAAAAACTATACCATAGGAGGAAAATAAAGGGGATCGCCGTTTACAAAGAAATTGCTAAAAAGGGAAAAGGTATTTTAGGATACCTCAATTGTTGCAAGATAATGGTACTGTTTGTTATGTTGCCAGTCGCCACTGCTGTACTAGCAACGCTTGAACCCTCGCTGATGGTCAAGAACTGTTGTAGATCACCGAAACATGCAAGACCAAGGGCCTTTGGTGTGAATGAGGGCACCATCTTTACACATATCCCAACACATTTGTTTTATGAGGACTAAACACTGTGCTTGGGGTTGCAGATTCTAGTTGTAGCGTTACAGATCTTAGCATCACAAAATGCTAAATCTAACCGGAAAAAAAAATGTGGCAGGTCAAAGCATAAACGGTTCCACTTTGATCCATCAAAGTAAGAGGCAATTTAGGTAATAGTCATGCAAACATGGCCAAATATAATCTCAAGTTACCGTTTTTTGTTTTTGTTCTATTGAATACAAGCTAAAATAGCATGTATTTCAAGGTTTTCTCGCTGTAGGCTTCTTGCTAATCAAGAGGAAGTGAACAAAAAGTTTTACGCCGTTGCCGGGGATCGAACCCGGGTCACCCGCGTGACAGGCGGGAATACTCACCACTATACTACAACGACCTTGTTGCTATAGACCGGTCTCTCTTACTAATTATATAAATATATTAAGTTTAATCTTTATCTTCATGATTAGTGGTCATATTTATTGATACTCCTGCATGTTGGTTTCTTTTCTGAAAACTGCAGCTTGTGATGAGGAATAAAAAAATGAAGGTTTTGCACTGCTGAGTTAAGTTGGAAACGAAAAGGAGGGCGAATTTTAGCATACCTTATTTGTTGCTGTTTATGGTTTCTGTTGATGCTGAGATCAGTGATTGAACCATGGCTTCTTCAGTTTAGAACTAAACACCAAACCACAAGACCCAAGGAACACTGGTTCCAATGGCTGCACCAACTGATAATATAAAGGAAAATGTATATTTTTTTTACTAGGAAAAATTTATTATTTTGGATTAATAAATATGTTATGATTTTTTTTAATGGCATATTTTTGTGATTGATTTGCAGTGGCCAAAAAATTCATAAAAAATTTCTTGTCACAAATCAATTTTAATTCTTTTTTAAATAATATTTATTTGTAAATCGATGACAAACAAACTGTGTGATGGAGTCTTGCGACCAATTTTATTTGATTACAAGCTAGTCAGTCAAAAACTAACTTAGATTATGTTCGCATTTGCAATCACAAATCAAGCATTTTTCCCCCCACAATAGTTGAAAGAATATATTTAAGTCTCTTCGTAATCGTTCTATCATTTGCCATGCACATAACCATTAATTTCAATGGAAAGAAATGATAAATGAACACATTAAAAAAAAAACATGTAATATATAATGGTATATATATTGGGGTCCAAAACAAATTTAAAATATGATTTATATTATTTTATAATAATATTAGAGAATATTAATAAATAAGGAAAACGATATTTTACTTTTTTCAATTATCATTTTAAATAATTGTTTTATTTTTAATCTTAATGATTAAGTATTATCTAAGAAGAATGATATTTTATTTTTCCAATTATCATTTGAAATAATTGCTTTATTTTTAGTCCTATGATTTTATTTTTCATGTATGATGATTTTAGAGTTAATGATAACTTAATCTCTTATATATTTATTTATGGAGATTTAATGATAACTTAGTTTCAGTAATTCAATTAAACTAATTAATCTGTCTTTTAGAAACTATATGTTCAGTTCTAATGATTTTAGATCTATTAATAATTTAGTGCTTTTGTCATTTTTATTTTTATGCTATTTTAAGTTTTTTTCAAAAAAAACTAGAAAAAGGAAAAGAGAAGTAGATAAAGTGGAAAAACATGACAAGTACGAAGGCATTTTTAGAATAAAAAACTACTAAATTGAGAATAATCAATATCGATAAATGTACTAATTTAATGAATGTTGATGCTATAGAGATTGGCTATGTAGTTTTGGACTAAGTTATAATTAACTCTTGATTTTAAACTATACATTATAAATAAAAATAAAAATTAAGCGATGATGCAATAACAAAAAAGAGGTATTTTGGAACACCTCGTTTATTTCTAGTAAACTAGAGGGACTAAGTTACAATTTACTCTCGTTGCTACTGCTGCTGCTGTCCTGCTACCATTTTACTCTTGAACCCTGGCTTTTGGGCTCGAAACCTGGCTTTTGAGCTCGAAACCCAACACAAAGCCACAGGACCCAATAAGCATTGGTGGGAAAGGTTGCATTAAATTTTAATATATTGTAATGCCACCGTTGCATTTTAAATTTAAATATTTTTTAATTTTTTGTTTTGATGTATTGTGATATTAAAAATAATTTAAAAAAATAAAAAAATATATTATTTTAACATATTTTTAAATAAAAAATACTTTAAAAAATAATTATTATTACATTCTTAAATATCCTATAATGTACAAGATTACATACGAAGGATCCATTCTTGGCGAAAAATGTAAAGGCCTTCAAAGGGGAAAAGATTATAGACGACAGATCCCAACTCCTACACAAATGTTTATTATTTGAACTGAGGAAAGATGCAAAAGCAGTAGCTTGACCTTAGATATAATAGACAGAATTAAAAACTGGGAGATTGCAGAGCTGATGCTTTTTGAGTAGCTTGCCTTACATGTCTATCCATCCATTTGATATCCAGACCTACAATTTTTCTTAAATTCAAAGTCTCCGGTACAAATTCAGCGCACCGGTCTCCAGCAGGCCTAAAGTCTTGACAACATTTTTCCAAATCCCAAGGTGGAACCATTTAGTTTCTCAGCAAATGGTCTCTAGATCAACTATTGTGGAATCCTCTTGATAAATAATAGCAGATTAAAATATTAGTCATTTGACAATTTTGGATTGATCTTGCTCTTGTTCTGCCGGACCACCACCGCATCTACAGTCCCTTCACAATTACACCTTGAGAGGGGAAAGAAGGGAACGAAGAAGGAGACATATTTGTTGGATTTGGGTATCATAGATTCAGAGCGATACCAAAGCTTGAGTCCTGGTTTAGTGGTTGGTTGGAATCATAAGCCCAGAGGGCCAAACCACAAGACAAAGGAGCATTTGCATTGGTTGGTGCACCACCTCTTTTTGATCTATTTGCAATTGGTAGATGAAGCTTTCATTAATTTGAGTTGCAATTTTAATCTCCGTAGTGTAAATATAAGGTATATCTGTGATCAAAATTTTGCCAGATCAGAGAGCCTATGGTGATTGTGTCTTCACGTAAAATTGGTTGTGCTTGTTCATATAAACAGGGCAAATTTATCAACTATTTCTAAAATTAAGAAATCATATTAGAAAATATTCATATTATTTCAAAATAATTATCAATAGGTTATTTATGAAGAGACGACAGGGAAAAAAAGTGATAAAGATTATCTCAGAATTGCTATTGGCACATTTTTATTTTTATTTCTGCGTGTTAAATGATAAAATAAACCTCTCTTTTATTGAAAACTATGATCAACTTACTTGACTAATTAATAAGTTACTGCAAACTTACTTCAAATACAAATAAATTTTATAGAGAAAAATGGATCTTTTTAATCAAAATCCCCTTTTCTTATATATACATTGCTTCTTGTTTTGATGAAAACATATTTTTTTATTCAAGGTATTATTTTTTAAATAAAAACTTATCATAATCTAAAAAGTAAGTTTCAATAAAAAAAAATGATTAGATAATTTTTAAGTTGTATACAAATATATATATTAATTTAATAAAGTTATATATACAATAGACAAATAGATATTTTTCATTCTCAATGTAAATTATAAGTAAAACACTATATTCCGTCGGTGACAGGAATGAACTCCGTCGGTGAAATAATTACCGACTGCCTCACCGACAGAACACGTCCGTCGGTATAATAGTCGTCGGTAATTCCTCTTTCCATCGCTAATTCTGTCGCAAATAGAAAAACAACCCGCCGACGGTCTTATAGACGGATACGCGCGCCAAAATTTTTTTTTCCCATTGGAACATTACCAACAGACTAAATCCGTCTGAATTTTCAATGGTAATTACCGACGGATAATCCGTCAGTAATTATGGCATCGGTGGTAATTGTGTGGCAACTCTATGTGAAATACCAACGGATATTATCCGTCGGTAAAGCCGTCTGTATGTAATCACCGACGGATAATATCCGTCGGTAATGATGGCATGGCTGGTAATTGTTTGGCAACTCTTTGTGAATCAATCCCATAATGGTTCATCAGAATCTTTCAACAGATCAAAAAACCTTGATGCATCTGCATTAGGTTCTTCTTCTACATTGGACATTCCCTGACATTACCTTCACTCATTCTCATTACATCCATAACCATATTCCTGTAAGGATTACTGTTCTCATTTCCAACTTCATGCATGTTGCTAGCACTAGAAGTTGACCTAACAACCTGTTCTTCCATGCTCTCATCAGGAACAAATAGTTCTCCGTGTGCATACCAACATAGGTAATCCTCCATGAACTCTTTGGTTAGAAGATGCATCGTTACAATAACTTGATGTAGAAACTTTAAATTTTTACACTTCCTGCATGGATACCTAATACCACCATCAGTAAAATTCCTCGGAATAGATGTTGCGAAATTAATAAAACCCTGGACACCATTATAATAATTCATCCTCCGCAATCCTTGGGGTGAGTCCCGATACATCTATGAAAGATCATCCATAACTTCTATTGAACCTCTATAAAACATAACAAAAATATTGGTTTTCCCCGACATTATCAAACAAACTAAAACAACACTTATGTTAAATATTCATTATCAATTATCAACTATCAACGTTCATACATATATAAATTTATAGAAATCACAACTTCAAAATAGAATTGATAACAATTAAAAAAGACCAGTTAAACAAGCTATTAATTATTTATTTTATCACAACACATTTAATTCGGTGTAATTCAAACAAAATTTCAACAATTTACAAACAAATATAATTTGACAAAATCTAAAACAAACTATTACAACTACAAAATTATACATTCACATTACAAGTTTCTTTGACAAATAACAATCAAACAAGTACATACATTAACAAAATACATATACTAAAAAAACAATAAAATTCACATTTAAATGTTAAAACTAAAAATAATAGATTTACTTACAAAAAAAATGATAAAATCCACAAGAAACGGATATTGTGACCACGTACAAGGTATAAGAAACTTGAGTGCTTGTGTTGAGAATAGTGGAGAGTTGGGATAGGTGGTTGGCTACAATTTGGGAGGGAAGAGGTGGAATGAGAAAGAAGAAGAAGGAGAAACAGAGGAAGAGAGTGTTGGCAGAGGGGGTGTATATAATGGTTTTTACCGATGGAATCCCCGATGGATACATTTCATCGGTGACAATGCCATGTCACTGTACGACTATCTCAGTTTGAATCCCTCAGTCATTCCGTCGGTAAAATCGTTTGAAAAAACTCCACGTTACCACACCGTTGCATCTTTCCAAACAAAATGTATAGTCCGTTGGAGATACGGTCGGTATATATCGATGAAAATATTTCGTCAGTATAAACCGACAGATTTTGAGATGAAATTTAGTCTGTCGGTAATTCCATTGGTTTTCACTAGTTTTCTGGTAGTGAAAGTTTATAAAAAAGTTTTTGTGTATTGGGTTCATATATAATTTTTCGTAAATTAATTATCAATGTTATCATGCAAAGCTCTATTATTATTTAAAAACCACGATACAACCGAATATTTTTTAAATAGCATCTAAGGAGAATTTTATTTTAATTTTAAAAAAATTAAAACATTAAAAAGAAAGTTGGAAGACCATTAAGAAGGATAAGGCATGTCTAGTCCTCGTTCCTTGTTTTTATTTTTTTTTAGAAAATAATGAGTGATTTGCTCAATTTTTTTTTTCTTTTAATATAATGATAATACATCATCCGCCTGAACATATAACATGTTAAAAAAAAAGAATTTTGGTTATTTTTTGTGATAAAATAATTGAGGTCTGAATTTTAGAACCAAGAGAAATCCAAATTTTAATATGTTTTTACAAAAAAAAAAACCCCTTAAGAACATTATAAAAACCTTAATAACTCCATTTCTAACCTAAAAAAGTCCTAAATCAATCTAAAAATCACCTCTTTATTTCCAACCCTAATAAGTTAAATTGAATATATATATAAAAAAATAGGTTTTGTGATTTTTTTTTCTATTGAGTTATTCGAGTCTCATGATCTAAGCCACTGTTTTGGTAAGATAACTCGGGTTGACTCAACTCCTATTATCAGAGTTATAGGTTTGTCATGTTAACTAAGGTTGATCAAGGTCTATTTTTAGGTCAAATTTTTATTCAATTTTATCATTTTGTATTTAATGGATTGAGAATATTTGAGTTATGTTGTTGTCCTCTTTTATAAGAATATTTTTCCCTAGGTTATCTTGATTTTTTTTAAAAAAAATTGGTCTATGTAATGTTATTATTTTTTTTATCATCTAATTAAAATTAAAAAAAAATTAACCCAGTCATGTCTATAAACCGAGTCACAAACTTTTCTTTTTATTTTTAAATATGTTTGCGGTAGCTAAACATTATTTTTTATTAAAAAAATAATTTTACCCTACAACAAAATTGGAGTCCACACCCAGTGAATATCTATACTACAAGCATCAAATATTCAAAAAAAAAAAAATTACGGTTACAAATTATAGTTTTATGAGTCTTAGAAATAATTAACTTTACAATGTAAATGCACTGTAGTAATTTAAAGTACATTTATACCTGCTTTTATAGTAATGAGCCAAATAAAAATGCTAGCTTTTTAAAAAAAAAATTAAAAATAGGTTAGATGCAGTAATTAATCAGACTTCTTGCCTTTTTTTCCCCCCTCAACGGGCTAGTAATTATGCATAAACCACAAGGGAATGAGGTAATGCCAAAGAAAGCTAAGAGCAAGAGAGGTTGTTAACAAGAGAGGTTTTTAATCTAGACCATTTTAATTTATTTTTCCTTCTTCTTTATTTAGAGATAAACAAATTATGAATAATAAGATAATTAAAGTTGGTGTTACATAAACTTACATGGCACAAAATATCTAATTTTAAGTAAGTAAAATAAAAAAAATATAAAAATACCTTACTTCAGTTATTTTTCTTACATATATAATTCATAAAATTAATACAATCCTGAAAATCATATGATGAGGAATTTTACTATATTCAAAGAATATATAATTATCAATACTCACTATAAAAAATAGATACACAAAATAAAAAATACATATGAAAGAGAAATAAAAAAAATTAAGACAGAGAAGTATTTTTATTACTTTTAATAAATTCAAATATAATTATTTTTTCTTCTTTTATCATTTAAAAAAAACAGTATTGACCAAAATATAATTTTTAAATATCATAAGAGTGCCCGTAGGAGAGATAATAAAGATGTCGGCATCGTACTAGTAAACTGCTACCTTACAATTACTAATCACCAAAACATTACTTTTCAACCTCATCATTCATTGCCACGTCGACGCCTCCGGGTCCCGCCTGTATTCTCATCTGATCGTGACCACTTACTTTTTTAACATTTCATTCCTTTTCGTTTGATGGCCCAGTCATCTGTTCCCATGTCAGCATCTAGGCCCTAGCCATGTAGTTTATATCTGTGCAACTATGCGCTGGTGATTAATGCCCATCTGACTCCCAATCTGCCTTCATCATATCTGTAGTACCTTGGAAGACAATTTAATCCGACCGAGTTTTTTTTTTACTACATGAATATTATCAAATTTAACTCAAAATTCATCCCATTATAATTTAAAATATATATTTATATTAGATAAATATATTTTAAAAATATTAATTTTTTTATTATAATATAATATATACCTTAATATTAACATAAAACACACACACACACACATATATATAAATAATATTTATTATTTTATTAATTAATATACATATACATGCTTCAAATATATATATTGAATATTTTATTTTTTATTGATTAACAAATAATAATAGATAATAAATACCTATTAGACACCCCAAAGGGTCAAAACCCAATAAATAATTTATAAATATTCAGTTTTTTTTTTACTTGAATGATAAGAAGAAATATTTCCATCATGATTAGGCTGTATAAAGTGTATATAATTGCATTATAAGTATTTGGGATATTTCATTAATCTTTCTCAATTTCAGCTCTAATTAGGTGGATGGTGATTTTTGGTTAGTTGAGAAGATGAAGAGAATGTATGGAATTGTAATTGCGGTTGTAATTTAAAGGGTATTTTGTTTAAAAATATATTAAAATAATATTTTTTTAATTTTTTAAAAATTATTTTTAAAATTAACACATTAAAACAATAATTAAAAATAAAATTAATTTTTTTTTTAAAACAGAACGTGTTTCCGAACCGTCTGGAATTTCTCGTTGAAAACGGCAACAAGGAGTTAAACCCCTCCACAACTTCAATAGCTAGGTCTTATATTACCGTCCACGTGTCTGTATGTTTCACCTGTATGCAATGCAGACCAGTGCTAGTTCATCTGAATTCAAGAATTTCAAATTAACAGGCTTGCCCACCAATGGTACTTAATCAATGCCTCTAACAACCCAGATACGGATGATACCTCCAGGTCAATCCGGAACCAGTTAACTCAAAGCTAGACCGGTCCGTGTCTTGTAGGGAAATTAATGTCAAAAACCTGAGTTATAATATAATTGATCTGATAAATACGATAAAAACTTATTTGATTTTTTACTAAAAGAATTTTAAAACAATAATGTTTTGATATTTTTTTTATTAAATTAGGTTAATTTACCCCAAGTCTTAACCATGGTGCTGTAGGTTTAATAGCAATGGATGATACAACTAATTTAACTCCATTTTTAAGCATTTAATGATGATCCAAAGGTATTTGTATAAAAACCATGATGATCCAAGAGCTTTTGTTTTGCTTGTTGGCTATTATATATAATAGACCCCAGCAACGGTCCAAATGAAAAGACCATGAAAGAGCACAACTTGTCCTAGTAGAATTTTATGAGCTTTTTTTTCTTTGTTTTTATATGACTTTTAAGATAGTAGCAAGGTAGAACTTCAATTCCAGATTTGTCCTCTCTTCCACAAAGCAGAAGTTACCTAATTATTTTCTTGTCGACGAACAAAATAATAGCAGTAAATTTTTAGCGGTTACTATTTGATAGCTACGGACTTAAAGAGGGGTCCTGTTGCCCTCAATGCAGCGTGATGCTTCAGCTACTCCACATATTGTGTCCTACTTAAGGTAAAGCTTCTTCTGATCAACCATTGGCAGGTGGGCAAAGACCCCATTAAACAGAAGTTATAAAACTGGAGGTTTATGATCATAAAACCAGCTTCTACTTCACTTTGGACTGTTTTATTGGCTCATCGGATTACGATAAAGGGTTTTAAAATATGGCGGTAAGTTAAATGGTTGAAGTCTTGGTGGAGATTGTCATTTTCTAATTAAAGAAAAACTGTATACGAGGGACCCATGTCACTTTGATTGTCTCTTGTTTACAGAAGAATTTGGAGTGAGTCTAAACTCTTTCATTGGTCCTGTCACACCCAATTTCTTACTCAGCGTGAGAGTGATTAAATTCTCTGTGAGACTTTGACCATATTCTTCTTCTTCTTCTTCCATTTCATTCCATGTGGACGGAGCTGTAGAAAACAGGCATCATGGCAGCAGAGGTAAGATTTCTTCTTCTTTGTGTAGATAATTCTTATTTGTTGCATGTCAAGTTTAATATACATGTTTCTAGCATGTTTAGTTAGTTCCAGTCTTGTGCGGGTTTCTCTTTCTCTTTCTCTTTTCCTTTCTGGGAAATCTCTTAGATATCTATAGTACTAGATTGTATTGCTGGTATAGAGTTGAGGTTTTCTCGTTATTAATGAGGTAGGGCAGAGAATTTCCTGAAATGACAAATTATATTAATTCTGCTATTGGGAAATTATTTGGTGGCTCGTGGAGTTGATTTCTGGAAAATAATGTTGATTACTGATTGGTTTACTGATGGTTGCAAACATTAATTTCATGGCTAGAATTAGACATGTGTGATTTACATGCTGCTGTATGCAATGATTATTATATCAACAAAGCAGATAGGTAATGAATGTGTATACCAAGAAGAAGTATTTGCATTTCTATGCTTTTCAGAGTTTTTGATGTAGAAAGTAACTACTACCGGTCTTATACATGAAAGCCAGATGGATCGTTTGCAGAATGTATAAATGTTTCTGATGGAGAAACCCATGAGAGGTTCCAATTACTACTCTTTTCAACTTGTTGTATATTGAGAGGAGAAATATGTCCTTCATTTGGCGATTTGAGGTTGTATCTGATGAAACTTCAACTTGTATTTATAACCTTCCATGGATCTGGGGATGTCCTGCCTGGAATGTCTTGAGTTTGTGGTCAGAGTACCGAAACCTCAAATCTGAAGACAGCTTGTGTCCCAGTCTTGTTTACATATAAATCTATGCACAGATATTGTCTTAGTAGAGAAAACTGCCTGTAATGGCAGAGGAGGGATTTGTATTTTTAGAATCATTTCGGAGTTCATTTTACTCGGTACTAATTCTAATTGCTATTGAATATTAAGTTTACCATTTGTTGGGATTTGAATTTGCCCAAGACGGAAAAAATAAAGTCCCAGAGTCTACATTGTATCAGAAGTGCTCACTGTATAGGCACTTAATTACATGAAGGCTCAAATGTCTGAAGAAATCTTGTATATTACCCGATAAAACAATTAGCTATCAATTGAGTTTTCAGACTTTGACTGTTCCTCTTGAGCTTCTTCCTGCAAAAGAGATGGTGCAAGTGCTGCCACTTCCGAGTTGATGCGTCCTTTCCTGATCACAAATTGCTTTCACCTAGCTGTTAGTGTTACCATTCAAAGTATTCTCGGTTAATCAGAAGCATTTGCTTGATTTTCCAAAATATGCTTTTAAGGGAAGGAAACATGAAAGACTTCAATGCTTTTAGAATTTCACTTGAAAATATACCAAAATATGAGGTATAAGAGCAGTAATTTCCATAGATATGGTCTAGCCTCTGGCTTGTAGTCATCCTGCAGTTTCGTTCATTTCTTTTAGTCAAAAGCAAACTGGAAAATTTATTAGAGTTGAACCATCAACACAAAATTCTTTGTGATATTTCTTCACAGGCTGAGATTATGACAGCTCTTTCTGGACTCTCTGTCACTCTCTCTCCCTCTCTCTGTTTTTTTGTTTTTTTTTTTTTTGTAGTTTATTCGTTTTCTTTGGATATGGCTAAAAGATCCTGGCCTTCTATTAACTTAATTAGAATGTCAAGATGCCATTAAGTTATATTGGCCATACATATTGAGGGTTAATCAGTAGGAGATTGATCCGCTTCAGCTATGTATTAATCAATGCCTCTTCCCAGGGCAATGAGGCATCAAATGGATGGCCACTCGGACTAATGAGCACAAGACTTCGAGTGATGGAGACAATACAGGCTGCTCCAGCAGAACCGTATTCTTTGCGTATACGCTCATCTAGTTTCTCTTCGTTCTCATCCTCCAACCTTGACACTGAGGTAAAAATCTGCTCTTCTTCCTCCAGATTTCTTGGTATAAAAGTGCGTGTGTCCGTGTGCTGTGGCGCATGACTGCGTTTTTTTTACTATCCTAGTTGCTAGATTGGTAAACCGAACCTTCCAGTCTAAAGCTCAGTAGGAATGATTTCTGAATACCTTGTAAGATGTATCTATTCATCTCCTCATAGGACATATAGTAGAGATCATGGAAAAGAATCCTGAGAAGTTCTTGCTTTGCCGGTGCTTCTCTTACTCTAATTATTTCCATTTGTCTTGTCAGTGCATATTTCATGTTTTTGAACAAGTATCTGAACCAGATCACTGATCATGTGAAAATTGAGAAGAAAAAAACAAAGTCCTTTTGCCTTCCAAAATAAACCGCCAAGAACCTCTGCTGCGTTGAAGTCCATCTTAAGTTGTTTCCACTGGAAGTAATTCTTGTGTTGCTGTTTGTTATGTTACAGTCAACAGCATCCTTCTTCCAAGACAAAAGTGTGCCACTGGGCCGGCTAATTGGAATCAGACCAGGGAATGGAGGTTTGTACTTCCCAAGGAGAGTCCATGCAGATGAACGAGAAAAAATAGCCATAAGAGCTATTAGGGCTGCAAGTTCTGAAGTCTCTGGAGCACGCAGGGCAGATACGTCTCATGGAATTTGCATTCCTTTACTAGCTGGCACCCTCGAAAAGATGAGCAGAAGCAAGAGCAAGTCGAGACAATGATTCTTTTTCGTAAGACGAGGCATTTAAAGGGAAACAACATCACTGGCATTTATCATACCTGTTCTGTTCTATTGTGTATTTAGAAGGTTTTTATGTGAATTGAACATCAATATTCAATTGACATTTCCATAAAGCATTGTTCCGCTGGTGGCAAACTCAAAATTCCCACTGCAGAACTTGCTGGTTTCTCTGCTGCGCGAATTGCTAATGCACCTGATTTGCTTAGCCCTTGTATTACATGTATAGTTTATTCCACAACAGCTTGGGAATGAGATGGGTGCTAGCGGAAAGTTGGAGAGTCATCAATGCAAAAGTGTGGAAAGCAATCCCAAAATCAAAGGTGAAGCATATAATATCTGATAGTAACAATGTGTGATTGTTAGCTAGTTTGATTAATAGAAATTCAAGTCCTTTATTCAGTGCCAAAGACGTAACCTTAAGAGAAATTACCTCATCACTTTTAATCCTAAGTCCAGTTCAACTTCCAAATCTCTAATGAAACAGCCATGGCAGGCAACTCTCCAAACAAAGCCTGTCTTGTCTGTTCATTGCCAACAGAACCAATCACATTACCAACAGTTATTGACAAGATAAAGAGATTATTAGATATTCTCAGAACAATGCTCTCTCGCTCAAATGAAAATGAGACTCCTCATAATAAATATTTATGGATCCCATTTTCCGGTAAGTGAGAGACTGTATCTAATAATTTCTCAACAAAACATTAAAAGGATAATGTGAAGGGCTTCATTAACAAACAAGAAGCGACCAAGTGTGACATAAACCTAAACTACGATGATACTCTACCCGCCTGCACCCGTTTCCCTCGTACAAGCACATACACAAAACACTCGCAACCTCGTCTGCCAAAACCCCAAGAATCCAGAGCCCAGAACCATCGAAGCAAAATATCACACTCTACCCCAAATAGCCATGTCCGCCACCGCAGGTGCTAGGTCCTTCCTCCGTTCTACCTCGGCCGCTGCCAGAATGGCATCCACACAGAAAGCCGCTGCCAACTATTGGTGAGAGACTGTATCTAATAATTTCTCAACAAAACATTAAAAGGATGGTGTGAAGGACTACATTAACAAACAAGAAGCGACTACCCGCCTGCACCCGTTTCCCTCGTACAAGCACATACACAAAACACTCACAACGTCGTCTGCCAAAACCCCAAGAATCCAGAGCCCAAAACAATCGAAGCAAAATATCACGCTCTACCCCAAATAGCCATGTCCACCACCGCAGCTTCTAGGTCCTACCTCCGCCGCTGCCAGAATGGCATCCGCACAGAAAGCCGGATCCAAACCAGCTTTTTCTCCATTTCGCATCTCCAAACAAAGCCCCTTCTCCCCTCGCATTGTCAGGTACCAAAAAATCAACCCCACCACTCTTTTTATTACTGATACTATTTTTTTCTGCATTTAAGGTCAAACCTTTTCTTGGTGGGCTTTGAATTTGGAAGGTCACCAGTGGAGATGAGTTGCTGTGTAGAGACAATGCTTCCATACCACACTGCCACTTCTCCGCATTGCTTAATTCAA
The DNA here is from genome assembly GCA_015852605.2 of Populus deltoides. Classification (NCBI taxonomy): domain Eukaryota; kingdom Viridiplantae; phylum Streptophyta; class Magnoliopsida; order Malpighiales; family Salicaceae; genus Populus; species Populus deltoides. The sequence goes on from CM027573.2 coordinate 19,777,258, forward strand.
TGCTCTCCGTTTCTCGCCGCAGCTATGGTTGGACGCCTGAAGGTAAATTTACTGTATCTTTATATGAGCTGATTGATTGGCTGTGATCTTAGTTTTGTGGGTTGTTTGACATTTCCCTTTTGTGTCTAGGTGAAATTTGAATTATATTATGAGTTAAAATATAGATTTTGATGGGGGGAAGTTTGACTTAATTGTAATAGCTATCAGGCTATTGGTGTTTTTGTTGTATGGATTTGTGTTATGATAGCTGCCGATTTCTCTTCGGTTTGATGTTATATAAGTTTGTCTTCTGATATCTTGTGAAACCCTTTTCGAATTAGGTGTTTAGGAGTGAGGGAAACTTTGAAGGCCTAGAAATGCAAGTGGTTAGAATAAGATGAGGAAGGGCCTTCAGTACTGAAATCGTTGATGTGAATCTTGCTTTATTTATGCATGAAGATTTTTGGGTTTTTAATAACCTGGTCTCTTTCTATCTGCTTCTATCCCTTGCAAAATGAAAGAATTTTGTTCTTCTATCCTTATGTAGGGCAGCGCAAGCCTAGATGAAGATCAAGCGATTAAAGATGGAGTCATTTGAGTTTCTTTTGTTGTCAACTTTTGAAAGTATTGGAGAATGCTATTTTTTAGTAGATTAGGAATGTTTTTTTTTTCTAGAGATAAGGTCAAAAGTTGAGAGACCGAACAGTTTCAACCAATGCCATGGAATTGTGGAATTCATTTATTCCTCAACCATTTCAGTTGTTTTTTCACCTATGTAACGAATTTGCTAGATTCATTTTACAAAAAAAAATCTCACAAATGGCAACTGATCACCTTAAATGGTTCAACAATGATCTAAAATATTTCATTTTTGCTAGTACTGATGTTTCCATGTCTGATTTTATTATTCAGTCACTGAAACATAGTTACTAATTTGATACTGAATTGGAGTATAAAAACATTAGATGGAATCGAAAGCTGTTTTCCAGTTTGCTGACTTGAGCAAAACCAAGACTTTTCTTTCATTTCATATTCATGCGAATGTAGTTATAAAAGAACAACACTAATTTGTTGTATTCACTCAGATTGCAATGATGATCTATGATGAATGTCAAGGGATCGAGCAAATTTTTGTACAAGCATATTATGAGAAGGTGTTTGAATAAAGCTTGTATTAGGATTTTACATGCTTCATGCTAGCTGTTTATAAAGCTAAGAACGGAATTTTATAAAGCTAAGAATGCAATGATAGATAATTTTGATTACTTGAGAAGTATGAAGAGACTTATCATGCTTCTTACATGCTTGTGTAATTAGAGCTCCAATCTACACCCAAACTTCATTTCCTGGAGCTAGATTGTTTTCATTGTAGCCATTGTAGCTTCATTTGTTCCTAATTTTTTCTTTTTATGTGATGATGTACTGTTCTTACATGTTCTTCAATTTCCTTGATCACTTCTTATTGGCTTTGTTTGGCTTGAGGAATTTCCCAAGTTTCACTATCAAACTTCATTTTGTTGGTTTTGCCAATATCGAACTAGCAATTGCTTGAAGGTAATATGGTGGCATTTCTCCTCATGCCTCTTGTACTGTAGATGGATGAGTGTTCTCTGTTTGGATGCGGTGCATTGATCGTAGTTTTTCATGATTTTATTGGACTGTGTTACATTGTTCTCCTTGGTGGAATCATAAAAATCTGAAGGTTGTCCTGCGAGCACCTTTTGAAGTAGGTATCTCATGGATATAGATGCATTTCTGTATTTTTCAATTGCTAAACGCTAGTAAAATGCTTGATTTGATTTTTTGATGCACACCCTTTTAAAATTGTTGGCAATATGTGTACGGGTAAGTTCCAAATTAAAATTCATGTTTGTGTTAGGTAGAACTATACCCAAATACATGAACCAAACCATATCATTGAGGTTAATTATAGGTTTTAACCATATCATTGAGGTTAATTATAGGTTTTTTCGTGTAGATATTGTGCTGATTAACAAAAGCTAAAACAATTACTGGAACAGTGTTTTTATAGTTTTATTCTTCCCATTTAAAAATCTTTATTAGGGCCATTTAAGTTTTTTTACCGGGCTAATTAGTTATTAACAAATTAATGGGAGATAATTAAGTCTTTTCACATTTCAAAAGTATAGTTTACATTTTAAAAGTATAGTGAAACGAATAAAATGACATTTAAAGAAAAAAAAATCAAAACTAGCCTCAGTGGGATTTTTTGTATCTTTAGAATGGTTTTTCTATAATTATTATGCCAGCTGAGGAGAGATTTAATATTTGACTAAATATAAAAGAAAAAATTTCATAGTTAAACGATCAAAATACCATTGAAAATATAAAAAAATTAAAATTGATTTCAAAGGTTTTTTTTTTTGTATTTTAACAATGATTTTTTTGTTATTACCAGGTTAGTTGAGGGAGGCAATGTGGTCATTGCAAAAATATAGAACAAAACAAATAAAAAGTAGCTAGCGCGTGTGGGAGGCATCCTGTGACCTTCGGGTGATGTATACAATACCTTTCAATAGCAAAAATCCCTCTTTTTTTGTGTCATATAGCACCATTGTGTCATCATTTTTTAGGGTGATGCGTGTTAGTGGTGGGTGAGAGGTTTGTTATTGGTAGAGCTTTTTTTTTTTTTAATCAATCCTTCCTCAAAAATGACAGCTTGATTTTCTTTGTTATTGGTATATCAACTCTTGTTTTTATTATATATAGCTTGGTTTTCTTTTTGATTTTTTTGTAAAAATTTTATTTATTTTTAATTTCATCATTTAATCTAGATTTATAATATATTATTCTATCAATTTAATTTTTTTCTTTTGATTTTAATGATGTGAAATATGAACATCTTGGTGATCACAATTAAAGGGCTATATGTACAATTTCTTGTATTCATAATTGCTATTAGTTATAGATGTTAATGGCTTTAGGCCTACAATTATCACTCTTCATAATTTAAACGCAAAATGTTCTTTTCGATTTTCAATTCCAACATATATATGATGTTAACTTATAAACAAATATTCCACATGTAAAAAAAAAGAAACAATCCCACAAACAATGTACAAAAAGGATCACAATTTAAGCAACCTTTAATTAAAACAAGAATAGAAATCTTAGTTTTTCATGTTTTCCTATTAATTATGATGCTTCTTGATAAAATCGTTAATTTCTGAAATTTGATATCAGTTAATTAAAAAAATACATAATAATACTGTAAAATACCCGTCACGTATTGTAATTGTTTTTTTTTCCCTGTAGAATAACATGTGCACAAAGCTTTTTCTTAAATTTTGTTGTAACCCATTTTTGGGTCCCCGCACAAAAAAAAAATATAAATATATAGTCGTAGGAAATTGGAAAAATAATAATAGCAGTAGAAGGCTGGAGCGCGCGGCAAATGGTCAGAACAATTGATTAAGAAGGTTAAGAAATACAAAGAGTGAAATTTTGATAGTATATACTTGAATGATGAGAGCCCTGTATGAAAAGGAAATTCAATTTGAGGAGAAAAGTCCGAAATTGGATGTTTATGGGCTCAATTGGATTTTATTAAAAGTTTAATTGAATTTATAGAGAGTTTGATTATAAGAAAAATTGCTTTTTAACTCAATTTGAGCTTTAATTGGAAGAAATGAAAGTTTTAGGGTCAAATTATAATTTTTGAGAGTTGATTTGGTCAAATCAAGGGCTTAATTGCATAAATATTGAAGTTTGATGGCCAATTAAGGACTTAATTGAATAAATCCAAAACAGGGACCAAACTGGAAAAGACATGAAAATATGGGGTGTGAATTGAAGTTTGTTAGGAGTGAAATTAAACAAAATTGAAAGTTTGAGGCCAATCAGGGGTGCAATTAGAGATAAACCACAAATTAAGGGACTAAACTGTAATTGGCAGAAATTTACTATTCATCATCTTCTTCAGAGGGGCTGCCCAAGGGGCTTCCTTCCCAAGGCGTTTGACGCCTCGTTTCTACCCCAAATTAAATGAAACCTGCATGAAAACGATACACTGACACCTGACTACACCCTAGTGTAAATAGTGTTTTCTGATCGAGGCTATAGCGGCGGCGAAACCGACCCAAAGTGGCCAACCTGACCAGCCATTTTCCTGCAAAAAACTGGTAGTTCATCATTGCTTCTTTGAAGAATTGGTTGGAGTGTTTTCGGGTCAAACCAAGGACTGAAATTTGTCACTAGAAGAGAAGAGGTGTTACTCTTCCACCACCTATAAATAGATGTGATTTTCATGCTTCAAAGAGGGATAAATTCGGGTCCAAAGACAACCAAAAAACCAGCCGCCCTAACCCGGTTCCTGCTAGTAGCAGAACCTGCCTCTCTCTCTCTCTCTCTCCACCGCGGCGTTCAGCCGCCAACATCGTCACCACCGGCTTGAAAACCTCCATCTCCATCACAAGCAACCGCCAGAACATCTCATATAGTGAGAGCGCCGCCGAGCCTCTCTCCTCTGCAACTTTTCTTCTTCCTTCACCAGCAACCGACACCGGCCACCATTCCTTCCATCGAAGCCCGTTGAGCCACCAGAAGAGCCTCCTTGTAGCAGCCAAGCTTCCACCGTAGGTCAGCCTCCTTCCCCTTCCCTTTCTTCTTCTTCTTCCTCGGTGGTCTCCACTGTTCATTTTTAAAAAAAAATTAAATTCCAAAAAAATCTTTTCTAAAAAATGGTGCTTTTCTTGTGTATTTTTCTATTATTTTGTGTAATATTGGTTTGTATTTTTATATCGTAAAGATACAAATCTGGTATTAAAATACTTGGTTTTCGTCGAAACATTGCAAAAAAAATAATAATTATAAAACCAAAAAATATAAATTTTGTTTTCATGCATACGACCAAGTCTCTCAAAGATAAAAAAAAAAATCATCACATCGTATTTTCCTATAAAAAAATCATATTGTCTTTTTTACGTATAAAACAAAAAACATTCAAAAAAGGTTTTAGCATGCACTTTGGCTTTAATAACAAGTTTGTTAGAGCCATCAGAACTAGGCTAATATTTCAAAAATTCTAAGAAAATCTTTTAATCTTCTTTTAGTATCGGGGATTATGAATTTATACGTAAAACATATTCCTGATATTAAAAATATAGTTTTCATATAGACGTTAGAACGGTTAAGTTTTTACCCGATAAGATAAGGACCTCCTTATGAGGAGGACTTTTCTTGAACCATAGACGAACCAACAACTAGAAATACAATAGCACCTTAGCTTTTTATCAGACAATCAAACAATGTAGCTTACCTTAGGTAAGATGTATTTAGGGTGCTAATACCTTTCCTTTACGCAACCAGTCCCCGTACCCGATCTCTGAGACCAGTTAGGGTTCTCAGTGACCAAAATACTAGGTGGAGACTCCCATTCCATTTTACACTAATAAAAGACAAGAATTTCTTGTCTCCCCATATTTGCATGATAGATAGATACATTTTAGATTTGAAGTGGAATATTCGTCGTAACGCCGCACCCGTGTAACAAATTTAATATATAATTTGTTCAAAATCCGTGAGTGAAAGCGAATTAAAATTATGGTTAACAAAAATCCAAATTGTATGTTGTAAATTCCACCCCCAATTTACTACTTTTTTTTTTTAATCTGTTTGATTGATTCATAATCTCCTCTACCAGAGGTTCCACGAGAACATCCAATTGAAATCTCTGCAACAATTAGCATTAACTTTTCTTGACAACTTCACCTCCATCAGCTAATGTATTGTAGAATTTTCCTTCGATTAATGCTACTCTTCCTTTAACCATATTAAGACAACAAGCAAAGTCATGCAAGTTTATTTTATTTCAGGGTTAGGCGTGTACGTACGTATACCATTTTTGACAGCTTGAAAGCTTAATTTATGCTTGTTTTCTACGATCACACAACATCCTCTCATCATGTTAAACTTTTCCCATAACGTTAAGAACTTATAATTAATCTTGATATGCTTTTTTTGCCTATTATATATAATTAGCCCATATATCTCACCAAAAACATATAATGTATGTATTTGATAATTTGGTCGTTTTTCAATATATACTAGTATGGGAAAAAAGTATATTATATATCATACCTTGATTACCATAAATATTGAAGTCTTGGCAAAGTAGTATTTGAGTTATCCTCCAGCTACTTATTGAATGAAAAGAAAGAGTACGAAGAACAAAAAGCTTATCGCCAACATCACACATAATAATGGAAAAAATGCATAAAATCTGAGAAATGATAAAAGTTATAAAAGGAAGAAAATTAGAGAACGAGATAGTGTGATTGTTCTACTGAAGAGCACTGCTCATTCAAGGATATATTTATTCTCTTGTTATATTGTTTTACAAGATGAACGCAGCCATATATATATACACCTCAGGGCTGCTATCCCACGAGAAATGAATGAGCTATTGCCCACGTTGCACCAGCTATACGTAAGGTTAGAAAGGACTAACAGAAAAGTAAAGAAGAAAATAACAGAAAGGAAAAGAATAACAGACTAACAGCTGAAACTAAAAGAAAACGATCATCCTTTTTCTTCTAGTAACTTCTTATCATTGTCATTCTTCAACAGCCCCCCACAAGATGGAGCATAGTAGTTTACAATGCCCATCTTGGATATATGAGAAGAGAGCAATGTTGCAGGAAGAGCTTTTGTAAATACGTCAGCCAATTGAAACTTTGTGGAAATATGTGTAGTCTTCAGAATTCCTTCTTGAATCTTGTCACGGATAAGGTGACAATCTATCTCGATATGTTTGGTCCTTTCGTGGAATACTGGGTTCAAAGCAATGTGTAATGCAGCTTTGTTATCGAATGCAATGCAGCAGCATGAGGGTGAGAAACTTGTAGGTCTGTGAGGAGATAACGTAGCCAGGTAATTTCTGAATCAGTGGTGGCCATGGCACGGTATTCAGCCTCTGTTGAAGATCGAGATACAACTGATTGCTTCTTGGATTTTCAAGAGATCAAAGATGAACCAAGAAATATGCAAAAACCAGAAACAGAACGTTTGGTGTCAGGACATGATGCCCAATCGGAATCACAATATGCGATGAGATCCAAAGTGTTGATAGAAGGGAAGAAAAGACCCTGCCCTGGAGCTCCTTTAAGATATTCCAGGACTTTGAATGCAGCTGTTAAGTGAAGATTAGTGGGACAGTCTATGAATTGACTTAAAATCTGCACACTATAAGATATATCTGGCCTGGTAATCGTTAAGTATAGAAGTTTTCCAACTAACTTCCTGTAGTAGGTATGGTCAGATAGGATGTCACCCTTGTCTTTGCTAAGTCGTAGATTATGATCCATGGGGAGTTTGGAAGGTCGAGACCCCAAAGTACCCGAGCTGGCTAAGATGTCCAGAGCATATTTCCTCTGACATATTTGTATTCCTTGTGCTGTTCTGGCTATTTCAAGCCCAAGGAAATAGCGCAATGTTCCCAGGTCTTTGATCTTAAATTTGTTATTAAGGAAGACCTTGATTTCTTCAACAACAGTAGGGGAGTCACTTGCCACTATGATGTCATCGATATATACCAGCAGTGCTGTGAAAGAGTAAGTATCCCGCTTGATGAATAAACTGTAATTAGACTTGGATTGAAAGAAGCTAAAATCAAGCAGGGCAGCAGAGAATTTTGAGTACCATTGTCGTGATACTTGTTTTAAACCATAGAGACTTTTAAGCAGTTTGCAAACTTGGTGAGGTGATCCTTAGGTGTATCCAGGAGGACGCCTCATGTATATTTCTTCCTGCAAATCTTCATGTAAAAATGCATTATTGACATCAAATTGATACAAACCCCAGACTTGAACAGCAGCAATAGCCAAGAGGCAGCGCACGGTGACTAGCTTGGCAACAGGGGAAAATGTTTCGTGGTAGTTAATACCCTTTTGCTGTGTGTATCCTTTGGCAACTAATCTTGCTTTGAATCTTTCAATGCTACCATCTGCATGGTATTTAATCTTATAGACATATTTGTAGTCAATAGGTCTTTTGCCAGGAGGTAAATCAGTCAATATCCATGTCTGGTTAGACTCCAATGCCTCTAACTCATTTTGCATGGTTGTATGCCAGTGAGGTTCGAGGACAGCTTGAGCATATGTTTGTGGCTCAGTATGAGAAGATATCGATGCAGCGAATACTTGAAAAGGTAAAGAGAATTGTGTGTATGAAAGAAAGTTACTCAAGGGAAATTGTTTACCTGGAAGAACCTCAACTGTCGTGGCCTGAATTGGATTGGGAGAATTGAGAGAGACCAGCTGACAGTGAAAATCCTACAAATACTTGGGTGCCTGTGTTATTCTACTAGATTTGCGAATAGGAATGTGAGGAGGAGATGAAGATGTGGAAATGGGAGAATGTGAGTGATCTCAGAATGAAGGGCCTGATGGTGAATGGTGCGATGGAATACTTGTATCACACGTTTCAGGCAAGCTAGCTGTAGTTGGAGACAGGTCAACAGATTTGGAGGGTGAACAAGAAATGTGAGTTATTGGATCAAATGAGGTGTGAATAGTGCTCAGAGGGTCTAAGGTAGAGGAGTTGCAGGTGTGTGGAAAGGAAAAACATACTCATGGAAGGTGACGTTTCTGGATAGAAAAGTGTCATTGGTTTCTAAGTCTAATAACTTGTAACCTTTCACCCCAAAAGGATAACCAAGGAAAATACATCTTCTTGCTCTAGAATCAAATTTTCTTCTTCCCTGACTTAAAGTGGTGGCAAAACATAGGCACTCAAAGACTCTTAAGTGATCATAGGTAGGATCATGTTTCAATATAGCTGCATAAGGTGTTGTATTTTGCAGTAGGGGCGTAGGGATGCAGTTTATAAGATAAGTTGCAGTAAGAACACAATCATTCCAAAAATCTAAGGGCAGATTAGCTTGGAATCTAAGGGTTCTAGCAACATTCAAGATGTGTTGGTGTTTTCTCTCCATTATCCCATTTTGCTGTGGGGTCTCTACACAAGTCTTTTGGTGGATGATACCATTTTTGCGATAAAAATCTGTCAGCTGAAACTCTATTCCATTATCACTTCTTAGGTACTTAATCCATCCTAGTTCCAAATTGGGTGTTAATAAAGTTATAAAATGACTCTATGGATCTTTGTGTGTCTGACTTATTTTTGAGCAAATAAACCCAAGTGCCACTAGACATATTATCAACAATTGTTAAGAAATATCTACTCCCATCATAGGCAGTCACAGAACATGGTCCCCATAAGTCACAGTGTATAAGTTCAAAGTTGAAAGAAGTTTTGTGTAAGCTGTGATTAAAAGGAAGTTTGTGTTGTCTGGCCATGGGGCAAACAGAACAAGGAGTTTTAGTAGAACATAAGTCTTTGATTACAATAGAATCTCTAATCAATTACAATCTAGAGTTGGAAATATGGCCTAAACGGTAATGCCACAAATGAAAAACAGGACTAGTATGTGTGGTACAGGCAGAATGCAGATGGTGGGTATCAAAATACTTGGATAATTTACACATCAAGGCAGTAGGAGATACTTGAATGTGCTGGAATTGGTATAAACCATTCTTCATTTCACCCAATCCAATCGTTGTCCATGACATAAGGTCCTGCAGAAAACAAACATTGGACAAGAAAATAAAACAGCAGCAGATGCTTTTAGTTAATGTTGGCTCAGAAAGAAGATTGAAAGTAAAAGAAGGGACGCACAAAACATTCTCAAGAGTGATCAAATTTGAAAGTTTAACAGTGCCTATGTGTGTGACTGGGATTTCTTGTCCATTGGGAAGTTTGACATTGTAGGACACGGTGGCTGTAATTTGTGTAAAAAATACAGTGCTACAGATCATATGATCTGTAGCTCCTGTATCGATAATCCAAGGAACGTTAGTAATATCAAAAACTTTATGTGCAGAAGTGGAGAGACAAGTTGCGATACTAGACATAGATGGAAGACTTGTGGAATTGGCCATATGAACGGTTGAATGTGGAGCCATAGAGGAATGAATCTCTGTTGAGTTGCGCTTCTCATGGAGTAATTGTAAGATTTTCTGATATTGATTTGAAATCAAATCCATCTTGTCAACATGGTGCTTTGGAAAATCCTCTGCTATGATCATGTTGGTTTGTCTAGTATGAATATTCGGTTTCTTCCCTTTGTTGTACAGCTTGTGTCCTGGAGGGTATCCCACTAGCTTGTAACACTTTTCAGCCAAGTGACCACTCATATTACAATGGCTGCAAACATGAGGTTTTGCATTTCCAGCTTTGAAACAATCTTCTAAAGAATGTCATTGGATCTTGCAATAGGGGCAATAGGGTCTGTTGAAGGTCTTGAAGTTTGTGGATGTGTTTCTAGTGAAAAAAGCCATTGAATCAAGGGTAGATGTGCAAAGTAACACCTGATGTTGTTTTTCCTGTTGTTGAATGAGACAGAAAACCTTGCTGACTTGTGGTATTGGATCCATCAGCATGATTTGATCCCGTATGTTGGAGTATGTTTCATTCAATCCTATGAGGAATTGAATTACATAGTCTTGTTAGTACTGATCAGTCAGGACCCTCATCTGTCCACAAGAACATTCGGGCATGGGACAGTGCAATGCTAACTCATCCTAAATTGATTTTAGCTTTTCATAATAGATGTTGACTAAATCATTTCCTCGTGTTAAGTTTGCTAGAGCTCCTTTTAATTGAAAAATCCGTGGTCCGTTTTGTTGAGTAAGTCTCTCACAGAGTTCCCTCCAGATTTCATATGCATTATCTACAAGGATGAAGGAGGATTTCATTGAGGGACTTACAGAGTTATGAATCTAGGAGACAATCATATCATTGCATCTTTCCCAAGCATCAAGAAGAGGATCGTTGGGATCTATTGGTTTTGTTATGCTGCCATCAACAAAACCCAGCTTGTTCTTAGCTCTAAGGGCCCTTTTCATGGCTCTTGCCCAAGTAACATAGTTTTCTGTGGTTAGTAGATCGGTCACCAGACCGAGAACCAATGTATCACGTTGTCAAGTCGATATGGGTTATTTTGATCTGATAGGTTGTGGAAGCGTGATGTTGAATGCATAGTTGAGGTTGGTGTTTGTTGGTTTTCTGTTTCCATAGTTATCTAGAGAACCAGAAGCTCTGATACCATGTGAGAAATGATAAAAGTTGCAGAAGGAAGAAAATTAGAGAACGAGATAGTGTGATTGTTCTACTGAAGAGCACTGCTCATTCAAGGATATATTTATTCTCTTGTTATGTTATTTTACAAGATGAACGCAGCCATATATATATACACCTCAGGGCTGCTATCCCACGAGAAATAAATGACCTACTGCCCACGTTGCACCAGCTGTACGTAAGGTTAGAAAGGACTAACAAAAAAGTAAAAGAAAAAAATAACAGAAAGGAAAAGAATAACAGACTAACAGCTAAAACTAAAAGAAAATGATCATCCTTTTTCTTCCAATAACTTCTTATCATTGTCATTCTTCAACATAAAATACTTTAGTTTTAAGTAATTAAGGCACACATATTATTAATTTAAATCGACACAAACAAGATACATAGAGGGGTGGCTACCTTTATTACATAAATACCCACATGATTATGAAGGCGTTGCCCTTTCATGGCCAAGCACCTTGCCATCTCTGTGAATATGGTAGGTAGCTAGACAAGACGCAGTACATCTTAATTATGAGCTGATGGGAACATGCATGTACGTATGCACCTCTCGGAATTTTATTTCTCAATACAGATACTAGTTCGTAACACTACATATGAGATAGAAGGGCCATGCATGCATGTTCTATTATGCTGGCTAATTTTTCGCAAAGTGATTATCAACAGCCTGGCTGACAGATTCCAAAAGTTTGATGTAATCATCAGGAGGTGGGCAGTGATTACAGGAGACAGTCCATTTTACACTTCCGTCAGCTGTAAACTCCAATTTGAGCTTGTGGTCGCTGCCCAGTTCGTGTTCTATCCATGTACGGAAGGTAGTGGTTCTCACGGGGGGCTCTATCATTGTCACTTCACCCTCGATTTTCCTGATTTCTCCTGATGATGATTAGAAAACATTAATGGTGCACGGGGCTTAATTTAAGATATATAAATCTGAAGGGAATTCATCCTAGCTAGAGATCGAATCATCACATGTAAGGATCGGAACTATAATTTGGACTGGCCTGGATAGTTTTTCAGAAATATATATATATATATATATATATATATATATATATATATATATATATATATCACGTCTAAGTAAAATCACAAATTAACAATAATAATAAGTAATTAGAATTTATATCAGTAAAATGTGATTAATTAAAAATACTGTTTGGAAATTAATTCATGCAAAGGGAATAAAGTCACCAAACCAACAATAAAAACAAAGTGCCTATCAATTATTATTGCATTTGCATCCTTGGTTACACGTACCATTGGGAAACTGGAGTTGAATCGTCGCGCGGTAGCCTGGAGCAATTTGAATGTCGATCCCAATCCCAATCTGACGGCAGATATCGTGTATGAGGTATGGCGGATTAAAGACACTGTAAAACTGTTCTGGAGTAGCGTGTTCAAGAGGTATCGTTATGGTCTGGCTTTGACTTTGAGCCATATCTTGGATCTTTTGTAGACTGGTTGCTAAGAAACTCTTGGAAATTAATTAGCTGACTGATCCGACGAAGAAATGGGGAGACCGCCTTGGCCTTAAATAGAATTCCTGGAGAGTCACTTGCCCTCTAATGTAGGACCTACGTCCCAGATGCTAGCTTGCATTGAAAGAGCTAGGTCACAATTTTATGAATCTTTTTTCAAAATATATACCACTTTAATTATTTTTTTTTTAAAGTAGCGTGTAAGAAAAGGGTTTTTATAGAAAACAATGCTATAAATGGTTGAGAACAGCACACACAGCCAAGGTTGTTAAAATTGTGTTTTGACTCGTAAAATCATACGATTTTACGAGTCAAAACATGCATTTCGGGTTGAATTGCTTGAAAAAATCCAAAATGGGTGAAATCGGGTGAAATCGCAAAAATCAGATGAAATCGCGTAAAATCGCGATTTCAGGACCGATTTTGCAAATGTGCCAAAATGATGTGCTGAAACAAAATTCCCCCCTGGTCCAGCTGTCAGGCGCCTATTGGCTGTGGAAATGCACAGTCAAGCGACTGTCTTCACTCTTCAGTCTTCACAAATCACAACTCACAAAATACTCTTTCTTTTATCCAACCGAACAAATCCCTAATCGGCTAATCCCTAATCCCTTTATCTAATTAACCAACTAGGCGCCGGTGACGATGACGATCTCCATTCTCCACAAAAGTGGTCACGGTCCAGTCTTCACTCCTTCTCTTTCCTCAGTGCTCACGGTCGCGACTTCCTTTTCTGTTTATCGCGATTTTAACAGCGACAACGATCTCTTCAACAGCTCACGGCTTCGGACTTCCTCTTCAATCTTCATTAACAGTGGCATGCCGGCAACGATCTCCTTTCTTTCCCATTTTCAACAGCAGTAGGCGACATCAGGCTCTTCACCGTAAGTTCATTTTGCCTTCATCATCATCACTGTAGTAGTTGATTTTTGCCCCTGTAATAGATTTTTATTTTGCCCTATTAACTGTTAGTCTGTTACCCTGTAATTATTAATTACAATTTTGATTTTGCCCGGTCCTGTAATTTGTGTATGTATAATGTTGAATTGAATTGAATGGAATTGATCGGGTGAAAATTGGATGGACTGAATAGATCGGGTGAGAAAATTGTTGAATTGAATGCCACACTGCCACAGTATATATCTTGACTAAATTAATAGTATTAATCAGGTGAAAATTGGATTGGACTGTAAACTGTTGAATTGGACTAAATTGAATGCCATTTCAGTATTATAGGACTGAATTAATTGGACTGAATTGAATTAAATTAATGGGGTGAAAATTGGATTGAAAAGTGTTGAATTGTACCGAGTTTAATGTCATTTCAGTATTATAGGACTGAATTAATTGGACTGAATTAATGGGGTGAAAATTGGATTGAAAATTGTTAAATTGGACTGAATTGAATGTCATTTCAATATTATAGGACTGAATTAATTGGACTGAATTAATGGGGTGAAAATTGGACTGAAAATTGTTGAATTTAACTGAATTGAATGTCATTTCAGTATTATAGGACTGAATTAATTTTGTGAATTTTTATGTATAACAAAAGGTTAATTACAATCATAAAATATTTGGATTGATTACAGGGCTGATTTGAGTTGATTTTGTGAATTGTTTTTTGAAGCATGAATTTTTTTTAATGTATTTTAAAATTCCTTATGATTTTACGATCTGTTTTTACGATCCGAGTTTGTTTTGTACTTTCCGTGTCGTGTAAAAATCGCGATTTTAATAACCTTGCACACGACCACATAAGTTATATTTGAAATATATATTTTTTATTTTTTTAATTTGATTTAAAATTTAAAATAATACTTATCCTCTACCCATTAAAACAATTGATTTTTATTGACGTTATTTTATTTTCAATAGCAATCCATTTAGATTTCGATACATGCTATTTTCAACTTTTACTTTCTAGCAACATGACACTGTATACGGAGTAGATGTACATTATGTTAAAGAAAATTAATATATCCAGAAACTAATGTCTTATTGCAAATTATGAGAAGAAGTTTTCAAAAAAAAAAAAGGGTATAAATGAGAATAAAGAGCGTAACAAAGGATTAACAAAAGGTATTCAATTGATCAAATCTTGAATACATATAAATAGATAAAAAAAAAAAAAAAAAGAGCACAGATACTCAAGTTTTAAAAATAAATCAGTCAATACAAGCACCAATTTCCAAACTAACTTGGGAGATGTCTAATAAGATGGGCCACTTTTTAATGCCAAAGATATTTAACTGAACAAAATTTATGAATATAGAATTTTTAATAAAAAAAATAAATACATATTTCAATAATCAAAAAAACTTATCTGGTAACCTGTTTATTTCTGTGTTTCAAAAATACTTTTGAAAAAATTTGATTTTTTTTTATTTTCTTTTTTGCTTCAAAATTATTTTTTATATATTTTTAATGTTTAATACAATTTTATTTGGCTATTTATTTGGTTAATTAGTTTTTTTACTATTAATAAATATTTTTTTAAAATATTTTAAATAAATACCGACGGCCTTACAGACGGAAACAGGCCGTCGGTGATTACTGTTGAAAATACAGACGGACTTATTCTGTCAGTAAATTTCTCGCGGTAATATTTTTTTTGGCGCGCTTCGCCGTCTGTAAGACCGTCAGTGTTCTGTTGGTGTTTGGTTTTTTTTTTTAATTTCCGACAGAGTTAGCGACGGAATGAGGAATTACCGACTATTGATATTCTAATGGATGTAATCCGTCGGGGATGTCGTCGGTAAGAATTTTACGAATGAATTACGTGCATTACACCGACGGAATTAATCCGTTGGTAAAACTGTTTAATGGTGTAGTGAAAGATAATTGCAATATTTTGTATATGATGTGGAATTTGGAGATGTTCAAGTATTTTGATGACCACAATTTTAGGTACAACCGTACGTTTGTGTTAACAATTGCTATTGTAGATGATAATATCTTTGGCCTATAATGTCTTGTGTTCACAATAATAATTACAAAATTCTCTTTTCATTTTTCAATTCCAATATATGATGTTAACTTATACGGTGTTAAATTTCACTTTTTCCTATTATGTTTGCTTATTGATGAAATTCCCAATTTCTGAAATTTCATATCAATTATTTTATACCAAAGAAAATATAAATAAATACATAGTAATATCATGACAACATTCACTTGCCTCACATATTTGTATTTTTTTTTTTTTGAAATCTACACTGGAAAGCAAATTAAAATTGTGGTGAACAGATATCCTAATTATAATTTATAAATTGCCATTGTAGATGATAATATCTTTGGCCTATAATTTCCTGTGTTCACAATGATAACTACAAAATGGGCCACTTCACAATAATAATTTCTTGATGTTAACTTATGAAAAAGCATTCCCACAAAATAAAATAAAAAATCTTCCAATACAAGCATTGATTCTTTTTTAGATTAATGTGAGTGTTCAGGTCAATTTACGTGCACCTCGATTAATACCACGGGTTCTGAAATTAACGATCATGTAATTCAATGACCCTGAAATTTATGGGACTCAAACTGGTGAACTCTAGAGAGCAAACTCGGGATCTAACCAATTGAGTTACAACCCTTAAAATTACAAGCACCATTTTAAAACTACCTCAGAAGATATTTAATAAGATGGGCCACTTCTTAATGCCAATTGTCCATTTATCAACTACATCATCGATTTTCAAACATAAATTGACAAAGATATTCAATTAATCAAAACTTACGAATACAAACTTTTTACTAAATAAATAAGTACATATTTAGATAACAATAAAAAAAACTTATTCAGTTTTAATTTGAATAGCTCTATGATGACGACAAGTTCATAGAAACGCAAGAATATTTTTAAAAATATAGTTAGTTAGATGAATAAACTCATAACTCGTGAATGTGGACTAATTTATGTGAAAGGTACAATAACCAGTAAAGACTAGCGATGAGAATGCAATTCACAGAGAATTAATATGTGTTTGCCTATTCATCTTCAAATTCTTGCATCTATGTGTTGGGTAATGTAGAGTGTTTGGCTCTGCGTTAACTTCTGTGTTTTTTATCAAACTCAATAACATAATGTTTGGTTATCTTCAGCAGCTGTGTTTAGGCCATGGGACCCACAAAAATATGATGTTTCACTACAGGTTTTGCGCAAGCAATTTTTTCATGCTTTTTCCTGCGTTTTTGTTAAGTGAAGAGTTGCACTCTCCACTGTTCACATGAACAGTGGAGTGTTTCCGGTCGGACCGGGTCCGGTCCAAAGCTAAATGCATTGAACCGGGTCCGACCCAGTAAAAAAAATATTTTTATTTTTTTAATTGTGTTTTATTTGAAAAATTAGAAGGATATCACTTGATGATGTAGCATTTGCAGAATTTAATCGCAATCCCAATTTTGTTCTTGCCGGGTTCGATCCAGTTAAAAAAATTCAATTTTTATTTTTATTTTTAATTGTGTTTTATTCAAAAAAATTAGAAGGAGATCGCTTGATGACGTATCATTTACAGAATTTGATCGTAATCCTAATTTTATTCTTGATGATATTTTACCTGATGTTGTTGCGCGCTTAAGAAACCATGGAAAATGTAGTCCTTATTCACGTGAACATTAGTTAAATTTACAATATTTATTTCATGATGTAATAACATTAGTTAAATCTACAATATTTAAATTAAAAACCATCAATATATATATATATATATATATAACCTCAATTTAAAAAATATTTTTTTAACCAAACATATTAAACTACTTTTTGTTCAACCTCAATTTCAACTACAGTTTTAAACAAACATATATTTTTTCAAACCAAACATATATTTTTTCAAACCAACCTCAACTAAAAATAATTTTTATAAAATAATTTTTTTAAAATAATAACCACAACAGTTACCACAATACCAAAAACACTAGAGTCTGTTTTGGTTTATCCCTTGAGTCCTTCATCTTGTCTCTGGCCTCGAACATTTTACAATTTACGAAACTAGTGAAGTCAGTCAACTAGAAAATGGTAACATTAATGACGTGGAATCTGGATACGTTCTCGTATCTTTCGGACCACATATTTATGACTATACCTACATTTTTTTGTCTTCACAATTGCTATTGATTGATGATAATAATTTTATACCTACAATTTGTTGTGTTCAAACCTAGGCGATCTGAAATGATGAGGGAGGCTTGTTTCGTATTTCTGGAGAATCATCACGTAATTACGAGAGCATCAGATCAGTGTTTGTTTTGCTATCCACAGTAAAAACATTTTACTAGATTGTAAAGGCTACAATGCTATTAAAAATAATTTTAAAGATAAAATAATTTTTTTTTCATGTGATGCGTTTATTATTATTAGATTTAATAGGAGTAGATTAGTCTTTTAACTTTTTATTTGTAAGATTGTAAAGGCTACAATGCTATTAAAAATAATTTTAAAGATAAAATAATTTTTTTTTCATGTGATGCGTTTATTATTATTAGATTTAATAGGAGTAGATTAGTCTTTTAACTTTTTATTTGTAAGATGTAAAGGCTACAATGCTATTAAAAATATAATTTAATTAAAGGTATTTTTGGAATTTTCTTTTTAAAAACACAATAAAATAATTGAATTACTTTTAAAAGTAAAAAAACTTATAACTTGTGTCAATGAGTTTTTTTTTTCTTTTCATCCTAGTTTTCTTATTATTATCAAGTGGGGCTAAAAGGCAATATGATTTTTTAATAAATAAATAAATAATTGATGACACATACGACGTACAAGCTAGCAAGTATGAGCAACATGCACCCATTAGGCAACGCATGTGGGCTGCTCCAGAGGCCAAACATAGCCTTGTACAATGGCTTTGGTATTGGCGAACTGAGATCTTCATGGTGGACGGGTGCATGTAAGCGATGGACCGGTAATATGGCTTAGGTGGATTCTTTTCTCCTTCTCCTCCTCCTTTTCTTTCTTTTTTCCTTGCAAAATATAAAAGTGTATTTTTATTTTTTTTTTATATCTAATTTAGTTCTCAATTTTTATTGCTATTTATTTTTAAAAAAATTAAACGTTTTTCTTTAAATTAGTCCCTTGTCATTTGATTTTATTTAATTTTTATATCAAATTTAATTATCATTCTTTTATTTTGCTGTTTATTATTTATCATTTTACTAATTAAATCTTGTTTTCAATTTCTTACCTAGGCATTTTGTGGTTGAGAATCTTACTTTGTTATTTTATAAGGTTTGCATTCTATGGCGTTAATCCCGAACTCATGAAAGGGTCACGAGTTTTGGATATAACACGGTGATGTGAACTCTATAGATATAAAGATCTAGAAACTCACAGTCAAATCAACTCTTTTCAAGAAAGCTAAATTCATGCTTGTAATTGAACTTGACACAACGATAACCTGTATCGAGGCACCAAGACTATAAGTAACAGAACTTTAACCCAACGCCTATGAAGAGACACGAATGAGTAATATGAAAGACACCATGAAGCTTCGTTAATTCTTCGATGAATCAGAGTAGTTCAATGAAGAACCAAAACAAGAGAATCCTCTCACCAATCACAATACATTATTCTAAAATTAAAGTCTATATATATATATATATATATATATATATATATCCCAAAATACAAGTTAAATAACCCTATTTATAATATATAAAAGCTTTTTAAACAATGCTAAAAAATTAATAAAATAGTTCTAAATAAAATAGGAAAAAAAATCATAAATCAACTGGGATACAAATATAAATTTCGTATAGTAATTTTTAGACCTTATCGTAAGATATTTTTAATATTCGATTGATCTGAAATTTTAACTTAATATAAAATAAGAACTTTGAAAACTTTTGGTAAAATTATGCATTAGAAAATTATGTTTGCTAGAGTAAAATCATGCATTAGAAAAAATAAACCCAGAAACATCTCTAATACCCAAATTAATTAGCCTATGAAGTAGATATATCAAGTGTCTCTTATATATAAATTAAATTAACTAAGTTTTAAGAACACTTGCATCTCTTTAATATTTTTTTTAAGGTGAAGAAAAATTAGAGTTAGCACCCGGCATAATGCAAGTAACCTAACTAGTACAAGCTATTTGTCAAGTTATTTCACATGAGATGAAAAAAGATGAGATATCATATTTTGTTAACTTATTTTTATGAAAATAAATGTCTTTGAATTTTTAGATAAACAATTATATGCTCACAAAGATATAAATACTGATAATTTATACCAACATGAAACGCCAAATGAAAATCCATAACCACAAGTTTAGAATAAGTGAAGATCAACCAAAGCATGGTATGTGGAGAATAGATAGAGGTTGACTTTTTCAATTATAATATTCAGCAAAACGAAATAAGGTATTAGACTTGCTAGTGTCTATACAAGGAAAAAAATAACCAGACCTACTAGTTATTAGCAATGATAATAAAATTAGCGGCTTTTTTTTTTTTTATTGGAACCATTCAAATAGTAAGGGATTTTTTAATTTAATCCCAATTTATTTATATTAGGATCCTAGTGTCTATTCAAGCCCTTTTTTTTTTTTATTCATCTTTCATCCATGCAATTTTATCTGGTAAAAAAATAGAAGAAGAAAAGTAGAAACCTATGTTCGAATCTTCCATGGGCTTTAACTGGTTCAACTTGAACCGGTTTACCACTCTGGCATTATTAATAATTGGAAATAAATAAAAAAATAATTGGCAACAACTTAATGACCGCATGTGCAATTTCTTGCGTTCACAACAGTTGTGGATAACTTTGGTCCTACCATTTCTTCTCTTCACAATTATAATTGTGAAATGTTATTTTCAGTTAATATATGATGTTAACGTCTTAAGAAATAAATTTTCCACAAACCACCTATATATTAGTTTTAAGTATTTATTATATTTTAAATTTTAAAAACAATTGATTTTTTAAAAAAAACATAATATACATTAGTTCTCTGCGCTCTAATAAATATCCAATATTTAAAGGAATATCGATCAAGAACAATACTTTATTATAATAGAAATCATATAAGTATAATAACTTTATAATTTTCTTTACAAAGTATTTTTGTCCTATAAATTTTATCTTTACTTTAGATTCATGGATCAAATATTAGTTTCATTGATTTAATATTATATGAATATTAAAAATAAATAAAATTTTTTATTAATAATAAATTATATATTTATATAAAAAAATAATGTTATATATAACCAATCAATTGATTACATTCTATATTAAAAAATTAACACAACAACACAGAGATTGCAATTTTAACGACCAGCAAAATTTTGTTTCACGCGAACAATAAACCAAGACCCTGTATAAAATAATATGCATGTGTAATTACTTGTTTATTAGTGTGGTAAATAATGCTTTTTATAAATATTTTAAAATTATATTTTATATTTTTTTAATATCAGTACATTAAAATTATTAATAATTATAAGAAAAATCATCAATTTAATATTTTTTTAAGATAAATATATTTTAAAAAAACATTAAAAAATATTGTCCATTTAGGATAGCGTTTTAATAGGAGTTTTCAAAAATTTTGACTTCCTTTTGCTTTAAATTGATTTTTTTGATGTTTTTAGATTGTTTTGATGTGCTAAAATAAAAAAAATTAAAAAACTATTATTTTAATATATTTTAAAGTGAAATTGTTATTACTGTACTAAACACCACCTAAATCCTAAAACTATCAACAATTTGAACCATTGTTACCAATTTTTGGATCACACATACAAAAATACAACAAATTGAAAGAAATGTTAGGAGAAAATAAAAAAAAAATATGTATCAATTAAGAAGAACATGCCAAAATGCCAAAAACATTATCAAGGATTGTTTGAGGAAGATCAAAATTGAATTTGACAGTATATCTTCGACTAATGAAAACTCTATTGACAAGGTAAATTCAATTGAAGGAGAAAAATTCAAGCTTGTATGTTCTAGTACTTGATTAAATTTTTTTAAAAACGTTTTTGAAACACAAAAAAAACAAATAACAGTTCAATGAAGAACCAAAACAAGAGAATCTTCTCACTAAACACAAATCAAAGTGTTTATGTGTGTGTATCTAACAAACTAAATACAAGTTGAATAAGTTTATAATAAATAAAAATCTTCTAAACAAGTTTGAAAAATAATAAAATAGTTCTGAATAATATAAAATAAAAATATCCTAAATGAACTAGGATGCAAATACAAATCTTGCCCAATCATTCCTAAATCTTATTGTAAGATTTTTTCAATGTTTGACTAAATTTGAAATTTTAATTTAATATAAAATAAAATCTTTAAAAATTTATGGTAAAATTATACATTAGAAAATTATATGTATTAATGTAAAATCATGCATTAGAATATTATGTTTGTTATGAGGATTTCGATATCGGGTCTCTATGTTCGCATCTTGAAGATGAGCCCTCCTAGCTACGAGTCTATGAAGATATGGATGTGGGATTGGTGTGCCATGAGCACAACCTTATGTAGGAGCTTCTTCTTTTTTAATAGAAAGGAGCTTTCTGAGTTGAGCAACTCGAGATTCTCGAGTGTATAGAAAATTCTGTGTTAAGAGTACCCAAGGTTGTTGACAGGTAGTTCGTTCCTATCTGTTTCATTTATTAACCGAGGAGATTTAAATGCATGACATTTTACCTAGGGAGATGTTGAATAAGATGGTCCACTTCTTAATGCCATTTGTTCATTGACTGAGACAAAATTTATGAATACAAACTTTTTAATAAAAAAATACATATAACAATAACAATAACAATAAAAACCTATCCAGTATTAAGTTGAATAGTTCTTGACGACAACAGGTTAATGAAAAGGCAGAAAAAAATTAAAATACGTAGTTAATTAGATGTATAAATTCACAACTCCTGAATTTGGACTGATATGTGTGAAGGGTAATATAACCAATAAAGACTAACGATGGGAATGCAAAATAATTTCTTGGCATTTAAATTTGCAACAATTTTTTTTTTTTGGAATTTAAATGATATAGCATTTTGAATGATAAGTGCAAAATTTCGTGTATGACGTGGAATCTGGACATGTTCAAGTATATATTTTGATGACCACAATTTTATTAGGTACAACCGTTTGTGTTAACAATTGCTATTACTGTAGATGATAATATCTTTGGCCTATAATTTCTTGTGTTCACATTAATAATTACATAATGTTCTTTTCATTCTTCAATTCCAATAAATATATATATATATATATATATATATATGATGTTAACTTATAAAAAAACATTCCACACAAAAATTTACGAATAGGATGGGAATCTAATTTCAAACTATTAGATAAAGATTATCATTGTTCATAAAATCACAATTTTAAGTAACTTAAAACTGTGAATAAAACTTTTAAATTTCACTTTTTCCTATTATGTTTGCTTATTGATGAAATTCCCAATTTCTGAAATTTCATATCAATTATTTTATACCAAAGAAAATATAAATAAATACATAGTAATATCACAAAAACATTCACTTACCTCACAAATTTGTATTTTTTTTTTTTTTGAAATCTACACTCGAAAGCAAATTAAAATTGTGGTGAACAGATATCCTTATTATAATTTATAAATTGTCATTGTAGATGATAATATCTTTGGCTTATAATTTATTGTGTTCACAATGATAATTACAAGATGGGCCACTTCACAATAATAATTTCTTGATGTTAACTTATGAAAAAGCATTAATTCCACAAAATAAAATAAATAAAAAATCTTCCAATACAAGCACCGATTTTAAAACTACCTTAGTAGATTTTTAATAATACGGGCCACTTCCTGATGCCAGTTGTCCATTTATCAACTACATCATCGATTTTCAAACATAAATTGACAAAGATATTCAATTAATCAAAATTTACGAATACAAACTTTTTATTAAATAAAAAAGTACATATTTAAATAACAATAAAAAAAACTTATTCAATTTTTAAGTTGAATAGCTCTCTGATGACGACGACAAGTTCATAGAAACGCAAGAAAAGTTTTAAAAATCTAGTTAATTAGATGAATAAACTCATAACTCGTGACTGTGGACTAATTTGTGTGAAAGGAAAAATAACCAGTCAAGACCAGCGATGAGAATGCAATTCACAGAGAATTAATATGACTTAATTTGCCTATTCGTCTTCAAATTCTTACATCTATGTGTAATTGGGTCATATGATATCTTTAGTTAAAGTCAAAGAGACTACGTGCCTGTTTTGGTTTAACCCATGAGTCCTTCATCTTGTCTCTAGCCTCGTCCATTTTACAATGTAAGAAACTGGTGAAGTCAGTCCACTGGAAAATGGTAACATTAATGACGTGGAATCTGGATATGTTCTCTTATCTTTCGGGCCACATATTTATTACTATACCTACAATTTTTTGTGCTCACAGTTGCTATTGATTAATTGATGATAATAATAATAATAATTTTATACCCTACAATGTAATATAACCACTAAAGACTAACGATGGGAATGCAATATAATTTCTTTGCGTCCTTAATGGGCGTAGCGTGATGGCAAAGGACTTGAGATACACACAGGTCGAGAGTCCGAGTCGGTCTGCCCCTCTAGCAAGGTAAGGCTCATGGGCCTTGCTTCACGCCCCCACAACGTTTCCGAGTGTTTGCTTTTCCTGGGGGGGTTTCCAATCCAAAAAAAATATAATTTCTTGGCATTTAAATTGGCAACAATTTTTTTTTTTTGGAATTTAAATGATATAGCATTTTGAATGATAAGTGCAATATTTCGTATATATATGATGTGGAATCTGGAGATGTTCAAGTATTTTGATGACCACAATTTTATTAGGTACAACCGTTTGTGTTAATAATATCTTTGGTCTATAATTTCTTGTGTTCACACTAATAATTACAAAATGTTCTTTTCATTCTTCAATTCCAATAAATATATGATGTTAACTTATAAAAAAACATTCCACACAAAAATTTACGAAAAGGATGGGAATCCTTACAAATCATTATTGTAAAGATATTAATTATTGTGTTTACAAAAATCATTGTACTTACAAAGTCTTAGTGTCCATTAGGGACTGTGTTTCAATAGAAGTTTTCAAAAAGTTTGAATTTTTTTTACTTTAAATTAATTTTTTATATATTTTTTTTATTGTTTTGATGTGCTGAAAGCAAAAAATAAATTTTAAAAAATAAAAAAATATATTATTTTAATATATTTTAAAATGAAAAGCATTTTAAAAAATAATTATTATTATTATTCTAAACACCACCTAAATCCTAAAACTATCTATAATTTGAATTGTTGTTACCTATTTTTGGATCACATATATATCAAAAAATAAAAATATATATATATTAATTGAGAAAAACATACCAAAACACCCAAAAAAATTATCAAGAATTGTTTGAGGAAAATCAAAATTGGATTTAATAGTATATCTTCAACTAATTAAGACTATTAACAAAGTAAATTCAATTGGAAGAGAAAAATTCAAGCTTGGATCATGTTTAAAGACCCCATTAAATTTTTATAAGGCTTAATCAAATTTATTAAGGATTTAATTGCAAGATAATTTATTTTTAAAAGTTATTTTAGATTTTAATTAAAAAAATCAAAGTCTAAAGATCATATTATAATTTTTAAAAATTAATTTTATTAAATTAGAAGTTTAATTGCATAAATTTCATCTGTGGTAAAAATAATGAAGAAAAAAACAATGGTCAAACCTTCCATGGGCTTTAACTGCATGTAGCATTATTAATAAATGCTTTAAGAATATGAATAAAACTCTAATGAAACTATGTAATAAAAATTCATCTCTCCTGGATTTAAATCATATAAATGGTTTGCTCCTGCTTCCCAGAAACGAATATCTAATGATTTAAATCCAGGAGAGAGTATTAAAACGTACATTCTCTTAAGAAACATGCATTTTAAAAATGAAATATTTCACATATTTGTATTGCTTCTGTTGAAATATTTCATTTCAGTTATTTTATACAGAAAACATATAATTAAATGAATTCATATTGAGAAGATAGAATAACTTTAAATCATATATATTTGTGAATGTTTCATGAACCATTGTTTTACATGAACACCATATTCGAAGATATCTATGAAATGTCAAATCTTAACAATCAGAACACAACAACACAGAGCTTGCAATTTTAACAACCAGCAAAATCTTGTTTCACATGCATGAACAATAGACAAAAAAAAAAAAAACAAAAAATGAATAAAAAAACAAATTCAAAACAACAACAACCCAGAGCTGCTTGCTATTTTAAAACCACAAATTTCATTAGCAAACCAAGACTGCGTATAAAATAATAGGCATGTGCAAGTGCTTGTTTATTATTAGAGTAATTAAATGATGTTTTTTAAAATATTTTTTTGTTTATAAATATTTTTAGTATTAATGCATTAAAATTATTAAAAATAATTAGTTTAATCTTTTTAAATAAATATATTTTTTTTTCAAAAATTTAAAAATAAAAACTACCGTAATTACAAAGTCTAAATATATGTTTAGTACTGCATTTCAACAGAAATTTTCAAAATTTTTGAATTATTTTTTATATTAATTTTTTTATGTTATTATATTGTTTTAATTTATTAATATCAAAAATAATTTTTTTTGTATTTTAATGTATTTAAAAGTAAAAATCATTTGAAAAAAAATTAAACACCACCTAAATCCTAAAAGTAACAACAACTTGAACCACGAATTTCCTGAGCAAAATATTTTTTAAAAAACAAAATTCAGACATTTGCTCTGGTTCTCTTTACGTCATCACCTGTACATATACAAAACCTCCTGTTTCCGTGTCTGTCTCTCTACCCCCTCCTCTAATTCAATCGTCCCATTCTTAAGCTTCCTCATCTCATTGTAGTAACACAAGAAAAAAAAAATACAAAAACTTTTTTTGAACAAGTCAAGTTCTTTTTTACACAATTATAATTAAGACAAACAAATCAAGAAATTGTGTGCACTAAAACAGATAAAGTTCTCTTCTTTTGTTTTTGTTTTTTTTATTAATTTCTTTAAATTGTAAACATATTCTTATTAAGGAGTTGAATATAAATAAAAAAAGATTGAAAACCCAGCTCAAATTTTTCATCTTTGAGTAAAAAAAATTGGACTATGATTTTTGGACCTCTCGCATTGTCGCCGCTAAACGCCAGTATGCTTCGCAGCACCATCATCAGGTTTCCCATCTATGTGGGCTATTTAACAAATGTGAACTTTTTTGATATACATTTTATTTTAAATTAATATGAATATCCGGTTAATTTGTATATATTTTGATTAATTTTATTTTTAGTGGCTTTAAATTTTATGTACTCAAACTAGTTAACGTTGTTGTTTTTGTTTGTATATGTGTATGAGTAATTAGATCGTTTCAATATTGATGATTTCGAAGTAGAAGAAGAGGCCAGGCCTGATTTCCCATGTCCTTACTGTTATGAAGATTTCGATATCGGGTCTCTGTGTTCGCATCTTGAAGATGAGCACTCCTCCGAGTCTAAAGTTGCCGTAAGGTCTTTTTTACTTTTTGTTTTGTCGGGTCGATGAAATGATACAAGTTTTGTCCCTGTTTATGCACTTGCGTTTGGTTTTTGTTTTATTATTAGGTTGTGAATTTCGTGTTTCAAAATCTTATCTTTTTTTCCTTTCTGAAAAAGAGGGGACCGGAGTCTATTACAGGAGAAAGTATTGATCTTTACCTTAATGGGTATGTCTGATACAAGATATCTATCACATCTTTCTTTTTTGTTGCAATGATTGGATTTTTTGGTTCTGTGATTGTATAATTTTAGTCTTTTGAAGCGACCTTGTAGTAGGAAAAAGTCTCGAGGTTGGAAGTACGAGACATTTGATTTCGTAATTGCTAACTTTATGCATATTAATGTTGGGAGGGCTTTGGTTTCTCCCCATGTTTTTTGCAACTAAGTTCTGCTAGGCTTAATCCATATTTGCACATTGTGTTTGATCTTCCTATTTCTGAAGGGAGGTTCGATTGGACAGGGGAGGATGTTGCTTCCCTTGAAGAATAATTGCTCTATTCTGTAACTGATTCAGCTGAACATGCAATGAATAAAGAATATGTCATGTTCGATGCGGCTAGTCCTTCCTTTAGTAGACTGACATGTATGAAGATATGGATGCGGGATTGGTGAGCCATGAGCACAGCCTTATTTAGGAGCTTTTTTAGTTTTTAGTTTTGAGTTGTTTTTTGAAAATTGTAAAGGCACTTTTCAAGATACCTTCTTGAGTTGAGCAACCCTTCTCCGGTGTATAGAAAATTCTGTGTTATAAGGACACTTGTTCAAGATATCCTTCAATTGAAAACTTCCGTCACTCAAATATTTCTCAGAAAATGATTTACAACAAGCTTTTCATACTAAATCTCCATTCAAACTGATGTGTCAATTTATAAATTGTAAAATGTGGGTCCCATGAATTTCAAATGATTGGTCTCCCATGAAAAATTTAACTGCTACAGGTGTTTGTAAGAGAATTTTGTATAGAAAGTTTGTTTGTATAGCATTACACATATTTCTCTTTGAATGAGAATGTATGCAAGTTTAAATGCTTAGCTTTGTATCTGTTGACAAAAATCGAATTAGCACCCAAGTTTCCCTTAACTAAAGATTACCTGCAGAGACATTGCAGGTTGTGTAGAGTTTCAATTCCTAACAGTCAGGCATTGTCTCTCCTTGGCCGAGATCTCTATGACGCTCATCTCCAAGTGTTGTTAGGGGACGGTGGTTATAGATCAAATAACACTGTTGGTAAAGTGTCTAATACCGCCACTGATTCATTCCTTTCATCTGTTATTTTAAATTTCTCTACATCCAAAGCAGAAGAAATTTCAAAATCTGTGGCAACAAGTGTTGATGATTCTTCTGCAAGGAACGCAGCACCATCACATATGTAGAAGTCAAGGCAATGATTGACGTTTTCTATTTTCAACAACTAGAAGGAGGCAATTATAAACTCTTTTATGCCCTCTCCTTCAGTCGTTTAGACTAAAAATGCATAACATGGAGTAGTTTTCAATATTACACGGTTCATTAACCCGTGGACATGATATCCTTGTGCTGCTCTACCTAGCTTGTAACCGTGACCAATGTTGAACCTCGTGTAGAAACATCAATGTTAAAAGTATTGCTATTACATTTTTATTTTCCTTTGCTATCAATCCACACGCTCATTTCTCATGCTGAGGACTTTTTAATATACTGCAATTTAAATCTTTCAGCCATATGCATGGGGCAGCCATTGATAAACTTAATTAAGTATAGGAGGTTGGAGTCTCCCTACGGCATAACTGACAAAGGAAACGGTGATGCTTGGTTACTTGTTGGTTGGGAGTTGGGATAAGATCAGGGATTTTTCTAAGATTTAGACCCGATTAAAAAAAAGAAAAAAAAAAAAGAGACATTGCAAAGACTGATAGGGGGTTGGGGGGGGGGGGGGGGGGGGGGAAAAAAAAAAAAAAAAAAAAAAGTTGGGAACACATACATACATAGTGCCTGCACACACCACTAAATATCAATGCATACAAGTGCACAGGGCACACCTCGTTGATTGGAGCAAGTGAGCAGTCAACGGATTTATTACATCAACCAATGAAACGTTTCCTTTTCTTTTATAATTCGTTGTTTTTAGGCGATATTTTGGGCTTTTACCAGTATTTCAGTGTTTTTTTTTTTAATGATTTTAGTTTTTGGGTGACTTTTGTTTTTTTTTTTTAACATAATAGAGAGAACACCGTGGATTGGCTGAGCGAGACTGTTGGAAACTGGTCACTGAAGGCTCACCACCGTCCAATGCAGTACAGGGTACAACTTACTGTACCTGTTGGAAGCAGGTCACTGAAGATTCACCAAATAGCAGGTCCATAAAGCATAGCGAACATCACCGCCGTACAACAACACGCAGGTCACTGCTTTTTTCTCCTTGCTTTACTGTACTGCATTTTGCATAATGCTACCCTTTTTTCACCTACAATTAGTTTCATTGTTTCAGTCTTTTTTTCTTTTTCGACTGTGCTCACTGGTGTGCCTTTTATGTTTTTTTCTTGGCGTTGTTGTTCCTTTAATCTGCTTGATGTTTTGCGTTTTGTTCTTTTATGATTATCCCCTTTAGTTTTGCCTATAATGATGCAGTTTTTGTTTTTTTCATCTGAAAGCGATGAAAGCTAACAGATGAGAGCATCCGAAAAAACCAAAATTCTATGTTGAAATGTAGGGAATTGAGGCCTGTCAGGTTCCTCCATCATATAGCATGACTGTCAGTGATAAGAATTCTGAAGACAGCTTTTCCAATATTAATGCATGGCCTCCCAAAACCAGCTTCAAATACACAAATAACTGTCCACAATATGATACAGAAGTGTCAACTCCTGAAACAATCACTCAAGATTTCTTTGTTTTTAATCACAACGAAACCAGGGAACAAAATGAACAGATAAGGCGAGAGCGTGATTTAGGGCTGGATAAAAAAACGAAGAATGAAGAACTGGTGATGATGAATGCCTCATTGCTTTTGGTTGGTGATTCATTGGACCTCTTTTCTGTTAAGTTTTGGCTTTAACTTCTGCTTATTCACTTCAGCTTCTTCCTCTAAAGAATCATTTTCAGATTCTTCAGGATACGTGCCTCAGTTTCTGCTCGAGAATCCTTTAGTAGTGGAGGGTCAACAGTTTTGTCCTTCATGACATTTAATGTCGGCAGAAATGGCGACGCACATTTGGGTGTTGTTTCTAATTCATTACAAGGAATTAAGCAGGGGTAGATTGTTGCTGTGTTAATCATGCTTTTGATTCTCTATGATGGAAACGCAATTAAAATCAAAAGGATTTTGGTCTTTAGAATGATTCCCTAGAGGCATAGTAGATTGGGAAAAAAAAAAGTGCAATTGTCTACAGTGGTTTAAGACTTAATTGTGACCGGAAAAAAAACAGAGAAATTTTGAAGCAGTTAGGTTTGTTGTCACGTTTTAGCTATATTCAGCTGGGGAAATTACTGTCTAGAACAAGTGCACTCCCGTCTCCTCGCATTTGTATAAGCTGTCCATACAATTTCATTAGCTTCCATCAAATCCTTGCAGATGATTGAGGTTACGGTGGCCTTCTAATGGATTCACCTCTTTCAAAAGGTAATCTGCTAACCACTTTGTTTCCAAACTTTGCATGGGGTAATTATTTATCATTACAATACGAAAATCCCTGTTTTCTATCCCAGATTGCTTTTTTCCCATCAAAACTCCGCAGTTTATAGATTACATTCTTCTCCTATCACTGATGATTTGAATATATGCTAAGTTGTGCCAGCAGTCTATGTAAGATTTTCCAGATTCTGCTGTTCACGTGTGCAAACACATTTATGCTTGGTATGCATGAAAAAACCACAATCTTGAGGCGAAACACGAGCAGTAGAATAAGGCTTTAGGAGGGATGTTTTCCAGGGTCATTCGCAAGAAAATTCAAACACAGCATCGAAGACAAGTCAATGGATATCAATTTGTTATTACTATTGAAATTCCAATCAATTTTCAGATCTTCAAATACGAAGAGCAACACTAAGGTTTACCTTTCAACAAGCCACACAAAAGTATCCTGCAAAACTATCCTAGACTCGTCTTTGTGACTCATCCGTTTATTTTCCATAACAGGTATCTGGCATGAGTTGCTGGACTATACTGGAGCAGGAATAAAAATATGGAATTCCATGTCACATTATAATTCCCGTGTGTATGTTTTCCCGCAGAACTATGCTGGCTTCATGGACAGGTCCAGACGATTCTGATGTGAAAGAGATCAAGGGCGAGATTGCTAGTAAATTTAACAAAAACATGAAAAAAAAAAGACCTCTAAAGATTCAATCTGTTTCCCTTTTCTTGATCAGATCCAATGAAGAATCCCCGCAACAAGAGAAGGGAAGAAGTCTCAAACTTTTAAGATATAATGAGGCAAAAAGAGAGAATGAATAACCTTTTTAGAACTCATGTAAAAGGGTTTGTTGGAACTTTGAATAAAGAACAAGAACATGAACTGGAAGTGCTAAAGAAATATTAGTTCCTGGGAACAACATTTACTATACGCTGATAATGTCCGGCGTTCTCACTTTTCAGGTCACAAGGAAGCTATCCATATTTTAGGTAAAGATTCAAATCACAGAGAAAAGTTGGTACTTCCCAATTCCACATGGAAAATTCAATTTCGGCAAATGGCAATGTTACATTAGCAACACCATTTTCCTTTTCCATTTTTAAATATTTTATGGACTCCTTGATATTTATTATGAATTTTACCAGAACACGAAAGACTTTACTTTGAATTGTTAGCATGCTAAGAGTAAATTGCAAGTTAATCCTTCTTTCCACGAAACTGCAACATTATTACATAATCCAAACGGGTTTAATATTTTGGTATAAATCAATCCAAGAGGTCATCATTTTAATATTTATTAAAAAAAAGTCTTGAAATTTTTTCCTAAGTCAAGCTAGAATTTTTACCAATTTTCTGTATTTCCTTTCAGGCTGATGAAGAAAGCTGAGTTCGATAAAACCTATAAAGATTTTCTTGTGAGGATGGGCAAGCTTTATCGATATAATAATCTCTCTGAAGGAGGCAATTCTTATTTTATTTTATTTTTTTAAAGCAGGATAGTCATTAGTCAAGGCATCTTTAAAAGCTGCTCCAATTTTTTATCCAAATCATCAGGGGAAAGGAATAGGTTAATGAACGTTTTAATCATTGCGCATCTGTCCTCCAATAATTTATTTGGGACTGTAAATATTTTTTAAAGTATTTTTATTTTAAAATAATAATTTTTTTTATTTTTGATTTTAACATGGTGATGCTGTTTAAAAATATATAAAAAAATAAAAAAATCCTTAAATTCTCTTATAAGCATTTTGAAAATGTAAAAACAAATTTCTTATCCCTGAATAATTTTGACAGCAATCCATCAATTATTGCTTATCCCTGAATTGCACGTAGTTGGTGGTGTTGGTGTATTCTCGCTGGTCGGCAGTCGGTGCAGCTAAACAGGAGGGCTGTGTCGGATTAACTTCAAGGTCGGCGAACCTCGCCGCAATAGTCATCACTCATTGATGGACAAGACGATAAAAAAACACTAAAAAAAAACACAATCTCTTTGTTTCTATTATGTAGCTTTTTAGCTGTAATGCTTTATAAAATTCATTGCATGTGATGGATTCTAAAGTTGTTGTATCCTTTTCCTCTCTCTCTCTCTCTTCATAAGAATTCTAAAGCTGCTTGGGAAGTAACATCACCTAGACCTAATTTATTTAGTCACCAAGCAATAATTATTGATGCATCTACATTATTTATTTTATATATAACATATAAATGCAAAAATAAAAAATAAAACACAGCCCGTTTGACTTGTGCTCCAAAGCATTAGCGTCCCACAAGAGGGGGAGGCAAAGGCAGCAAGCACCGCCAAAGTGTCATGGTATGTGCCTTGACATCCATAGGATAGAAAAGAAAAGAAGATAAGAAGCCCACATCACTGCAGTCTAAAGGTCTATCTAGTGTCGACAACCAAAAAACAGAACTTCGTATTCCACGACTACAAATCCCAGGTACATCAATCTCCATCCACCCTCTCAGATCCAACAGCTATGATCTTGTGCCATTGATCACATCCATCATCCAATCAGATTCTAGTCCTCGTGTATAAAATTAAAAACCTCAAAAGAAGGACTAAAATACTGTTGCTGGTAGAGAGAATATTATTGGACAGGATTGGTTAGTTGACGCAAGCGTCCTCATCTTCTTTGCCTTTAAAGAATCAGTCAGCTCCAAGGTTTCTTGTGCTTTATACCGACCCGTTCGCTCCCAGAAGTTCTTTATCTTAGTTGGGTTAATTTCTCTCTGGTTTTTGATTAAGAGGGGAGAAGGGAAAAGATGATGGAGCTGCTTTTGTTGGGTTGCACAGGAGTTGTGGTGTTTCTCCATGGAGCTAATTTCTTCTTCCATATTCTCTCCCATCACTTTGCCTCTCGTTCCCTCAGGTACTCAATTTTCTCTCGAATTTAACCTTTCTCGTTCATTTCTTTCCTCAATCCAGCCGGATTGAAGTTTGAAAGGGCTGCTTTGCATGATCAGAACATTACTTCGTTTTTATTTAATTCTGCTTATAATCCAAATCCAAGAAAGCTTTTGGGGATTCAAGACTGGTTGGTTCTTCTTTAATTGACCAGTGATCTTGATCTTTTCTTCCTTTTTAGGGTTTCCAAGTTCTTTCAGATTGTACTGATCATTTTTTATTTTGGGTTGGTGTTACAGTTTCCTGGGATTTGCTGGATGATAAAGCAAACAAGAAATAAAGTAGAGATGACTTGTTAATTCCGTCAAGCAAACTTCTAATGGTAGCTCGCACCTGCAGTCACTTTCGTTCTGTGGATTTCTTTTTTTATCAGTAGCAAGAGATAGGTTGTATATATTGTATAAGAGCCGTTTATAGTCCTCGAAATAAATGGAGAATTGTATTTGTATCAAATTCAGATCTAAATTTATTTCCAATGGTCAGACATTGTCATATGTACGAACCTTGACTTGTCTTTAATCAATTTCTTGTTTAGTTTTACTCTTGACTTGTCTTTTTTATTGTTTAGATAAAACTAGTTTGTGCACATTGCAAGTTAATTTTTAACCTAAAAATAAAAGGGCGATGGCAATGTCACCCCATTTTCTGTATCATAAGTAATAAATAAACTATGTAAATAAACTTATGAGATGAATACTTTTTAAAAAGTATTAAGAAATTATAGAAATAATTTAAGAGATTAATTAATGTTTAAAAAACATTAAACTAAATAATTTAAACAATGAGAGAGAATATTAATTAAATTTTTCTTTTTTAAAAAATGAAGAGGCTGATTGTTGTTGGCTGATAAGAAAAAGTTTGTGCCCGTGTAATTGGCTTTTTAATTTATTTATTTTTAAAGAGAGGATGACTTGTTGTTTGTCATCCACTTTATTGTTTTGTATTTTTTTAATTTTAAAGGATGTCAGGTTATCTGATGTTAAAGTTAGCGTGTTGTCTATTTATGTATTTTTTATGATTAAGAAATCAAGTCTACTGATGCATTTTTTATGACTAAGAAATTAAGATTCGAGTATTCAGGATTTAAAAGCTTAATTTTTTACCTTTTTTTTTCTAAAAACATATCAAAATCATTATAGAAATCATGATAAATATATTTAAAATTAATAAGACGGTCAAAACATGGCCAACCAATTACTTTTTGTGTCCTTGTTGTTTTTCTGTTACTTTCTTTTTTATTTCTTAGCATATTCATTAAAATGAAGTTTTAGATTAAAAAAATCTAAAACAATAAGGATCAAAAGTGTATAATTTAAAACTCCATAGATGAAATTGAGTTTTTTTGCACTTTTTGTAAGAACAATTATGTTTATATCGATGTTAATTTTGATCATTGTTTTTTTAATATTTTTTACAAAAAAAAAAAAAGTTAAATTGCATTATGTGAAATGGATTTTAACATTATAAAATTCTTTGATATATGCGAAGGAATATAAATAGAAATAAATAAAAACATAAATTCATGAGTAAATGTGTGTGTGTGTGTAAAAGACCATAAACATGGGTGAACAGGTTAATGTGTCATGCACAGCAAAAGTCCATTTTCTTTTACCTCACAGTGCTAATGTTAATAATAAACAATGCTAGCTGTAGATGAGTGGTGTCCCTTCGGAACAGGCAATTCATGTAGGTAGGAGGTGGGCGTGGTGCTGTGTAAGTTGGCATATGACAACAATATGCCTACAGCTAGAATAATGAATTCTTTTATGGAAAAGAAATATAATTACATAGGAAACAGAAAGATTAGACTTTGCAATTGTTTGGTTGGAGCTGTTGTCTTGATGGTTGGATGACTGATTAAGAGGAATTGCAAGTTTTGCAAGCTACGTTCTCCTGTTAGTTGAGGAAAGGGAAACGAAATGCATGGTGTGCCACACGGATCATGACCAATCATGCTGTCTGTCGCCCTTATGATGAACCTGCTTGCATTGCATAATAAATTTTCTGATCGATACTTACTGCTAGTTCCGTATCGAGCTAAAGTTTCCCTGTAGAGCTAAACTTTAAAACCGAAGAGATTACGGCACTGATTTTGTCAACGTTATAGCCATCGTCGAGAATGATGCGTTGCATTGCAGCCTTTAGCTCTGCATTTTTTAGACCCTCTAATTTTGAAGTTCATTAGTGGGTTTCGAAGCATAAATATGCAGAAAAGGGCCCAATTACACGTTCATCAAATGCACTTTGGATCCCCAAAAAGAACCTAAATCCAAAACTCCTGCTTCAAATCAAAAGGGTGCTCTAAAAAAAAAAGAAGAAGAAAAAAAGGCACGTACCCTAGTGCAAGCTTGGTACCTTACTGAAGGACTTGGACAAAACCTCTCGTTGTTAATGATCAGATGGAGAATGAATCTTTGCTGTTTTCACTTCCAGAAACCTCGTCACCAACAGCATTGGTACCTATCTTTGAAACCCTTCACTTTCCAAAACCCATATCTCTATTTCACTAAATTTATCAATACCTCTATTGAATTTAGCCAAAACCTAAAACCCACTACTACTCCCTCGAACTTGACAACTCGAAAGACCAATTTTTACTCTACACCCACCATAATATCATGCTCAAAGCTCCTTTATAAATGCACTGCCTCGAAATCCTTAACTCCAGGCATGGAAATACATGCCCGTGTAATCAAATTTGGTTTATCTCAGGACCCAAAAATAAGGAACTATTTGGTTAACCTCTACTCAAAATGCCAACTTTTTGGGTATGCAAGGAAACTGCTTGATAAAAGTACTGAACCAGACTTGGTTTCTTGGTCTGCTTTGATTTCTGGATATTCACAGAATGGATTTTGTCAAGAAGCAGTTTTGGCCTTCTATGAGATGCATTTGTTAGGTATCAAGTGCAATGAGTTTGCTTTTCCAAGTGTACTCAAGGCTTGTACAGTCACTAAGGATTTAGTGTTAGGAAAGCAAGTTCATGGGATTGTGGTGGTTACAGGGTTTGATAGTGATGAGTTTGTTGCAAACAGTTTGGTTATTTTGTATGCCAAATGCGGAGGATTCGGGGATGCGAGGAGTCTTTTTGACGCGATTCCTGATCGAAGTGTTGTTTCATGGA
Source organism: Populus deltoides (assembly GCA_015852605.2). Classification (NCBI taxonomy): domain Eukaryota; kingdom Viridiplantae; phylum Streptophyta; class Magnoliopsida; order Malpighiales; family Salicaceae; genus Populus; species Populus deltoides. Next base: position 19,814,105 of record CM027573.2, read on the forward strand.
ACGCTCTGTTTTCTTGTTATGTCTACAGTGATATGCATGGAGAAGCAGTTAGTTTGTTTCATGATATGGTTTTGAGTGGAATAAGTCCTAATGAGTTTAGTTTATCTAGTATGATAAATGTGTGCACAGGTTTGGAGGATAGTGTTCAGGGAAGAAAAATTCATGGGTATTTGATAAAGCTTGGCTATGATTCTGATCCGTTCTCAGCGAATGCTCTTGTTGACATGTATGCAAAAATGGGGATTCTTGAAGATGCTAGTAGTGTTTTTGATGAAATTGCAAAACCTGATATTGTTTCTTGGAATGCTATTATTGCTGGTTGTGTTCTTCATGAGTACCATCATCGGGCTTTAGAATTGTTGAGGGAAATGAGTAAGTCTGGGATGTGTCCAAATATGTTTACCTTATCAAGTGCTCTAAAAGCTTGTGCTGGAATGGCCCTAAGAGAATTGGGAAGACAGTTGCACTCTAGCTTGATAAAGATGGATATGGGATCGGATTCTTTTCTGGGTGTTGGACTAATAGATATGTATTCCAAGTGCAACTCAATGGATGATGGTAGGTTGGTTTTTAAGTTAATGCCAGAGAGAGACATGATTGCATGGAATGCTGTTATCTCAGGACATTCACAAAATGAGGAAGATGAAGAAGCTGCATCTCTTTTTCCTTTGATGCACACGGAGGGAATAGGATTCAACCAGACAACTTTATCAACAGTTCTTAAATCTATAGCTGCCTTGCAGGCTAACTATATGTGCAGGCAAATTCATGCACTTTCCTTGAAATCAGGGTTTGAATTTGACAATTATGTTGTGAATAGCCTTATCGATACCTATGGAAAATGTGGCCACGTAGAAGATGCAACAAGAGTATTCGAAGAAAGCCCAACTGTAGATTTGGTGTTATTCACCTCTCTTGTAACAGCTTATGCTCAAGACGGACAGGGTGAAGAGGCTCTAAGGCTCTATTTGGAAATGCAAGATAGGGGAATCAAGCCCGATTCATTTGTTTGTAGTTCTCTCCTGAATGCATGTGCAAGTTTATCAGCATATGAACAAGGGAAACAAGTTCATGTTCACATCTTAAAGTTTGGATTCATGTCAGACATTTTTGCTGGAAATTCTCTTGTTAACATGTATGCCAAATGTGGAAGCATAGAAGACGCAAGTTGTGCGTTCTCTAGAATACCTGTGAGAGGGATAGTCTCATGGTCTGCTATGATCGGAGGACTTGCTCAACATGGGTATGGGAAAGAGGCCCTCCAGCTGTTCAAGCAGATGCTTAAAGTCGGCGTTCCTCCTAATCATATAACACTAGTTAGCGTTCTTTGTGCATGCAATCATGCAGGTTTGGTTGCCGAAGCCAAACATTATTTCAATTCAATGAAAATTTTGTTTGGTATTGAACCAATGCAAGAGCATTATGCTTGCATGATTGATCTCCTTGGCCGAGCAGGGAAATTAGAGGCGGCAATGGAACTTGTAAATAAAATGCCATTTCAAGCGAATGCCTTGGTGTGGGGTGCGCTTCTTGGTGCTGCAAGAATCCATAAGAATATTGATCTTGGAGAACAAGCTGCTGAGATGCTTCTTGCCTTGGAACCTGAGAAGTCAGGCACCCATGTTCTTCTTGCAAACATTTACGCATCGGTTGGCATGTGGGATAAAGTAGCACGCGTAAGAAGACTTATGAAAGACGGCAAGGTGAAGAAGGAGCCTGGAATGAGTTGGCTTGAGGTGAAAGACAAGGTATACACCTTCATTGTAGGAGACAGAAGCCATTCCAGAAGTACAGAAATATATGCAAAGCTTGATGAACTGAGTGACCTTTTGAAGAAAGCTGGATATGTTCCTATGGTTGAGGTTGACCTCCATGACGTTGAACGAAGTGAAAAGGAGCAGCTTCTATACCACCACAGCGAGAAACTAGCAGTGGCTTTTGGTTTAATTGCTACCCCACCAGGTGCTCCAATTAGAGTGAAAAAGAATCTTCGAATTTGTTTTGACTGCCATACTGTGCTCAAGTTCATTTCTAAAATAGTCTCCAGGGAGATAATTGTCAGAGATACCAACAGATTCCACCATTTTAGAGATGGTTCGTGTTCTTGCGGGGATTATTGGTAACATTCAAGGATTAGTGTTGTTATTCGTTGTACTAACTGTGTACAAACTCCTGTAACATTTTGCAAACATTCTTTTTCAAGTAAGGGCATGTTAAGATCTGTTGTAAACCCTCATTTTTTTCTACCTCTTTTTACTTGACTAATCGAAACATTAATGTTATTCAAATGCAACAATAAATAAAATTTCATAGTTTCAGATTGTTACTTTCTTACTCTTCAATCCCACATTTGTGAGAAATCGACTTTCCTTGGCTGTCTGTCAACCATCAATGCATTGTAGCTTCTACTTTGAGAACTTGTTTGTGCTTCTGAGCTGATGAAAATAGTGTTTATAAATTGGATGTGTTAAAAAGCAGAATTTACAATTTCAGATCCTACTTGTACAGAAGAGAAGGCACAAGAAAGTGATAATTTTTTTCATAATTAAACTGGGAAAACCACTTTAATTAGTAAAAATTCAATCATTTAAAAATTATACTTCGATATCATAACAATTCAATGTTGTGTTGCTGTTGATTCACATAAGCTTCCAAGTCCCTACATCTCCCTGTCTCAACATACTTCCATTCTTTCTGGCATGTTGTTATTATGAATTTCATCATGTTTCAATATTTTTTTTATATATTTTCTGATAATCAGACAGCAAAGTCCCCTTAGAACCAAATGCCAACCGCCAAGCAGACCAAGAAAAAATTAGAAGTTATTTTGCTATCCTAGTTTTGGACCAATTGACATTTAATGAATCTGATTTCCTTCGGAATAGTATTTTAAGAAAATTACGTTGTTATCATTTACAGTTACAACTGTACGAATGAACACATTCGTTCCCTTCTGCATGTTCTTACATGAACATCATCGACTCCTCCGACATCATGGCTAACAATGAATACTTGACTTTAATTGAGATTCTACCACCGTCCACACAGAGCTTAGCTCCAGTGATCACCCAATATCCAGGCGGGTCCTCTGGACCCCTCACCATTTCCTTTGTGTCCACGAAGTTCGACATTTTCGGTGCTCTAGATGGTAAAGGGGGGCCTCCAGGAAAAACTGCAGAATTTAAGTCCACTTTCACTGGCTTCTCAGGTGGATTCAATCCTGCACTGAACCTTGTGCTAATCAACATCGAGAAGACCCCTGATTTTCGTGACAAGGTTGAAGGTCCATCCCATTCTGACCTGCGGAGTCTTGCAGATGCCACCATTGAGAATCCAAGCCTCAGGAACAGAACTTTCTTCATACCAACAACCTTAACCTCAAACCAGGCTTTTGTTACAATAGAAGCAGAGTCATCGATGCGGGCATCATTGTACTCCACTGGAGCAGTGCAGACATGTGAGAATATGCTCCAATTAACTGGTTCAAAGTAGCCTCGTTCTACAGGTTCATGAGTAGGCTCTTGCCTAAGATCATCTGAGAGTTGGACCGTATTGGGAAGAGAGGAAAGATGCTGGAGATGGATGGCCAAATGGTCACTTCTCTTACCCTCCAAATATAACCGGATTCCTGTTACTGGCCGATTTCCAGAATCAACCTGCAATGCATGGATTTAGAATCTTTAAGAACAGTAAAACTACAATGATGATTATCTGCTAAATTCTGGAAAAGCATAGTCACACTCTGGTGATTAATTATATTATGCTGACTATGGACATATACTAATGATGATTATCTTATCTGGTTTTTAAGAAAGGACACCTAGGCTTATAAGTTACACCTTTATGGATCCAGGTACAGGTGTCAGCAGCAGTCACATGCCATTTTAAGATCTTGGAATCAATGCTATGAGTAATTCTAACGAGCTGCAGTTCAAGAAATCACCTGTGTGGTATTGACATAAAGCTTAGGGCCCATGATGGTGAACCTAAGCGATGGAGTTGCTTGTTTTCTGCGCTTGAGAGTAAGAGGCAGATCACCATATATTGGAGCCCATTGCCGAGGCAACTGAAATTCTAAAAACTGGTGGAGTTCCTCTATTGGAGGTTTGTCTGCATGATTGATGATGAAACATAAGCACAGGTGCCAAAACTAACGGAGACATGAAGGATATGATGAAATTCAAGGGAAATAATTTCTCAAACATAAATGAAGGAAATTCAAGTGTGATCATTATCAAATATAAATGAACTGGATGCATCCAAACGATGATGATCACCGAGCATCAAATCTACTAAATGTATGCATGCATTGATCTCCACGACATCTGCAATAGTTCACAAACCAATTGCATATCCTCTGACATCCAGTTGAATCTATGCAAGGAGTGATCAGGAAATGGTTACCACACAAACAAAAAGTCAACCAAGCACAAAACTGCAATTAGGCTAAATGTGCCAATCAGATTCAAACTCAAAAGTGTGGCTAGAAAACATGCAAAGTTTTGTGTCAAAGCCCTGATGTCATGGAATGCAGTTTACTTGTTTTTTAAACTCCTACATATTCATTGAATGAAGGGTTGCAGCATGCTCGAAACATTAATGCCATGGAGAGACCAAAATATAGAGGAGAGGTAGGCACACACATCGAAGGTAGAGATTCACTGCATGGCTTAAAAATCCACTGCCTCGAATACCACTCAAAAGAGAAGTTATAGGCACAAAGGACATTGAAATAACATTTGGCGACTGTGATATAGTTGAAAGCCATTGGTTATGGCTTTGGCCAACATCCACACCTCCCCTTCGGATACAAATGCTCGTTATATGCTGCATAAGAATTAAATTCATCAAATAAATATCTTGACCTGTTCGGGGCAGGTTGCCTCAAACATCTGTTACAGCATATACCAAGAAGCTCACCTCATTCTTTATGGAAGTAATGACAGGTAGCCTAATCGAATGGGCAAATACTCCATGGAAATCCCAATGCATAATGTGTTCATCCTGAAACGGTAAACATGAATCCCTTATTGAAAAAAGTTAATCACCATCATGTCTTCTTATATATTACAAGCCCCGTGATAATTACTGGCAATTTGAAAGAAAAAATCATTCAGTCATTTCTCACCCTTGGAATTGTGATGCACCATGCATTGTATATCCTCTCTAATAAGTTTTTAGAGGGAGACCACAACAATGATGGGTTTGTGAGATTTAATGTACCTTTGGTTTTCCTGATAATTCAGCAGGGTTTGCATCTCCTGAAAACCTCTTATCAGCATATTCCCTTAACAATTTCTGCACTTCAGGGGGCTCAAGATTTGATTTTTGCAGCTGCTTTATGTGTATCACATCTTTACCTCCCATCTTTACCCCAACAACAATATGAGTACCATATTTCTCAATGAACCTGGAAAATCATGTTATTCAAGAACAACATTAATTCAATCTCAATAAGTTGATTGAGGTTTCATTTCATCAAAATCACAGGTTTTATTTTTGTATTATTAAAATCAAACATGGCAAATTGAAGCAAATTGCTTCCACCTCAGGATATGTCTATATCGTAAAAAGTTTCCTATTCAATAATCTCTTCTACTTGAATATCGTCATGTATCTAATGTTTGAGTCTTCTAAACCTATCATCTAATTTTAAACATCAAAATGAGCTATTTTTGGGAGCTAAAATAGATTCTACAGAAGGAAAAAAAATTGCCATGTTGGACGTGCTGGTTAAATTGAAATCTAGTATAGTACTACTCTTTAAGTTGTATTTTAATATGAACCATCTACTTCCCTGTAACCCTTGTTTTATTCATAACAAGAAAAAAGTCGAGTCAAAATCATTTTTCTGCAGGTTATTCCAATTAATAAGTAGAGCAGTCTAAAACAAGTTGATCAGCTTTGAGTTTAAAAGAACATACTCAGCCAGGGCAACAGGATCCCATGTTGCAGGCACTTCATTCTTCACCTCTTCAGACAACGTTATATGGGACCTTTCCAACTCAACATTATATAGTGTTATGAACCAACCATCAAAGGCAAGATTTTTTGCAGAAGCCGCATCCTTCTGCCAACAACCCCTCAAGTCAAACATGGCATTGAACAGTCCCGAGGGAATTTTACCTGATAAACACATTTCCTGATTGAATTTCTCCGACATCTACAATGAAATTAACAAAACACAAAATTAGAATCACTCTAAAGATTACTCCAGACATTGTTTTGATCAAACTCGTAAAATTTGGAATAAAGGGTAGTCTCTTATCAATCCAAATTCAGTCACTGTCCTAATTTAGCACCATTGATCTAATGGTCGGCACTCAGCACACACCAAATAGTAGAAAAAGAACAAGAAAAAAGCAACCGTTCCATTCTTGAGAAAACAATTGCCATATATATGTTTCCAATTTCATCTAAATATATGTTCCCAAATCACACAAAATCTTTAATATCCGAATTAATGGCATACCTGATTGAAAGAGAGAACATCAGAGAGAAACCTAGTCCGCTCCCCTTTATCACACTTGATACCATTAGGCACGTTCTGAACAATAACCCCACCAGGAACAAAAAGCTCTTGGTTTCGAGCCAGGTCTAGCTCGATCAATCTCGACCCAAAAGGACCTGGCTTGCAAGATGATAATCGAATATCTTTAGTCAAATCATATCCAAATCCAATCACAGACACCGCCTTCTCCGCTGCTGATTGAGCATCAAGCCGATTATTTTCCATCAAAATAGTCCAATTAGATAGCTTTGTCGAGTGAAAAAACTGACTTGTGGGGTTTTAGGACGTAGTATTGGAGTAGTTGGAGAGGGTTTTTGGAGTTGAATACCGATCATTGAATTGGTCTTTGATTTGTTTTTCTTTCTCTGCTGGTAAGCATTTAAAAACGTCACTCTTCTTGGAGAGCGACTAGAGGTGAAGTGAGGGTTCAAGGCAGTTGATTTTTGAAATTTTAACCGGTAAATTACATTTTAGTCCTTATAAATTCATAAGTATTCTATTTCTACTCCTGTATTTAATAGTCTTAAATTTCATCGTACTAGTTTCCAAGAGGTTCCAAAGTTGGTCTTAACCATTAAATAATCTACCTTTAAACTTGTTTTCTTTTAGGTTTTTTATTCAGATTCTTAAGTGTTTTAGTCGGATACTGCAATATATATGAGATAAAAATTTAAAAAAAAAATTGAAAAGGCTACTGTATTTGGTAGAAAAGGCAAAATTAAAATTTAAAATATATAGAAATATAGATCAGAGATAGGGTAATAAGGGAAAAATTTAAACTATGAGGTTGAAGTGGAACATTGATGGATAATATTCAGGGCAAGACTGTAGTTTACCCTTTGGTTTTTGACTTTGACTAATGGGAACACGCGGCAAAAGGGCGGCCATTCCTTTCTTGACACGTGGCGTGATTTTATTGAAGGCGCCAAAGAATGGGACCAATGAGACTGCCGGTTGATTTTAACGTGGAACGACGTCTTCTTACGTGGACTCTCCAAAAGACATTTACTTCTAACGATAATTGTGTGTCTGTATACTTATCGTTAGAAGTACATGTCTTTTGGAGAATGCAAAAGCGTAGCCACATCATATTACTATTTATTATAATAATATTTTGTGTTTTTTTTTTTAATTCATTATTCAAACACCTTTTTTTAAAAACAAACTAGAGTACCCTTAGCTTTTAACCAAAAACAATATTCATTGTAGAATTCAGTTTTTTTTTTTTTTAAATAACAGCTTTATCTTCTTTTTTTTTAATAAATTACACGTACCAAAGACACTAATATAATAATGTTTTACATAAATTTATTTCAGTGTGTGTGTGTGTATACACAGTCGAAAAAACGTGTCTATATATATATATATATTATTCTATTTAATTTTTTTTAATTTAAGAATTATTGTGATTAAATATATATTCACATTCTACGTAGTTTAAGAAGTCATATATTATTTAATATGAATGAAATAAAAACACCTGTTTAAGTATTTTTAGTACAATCCATGTTAATCATTTTATGTCGTAAAAGCTAAGCAATAAAATTTAATCAAACATTATTCGGTTGCTTTTAATCCATCGAACGATGTAACATAACATAAAAATACCAAGAACAATTATAATCTATGTTTAGATTGAGTTCCTAATTAAAACATAATTCCTTAATTAGATTTATAAAGTATTAATTATTCTCAAAAACACCCTCTTCAATATCAATATCCATCAATACATTTCATCATAAATATTTAATCTTGATTTTTTTATATTTTTTTTATTTTATCTTAGAAGTTAATTAGGGTATGTTTTGTTTTTTTTTAAATATAAATTCTTGTTCTTTTAATTTTTGTTTTTAACTACAATCTAAAATTCTACTTCACATCTTTAATATATCACTAAAATATACTTAGTATATTTGATAACATGCATACGAAGAGAAAAAAATTTTGACATATAAAAACATGATAATATAAGTGGGAAGGATTGGATTGCAAAGAAATAAAATTTGATAATAAAAATATTTTTAAAAAATATTCATATGAACAGTGTAATCCACTGCAAAGTGAATTACACTGTTCCTTTTCCCTAATTCTTTTAGCTTATAAGATAATGTATTATTCTTTGGATTGATTTTTTTTTTTGGATAAATTATATTTTACATACTATAATTTAGTCTCTTTTTTTTTCACTTTGCATTTTTTAAAGAAATTATAGTTTTACATCTTAAATCAATCTAAATTTTCAAATTAGACAAAATAACTAAATTACCCTAATTAATATATATTTTATCTAAAATTGAACCAAATAACATATCAGCTATTCTCTCTCTTCAAATCACAATATATCGTTTTCTGACAACCATCATCTCTTCTTTGTCCCATTAATTTGCACACAATCGAATACAAAATCTATTGATTTTTTGCACGATATTATTTTTGGCCATTGGATTTCAAGGTTCTAGTGCCTTTCGCTCAAATTTTTAATTATTAAATATCTTTTGTTTTTTCAAATCCTAAAAAACACCTAAAATATTGATTTTCAAAACCTGTTTTCCCTTCAAGAGCTTCAAGAATTAATCTATTGATTAACGTATTGTGATAATCTACTGATTATTAGATATGTTGATGGCTATATGAAGAAGCCAAGGAAGTTTCAATGCATGCGGATTGCAAGACTTTTGATTTGATTTATTTTTTCCGTGAGATGCTCTCCTTTTTTTTCTTTTTTTTTATTTGCACCGTTGTTTTACTAAGATAGAGGAGTCTCAACTCCTTTATATAGGTTAATTTGTGTATTTCAATCATGTTGGCAACGGGAAATTATTCTTTGTAAATTTTTATTATTATTATTAATATGGATTTTCGACCAACTCGTATGTATTTTGATTAATTTTATAAGTTTTAAAATTAACGAACATATAAATTTTTAGTTTATCCACTTAACTTAGATTTTGTTTTTACTTGTCAGTATGGATAGGAGGCATGGAAATTGTGATTAATTTGGACTTCCTCAAATTTTAAAACTTGGAGTCAATTTTTCTTCCCACATCACTCCTCATCACGACAGTGCCAGGACTGTTCCATTGCCTTTATGGTGTTCATATTTGATGGGAAATAATTATGCTTGTCTGAATATTTCTGCCAATGCTTTTGACATTTGGTTGCAGAAAAGCACATAAAGCCCAAAGTTGTGTTTTTATATGCTTGTTACTTTTCAAGTGTTGAAAGAGTTGTTTGATTTATATCAGGAGGAACAATCAAGAGATGGTACAATCAGCTCCTTCATTCGTGCATCTTTCCTCATTGGAAGATAATGGCTCCAATTATTTCTTGCGGGCTTGCTGAAGATTGAAAAGGAAAAGGAAAAGGAAACGAAAGAAAAATAAGTTATCCATGGTGGGTAGGTTTTTTTCTAATTCAATATTAAAGTTGTGATATAAAAGCTTTTTAGTCTTTTAAATACCATATAATATAATAGCAATGATATAAATAATTTGATTTTTTATTGACTTTTGTTTTTGGAGAACCTGAGAATATAAAGTGTTATATATTAAGACATGCATATACTAAAGTAAAGAATCAATTCTGCAATAAAACACAGCCAAAGATTAAGCACAAATCCAACAAGAACAATATCCATCCAATCAATATTCAAACCAGCCAAGAATCATGCAAATGATGACTCGATCAAATCTCCAGTAGATAACAATTAAAGATGAAGATAATATCCATAGTTGTATTCCATATTGTTTTATTATATTTTAAAATTCCATAATGTATACCATAAGTAAATTATAGATTTAGCAAATTAATCTATAAATAGTAATGCTTCGTGCGCTATTTTTAAAATATTTATTATCGTTTATGGTATCAGACCATAGTTGATCCTTCTCTCTTATATTTTTTTTCTTTTAATTCTGCAATTTATTCTCTCGTGCATAACTCTCCCTCCTTCTCCTCCTCTTTCTCTTTCCTTCCCAGCATTAATCTTTCTAAAATTCAACTTGCCAAAGACAACTTCTCTCTTAAAAAACCTCTTGTATTCTTTATCTTTGTGCCACTGCTTATTTAGATTATGTTAAAGGTCATATTCCTTTATATATTATTTTTTTTTGGATTCGAGGAAAGTCACAAAACCGACGAGCTCGGCAAATCTCAAACCCTTTGTCATCACGCTACACCCCTTAGGAACCATATTCCTTTATATTCTAAAACATTTCTCACAACATCAAAAAACTTTTCTGAATTCTCTCCTAATCTTGTCTATTTTCAATGGCTTGCCACTAATCAACACATCCTCGACACTCTTATTTCTACCCTTTATAAATCCATCACCCCTATAATTATTGATATCTATTCATCCCATGTCTTATGAAATTCAATTTAATAAAAGATTTGTCACACACTCACAAACATGAACTATTCAACTTTGTCTTTAACTAAATACATTTGAAAAAGATAGACAATCCATCTTTAGATATTATCAAAAGACCAAAACTCTCACTCATATTCTCAATATCATTAGCCTAAACCTCCATGAATATAAAATTATCTCATATATACTTGTTGGCTTTCCATCTGATTATGCTCTTCTTGTTACCTTATTTACTCGTTTTTAACCTATTATTTTAGATGTCTATGTGACTTCTTTTTTATACATGAATTATGGATTGAATAACAAGTCAATCATGTCAATCTTATACATTCTTATGTCAACTTCATAAATCGACAACCTAAATCTACTCATCGTGGAACTATTTTTGATCGTGGCAACTATTATGCCTTTTATGGTTGATCATGTTATCATGGTCATTCCTTACCAACTAATTCTATAAATACTTCCTTCCATTTCTACTTACCATGAATTTTTTTTTGTCAAATTTACTTAAAAACTAGTCATACTACACTTAAATGTTGGCATTGCTTTGACCAAACATTTTAACTTACAACTCTTTCATAAGCATATCTCACCACAACTAACACCATCATCATTTGCCTTCTCTTTTGTTAACTCTCATGGGTTTCCTAACATTGGTTCCAATCATCATATCTCATTTGATTTTAATCATCTTAACCTCCAAGCTATTCCAAATGATGGTCATAATAATGTTCAAATGGGCAATAATGGTAAAAGTTTGTATATCCATCTATTAGATCTTTTATTATTTATTCCCCACTAAACAATTATTTCTTCATAATATTTTTCGTGTTCCAACTATAAATAAAAATATTTTCTTTGTTTATCAATTTGTTAAAGATAATCGTGTATATTTTGAACTGCACCTTTTATTTTTTTATGCCAATGATCAGTATTTGGGACTCACCCTTCTCAAAATCAATATTAAACATGGTCTTTATCATCTTCATAATCTTTTAAAAATTACCAAACATCTCACTGCCTTTCTTAGTATAAATGTATCACTCACTCAATTGCATGCTTTTCTTAGGCACCTCTCCTTAAGAATGGTCAAAGAAATAATTTGGACATAATTTGCTAGTTATATCTTAGACCTCTATTACTGTTTATAATGCTTGCCAACTTGGTAAGGGTCATTGTCTTCCATTTAAATCATCATCAAGTGTCTCTAAAAAATCATTTTGATTTAATTTTTACTTATGTATGGGGTCTTGCTCCTCAATTATCAATTAATGGATTTTGTTATTATATCATTTTTATTGATGATTTCTCCAGGTTTATTTGGTTATTTCCTATCAAATCCAAGTTTGATATTTTATCAACATTCCTCTACTTTAAATGTCATATTAAAAATCACTTTAATCATAAAATAAAGGCTATTCAATTAGATTATGATGGTAATATCATTGTCTTCACACTCATCTAAAAATTCATGATATTACTCATTGCATAACTTTCCCTTATATTCACTAACAAAATAGCTCTATTGAATGTAAACACCGCCACATTGTTGAAACTAGTCTTGCTATTATTCTTAATGGTTCTATCCCACAAACATATTGGGATGGAGTTTTTCTCATATATACCTATATTATCAATTGTTTTCCCTCTCATGTCACCTCTCATATTTTTCATGATGAACTCTTATATCATCGCACTTCTAATTATCAATTTTTAAAAATATTTGGATGTGCATGTTGGTCATATCTTTGTCCCTACAATCGTCACAAACTTGATTTACATTCATCTCTCTATATATATTCCTTGGTTATAACTCTTATCATAAATGTTATAAATGTCTTTATCAATCCATTGGTTGTATTTTTGTCTCATGTCATATCATTTTTTTATGAAAATCAATTCTCATTTATTAATCCCTCAAATGTTCAAGCTCTAACATCTAACCAGGCTTCATTGTATCATGTCCCTCACCCTTTACTCTCGCATGCTTCTTTTGTTTCATGGGTACACACTCAAAAGAGTCCTCATTGCTTATCACCATCTTGCACCGAGCCTTAATCTTTATCACTATTTATTGCAGAAAACACTAACGACTCTCTACAATCATATCCAATCTTACCTCCCTCTATATCAATATCGTATAGGTATAATTACATCTGTCTATTTCCAAGTCATCCAATGACAACAAGGTCTCATAATAATATCTTCAAACCTAAACAACTCTTTTTTATATATGATAGCTCTAACCAAACATGCTCTACTCATTGTTACTGCAACTCAAATTAATTACCAAGTTGTTTTATTATTTCTTTCGAAGAACATCTAAAATGGCACAGTGTTATGGCTGATAAAGTTTTTGTTCTTATGCATAATTTAACTTGGATATTGCTTCCTCACAAACCTCATATGAATATTATCAGTTGCAAATGGATTTTTCATATTAAACATTATATTGATGATATTATTGAGCATTACAAAGCTTGTTTTGTTGTAAAAAGCTTTCATCAATAACAAAATATTGATTATGATAACACTTTCAGTCATGTAATCAAACCAGTTACCATCTAAACTATTCTCTCTCATGTAGTCCAAGCTCAATACCTTATACATCAACTCAACATTAAAAATGCATTTCTATATAGTGTTCTCAACGAGGGTGTTTACAAGACTTTACCACCTAACATCTCTTATCCTCAACTCCCTAATCATATTTTTCATTTTATATACAGTATTATACAACCTCAAACAAGCACCGCATGCATGTTTTTCTAGGCTTAGCTTCAAGTTTCTCTCCCTTGGACTTATTGGCTCCATTAATGACTTATCTCTCTTTATTCTCAAATCTACTTACATCAATCTCTTTGTCTTAATTTATATGGATGGTATTTTTATTACTGGTCTAAATATTCTTTATATCCAAACCCTTATCACCCAACTTCACTTAAAAAAATACCCTAAAAGATCTTGGTCGATTGAGTTTTTTCATAGGCATTGAGTCAGTCCCAAACTCTTTCCATGGTATCATTCTAAATCAATGCCACTGCATTACTGGCCTTCTTTATAAAACTAATATGTACAATGCCAAACTGGTCTCATCCTATAGCCTCTTTCATAAAATTATCATAATTCAAGGATGCTTCATTTTTATCCACAGTTGTACTCCATGCAATGTTATTGTTTTTTTAAATTTGAAAATGTATACCACAGCTTATAGATTTAACAAATCAATCTATAAATAGTAATGTTTCATGCATGTAAAAGGTATTGAAGCTATTTTCAAAATATTGATTATCATTTATTGTCAAATTATTAATAGTATAATTTCTAGAAAAAAAATAGAAGCAAAGTGAAAACAAATAAACTAAGAATGCTACGTGTAATTATCCCTCTTTTTTTTCTCTAAAAAGGGGTGGGGTTTTTTCTTCCTAGCACTCCAAGTGATATTTAATTGTAGGACTTAATTTATGCCTGTCATATTTATCAACTCAATTTTCTTCTTAATCACCTGATTTATCTTTCTCGAGGTAACGAAACTCTTAATGTCTCTTCAAGTGCTTGAGACAACGAATTAGCTACAAAAGGATTTGGGGTGAAGGTCGGGCCATCTAAATGGAACTTTGGATTTCAATGGCCCGATCGAGCTGGCCCTAAAATGGCTAATCCATAACTCGCTTTCCTGTCAATGGCAGCCGGAACTTGATGAAACTAGAGAAGCAAAGCAAAACCATGCATGGCATAAAATAATTGGAGGCAACCTTATGATTTCAACTTCACTTCTGTATGAAGAAAATCGAGATCAAAATGTCAGACTTGGCAATTTCTTAGAAAGTATTACAAGCATTAGATGATATAATTTATTCCAAAACAACACGGCTTAAGTCACTAATTATTAAAGTCTATACCATAAATTTGAGCGAGAATTGACCCAACATAAATAAAAACTACTTATACCTATTCAACAAACGAAAAGAATTTCAACTTTTTACAATTTCTTACTTCTCGAAAAATGAGAATGGCAGCTGTGATGTTTGACTGAAAAAGAGAAGATTAAGTTACCATATCCTTCAGGAAAACTATGTCATATAGTAAGTAATTTCATGGTGTTAAAGAGTAATTAGTAATATTTTGTTAATTACTATATGGGATTTATTTTTAAAAAATAGAAAGATATAAGTAGAAGATAAAAATTCGAGGTGGAGATATTCTTGTTATTTTTGATAGGTCATGAATTTTATAATTTTTCTTCTCTTTATGTTTGTATTTTTTTCAAAGTGAGCTCTAAAAAATAACTAATAAAATACAATTAGTTATTCTCTCTGAGTATTATAAAATTTTTTATTATATATTGGGATAAGAAAGTTTTAAAGTAAGATGTTGGATTTGAATAAAAAAACATATATTCACATTCCTACTGAAAAAATTAACCACACATCATTCGAGAATGAAACTTAAGTGGTGAAAATAATGTGTTTTCTTCTAGGATTACACGAAAAATACAAAAAAAAAAAAACTTTGAATTTCATTATGCCACCTACATCATCGTAGTAAAGTCATCAATAAAAATAACAAATCAATGTCATCCACTTAGAAAGTTTAGATAGACCCAATACATCAAAATGTATTATATGCGAGCTTTTATTCAAACTTAATTGATATAAAGCATGATGGCTATTTGATGGTTCATGAACATCAAATTGAAAACTAGAAACATCATTTTTAAAAAAATAAATTCAAAATTGATTTTTTACATAACTAAAGAAAGCATGTCCTAAACCTTGATGCCACAACCAGGTTTCAGTTGTTTTCTTCTTCTTTTTAGAGCAATCCATTGTTAAAAATTGTCATATTAACATTAAGTCGAAGTAATACAATTTTTTTCGCTTCATACAATATCCAATTGTTAATTTGTTTAGTTTGGATGTCCTTAAATACACAAAAATCAAGCTAGAAAATTATCATATAAGATAAACCTTAGGTTATTTGAGAAATTATAATATAATGGCGAAACAACTAGAATGGAATATAAATTTAAAATGTCAATAAGGGTTAAAAATCATCCATTGATAACTAGAGTTGAAGTACCCATTGTAGTAGAAACAAATTTATACATATGAGAACAAATTATTTAGAGGTGAGACATATCTAGAATCAAATGTCATGTGATTTATAACACAAGAATCAAATATTCATATACTATTGTGTAGAAATATTTAAAACCCCACTATCATTATCTACGACTACTACCAATGCTAGGGTTTTTTCAATAACATTATATTCTCTGTTTTTATCTCAATAGTTGTTGCAGTGGAGGTCTTCTTGAAATTCTTCTTCCATGAATCACGAGTATGATCCCGTCATTCGAGATATCTCATAAGTTCATAACACTGACTTTTGGTATTGTTAGTCTGATTAACCATTCTTGTTTCTAGGCTGGTGTGGCCTAGTCTTGTCCTGATGTTCTTAATTAAGCCATGAAAGCAGAAGCATCAGAGTTTTCAAAGCCCCTTCAAAGTTTTATGATGCCTCTCGTCAAACCAAAACGTAGCATTCTTCAAAGTCCAGAATCTTTTACGTAAAATCTTTCCACGAACTTGTTCAAAGTCATTATACAATCCAGCAAGAAAAATATGTATATCCTTAGCCATTCGATGGAATTCTATTACGTCTCAATGTCATTAGTATCTTTCAAGACAATATATTCTGTCATAGTGGTCTTACTTCAAAAAAAACCTTTTTTAATTTCTATAATAATAGAAAGTTGTTAATAATTCACTACAAGATTTAATAGTTTTACCGATGGAAATTTTCGTCGGCGTAAGACACAAATATATTCCGTCAGTAATTAATTTACCAACGAAATCACCGACAGAAATGTTCCGTCGGTGAATCTTTCATCGTTAATTTTTTTTTTCCGTCGGTAAACCTAATGGTAATAAAAAAAATTTATTACCGACGGATTTACTGACAGAAAAGACGCGTCGGTAATAATATCTTTTATTACCAACAGATTTACCGACGGCCTTATCGACAGAAATTCCGTCGGCAATTATTTAAAAATATTTTTAAAAAATTATTTTATAAAATTATAAAATAATTAAATTAACATAAATCAATACTCTATAATATATAGTCAAAATGCTTGGAAAAAAGAATAAAAAATCAACTCAAACAAATTTGCAACAAATAAATAAAACTAAAAAATAAATTCAATTAAAAATTGATCTCATATGAAAAAAAAATCTCACAACAACATTTATACAATTATTAAGAACAAAACAATTAAAAATACAATGAAAAAAATCATGAAAAAAGAAGAAAAAAGAAAAATCTTACCTTAATGTAGTTGCAAGTGAAGCTAAGGAGAGAGAAAAATTCGTAAAGCATATTAATTAAAACAAAACTAAGAGGATAAAAGAAGAAAGAAGATGAAGACATACCCGAGCATGAAGGAAAAGAGAAGGAGATGAGGAGAGAAAAGAAGAGAAAGAAATAGATATTGATGTTTTTTACATATAGTGAAGAAGAAGAATAAGAAATGAGTCTATCTCTTGTGAAATAAGGGGATTCGGGCTTTTTATTCGGGCGCGTTAGCGATGGATTTACCGACGGATAATTGAATATTAATATTTTTTAAGTGTTTCGTCGGTAATTCCATTGGTAATATTTAATTTAAATTTTTGATTTCGTAAAAAGTTTTCAGAAACCGCCAACAATTACCGATGATTTTTCAATTCGTCGGTGATTTCGTCTGTAATATTTAAATGAAAATTTTAAATTAATTGAATTTTTTCAGAAAACCATCAAATAACACTGACGACTTTTCAATCCGTCGGTGATTTTGTCTGTAAAGAACAACAATTAACTGTGCAATTGGAAAGTGAACAGTTCTGAAGCTCTCTGGAAAATACCGACGGAAAATTCTGTCGGTGATTCCCTTTGTAATTGACATGATGAACAGTGTTCACAGTTTATTAATGAATTTACCGACGAAATTTATTCCATCGATAATTCCGTTGGTAAAAATGGCACATCATCATTTTTTTTTGCTTTGTTTTAATTTTTTTTCCCACGGTAACTCCCTCAGTATATAAAATTCCTCGAAAATTTACCGACAAAAATATTCACTCGATATTTCCGTTTGTATTTATCGATTTACTGGTAGTGATTAAACCATTCTAGATTTTGTGGGCAAGAAGCTTAAATATAGATAGCTTCATAAATTCTTGAATCATAAACATCAATAACCTTTTTAATTCTCATCATTAATTACTTGTTGTCTAAACTTGCAGGTGGCTTGATTTTGCCCCGAATATAAAAAGAGTTTTCCCCTTTTTAACAAAATATATTTTCTTCAATTAGGACCAAACATTAAAAATTGATTCAATAAGAATAATTCCTGCATTAAAAACATTGTTAGTTTGAACAATAATAATAACGAATTTTTTGCCGAATTATTCGAATTTTTTTTCATTCAATTTTCCCCTTATCTTTTAAAAGAAAACTACTGCTGTTGTGCTGTTTTCACTACTGTTTGCCGATGCTGTTACCGGCAAAGATTCAAAGAAAACTACTGCTGTTTTCACTAGAATTTTGCCAAGCTAAATGTTTATTTTTTATTTTTTTTTATATCAATGTCTTTGTCAGCGCTCGTTTGGGCCAGCACTCAGAATACCCTTTATTCTACCAAAAAAAAAGCTCCAAGTCCAATGCTCATAAACCAAAGTTGCTTGTGTTTTTTTTTTTTTTTTGTTAGATCACCGCCGGGGAGGGGGGTTTTAAAAAAAATCAATGATTTTAGTGGTTTTATATCGGAAAAAAATACTCTTCTTAATTATTTTTCTTATTTAGAGAATGAGAAAAAAAAAACAATAGATATATAATCAGAATCTAGTAATAAAACTAAATACTCAAATATGAAATTTTAACATTATTTAGTTTAGTTGCATTTAAAGAGTTACAGAAATCCAATATATGCTGCATTTGGCTGTCATAGAGTTACAGAAAGGTGTAAAACAAAAATTATCACACTCTCAAACATTGAAATACATGGATATCATTCATTCTATGTAGTAGAATTTCTTAATTACAGGAAATTGGGAAGAAAAAAACGTGGTGGTTAGACTTTAAAAAGGGAATCTTGTCCTAACTTTTTCAAGTTTATTTCGTGTTCAAGTTCGTAAGTTAGCACGTTGAGTAAAGGTTTTCCACTTCCGCTTCTTCCATGGAAGTTCTGCATGCAAAATGCTTTTGTTGACTCTGAGGGGGCAAGGCTATCATAGCAGCCTTGCTTTCCCTTTGAAATCTATTGGTTAATTGCCCCTCGAGATTAATAATTATCTGTAACTTTTATAATTATTGTAAATACATAATTAACATACATTAGGGTTCACATTCACATTAATCTCTATGTTTAACGTGAATAACGAGTTGATATAATAGTACGTGAGTTTCTCATAAAATGCTTATTCATGAGATTAATAGTTCAAATCCCACTTAATTACCACATCTTGTATATATTGCAAAATTATTGTTTGGTCAAAGATTTATTTTTAAACATGTGCGTTGTATGTGAATTACTCAAGTTTTACTAAACATTTTTATATTATAATTTTATATCCATGAATTATATTCAAGATATTAACAAGTATAATATCCATGGCTTACAATACTTTGAAAAAAAAATTAAAGTCTTTTATTTTTAATTAATATCTAGAAATGTTATGGACATGATAGAAGCCTTTTTTAAAATTATGGAGGGATTGACTAGCAATGTAGTCTTTTTTTTATTAAATAAAGTAAAATGAGGTTTTTCCACTATGGATTATGGATTGAGAGAAAAAAAAATTCTATGGTCGTGAGATATATACTTAAAATCAAATGTTTTTCTATGATGGATTTTGAAAAAAAATACATAGTGTTGAAAAAAAAGGTTTTTTTGTATGTGAAAAAAGAAGTTACATAGAAAATATGTTTTAAATATGTTATATGAAAATCACATCCAAAAAAGAAAAGAAATATAAGAAACATAGTAAATTGAAAAAAAAAAGGTTATATAAGAAACACATATTAGGAAAAGTGGACAAAAAAACTATTCAAAAAGTTATATAGAAATTATAAAAAAGCATACATTTATTAAATAAATATATAATGGTCATTTAAATAAAAACTTATATAGAAAATATACATGTATTAAATAGATGTATAATTTACATTTAGATAATTTAATATTGTTATATTCTTTTTTAATATTTAAATATATTATGATTAATTAAATTGTTTCATAAAGTTCGGGTATTTATATATAGTTACTGGTTTTTCTACAATAATTTTAATTAAAACTCATTAGATAAGTGATTTATAATATAAAAAAGGGAATATTTAAAATATATATATATATATATATAAATAGTTATATGTCACATCAATAACGTTGTAGTTTGTGGCTCATAGTCAGATGATAAAATGGAGCAAAGTGAGATGATTAATGAGTTGGGAAGTGCAATTAGATTAGGGGTTTAGGATTTACTTCTTGTTTTGTTGCTAGAGATGATTTATAGGTTAAGGGTGTGGGGGATACACCTCCACGGTATGGTAAAGGTATGGTAAAGGGATATTAGAAAAAATTATTAATACTTTTTGGATGGTTAGGATTCCTTGGGCGGCTAGGTTTTTTTATGCAGTTTAAGGTCTACTATAAATATATATTATGTAACCCTATTACGACATAAAAAAAAATTAAAAGTTCATCACTCATGTGGATATAAGCACATTGTTAAACCACGTCAAGTCTTGTGTTCTTTGTGATTTCTTTTTTATTGCAATATTCATCAATAATTGCTTTAAGTTTTTTCACAATAATTAGTATCAGAGCTTGTTTATGATGTCAGGGATTTCTTTCGTAAAAATTTGGCATGATCAAGTTTGATAGATCATGTAATTTTGGATTATGGCAAATGAGGGTGAAGGATTTGTTGGTGCAGTAGGACATGGTGAAGGCATTATATAGACAGCAATCGGAAGGCATAAACGATGTAGATTGTCAGAAACTAAAAGGGAGGCTTGTGGCAACTATTAGGTTTTTTCTAAATGATGACGTAACGTATCATGTCATGGATAAGGAATCACCAGTGGTAGTTTGGACAAAACTAGAAAGTCGATATATGTCCAGGTTATTGTCGAACAAACTTTATCTTAAATAGAAACTATTTGGTCTTAAGATACTAAAGGGTACAAATTTGAATGAGCATGTTCAATCAGATTGTTAGCAATTTAAAATGAATTGATGTGAAGTTCAACGACGAAGACAAGGTGTTAATATTACTAAATTCCTTACATGTTTCTCCTACGTATGAAAATTTGGTTACAACTCTGAAATGAGAGAAAGAAACTTTCATATTGAAAGAGATCACAAATGCCTTATTAAGCTTTAATTTGAAGAAGAAAGTTGGCAACGAAAATTCACAAGGTAAAAGGTTAGTGGAGAGGAGTAATCAATAGCATAGAAGAACAACTCCCAGAACTAGTCGAGGAACAACAAAGCTTGGTCCAAATCCAGGAAGAGGAAAGATATGTGGTGTTATAAGTGTGGAAAAATAGGGCACATAAAATGAGAATGTCTAAAGAAAAATAAGGGAGTGCAGAAAATAAAGAGGGTTTATCAGAGTCTGTGAATGTAGTGGAAAAGACACTTAGAGAGCAGTGATGAAAATATGCTTTCTATTTCATCCAGTTCAGATCATCCCATAAATTCTTGGATATTTGATTCAACATTTTCTTATCACATGACTCCCATTAAATATTGTTTAGACAACTACATGTTAGTTAATTCTAATTCTATTTTGATGGGTAAAAATGATCTATGCAAAGTTATTGGAATAGAAAATATCAAAAATAAAATGTTTAATGGTGTTTTTAGAACTTTGTGTGATGTTAGACGTATACTAGATTTAAGAAAGAATCTAATTTCATTAGGAATTTTAAACCATGATGGGTTCAGCTTAAAGTCTGAAGGTGAGTAAAGGTGTTATAATAATCATAAAGTGACAAAGATTGCCGAGAAATATTTATAAAATGTTAGGTATCATATTTATAGGTAGAGCTGTAATCATAGAATCTAGGACAGATAAAACATTCTTGTGGCACAAACAAGTAAGCCATATGGATGAGTGTGAGATGATGGAGATTAATAAGAAGAATCTATTGAAGGCTGTCAAAACATACAAACTTGATTTCTACAGATATTGAGTTCTTGTAAAACATAATAAAATGCAGTTCAAGACAGTCACACACAAAACAAAGAAGAATATTGACTATATTCATATAGATGTTTGGGGTTCGGTAAGGCTAGCATCACATGGAGGATAAATATATTTCATGATTTTCACTTATGAATATACATGAAAGGTTTGGGTGTACTTTATGCAATATAAGTCAGAAACATTTGCCAAGTTTAAGGTATGAAAAACAGAAATAAAAAATCAGACAAGAAGAAAGAGCAAGTGTCTCGGGTCAGACAATGATACTGAGTACATAGATTTAAAATTTATAGAGTTGTGGGAACAGCATTTGATCAAGATATACTTCACAATACGCAAGACACCACAATAAAATGGTGTAGCAAAAAGGATGAATATAACAATAGCTAAAAAAGAAAGGTGTCTCAAGTTGAATACAAGGCTTCCTAGGAACTTCTAGGCAAAAGTGGTGAATATAGCATGTTTCTTGATTAAAAAATCACCTAGGATAGCACTACATGGGAAAGTAGCATAAGAGGTATGGATAAGAAGTCTAATAGACTACTATAGTTTGAGAGTGTTTGGATGTTCAACCTATGTGCAAGTTTTTAATGATGAGAGATTAAAGCTTAATGTGAAGTTTAGATAGTGTATCTTTCTGGAGTATCAGGAAGGGGTTGAAGGTTTCAAGCTTTTGGATCTAAAGGTAAACAAGGTGGTGAACAGTAGAGATATGATTTTTGATGAAAAAGTCATGTTACAGTATACTTAAGAAGGAAAGAAACAAGTGCTAAAAAAGTGTAACAATAATGATTATGAGGTGCATGTGGATCTAGATACTCATATTAAAGAAGAAACCTTTGAGAATTCAGGGAGTTCTAGTTCATAAGATCAACACCATGACAATATAGCTTTAGGTAGGCCTAGTCGCACCATCAGGTCGCCACCAATTAGGTATGATTTTGAAGATTTAATCTTTTATGCATGTATTACTAGTAGCAGGAATACTGCTAATTTTTAAGAGGTATTACATAATCAAGATAAAATTAAATTAATAGGTGTTATGGAAGAAAAATGGTATCTGTATAAGAACCACACATGAGAGTTGGCTGAACTTCTAGAGAGGAAGAGGGAGATAAGATGTAAATAGATGTATAAGAAGAAAAAAACAACATCAGGAAAAAAAAAGATAAAAAGTTCAAGGCTCGTCTAGTAGCAAAGGTATATAAAATAGAAGGGTTGACTATGATGATATATTTTTGCCTGTAATCAAACATACTTTTATTAGGATAGTGATAAGTTTGGTATCATATTTTGATATATAGTTAGAGCATATGGATGTCAAGATAACTTTTTTCTATGGTGATTTGGAGGAGCAAATTTACACGGTACATCCATAAGGTTTTAGTCAAACTGGACAGGAACATTTATTTTGTAAATTGAAGAAATCACTTTATGGACTGAAACAGTCTCAAAGACAGTGGTACAAGCGATTTGACTCCTGCATGATCAGGATTGGCTACAAAAGATACAAGTATAACTGTTGTTTTTACGTAAAGAGTCTGATGATGATTCTTTCATATATATATATATATATATATATATATATATATATATATTATGAGGATGATATTTTGATTGTTGCAAAGGGTATGAGAAATGTCAACAAGTTGAAGACTTTATTGAGTAGAGAACTTGACATAAAGAATTTAGGTAGTGCTAAGAAGATTTTTGTTATGGAGATTCGTAAAAATAAAACTACCAGGAGATTATGATTATCTCAATATAGCTATATTGAAAAAGTGTTAGAAAGGTTCATCATGGACAATGCAAAACCATTGAGTATACCTTTAGCAAATCATTTTAAATTATCAACTGCACAATGCCCAAAGATAAATAATGAAGTGAAAAACATGTCAAGGTTCCTTATGCTAGTGCAGTGGTGCTTAATGTATATTATGGTTTGTATAAGACCAGATTTGACACACGCAGTCAATGTAGTGAGCAGGTTTCTATCAAATCCGAGATGATAGCATTGGAAAGCATTCAAGTGGATCTTCATATATTTGAATGGTATTACAAACTATGGTATCATGTTTAGCGAACAACATGTGTGGTCCTTTAGTTGTGGGATATATAGATATGGATTATGCAAGGGACTTGGATAACAGGAGGTCTATTACGAGTTATGTATTTGCTCTGGTAGAGGGCTTATTTGTTGGAATTATATGGTTCAATCTCTGGCTACACTATCTACTACTGAATTAGAATATATGGTAGTGGTTGTGGCTGACAAAGAAGTCTTGTGGCTTACAAGTTTGGTCAAAAAGCTAGGTATTCAACAAAGTTTAGTTAGAGTGTTATTTACTTGGCAAAGAACAAAATGTATCATACAAAAACTAAGCACATAGATGTGAGGTTTCACAAGATTAAGGAATTGGTTTCTTCTTGTGAACTGTTGCTTGAAAAAGTTCACACTTCTAAGAATTTAGTAGACATGTTGACAAAGCTTGTTACTACTGATAAGTTCATGCATTGCTTGCACTTAATTAATGTCTTCAGATGCTAGATGAGAGACGTCCCAACTTATTGTCCCAGGTGGAGTTTTCATTACTTTTCTTCTAAAGGGTGGATATCCGACAATGTGGAGATTTTTATGGTTTGTGGCTTATAGACAAATTATTAATACTCATTAGATGGTTAAGATTTCTTGGGCAGCTAAGTTTGCTTGGGCAGTTTAATATTTATTATAAATACATATTATGTAACTTTATTTCAACATAGTGAAAGATAAAAGCTCCTGTGTTCTTCCATATTCCTCTCTTATTGCATTATTCATCCATAATTGTTGTATATTTTTTCACAACAAATAAATATTATTTTTGATTTATATGAAAAGTTAAATATGACAGTTTTTATTTGGAATAGATAATGTATCATTTACTTTTATAATTTTATGAAATAACTTAGAAGTGCTATATTTTTTTTTTATTTCTAAATGTATTAATTAATCATGTTCATGGAAATTGGATTTTTTTAAGAGCTTGTTTGGTATTCTGGTATAGGTTATTTTTTAAAATGTTTTTTATTTGGAAAAACATCAAAATAATATTTTTTTATTTATTTTTTAAAATTTATTTTTATATCAATATATAAAAACGATTTAAAAATATTAAAAAAATTAATTTTAAAATATATAATTTTAAAAAATATATTTTTTTAAAACAAATATAAATGTGTTAATCAATGTGTGGATGGAAATTGGCATGGCTCTGACTCAATTATTACAAGGATTCCAAGCATGCTATGCACAAACTGGTATTCCAATACCGTTGGCTATTAAAACCAAAAAAAAAAAACACGAGTCGTCTATTAAAGAGCCGAATTATCTGATCGGGCAGCAATTTCTGACATTCAAATGCAGCCACAAAAATGGGTGCTTGTACTTGCTTGTCAAAACGCAAGGGGACCCCTGCAGGTCAATGTGTTCCATGTAGGCTTTGCCTGTCAACACGCTAGAGGGAGGCGGGAGGGAAGGTGCCTGCTTGACTAGTCAATGTTTTTCATGTTTCAGGAGCCATCAAACGACATTAAAAAAAATTAATAATAATAATAATAATAATAATATTAACGTTATGTTGTCAAATCTTTCACATTATCTACATCAATGCCCGATGCTTCCTGCATTCCTAGCCGCACAAATTAGTTAAATCATGCGACACCCACCACGAGATTCTGTAATATTTCTGGGTTTTTAGGAATTCTGGGAATTGTTTTTTAATATGTTTTATGATTGGAAATGTATTAAAATAATATTTTTTTATTTTTATAAAATTATTTTAAATATTATCATATAAAATGATTTAAAAATATTAATTTAAAATAAATAAATAAATTTTATTTTTTAAAAAAATATTTTTAAATCATAGAAATAAACAGCTGCTTGATGAGAAAGAAAATACTCCAACGAAAGTTTTCCTTTGTTCTTAGGTTTATACATGAAATATGAAGTCAATGGAGTCAATAGGGACGCGTGGATACCTCGCGGTGGGGTCTTGGTTTTTAGTGAAATCTCTGGCAGGAGAATTATTGGGAAATGTGGATCTTAGTGATTCTGCAGTGTGAAATTTGGAAATTGTGGGCAGCCAGACGATTAGTGCCTCTACGTGGTTGCTCTAGAAAACATAACAGAGACAATTTTTTTATATTGTCAATTTGGAGTCTGTATATGTTCTTATTTTTATTTAAAATAAAGGAGGTTTTTTTCGGCTGGAAGGATATAATTCAACTAATTAAATTTTATATTTATTTTTAAAAAATTATTAGTTCAAGTTTTATAAGTCTTATAGGGTTATTGAAGATTTACATTGTCGTTAACTTCAAGATACGTAGGATTAGTCGAAGTGCGTATAAACTGGCCGAATATCTATATCAATAAAAAAAATATATTCTTATATATTCACGGTGTTTACTAATAATGCTATTGGCAGTAACATGCCCTTCACATATATAAATAAATAAATAAATAAATAAATAAAAATATATTGAAACCAAGTCCATCAATGGAGTGCTCGTGTAGCTTTTAACAACATTAATGAAGACTTGAAAGATTTAACGTGCATTGCGCTGGTGTGAACATTTGGGCTCCATGTTATCAGCAGGGATAGGCAATGTCCAAGTAAATCATGTAATGTCCTATTCGAAGTTGCCCACAAAACTGCTAGCTTGAGGACCCATCTCAGTTCGACGTTGATTAGGTTTAAAATATAGCAGGCGTACGTGCATTCGGAGGAGTTGATACGCACCATATACGCTAGTTTCTAGAAATGGAATATCGATTACAATGCAGATGATGACCGTGTGGAAACCCTAAATCTTACCAGGCTTCAAGAAGATTAAAGTTAAGGCCCTTTTCAAGCATTTTACTCGTATCGAAAAGCAATTAATCGGGGCACCATGATTTCTAAACGCAACTATACGCTGCAAAAACTGCAGTCTATTTACTGCTGCATCATTCTATGACACACACACCTGCCTCCGGCGAGGGCCCAATGATGCGGTGCCAGTTAAGGCACCATTGCTTTCAGATTCAACAGATGGAACCTACCACTGCAGGGTAGTCATTAATTACGGATCTCGCTCGGGAGAATCAAAAAATTGGAAGCCATAGCCCTGATCCGAGGTTGATAGGATGCTTTAACAACCACCGCGTTATAGACCGCATCATTCTAACAGACCGCGTTACCAAACAGATTTATGCTGGCGCGGATGTAATTAAGATATATGCTAATGGTGATGGTTAGTGAAATCATAGAGCGTGTGATACAACAATGGAAAGAGAGAGTGATGGAAAAAGGTTGTCACATTAAATTGATATTGGGGTATCAGAAACTAATGTCACGTGGATATTGAAAATCGGATCGCAGGCTAGCAACGATATTTATTCTCTCTTAAAAAAATAAAATCAAAGGAAAATCTCAATTTCACCCTAGATTTATTTACTAATTCTCAATTACATCTCAATCTATACCTTTTATCGATTAGATTCCAAATATATATATATATATAATGAATTTATTGTTTGCCTTTCATTAAAATAATTGTTTTGTTTTTTATTATTGGTTTAAACAACTCGCTATGATTTACAAGTGTTGAAACAGATAAAAAAAGGGCAAATAATCCATTTTTTTCATTTTAGATTTTGAATTTATTTTTTATTTTTATTTTTTTCCTTTTTCTAAGTTTTATAAATTAACTCGCCTATGACTACCCTTTAGATATCAATATTTTCAATGTTTTTGCATTTCATTTTATTATACTTGGACATCTCACGCGTAAATGACCTATTATAATTTATGCACGGTCTTGGACTATTTAAAAAAAAAAATAGGAAGAAAATCCCAGACAAGCCGCGATTTAGCTGGGCCACGCATGCCACACAGCCCCGATCAACCAAGTTTCACCACCAGCTTCGCTCCCAACCTCACGCGCTCAGGTTATGATTTATGACCATGTTCATAGGCGAAGGACGCGGCCAACAAGATTTGAGGACATAATTATTATTTTTTTCTTTTCAATGATAAGAGGGTGGATGCTTGACCATCGAAATTAATGTATAAAATTAAGAGCGTGTTTCGCATGGTTACGGAATTTTTTTAAATAGTTTTTCATGTTAAAATATATGTTAATAATACTTTTTTATTTTTAAAAATCATTTTTAATATCAGTACATCAAAACGATCCAAAAAGTACAAACCACACTTAATTTTAATAAAAAAAATTCAAAATTTGATGAAATGCAGTTACAAACACAATACCAAACAATGCCTTAAGACACCCAGATTACCCAGGTTAATTTCTCAAGATAATAGATAAGGTAGCTTTGTTTGCGTGACTGCTTAAATCTAGACAAGTTGGTGGGGTGATCAAAATGGAAATTAATTATTAATTAAAAAATATATAAAAATTGTTTTATAAAAATTACATTTTAAATATAATTTTTTGATAATCCTTACAGTATAAAATATATTTTGATATATTACCAAACATCTAATTATGTTTTTTACACCGCAAATACAAAAACTAAAACTAAACAAACACAATCTAAATCTAGACAGTTGTTGATATTAGACAGTCGTGTGGGGTGATCAAAATGGAAATTAATTATCAATATTTCTCTTACCTGTAAACAAACAATAACAAGTGCTACAGTTATCACTTTTAGTTGTAAATATTGTCTTTAACACAAATCTTAATGAAGTTCTTAGCATTCTAATTTAATCATAAAAATTACCTAATTAAACTCTGTTGGTTTTGTCTGCAGTCCTACTTCTTTTATCGATAATAACTTTCAACCAACTTTTAATATTTTTTTCTTAAATGATGGGAACATTATATAAAAATTTAATTATAAATGAAACATATTTTCTCTCTTGTGATTAGCCTAAACAAATGCTTTACTTATGAAACGAAAGAGCATGGCTTAACTGTTTGGTGTGGTGTATGTTTGGTAACGTGAGTATAGTATTTTTTTTAATTGAAAATATATTTAAATAATATTTTTTATATAATTTTTTGGAATAGAAATATTAAAATCATCAAAAAAAATATTATTTTGATATTTTTTGAGTGAAAAAAATTAAAAAATACTTTAAAAAATAAAAATTATCACAGTTCCAATTTTGCAGCACATTTGCACTTGTAAAAATATATATTTTTTAAAAATTATTTTAATGGATTAATATCAAAAATAATTTTTAAAAAATAAAAAATATATTATTTTAATATATTTTTAAATAAAAATAACTTCGAAAAAAAACTGTTAAAAAGTTGGAATAATTCAAATCAGCACCAAATTCAAGGGATCATTAAAAGGAAAGAGACTTTTTTTATCTCAATGAGCAATCCAAATAGGGAAGGCTGTTTTTTTTTTTTTTTGTGGGGGCGCCCCTTGCAAAAATCATGAGTGCACGCGCCAGTGGAGCAATGTGGGAATGGTATGAATCCACCGCACGCAATCTACAGTGAATTTACAGCCGTTAGATGCTGATAAGAATGATACCACATGGTACCGTATAATAATATAATATACCATAAATACCCTCTCTCATCACGGTCTTGCTCTCTAGTCATCCCACATGCCATGTAATTCGGACACCACTTTATTATTCTTCTTTACCCACACTCTTCTAGCTAATCTATAGCCGCCCCAGCTCTCACAGTCAAATCCATCGTTGACCGTCCACGCCCCCCTTGCCTTCCCATTTACTCCCCCCCCATCTCCTTCTCTGTATAAAACCACCCCCCCTCCTCTCTCTTTTTCATGCTCGCTTCCTTTTTCAAAAAGTAAAAGCTACAAGAAGGTTTTTTCTTTAATTATGGCGCCTAGAGAGAAGACTGCCGCCGTTAAAGCTAGCGGAGGCGGAGTTGGTGGTGGTGGTGGAGGAGGCAAGGAAGTGCATTTTAGAGGAGTGAGAAAGAGGCCGTGGGGAAGGTACGCTGCCGAGATAAGAGACCCGAGTAAGAAGAGCCGGGTTTGGCTTGGCACTTTCGACACGGCGGAGGAAGCTGCACGTGCCTACGATACTGCCGCACGTGAGTTCCGTGGCTCTAAGGCAAAGACTAACTTTCCATATCCATCATGCGAGAACGTTAAGAAAAACGTTCTCTCTATCGACAACAACAAGAAAGCTGCCAGCAAGAATAACAGTGGTGGTGGTGTTGGTGGTGGTAATAATAATCAGAGTCCCAGTCAAAGTAGTACCGTGGAGTTTTGTAGCAGTGATGCACCGTTGGATCTTAATCTTGGTCCCGCTGTATCCACCGTTAGATTGCCGTTTCAGCCGATGGCGATGAATCATCAACAGGTGGTTTATTTTGATGCATTGATGAAGAGTCAGTACCGAAGGATGGTTTTCGATCATGGGTATCATCATCATCCTAACCAGCCGGTGGTTTTTTCTTGCGGTGGGGTCTTGAGTGATTCTGATTCATCCTCTGTCGTTGATTTGAACCATCAAGATGTCAAGACTCCGAGAAGATCTGTTGATCTTGATCTTAACCTCCCTCCC
This sequence comes from Populus deltoides, assembly GCA_015852605.2. Taxonomy (NCBI): domain Eukaryota; kingdom Viridiplantae; phylum Streptophyta; class Magnoliopsida; order Malpighiales; family Salicaceae; genus Populus; species Populus deltoides. Next base: position 19,844,795 of record CM027573.2, read on the forward strand.
CCACCGGAGATTGCATGATTTTTTAGAAAAAATTTTGGCCTTTTTTTTATTTTTATATTAGAGAAGATTAGAAAAAGACCCGCAAAAAAAGAGAGAGGTTAATTATGTGATCTGTTAGTTTTTTCTTTTTCTTTTTCACGTATGTGAATACGTATTGGCAGATCTCTTTTTTAGCAACAGTGAGGGAAACTCTGTTTCTTTCCTGTTGTTTGTTGAAAAACACTGTATCACTCTTTTTATTGAACTCTTTAATCAATAGATTATAACCTTAAATTCTCCCAATTTTCTGCTAATTTATTTTCTTGTCGCCGGAGTTTGTAAGAACAAGGAACCGTCGGCCGTGAATGTGTCCGTACGGCCAGCACGAGCATCGGTTTCTGTTGTTAAGATCGTGATTGTTTTTGGAGAGAGCGTGTAAGTTGATAGTGATATAAGTAGGAATGCCCTTTTACCCAAGTGGTTTTGTCTTCATTGTGAGCGCTAATTGGGACAGATGTCATCATCATAGCAACTGGATTGCAGTGATATTGTTGTTTGTTTTTGGCGTCATCTTTATTCCCTGTTGGGAAATAGGGTTTGGTGTCTTTAATTTTGTTTTTATAGGTTGAATTTTTATTATATATATTTATTTATTTTTGTTGGAAAAAACTGGAGTGAATTGATGGAATACCTCCTTTGCCCAATTATGCAAGAAAACCACTATTTGAAAACAGTGTGATGTTGTTCATATGTCTGGTTGCTTTTGCCTTCCTTCTGCAGGTAATGAAAGCAATTGATTTACAGTTTTACTTGCCAAGCAACCCATGCAATGCTGTGTGCCACTTCTTTTAATTTAAATGTTCTTCTTGTATTTTTTTTTATTTTATTTTCCCAACATATTTCAAGTCTCTCAATTTCTTTCAACCCAGCTATTTTATCTAGTTTTTTAAATACTATGCTAGTTTTTAAAAAAAAATCAAAAGTTTGAAGCTTTTGTGGAAACCAGCAGCCTTAGCTTGTACAGTGAGATAAGTTTGGACTTCGATTTCAATTCATGATTACCCTTCTTGACTAATAAGAGGATAAAAACGATTTTGTGGCAGCTAGGGTTTGGCAGTGTTTGGCAAATGATTTAGACCCTCTCTTTTTTTTTTCAACAATAAAAAAGATATTCTCTTCAATTAAGGTACGGAGGCGTAGTGGCCATGCCTTGCTTTATAGAGAGCACGGCTTTTTTGACCGGAATGTAAAAAGAAAAACTTTGGAATGGAAACAATTATACAGGATGTTCGAGCCCTCCCCTTTTGGGTTCCTTTTGTTCGACTTATCATGCTGCCCTAGTCTCGACGATTCTTCACCAGAAGGGTAAGTTGATGACAGATTGGAGTTGCCTTTGCTCTCGTGGAAATCCAGCATACACGCTCCATAATCACACAAGGAAAAATATGGACTTGCTTGAGAAAGCAAGTTCCTCGAACTAACAAAATTGAAAAGAAAAAATAGAATTGACTCGGCTATTAGAAAAACGCTTTAGACAAACGTTATTGTATGTGTAAATCCCTCTTTGTAACTCGAGCGGGTTACCTGTGATCAAGAAATACTCTCTCTTTGCCCGTCGGCCGTCATGACCATGGAAGAATTCAGGAGGCGGTCAAGATGAGGGTAGGCATTCGATAAATTCGAAGAAAATATTGCCATTTCAAAGCATCTCTTAAATTATTCAAGAACAAATTCCCAACTTTACTCCAAAATTTTCAATTAGCTAGAAAATATTAGGCATGATAGTACACAAGTTTTCGAAGTCTTGACTGAGCAATAGTAGAGTTATAAAAATTACAAGCCCGTTAACTTTAAGATTTTATAAATAAATAAGTACATCAGTAAAAATATATACACAATTCAGGTAATTGGGTAACTCGAAATCCCTTTTGTTTTACCTGAATTACTCGAAATAAATCCAAGATAATTCCCCGAACAGCCCGTTTTTCAAAAATCTTAAGAACTTATTACCCTAATTGATTCGGATGCTTTGGATTTCTTTGAATAGTGCTCGCCCGTGATCAAGTGTGTCCTGCCTCGTAAACTTTGAAAAGCTTCCCCAATCCTCCTTGTTCTTGTAAAATCTTTCAAGACATGTTTACGAGATGGCTCTCTAGAGGCGGCCGTTGTACACTCTGATAATTTATGTTTTCTAAATTGTTTTTTATTTAGGAACGATATTAAATTAATATTTTTTATATTTATTTTTTTATGGTTATAATATACAGAAAAGGCAGAAAGATATTTTAAGATAATATTAATTAAAAAACACTTTACACTGTGTTCCTAAACACACAAAACTGACTATCGCAACTACAAACAAGACTTTCATTCAGACGGATGGGCTTTTAATTTCATGTCCAAAACGAAATTAATTTTTTTTAATTTAATAAAAGCACGATTTTCTACTTGCTAAAAAAGCATCTCTTCTTTGTTTTTTCTTTTTTCTTTTTTCTTTTTTCTTTTGCGGTGTTCGGTTGAAAATAAAAGAAAGAAATTGTAATTCCCGTGGAAAATGTTAATGGTATTTTAGCCAATCGCGAGTGGAAGAAGAATCTGAAAAAAAACAAAAGCGCGTGGAACTAGCGAGCTGCGAAGGAGGAGACCGAAAGGTAATCCATGTTGACTGGGCACATACAAACATCTCGAGATTCGTGTCAGGAATTGCACGTGTTGCAGTGCCGTCCGATCCCGCAAGCGTATGGTGTGTGAAAACATTTTTAATCATTTTCTCCCGACGCGAAAAGGTAAGGTAAGGTAAGGAGACAAGACATGGTCCCACGTGGACGCCAGCAAGCGAAGTGGAAGTGGGGATGCGCGGCTGCCGCTTTAGGTGGGTCCCAGTCTTAATAGTCGTCGATATCTATGCATAAGATTTCGCTTTCCCATTTCTTTTAATTTATTAATTAACAACTTATTATTCTTCCATCACCTTGTTTGTATTGGACTGTATACTATATATATATATATTATATTTTAATTTGTTAATCACGTCACTGAAACTTTATCCTCACGGCTGAACTCCACCAAATTTTGGGCTTAGTTGTAATAAAGTAATGGTGGTGGAGGCTTTGTGTGCATGAATGATCATTTGTCAAGTGTAATCATGAAGTTTGACACGATTAAATCATTAACTAGCAACACGTGAAAATATCTTTTGTTTAACATAATCCTTTTATTTTCTGCTTTTTAATGATCACAATGTTGCCGTGGGTGGGGGAGTAATCTTGCGGGAGATGTTCCGATTCCAGAAACTATATTCGTGATTTATTTTCTACTTCGCTCAAGGTCTATCACTCGGTTATATGTGTCATGATAAATCAGGAATTAAAACAGGTTGATTGGAACTAATTCTTTATTATAATTAAATTTAATTATAATATTTAATTTGAATTCAATTAGTAAATAAATTAAATTTACATGTTTATTAAAAAATAACATTCAATTCATTTTATTTTATATTCACTTATCTTCGTCAAATTTCTTCAAAGATCCTAAAAATAAAAGGGCTAAATAAGTATTTTTTAAAAATTAGTTTTGCCATGCCAGTCCTTAATAGTCTAAAGAGTTCCATTCCAAACATGAATTTTCATTAAAATTTATAAATTAAATTCAATTTAGAGAATTTCAAATATACTATACTGTAAATACGTCGCACTCACTGCATTAGATTTATAAGATAATCCGTTGTTATACGCCATGGAAGACGTATCTTTATAAAACATTTTTCGGGAGCATTGCAAAGCTGTCTAGCATTTTGACCTGTATTTCTATATTGACTTAAGAGACACAACGCCATTATTGTCATCTAACATCAGATGAACATGTTTCTCGTCTGATTGATATTTAGTCAAGTGAGAAAAGTTAATTCACATGGATGGCGTCAGGAGCAGGGCGAACGTGTACTGTTTCTTTTTTATTCATATTTTGCACGAAAATGGCGTGGGAATTTATACTATCCAGCTATTTGTGTACTGTTTGAATTTGGACGGATCCCGGATTCATCCTCTAAAAAAAACTCTTATGTTCAAGGTATAGAACATGAGATTCGATCCAAGCTCAAGCTCAAAAACAAATGGATTACTAGGTGTTCGTGAACGTGGGGGGTATTATTTTTTAAAATAATATTTTAAATTTTTTTTAAAAATATTTTTGATATTGATATATATTTTAAAAAAATTATTTTTTTTAGAATGCAATTCCAGACCGATTCTATGAATTATGAAGTGTATGAACTCAAGCATAAATTACACCTCTTTTAAGTCTAGACACAGTACATATTTCAATGCTCTAATGAACCTAGGTGGGATGGAGTAGCATTTAAAAAACCTAGTTAACCGAACTAGTTTAAAAACAATTGGATCTTCAACGAAGTCTAATAAAGAATACATCCGAGCAATGACAGAATTCCAAACACATGCATAATACCTTAAAGGCACCAAAGGCCAAATAGGAGATGTCTGACTCCAAATCACTCTGCATACTTTTTATGTAGTTGGTATTTGATACTAAATGGTGATGAAATTAGCTCATAAAATATATATAGTGGGTCTTTCAAGGCTAAATTATATATATTTGAAGTCCATTAGCAGTTGAGGTAAAAAGCATGTTGCATTTTATAATTCATCATTACTATTTTAACATAATATATATTATTAATATGTTTTAAAAACTAATTAAAATTGAATGAGAAATTATTATCAATGAACCCGTGAATTATGAGTAGTTCATGGAATAAGAGCTTCCAAGGATATTCATGAATATGTTTTATGGATTTAAATATTCATAAATTATTTGATGAATTATGAGTAATTTATGAATTATAAACATTCATAAATTGTTTCATTAATTACGAATTCAAATGTAATTTGATCTACTTTGTTCAGAAAAGATCTTTTAAAAATTTAATGTACCTTGATCTACCTTATTCAGAAAAAGTCTTTCAAAACGATAAACCGGCCATAAACACAAGTTCACATGCAAATGACCTTCAAAAGTAACCAGGTGAAAGGAAATTAGTACTATATATATATATATATATATATATATATATATATATATATAAACCCTATTAGTACTAAATAGAAAAATAAAAATAAGAAAACTATTCTCTTTAATTAGAAAAACTAGAAAAAAAAGTTTAAAAACTGAAGTTTTTAAACTAGAAAGAAAAAAATTCAAAAAACTCCCACATCAACGTTTTCCCAAACCAACATGATATTTATTCATAGTTTCATAGACAGGTAAAACTGTAAAAGTTTCTGGTCTACGCCTATGTAGCTCTACAGGAATTAAGACTAAATAAAATGGAGTTTTTATTATATATATATATATATATATATATAAAGTAGTATTGAAATAGCTTGACCTGTCAACCTGTGAAAAAGATGGGTCAGCTATGATGAGTATGGCATGGATGAGAATGACATATACGAGCGGGGAAGGCATGCATGCATGCATGCATGCATATACCATAACAAGCATCAAGCAACCTTGTAAATAGTTTATTTAATGTAAGTACGGCGCCCAGGCAAGGCGACGAGTCCGATAAGGACAGACAGTTGAGCGCAGGCAGGTCGGCGTGTTAGCTCTAAATTCTGGGTCCCATTCCCCACTACTACTATCAGAGGCGGCAGATTGCCTGGTGATTCGCCACTTTTCACGCAAATAAACAAAATATAAATAAATAAAAAGTAAAGCAAGCAACCGCCAAAATAATAAATAAATAACTTAAAAATAAAAATATAAAAAAGCAGGACTTAACTAGTTATTACTGTTACTATATAATAATTAAATAAAAAAAGGATTCGGTGTGGGGCGGCTGCTGGGTTGCGGCCTTTTTAAGTGGACTTTTTGCTGCCTGATGAGGTGACACCTCCTCTTCCCCCTCTATCTCCTCTTGCATTTTCTTTCTAGGCATAATTCACCTCCCTATCTGGGTTCTAGAAAGTTTCCGCGGCCGCCCTTGTGATTTTTGGAGCGGTTCGTTGGCGGTATAAAAGTTTCTTATTTTCTTAACCTTTTCCACGAATAGGGTATACCACATTGGTGACCCGTTGGTGCTGTGGGCGGATCTTTTTTTTTTTATTTTAAGCTTGAAGTTTATACAAGTATTTTATCAAACCAAAAAAAAAAGAAAAAAAGGAATTAAAACTCGTCTATCACTTGACTTGACTTGTGCTTTGTTAAGCGATGCCAGCCCTTCTTCCCGTACCCCCTCATTATTTTCTTTCATGTCTGGGAGCTGGTAAGCCATTATTATTACAAATCACAGCACCAACTTTCAATATCTTGACCCATTTATTGACTTGTCGTTTAAGTCGTTGTAGAAAACCCCAGCACACAACTTGCAAGGCAAAATAAACGACGAGGCTCGTTGAATAAGGCATCCGAGACGATTTCTTTCTCCGGTTAGTGGTTAAAAGAAGCATTAAACAATACGTGGAGTGTGGAGGGCTGAAGTGAAGATCTAGATCGCTTTCTTGGGCGAGAAAATATGCAAACCAACGGAGAAAGTAGCTGGATTGAATTGCAGGCTTGCAGCAGCTTATTAGTCAAAAAAAAGATAAAGGAATTGCATTTACTTCCACAATCAAGCAAGACTTTGCTCCTTGAGCACCAAGGGCAGATGTGGGTGCCACCCACAATTGACCTAATTGTTTGGAGTTGATTTGTTAACAATTTTTATATGGGTGCTTAAACTTTGTGCTTACGTTATTGTTATTTGTTACTTTAATGGGAGGTGTGTAATCATATTATAAAGCAGGGTTTGTGATTTGAATCTCTTATGGCGGAAAGGAAGATTAATCACTAATTTTCTTATAATTTTATCACTAAACTGTTCTGTTCTGCGTAGATGATCCATTATATATATATATATATATTCAATAAAATTTAGCTGGTTGTTCGACGATTGATTTAAAATATATTATTTTAATATATTTTCAAATAACTTATTATATATGTTATATGATATAATGCCTCTTAACACCTATTCTCTCTATGCAGACCTAAGCTGATGGTCAAAGGTTCAAGCTTTTCTTGAACCATATCGCTTAAGCCCATGTACAGGAGACCATATCCCTTGTCTGTTCCCGTCGCCGATCACTTGACTTGGCAGGGAGGGAAATAATTGAGAGAGAAAAAGGAAAGTGAATCAATCCAACTATCTCCATGTATGTCAGGCAGTATTTAAGATTGATGTGGATTTTTTTTAAAATATTTTTTATATTTAAAAATTTATTGATATAATTTTTTTATATTTAAAAATATTTTTTAAATGTAAAAACAAATGCTAGTAATATAGTGAAACACATAAGATCATTTCTAACGATGGTATATTGAACAAATAACCTGAGATGGTTGCTTGATGGTTAGGATATTTTTTTTTAAGTGGATTATAATTCAAGAATTCATAAGAACATTAAAAAACTACAATTTTTAGGATTCGCTGATCGTTAATAAAATATAATATTCAGTGTCAACTTTATATAAAAAATAAAAAAAAATCATGTAATTCATTGTAATACTTTAATGTAAAATTCAAAATCATCAGGAGTCATACATGTTTTTTTTTTTAATCAGAATTTTAATAGTAATTTGTAGTAATAAAAAAGTTGCACTACTATCAAGTACTAAAAATATAGAAACAGGTAGATTTTTTCTAAGCAAATGCGATTTTATTTATTTATTTATTTATTATTATTATTATTATATAAAAAAACAGAGAGAGAAAAGGAAATATAAATATAAATAAACATAAACCAGAGAATAGTTACTGTCTGTTTCGTAGTTTGTTATTGTCGTAAATGCAAACAGTACTACCTTAAAAAAGAGAAGGAGGAGGAGGATGAGGAGGAGGAAGTCTGTTTAATTTTGGTGGCAAGGAGTGAGAGAGAGGGAGAGAGAGAGAGGCGAGGAAGAGGGACAGGGTAAAGGTGGTTGTAATGGGGACGGTATTTGCAGTAGGATTAGATGCAGAAGGTAATGGTTCTCACAGGTGCAGGTTCTGCGACACCCCTCTTGCTCTCGGTGATCATCTCCTCTCTAGGGTAACTCATTCCGTTTTGTCCTTTCTTTTTTTAGTTTTGATAATAATTAGTTAAAAAATTGAATTTTTTTGAGATGATTGAAAGATGGATTGAACTGATCATTTTGAAGAGAAGAGGAATGATTTTCTAGGGTAAGTTGGGTTCTTCTGTAATTTGGACTAAAGGGAAGCAATTTGAATTCTTTTGTTCTGGGTTTGTTTCCTTACAGAAGATTTAGATGTTGGATCTTGCATGCATGGCATGGATTGTAGCTTTTCGTGTATTTGGGTTTAATTTTGCTCCGGCCTAAAATGCAGGATTTTTTAGGACAAGTTGCATGCTTTTATAAATTCTGGGGCGCAAGTTTATTGCCAGTGTTTATATGATCTGACTGGCTGAATTTTGTAATGCGTAAGTTCTTATAATCTCTTGCTTTAGTTTGCAAATATTTTTTGGAGTATGATTTCGTTTTTTGGCATTCAGTGGGTAGAGAACTGGGTGAATGTTATGTTTTGCGGTGGGGGAGGGTGGGAGCAGGTTGTTTCTAATGACCAATTCCTAGCTGGCCTTTGATGAAATGCACATTTGGTGTGGTGTTTTAATGACCATTTTGTTGTTTCCTGTAAATGAGATCTAGCCATCTACTGCCTAGATGGAGAGACAATCAATAATGCTGCTTGTTTTGAAGTTCTCTTATGCATAGTTATTAAACCAGGCTTGGGGATCAACTTGGGGCAAGGCACGGGTCGGTCGGGTTAGTACGAATTGATTTATTTTTTTAAGTTGATCTATTTTTTTAAGTTTTAAAACGATATCATTTTGAAAAAAATTAACAGGTTTTGAGTGGGTTGTATTTTTTACTAAGTTATATCAGGTCAACTCTTTATTTATTGTGAAGCGTGGTCCAAACCGAGTTTAACAACCATGATTTATTAGAATTGATAAGTGAAATAACTAATAAAATTTCAATTTTTTTTCTTTCATTCAGCATGAAAAATCTGAGTGCATGATCTATGTCAAATATTAACCTTTTCCCTTCCTCCAGGGTCAATATATCAGTTGGGCCACCTGAGGAAAAAAGGGAATATATTACCAAGATGATTATGCAATCAGATTTACCACATGCTTTCCCCTGAAAATAAAAATTGCAGATATACATATACTATGCCTCTCGGTCACGCCTACCTACCTGAAGTTGCCTTCCCTCAGCCCAAAAGGACTCAACAGCTCCATGGACCTTTTGTTTCTCCGAGAGAAGTGTAGTGGGAATTAGGAACATGTTGTTGTCGAGAGTATATTTTTCAATGGAAACACAAACATTTTAGATCTCTATCGAGCAGGTTGTAATAATTGATTTCATTCGAGGTGCATCCATCCCCAGGGAGAGTGTTTTTATTTAAATTAATTCCATCCATCATGCTCAGATTTGCTGTAGAATTCGCTGCTGCTGCTGCTGCTGCTGCTGCAGCTTGGTAACTTGAAAACGAAGCTGTATGAATCTTTTTTGTACGATATGTAATGTGCATACCTGAAAGTTTCATTTTCTTTCATGTTATTTAAATCTGAATCCCTGTCCTCCAGAGTTTCCGCACCTTTTGTTTAATGTATATTTTTAATCGTATGTATCTTACCTGAAGGTTGCAGCACATGATAAAAACCAAAAATACAAAGAAGGAAAATTTGTTCTGGAAGGGTATTTACTTTCTCCTTCGAGATCCTACATTTGAGCTAAAAAGCTAAAAAGCTATGAGCGCCTGTAAACAGATGGAGGATCTCTGAGGAAATGAATTCAATTTGGATGCCCGCCCTGGTTCAAGTGATGGAGAGAATCCTTGGGAATTTGCTGTATACTTGTGAAATGAGTTATGATAATCAAAACCATATACTAGGTTTAGTTCGTATATACAGGTTTAGGAGCTATGAACTGAAAACCTCATATTTGGCTGTTTATAGTGTATAAACTAAAATTTACGGGGCTGAATCTCAAATATTCCAAAGGACTTCAACATTGCGGAAATGCTTCACGCATGGAGCTCTTCTATAAAAAGCAGGTTTATTTGAAGTGCTGTCCCATGAAAGGATTTGAATCTAGGGCATAGCCTCTATGCTTCATATCTTTATTGCTGGACTTGGATTCAAACAAGAAATTATTTGAAGAGACAAACCAACAACGCATGCTGGATTCCCGGTGTCTTTGCTGCTTTATCTTTAGATGCTTCTGTTGAGTGCTCGTTTATCACCACCAAACTATACTTTTTTTTATTAATACAAATAAGAAAGCAGATTTGGGTTTCCTTGTGGCTTATCTCTTGAAACCAGCATATATAGGGACTTGTTCAAGACACATTCTCCGGTCACACAAGTGAAAAAAAGAAAACAAGATAGTGACAGAAAATATTTGATGTTTATTTAATTCCCATTAGATGAAGAGAAAAGGAGTGTTCGTTCAAGATTATAAAAAGTTTCAATCAGATATATTTGAAGCCCCCTTTTACTTGTATAAATGGCTGGTGCTTCTGTGACGAAGAAATTGTAGATGATGTAAGAGGTGACCTGCAATCATGGCAATGGCGGGTTTTCTGGCTGGTCCCCTTCTGATAGTAAGGTGAATGTTCTCTCCACCCTGAAACTGGTGTTTTCTTGGCGCAGGGAGGCTGGGGGGCCTAGGCTAGGAGTCCTCGTGCCTCCTATTTTGACACGTTACAGACGCTTTCCTCTGTGACGTTTGAGTTGATTTGAAGTAGGTGTCCTACCAATGCTTGACAAGATGATTCCCTTTTTTTAATTATTTTGAGCAGTAGCCATGTCTGGTGGTCATGTTATCATCGAGTTAAGAGATTATGACCATATTATTATGTGAATGGTTGCAGTCTCATTTTCACAGCATAGAGCTTTCCAACATGAAAATAGCTCAGAAAATACGTCTGTCTTACAAACTAGTCTAGTCGAGAGTCATGCTACGTAACTGTTCCCTAAATTGATGCCCTTCTTTCCACTTTCATGATTTGTTGTCTCTGTTACACATGAGAACTTATAGTGTGTTTGGCAGTGTGGTTGTGGTTGCTTTTTAAATAACTTTTCATGCCAAAATACATGTAAATGATGTTTTTTTTATTTTTTAAAAATCATTTTTAACACCAGCACATCAAAATGATTTGAAAACACTAAAAATATATTAATTTGAAGTTAATAAAAAAAAAAAAATTTTTTAAGGCTTTTGAAACGCGGTGAAAATCCTATATTATTATAAGAAAAAAAACACAACAAAACCCATTTTTCCTAACCCTTTTTTTAAATTGTGGAAGACACTGTTTATTTTATTTTACAGTGTCTTTTCTCGGTCCTCAAACTTTATTTCTTTGCTATTTCATCCTTGCACTTGATGTTTGCATTGATTTATGTGTTATAATTCATTTTTATTTGCATCGTCTTAGGGTTTCATCCATAAACTAAACATCAGTTTTGTTAAAGAAAAGAATTTTAATTTTTTTGTTGAAATAAATGAGAGAACAATGACCAAAATTGAAAAGAAAAAAAGCATTCCAGGTTTTCCAGGTGCAAAAAGCTATAGTTTCGATCCCTAAAGTATTATTTTTTACATATTTGATCCATATAGCTTGATAATTTTATGTTTGGGTTATAATCTTTATTTTTTTTGTGTTTTGATTCTTTATGTGTTGAGGAAAAAGAGAGAAAGTTGCTAGAAAAAAAAAACAGAGAAAACATTCAATCGACCATGTTCATGTGACAAAAAAATTAATTTTGATATCAATAAATTTCTTTTAGAAAGTGAAGTCAAGTGACTTTTTTATATTGAAAAAACGTAAATCTAAGCTCGCAAAGGTTTTTTTGAATTTGTCTATTTTTTTTATTGATTTTATGTGTTTTGGGGTTAGCAATGAATTTAATTAGATTGTTAGGATGTTTTTTAGGTGTTTAGGAATTAAACCAAGTAAAAAAAAAAAGGATTTTCTGGATTAAAAAAATAAGGAAACATCAGTCAAAAACAAACAGGAGCTAAACCAACATGGGTTGCATCATGCCAGCTTATACACTCCTGTCCCCTGATTTTGAAAGGCCCCACAATATCCATCCTCTTGCAATTGACCAATTCTTAAGGGACCACAGAATTAAGAGTGTGAGGTTGCGCCACCGTCCAGCCTAATCAACGCCCCCGCGGCTCCTCAACATGTGGTGCACACGGCAGTATTAAAATCAAAATTAAAAAGAAAAAGTAGACACTCAAAATCATGTGACCACTGCTGCTATACTGTACTGTCAGCCCATTGTTTTGTAGTCAATCATTTTCTTTGAGAGGGTGGTATTACTCACTTTACACGCTGTCACCTTATTTAATGCTTCCTTACACAACACCACCCTCTTCTCTTTATTTTTATCAAAAACACAAAAACAACAAGACGGCCACCAGCAACTCTATGTTTTTCTTATTACCCAATAATTGAAAGTAATTATTTCAATTCAAAATAAGAATTTTTTTCGGTCAAATTACATATTTTTTTCGTAATTTATTATATTGATTTACATATTTCATTATTCCAATACATAGTTTTCTACGCCAGCGGTCTCTGTAGCTTGGGAGACTGCCCATATCAAGTTGCTTTTCATTAATTTGCCTGAGCGTGTCCTCAATTTCATATTATATTGTTAATAATTAAAATAGTAAAAGAAAGTAGAAAGTGAGAAGCAAAGACAATGAACTTTGTGAGAGCCCCACCTCATCATGATGGGACGGCCTCTGCCACATCCTGAAAACTGTAGACCAAAAAACAATATCTTTATTTAAAAAAAAAATAAAAACTCCACACTTCATTATCCCCACATCCATTATCCCCCCATTGCATTGCCCATCATGACATGATACCATGTGAGATAATGATGCCCTCCCTCAACAGCACCGTCAGTCATCAAGAATACGACAGGATGCACCAGCTGTGGATAAACTCAAATCCTGGTTGGAGGATAGTGTTCGTAAACGGTGTCGTCGCGCCGCCACCGTCACCGACAGGGCCACGGAGTTTCTGTACGACAGAGAACATGAAAAAACAAGAGGGAAGGGAAACAGGTAATGAACATTAGTTTGTGTTCCATGTTTTCGTGTTTGTTTGTGTGGTGGGTAACGTTAGAACGCCGTGACGCCTCTGCTGCCGACATATTCGCTCGTGAGGAGAACGGAACCCATTTAGTTGTCCTGGCCCCAGGGATCATGCTGTGCTGCCACGTTCAGTAATATCGGAGAGGACAAATTATTTTGAATTTGTTTTGAATATCGGAGAGGACAAATCTACTTGCATGAGAGAATTATGTTTCTGTTTGCAATAAGAGGGCAAAAAAATCAAAGAATCTTTTAAATCTTGAGTTTTACCGTAATTTTAATTGAATCCGATTAATTTAAATATTTTATTTAAAATGGCTGGCTTGGTGATTAAATCTTTTTTTTTCTTTGAATTTCTGAATTTAAATATCGAAGGCAAAAATACACGTGTAAGAAATACATTTTTAAAATAATTAAAAAAAAACCTTAGCCTTGATTGGTTTTCAAATTAATCTTTATTTTTTTCTAGAGGGGCAGGGCCCCGATGTTGTTCTAGAGCATTGAGCTCATAATTCATGTGTATATTTTTCTATATAAATTTAGTCTTTAATCTTAGTATTTTTGGGAATTGTTTCTCCTATTGATACTACTATGGTCTTTTCCCTCGCTTTATTTAAAAAAAAAAAAAAACTGGTGGAGCACTTAAGTCATTTTCCTGAACACCATGTTGCACACCACACTCAATTATGTATATAACTTTATGCAGTAAATGTTAATAGTCAATCATGGAATAGTATATGATTTCTCCATTATAATTAAGGAAACATGGAACAATCATTTTTTATTTTGAATAAATGTTATAAATAATTATCTTAGTTTGCAATTTTTAATTTTTAATTTTTACTAACATAGATATCCCATCCAAATTTCATGCATCTCGACTAATCTCACGGATTCGAAAGTTAATGTTCATATAAAATTTTAATGATTTAAAATTTATGATACTGAAACACAAATTTAAAAACTGATGAGTTATACTTTTCTTGTTATTTCTTAGCTTACAATTTTTATTTTGAGGTAAATTCGGACGGCAAACTTAAATCAATTGAGTGAAAAAAAAACCAAAATTAAAAAAAGAAAAGACGGAAAGTGTGTGAGAGAGATGGAGGGGGGGACCGCAAGGGGAGCTTGTTCGGGTGGGTCAAATCGGTCGTTGTAAAAGGTGAAATGACGACCGGGTTGGGTGCATGCAGCAGCTGGTGCAGCACTGATGCTGCTGCCACGCACTGATTGCTGACGCCATATTAAATCAATTGAGTCCCTGTGTCACCAGCTTGCGTGCTGCCTCTATTTTGTTGTTTTCCCCCTTACTTTTATTATTCTGTTCTTTTTTTTATTATTATTTTTTGTATGATTTATTCCACGCTGCAATTTCACTTCTCTGACACCTACATTCGACATCTCCAATTTCTTTTCTTTGCCCAAGACTTTGACATTTGTGCCCCTTGCTATCCATCACGGAGCTCGGGATATTATTATTCCCTCTTCCAAACACAATGCAGAAAACAAAGCTTGTAATTATAGTTGTTAAAGCCATTTCTAAACAATTAATATTCTCGTCCTTTCCAGGGCAGTAGTTGGTGGGTAAACTTTTGAGTAATAAGTGGCCACTGCAAGCTCATCGCAACTGCTATTTGCGTGTCTTCTGCTTTAAAAAAATAATAAATTTAATTTTTTTTTAATAAAATTTCAAGAATTTTATTAAATAAATTTAAAGTTGTTTAAGATTTATACGAATATTACATGAAAACCATTCTTTTCAGCTTTAGACAATTGGTTCAAGGCTTGATTGTTGTAAAACACAAACTATTCAAGTGTTTGTTTTTTACCAGTAATTCACACGAATCAGTAGTGAAAAATCTTCTAAACCTTTTAGAAAAGAATAAGACTAAATAATTTAATTTATTACCAATTTTTATACCTTAATTTATGAGAAAGAGCAGCTGCTTCATTTTATAAAGAAAAAAACATAATATGCATCAATTTTAACAACTTTAATTAATGTTCAATCTTAATAAAACATTAATAAGTAACATTTAGGAATAATACTTTAATGCAAAAAAAATCTCATTATTATAATAATTTTTTAATTTTCTTTACAAAATATTTTTGTCATATAGGCTTTATATTTACTTTGTATTTATTAATTAAACATTAGATTCATTAATAAAATATAAATTAATATTAAAGATAATTTTTTTAATAATAATAAATATATTTTAAAATTAATAAAATCAATACTACGTAAAAAGCATATTCACAAACATCTCCATCCCAAACTACAATCACCCTTCTTGCCTTTCCACGCGTCTTTTAATAAATTAATCAAATTACTATATTTTTGCTTTCCAAAACTTTCATCTATTAAGAAATATATTGTCTTGATTGCTTTCTGCTTCGTTAATTTTGATATACTTCCCTGTCCTTTTCTTGTCAAATATTTCAAGGATTGAATTCAACGCTAATCTCGAATTCAATGGCTAAAATCTCATGATGAGGAAACATTAACGTACAGGACCACGTCCAAATTAATTATAGCAAAATAAATAATTAAACAACTCGTTTACCCAAAATTCGATCCAAAAACTAAATACACTTTGGACACACCATTATATTAAACTTTAAATTAATAACCCAAGGAACAAATATGCACACAAAAGGGTGAGTTTCACATAATTAAACAATATTTGAGAAATAAAAATAAATGACCCAATATTATTTAACGTTATAAGACATCTCAAGATGGGAAAACAATATTCATGGCCAAATAAATAGAATAATTAATTCACTAGCTTCAAAGAAATAGTAAAAACTTGAATATCAAGTCGAGATCACTTTCTCCTTCGTGCAAGTTTCTCACAATCCCAAAACTCGCTATGTTTTCTTCTCTCCTCGTATTTTCTCTTGTTCTCTCTTTACTTGCTTGCTCTACGCTATAAGGAATTAAGAGATGTGTGCATGTGTTTTTTTAAAAAAAAAAAATTCCAGGAAAAAAATAGGTCTACTCTTGATTATGGAGTTGGTGTGTTGATACGTGGTCGTTCGATCGGTCCCACATATCCCACATAAAATAAAGGGTCGCATCTATTTGCAACTATCCCAACGTTTTTCAAGATTGTTCATTGTCAACAATTGGTTCATAATCGAGTGCAATGTTTTCATGGGGTATAGAATGTCCAAGTAACTAGCTAAATATCCATGTGTGATGGATGTATTATTAAAAATAATATGTATAAAAATACACAAATATATACTATTTTTTTGTTCAAAGCAAACCAACAATTGAGAAAGAATGAATAAATAAAAATGACTTGCATTCTGTACCAAAGAACAAGACTTTCATTTGGAAGAGGATTATTGCTTGATGGATGATGAATCACGAACGAGTGGGACAATGGCTGGCATTTTACTATACCGAAAAATGACAATTGAGGGGGACATTGAGAGCTCTCTCCCAACTCCACCCCTTTATTCTCTTAAAAAAATAGCTAGATGATGAACATTTGAGGATTCTTGTTGAGATTTACTTGTTTAGCAGACAAATCCACCGTCCAGAGACAAAAAGGCAGGAAATGAAAAGGTTTACCGGTCAACTGTGGCGATCTCCGCCTATTATAATTTTCACCATCTTCCTAAATTATTCAAGGCTCAATAGAATCTACTAGTTACTTTGATATGAAATCTACAATGCCAAGAAAGGGAGAGGCATTAAAAATACGATTAATTAAAGCTTTCTCTTTTGCTACATTACACTCCTTTCCAGTCTTCTTGCCCCACTTAGATTACAGTATTTGTTTGGGCCACAAATATGTACGAGAATACGACATCTTGACAAGGTTGTTTTTTTTTTTTTTTTGCAACTGGTAAATTTTTTTAGGGATACCTGGCTACTGTGTCGTTACCTAATTCCTATCTTCAATCTTTCAGTAGTATCTGGACCCTTTCCTTTACCATAAAATATTCGAATACTATCTCATATCTCATTGAACAAGACAACTAGGGATTCTTGACCCTATGATCATGGAGTGGAATCCAAAAATGCTTTCTTTAAGCGTGTTCGTACCATCTTACATATCAGGCCATGAGGGAGAAGGAGTTCTCTGTACAGCCCCATCAATCATTCAGTTCCATCCATGTGCTGCCTTAATCATCACTGAGGATTAATTACATGAGTGCTTAATCAGTTAATTAACTGGAAAAAACAAAACATGAATGCCTCTCCTTTCCATTGTTTAAGTACCTTACGGTCTGTACATTGCGAAGAGCATTTAGATTTGGCCTGTACTTCTTTTTCCCAAACAAGCCAGTCAACCTTGTTTCCAAGGAGCCAAGGAAATGGCTTGTCATTAAGCAGAAATGGGTTGCCAGGTTCACCGTCCTAATTAATCTAAATTAATCATCCTAATTTAGATTATAGTCTTTCAGAAGTAACAGTTGCAACGTTTTTGTTTAGGGATGGTGGTACCTTGTACCTTGTCTAGCTTATAAATCGTGTTGCCTTTACACAGCCGCTAACGACTAGTTCTGATTTAACATGTAAGAAATTACTCCACTTCGGTTGCTTGTTTTTTCCAATATTTAAAAACTGAGTTTGAAAAAAAAAGCATTTATTTGTTTTTGTTTTTTTTTTTATTTCGAAAGATGTAAACACCTAACAGTTGCTTGTCAGAAATTTTCAAATTCAGACAGTGATTTTCAAGAATTATATTGATGGTTGTTGATTTGCTTTTTTGAATAAAGAATCAAAACAAATAAGTCCTTAATTTACATTTTTGAAGATTGAAAAATGAAAAACAAAATAGGAAATTAAGCCAAATCTATCCATTTTATCTTCTAAAATGAGAAATAATTCATGATAAATGGATAAAGTGATATTATAAAAGGGACAAAGAAAATGAAATTTTTTTGAAAAAAGATTTGAAAATAAAAACATATTAGACAATGAAAAGCTTGATGGAACTCACTAGCCACTGGTATAACTAATTATTATTTTTTTCAAAAACAAATGTTCAAATACTGAAATAGAGTAAAATAAAAAATTTATAAACATTAAAATCAGAGTTGAGCCAATCTGAAATATCATGTCAAACCTACTATCTATACTATGAAAGTAAAATAGGTTGATAAAAATAAAAAAAATTATAAATGTTTTTTTTAAAAAAAACTCGTGTTAATTTTTTAAATATGTGACCCAAGTCATTAGACCGGAAAAACTCAATCTAAAAATATCATGAAGTTCAATTCTTAATCAATATAAGGAGCAAAATGAAAAATATAATACAATCTATTTGAATTGAAGGATGAAATTGAAACCCATAAAACTTTTACAAAATAGCCAAGGCAAAGAATTAAAAATCCAACGAATGAAGATCGAATTAGGGAATATAATATTTGATAAATTGGGATTAAATAATGAAATTGCAAATAAATAAATAAAAAGAAGCAAAAAAAAAAGATCAAAAGAATAAGGACCGAAGTTGAAATACAAGCAACCAAAATGGCTAAGCTATAATTTTCAAGAAAGGAGAGAGAAACAAAAAGAAAAAAAAAAGATCAATTAGAGACAAACCAAACCATCAACAGAGACATGCGCCACACCAACAAGAAGAAAACATGATAGCGCTTCTAACGACACTGTGAAGGGTATTTTTAAACGTAAAAAGGTGCCACACACACTACCTAAAGGGCTTGGGTGCCCCCCCTCCCCCTCTCGTGCCCCTAAGTGTGCCACACACCCACATCTTTTTTTGTTTTTTATTTAGTTAAATATAAAAGTATCTTTGAGCTGATTTTCTAATTACAAAAAAAATCATTGTGAAAAACAAAAAACACCCTTTTGATCTCATGCTTAATTTTTTTTATTTTAAAGATATTGTCATCATTTTATCGTACATTTTAATTATTTATTATTTTTTATATTTGATCAAATATCAAATTGTCTTTCAATTCAAATTGTAATAATGAAAAAAGTAATATGAAAATACAAAAATACATCTTGATATCAAGTTTAAATTTTTTGTTTTAATGAAATTTTAGTTGTTTTATGATGCAATTAAGATAAAAAAAAATACTTATTTATCCTTGATGGAATAATAAAGAGATATAAAGAGATTTCAATAATGTTGAATGCAAGTGTGAAATTGTTTTTAGTGGAATAGCAAAAACATTATAGCAGAAGAAAATGGATCCGTGCGTGCGTCTATTTGTAATTCGCAGTTATAAATCCCATTTGTCATGCTAAGGAATTGCAAAAGGAAAACGGATCCGATCCAAAAGGAAGTGAAAAGAGTGTATTCCTTTCTTGAAAAAAAAACTAAACTTTATCAATATATTAGTTATGTCTTTAGTTCGTGATATAACATAAACCAGAAATTAAAAATAAAAAATAAAAAATAAAAAAAACCATCGATTCTCGCTATCTTTAATTTTTAACAACCTTAATTAGCACTCACACTAATTAATTGATGGAATTAGAGCTTTTCACAGGAAGAAAGGCTGCTTGTTGGGAGTTGGGCCTCTAGGACACAAAACACACACCCCGCATTTGATGAAGGTTGCAATTTGGTCATTTAATTTAAAAACTTATGTCTTTTTCACCCAATCTATGCTCCTTCTGTATATATGCGATTCCCAAAATTCTGAAATGGAACTCCAAACCATTCATATACCAGTTTTTACTTGATATAAATAGATTAATCATACAATTAACAATATCATATCGCTTTCTTTTTTTCATATAAATCATGTTGAGAAGTAATATTGTTCCCATATCAGAATGGGTGGAAACTAGGGGGTGCATGCGGGGCTCTCAACATTAGAAAATAATAATAATAATAATTATTATTATTATTAATGTGAATGTTTGGATGAACTTGTATTTATTTTAACTAATTTTACAGGTCCTGAAATTAATGATCATGTAAACTTCTAGTGACCCCGAGATTTATAAGACTCGAACTAGTTATTTATAGGAAACAAGATATAACCAGTTAAGATACACCTTTCATGTTAAAAAAAAAACTTTAAATTTTGCAAATAAGTCTAAAGTTTTTCTACATAATGATCATTACAATGAAAAAACTTACAAATTGGTCCTTAACATGCTTTTGTTATGTTTGAATAACTGTATGATCTTAATATGTTCACTAGCCGACCGGCACCCAAATAGATTTTATAGCCCCGCCCTTGATGTGTTAACAAGTGAGGTTTAAAGAACTCAACACTCGTTCTTGCAAGACGGCCACAAGCAGAAGCTCAAACTTCTAGCGCGTCTCAAACAGGCAAGCGCGTGAGGGGAAATCGCATAAAGGCAAAGAAAAGTAGTCTTTGCATCCAATAATTCTTTTTTTCTTCCTTGTGTGTCTAAAGTCCAAACCAGGATGGAGAATCCATCAAGGCCGGAAAAGGGCAGAGATGGATCGACAAGAATAATAGAACGGACGAAAAGAAGTTACTTTCCATTAAAACTAAGAAAACATTATATATATACAAACAAGTCCTTCATGATTCTTAGTTTATAAATATTTTGTTGTTAATAACACTCCCTTTTCTTGCCTTAATACAAGGTGTAGATAGTGAAGCAGACGGTGCAATAGGAAGGGGGGGAAAAGAGAAAAAAAAGGAAAATAAGAGATAGTGGTAAGGTTAATAATAAAAACCAGCCGCAAGATATGCCTTAGAAGAACAAAAAGAGACAGACCGTCTTCTTCTTCTTCTCCATCGTCATCATCAGTTAATTGTTACTATTAATATTCAGTCACAGCCACAAAGGTGGAGGCTCGTTCAAATCTATCGGCAACCCACGTCGCACCATCCCCAAAAACGAAGCCGGAGCAACATTTTCCGGCACCGGAGCTCCAGCTACAGCACCAACACCAGGACCCTCTATTTTCACTACTGGCCCAGAAGCTGCTGCAGCCTCAGTAGCATTGAAGTTCATTTCTTTAAAAACCACTCCAGTCTGCAAGAACTCACCAAGACCACCAAACCTGTGGGACCCGACATGAGGACTTGAACCCCAACGAAGGTGGTGGTGGTGGTGGTGGTGAGGGTCGGAAGGAAGATTAAGGTCCAGAGAGAGACCAGAAGTGGAAGGTGGTGATGGGAAGTTAGTCTTCGCCTTAGCTCCACGAAGAGAACGAGCTGCACCATCATAAGCGAGAGCAGCTTCTTCAGGTGTATCAAATGTGCCTAGCCATACCCGTGTTTTCTTCCATGGGTCACGTATTTCTGCAGCATAGCGACCCCATGGTCTCTTTCGAACTCCCCTGTAGTGTCCTTCCCTTGAAGAAGCCATGAAAGGAAGGGAGCAGAAAGGGATGATAAAAAAGAAAAGGAAGCTTTGAAGAGGTAAGTATGAGAGAGAAGGAGAAATGTGATAAGAGAGAATGATGCATAAGGAGGGAAAGAGAGTATAAAAGTGGAGGGTCCCACGTAGTCACCCGTAATCGTCGGCTGGACGGCACGATCAGCTTGTTTATATTAAAGAAATCATATGCCCTTTGTATGTGCAAATCTATATTCTCGTTTTCATTTCTTTTTCTTTGCAAGTCTTTCGGATCCTTACCCATTTTGGCGCATCAAAGACGTTACTATTCCGTGACCTTATTTCGGTGATGTTTGCGACTTTGATTAATTCTGTATTTTTAAATATTTTTTATTTAGATATTTATTAAAATAATTTTTTAAAATTTATTTTTCATATCCGCACACAAAAACAATTCAAAAACATAAAATAATTAATTATTAAATTGATCGAACCTAGTTGCTAGGAACCGATCAACACATTTTACTTTAATAAACGTTCACGTGGATAAAAAGGTAAGAAAACAAGATTTTTTAAAAAATAAATAAAAATAAATTCATATATGAAACTAGTGATCATAGTTGATAAAGCGAAATATGAATTTGAATGTGTTTATAATTATTTATTTTATTAAGATTAAAAAGGTAAGAGTTCTAACCTCTAACCTCATAGTCATGGATAACAGCAATGAATCTGAATTTCCTAAAACCTCCTGAAGATCTCTATAATTATAGGCGGAATACCGGAAGCTGCAAGCTTCAGCGGAGCCGGGGGCGCTGTCCCCGAACTCAGGTTGTCACGTGTGGCAAACATTTCGAGTGCTGGGGATGTCTGAGCGAGCTTATGCCCACCGTGTCTTCCACTGAGTGAATTTACGACTACTTTATTAATAAAGCTAATAAATATAAAAATCTGATGGCATTGCTGTCCTCAAAGAAAGAAGCATGGTATTTTTATTAGATCCAATTCATGATTAACTTTACCCTTTTCTTTTTCATATAATTTGATAATAAGTAGCAGGCACGTTATCACGGGCTGTTTCAGCCTTCAATAATTTTTATTTTTGAATTTTTTTTTAAATATTTATCTTTTAAAAAACTTAAATTGATATTTTATTTTAGTATTTTTATGATTTTAACTCGCTAATATTGAAATAAAAGGTATTTTAATATATTTTTTTAATTAAATACTTTTAAAATAACAAAATCACACTTAGCCGGTGGAAAAGGGATGGTCCTATTCCAAAAATAATTTTATGTTCCCACTCCCCCGTTCATTTTGCTGAAAGACTAGCTCTCACTCCCTAGATTCTATTAAGGAAGGATATACACGTGAATATCTAAAGAAACGAGTTATCTAATGCATTGGTATATAGGGGTTATTTATTTATCGTGGTTGAAATTAATTTTTTTTAATTATTTTAATGGGTTAATATTAAAAATAAAAATATATTAATTTTATAAAAAATAATTTAAAAAACAAATCATATTATCACACCGTACAATACTTAGGATGGGTCCTACAAGCTCTTAAAATAATAAATAAAAAGAAAGAACAATTGAATATCATAGCCGCCGCCTGATTAGACATGAGAGGGGAGAGCGCGTGTTACAGAGCTCAACGTGTGTGTCTTGTGACTACACATAAAGGGCGGTAATGATGATGTCAGCCCTAGAAACCAAGCAAACCCCCAGATGTACGGCGCTGCTAAGCGGCGCCTGCCATTTGTTTCTTGTAATTGTTACATTTATTGCCGTAGTAGACAGTAATAGTAGTTTTTTTTTTTAAAAAAGAAAAAAGCAAAATAAAATAGTGGGTGTCTCTCTCAGGCTAGCTGGGGGGAGGGAACAGTGTGTGTTAGAAGAACAATGATTTATGAATATTATTAGATTGGATCGGATATTGCAGGTGTGGTGGGGTGGCGTGTCTGCTAGCGAGTGGACGGTAGCTGCTGCTGTTTTCTAGTTGCAGAGCCAAGAAAAAGAAAGGGATTGTACAGAGCCCCCACGTGGAGGGTACATAGGGTGGTGGTGTCTGAGTGGCGGGAGACAGCCCGAGTTGAGTTTATGCATCTCACATTGCATAATGCGTCCATATATGGATAGATAGATAGCGTGTTTGACTCAGTTTTTGGGCCTAACAAAAACATGAAAGCAAAAGGTGTGGCCTATCTTTCTCCTGTCGTAAAAATTTCTGCAAGGCTAAAAAGGAAAAAAACGGTACGGATGTGGTGGGTGGTGAATCTTGGGGGGCTGTGTGCTGGGAACTGAAACCTTGCAGGGAGGTCACTGACATGTGTTCACGTGAAGCTGGTATTATTATTGTTGTTGTTTTTCTTGGCTTTAGGTTTTCTTTTTTCTTTTTTCTTTTTTCTTTTTTGCCGTGCTTTAATTCTTACAACGTCAGAGACACGTGTGGCAGTTACTGGATTTTTATATATATATATATATAGCAGTTACTGGATTTTTATATATATATATATATTTTTTTACCAATGCAAATTTAGGGTGACAATGATTTTTTAAAAAAACATATTGGCGTAATAACACGGTTTCCTTTTATATATCACTGTTTTTGAAATTGAGGCATTCAAGTCCGTTACTGTTTTATTTAAGTTTGTTGTTATTTTAAATTATGATATTTAAAAAGATTATGAAATTGGTTACATATAAGGAGAAAGAAGAGAGAAAAAAAACCCCTTTAAGATATACTAAATTTTTTATTACGACATCATTGATATTATCATGAAAATTTCAATAAGATCAATCAAATAATATCAAAAAATATTATCAACGATAACCTAAGCATATCAAGCTTACTTTCCAAAAGTAACGGGTGACTCATTTGTTTTTAGTGACAAGTGTGACTTGCTCGAGTCATTATTGGTGACTTTTATTGATATCGTTGAATTTATTTTATCATGACATTTCTGATTATATCAACAATGTCGTAATCAGAGTTTTGATATGTTTTCAAGATTTTTTTTTCCTTTCTCATTTGTGATTTGTGGTGAGAGAGAAAGAAATAATAAAAGAAAAGGATCTTGAAGATAAACCAAAACTTTGATCACAACACCACATGTACTGTCATATCAATGTTAATGAGACGAATCTAACGATATCAAGAAAAATCACCAACCGTAATTTGAGCGGCTATATTTGTCACCTAAATATGGCTAATGGCTCATTTGCTCTTGTCGACATGTGTGAAACATTTAAGTCATCATTGCTATTTTTTTTGGTATTGTTAGATTTATGTTGTTGAAGTACTTTTTAAAATACTAATGATGTCGCAATTAAAATTTCAAAATACTTTTGTACTTTTAATTTTTATTTTTCTATTTCTTATCTCCTCTCTAGTCATGTCCAACCTATTCCATATTTCTTTTAGATGATATGATTCAAAATAATAACAAGCTTGAATCGTGTTTTTTAATTGCAATATATACATATTATGATATTTCACTATTTTTTAAAAATTATATTATTTCACCCATATTTTTTTTAAAATAAAAATATGCAAAAATAACTATCTTTTTGCCAATCGAATCAGACACATGATTGATAGGTCAGTTGCATGGATAGGAGGACCAGATTATTTTTCTTCTTTTTTTTTTTCGCCCACAAAATTTGGAACTGTGAGTGCAATAATGTCAACGGGATTATACTTAATAATAATAATAATATAACAAACACAATTTTACATGCTAATTGCCGAATTTATCCCACCATTTTAGCATACACTTTTACTCTTGCCTTTTGCCTTGCCTTGTGTGGACATTCAGAAACTGCATGCCCAGAGTGAAAAAATAGTCTCCCTCTGCCAAATTAAAGCCTAGCAGGAAGAGTGTTGAATGGTAATTTGTGGTCTCAAAAGATCAGGCTGAGTTAAATGAAGATCATTCCATGAGGTCAGCTCTCTTCAGCTTCGAGCCCCCAACTCAGCACCAAAATTCAAATTATGGGTCACTAGCTAGCAGTTAGTACAAACCTGCCGCTGGCCAGAGTAAAAAAATATAAGTTTCTGACACTGAGTTAAGCTTTGCCCTAAACTACCTGCAAATATATTCATTTGATTAGTCTTTCAGGGCTATGTCTTCTGAAGAAGAAGAAGCATGCATGCGCGCACCTATAGAAATGCTCATCTGTGCCTTGGATGATCAAAGAATGACATCATTCATGGTCTAAAAAGAACATTCACCTCACAAAGACACCAACATTCATGCTTTGGTCTGCCAGAATATGTTAATTATTGTCTTAATTATATGTACCTTAAGTTTTGATCTTAAATCATGATTTGCTATTATATAATCTTCACTCACCTACTTGATGTTCTTGACACTTTACTTTCAACATTTGTATGGAGTATTATGGTTCAATGCTTTTACAAAATATTTTTGAATTGGAAAGAAATCAAATTGATTTTCTTAAGAGATATTTTTGAATGATTTTGATATGAAATAAAATTATAAAAAAAATCATGTAAAAAATAGTAATTTAATGTTTTTAAAATAAATTTTTTAAAAAAAAACACTTTTAACCACGTATAATATTTGTATTTGATGGAAAATAAAATTTCTAATAATAAGTCTTTATTGTAATTGGTTTATTATTAAAGCCTATTAAGAAACAACCAGATTACTATTTTATCCTTAAAACTTAAAATATCTCATTCTTATAATAAAATGTGTATCTTTACACAAACACACATATTAATTACTTATATTTAAAACTAATATATTAGAATGATCCAATATTTAATATAACTCTATAAACTATAACCATCAAATAAATTAATATATCCACGAACAAATTAAATAACATGTGTGTTATATTAATCATTGTGGTACTAGATTAAAATCACAGAAAAATTATATTAAATGTCCAAATGTATACCCTAGCAAACACATACATCTTAATTACCTAAAAACACTTGTGTCTTATTGATTAAAAAAAAAAGGATACGTTAGTCAACTTAATATATTAAAAAAAATAGGGGTATTTATGTAAAAGATATTGAATATCTTGGTATTTTAAATTTCTCTCAATTTAGAAGAGAACCACAATATTCCTATTAAAAAAAAAAATATATATATATATATATTTGTTCTTGAATTATCATATATGTATAGAGCTTTAGAAAGAAGGACAAGAAAGAAAAGAACGTGGAAGAATAAAATAGGAAAAGGACCTTCCCTTGGCTTTGGGACTTTATCTGATGGGTATTGAGTTTTATCATAAATTATAGTTGACATTGAAAATGGTAAGGTATGAAATGCGATTCACTGAGAAGTATTTGTCCCTGTAGTTAATTTATAATATTAATTTTATTCGTATAAAATATATTTATTAATTATTAATAAAAATTTATTTTATTTTTAATATTTATTTATATTTAATTAATGAATCCAGAATAAAGGTAAAGTTCATGGGATAAAAATACTTTATAAAAAAAAAAAAAATTCTTATAATTATAAAATTCTTATTGCATCAAAGCATCATTCATAATTGTTCTTGATCAATGTTCTATTAAGACTGAATGTTAATTAGAATTGTTGAGACTGATACATATTATGTTATTTTTTTTATGAAATGAAGCAGTTGTTTTCATAAATTGAGACATGAGAGATACCTGAAACTAATATGTAAGTGCTTGTCAGATGACATGTGTATTAAATTGATCCGCAAGAGAATTCCATATGAAGAGATCATCTATGTTTATAAAAAGATTATGTGGCAGTTTTGTAAGTGATACTTGAACTTGAGATCACTAAGTTATTTTATATAGGGTGTGTCATGCTTTGATCATGACTACATGTAATCCTAATCAAGGGTAAAAAACAGGCAGACATTAGGTATAACATAAACTATATGAAGGTAATTGAGTAATCAAGAGAAGGTTCATCCTCTTAGGTGAATTAGAGAA
This sequence comes from Populus deltoides, assembly GCA_015852605.2. NCBI lineage: Eukaryota > Viridiplantae > Streptophyta > Magnoliopsida > Malpighiales > Salicaceae > Populus > Populus deltoides. The sequence goes on from CM027573.2 coordinate 19,872,186, forward strand.
AATATTTCATCTGTTTTCAAATAGTATTAATTGTTAAATTCTTAACCAATATTAAATAAAATTTAAAAAGAGTTTCAAATCTTATTTAAAAAATCAATGACTGTAGAGTTAACAACTAAAATGATTTAACAAAGCAGACATGATTTATGCTATAATGTCTAAATAGAAATATTCTTGATGAAGGAATAGTAATTACATTGAAAAACTAGTCACCGAAAGATCAAGTCAAACCACTTATGACTTTCTCAATATTTTAAGGATCATGACAAGTTACTAGATATTGTACTTGATCTTCAAATATAAATCAATCAACTGTTGAATTGATAATATAGTAAATTATTTAATTTATTTAATCTTATTTTATTTAGTATTATAGTTTATATTTGGGCTAACTTATTAGGGAATTTAATGGCCACACACATAAGAGCCATTAATTAGAAATTAAAATGGGATGATTAATCAAGTGTGACTTGATTGTAAATAATTTTTAGAAATTAAGGATTAGAATGTAATTAATACAAGATATTACAATTCTAAACTTAAAAAAATCAAGGACTTGATTGCATAAATTTTTAAAATTATCCTAAAATAATATGTGATGTTATTTAAAAGGAAAATTGATATATATTTTATCATTTATATGATTTTTAGGTTTCTTTATAAAGAATGATATAACTCTTATTTTCTATACAATACAATAGAGTACACAAACACTTAAATACAAAAGAAAAGAGCTAACTTTTAAATATATAGCAATCCCCCTCTCCTAAAAGGGTTTATAAAATTTTTTATTGGTGGTTCATGTGAATTACTGTTAAAAATTGTATACTTAGATGACTTGTGATTTACGACAACTCATCCTTGAAGTAAGAATATTTGATTTTTAAATAATTAAAAAAAACCCTCAAAAAACTCTAGATGTATTTAACAAGATTTTTAAAAATCCTAATTTTTTAAAAAAATTTATAGTTTATGCAGAGAATATAAATTTTAAGAAAACCAAAAGTACCTTCGCACCTCAGTTCTCCCAAAAAATTTTGTCAACAAGATATTCTATTATCCCTCCGAATATGGACGCATGTCAGCATTGGGCCGTCTACTGCTAGAAAAATAGCTCACCGGTGTTTGGCAGTATGGTAGTGGTTGCTTTTCAAATAGCTTTTCGTGCCGAAATACATGCCAATGATGTTTTTTTATTTTTTAAAAATTATTTTTGATATCAGGATATCAAAACGATTCAAAAAGTACAAACCGCACTCAATTTTAGCAAAAAAAAAAAATTAAAATTCAATGAAAAGCAGGTTGAACCGCAAAGCCGAACGCTCCTTTGAGCCGAAAAGTTATACTCCAACCCGAGTGAAAGCAATTGAAGCTACACTCGGTCCGGATCATTGCTTCCCCATAACGAATGGGCTAGCTTCCCAGCCCAAAGGCAAATGCCCAGAACATTTTCAAAAGAGATGCATAACTGGTGACAATTCCAGATATTCAAGAATGTTTGTTCTTGTATGGATTAGTCTCCTTTATATTATTATTATTATTATTATTATTATTATTATTATTATGTTCAAGAAACAAACGCAAAAGACACAAAATTAGTGGAATCAATACAAGTGCCTGTTTGCACAAAAGCATTCACTTGTATTCTTCTGGAGAAACATAGCAAGATAGATAGAACCATTACGAACAGCTGACAAAGTTATTGGGAATTACATGTGTATCCGCTATTGATCTAGATCATAGTTTTGTGACTTCATGGAGATATTTTACAACATTCTCTTCCTATGAACCTAAACAGAAAATAAAGAAAAAAAAGGAACCATTTTGATATCACTATGTATCAGTGCTTCGAAGCCATACAACCTTCCTTGGCCAGTACTGAGCCAAAAAATTGTAGATTTGAAGCAGCTTGTATGGTTTTTCATTCTATATGACATTCGGTGGCACTGAAGGTGGATGGGACCTTCGATTGGTGTTTCTCACTTTCCAAACTTCACCAAACAAAAATTTGCAGAACCCTGAGTTCCACAAGAATGGGAGTTCAAATCAAATTGGGTGGATTCATGTTAAGAAATAAACTAATCAGAATCCAAAAACCAGCAGAGGAGCAAGTTTAAAATGGACTGTATCATGATAGTAAGCTAGGCCCGTTCTCAGCAGCTGTCCGAGCATTGCCATGACTATAATGCCTTGCCATCTGGATATCATGCGATAATTGCGTCCTTGCTTTTGCATATGGGGCACCTCTTTCTGTAAACAAGAGAAAGCATACTGTAAGTTCGCAAAGAGGAGAAAATCAAGCAGATTTGTGCTTTCGAGCACTTCATCCACAACCATGTCTGAGACAACACTATTTTTTCTCTTATACACAGGGAATAGAATCTAGGTGTTGCTTATAATTAACTTTGAGTGCCACTTTATTTTTTGATGTATCTTTGCCATTAAAATCACTGATCAATAAAAGTTAGGAAACCAAATTATGCTATCATGTATGTATATCTGAGTTTATCATGAAAACCTTTACCTGCAATCTGCTGTGCACGGAGAATATTCTGTCGTCTTTTCCACCAACACATTGAACAGATAACCATTAGAAGGAATCCCACGGATGTACCAAATGCAATGCCAATTTTCTCACCAGCAGAAAGGTGAGGGCCACATGTACGCAACCCAGGTATGCCACAAAGACCTGCATTATCTGTAAAACTGCACAAACTACAGTAAGTATAATTTTAGACATGGTTATAAATGAAATTTAGTTATGGCTTTTTTCTTTCACTGTGATAAAAATAAGCAAAGGATGCAAGTATAGTCTAAGTAAACATATTCAACATATCATAAACATGTTATGATATGAATTCCATTCAAAGCCAGCAATATTAAAGAGCAACACTTGTTGCAGCATACTTGAAGCTAGCTCCGTGCAAAAGTCTTCCTCCTAGCGCTGCTGGGACTCTTCCAGACAGAGAGTTACCATTGAGATTCCTGTACCATAACAGCATAAATTGTAGTTCTAATACATAGTTTCATGGATTAATTAACTGCAAGAAAATTCTTACAGTCTTCGCAATGATGTCAACTGTCCAAGGCTTTCAGGAATTGATCCATTGAAGGAATTGTATGAAAGGTCACTGTACGCAACAGATATGATCAGACATTTTATTAGTACAGTTAAATCACATGATTAGGATTGGAAAATGCACTTCTATTTGCATCCAGCTTCTGGTGTTTCACCCAGAAGTTAACATTGAGTTGATTCACATTTCCACATGAGCAGAATCACCTTTTCTTTGTTCTTCTTTTTTATCTAAAAACAAAGTTATTTAAAAAAAAAAAAAGGGTTGCAAATTGACATTATGCTGACTGCACATTTCCTCGAGCACAGGATCACATTACTGACAAAATATGACTCTACTAACACCAGAAAGAGGAGGCAACAAGAAACTATATTTGCTTCTTTTTCATTAAGTATTTCTTTCTTTCTAATTCTTTACCATTCTGCATACTTAGTGGGGAAAGATCAAGTTATCCATGATACCATGCATGCACAAACTAATATGAACCACTAATTGATTCGCACAGTGATTGCTGAATTGCCTTTATGGCTGTGGTCCTTCTATGCCACAATTATATAATTTTTATTGTTAAAATTTATGTTCCTTATTCCATTATACATTGACTACTTGGATATTCACTTGATTTTATTTCATTGTGCTAGCAGTGGCTAATTTTTCCTACGTGAAAATCTTCAGCACAAGTTACATATTTATGTCCAATCAAACCCAGCTAAATGCAAGTTGCATCATGGACTTTGCTATGAATTTGAATTAAGCAAACATCAACTTCCTCATTTTGCATCTTATCAAATAATTCAAATGCAAAATCAGTGAAAAAGTAAAGTTCTATTTGTTGTTAAAGCAAGCAGGAGATATGGCTGGTTGGAGGAACAAAGGATTTGAATGGACAAACTACTATAAGCGAATTGTTTCTAAGAAAATAAATGATAATGCAAGATAATCATATAGTAATCATATTTTATCAAGTCTCTGTCGCATACACTCACATTAGCTCCTTTGGTGGAAACTATTATCATCAGTGAACAGTTTTATTTGTGTAGAAATCTGAGTTAATAATGGGGTAAATGGATAAGCAGACTTACAGTACTACCAACCCAGGTATTGTTCCAATTGAAGGTGGAACAGCTCCCCGGATGCTGTTATCACTCAAGTTTCTGTAAATGTAGAAAGTCGGAGCAAATTAAGAGATGAAAACAAAGAGTTAAATATTAGAAGGTCAGAGTTTTAGTTGCAAGAAGAGGACCATAAGTGCTAGAAACTTACATGTTCTGCAAATGACGTAGTCTGGATATGTCATTTGGCAAGAAACCCCTCAAACCTTGGTTGTCAAGGGAACTGACCATGAAGAAGTAATCCGTATTAAGTGATGGATAATATTGACATCTTAAGATAACAAGAATTAAATTAATAATTTTAATGTCAAATTAACTGGAGAAGTGACCTATGAATCAGCCAATTATAGGAAAAAATTGAAGGTATTATTAGTAGTAGATCTCCAAATTAACTTAATGAAACATATTTATTTCATGTAAAATTCTTAATATAAAGTCTGTCAACAGATATGTATATTACTTAGAGCTTTTATTTCTCACCCGAAAGAATGTGCGGAATGAGAAATGCTTTTCAGGAAGCCTCTTAGTATGGATAACATAACTTCCCTTTATATATATTAAACTAGAAGACCAGAAAGTGAACAGCACAATCATCATGTCTTTGAACAATGCCAAGATTGAGTACTTTCTAAATTTATCATCAGTACCAGAGATTTTTCTTCAGCAAAAAGAAAAACAAGGCGAAGCTAAACTATTTAACATTTTCTGCACATTTTGTATGGATAAACCATTAAGAAGGCGGTGACTTTGAATGCACGAACAAGGTTACAAACTTTGCAAACGTGTTATGAGCACCACAGAAAGATTTCTTGTTTAACAATAAAATGCTGAACTAATTAAAAGTTTTATGACTTTGAGTGGAATAAAGCACTGAGAAGGTAATGAGTGGCGTGAATGAATAACAAGAAGGATTCAATAAAAGACAATATCTGGTTCAGATAAATCGTAGTGAAAAATGAATAAAAATGAATTTGAGGAAAAGGATCGAGACAGTACAGTCCATCGATAAACCATTTGCTGCTAGTCTTGTCAAAATGGCAATCTGCTCCATTCCATGGATGTTCTTGGGGAACACATGGATCACCATTCCACCCAAACCGAAGAGGAAGGCTCAATGCACTCTTCAATGACTGTAAAGCTCTAACTGATAAAAAGAACATTCAGATTAGTAACAGTTTACACATTCCAAACTTTTTGCAGAATTGCTTTTCCTATCTATATAATAAATCTGAGCAAAAAGAACCATAAGACAAACTTCAAAACATGTGTTTTATGAAATGAAGATCAATGGCAGATCTATAGCAACGCAACATGTGTTTTAACAGTCTCTTCTAAATACCTGCAGAACTGCATCTAAGACTTCAAAACAGCAGAAGATAAAAAGGTCCGCATCAATGTCATGTCACATAAACCAACAACGTGACACAATTTGTAAGGTAATTAGAAGCCCATTTTAAATAATGGCCAAACAAGAGGTTACAACAAATTGATCCAAAACCCTCATGATGCAACCATGAGAAGATTTTGGTTGCTAATCAATTGCGTCAAACTTCAACTTTTTTTGTTTTTTTGTTATATGCAAGATGGTCAGTGAGAGAAGTGCCAATTTAATAGGTAAAATCGTGATTAGCTTAGGATCAATGCCCATCAAAAGTTAACTTAGTGTTGAATAATACATTACTTGATATGGTATTTATATGCATTTTTTTAAGCAAAGAAAGAATTCTAATTTCTGCAAACTTCAACAACTTAGAGGTATATGCATGTAGCTAGCCTCATTCTAGTGCGCCCTATATATTCCTTGAATAGAAATAAACAGGAATTTTATTAAGAATGAGATGGTATATGCACCTTCTTCTAATAAAGTTTTGGACTCAGCTGTAAGAATCTCAAACACCTCAATAGCATTGATTATGGCATGACTGCCTTCTTTAGGATGCAAACCGATCGTCAGAGTTCTTCCACTAACAGTGACTGTGGTGTTAAGTACAAGGGCAGTATACCGATCCCCACTCATTTTGACAATGTCTACATCTTCAAAAGTAACAACACCATTAATCAAAATGTCAAATACCCTTTTCCCTGCTGCAGTGACTGAAGAATCAATCTCAGCAAAGTGTAACCAAATCGAGTAGTTTCTATTTGGATCCACATCCATTGTGTATGCTAAATCTGGTTGAGTATCAGTGCTAACCAGGGCTGTCTGATAAAGAGCTTCTGGATAATAGTTTGGTGCATTTGAAGCCTTCTTGATGCCACTTTCAGTAGATCTAGCTAAATCAGATCCCTGGCCAAAAGTTTTGATTGGACTCCAAAACCTATCCCCGCCCCAGTGATCCCCACTATAATCAACATCAAATTTCGGTTTCCCATTACCACAGCTCAATCTGGCGGCTGTTCTAAGGATTATCCCTTGAACCCATGCTGGGCCAAAATAGTATGCTCTATCTTCCATTTGAAGAATCTCAATGGAAAGTATTGCTGGATCTCCATGACCTGTGCTATGGAAACAGATAGAGGCAGTTCCATCCGTTAAAAACACTAGAGCTTCAGTAAATACTTGGTCATCATGGTTAGTCCAACCAGATTTCAAAGAATAAATTTGGGTGCCTTCAATGGAAATGTCAAATAATGGTTCATTATCAAAATTACGATGTCCATCTAGTCCAAAGAAGACCCTTACAGTATAATGCCCCTTTGGCACTCTATTAATATTGTAGCAATTGTTGGGACCTGATGATAGGGGGAAATAGCGAAGAGTTTTTAGTGGAGGACTGATGTTACTTGGGCGTGTTGCGTTTGCTGGAATCCCTCCTGTATATGCAAAATCCTTATACCAAAGTGTATTGGTTGGTGCTGTATGAACATTCAAGCGAGCTCCACAACTTATGCGCATAACCCAAGGTGCTGTAGGAAGATTAGAAATCTATTAAGTAACACTGAAAAAGAAGAATGGATTATATAATGCCAAAGCAAACATATTCATTGCTCTAGCCTCTAGCACTTCATTCAAGCATACAAGACTGAACTCACATTTGTTAAGTGATTCAAGTTGTGCAAATATCTAACCAGATATTCCTTGCTACTTCAATGTCTAGTTGCAAAAGTGAATTAGCACCCAACATATTACACACATTTTCGCTGTGTGAGCTACAACTAAGCAAATGACAATCTATCAATAGTTTCTGCTCTAGAATCTAATGGCCCGGTCTCCTGGACAATTTTACAGAAATGATCAACTATCCGAATAAAACAACAGAATGAATCAACAAATAAAGAAAGAAAGAATTCTCTCGCTTGCCATTTCAATTTTCCATATACATCACAGTATAATATGTTTCATGGAAAATATTATGTGTTGAGGTAGAGTAACTAGTGTCATCCTATTAGTTACTAACTGACCCACTTAAAGAAAAAGATGGACATAAGAAAAAAGAGAAAATAAAATCCATAACCCACGAAAAATTATAAGAATATATACACCTAGAATTTCTTTGTTCTACTTGTTCATCTCTTTCATTAAAGTAGGCAGGATGCCACTAGTTACCACATGAGCATCATAAAATTACTCTATGTTTCATGTTCTTGTCTCCCAATAAAATATTGAATCAAGAATAACTAAACCAAATAGCTGTACAGGTCCCAATTTAGTCAAATATTCTTGCTTTCTCAACAAATACATAACAGAGAAAAAACTCCAAACGTAAAACTTCCTTCTTCCTCTCTTTTCCTACACCTTCTCAACAATCAAACAGATCCAAATCACACCCACTCCATATCCATAACCATAGATTTCAATAACAAAAACACACACACACTGTGTTCCCATTCTGCTCCTCTATCCAAACACTGAAAGAAAAAACTAAAAACCAACAAAACTGAAACAACTCCTTTTAATCAGAAGCAAGAAACTTAAAAACCAGAAAACAGTTTATAATCATCAACACCTTTCACAATAACACGAAATTCACTTCACAAATCAACAATCCAAATCCCTAACAACGAAGAATCACTCTTTACAGCAGGAACTGAAACAAAAAAAAAAAGCCAATTAAGTTCAGCAGAGAAAGCTTCTTACCTTGTCTAGCTACACAAGTAGAGAAAGCTAAGCAAAAAAGAAGAGTCCATAGTAGGAATGGAAATCTCTGCATTATTTTAGCTTTCAAAATTTGCTTTCTTCTTTTTTAGCCAGTCGCTCTCTTTCTCTAGTGTTTCACCGCTTTCCACATTCTTGCACTGTCTTCTTCTTCTTTTTTCAGATAGGGAAAGAGGAAAGTAGCAGAGAGTGAGAGAGTGAGTGTGCTTGCAAGTGTTTGCAGGTATTATAAAAATCTATGTGGGCAAACTACAAGTATAGTCCTCGATTATGCAAAATGTTTCAATTTGGACCTACAAGTTAATAACTTGTGTGGGCATACAGAAAGATTATGTTATAGTTCTCTCTAATACGATATTATAGGAGGATATTATATTTAAATTAAATATAAAACTAAACCTGAAAAGGCTAGGTAAATACGAAGATGAGAATCTTGTTGGCATGAATCTCGTTCTTTATTATATCCATTTTGATTATTTATATTAATTTAAATATAATTACAGATAAATAAAGTAACGTTAATCAGCACTTACTAATCCATTGATCACATGGATCGAACCATCTTGTTTTTAAAACATAAAAAAATGTCAACTACAAATTTTGTTTGGCATTAAACCTGACAAATTGAATCAGCGATAATAATATGATTTTGATTTTAAAAAACAAATCAAATTAATCCTATAAAATCTAAAATGAAACATATTATAAAGACCATTCGAATTAAACCAAATACTTAAAATTATTTTTGGTATGGCATCCTTTTTCTATAAAAAATTGAGCCTATAATATATTTTGTTTATGCTTGGTAGTCTAATCTATCAAACCTTTGATTTTTTTTAATTTATTTTATACCTCATATAGGATAAAAAATAGAAAAACAATTTTTATTTTAAAAAATTCTAAATGATGATACTAGAATAAGAAAATTAAAGGAACAAGAAATTTACAAAATGACCCTTTTATAAAAACAATATTGACATTTTAAAGCGGCTCGAATCCATGTCAACCAATTACATCCATCACCATGATTATGAGATTGTGACCATCATGCAAGAATTAATATAAATAAATTAATCCAACATGAAAAAAAAAACACATTATGAAGATAAATTTAAAATAAATTGAGTGCTTAAAAAAATTCGATCTTACATATTTTTTAAAAAATATATTAAATTGACCCGGACTTCGGGGTTAAACTTGTTAAACTTACAATCCAAGTTATAATCAACTAGTTTTAATGATTTTTTTATTAAATTTACTTTTGACCCAATTATAAAATAAAAAACAAAATAAAATAAAATGCCAAAAAGGAGCCTAGTCACATGGCCCAGCGTGGCAGGGCCATCAAAAAAAAAAGTTCAAACATGTAGGCCTTCAAGTTCAGCATGTGTGTCTAGCCTTGTTTTATATATATTTTTTATTTTTAAAGGGGAAAATAACTTTTTTTTGTTTTAAAAAAACAAACAAAGCATCATTTGTTGTTTGTAAAATTTGATGACCAGAAGGTGGCCAGTCTTTCGTGAAATTTTTTTTTTGCCTAAAACACCTTAATGATCCTATTTATATCATTTAACAACCTAAAAAATGACTCAAAAACTAAAAAATCAACCCGATCTTAAAAATATTTTTGCAAGCAGATCTATCTTGTTAAGGAAAAATAACATTTAGGTGAAACTCTCATTGTCAAATGGAACTCATTAATACCAAGATCGATAATTTTTGTGGTCGGAATTAGCGTTAATGATAACTTTCTCTCTCTCCAGAAAAGGACTGAAAAATAAATAAAATAAAATTTTATATTAAAATTGAATTTCTGACAACTAAAAAAACTAGTTATCTATTGATTGAAAAGGATGGAGGACCAAATTGAACTTTTCATAAAAAAATATGAAGCTGCCACCTATGTTTTTCTTATTTTTACTTTGATTTTGTGTCTTTGAATTCCATCATTTTTTTTTCAAGAAGCAATTAGATATCACTTTATGCTTAAAAGGGTGTGCAATTACGTGAGAGAAAAAAGTTTAGGATCAAATTAAAATTTAAAAAAATTTATTATTCTATTACACAATGATTTGTGAGAAAGTGCATAGTGATTTGGTCTCATGGCTTTTTTTTATAATTACAATGAATATTTACTTTTGTTCTCGTTATCTCTATTTCTTGTACTTCTCAGCTAAAAATTGCTACCAATTGTTCCACGTCATGCTTGTTTTGTTATATAACATCTTCTATATCAGCTTTCCATGACATGAAACTAAAACCTGCTATCTATATGTATGTATATTTTCAAACATTTTTATCATTGCTAAAAAAGAAAATTGGGGGGGGGGCTAAAACTAAAAATATTCTTATATTATTGATATAAAGTGTTATAAACTCTATTATATGAGAGTTTAACTCCCATTTAGAGTGATAAAATAAAATAAAATTAATTAATGACTTTTGAAGTATGATGTTATTGAAATTAGAACATAATAGAGTATATAATTATTGTTTGATACTGTGGCTCAATTATGTTTTTGAAAAGTTTTAAATTTTTATTAAATTTTAAATTAATATATATATATTTTTATTTTAACATGCTGATATAAAAATAAAAAATTATTATTTTGATATGTTTATAAAAAAAATATTTTATTTTTAAATCAATTTTTACAAAAGTATCAAACATGCTCATATTAAAGTCGCATATAGTTAGTGGGTATAAATGGAGTTTACTCCCTTTAGTTTCTCTTTTATATCCTTTAAGTGATTAGGTGATAAAGCAGTCGTGGAGTTCATGGCGTTAACGGGATTTTCAATCACACGGCACAGACAGTTCTGGTGTCAACATCCCACCCGTTAATGCATATTGGATGCTTTAGTTTGGCGGGGCCCAATACGTGACTGCTGGTGACGTCAGGTCACAAGAGCTGGTGCGTGTAAAAAAAAATACTGGCAGTGGCATTTTCGGGCAACCAAGCTCAGTTACTATATCCAGTTCGATTTTTACTACTTCCTCGTGACAATTTCATTTTTCGTGGTTAAACTACGAGGGGCACGTGACTAGGGAATCGGTCAAACTTCAAAATGGTCTCAAAACTACATAGAGACTCTCAATTGATTTTTCAAGTAATTCTTAATCCAATAAGGTCCTTGGAAGTTCCAAAAAGTTCAATCAATTCGCTCCATCAGTGTTCACTAAAAATAATTGGTTTCTAGATTTATGTGTCCACGCATGTGTTTTTTCCTTAATGCTTGATTTTATATTATTGAGTTTCACTTTTTATTTGATTGTTGTATCAAACTTTAAATTTGCTAGGAGATTCCAAATACCATGTTATTGAGCATAATTTTTATTTCATAGTTAGGTTAGATTATAAATTTGCTAGGAGATTCTAAATGCCATGTTATTGAGCATAATTTTTATTCATTTAAAGACTTGAAAGTATTAGATAAAAAGACTGAAGTTAATGTGTAAAATTGTTGTACTCTCGAAAAAAAAAAGAAAATGAGTTTGGGAGTTTTGATGGGACATCAACGAGATTGAAGTAAGAGAAATTTAAACTCGATAACGAGTTCTTTCTAACATAGAGAGACTGGTGCAAGAGATTTTTTTTTATGCACAGTTTTATATTATTGAGCATAATTTTTTATACAATCATTTAATTCAACTAAAAATTTGTTAGGATATTCCAGAGATCTTATTTTCTAGAATATTAAAATTTTCCATGAATTAGAGATGACAAGGTATTTCAACAATACCTAACAGTTATTATTTAATATATTTTTATAATTGGTTTATGATTTTTTTTTTATTTGATTTAGAACTTTTATTATTTCTCTAGTTTTTCTAATATGATCATATTAAATAGAATTTTGTGTTATTTATTTGTTTTTGTTTTTTTTTTAATATTGCTTCTTTATGTGTCAGATACCATTAGCCTCAAATTAATTGTAAAGTAAATCTCAAATCACTCTTTCAATTATGTTATGATTTTCAATTTAAGTCTCCCAATATTTTTTTTCTTGTTTTCAAGAATTAACTAATGACGGTCGATGGAAGGATCGTATTGAAAATGTTTTAAACTTCTTTTTTATCAAGGAAAAAAATTAGCTGAGAACTTAATTAAAAAATCACACATGGTTTATGGGCTTCCCTTTTGAATTTTACGTCAATGCCACTAGAAGATGTCGGGGATAGGCTTCAATGAACGGCTGAGAATAGTCGCGAGCTCATTTAGGTTGACCTTTCGAGTCCTTTTGACTTTGTGCTTGGAGTAATTTTTTTTTGTTTTTGATTTGTGCTTCCACAAGAGATCTTGATTTGAAAAGAGAAAGAGATACGAAAATGAATGGTTCGTGGATTGGTGGTTAGGGCTATTCAAGCTTTTTCCGTAGCTATTGGTAAGGGGTTGGTTTGTAATAAAATGCAAAGTAAATATCCACTCTTCATTGTTAAGTGGGCTTGGCATTGAAGAACGAAGAGTTAGTGATGTAAGTGAAATTTAATGGCATATGGTAATAATATATGGATTTGTTGAGCCAATTAGTTGGCATTCATTACAACTTCAAAGAGTACTGTTTGGAATGGGACAGAACATGTTAAGAAAATAGGAGGCTTCTTGTTGGAGTCCAAAATCTGAATATTTACTGGCCAATAAATTACAAAATAAATGCCTTCAAATTGTGCGTTTTGTTTTATTTATGTGGCAATGGAATCTTAAACTGACGCACCAAATACATAATTACTATTCAAATAGAACAACTTCTGGGATTTGTGCAGGTAGAGATATACATTTGCCTTTCTTAATATACTACCCTCAGACAGCATATTCCAATGAAGCGTGCATTTCTATGCAAACATGCAGAAAACTTGCTCGCTAACTAGCCAAGAGTATCTTGTACCATAAAAAAATTAAAAAAAAAAATCGTGGGGATTGTACTTTTCTAAAAAAACAAATCTATTAACTTTTTAATTGTTATTTTTAATTAGGTTTGATTATTATTTTTATTTTTTTATTTTATCCTTCAACATTAAATTGATTAGGAATTGAGTTTTTGAATTGAACCCGAATCTAAAGTCTCACATGTTGTAAGTTCACGAGATTAGCATAAGTTTAGAAGATTCGTCTAGATTTGCTTGATGCCCCCCATTCCATTTAAGTTATTTTTTTTAGTTTCATCCTTAAGCACTCATTTAATTGGAAATTAAGCTCCATTGTTTTATTATTTTTTTAATTTGCTTTCCATAAGTTTTTTTTGCTGATTTTGAAAATGACTTGGATTATCTCAAGTATTTTTATTTGTTGTTCCTTGTTAAATTTAACTTTTTTTTAAAAGAGATTTTATTTTTGAACTAAATTAAATCAATTGATTAAATACAAGTATGATATGTTAACTTCATGATATTTTGTTTGGTTTAATGGTTTTTTTGAATTTTCTTTCTATGAGATAACCCCGACCTTACGACATAGGTCACGGGTTTGAAAAGCTAACCTAGGTTGACGTAGCTCTTTTTTAAGGTCATTTTTTACAAAGGTTTGTTGAGGATTGAACATTATTATTTTGTTCCCTCTTCTTTCTATGGGGCTAATCATGATATCATGTGTCAGGCCGCTAGTTTGGTGAGTTAAAACATGTTGATCCAAGTCTTTTTTTATTGTTTTCTTTTTAAATTAAAATTATTTAAAAATTTGTTCTTAACATTGAATTTGTTTGATAATTGAGCTTTATATTTCAATCAATTTTCTTTTCAAGAGGTTATCCCACTATCACGAACGTGCCGTAGATTTGACGGGCTAACCTGGGTTGACTAGGGTCAGTTTTCTCCCCTCTTTTTATTTTTTTTCCACTTTCGTCTTTTCAACATTTGATTTGCTAGGATTTGAGCTTAATTTTTTTTTCTCATGTTACTTTCTATGAAGTTATTCTATTCTTATTTAATTTTTGTTTTGTTATTATATAAGATCATGCAGCACTTTTAAAAATATCAGGAAGATATTTTTCTATAATATTGATAATTTATTTTTTAAAGTTGATTATTGTCATTTTTTTTGTTTAATTTATCTATTATTGCTATTTTTTTAATTATATTATTAAATTAATCAAAATCTAGTAAAATTATGAGTTGTACTTGTTTGTTTAGAAATCCCATCATCATCGTCAAAGTATTCTTTTAACATTAGAAAATATTTGTCCGCAGCATGCCACCAGTCTACTTACCAGCGATAAGAAAAGGTGATCAAGTGGTGGAACCAGAGACCCGGCTCAATCAGACAACAAGAAAGCCGATTCGTAATTACACATGGACTAACATTGATATAGTGCCCTAAAACTGAATTGGACATCTTTACCAAACTTGGGTCTGGGCTTTACCGTGTCGGATGGAGCAAGGCAGCCCACGAGACTAAACCCTTTTTTTTTCTTGCTATTTTAGAAGTGTCTTGCAATGCTGCGACATCGGTAAAAAATATTTAAATTACTGATATAAGTTTTTTTTTTAGTAAATACACAGAAATTATGCTGAATTCCAGGAATTAATTTTCTGGGTTTTATTGAAACTTTTTGAAAATCTTTGTATAATTGAAACTTAAATTTTTTCATTGGACGGCGGTGTTGTGGGCCTTTTTATTTTCTTGGAGCCTAAGGCGCCGGAGAGAGCTGTTTCACTATTGCCAAGGGCTGCCAACTTTAATGCATGCCTGTATGTTCAAAGTATAAACATTATGGTAAAATGTATCAAGTATGTCTGAATTATTGTTCAAAGTATAAAGTAAATTATTCAGCATCGACTGGTTATTGAATAAAATTAAAATTAAAAATTCATCCTTTTATTAATCTACATTATATTAATTTCCATACATTTTAATTTGTCATATAACTATCGCACTCTTTTTTTTCAATTTCACTATTCATGCAATCTCAACCTTTTATCATGGAAACATATATAATCATCATACCATTCATTTAGTTTACTCTCCATTCTTGCCAGATTTGACTTTTGTCAACTCATTCTATCCATTTCTCATTAATTTTATTTCCATTTAAATAAAAAAACTAACTAAAATTATTAATTAAACTAAAATTATTAATTAAATTAAAAATTATAACACTTTTGAGTAGTTATTCTAGTTTCATGTGCCTAAACCTTTTTATGATCCTAGACATGTTCTACTAGTTCATAAATGTATTTGTTAAATTATTCACACAATATTTGTCTATGACAAATCCTCATTTAGTTGTAGTAAATTGACACTTGACGGCTTAGACATTATCGCATGTCCGACTACATCAGAAATTATTGGTCTTGCTTCTTAACTTTGTTAGTGCTGTTAGTAGGAGGGGACTTTGATTCCAGATCTTTAGTAGATAGGTGTGTAGAAAAGGAGAGTGATTCGAATGAATGCTATGCAGAAACATAAAAAGAGATCTTATTTTGCAGATGGGCTGCCATTCGTTTTTGGTGCAAATTTAGTTTTATGGACTTGAGCTTATATACACTGACATGGTAGGATATTTAGACCTAACGTAATTCTTTCTGTTTGTTTTCCCTTGAGATTTGTCTCCGTTTAAGTCTTGACTCTTCTGAAATTCTGATTATTGATTTCATTGTTTTTCATTCAGATAAATTTCGTCGATGCTTCCAAGCTCAACAGGATATAGATATATATATATATATATATATATATATATATATATATATATAGATATATATTGGTTTACTCCGATCGCTATTATTGAGGAGTGTACAGAGGCAAAATGTTAGTGATGTGTGATTTTTGTATTGATGGACATTCCGAAGTAGATGATGACTCCTTGCTCAAGTGCACATCATTCTCAATGGACTTCTTTTCCCGTCTCGTATTTGCAGGCTTTGTTTATTGCAGGATTCTATTTTTTACAGGAAGGGAAACCGTGTCTTTTGATTTTGATGGAATAAAATAAACCGATGACGGATAAAAGCTTATTAAAATCTCCATGAAGCAGGATCGAGGGAAGCCCAGGAGGTGGTAACAATCGGCAGCACGGTTTAATGCCTGTCCTTTCCGTTCAACTAAAATGGGTTCTGATCGGATGACAATTAGCAGAGGCCCTCTTACAGGGAAGAGTTTTCAGCACCGAGACTAGCACCCACTGAAGTCACCATAAATTTTAGTGGGATCTCTGATCAGCTGGTCAATAAGTCGCTCATCATAAAAAAACTAGATCATTGAATTGACTATTATTGTTATACGTGTTGGATCATTTTTTTAATATAAAAAAATATCTAAGCATTACTTATTAGTTTTTAAAAAGATTTTTTTTAATTATGAACTCAAAATAATAATATTTTTTAAAAATATTTATACAATGATATATTGATTGATATTGTTTTTAAATATTGATCAGAGAACGGTATATTAAATCGACTTAAGTTAATCTGTCAAATTTGTAACTCGGGGCATAAAATTGCAATAACTATGTAGAAAGCAAATTAAAATAAATTATAAAAGTTAATTTTCAGTCAACTTAATATTAAAAAATAAAATTTAAAAAAATAAAAAAATTTAAAAATATCAGAGTCAATTCTGATTAAACTACCAAATCTGTAACCTAGGTTATCAGATCAAAATAATCTTATAAAAAGTAAATAAAAAAATTATGAAACTCAATTTCCAATCAACTCAATATTGAATGATGAAATTAAAAAAAAATAAAAACAAAAACAACTTAAATCAACTCGGGCTAATAAGTTAAACATGTGACGTAGATCATGAGACTAGAATAATTTCATAAAAAATAAATCTAAAAATTAAAAAGCTTCATTTTCAATAGATTCAATTTCAAAGGTTGAAATCAAGAAAAAAAAACTAAATTCTTGAGATTGAGATATAACTTTATATAAAGCAAATTGTATAAACTATAAAGTCTAATTCTCAAATGATTTAATATTAAAGAATCTAATATTAAAGGGTAAAATTAAATAAATAAATAAATAAAATTAAATTATTAAAAAATAAAATTAACAAAAAATACATAAAAATAAATTAATTCGACCCGCGCAACATAAAAATAAATTTACAAATAAATAAAGCAGACGCCATGTTTTTAACCCACGACTTTTCCTTTTTCTATGTGAATGTAATTCGATGGATAGTCTATTGCCACGCAAAAACAATATACTTTACAAACAAGGAAGGAATCAGAGTACTCTTCTATCTCATGTGATGGTGAAATTTATGAAAAAACTTTAAATGGACTTTTCTTGTATTTAATAAGATCCCCTTCACAAACTCATAATCATGCCTGTCTTTATGTAAGGCAATATATGAGAAATCAAAAGCAGAAAATGACGTCCATGAAGACGAAGCCTCCTCCAAGCTGCCTAGCTCAGAATATTAATGGTATGGAATTAGATGTGCATGGCACGGTCAGCTTTTTTTTTTTTTTTAATATCAATCCATCTAAACCATTAAAAAATATTAATTTAATATTTTTTTTATATCAAATATATATATTTTTTAAAAATTAAAAATAATTTCAAACACATTTTAAAAAAAATACAAAAACAGTTTCAAATACTCTAGTGATCAACATTATAGTGGACTGTATTAAACCTTTTTATTTTTTTTTATTCTTATTTGGGTATACTCACGTCATTTTAAAAAGTGAGACTAGTTTTATTCGGAGTTCGTGCCTGTCCCTTCCAATAAGTACGCTTTCTGGAGATTAAATTTGTATTCTCATCCTTGTAGAGATATAGTAGTATATTAATCACTAGACCAACACTTTATTAGTATTAATTTCCTTTATTTACATCTAAATAAGTTATTTATATCTAAAACAAATGTATTTATAAAAATAATAATTCCGAGACATGATATATCGTGCAATAAAAATATAAGAGGACAAACACTACTCCCGTTTAACGGTCTTTTATATCCCGCCCCTCCAAATTCCTCTCAACTTAATGATTACTTTTTTATTATGAAAAATATTGTCGCAATCCATATTTATCTCTACCCATTGTTTATTAAATAAAAGTTAACTCCGCAAATCAATTAATAACTAGATTAATCTAATTTAAAACTTAATTTAACTTTTACAGAAAAAATCAAAACAAATTGATTTGGATGGACCCACTCAACTTGGATCTTGGAATCATAGGTTAGAGGTTTAGTAACTTTATTCTAAATACTCACCTCATCAAGAATCGAAACCATGATGGTAGGAATGGGTTCCACGTGTCGCCATCGAAGATAACATCCTCCAACTTTAAGGACCCCACAACGACCCCTAGAATAGGGCAGCCCATTGTATAGCAAGGGTACACTTGGGAACCTACTCTGATCTAGTCAGATCACGAATTGATATTATTTTGCGGGCCCCCCCTTTACTAAGTCTTCATCCTTATCCATCCTTTTACTTTGTCCACTTCCCATCTTCTTACCTCCACGTACCCTTCATGACCCACTTTTAACGCTGTCTGAGCCTTCCCAGTAAATGTGACCATAGTTAAATCACACTTGGAAGTAGATAAAAATTAAAATACCAAGCAATTATTCATAGATATTTATCCATCTTCTTCTATATAAGTGAGCCCATCTCCATTGAAGGGAGACGGAGAGAAAAGATAAGCTAAGCAAGATGGTTTTACTAGACAAGATGTGGGATGATGTTGTTGCTGGACCTCAGCCAGAACGTGGCCTTGGCAAGCTTAGAAAGATCAGCACCAGACCACTTAACATCAAAGGTATTATTACTAATTCTGTTCATCTACATATTGTTAACTGTTGCCTTGTTTAATTTTTACTGATATTGATGGTTGTTTCTGGTCAGATATTGACGCCGGAGAGGGGAGCAGTTCTGTTAATAAGTTTCAGAGGTCCATGACTATGCCAGGAACTCCAGGGACACCGACGACACCAGTGACCCCTACAACCCCAGTGTCGGCGCGTAGCAATGTTTGGAGGAGCGTGTTCCACCCTGGTAGCAACCTTGCTACTAAGAATATTGGTGCTCATGTTTTTGACAAGCCACAGCCTAACACACCCACTGTCTATGACTGGTACGTAAACCCAAAATCCAAATTAATTTGCATATGAATATATTTGTTGAATTTTAGTCTCCTTCATATAATGGTTAATTACTTGCTCAGAAGAAGCTTATTTTGTTCTCATGAAAAGGGGAAGGAAAAGAGTACTGTTTGAGATTTTTCTTTCTTAATTTTACTTGAAAGGCTTTGCTTTGAAAATCACTAGATAATTAATTAATTTCACGTGAATTTTCGAATAGGGTTTTTGTTTTTGTTCTCCTTTATGATGTTCCTTTTAGATTTTTTTTTCTTTTATTAAAAATAAAATAAAATGAGAGGAATCTCCAGGTGTTATAATGGCGCGTGGGAGTAGACCTCTCTCTCATGCATGCATGCAAGTAGACACGATATGGTATAATTATTTTCATTAATTGTGCTTCAGCGGACTCAAGCCATTGGATCTGCATCTGATGGCTTGGATCTGCCAATTGGATTTGTTTCTTGATCGTTGAAATGAGATTTTGTGCTGTATCTGATGATCACAGGATGTACAGTGGAGAGACGAAGAGCGAGCATCGTTGATGAGGTTGCCTTCAAACAAGGTTGCCCATGTAAATACGTACTGTGTTTTGTTTTTCAGTTCTTATCTGCAATATGTCTCTTGTTGTTATGGTTCTACGGTTCTACCATGCCTGGAACATCCTGAGCTGACTAGTTTTGTATTGATCTTTCTTTCTTGTGAGATTATCCCAAGTTATGTAAACATTGTACGGTTGGTTGGTCTTGTTGTGAATCAAAGATCAATCAGGGATGGTGGTGGTGGTGGTGGTGGTGATGATGATGATGGCGGCTTATTAAATATAATAATAAGTTCTTGTTGATGCTATCTAATTACGTGCCTGTGCTTATCTGCTATCCCAATTGCTCCTTAATTTATTATCATGGAGCATTATGAAGAAGACGATCAATAAATTATTTTTTTAAGGAATACTGATCCTATGAGAAGGGACATCTTGCGATGGATTATTGGATAAGGAAAAGGGTTGCTTGTGGGGATCCAATGGCAGGCTAGCTGCCTGGCATGTCATCATTTGTCGAGGAATTGGATATTGGATCAGTTTTGTCCTATGGTCCTTTTTTAATGATGATCAGGACTGGTTACCATTTCTTGAACAATAATAATGAGTCCCTGTATTTTTAAATATATTAACTTTTGTTTTTTTCTCTTTTGTTTCAAGAACTGTAATTGGCTGTTAATTTACTGAAAGCTACACTATTTATTCAAAAAATCACTTCCCCTCGGATTTGTTTTAGTTAATATATAGCCAAATATATCATGGAAGAAAACAAAACTGAATTAGTGATATTGCAGTACTTTATTAATGAATGAATAATAGAGGGATTAAGTAATAAATAGATAAAGAATTAGAGGGATGTAAAATGGGGTATTTTTAAACTGGAAGGACCAGCTAATTACTTTTCTGAAAACACGGGTACTTGATAATAATTTACGAAAAAGAAATTGGTTGAGATGTAGCTCTCCGGTTACTATTGCATGGGGACGACCACTCTTGTGTGATTGATCGAAGAAATTGGTGTTCATCTTTTTCAAGGGAAATATTAACCGGTGAAGTTAGCGAAAGGTGGGCTTTAAGGCTTCTTGGTTACTGGAAAAATAGAAAAAAAGAGCCGAAGAACTTTTATGTGCGTCATCGTTCGATACGGTTCAACATGAAACAACTCGATTTTTAGCCTTCGCATTTAGCCTGGAGAATAGGAACTCAGGCTTGCTGCTGGGTCATCAGGACTTGAGCTCTTCCCTATCTTCCCCTGTGGGCTATGCCTCTGCTTTTGTGAAGAAGAGAATATTGGCAAGCAAATGCCCCACCGCAACAAGTCAAGTTTTTGGCAAGCTGAATTAAGAAGTCTATTCATAAAGAAAAGTTGAATCCAACGTGTATTCGTAACAACCTCCAATGCTTCAAGAGTATCCAGTCTGCTGAGATTGGATGACTTCGATGTAAAATCAAAACTGAACTTAGTTATGCGGGAAAACAAAAAATAGACGAGATGATGTTGTCGTTATATATAAGCAATTCGTCCATATGGCTGAGTTCCACTGGGAGTTGGGAGCAGTGGGTGCTCCTAAAATTCTAGAGTTCACAAATAATGAGACAATATTAGGTAGTGTTTCATTGTTATTGGAAATAGTTATTTCCCCAGGTTTATCTTCAACCAAACACACACACACACACATATGATCTAACAAGACATGGCAGCCCACAGATGACCACGATTTCGACAAGCATGGCTAAATTTTAGGATTTTCTACGACAACATGTAGTGACCACGATTTCAACTAGTTTTTACCTGAAAATAAAAGTAAACTACTTCCTTTCCCGTTAAAAAAGAAGGTGGAGTCTCTTGTTGCTTGAAATTATGGTAACATGCAAGCTCCCCTAATTCTTCAATGCTCCAACTACATCAGAATTTATGGGTCCCAATAAATGGGGCCAGTGTGCACTAGAAAATATTGGCATGATGGAACATTCAAGCGCCAGAGATATTTTTCGCAAAGCACCAGAATTACAACTTGGAAACTTCGGGCAATAATTTGCTCACGTTCAGTAGAATAAGCTCAACTAATGCTCGCAAGAATTTAAGCAGAAGATTGGAGCGGTAAATAATCATAATCACAGCATTGCACATGGTCGATAGGCAAGATCTTGAACGAAAAAAATTGGACAAATGACAACCATTTATGCTCATTCATGATGACCCTGTACAATTACTACCATTTGTATAACGTCAGATGAACATGCACGCTATGAGAAAGAAGAACCGGCAGAGGTCCCCGTTGTGAGTGTATATATATCTATACCTGTGTAAAAGCGAGATGTAGAAAACTTGGTATCCATGAGGATTTTGCCAGGTAATGTCTCTACCATTCGGACTTTCACACCTTTTTCTGATATGCCAGGAGCTGCGAAAAAAAAAGGGCCAAAGGAAATATTTTTTATGGTGCTTATACAACTATTCTCATCTGCATGTGAGCATGGATATAAATATATGTTGACAAGGAAACGGAGCTCACCAGGTGCCCGTGGATGAAATTGTTTGTTTTAAGTCTTCCCAAAGTTTCTTGTTCTTCTAAAACTTGCAATTTATCTTTGCATGGATCAATTATACCAGGTTTAGAAATTGGAGTGCTCATGGAGATTGAAAAGTCGACCTTAGAATTCATCTCTCGGACCAAGTATATCTCCACTTCATTGGCTTGCAAAGAGGTTTGGAAAGCAACATACTGCAACCAAACAAAGAATTGATGACCAATTCTACACGCTGACATCAGGAGCACTTAAAATAAATGAGGTGTCATTATTAGAAAACAGGATATAGGTTAGAAGAAAAATCACCTGACACAGTTTATTAATAGACAAAGTTGGCCTGCAGCAAAGGTATGGGCGCTGCAAACTGGGTACTCTTTGCTCATCAAAAGAAACAAGCACGAGGTTGATATCCAACTGAAATAAAGAAAGCGGGACAATCATTTCAGGGCAGTAAAGTGAGAGCTCAAGGTGAAACAATAATCTAGAAACAGAATAGTGTCTCTAAGTTGACAGTCATATGGGTTAAATGCAGAGCCTGTGACTCAGAATGCAGAACCGTTTGATCTGGTTTAAAGCTGCAATTAACGTTCCATAGTTCCTCATTGTATGCAGTTCACAACATGACCAGCCATGGATCAGCTTTACCTCATTATCATTTCCCTCCAAGTTCCGTAGATAATCTGCTAGCTTAGAGATGCGACTGCTTCGAGCATTTTTTACATTGCTGCCGTTTGCACTGCCATACCGGGTGTGACTCCGCATGCCATTTTTTCCCCAGGCAAGCCTTTCTGACGAGCCAACTAGCCCAGAAGATCCCCCCACAGATTCTTTATTCACTTCTGAATCATTTTCATCACCACCTCCATCTGCATTAACAGCAGCTGAACAAGCACCTGCCCATTTCTTGCACCTTTTTGGTTTGACTTCTGCACTGTGCTCGTCAGCAGATGATGAATCTTTTCCTCCATCACCATTTGCATCTTCATTGTCATCAGATCCTTGAAATCCAGCCATTCGATAATTTCTTCTTCCCCTAGAGTGGGCATCTCGAAAACGACTTGGTGTTCTCCTTGCAAATGCTGCTGCTGTCACTTTAGCTGTTGTTTTTTTTCTACTCAGAGCTTCAGCCTGTCGATGAAAAGTCTGGGAAATGGTAGCCTGGATCTGCCCAAATAAAACTTGGCATTAAATACCTTAAGGGACGGATTTGGAGAAGTCATATGGCATTTTACTGCATAGGAAGTCATATGGCATTTTACTGCATAGGATTCACCACCAAGGCCTAGAAGGCTAACACTCAAAATGGCAAAATCGGTGTTACGCATCATCAAAAATCTGTATTAAAAATCAAGTCAAAGAGTACTGTACAACTGATAGAAACATGAAAGACTACAGCATATGGATTCACGAGGACATAAAGATGCGTTGGATCACATTTCATGGTTTGACAATTCCAGCAGTGGTAGTGCTATTGATGGACCTATAGCATGTATACATGAAGAATGATATAGTCTTCTGCTAGTGTAGTTTTCTATGGTGGACTAACTAAATTCATCAGGAATCTCAAGAATGTATGCATGTGAATCTGTATTCAAAAAGACTTGAAACAATAAAGGAGTATCACACCTGCTTATTGCGAGCCTTCTCATCTTCTTGGAAAGCCAATTCCTACAACAGATACACAAACAATTGATGATTGAAGTTCAATATTTTTATACAGAAAACAGATTTCAGTAGGATGCAACCTATTTACCTCTTCCTCATATTTGTCAATATCTGGATACAAGGCTGAAATTAATGCATCATAATTTGGGTCATCTCTCAAAGACCTACGACTGGCACAATGTGTGCGGCAAGCAGGGCACTCATTGTTCCTGTAGTGAATTTCAGTATAGATTTTTAATAAGGTGGATTTTTAATCTAGAACGCCTTCTTTAAACAGATGTTAGGGGGGAAAGAATCATTGAAGGCAACAAGATTTTGGTACCCGAGCCGCATAGATTTGTCAATGCATTCCCTGCAGAAACGATGCAGACATTCCATCACTGTTCTTGTTTTGCGGATAATACCTGCACATAAAAAAGGAGAAAACAATTTCGTACAAACAAATATTTCTGCTCGTGTATAGAGGGAAAGTGGCTATTGTGACTAGAATGTAAGAGATAATGAGCATACAAGCACTTCGTGAAGTCATTGAGCTATTTATGCGTCCTAGAGAAAAGTTTTTCTTAAAGAACAGCTAAAGAGCAGAAAACAAATATCTTGCTATTCCAATTTAGGAACAGTCAAAAGTTATCACGAGGTTGATAAAGCAAAGACCAAAACTCACACCTAGACAGATTGGACATTGTACTTCCTTGCGTATCTCAGACAACTTCACTACAACATATCTGCAAACAAGCACCAACACAAACAATATCAGTCACTGAAATATTCACAGCCAATCATTGATGTCTAGTACTCAGCAACATTCTTTTTCCTTTCTTCATGCATAAGAATTATCATCAAACTTATTGCTTTGTATGCCTGGGATATTTATGAAAATCAAACTTGATTAGTGGCACCATCATGCAGAAAAAAAGTATGAATCTCATTTTTTAGATCCCATACTTTTCCTTAAGTTGTTGACATAATACACTACAAACATGAGATCGCATGATGGTCTAGACTACTCATCCAATAAAAGAAGGGAACCATTTGGACATTGCATTATACCAGATCCCATACCACTAAATCCCATGATTGAAAAAAAATAAAATCAAACTATTCATATGCTAAAATGTAATCAAAGAAGCAAAAGAGATGTTATATGCCAAACAAATTCATCCAAAATTTCAAAAAAAAAAAAAAAAAAACTAGGTTCACAATTATGACAAAATGCACAGCTCATATGCTTGCTGCTTTGTCCTGTATCATCATTCAGCTCCTTGGAAAATGCATGTATATTCCACAGCTCCACATGGTATAACAAAAATAAAAAGAAACAAATAAAAGTATTAAAACTCCTCGACTCTCAAATTTAAACAACTGGGTCATCGAGCTGGTTAACAGTTAATCAGCAATTACTAAGCTGCCAGTTAAGCCACTAGACCAGCTTGTTCTTCTTGAATTAATCCAAGTACTCAAGAACTTACTTCAAACAAATTCACACTGCAAATCCAAAAGGAAAAAAAATAAATATACTCCAATCAAATAACCTGGAAAACATGCAAACACCGGAATCTTACCCAGCATATACAAAACTTTCAGCCACATAAACAAATCCCGGTATGAAACTGCCTGCAATTTTCTTATGACCAGCTACATATACATATATATATATGGTAACACAAGAAACCAACTTTCATGCACAAAAACCAATTCGAGCCAAAATCACCAAGACCCTTTAAACCCAAAACCAAAGTCCACACTCCATCGTACGCGGTTGAGAATTCAACGATAGATAGCTAGCCATTGCAAGAAAAGAGAAGAGAAAACTCAAGAAACCCAGAAAGCTTGTCCATTAATACACTAATAAAATGTAAGAAACAAGCAAAAAACGAAGATCCCGAACAAAAAAGCAACAGCATAATCGATAAAGCAAAGCGATCCAAAACAAGAAAAACTTACTCTTCTTTCACGTCTTCGTTAATACTTGAAGAAGACTGGCTTCGATCGGATTCTGTTAAAGTGAAAGGCAACAAACTTAGCCAAAAAAAGTTGATCGAATCCAAAACAAAATGCACAAAGTGAGAACTAATGTTTGTTGTTATCTTAGAAATCTATGCACACGTACGCTCATCAACACCACCACCACCACCATCATCAATATCGTCTTGAGGCTGTTGCTTTTGTTCATGGTTATTGTTGTTGTTGTTGTTAGTGTGGTCTTGTTGCTGCTGAATAAGAGCATCATCATCTTCCTTTTGGAGGGTCTCATGGGAACGCTTCTGGGCTGGCATTTTTTTCGCTCGGAAGCCAATATGTGCAATAATAATAATGAAGCAAAGGAATTGAAGGGGATTTGCTGTTGTTTTGTTTTAATATTGGTGATGCTTTGCTAAATGGTAATGGCTAGTGTCTGGCTGGCTGCTGCTGCCGCTGCTTGATTCTATAGAGACAGATAGCGAGGAAGGAAGGTGGTGCCGTGGTGGTGGTGGAGTAGCGCTTGAGGCTTGGCTTGACCTTTCCTCGTTTTAGAGAGAGAAAGAGAGAGAGCGAGAGAGAGGCGGATGGGTAGAGAGGCTGTTTGTCGTGCCAATTGTATTTACAGGACTTGTGTGTAGTTTTACATGTATATGGATCTATGCATTCTTCTACTCTATAAATTTTTTATTTTTTTCTAGGCCTTACAAGCTCTAGTTTTATACATACAGACAGATAGATGCTGGAAAAGTTTAGTGTTCTATGTCGAGTATATATGATTAAATTACAAATATTCATACGCTTTATTTTGGCTATGTTATTGGATTCTAACCACCAAAGCTTACGTGGGCTAATCCCAAATTACAAATTAATTTTACATTATTCTTTACAATTAATGCCCATAAATATTTCTTAGAGATACGGTGCTCATGCTATAACTATAATTAGTAGCATCCTATTATTAACAAAATTCATGTTAGCAACGTGAGAAATAATCTCCCCTCTCTTTTTCTTCCTTGTACGGAGAAATCTCTAGAACAAAATCATAGTCACCCTTCTCCCATGAAACCCCAATTATTGCTTGGGATACCTTCAGATTTTCCCCTGAAATTCCCATCAATCTTAGATTTTGGAGTTTCTGGTTTGGATTTTCAAGAGAAATTATACCAATGAACTTTCAGATTTCCAGCAGTCTTACACAGGGAGGAGGGTGATGCCTCTGTGGGTTGTGATTTTTTTGGATGTTTCTCTCTTATTTGTTGTCTTCTTTAGAGAGAGAGGAGATGAGGGCGGGCTGTGATCTTTTCAAGGATTTTCCATACAATGATGAGAAGAGAGGGAATACCTTTCTTCTTTTTTTTCTGACATGGCGGCGTAAGTTAATGAAGCTTTAATACCATAAAATTTATACATACAAATTATGAATTCTTAATTGCATGTTGGGGATTAATGAGTAACTCCATTTCCACAATAATAATAATAATAATAAAAATAATAAAAATAAATAATGAGTAACTCCGTCATTTTGTATAAGAATGTGAAAAACATTTTCAACAAATAAAATATTCAAGTTCGGGAGCTTATTTGACATTTGGTCTTGCCCGCCATTCTTTAGCTAAGCGTCTATTTAGAGGAATTTCATGAATTAATTATAAATTAGACCTTAGTCCATGAGTTTAGCAAAATTGCCTAATTAGTTATTATACTCCAAGCAGACGCTATACTAAAAAAAATTCAACATAACAAAACACACATATAGATTATAAAAAAAATTGTTTGGTATTGTTATTAAATTTGATTTAAAGTGTATTTAGAAACGCGGTGTAAACCGTATTTCCAAAATTTTTTAAAATTTTCATGATTTTTTTATATTTTCAAATAATTTTGATGTGCTAATATCAAAAATAATTTTTTAAAAATAAAAAATTGCATTTTAATATATTTCCAAGTTAAAAACACTTTAAACTATCACAATGACCAAAATTTCAAACAGACTTTTAGTAGGCCAATCTTGTAACTTTTTTCATTAGATTTCTTTTCCAACCTGAATTTAAAATTAAATGTGTAATAGTTGTTTTAATATTATTTAGTTGACTTGTACAACCCAAAGATAACTGACTGACTAAAAATAATGATGAATTTAAAAAAAATAATAAATAAATACTTCATCACCCAACTTCTAGTGTGTGTTTATATAAAATAGTGAAGTCTATATGGTCGTAGACATCACCATTCACCAGTGAGTTAGTGTCAAATGGGTCCTGCAAATTACCTTTAGGTCCTCCTCATTGGCACTCGACAAAGTGTTCTGTTGACTTAGACCTGTATATCTTAACATTATTGACTAAAACAAAACCAAGAAAAAAAAGAAAATCTTACATTGCTAATTCAAATGAGCTCTGCAACAACATGCAATGATCTACTTAAATCACAAGTATTAATCACTATTCTCTCGAGGAAACTGTAGATTTATTTAGTACTCGTTAACTTTTATTTAGCATTCAGCCTTCAATTTTTATCTATTTGACATGTTTATATTTAATTTATTTTAAATATAATACTCATTAACCAAAAAAAAAACTAAAAGAGAAAAGGGTTTTTACCCTACTATTTCTCACCAAATATATTTTTTTTCCTTTATCTAGATTTTTTTCTTTTCCTTTTTTTTACTATCTATATTTTTTTTCTAATTTTAATTCCATCATTTCATATTAAATTTATTAGGGGATTCAATTTCATGATTTTTTTAATTTACTTTTATAAAATTATTTTAGTCTCATGGTCTAAACTGTAAGTTTGACGAGGTGACTCGAGCTTTTTTTTATTTTTTTATTTGATTTTTTTCTTAATTTTTATCCTTCAATATTGGGTTGATTGAGTTTTTTTATGAGATTATTTAAACTTCATGACTTGAGTGACGAGTTTAACGAGTTAACTCAGATTGGCTAGAGTTATTTTTTTATTATTTTTAATTAATTTTTTTAATTTCAATTATGTTATTTGACATTACGTTTATTGAGTACTAAGCTTCATATTATTTTTCTCAATTTACTTTTTGTAAGATTACTTCACTCTTATAATTTTGATAACAAATTTAATAAATTAACTCGGTTGACTCGAATTATTCTCTATTTTTTCTAATTAATTTTTTAAAATCAATTTTATCATTAAATACCGGGTTAATTAAGAATTAATGCATATATCAAACTTGGTATTGTCTCGTGATTCTTTTATTATAGTTAGTATTACTTAAAATATCAACATTAAGGTATCAATACAATGATTTTAGAAACCAATTTTTGAAAAAAAAAAATCATTTTGTCAAAACGTGTATCAAAATTCATGTACTCGAACGCAGTCCTTCACGCAGAATGTTTTATGAGCTTACGAGTCAAGTGGACACCCATTCTAATGGATAAAAAAAATAGTGTATTTGATTTTTGAAACAAATATGAATAAGTTTATTTATTAAGAAATAAATGATCAATAAGTTCTACGATCGATATTTTTGGTTTACCAATAAATTTATTTTTTCATTTAAAATAAACTTATATTTTCTTATAAAATAATTATAATAAATCTGAAAACTTGTTATTTATTTTTTTCTTAGAAAATAATTTACAACAAATTTCAATGAATTTTTTTGCTGAATTTCTTTTATAATTATTTAAGAAATTAAAGATTTATTATCATATAATTTATCCATTTTAATTGTTATAATTGCTAGAAAAGGTTTAGAGTACCTCATTATGCTAATGATAATTATTTTTAAAAATTTTAAAATATGAATTTATATTTTCTACTTTTACTATCATGATTTTATTTAAATATAATAAAGATTTAAATTAATAATACTATAAAAAATAGATTACATTTATAAACAATTTTACAAGTGAAAAAAAATGGGT
The DNA here is from genome assembly GCA_015852605.2 of Populus deltoides. Lineage (NCBI taxonomy): Eukaryota > Viridiplantae > Streptophyta > Magnoliopsida > Malpighiales > Salicaceae > Populus > Populus deltoides. The sequence goes on from CM027573.2 coordinate 19,902,109, forward strand.
ATTCAAGAAATTATGTGAATGATTTTTTGAAGAAAAGAAAAAGCAATTGATTGCTTGATTTTTACATTTATATATATATATAAACTGTAAAAATGAACTTATTGGTGTTATAGGTAATTTGGGTTTTAAAAGTGAACTTGTATGTTTTTAATTATTGACAGAAAATCATATTTCTTGAATCTACGACGTCGTTCTCCCATTTGGCTTGTGCCTCGAATTTCTAAAACTTGATGTCATCAGCTTCAGTTTGCAAAAGCAAAAGCAAAAACGTGAACGTCAATCCAATCCAAAAACACCAACTTTTCTCTTTTCCTACACAAAAGAACCTCATGGGTATGCCTGAAATCGTAGATTTTGCCCGAAACTTCGCTGTCATGGTTAGAATCCAAGGCCCTGTAAGTCCCTCGATCACCTACCTATACACAAATATGTGATTTCGTAGCTTAACAATGAATTGGTGTGATTTTTTTAATGCAATTCCTTTTTCTTTAGGACCCGAAAGGACTAAAGATGCGAAAACACGCTTTTCACCAATACAAGTGAGTGAATCTGTTTTAAAAAAATGTTATATATTGGAATACAAATATGCCTTCTTTTTGGTTTTAATGTGTTCTTATTGAAGTTTATTTATCTGGGTATCCGTAGTTCTGGCAAGACAACACTTTCAGCTTCTGGGCTGTTATTACCTGACACCCTTTATGATGCTGACTTGGCTAACCGGATTTTGGAGGGTAAAAGCCAGGGTCTTGGGTTGGTAGTCACAGTTGCTTCTGTTATTGAGCCTTTTTTGTCATCAAAACATAGAGAGAGCATTTCTCAGGTTTGAACTCCTTTAATTTAATGTGTAACTGGATTTGTTTCGCTGTCTTTGTTTCTTTTTTTAATGTGAATTGTGGAGTTGTTATGTGATTGCAGAGTCGACCTGAGCTGATTCCTGGTGCTCAAATTGATGTTATGGCTGAGGTATGAGATAATAACGAGCAAGTAGTTAACTTGGCTGAAATGTTTAGTAACTTGAGTTAATGTTTGAATGTGTTTTGTTTTGCAGGGAAAGTCGGATTTGAGGAAAGGTGCAGATGGGGGTTTGGATAAAGGAACTTCTCACTGGCTCCGCGCACAAGTTATTAGATTGGTAGGCATTTTAAGATGGCTTATCTGTTTTACAGAACATTGAGGAAGCCTTAAAAAAAATGCAATTTATTGTGATTGCATGAAAACGAGTTATCTTACACTAGCCAACTAAGCGTGAGATTTTGATTTTCGGTTACTTTGTTGTGTAATTTTGGCAGTCAAGTGGAGCATGATGGTTTTGGTAGATTCGTCAATGCATGAGATAACTAAGTAAGATATGGGTTGATCTGGGACATTACTTTGGCTTTGTGTGTCTTAAAGCATGATTTGACATGCACATTCATCACTCTAAGTGGGATGGTTTGCGGTATTTGAAGGCCAATGGCAGTGAAAAATTCGACTTTGTTGTTTTTCATGAGATCCAATACTGATTCCATGTTATTCTCTATGATGGTGCCCGTGCTTCTAGTTTTCATGGTAGCCTTAATTATCAATTGGTAAGATTTAAATAATGTAGAGACAGTGAATCGATGTTGCATTTCATTTATGCCAGATGTCAACTACCGCTTAAACTTATGATCACGATGTTGGAAATCTCAATTCACACTGGTGTTCAATGATAGTGACACGTCTAGATTTCTTGTCAAATAGCCCTAATTAATCGATTTTCTATGAAGGTTGATGTTCCTCTATCTTCTCTTGCTCTTCAATCACTCGTAGAAGCTTCTTCAGGTTCAATGAACCATGGATGGGAGGTTGGTTGGTCTCTAGCTTCACCCGAGAATGGTCCTCAGTCTTTTATGGATGTTGTCCAGACACAGGTTAGTAAGGGCCAAGGTTTCCCAAAGGACTATCCTCATCGAATCTGAACATTTGAGATATGGGATAAATAATGCTAAATTGATCCTCTCAGATTGAGCATGGAAATGAATCAATTGCTGAGAGCCAGAGACGTGCAAGGGAGGAATCTAGTAATCCAAGTATTATGAGCAAGTCGACCACTAGAGTTGCTATTCTTGGCGTTTTCTTACATTTGAAGGTAAAGTGTACCTTTTATTTTTCTGTTCTTATCTCTCCTTTTGATATGCCACTTCATGACAAACCATCTACATGTATTTTTGTGTTATAATTCCTTTACATTTGATGCTATAAAATATAGATGTGAATTTTATCATTTAGGATCTGCCCAACTTTGAAATATCGGCATCAAGTAGAAGGGGGGATTTTCTTTTAGCAGTGGGTTCTCCTTTCGGTGTCCTCTCGCCTGTGCACTTCTTTAACAGGTTTTGTTCTTTGCTTTTCCAACTTTTTTTGATTTCTATAGTTATTTTGAATTCTTAGATCACATTTCTGATTATTTATTTTTTGTCAAAAAGCATAATACAGCACATAGATCTGGAATTCGTACTGTCCATTCTTAAATGGTCATATAGGTGACACTGACTTCTAGTTTGGTTGATATAGTGACATTAATACAAAACGATATTATTTATTTACTTTATTTTTCAGAGTACACCTGAAAAAGAAATATCGATATTCCGTGGTCATCTAGCCACTCGAATTTAAACTGGGTTAAATGTGTGTCTGTGTGCATATATGGGTGTTTGAATAGCAAAAACTTCCTCTGCACTCATTGCACTATTGCTATCTCATGCATTCCATGAAGTTTCATTGTCTAATTCTCTTTATACTTGCAGCTTGTCAGTGGGATCCATTGCCAACTGCTATCCTCCTAGATCATCTGACATATCATTGCTGATGGCTGACATTCGGTGTCTTCCAGGTGCAAGCATTTCTCTGTCATATTATCTGTGACTCTTTCATCCTTTACAATTCTGATCCACTTTGCCGCTCAATATGCCAGGAATGGAAGGTAGTCCAGTTTTTTGTGAAAATTCAAATTTTATTGGCATATTGATTAGACCATTGCGGCAAAAGAGTAGCGGTGCTGAAATCCAGGTAACTTGGAATGTTCTCAATTTGATTTGTTTAAATTATCTGGTAGTTAACAGATCATACAAATCCTAGCCTTGGGTAACAGCTGGTGATTCCGTGGGAAGCCATTGCACTTGCTTGCAGTGACTTGCTGCTGAAGGAGCCTCAAAATGCGGAAAAAGGGATTCATATTAATAAGGAAAACTTAAATGCTGTAGGGAATGCATACAGCTCTAGTTCAGGTGGACCCTTCCCTCTTAAGCATGGGCATCATATTTCTTATTGCTCTTCACCACTGCCAGTTGAGAAGGCTATGGCTTCTATTTGTCTTATTACCATTGATGAACTTGTATGGGCATCTGGGGTTCTGCTTAATGATCAAGGTCTGATACTCACAAATGCTCACCTATTAGAACCTTGGAGGTTTGGGAAAACAACTGTAAATGGTGGAGAAGATGGAACCAAATTGCAGGATCCTTTTATTCCACCTGGAGAATTTCCTAGATATAGTGAAGTTGATGGCCATGAGAAGACACAGAGGTTGCCACCAAAGACACTGAACATTGTGAATTCTTCTGTTGCTGATGAGAGCAAGGGATACAAACTGAGTTTGTCTTACAAAGGCCCTATGAATATACGTGTTCGTTTGGATCATGCTGACCCTTGGATTTGGCGTGATGCTAAAGTAGTGCATGTTTGCAAGGGACCTTTGGATGTTGCCCTTCTGCAGCTTGAGCATGTTCCAGACCAGCTTTTCCCTACCAAAGTCGATTTTGAATGCTCATCTTTGGGATCAAAGGCGTATGTTATTGGACATGGACTATTTGGACCACGATGTGGTAAATGCTTGCATGCTTTATATTTTTCTTGTTAGATTTATTCATTCAGGAGTGTTGCTTTTCTGTACTCGTGTCATTCTTGAAGAACTTAAATATCGGGTTATAGCTGTTATAAAAGAATGTAATTGACTCAGTTTCAGACATTTTTTGGTTTCTCCCCTTTCTTGAAGCTTACTTTCTACTTTGGAAATGGTGGTTTGATAATTCTTTTGGTACTATCAAACTAGACTTTCAACAATACATGATGTCATTTATGAAGTTTATCTTGTATTTTTCTGAAGTGTTATGTATTTGTTGTGTGGTATACTGTATGTTAAGATAGATGGCCTTATCCTTAAATCCACTCTCTGATGTGGTCATATCTTTTCATTTGTGTGTTGTAGTGCTGCATAGAAATGTACACATGAAAGCTGATTTTTTTTTGTTTTGTTTTTTTTTGTGCAAAAATCAATGTTTCTATATTCATATGATGTTAACTAGCCCATATCATTTATTGTTTGTGGCTTTCTGCTAAATAGATAATTCTATTAGCTAGTTAACTATGAAGATTCTCTTGATTTTTTTTTGGCTTTACTTCATGCTTTTTAATAAATCTGTTAATGCCTTGAATTTTGCAGGCTTTTCCCCCTCTGTTTGCTCTGGAGCAGTGTCAAAAGTAGTCAAAGCAAAGGCACCGTCATATTGTCAATCTGTTCAAGGAAGGAATTCACACATTCCAGCAATGCTTGAAACAACAGCTGCTGTCCACCCAGGTGGTAGTGGTGGTGCTATCGTTAATTCAGAAGGTCATATGATTGGACTTGTTACCAGGTACTGTTGCTTTATTTTCTTTTCCTTTGTTGTTAGATGGTTCCATTGATGGCCTTTGGTTATCATTCCACAATGGAAACTGTTTGCCTCTTGGTATGAGCATATATAATCCATCCAAAGTTTGTGGTGGTTGCTCATGGACTTGGCATGATGGGCTATGTGTCGCACGCCAAAATGTCAGCAAAGACATGATGTGACATGCCTGCATTCATCGTAACTTCTCTTTCTAGTATTAGTATTCTTGGCACATGCGTTGCATGTGTATCAATAAATGTTTTATAAAAAATGTTAAAATTAGTTCTACGAAAATGATTTTTTTTTTGATAAAACACGATGTAGGAATGAAATTTGAATAAAACCACATATATAATACAAATACACAAGGTACAAATGTGAATAAAAATCTTATTCTACCTTTTGATCAAGGAGTCTTTTTAACATTAATAGAGTTTGTTAAAAGGATCATTTTCTTTAAAGGAGTTAAAGATAACATAAGAAAAGATTCATAAAATTTTTGTTATTCCTTCTTACCATATATTTATAATCCAAGGATCCAATTAATAAGCTGATAAATTTTTATTTTTTTTCATATTTTAATTTTTGGCACGTGTTGAACTACTGCAAGTATTTTTGGAGTTTCACTAGTCAAAATAAAGTACAATAAGGTACTATATAGGTTAGAGGTGATTTAAGAAGCTTATTTTATATTATTTAAGGTTTATATGATGTATAAATAGTCATATAATGGAAAAACAAAATTAACTTATTTTTTAGGGATTATATTAATGCTTGCCTCTTACTTGATTAGAGATAAAATTGAATTTACATATTAGTATTGACATATATTTTGTTTTGTGAGATTAAAAAAAGTATTTTCCTTTTATATTAAGTAGAAGTATTTTTAATTTTAGCATGTATAAACTTTTTTTTAAGATAAATATATTTGGTATTTATAAGTAAAGGGCACTTTTTTTTCTGTGCTTGTGAGCTCTCAAGCAAGTCTTCTATTTTGTTTTTGTCATTTTCTTCTAATTAAGATCTTCAGTGCTTGCAGATTGAACTTCTATATTTAATGAGATATATTCTTGGTACAGCAATGCAAGGCATGGTGGTGGAACAGTTATACCACATCTGAACTTCAGTATTCCATGTGCAGTTTTGGCTCCAATCTTTGATTTTGCAAAAGGTAGTTCATCTGAACCTGGTTTTGAGATCACGTTGATAATGAAATGAGTTCTTCTATAATCCCACATAATTTAGATGCTCAAGCTCATCATTGCAAAGTGATATGCTTTATTAATTAATGACCATGAACACCAAGAAAGAAATTTTTTTTTGAAAATCAGGTTTCATAAAAGTTATTAAAGATTATGTTTCTATTGGATTCTTAGTCTTTACTAAGTATTAGGGAATATAGAAACTATAGGATTTAAATTGATATGTGATACAAGACGAATCTATTCAATTCATGTGTTTTTGATGTTTGCTATTGTAGTCTGCTGTAGTTTATGAAGGTAAAGCATGCTTGTGAATGCTGACAGTTTTTCTCGTGACAGATATGCGGAATACTTCACTTCTGCAAAATCTTGACCGACCTAATGAACACCTTTCTTCGATATGGGCATTAATGCCACCACTCTCCCCCAAACCAAGGCCTCCTTTGCCATCTCTGCCAGAGTCAATACTGTATGATTATGAGAAACAAGTGAAGGGGTCTAGATTTGCTAAATTCATTGATGAAAGAGAGAAGCTTTTCAGAGGGACACCTCAACTAGGCAATGCAAAGAGCATTTCAAGTGTTACTTTTCCCAGTAAATTATGACTGCCATTTTGTGCCACATAGGAGGGTAGCAGCATTATAACTCGTATCAGAATGAGGCTTTGAAACCTCTCACTGTAATGAGCTTCAGTCTGCACACAAATTGCGAATTGGATGAGGAATGAAGTTGTCAGGGGCTGGCAAAATGAAGAGTGAAAAGGTCAGAGCGCATGCCCCTGCGAGTGGAGGATTGTAACATAATTGAAATTCAAATAATATTCTTGTACACAAATCAACACTATTGCTGGTTCGCCTTTTCTGTATGTTATTTATAATTCTGAACTTGACAGATTTAAAATTCTTTTATCGTAGTTGATACAATTTTAGATCACAGTTGCCTCGAACCCTTGTTACCACTCGCAGGTTTCTTCAACCTAGGGTCATTATCTCTATCAGCTTTAACTTCTTGTGTTTGAAGCATCAGAGGAGGTGTTTAGACTCTCCTGGTACAAGACGTGTCAAACACTAGCATTTCCCCCCCCTATAATACTCGAGGCATCATCGCGTCAGCTATTGCACACCATGTCGTAGTTTTTCATCGGCGAGGTAAGTGTGTTTGGCTTACAGGTTTTTTTTAACGGTTGTGTGGATAGATGCATATGTTGCGTTTTTATATATATATATATATATATATATATTATATATATATATATATTAAAAAATAGGTTTAAAATAACAATTTTAGTTGGGATTTAAAAAAAATATATGGTTGGTTAAAATTATAGTAAATTAGATTTTTACATTTAAAATAAATAAAAAACATGTTTTCATGAATAGAAAAACATGTTTTAGCTTTTATAACAACAAAGTTTGAAACGGGGCTCGGTGTAAAAAAACAAAAGTTCCGTAAGATTAAATGGTCTTTAAACAAGTGTTACAGAGCATAATTGAAAATGTATTAAAATATTATTTTTTATTTATATATATTTTTTGATATAATTAGATAAAATCATAAAAAAAACACTTAAAAATATTAATTTAATATATTTTTCAAGTAAAAAATAATTAAAAAAATAATTTTAACCTAAAAAATAAACACTCCTTAATTAAGCTATTCATATTCGAAGTAGGGCATGTGCATTTACAAGTTTCTTTCTCGCAGTCTCTCCTCTCCTACGATTCAAAGATGTAAGAAGAAAATTTACTTACCATCCAAAATAAAAAAAGCCTGAAACAGTTGCAAGTTGGGACGACCAAATGCAGAACGCCAATTATTGTCCAGGCAAAAGCTATCAATCCTGGGTTTATCTAGTGATTCATTGGTTTGGAACCAGGTTCAAAACAGTTTTTTTTAGAATTGCATGATTTCACTAGCCAAAATCTGGATGCCCTGATGAATCAACCTGCAACTTAAATTACTTAACCAAAACTTGGGTTATACTTGGTCAATATTTTTTTTAAAAATAAATTATTTAAAAGATATCGTTTTAGTTTTTTTTTAAAGATAATTTGTGTAAAACCATATCATTATATTAAAAAAACACAACTGAATCGGGTCAACTTGCCACCCTATAAGTTGACGCGCCTAACTTGTGTCATCCATCTACAACGTTTTTGGTTACTAGAGATGACTCCAGTGATTAAAAAAACAAAACATAAGGTTTGAATTTTTGAACTCTAAAAACCAAGATTTCAATTATTTTTTCATTTCAAAACATGAAAAAACATCTTATAAACCTCTAAAATCACGTTTCTAATAACGAAATACATTATAATTTGGCTAAAAACTCAAAATCAAACCAAAATTTTGCGAGCTTCAATCTATTTTTTTGGCATCATTAAAGGTGAAAACCACTTTCATCGAGTTTCTCTTTTAAAAATGAATCCATAGACACCAAAATTAAAGCTTTTAATGATTGTAATACGGTCACCCGAAAGCTTTTTTTCTTCTTAAATTTTTTGGTTCTCTCCTATCTAAAAATCCAAGCATTGAAATGCAAAAAAATAAAATTTGATACTAAAATGAAAAATTCATAAATAGAAGGGATCAAATATAAAAATTAAAAATTTAGGGACTAAAGGGTATTTTCATGCGCCTTTTGAACGGTAGACATGGAAAAAAGCTTTTATTTTTTATCAATATCAATTTTTAACCTTTTTCTTTTGATTTTGTATTTTTTACAATATTTAGAAATTGAATTTCACAAAATTTACCCACCATTTTACTTTGGAACCATCTTCGAACCTAGACGTATGATAGCATGCAATGAAGAGAATAAAAAACTCTAGGACAATGAAAACAAATCTCCTTTCATAAACAAACCCAAAACTCGAGGGACCAAGAAAGGAGATTTGCACAGTGAACAGTGTTATAAATAGTAAAATGTGAGAGGATGCATAGTGGTGGAAGGAACAGTGATTGACCATCCTCTTTCAATAGTAAAATTAGTTTTTAAATTGAGTGGATTTATTTTTTAATGAATATACATTGGATGACTTAATTTTATTTATCACTCGATTATGGAGGGATTTAGAGCACGAAAGTTCTTCCTATAACTTGATCATTAAAATAAAAAATATTGCCAACTTATTGAAACACCATCCAGATTTTTGAATCAAATAACATACTCTTCACATTATGATAATTCAATTCAAATCGATTAAATTATAAACAAGCTGTGATAAATTCACCTCATAGATAGAGACTACATTGTTTATAACTCAGTCTAATTATTGAATGTAGACAATGAAAGCAGACAAATATATGATAAATTTGAAGCATTTTTCGTCTACCAAACAAGGGAGCTAAATTCTGTGTTTTTTTTTTTAATTACACCCTACAAGGTCGGACACTACACAACTAATATGCTTCAATTACAGCAACGGTCAAAGCCCACAACTTGGTTCCATCTGTTGAATGAGAAGACCCATCATCTCTCAGTACTCCCCATCTCTTTGTAGTTTGTAGGCAATCTCCACCTTCTTTACCCTCTCATTCGGCACCAATTGAGAATTGAGACGCAAAAACGATAGTGGAGATGCTTAAGAGGGTAGTGAATGTGGGTCGTTTTGTTGATAGATACTGGTTTGTGTTTATGAGTCATTGCATAGCTTTGTGGTTTTGACAATGGATTGTTGCTGAATTGTTTCTGTTTTTGTGTTTCATTAGGTGAAGCTGCAGATACATAATACAGAAGCACATGGGATTAAGTACAAGAATGGTTTGCATTGCACTACTAGGATACTACAGACTGAAGGAGTATGCTCTTTTAATGTTTTCTTGTGAGCCACAAAATTAACTCAATGATTTCTAAGTTGAATTGGATTGATAAAATGGAAATCTATATTTTCAATTGCGTTAATGATGGATTTAAGTATGTGTAACAATTTATGCATGGATAATTTGCAGACTTCTTACTGATCTGAAGAATTCAACAACATATTTTGTGGGTAGAATTTTATAAATATGCCTTTCCATGTTTGGTGGCTTAATGATATTGCTTAGTGATTTGTCCAAGGTTATTTGTATTAGTAAATTATGTAAAGTTAAAGATGATTCATGGGGAAACCTGTGAGTGAGAAGATTGTAGGTTTGATGATGTTAGTTCACCTATGAACTCATAAATTTCAGCAAAATGTTTCCGCCTTTTTGGTCTCTGGCATTATTTTAATGATTCTGTCACTGGAGTTGATTAAAATACTTTATGGTACCTTATAACAATCCTTGGTGCACTGCTTCTAGGCCATACACTGTCTTAGTAAAACATGTCATGAGTTATAGTGTGCCTGCATCTTCTCTCTCTGTTCGAGGGGAAGAGGTGAAGGTGTTTAGGATTTGCATGTTCCTGACATTTTTGTTTTTGAAAGTATAGCCAGATGATAATTGTCATTGACAGGTTAAAGGACTGTACAGAGGGGCATCGTCATCTTTTGTTGGGATGGCTTTTGAGAGTTCCCTTCTTTTTGGCGTATATTCTCAAACAAAGCAGTCATTGCAGGTCTGTGTGAAGTTAATTGGAAGAACCTTTTTGTGCATATATATGTTTTGAAGTCACGTTGAGAGTTCAGTCTATTATGTAATTGGAAATAACCTCCTTCCCCTTTACTCATGAAGGGAGGATTGCAAAGTGATGCGCCTCGACCCCAAGTAGTAATTCCATCAGCAGCATATGGTGAAGCTATTATCAGTTTCTTATTATGCCCATCAGAGCTAGTAAAAGTAAGTCACTTGTAGCATTCATATATGGTAGTGCTGTCTCCTTTCTGGTGTTTCCTCCTGTAGCATTATGGTGAAACTGAGTTTCTTCAGTTGAGGATGCAAATTCAAGGAACTGACTCCTTAGTTCCAGAGTGCAGTAGATACAGCAGCCCTCTTGATTGTGCCCTCCAAACAGTGAAAAATGAAGGGGTGAGAAAACCTTCTGTCTATTGGCAACTTAAATTTATGATGTGTCTTTGCTGATGGAAAACCTTTCAGGTGACAGGCATTTTTCGTGGAGGTTTTACAACGTTGTTGAGAGAATCTATTGGAAACGCAGTCTTCTTTAGTGTTTATGAGTATGTTCGTCATTACATGCATTTAAAATTGAAACCCACTTTATCTGAACGCAGCAATTTAGTTGACATGGGGATTGGAATTGTGACTGGTGGCCTTGGTGGCGTAGCTGTATGTATCCTGAAAACCTTGCATATCATTTGAAAAAAAAAAAATTGTTTGATGTGTTTCATGAAGTCATTAACAGTTTTACATTCTGATGTTATCCAGTTTTGGTCTGCTGTTTTGCCTTTGGATGTGGCGAAAACCATCATCCAGACATCTCCTGATAAAAGCTCCACAAGAAATCCATTTCTAATTCTGAACTCTGTAAGATGTCCTGTTCCTTTCTCTTTTTGTTGATTTTATAAGGATTCCCTACTTCTAATGCCAGGGGGCTGTCCAGTAAACTATAAAATATTGTTGTATAAAGAGAAAGGAGGACGTAATTAATTCTTTTTTTGATAGATCTACAGAAGGGCTGGACTTAAAGGATGTTATACGGGTTTGGGTCCGACAATAGTGAGAGCATTTCCTGCTAATGCCGTCGCAATAGTGACCTGGGAGCTAGCTATGAAATGCTAGGGATAAACCGTGACTAAAAGTGATAGCTAATTACCAAGGATTTCTAATTTTTCATTGCATCACCATTATTGGGTTTGACTCATGAAGTTCTCTACATTGGAACTGGGGTGATTCTAATATAAAATTTAAGCTCCAGATAGTATTTCTTCAAGAAGAGTGCTCTGATATTGGTGCCTGAAAGAGAAAATGATCCTTGTTTGACTTACCAGATTTTATGAAGGTTGTGGAATTAATTGTGTTGACAGGTCCCAATCAAGCTATGACTATGTAATGCAGAATCAAGTAGGCCAAAGATCTCTTTTAAAGTTTTATGCAATATTCTTTGCTAAGCCATGTGTTTAATGGCTATAACAATGGATTAAATAAATCTCTTGTATTTCATAAAAAAAATAATAATCCAATTGTCTCAATAAAAAACAATTAAATTGTTAACAAATACCTATATAAAAAAGCTTTGTTTTATAATGGAAACTTGCTTCATGCAATCAACCCTTCAAGATTCAATCGAGGCAAAAGATTTTGTCCATAAACTGACTAATATATTATCGTCAGTTTGCAGAGACCAATCTTTGGCTATTCATGCAAATTATAGAAAAAGATGAATGATGAACTTAAATGGAACAAAAAAACTTCTGGAGGAACACCAACTAATTAATCTGAAGGGTAGGCAAATTAGATAGAAGACTTCCAGTCGCATCCATTTATTGAATATTAGTACACATCATAGATTATTATTATTATTATTATTATTATATTAAAGCTAAAAATTGACAGAAGAGAGAGAGCATATTGCCAGAGATCACATATTTAGATATTCTAACCAATCTAATTAAATAATGCATGGAAGAGGTCACTTGTGGGGAAATAACATGTAATTGTCTCCGTCTTTTGCTCTGTGAGCATACCTCCTGTACACCTGAGCAGTCCTTTCGTCAATTTGAGCCTTCTCCTTGGTTGTCAGACGAGCTTTTCCTACGCCGTTCATTGTGCCCCGCTAAACGCCTCCGGCAACTCCTTTTGCTGTCATCAAACTCGGATAAATCATGGAACCTACAGGCACCATTCCATTAATTATTTTAGTGACAAATTAAATTTCTCAATTACGGAGTAGTTAGAACCTATTATTGAAAGTGGAAAATGCACTGCTCTTTTGTTTCTTTATTTTCCTAAGGATAATAAGGAGGTAAAATGTTCAACATCTATACATATACATGATATAGTTCATTCTTTCTTTCTTCTTCCTTTTATTTTTTTTTTTACTTCTTAGATAGGTAACTTCTTTGTAGTTTTTAGGGGAAATATGGCTAACAATTAGGCAGAATTGGCACAAATATAAAAAAAGATGCAGGAATTTTAAATAGTATTTCGTTGTGGGGAGACATTAATTTTTATTACTTAGGTTAATTTTGGTATTTGAACTTTTTATCTTCAAGGTAAAACTCATAACATATAAAATCTTACTTTTTCTTCATATTATATATATGGGACTAGTCTACTTTATCGAAGAGGGATTTTTTTTTTTAGAATTAAGGAGAAAATCTTCTTAAAAAAGTAATTAAGGAGAAATTACTTCTTGATGATATTCAATTCGGATATATTTAGTTATTCCTAGCTATATTTGTATGTTTAATGAAAAATATATAATCTCGAATCATAAATCATAGAAAGGTTTTAACTGTACGATTAGATCAGAGATCCCCATCCTACTTAATTAATTATGAATGATCTTTCTTGGCAATTACCAATGCCTTTTTACACGTAAAAAATTATCTTGATTTGGGCTTGTGTCATGGCAATAGAATTCTACCTTTCCTTTAAAAGGGTTTAAATGTAAGCTTATGTATTCAGCCTCTTCATCATTAAGACCAATAGTCATGTATTTGAGTCGCCATATAGAATGGGAAATATTGTTAATTTCACAATTAAAAAAGGAAGAAAATGTCAATCTAAAAAACTATTAGTGAAATTAGGTGTTATGCTTTTCAATATACATTATTATATAGATCGATAGGGCTAATTAAGACTAAGATATCGTTTGTGTTTTTACCCTTCTTCAAAAGAAAAAAAAAATTACGAGTTGACTTGAAGTGTTGGAATTAGAAATGACTTGGAAAATTAAGGTTTCACCTGCTACATTGCTGGCAAAAGCGTTGCTGGACTCCATTTACAAGTACAGAAGAAGCTTTGGCATGGAACTCACACACCTTATGGCGTTTATGGTATCGCTTGGCATCAGTCATATCAGCTGTGCAATTTTTTGCTTGACAAGAAATTGGTGGACTTGACGACGACCTACCACCACCACCACCACAACCAGACCCTGTTCTTCCTTTCTTCTTGATCTTGTCATCATCTCCAAACCCTAACCCAGTATAAATATCTTCATCATCATCATCTTCCTCTTCATCTTCTATTTCCTTCAAGTTCCTCTTTCCTTCAGCTTTGCTTGTTCCCATATTGGAAAGTACTAATCAAGAAGGCTAATAGGATCGAGGAACCAAAAAATATGAAGCAAACAAGAAGCTACAAGACCTTGATAAATAAGTGAAAAAGGGAGAATAATGATGTGTGAGGACCATATGCTTCATTTCTTTTTATTCCTTATAAGTATAAGAGTAATGATGAAGATCAATTAAGATTTTAAGCTATAGCTCAAAAACTAAGCATGGTAGGCGTTACATCAAGAACAAGTTTATTTGTATTCTATATATATGTTAATGTATTTATTACTCTCATGCACGTACAATTGTAGCTGTACATGTGTTGTGTATACACTCTTGCTTTCTCGGGCTTATCTCAGACTTCTCATGTAAAAAGTTACTAACATAGTTAAATCAAGTAATTATATTATACATAAAGAAATTTATATGTACCACAAGAAGCTAGTGTCGTTTATTCAAGTTGAAAGGCTAGATATATCTGTAGTGGATGTCACAACATCAATTTCCTTTTATGGGATTCTCAAGCATGCAATAATGCTGCAAGAAATTAATCATGCTGTGGCCAATGGCTCAGCTAGAAGCAAATTAATCAATCAATCAGTAAGCAAAATAGAGAATAACATTTACAATTTTCACATTATAATTGTAGAAACAATGACAATTAATAGAAATTGAATCTTATTGTTTTAAAAGGATTTGACAACAACAATGATGGAAGCAACAATACTATAATTTGGCATTTCAACTAGCAATGAGTCCTTTCATAAATTTAGCCATGCACTAAACTATTTAAAATTCAAAACTTGAATTGTCCTTGCAAGGATTTAGTGCACCATATACTTAAATATAGAAAGTAATCTAGATGTACACACAAACACATAAACAATCCAACCTAAATCTTATTCAGAACATGCTTTCATTAAAATAAAAAAAAGAAAAAAAACACAAATTTAGTTTTTCTAAATTAGAAGAAAAAGAAGAGAGAGGGAAGAAGAAAAGAAAAAAAAAGATAAAACGATGCATATCATTTTACGACATCAACGAATCTAATTGAGTTGCCGATCAAGTTTATTGTAAGTCCAAGGATCGAATTGACTAGAGAGATCATTTTGGGTTTAATATTTTCCACTATCTAGTTTAACAATATTGAGCATAACTTTAGATTTGACTATTTTATCGATGTTAAATTATATCAGATGATTCCAGAGGTATTATTCTATTTTAGGATAAACTTTCAGGTCAATTGGAGTTCAATAAAAAAATATGATACATGAAGTTATTGTACAAAAATTGTATTATTTTTCTAATTGGTTTGGAATTATTTTTTTATGATTCTTGGATTCTATGTTTGGAAAGAATTTCTTAATTTTGTTGTTGACATATATGGTAACATATTACTTATATATTTTTGCAAGGATTCCAAAGTTGTCAAAACAAAGAGGTCAACATCAATCCTTATTCTATAGGGACTGTTTAGCTATAAAAAATGAAGTTTCCTAGTGCTTCGAGGAAAAATAAGTGGTAGAGAAAAGGAGGTGCATTGGCAGCAAATTCTCTTTCAGAATCAAGGAGACAAAAGGTAGCAGATTCTCCTTCATTTCTAAGGAGATTATAAGTGGTAACTTTTCCTTGATTATAAGGAAATAAAGGATGGCTACTCTACACATTATCACATGGCAGAGTGATAGTTTAATCAAGATTATTAAATTATTAATGAGAAATATCACTATTAGAAAAATGGGAAAAAAACATGAAATTACTTATGGAAAATACTCTGTTGTTATTTACTGATAAAAATTACAACAAAAATTTTCATCAACAATTTTCAACGAAAACAATGAATGGAATAAAAAAAATTAAAATAATCTCATCAAAATTTCTTATATGTTATGTCAGCAATTTAGGTATAGATGAAGTTTCTGATAAAAAATAATTGGTAAAATTTGATGTGAATATTTGGTTGATAATTTCATTATTGACAAAAAAAAAAAATATCTTGAGAAGATATCTTTCAATTATGTTTTTTCATTGATATTGAAATTACTGATGGAATTTTGCCTAGAAGCTGATGCATAAAAACTATAAAAGTGAATTTTATTACTAATTCATAAAATTTTTGTCTAATTATTTTATTTTGTTATATAATTAAATTTTCATGTGATGCATTCTTACCTTTAATGTAAGAATATTAGGAGATGGATTTCCAACTATTTATCAAAACTCTTTTAAAAAATTAATTATCAAAATATTATTTATTGCTTTATCACTGTGCGCATTCTTAAAACTATTATTGTATTGAAAAATGTTGCAAGTCCATGTACTTTGAAATAAAATTGCAATTAATTAAATAAATAAGGATAAAGTTGAAAAATCATACATTTTCAAATGCTTCATGACAAATATTTTGGAACGTCTCTAAATGGAAACATGAACAAATAACATTAAGACAGAGAGAGTATTATCTGCAGGGGCATAACACAAAATCAAATACTATCAATTTGATAGAGCTAAGTCATTGGAAAATATAATTGTTCATCAATATATAGAGTTTGCTGATTGGATCTTCATTCTTTTGTATTTAGAAGAAAATAAAACTGATCATATTCTTAATATCTAATTATTTATTATTAATTTTGAATTTAATGATTTATCAAGAAACCAAAGTTAAATAGTCAACTAATTACAATCGTTCATATTAAATTTAATAGTTTAGATACTATGAACATAATAGAAAAAAGAAAAGAAAAGAACATATCTTTGTCTGAACACGTGAAATTTTGCACTGTAAGGGTATTATTCAAAGGTGAAAAAACCTAGATGGTCTATCAAAGTTGCCTCTCAAGATTAGATGCTTATGGTACGGCATACCTAAAATCTATGTCCTTGGCATCTGATTCTTCTCTTCTTTTCCCTCCCTCTCTCGTTTTCACACCTTACATTTTGCTGTGGCCAACAGTGTTGCAGCAAAGTGGGCACCTATGCTCTTGTTCTTGGCTGCAGTTTCTAGCTATCACATATATAGATATATATAAAAGGACCACGATGTGCATTATCTTGTAAATTGGTCCCCTCTGTGCTAGGGCAGCTCTTTAATTTGTACTGTATATGGAGCACGAAACATTGATGCCAAATAGATCAAAGATCCAAGGTTCGCAGGTGGTTTCGAGCACTAAATGATAGGACCGCAAATAATTCTATGCGATAGGAATCATGATGGATTGCCCCATATTCACAGATTGGAAACCAACTTGCAGGTTGGCTTTTGGAGGGGATAAATGATGGATGTTTGGCTTAGCTTTTGCTTATGTTCTTAAGAGCCTTTTAAAAATGTTTTTAATCTAAAAAAACATTAAAATTAATAATTTTTTTAGTGTTTTATGATTGTTTTGACAAGAAAGTGTTAAAAATAAATAATAATAAAAAATTTATTTTATTATATTTTCCAGCGAAAAGTTATTTTGAAAAGCATACCGCACTACAGTATCATACACCTCTAGAACATGAAGTCTATGAGGTGAAACATTAAGAATGTAACAAAGTTATTAAAGATGAAATGTTAGCATATATTTAATATTTAGATGTGCAAATTATTAGAGAATAATATAAATTATATCTTGGAATCTCATCTAAAAACTTAAGTCTTTGGATTAAATGGTTCTTTGACATGGTATCAGAGCCTTGATAACCAAGCGATCACGAGTTCAAATCTTACCATTCCTATTTATTTGATAAAAATTAAGTACAAGTGTGAGTTTGTGCAAGTTTTAAGTATAAAGAGCTTTCACTTGAGGGGATATATTAGAGAATAATATAAATTATATTTTAGGACATCACGTAATATTTAAGCTATCGAGTTGAGATAGTTTTTAATTTG
Organism: Populus deltoides; assembly: GCA_015852605.2. Taxonomy (NCBI): domain Eukaryota; kingdom Viridiplantae; phylum Streptophyta; class Magnoliopsida; order Malpighiales; family Salicaceae; genus Populus; species Populus deltoides. The sequence goes on from CM027573.2 coordinate 19,919,957, forward strand.
ATATAATTTTTTCTGCATATATAATCCTTATATATGGTGGACTTCAATAAATATTATATTAATATTTAAACTAAATTAAATTAAAATTAAATAAATAGTGTGCATTGTAGGACTCAATTATTAGAATATTTCTAAAATCAAGATTTTGTATCTGAAAGATTATTTTTATTATAAAAAAGTGGTAGAAGAATCTATTGCAGAATATATACATATCGATAGTAGTTTGATTTTTGGATTTATGAGACAAGTTGAAACATTTTTGGGGAGCTCCTTGTGATGCATGTATCTCTGCCTTTTGCATTGGAACTAAGCACATGAGGACGCATATAGAAGCATCGACAGTTGACACCATCTCAAATACAAAAACTTCGAATATTTAGTCATGGCTTCATCTTACATGTAAAAACCTCATTCCTTCCTTTTCGTCAACTCAAAAGTTTAGTATATTAGGTTATGAGTCTATTTTATATACAAATACTTTTCTTTTTCTATTATTTTTTATTATTAACATGGATGTTTGGTCAACTTGCGTGCACCTTAACTAATCCCACATGACCTAAAGTTAACAACCATGTAAATCTCCAGTGACCATTATACTAGCAACTACAGAGTTCGAATCTGAGATCACAAGGGAAGTAAAAGTTATTAATCTTTAATAAGGAATAGTTATCATACAATTTCTAATTATGTAATTATCACTTACTAATGTATGCATTAAAAAAAATCCAATAAATAAAGACATTAGTTAAAGTATGTATTAATTTATATCAATATAAGTTCGTATGAAGTTGAATAACAAGAGGATTTAAACTTAGAAGAAGGATGGAAGACCAAAAGCTTTCGAGAAGTGAAGGTTGGGAGTTACTGTGAAAAAAGAAGAAGAAAGAAAAATAGGCAAAACCAAAAAAAAAAAAAAAACCATTCTTATTCTTTATCTCATTGGATAGAATTCAAAGATGAAACACTCTCAAAACTAAGTTATAATCATATATGAAAATATCAATAGTTATTCACGCAAAGTGATGAACAGTTTAACTACTTAAAGAGAAAAGGTTTGAATATCATTCGGCACCTATTAAAAAAATCTAAATAAAAATGTAATTAACGAAGGGGAAGCAAGTATGGATCAATACAAGAATTTCATTTCTTTACTTATCACTTTGATAGATGAATAAGCTTTCTTCGCCAAGGAAAAAGAAGTTCGATTCAAAGCCTATAAGTCTAAAATCCAATGTGTTACGCATATAGCTAAAGTAGTAGGAATGGGATTCAAGACTCTCTTCAAATCTCAGAATCGAACCTTAGGCAACCATGGTCAGCTAAGCCAAAAAAGATAGGTCTACACAAGGAGAAGCTTTATTGGACGCAACTTTCTTAATCTAGCTTTTTGACTAATTGAATAGGCTCTTGTCTATTCTTTTTTCTCCTATGAGATTTTGACTTGGCCCTCTCTCCTTGCTTGCTCTCATAAGTGGGTCTTTTGGGTTAAGAGAGAGAAGAGATCGTGATGGAGGAGATCGGAGATGGGAGAGGGCTTGGGGGTTGCTACTTTTGGGTTTGATTAAGGGTTGAGACCAGGAAGAGATGAGAGGCAGATAGAAAGTTGGTTTGATTTAATTGGTTTCAAATATTTGAAAATAAACTAAATCAAAATTAATTTGCTTTTGGTGTTTTAATTGGTTAATTTAGTTTTTTTTTCTCGGTTTGGTTTTAATTACCCCTGGACACAACCCCTCCCAAAATCTCATGTCAGTCCTTGTAGTTGAAAGAGTTTTTCATTTTTGCTCTTAAAAATATATAAATTGCCCTTTTGAAAAAATCAAGTAAACCTTGGCGATCTTCCTAAATCTAGTCTAATATGCAAAACTCACAACCCATGAAAACCTAGATTCATGTTCAATCAAGAAGTTTAATTCTTAACTAATTTAATTTTGAAAAATAAAATTATAAAAAAAAACTAAAAAAAAACTTGCTAAAACAGAAAAGATAGCAAGAAAAAAAATGAGGATCAAATTTGATAGAAAAAACCCAAGGAGGACGAAATTGTAAAAAAAAAAAAAACAATCCGGAAAATGATCCCAAATAAAAAAAATAACAATAAAAAATAGGGATCAAATTTGAAAGACTAAAAATGGTAGGGCCGGGTGAAATTAAAAATATTTGTAATTTAATAAATTATTCAAAATTTTAAAAATAATATTCAAAAGAATAAGAATTAAATGTGAAAAGAAAATAAATTGCAGGAGCTGACATAACTTTTTGTAGGAGTTAACACTAAATTCAAGAACGAAAGAGAGAAATGAAAAAAAAATATTTGTCAGGGGTAAATCAAATGCATATAAGGCACACACGCTGCCTCATAGTGGAGGGGGCATCAGGACCTTTCAAAAGTTATAGTGAAAGGCGGTATTTTATGGCTGGATGACCCTACATGAGCTGCTCAAAGAACGTGGAGGCTATACACTCGCTGACACATTCACTAACATGTTTTCTTAATAATATTTAATATATGATGAATTACAATTATTTTTTTTAAGTAACCTTCAAATTAATAACAACAACAATGTAAAAGAACAAAAACAAATTATACTGAAAGAGTTAAATTGATTTTGTCTTCAAAAGCAACAAAATAATTTTACTATTTAAAAAAAAATTAAAAAGACAATAACACCCCTGATTGAAAGACATTTTATTTTTTTTATTGTAAAGGTAAATCAATAATTCTACTATGAAAAATAAAATAAAATAAAATACTAACCTAACCCTGCAAAAATTACTAAGATAATTATACCATGTTGAAAAGACAATATTCTCTTAATGTCAAGTTTAAATTATTTTTTTAGAGCCTGGAGCAATTTCATCAAACCAATGAATACTGATTTATTCTTAGAACTACAATAACTTCTTCTTCTCCTTGATGTTTTTGTTAATTATATTGAAACATTTATCCAGGAAAAATAAAATTTGAAAGAAATAAATACTCGTACTTGAATCTTTCTTTCCAGATCGCCTTGACTGACACTAAAAAGTATCATTTAATTATAGTGATTTAGACATGATTACTTTTACATATTTTTCTTAGATTAAACTTACTAAAACCAAATATCTTTCGTGGATTACATATGATCTAGTTTTCCCTGTAAACCTTAAAATTAACAAATGCTATATAAATGGACAAGAAGTTTGTCAAACCACTTACACTTTGAAGACTAAACATATCCAAGGTTAGTATATCCATCTTAAAACCAGCTTACACTTGGATTTTTTCGTTGATACCCACCTTCATACGAGATAATTTCAATTATATTAGCTTTCCTTGGTTGGAGTTAAGGGTGAAAATGATTACCCGCGAGTCAGATTTTTTGATATTTATTTTCTTTTCATGATCTATCGGATAAAAAAAACTTAGATATCAATAAATTATCCATCGGATTTTGGATATCCACATGAATATCCATTATCTTACTATTATTTAGTATTTAATAAAAAATAAAATAATTAATATATATTTAAAGTGGGTGTGGTTTATGCCAATTATAAGATATGTATATATAATATTATATTAAAAAAATCTAAATATTCTATAAATATATCTATATAATATAAATATATATTTCAAGTTAGGTTCGAGTATGTATCCAATCAATTTTGATAATATCTACATCATATTCATTACTTATCAGGTAAAGTTACTATTAAAATAAAATACTAACCAAATATAACCATATCATACGCATTGAGTTTGAATTAAATTGCTATCTCTAACTGGGGCGAGGGGTAGCATGGAGATTTTCATTGAGGCATGTATTTTTACCATCTACAGAAGTTAGCTCTAAACTTGGGAAAAGAATAATCCAAAATTAAGGTGCAAGGTAATTCTCCAAGAAGATTTTTTGAACGTCAAATGACCAGAAATTACCGGGCGGCAGCTTCAGGAAAAAGAAAATGCATAAGAGTAAAGTCCTTGTTCTTTATCATGGATGGATTTGCCTTTATGGACTGGGCTGCGAGTTTATGAGACCCATTAAGAGACCTAAAAAGGCCGAAGCTTAGTTTTATACGTTTGAGAGCCCAAAAAGATCCTCCTGGGATTATAGCACATGTGACTGTAAATGGCCCATTACAAAACGGTTTGGGCTTGTAGTGAAAGCGACTCGGTTTCTTGCTTGAAGTTGATGATCCTGGCCTCTGTAGGTGAGCTGAATTTTGTGGAAAAAAAGTATCCACCTTCATTAAAAATTAAGAATTTCGTACTGTACCAAGAAATAATATTAAAATCAGGGAAGGGGAAAGGCAAAGAATTCAATGTGAAAGGGCCGACATTTATTTTCATTAATTCAAAGAGCACCTAAGTAGCTGGAATGATAAAATAATATAATCTGCTACACATGATAATTCTGTTCATCATTCTCTTTAATCTCTTTATATAATGGGCAGCAGCAGCAACAGCAACAGCAGCAGAAGCAGCAAAAAAAGCTTATATTAATTTTAGAGAATTTGGATAACGTAAGCAGATCAACATTAAGATTGACATAATTATGAAGCCATGACATTTTAAGATTATACAAATCCCTCAATAATGCTGCTTATAATAAATTAAGCTCATGTATTACCTGTTGACAGCTTAGGAGAGAAATGCTCTTTTAACACCTCTTACGTTTTCTGTTCTCTCCTTTTGCCACATAAAGTCCTGTCCTGTTTTATTACATCAAGTGATATGTTGGAGTCAGTAATATCCAAGGATTCATGGCTTCTTTTCTCTCTCTCTTTTTTTTTTAATAATCTGATCCGATTTGAATCGTAGTGGTTAAGGAGAAAGAGCTTAATTATCTTGTTGGATTCCTAGCATAAATGTCAAATACATGCTAATCATCTTACATACGTTGTCTTTGTTGAAATAAGTTCAAGACATGGACAATATTGCAAGAAGAATTTAATATTTAAATAAGTCCTTGCTCTCAAACCACAACATTATATTTGAAAAACTAATTTCGAGCTTGTTCGAAGATATCTTGATCAAAAATAAAACTTGGGTTTCTTAATAATCTCAGTCTCTCATAAATTACCTTGCTGTAAGCCATCATTAGTTATGTGAAGTAGAATTGAATCCACGAACGTTTTGGACACTCTATTTGGACTCACTCAAGCCTTTTTCTCCTCGACAGAGAGATGATTTATTTCTAGGACACACTCTTTAAAATACACTGTAATTGTCCCCCACGACATTCTCTAGGACCCACCGGACCTGAAACTTCCGTAAGCAACAGTCCACAAGCTAGCTTCTAACCATGTGGCATGTGTTAAAAGGGTTTGGAATTTTAGAGGTGAAGATTCTTTAAAGACCATTTATGACTCGGACCTCTCTGGAATTTTTCATGCTCGTTCATCCATTCCTGCTTCTTGGGTTCCCTGCCTAGGTTTGACCCCCTACAGTAAATTTCATTCCCAGTTTATATTTTGTGGCCCATGTTACCATGCAATATCATAATTATAGAACTGCCCGTTATAACTATGTGCTTTTGCTTTTCTATATTATTAACCCCAGGTTAACCGAGAGATTGATTCCCCCCAAGAAACAATTACAAACAAATCAAATCAAATTAACTACGTAATGATATCAGCTTTCAACATAATCAATTACTGTTTTAGAAAAAGAATATGCTAATGGAATAAAACAAAAGAGAGAAAGAAAACGGTCGTTGTTAAATACTTCAAATTAAATTCATAACCATGAATGTTTTGGTACTTCATTTGACCTTTGAAATTCTGTGAGGAAATATATATTACTTAGGAGAAATCAATTTCTACAGATAATGATATATATTTGTCGAAGCAAGTATTAGCTTATATACGTACAAAATTACACATAGTTTTTTACTTTTATCCTTGAAATTAATGTCGTTCGGGAAATAAACTTCTTCACCACACGATATTACAACATTATTTCATTTTCAATCTTTAGAAAAAAAGTGATAAAGATTCACAAACAAACCAATTTAAATGTTTAAAGCACACCTTTACTTAATTAAAAATAATATTAATTTATGAAAATGATAACAATACAGCTTATCACTAAAACTATATATAAAATAATTAATAAAGGAAAAACATAGAAATATTGGTAGTATTAAAACGTTTTGGGTGGGTTTGTTTTTATAGTTCAACTTGTTTTTTAATTTTTTTTTACTTTAAAAAAAACATTAAATTAATTTATTTTTACCACTGCAACACGTTATTAAACACCACGTTTGGAATTCCTCGAAATTTGAGATTCAAGAACCCTTGATTTCTCCTCTGGTCCAGGATCCGTTACTTGGAAGTGAGATTTACAGTTGCATAATATCTTTTTCAAATAAACATCATCTTGTCACTTGGGTGACCTAACCGTGACTGCGATTCCATCTTAATTTCAAGAACCACATCATGTGCTCTATACCATGTTCCACTTGACCTGACAATATCAATGTGTTAAATAGTTATCACCCTCCATGACATTACATATAAGTACAGGATGGTACCTGATGGCCACTTGATCAGTGGCCGGAAAGGAATATATGATCCTTCGATGAATCCATTCACATCCTTCTCTCTTGGAGATCCCAATCCATTGATGACTTCCATAAAGGATTTTTGAAAGAAGCAAACTGACCCCATAAGTTTATTTGTAGCCAGAGCACTAAAATGATGCTAGAATGTCCAGCTTACCCTCATTTGATCAGGTACGTAGTCCTTAATTTACACACTACTGTTTAGTCTACGATGGATGGATGGCAGTTTCATACTTTCAGCAGAGGAAGAAGAGTAGTGTCCTCTAATTTGTTCATGTGGGTGCCCTTATACAGCAAGGAGAGCCAAAATATAACCACAATGGAGAGCGATATTTTTGTCTGCACATTGTTTAGGGTGCGCCACGGTCAGCCTTTGATGGCTACAGGTTGGGAGGTTGGATTTGATGCTTTGGTCCCCTAAACCCTACTGATACAGACTTTGCTTTAACGTGCTCGCTGGGTTTCTTTAATGTTTGCCAAATTGGCATTTCTTGTCCGGTGGTAGTGGGGTAGTGAGTGACTGAGTGTGGGTGGGTAGGACCTACCTCTCTACCTCTGGAATTGACGGGCACTACCTCTGTCCTAGTTCCATCTACGCGATCACCAAAATCTTCCACTATTATGTTTTTTCTTTTTTTAATTTACAAGATTTTATCATATCTATATTTGAATCAAGACTTTGAAAACAAAAACAAGTCATACATAAATGTTTTGGTCTCTTATGTGAGGCTAGTGATGAGTTAATTATAACTTAGTATATGTTATTCATCAAAACTAACTAACTAATTAAATAATTTATTTTGATATACTACAAATACTAATTTATAATTTTTTTAATTAACGTGGATGTTGAAGTTAAGTTGTGTATATCTTAATTAATTTCATAAGTTTTAAAATTAATAATCATATAAGCTTTCAATTTATAAAATTCAAACCGATATCTACAAACAAATAAACTTAAAAATACCCACATTCCTCAGTATTAATACTAAACTATAATTAATTCTAGAAGTTCTAGCTAACATAAACGCTAAACCAATGATCTTCGTTAAAGAAACATTTTCCTTGGTACATGAGTCAATCCGAGACTATCTATCTCCAGTCTTCAGATCCTTAGCTAAGAAGCACTGAGCACCCATGAGTAACTTTCATTGTAAACTAATATATAATATTCTGTTTGTTTTTTATTTCAAAAATATATTTTTTTAAAATATATTTTTTTTATTTTTTTGTTTTAATTTATTTTTTTATATTATCAAATCATTTTGATATGGTTATATTAAAAATAAATTTTAAAAAATAAAAAAAATAATTTTAATACATTTCTAAATAAAAAATACTTTTAAAAAATCTCCTCTCATGAATATTAAATAAATAAGCTATAAATCCTCTCTTTCAGATACATTATTAAATTAGACAAATAAACATTTTAAGATATCGGTGCCTTGTTTTGGATAGCAATCGAGTGGATTAAATTGAACAAGGAACATCATGCCCGTCCCAAAAATGATGATTTGGGGATTTGTATTCATACAAAAGAAGTTTCATTTAACCCTCCTAAGTTGTCTGCATTGATACTTGTTTTGCCTGTTGTTTTCCATCCTATTAAGACTTGACAAGTGCTTTGTCAAGAACCTGACATATTTGTCTATATATGGAAATTAATTACATGACCCAAGAGCTCTAAGGGCAAGGCTAAGCCTATCGGCAAGTTCTCAGGTCACGGGCCCTCTGCGCTCGAGGGTAGAGGTAGCTGTGGCTGGCGGCTGCCGTGACTTCCCAAAATTTATACATATCTTTGAGATTTAACAGTTCTTTTAAAAACATATGTAAAAGATCGAAGTTGTTGTACAAAATAGTCCTTCAAAATGAAAAGAAATTACTCCTTGGTCCTTAATATGTAACTTGTAAATCCTTAATATTAATTCATTGCCCTCAGAATAAATGGAAAAAAAGAAAGAAATTTTCCAACTCCACAACTAGAGAGCTGGAGTCGTCCCATCCAAATGATCTGCTTGCATTAATGTCATACGTAGCTGATAATAATGGAGAATAATTTCTTCAAATTGCTGGACAGTGAATCACCACTGAATTATTCTTAATTTGTCTACATCGAAATGCATGAAAATGTAAGGTTCGCTACAATGGTGGTACCTATGATAGAGTAAATAGGCAAAACATGGTCCTGTAACCTATTATTGGATGCTCATATGCCGTCGGCATAGAACTTTGCACAAACAAGAAATAGTTTGTATATCAATCCAAAAATTTAGGCGTCAATTACGAAATATCGAGAGATCTTTGGCTTTCTTTAAGATGCCCTTTTTACTTGTTTTTGGTTGAAGGAGAAATGAACTCTCTTTGATAAAGTTAAAAGAGCCAAATAACTCTATTAGTAATTGAAGAGAGAAGACTTTCATCAGTCTAAAGTTTTAGGTCCAAATACTTTTATTCGTCAAAGTATTTTAAATCTATCATTTAATATAAATATGTTGAAGATCTCAATAAATTGGTGAAGCACTATATTTTATGAGCACATCATCAATCTATGTATCCCCTAATTGTTCTTTTTTTTTTTTTAAGAAAAGGGAAAGATCATTCTATTAAAAAACATGAGAGGCGAAGAGCATATTACACTATATTTTATAAGCATATGACCAAGGAATTACAAGTGGGATATTTTTTTTTATTTGTTCATTTATCCAAGTGCAATGGTGATGAGCAATTCATCGTCTAAAGATTAATTAGTTGTGAATCATTTTGCTAATTCAGTACTACGTTAAGATGATGAATTGTCCACGAAGGTAATGGAAAAAGAGCAGCGAGTTTTTGGCTTTACAGTGTGAACAGTATCGCTGTATGATTATGATAGTGGATTTATCGTGGGACCTAAACATGGCCATGTGTGGCACAAGTCTCACAAGTTTGTTCGCTTGGAAGACTTGCTTGCCCTAAATAATGTGACATGACCACTTTAAGTCAAAGGCGCAGCCTGTAGAAGCACTCCTTGCTGCTAATTTTCTAATTAAAAACCTTATGTTTTTCTAATCCACATAGTGATTGTCATTTGTCAATTTAAGAGCATCATATCATTGCTTTGCAACCACTCCTTAAACATTATATTATGTCTTAGCCCTTGACTAGCTATGTTAAAGGAATCAGTTGAATGCTACACTTCCATTTTACAAATGAAAAATCTTCTCTTCTTAATTAGACCCTTGGCCTAGCTAGTACTGATCATAAATCTCGGTCTCCTCCCCATAAATCTTTTGACCTCTGTCCTTGTTTAAGATCGAAGTGATCACCGGCTAAAAATCCAATGATTTGATAACTATTTTATTTGTTAAGTGATTTACATTTGCTTTTGATGAATTAATTAATAAGTACTATTTTCTTATGAAATTAAGGATGTGTATTTCATGTATATATCCGGATTCCGGACAGTGCGAATGAGATGAGTTTAGCTGAATTTTTAACATTCAGGACTCACCTAACTACAAGTAAAGTTCAAACCCAGCTTGTGTTCACATAAAATTAGTAAATATAAATAGAAATATTAATAGAATTTTTTATTGGTATATTACGATGACCTTTACCGATAGAATTTTTCATCCCTATATCTATCAGCAACACCAAAAGAAAGATTCCCTTAATATATATCAAGGGAATTGCAGTGGAAAAATAATAATAAAAAAAGCCAAATAATACGATGATGTGTAACTTTTACAGATAATATTACCGACATGATTAACCTAACGGTAAAGTACATCTGTAAATATACCAATGAAAAACTTTATTAGTATATACCGAGAGAATTACTAAGGGTATTGCAGTGGGATTCAAAAAAGTTTAATCGTATAGTAACATGATATTTTTAACGACAAAATGACCAATGAAGTTAGTGACGGAATAATTCCATTAGTAATGTTATCAGTGATATTTAATTTATGACCTTCCTCTCACACTTCTTCATTTCTCCTTCTTTCTTATGCATTTTGTTTTGCAACAAACAACCACCCCCCTTCAATCTCAACACAATTCAACCTCCCGCAACAAATCAAACAACCACAATTTAAAATTTTATTGAGGATTCTCCATTCTAAGTAAGCAAATCTATCCTTTTTTTTTTATTTGAACTCAATTTTAAAATGTTGATTTTTTTGTGTATTTTTTGTAGTATATATATTTTATTTGGGTGTTTACTTGTTTATAGTTTTTTCTCATACAAATTTCTTGTATGGATTTATGATTTGTACATGTTACAGTTTGTTTTAGATTTTGTAAAATTATATTTGTTTATAACTTGATGAAACTTATGTTGAATTTTTGACTCAGGTGTTTTGTGATGAAATAAATAATGGCTTATTTAATGGGTATGTTTTATATTTTTTCAATTTTATTACCGAGTTGAAATTTTGGTAAATGTATAGAAATTTAAATTTATATAGATAATTGATAATAAATTAAGAGTACATTTAAAATATATTAAATAAGTTTGAGCTAAATCAATATTTTTACAAATTATTTAGTTAATTAATACATGTTGTCATCATTATTTTATATAGGTTTGATAAAAATAATGGATGATTATTCATGGATGTATAGAGATTCACCCAAAGGGTTACAAATGATGAATGATTATAATAGGGTTCAGAGTTTTATTAATTATGCACTATCCAATCTGAGAAATATTAATGAAAGGGGTATTAGATGCCCATGCAAGAGGAATAAAAATAAAAAATTTCTCGATCCAGATGCTATAATTATGCATCTTCTACAAAAAGGGTTCATGAAGAAATATTTGTGTTGGTATGCATATGGAAAACCATATGTTCCTCACGATACAATGGTAGAAATGATGGTTAGGTCAATATCTAGTTCTAGCAACGTGCATGAAGTTATAGATGACAATAATAATCCTTAAAAGAATATGGTTATAGATGCGATAAAAATGAATTAGGGTCATAACAATTAATGTCCAATAGTAGATGGAGAACTTAATGTAGGCGCGACCTGATTTTTTTATATTTTAAAAGATTCTGACAAATTATTATGGGATGGTTGCAAAAATCACTGTAAATTATCGGCGCTTACAAGTGTTCACTATAAAGTCAAATCATGGGTTGTGTAAGACTGGTTATGGCATAATTGTTGAATGTGTGAGAAACATTTTACCTAAAGGGAATATATTAAAAAAGAACTTATATGTTGCTAAGTCCATGATGAAACCTTTTAGTATAGAATACCAGAAAATTGACATGTATTCAAATTTCTACATGTTGTACTTTCTTAAAAATATAAAATTGACTAAGTGCTGAACATATGAGTATTCTTTTTATAAACCCATGACTAATAGGAAAAGACTCTTTTCACACACATAAAACTTAGATACTTCCCAAACACACCTAGATTGCAGAGGTTATTTATGTCACTAAAGATTGTTGAGCACATGACATGACACCAATCATGTGATGCAGTAGATGGAGCGATGGCGCGGCCCTTTAATTATGAAGCCTGGAAACACTTTATCATTGTGCATCCTTAGTTTTAAGTGGAGATAAGAAATGTGCATCTTGGGTTATGAATAGACGGATTCAATCTATTCTGGGCATTTGGTACTCCTTATTCTTACTAACCGGTGATACTCACGGTTTATAACTTGCCTTCGAGAATGTGTATGAGGCTGGTGTTCATGTTTCTATCTACGATCATACCCGATCCTAATATTCCAAGTTAGAATATAGATGTTTGTCTTTGACCATTGATTGATAAATTGAAGCAGTTGTGGTCATTCGGGGCTTTGACTTATGATGTATCGAGGAAAAATATTTTTGTTAGCAAAGTTGAAAGGGATATTGCATTGCCGCTTCTTTCGGGTGAAGAATTGTATAACATGGTGTTAGAGTATGATGACATTATGTTTGGTTTTTAATCTAGCAAGTAAAAATTTCTTAGTTTTGATTTGACCCATAATTGGGTAAAACAAAGTATTTTCTAAGAGCTTTCTTATTGGAAGACCAATCTCCTCCGTCATAACCTTGATGTCATGCACATAAAAAGAACGTGTTTGGGAACATTTTCAAAATGATTATGGATATAAAGGGGAAAACAAAGGATAACATCAAAGCTTGAATGAATATAACCTTGTTTTGTCACCGAAAAAATATAGAGTTGGTTTATGTTAGGTCATGGATTGCAAAGCCTAAAGCCAGTTTCATCTTAGATAAGAATGCATAATTACTTGTCTACCAATGGCTTAAAAGTTTGTGTTTTCTTGATGGACATGCCTGAAAAATATCAAGGTTGATGAATTAAAAAGATTGCATATTGTATGGAATAAAGAGCCATGACTACCACGTATTTATGCAAAAACTCAATCCATTAGTTTACCAGGATTTATTCCCAAAGTGAATATGAGATGTACTCAAGGAGATCAATCACTTTTTTAGAGATATATGCTCCAACAAGTTATAGACACAACACATGGAGAGGCTTGAAACAAATATCGTTTAGACAATATGCAAATTTGAGATGATATTCCCTCTATCATTTTTCAACTCGATGGAGAATCTACCTATACATTTACCATTTTAGGTAAAAGTTGAAGGCACAATCCAATATAGATGGATGTATCCATTCGAGAGGTTAGGGATTATACATGCATCGTAATTAAAATTTTATTATCTTTCTTTATATATTTCAAAACATTCATTTAATTCCATACATGTACCTGTTCAACCTTAAGAGAAAAGTAAAAAACAAGGTGTATGTTAAGGCTTCGACATGCGAGACCTATATTATTGAAGAGATATCAACATTTATCTTGTACTATTTGGAGCCTCAATTTAGAGTAAGAATCAACCATGTTCCAAGACATGACAATGGTGGGAAAGTATCTTTGTGTAAGAACTTATCAATATTCTCTCATCCTAGATTACCCATACCAAAAAATGATGTGAGGATAAGATATTTGTCAGAAATAGAATTCATACAAACACATAATTATGTGCTATTTAACTATGATGAATTAAGACCTTTTATTCAGTAAGTATACTACTAAACATGTCATTATTTTTGAACAATTTATCTCTCATAATATTATAAACTAATACATTGTTAAATTCCTTATAGGCAATATTGTCAATATTTACTGTCCCGAAACTCATAGCTAATTAAATCTTAAATCTTTCGATTACAAGAAGAACAATTTTCCATATGGTTTAGAACACATGTAAGTAATTTTTAATTATTCTTATCTCTCGGAATACTTAATTTCATTACACATTTCTCATTAACTATTCATGGTTGTACTTTATGTACCAAGTTTATCAATTAGGAGGGAATGCTAGTGTTACTTTGTCTTTACTAAGTCTAAGTCCTGAAAGAAAAGTGAAGTGCTATAACATGTATTTCGTCAATAGACATGTGTTTCATACTGAAGAATATAGGTAGAGTAGTACTACAACAAGTATTTCGTCAATGGACATATAATAATGAAGTTTGTGTTAAGTGATCGAATTTTAATGAGTTTGAAGTTGACTACTATGAGAAGTTGGAAAAAGGTCATTGAATTGCAATATTATAGCGAGCATAATACATAATTTTTAATCAAATGCTATTGGCACAACACCACTGATAGAGGAATCAGAGTAGATCTTTATTATGGTTTGGTCGAAAATAATTCAAAAGTTAGACTCCGCAACATCAACAATGTCTTTTTTTTTGCCAAGCAATCAATGCCAGTAATTTTATTATACATACATTCTTTCCTTTAGAATGATTATTCAAGAGTTGATTAGTTATGCGTAGTGAAAACCAAACTCAGGGGTCTTGTTAAGGTTGTTCAGGATGACAACAATGAATTAACTGTAGGAGATGATATTTTTCAACTTGGTGAGCTAGTTGATCCATATCGAGTTGCTGCATCTAATGACTTGGAAAAAAACTCAAAATTTTGCATCGTCGAGAATATTTTTGTTGATATTGATGTTGATGCTGATGAGTTGAATGTTGTTTTGAGCTCTAACGCACATACATAAGTTGATGAAGATAATAATGACAAAATCAATGTAGAAGATTGTGATGGAGATAAGGATGAGTTAATTGACGAAGAAGAAGACAATTCTGATTAATTTGTACAACACGAATGTGTAATTTCATAAACAAGAAAGTAATATTTATGAACGAAATCCAGTTCAATGTAATGACAATGATGTTAATTTATTATTGAATGACAAAGAAATATTTATTTTATTATTGTGGTGTGAACTAGTGTTATTGTGTTGTGTGTGTAACAATGAATTTAAGTATTTGCAAGATGGATAGATAGAGAATACATATACAATTGACATCAGACACTGTTTTACATCGATGAAAATATCGACGGAATGTATCCGTCGGTATACTCCAGAGACTATGGGAACTGTTCCTCTTCTTACTAACACTGTTCACGGTGTTCATTACATACGATTATACTTAGAATGTGTCTGTCAGTATATTCCAGAGACTATGAGAACTGTTCCCCTTCTCTCATTTTCCGTGACAATGTTCACAGTGTTCATTACACACGGGTATATCGACGGAATGTGTTCGTTGGAATATTCCAGTGACTATGTAAATTATTCACTTATCAATGAGCTGATAATATTTAGAGGGGCTTTCTGTTGATTTTTTACGGGTATACCGACATGTTTGCAGTTCCATTACCACGCATACTAACAGTTTCATTCCATTGGTTTTGCATTCGAAGCGGATGATAGGATTTTTTTTATTACATCCAATTTTTAGTAGTTGTTTTTCATAAATATATTTAACTGATAATATTTTTTTTCTTGCAATTCACGGTTCTTGGACGTGAGTGAAGCCCGATGGGTAAACGGGTGCTGCATTTTATGGATAACCGAGCTAAGCACTTTGTGGTATGCTAGTTTTCAACTATTTTTTTTGTTAAGTTATTATTTCCTTAAATTTGATGAATTTATTTTTTCTTTTCAAGATACATATAACAGTCAGTTGAAGGAGAGATACGAGGATGATTCTTTGACCCATCAAGATCTCAACCTTAATTTATGGTTGGAGGTAAGATCGTTCAGTGGATCTGATAGAAATCGGGTGTACGGACTCTCTAACATTACGGCTAAGAACTTGTGGATGACCTATAGTGCTTTGACTGTTGGATGCTCGTAATCAATTCCGAGCACTCAAACTCTAGAGTTCACGACAATGTTAAACCAATAAGTACAGGCTCAGTCGACCCATCTTAATGATAAATGTGAACGAATCACTGCTAATTATGAAGAACTCTGCCAATTGGTAATGGAGATGAGACCACATATGAGTGATTCATGTACACCCCCTAATTGTCCCCACGGTTCCAGCGACGACTAACCTGCTCCTTGTCGTCGTCATCCTCCTCCTCTTTTAGCGCCGTCTCTATTTTAGATATATTGTATTTGAATGTACAGGTGTTTAAATTTGTTATAAATATTTGATTTTTATATTATATTATTTTATTTGATTTTAATTATTTTTCTACTTTTGTTCAATATATATATTTTTAAATTATTACTGAAGGGGTTAACGATGAAACAACTCCGTCGATATATTTCAGAGAGAGTTGGAAAAGAATTACTGCAATTACCGACAAAATTACAGATAATATTTTGTTAGTAATATGTTATATTTGTCGATGGACAAATAAAAACACTGATGACATTACATAAAGTTTTCTTGTCGATGATATGTTAAATTTACCAATGGAGATACCAATGAAATAAAACGGGCAAATTTTTTTGACGTGATTTATCTGTCTGTAAATCTATCGGTATATTTATTATCAATGGACTCACCAACAAACAATAAATTACCGAAAAGAGTTTTTTTAACAGACTATTTCTTTCCATAAACTTGTTGATAATATACGTACTGACGGATTATGAGTGTGAATATCGATAAAAATTTTCATCGATAAAACTATTAAATCTAGCCGTGCAAATTTCTGAATCTAACTCATTTACATTAATTGATGAGCTTGTAAGTGATTTAATTTAAATTTTACCTATTTTTCATATCGTAGACCCATAGAGCCATTATCAGAAAGGAAAAAAAAAGTGAAAATAATGGAGGAAAAAAAAAAGTTTAGCTTAGTTTCATTTATTTTTCCATTATAGGCCAATCAAGCTTTTAAGTCAGTTCGTTCACAAATTTAGCTTACGATCTTAATTGAACTAGCATGTGCACCTAACCGAACTAATTTTGATTAAGTTTAAACTATTATATATATATATATATGAGCTTCAAATATAGACTTATATTAATTTCTTAACAATAGCGAACGAACTGTCATGAGTCCTTTATTCATTTGATCTTCAGCGAATATAGATCCATGATATGCCATCTTTTTTTTTTTTCCGGGATGAAAGAAATATTTATGGCTGATTTTTTTCTTATAGAAATTAAAATTAATTGATTACAACTCTAAAGTGTAGATAAAATTATAGAAAGAAATTTGATATATTCTGAAAAGTTAATAATTTATAAACTGACTTTAAAAATAACAAATTAACTATTTTTATAATGTCATCAAAACTGACCTAGCCTATATAGAAAAAAACAAATCAAAAGTAAATAAAAAAAATACAATCTAAGAATAAATATAAAAATAATTAAAATTCTAAAACAATATCTTTCTAGTCTAGTCTAGTTTAGTCTAATTTAACAGTTTTTCTAATCTAAGTTTATTATAACCAACTAATCTCCTATAAAATTAGACTCGTAGAACTTGGTTAAATTTAAACATTGATTATTTTTGTCAAAAAAAAATTATTTGACATGTTCAAAATTTTTTTTGAACTTTGTTATGGTATTTTTTCCATAAATATTTTAACAAAAAATTCCACTTTATATATATATATATATATATATATATATATTTTAAATATAGTTACTTAATAATAGATTTGTCCATTATCTCTTTTTTTTTTGCCTTGGGTTTCCCTGGGTGTTTTCGATGCATTCTTTAGGCTTTTAAAAAAAAAAAAAACTTGAAAAAATGTGTTTAAGTATATATAGTGTAAAATTATAGAAACTCATCAATTAAACTTTTCACTTGATATAATTCCTTCACATGATCATACAACTCTTTCAATTTCTTAGCGATGGGGCCTACCTTATGTCTTCAAAGGAGGCTGAGCTTAGAAATTTGTCAATAATGCATAGTAATCATTAGAACATTGTCCGTGATATGTACGTTGGAGTTCAAATAATTTTTTTTTAATGTAAAAAAAATAAAATGTAAATATATTGCTAAAGTGCTAGTAGTAAGAAAAAAAACTAAATTGGGTGGAGGTTAATTTAATATGATTTAGTAGATTTGATAAGTTTAAAAATAATCTAAATGATTGTTAAAAATATAGTTTAAATAAAAAATCAAGATATTTTATTTTTAAAAAATATCGAGACGAAAACATATTAAATCGATCTAAATCAACCCGGATTAACTTAATAAATCCGTGATTTGGATCACGAAATCAAAATAACTTTATAGAAAGCAAATCAATACAAATATAAAACTTAATTTCCAATGAAATTAATATTAAATGATGAGATTTGAAAAAAAAATTAAAAAAAGTAAAAAATAAAAAACACTTGAGTAAACTTAAGTTAACTTGTCAAACCTGTAACCCGTATCATGTGATTGAGATAACTCATAGAAAGCATATTGAAACAAATTATAAAACTCAATTTCTAATCAATCCAATGCTTAAAGATGATATTGCAAAAAAATCAATTAGAAAAGGATTAAAAAAACATAAACCGAGTCAACTCGGGTTCGGGTTAAACCTCTAAACTTGTGATCCGAGTAATAAGATCATGATAACTTCATAGAGAGCAAATAAAAAAAATTATGAAGTGTAATTCTAAATCAATCAAATGTTGAAGGATAAAATTAAAAAAAAATTCTAATAAAAAAATATTAATTAATCTGCCAAACGTGAAACCTGGATCATGAGATCGAAATAAAAAAATTTAATTTTAAAAAATAAAATTCAAAAAAATAAACAAATAAAAGAAAAGCATTGGTCAAGTGAATAGTGAGAGAAAAATTCCCCTCCTTATTTATTTATTAATAATGTTAGTTTTGTATACTATTAAGCAATCTATATGATTTGAAAGGTTATATATATATATATATATATATATATATATATATATATGCATTTAAAACTTCTCTACTACAAAGTAATTAATTAATATGCATGGGATTAACATACTGCAATTATATTTATAGCATCCGGAATTTACAAATGGCATTTTTATTTTAGATGAAATGACTTATTACATACGTGATCCTTAAATTGTAAGTTTAGTTTAGATTATTTCCATATTTACCATTACATTTTTAGTTAATTATATGTGATCCTTGCACTACTATAAATTTAGCAAATATAAACAGAAATACAAATGAAATTTTTTTCGTTGGTAGACCGATGAACTTTACTAACATACTTTTCTATCACTATATCTATTAGTATTTATCGACGAAAATATTCTGTTGATATATATTAAGGGAATTGCAATGAAAAAAATAATGAATAAAAAAATCCAAAAAAATATGATGACATGTAACTTTTACCAATAGTTTTATTAATGAGATTAACCTAACAATAAAGTTCATTTGTAAATATACCAACATAAATAATTTCTTGGTATATACCAACGAAATTAAGGACAGTACTACAATGAGATTTAAATAAGCAAATTATATGGTGACATGATGCTTTTTATCGACAAAATGACCAATTATGAAATGTCTGACAGAATAATTTTATCAGTAAATATATCAGTAATATTTAATTTATAACCTAACGATCGACTTTTCTCTTCCCCTCTTTCATTTTTCCTTCTTTCTTATGTATTTTTTTTTTACAACAAACAACCACCCCTCAATCTCAACACAACTCATCCTCAATCAATTGATTATAGTCTAATTTTTCAGTTTAAATGAGATACAAGAATGGCTTATATCCACTCACTAACGAAGAGTGTACCCTTAACATACAAGGGTACATAAATCAACTAATATTCATGTTTTTCTACTCACTCATAGAATTGCAATTTCAACCAAATCAGTTATTGAATCATATGAATAGTTCTTTTATTTAGAAAAAAAAAGTAATTAGACCAAAATTGTCCAATTGATTGATATGGTGGAATACCCAAATGACATTATGAAATATTCTTGTAACATGATTAGGGTTTGCTTAGGTTTAAATGAATAGTAGGATTGTGTAAATAATTTCTCGAAACAAGCCCTTGAGCTTTGAATTTCGCACTCGTGCTTCGTAGAACTACCACTGGATATCGCGCATCTGCTAGTTAAACTAGTTGTCTAATTCTTCCCCAGCAAATAAAAAGACTATACTGACAGCCGAATCTGGAAACTGCCCTAACATGTCAATTTGCTATTGTTAACCTCTCTAAAGTTTAATTACAGCCTGCCTTCCTCCAGCCACATACTTGAAAGCATTATAAAAAAAATAAAAATCATGTGGAAGTAGTAACCCTAGCTAGTGATCAAGCATTTAGCAATGTGAGCAGTACTGTATAATATTTTAATTACTCTACCAAAGATCAAAGTTAATCAAGATCAGGACTGCGCAAGAATAATGATGGGATATTAGGGAGGAGGAGAAGATCCCTTGAAAGACTACAAAATCCATATGTTCCCCAAACTATGCTTTAGCTTTACCATTCTTTTTTCCATTGTATCTGAGCTGCCCACCACATGGCTCCTGCGCCTTATGCTTCCATCTCTCTCTCTCTCTCTCTCTCTCTGACAGACACTGTTAACGGCTTCTCTATTTATTTGTTTTTAAAGACAAAAAATAAGGTGAGAGAATTAGAAGCACAGCATGCAAGAGCTAGCACTCGGGAATAAAGCATGGCCATTTCTATGCTTTGAGACTGAGATGTAACTTGGACTCCCCACATGGAGCCCTGTTGTCCTGTTTCTCTTGGAGTTTTCACATTCTCCCCAACGTTGAATAGGCAGTCTCATTTCCGTTCAAAAAGTAGCAACACCCAATAGCTCACTGCCTCACAACCTTTGATGCTTCCAAGGTGATTCTTGACGATATTATTAGTACTAAACTAGGTGTGCAAAATATAGTAAATACATTCTCCTATGTATGAAATAAAGTCCATAAAATAGTACTACAGTAGCTTATCTGCTTGTAATGTCAAACATGATGTATCATTCATTCTTACAAAAGGGAAAAAGAAAGAAAACAAGAACAAGCCACTCTTTGAATAAATACTCACATCGTGCTTGATTGGAACCTTTTAATTTGCTGTATATTAACATCCCATCCAATTCAAAAGCTAGTGTACATTGATATGATATGTGCATCACTGGATCTTGGTATGGATTGGATGTTGTTTTTTAGGAGCACCGTCATAAGTACTCCCTTGTTGAAGCCATTGGCCATAATTTGTATGGCGTATGTGTTCACATACATAGCATACCATTCAGTATATAAAATATAAAAAACACAAGAAACTAAAGTGGAAGTGGGATTTGCTGTGTGACTGCATTGGGTCTTGAGCTCTAGGGATTCCCTCTATGTATATCTGTGGATTTCTATCTATCTAATACGAAGGAATGTTACGTATAGTGATGGTGGAATGTGTAGTCTCTCATATGTTAAATGTTCTTTCTTGAACAGCTCAAAGATTCATCCCTAGCTCCACTTTACCTCCCTGTCCTTTTCTTGGATTTTGAATACATTGTATGTCCCTCCATATATTCTTTTGCATTCTCTTTTAATAATTTCACTTAAAAAAAACAATCTACCCAAATTCGATTTTAGACCAGACCCCATCACGTGAAATTCTGACTAACTAAATCACACAAATTCTGATGTTTGCTAATTAATCACACACAGACTCTCTCTCTCTCCCCACCCCCACCCCCACCCCCCTCCCTCTCTCTGTATGTGATAATATTTGTACCCCCATCAAGAAAGACTCACGTCGCCACCTGCTCTGTCTATTTACTCTTTGTTTCAACGATTCCTTTGTGAGAAGAAATGTTAGGCAACTGTGAGAAGATGGTTGTCATCTCTTCAACTACTAACGAATGGCCACAGGTTCTTCACCCTCTCTCTCTCTGTCTCTCTCTCTCTCACTCTCAATTATTAGACAAAACATGACCCATTTTTTGTTTCTTAGCTTTTGGAAGAGAATATATCTATCTTGCGATGTTATTTTTACACTAATAAAAACACCACTCTTGATGTCTTTCTTTTCTTTTCTTTTCTTTTCTTTCCCTTTCTCTATGGTGCAGAATCAGACAGATGAGAAAAGCCTGATGGAATCAACAGGTAAACTAATGGAGAGACCAAGTGAAGAAGTACTTTCACAACCACAGCAGCAGCAGCAAGCTCTCAAGTGTCCTCGCTGTGACTCCTCAAACACCAAGTTCTGTTACTATAACAACTACAGCTTATCTCAGCCAAGACACTTTTGCAAGGCTTGCAAGAGATACTGGACGAGAGGTGGAACTTTAAGGAATGTTCCTGTTGGTGGTGGATGTAGAAAGAACAAGCGTGTCAGGAGACCAGCCTCAGCCGTTGAAGGAGCTAATAATTCAGTTTCTAGTGCAAATCCTAATCCTCAAACCCCAATTGACCATATTTCTCCAACTTCAAATCATATTAATCCTTTGTTTTACGGGTTAACTAGCAGTAACCCATCAGAGATGGACCTTCCATTTCCTGGTAGGTTCAATTCAAGGGTGTATTCAGCTGTTTCTGGGTATCATGATCTCCAGCCTCAGTTAAATGCTCTTGCATTAGGGTTTTCATCAGGAATCATGAGTACTAATGATGCTAACGGTTTTAACCCTACTAAGCAAATCCAAGATGTGGTCACTTCCAATTCTCTTCTTTCAAGTTATTCCAATCTCTTTGGCTCCTCCACAACTTCCACCAACACAACCTCTCCAACTATGGCTTCTTTGCTTGCCTCTAGCTTCAACCAACAAAAGAGTACTAGAGCTCCTAACCTGTACCAAAACTTGACAGTCCCCTTTGAGGACTTGCAAATGAGTGGCAATAGTGAATCTGGGGTTGGTATGAAAGGGGTTAAAATTGAGCATGATCAAAATAGGTGGAACTGGAATGTGCCATGCCAGAATCAGATAGAACAAGTTGCCTTCTCAGATCCTTCAACGTATTGGAACACTACCAATAGTGTGGGTTCATGGCATGATCCAGCTAATATGGGGTCCTCAGTACTTCTTTGATCTAGCTATACCTAAAAAACCATTTCTTTCATCTCAGTTATCTCCCTCTTTGTTAGTGACCTTGGATGTCTTCTTCTAGCTTAGTTTTTTTTTTTTTTTTCTCTTTTCTTATTACTTCTGTTTGTAGTGGAGTTTATGGTACTCAAATCGGGGATGGATTAAGACTTTCTCTTAACAAGGGTATAAGATTGGTGTGGTTGGAACCTAAAGATGAGAGGAGCTTGGATCAGAGAGATCATGTCAGCTGCAAGATCAGCCTATTGGTTTTATTTTCAAGGTTGAGAAATCCTATTTGCACTGAGAGGAACCTCGGATCCTCTTCCCTCTCATCAACTCAGCTATCATAATCATATCATCATCACCATCATTATCATCTACACCACACAGTGTTGAAGAAAGGATCAACTACTATTTGGTGCAACTTTCTAGCTAGTGCCAGTAAGTTGGTCATACCTTAATTTGTATGTATATATGCATGACAAGTCCCTTTTTCTTTTTTTGTTAATGTATTCGTACTTGTTATTAGGTTGGGGTTAGGAGGGTATATGTCTCAGTCCTCTATCAATACCAGTTGAGGCACTGAAGATCATTTCTTTCTTCTTCCTTTTTAATTTTTGTCTTTTATACTTTCTTTTTAGGAAAAAAAAGGGGATGGGTATAATTAATGGTATAGGAAAAGGGGGAGATTTTGCTATTGTAATGTTGGGATTTTCTTTATGTGATTGGTCTTTCGGGTTATATGTTTTGTTGACTTTGATGTATCTCATGTTATTGCATTAAAAGCACTGTGTGGGTTTTGAAATTTCAAATGCTGATAGTTTCAGTACTTTTTGAGCCTTGTATAAGAAAGAACTACATTCAGTGATATGCTCAACTTCTGGATACACCACGCATTGTCAATGGCAGAGATAGTCCATATGCCTGCATATATAGTGTTAGAAATGTAGGCACATTATTTGTAAATTCAGATTTTCCCTAAACGGGAAAAATGTTCAAGGACTAGATGTTGCATGTAGGAGGATATGGCTTGCAGCTGCAATTTTGCATCCTGATTTTAGTACGTTCCTCAAAGAGGACTGAGGATCTAGATATGGTGGAAATTAAGATTTCTTCCTAACAAGATGATGACTTGGATTTTAGTATATTGGCTGCAGTGCCTGTCTATTATTTAGTCTCCACTCTCGGCCGAGAAAGAGATCTTTTATAAAATCGACTATAAGAAGATTGTTTTCAAAATTATATACGATCCCAAATTAGTAGTTAGTGATGAGGGTTTGGTGAAGTTATAAAAGGGAATTCGGCTCTAGGTTTTATCAATGGTATAATTGAGGAACTAATGCTCTAGCTAGGTTAGCCATAGCATTCATAACATCATGCCCAGAATCTTGCTGAAGGTAGACCTATAGCATTATCTAGTTCGCCCTCTAAGATTGCTCCATCCCTCTACATTTCACTAAGCTTGTTATGTATTTACAAATTGTAATGTCAATTTTGGGTGGAAGTAGTTGGGAGATGAAGTGATAGTAGTGGTTTATTAAATATTTGGTCTAATAATTAGTATGTGATGAAAGAATAATTACAAATTGGAGGCCTTAACTTTATTCTACTAGAGCATAGAGCTCCATATATATTGAGCTATCTACTACTATTTGTTTAGCTGATCATCTAGGATTTTATTTTGAGCAACTGCCCTTCTCGAAAGGCATCTCGTACTTCCCTGCTGAGTAAGGTCTTCATTTCCAAGAGTTTGCTTTGAGATTATACTATAGAGGTGTTCACGGGCTTGGCTCTAGGCCTTCGGTTTCTCAAATTCGAATGAACCTACCTGTGTCTGAAAATCTTAAGCAAAATTGACCTGAGGCCCAACACATGTTCAAATCCATTTTGAAACAAGTAAATATTTATCTCACAACCTTCATCTAAAAGTATACTATAGGGTCGGGTTTTTTTTTTTTTTATTACTCATCTAAAATATTTATGCTGCTTATAATAATTAATTAAACTGTACTGCATAATATCTTATATGTGTTTACAAATAGCTTATGAGAAATATTTAGTGTGGCTGCCACCGGCCTCCAATCATTAGATTTTCTTTTGAGGGTGAAAAGATTGGTAAAATGGCAATTGATTAACTAACATGGTAGATGCAAAGAATGGAAATGTTCATTAAACGCAGAACATGTTAATAATTAACATGTGTTACAGATGTAGTTGTTGGTTTTACATTGACAAAGCCACCATGAAGGTGGTGATGGACCCGACGGTGAAAGTGTTCCAAGATGATAACGACAACACGTAGTAGCCAGGTGACATGGAACCAAGGTGGTCAAGAGAGGGATGGAAAATTGGTAATGGCTTTATTTTTTTGTAGCGGTACAGTGTCTCAACTGGCAAACAACACTGAACTGGCTTAGTTGATACAGCAGCAGGCAGTACTGAAGGTATCAATTATGGCACTGTTGATTGTCTATACTCTCTATGATTTGAGTTAATAATTTCTCCTAGTTAGTGGCCTATGGTGCTCAGAAACAGTGGTATTTGTGATGGTACACATGTTTTTTTTGTTTTTTTTCTTTATAGTAGTTATCCAATTCCAAACAGTAATCAATTATAGCTAGGATGCAGATAAATTTTCAGCTAGAGAGAGCTTCTTCATTGATAGAGTGGCCTGTAGATTGTGGACTGTAGAGTGATACGGTCATGTGCCACAGCTGGAAGTAGAAGGCTATGAAAACCTCAGCCAGAGAAAAGGAGAAGCTCAATGAGAGCAAACAGCAGCAAGCAAGGACTACAGTATTTGTCACGAGAAAAAAAAAAAAACGGGAGAACGTGTCAAAATCTTTGGGTTAATAATTCACGATCTATATATGTCTATGCTATATTGATGTTTACTGTGGAGCCACCTAACCTAATAAAGCAATCGGTAGCAGCCCAATTTCCGCCTAGCTCCATATATATATATATAGCTAGCAAGGACGCTGCACGTGCAGCATGCGCGAGGCATCACCGTGGGGGACCAAATTAAGCCTTCTTAAGTTAGATCTCCATGAGATCAATAAGATTCAGTAGACCTTAATTGAGATTGATACTTCATCTTATTCCTCTCCTCTCTCCTCAACCTATTGAAGTAACGTGTCAAACACAAACCAACAAGACGATCACATTCATTTGATGTAACCTTTAGGAGTTGGTTTCGATTTGTAAATTCCTCGTGTTATTATTTCAGGTTCAAACATAAGGAATGAATACACATGTTAATAGTGTATCTAAAATTGATGGTGAAGGAAATTAATTTTGATATACAAAAACTAATTAAAAGACACTGACTTGTTAGAAAAAAGAAAAGAAAAAAAAGGAAGTGATGATGTTTTAAAATTCAAGTTGCATAATGACAAGGTTTAAGTGTCCCATAATTGATTAATTTCTTGATTCAAGCCTCTCTTTAACCAAGGTAGGTAGTAACCAATATCTAGTGCCTGGTAGGTCATGGTGAGTGGTATCTAAAAAAATCTTTTTTGATGGATTTAAGGACTCTCTTATAGTAAAGTTGGTGACTTTTAATAAAAAGAAGGCAATGATATTTTAGAAAGAGATTCTGAAAATATTTATGTAATACATAATAAAGATTGTGAACCTGAGCTTTTTAAAGGATTCATAGGGTTTTTATAGTCCGTGAACCTTGGTTTTTTATGGAGATGAGAGGCTGAAATGTCATCTTGGCCTGATAGCATTGAAAGGGATAGGTATATCTTGTACATCATTAATGAGAGATGAAATAT
The DNA here is from genome assembly GCA_015852605.2 of Populus deltoides. Lineage (NCBI taxonomy): Eukaryota > Viridiplantae > Streptophyta > Magnoliopsida > Malpighiales > Salicaceae > Populus > Populus deltoides. Next base: position 19,946,590 of record CM027573.2, read on the forward strand.
ATCATACACGTCATTAATCACGGATAAAGTAATAGATCCTTTTAAAGACTTTTATACACCTAGAGATATAGAGAAATGAGTATCTTTGACCTTAACTTTTTATGTCAAAGGTCACAATAAAAAACAAACAAAGTCTTGTGACCCAATTAGGAGCCTAGAAAGATCAATTTTACATCAATCTAGGCCCGACAAAATAATGAGCCTAAAAATATAAGGTCTAACAGCTTACCAAACTCATATGTACTTGGGCTCAACGCATAGTTACACCTAGAAATGTTGGGTTTGGTGGCTTGCGAGACCCACATGTACTTAGACTTAGAGCATAACAGAACTTAGAGATGTAGGGTCTAGTGACTTGCCAAACCCATGTATACAGTCCCCCTTCTATATGTATGCATTGGGGTACATCTTCCCACTCCAAAGATTTGTAAGGGAAGTTTTTAGATACTATCAATTAGGTTAAGGTTAGTTACACCTTAATATATGGATAATTTTATCCACCTCCAATATGTTTCTTAGGCGTGTCGGAATTAAGCCTATAATTAATAACTTTAAGACCTGTTACCATCTGGTTCTTAGCATCGATGGTGGCAATAACATGCATTAGTTCTTTACCTTCTTCAACATACCTATATAAGCCATTAAGGGGACCATATAGGGAAAACTTTCTCATGTCAAAAAATGAAAGGGGAGGTGGATGATAGTGAGGTATAACATGCCAATCAACCCTAAAGATGAGATGCAACATATTTAAGGTTGCTCCTACTATTATAGGGTACCTCCCCCTGAAGTCAACAATAGACCTCATCTGAACTCGGATGAGGAGAAAACATATGTTGTATTGGCATCGACCTTAACTGAGTATGAAGTCAATACGATGGTTAGAGGACACTACTAGGCCCTATAACAAAATATGCTGCTTCCTTAGTCTTTTTTTTTTTGTTACATCTAAGTTCACTACTAACTTTGTTTTTGTGCAAGACTAGCAACGAAAGAAAAAGGAGAAGTTTCAACAAGAACAACAAATGAGATTTCACCGAAAGGGTCTTCGTTTCTTATCTTGAGTAGAGGCAATACTAGAAAAGAGATGGGGGGGTGACCCCATTATCATCAATGAACTCCCCATCCCTAAGGATGCAATTGAGGAAGCTATTGCAAGCACTGCAACTTGCTTTAAGAGAAAAAGGTTCTCAACCCCTATGAAGACTAGTGTTCCAGCCTCGATTATGAAGGCTCATATGGTGGCATTTTCTTTACCTCAACTTCTAACTTTATATGCAAAGGCTGCAATAGATGAGCCATCTACTTGGGATGTCCCTAAGAAAGATGAATTTGAGGATGCTTTTCCTGACCTTGCCTTTGGTTAAGCTCCTTTAAGTTTCCTTACCTTGACTGATAAAGAGAGGCATCTCATGAAGGCTATTGTTAGTAGAAGGTCAGGCTTTCGAGAGACTAGCTTGAGGTGGTGAGATTATAGGAGAGGATCCTCACCATTCCATCATACATCTTAATGATGTCTGATGAGAGATATTACCATTATATAGCCTAAACTGGATAAATGGCCTTCAATGTTGTTGCATATCGATAGACATCGTGGTAAGGTCTAAAAATGTATCGTGGAAGATTGAGAGTCACCACCTAGTAATTAAAGGAAACTAGGGATCCTAAAATATGTACTGGTTTCATAGATTCAAGTTAGTTATGCTTAAGGGAAAAATGATGTCGCCCTTACAACATCTTTTCTTATGAAAGGTTATTTTTACTGTGTGTTTTCTCTTAAATTTATTTTTTTAATTGTAATTAATTGTCCTAATTATCATTTTTAGTTTTTTTTTAAATCATCTTGTAAAAAAAGTTGACATCGGTCCCCAGAATGAGAGATGTCGATTTGATAATTTGTAAAAACATTTGTCATCGATCCCTTAAAAGGAAGTATATTTTCTTTATTAAAAAAAACACTTCAATATCGGTCCTAAACCAAAAGACTTATCACAAAAAAAAAAAAGTTTCAAAAGGTAAAAATATGGTTAGAGGTAAAATGATTTTTTCAAAAAGAAAACAAATCCTTTTTAGGTGCAAGTGCCACCTAATCCTTGCTAGAGAATTAATATCCAAGAAATCTTTTACCAATCATTTGCTTACTTTCAACCCGAGGTGTTCTAAACCATATTAGAACAACAACTTTTATAGGAAGCTATGTTTTCTTACCCATCCTATGCATGACTATATCAACATTATGAACACAGATCCTAGGTGACTCTCCTTTTATTTTCTTGAATCATAAACTAATGCATCTTAATGAGTAATCATTCTTTCACTTCTATTTATATTCAAAATATATGACCAAAGTACGAGAACAATCATAAACTAATGCATCTTAATGAGTAATCATTCTTTCACTTCTGTTTTTATTCAAAATATATGACCAAAGTACGAGAACTAATTTGTTTTTGTTTATTTTTGCATGTTGCAGATGTCAGCTTTAGATTTAAAATAAAAGAAATAAAAGGCGTCAAAAGTTTAAATTACTCTAGCATACCATAGATGAGGTGTTCTTATAATCTTAAATTTTCAAAGTTCTCTTAATAAGTTCTTTAGTAATCAACACTAAAAGAAAAACTTCAATAAATTAGCAAAACCCATGTATCATGTTCTTACATTTAACTATGGGATTTGAAAGATTACAATAGACTCAAAACATTCATGGTGGTGATGATATGAGACCATCTCCTCACTTTACTATTCATATAACAAATATAAAGAAGAATATAAGGTAATTTGATCATGGTTCTTATAAGATGCTGGAAAAAAAAAGACAACTTGCATAAATCAAAAATTAAAAAAGAATTTGTAGCAGCAAAAGAAACTTTTATTGCTTCAACCTTTTATCTCCTCTTCTTGTCACCAACTTCTTTTGTTCCACCCTCTGTCCTTTTTTCTTTCCTTCTCACAAATCTCTTCTCTCTAATGTTTTTTTTTCTTTTTTTTCACTCTCCTTCCCCCGTCTTGCTTGGACTTGTTACTGCCTTTTAAAGGTGAGTACCAATCCTTTTAGAAAAGAAATAAATCATCATCTTTATAAGGAAATTAAGTGTTGGCCACCAATATTTTGTTGCTTGATTTATGGAGAGAGGATCAAAGATCTAAATCTTGCATAAAAAAAGGTTGGGTTGATGGTCTTAAAGAAAGGCTAATTGAGGGGGCATGTTTGGCTCAAAATCTGTAGTGGATGTTGAGAGTTAAACCTTGATTTCTTGCATGAGGATTGTAGCCGACATGTTAGAAAACACATTTCTTTTGTTTTTGTGCAACCAAAAGATTCAATTTGGATTAGGATCAAGCCCTTAATGGTGTGAGAAGCAATCATCTATGCATTCATTTTTTGCCCAGAAATATACAAAGATTATGAATAAAATGACACCATTTTCTTCTTATCTTCATCAGCGTGTTCTTCCCCTTTTAAGTAAAACGCATCATCTCATTTGAAGTGAAACGATGTACCAACCCTAATTTTCACACACCATTTAAACCTAATTTCATTATGATTAAGCCATTTCTTAGGTGAATTATATATATTATATATATATATATATATATATATATATATATATATGATCACAATTGTAAATAAAATTTACTGAAATTTTGGCATAATCTCCCCTATACCAGGAGATCCTAAGTTATCGACTAAAACCTATTCTCAAATCATCAAAACACAACTTGAACTTCGTCCAATCATCTCGAACATTCTCATATCAAATGAATTAGATAAACTTTTAATCCTATATTGCAACACTTCCATCATGGTAGTTTGCTTATCATATAAATACATAAACAAATATACAAGTTATCATTAAATATCATGAGACATTTGCATACATTCATATTTCTATCATAAGAAAGAGCTATAATTCATAAAATAGTTTAGTAGACAAAAAGGAATTTTCATTCCTTACATGCCAAGTAGACATTACAAAAAAAGTACAGAATTACATAATCATTAAATTTAACAAAAAAATAGATCCTATATTTGTCTATTCGTCTGCTTAGTGATGTAAAGTACCTAGAATTAATTCAATATAAAATAAGGTGAAGTTACGTAATAAATGAAATTAAACAAAAGAAACAACCTTAAAATTTTACTTTCATTTCAACTATATTGTGTCCATATCAATAATTTCTTTTGAAGACTAATTTAATATTAATTAGACAATACAAGTTAAAGTCACCTTCAACTCTGAATTACCGACCCTTATCTAGAAATTTGTTCACTCATACAGGTATTTAATTTCATCATTTATATCCGGAAGATAACCTATCACCAAGCAATTAAGTCTCCCTGCCTATTTTTCAGGCACCACTCTCATCACCGGAAAGCTAATTCCTTCGCTCATCACCAAGCACTAGTCTTATTACCGAGAAAGCTACTTCTTTTGCTTATTACTGAGCATTACTCTCATTGCTAGGAAGCTAATTCCTTCGCTCGTTACCAAGCATTAATCCCATTACCGAGAAGTTAATTCTTTTGATCATTACCAAGCATTAGTCCCATTACTGGGAAGCTAATTCCTACACTCATTAGTGAGCACTAGTCCCATTAACTGGAAGCTAATTCATTTGCTCATTACTGAACACTAATCCCATTACCAAGAAATTAGTTCATTTACTCATTACTTAGAAGCTAGTTCTTTCTCTTCAATATAATTACATGAATTAAAATTCTACATTGACAATTAATTTACCTCTTTTTTTCTTTTTTATTTTTCAAAAAAACTTAATAAACAGAAGAATCAAGGTGTTAAACACCTACCTGCTGTTAAAGCTTTCATCATGTCCCTCCACTATTACACGGCTCGCGAGACTTTTCTTGTAACAACAAGTATATTCCATAACATCTCATTTCACTATTACCATCACAATAATTTAGTTCTTATATTATAACAACTCTTAAGCAAAATAAATGTAAGCCAACCCTGATCATCCATCTTGACCATTTTAAAACATAATTTCTTATTTTAATTATGACTAAAGTTATAAAATTTAGTTTTGAGCATTGCATATTTCTTATGACATCTGATATTTCAAGCTATATTTTTGCTAAAGAAATAAAAGTCTACTTTGTCATTAATGTGCTCAAACTACCCGTTATCGTGATTTATCAAAATTGTTCGATATAATTTTCAGCTTGATCTCCTCTCAGATTTTAACTCATATCTGGAGTTTTAAAACTCCAAATTAAGCAAGGTAAGACCCATTGGAAAGATAACACCTTGGGCTATGACTTATATGAAGAAACTTATTCTAAATTTTATCATTTTCATGCCTTAATCTCATTTGGACTTTAAGAGATGAAGCTGTCCAATTTTCATTTCTACAACTTTATAATAAGATGAACATTTTTATTCAATTTCTCACCTTTCAAAATAATCATTACTATGTCATTTATATTGGAATATCATTAAATATAACTTTCTAAAACTTATCACCTGACTATCATTTATTTAAAATAATCAAAACTATTTTAAAGAAAAACATGTTTATCGTAGGAATTCTTATTTATTATACCTTTTATGATATTAGCATAGTCATATACACGTCTAATTTATCACAAATATATATTATAATTCACACTAACAACAGTGGAATGAGATAAAAATGTATATTTTCTATTAATTTCTACTTTATATGCAAAATCAACCAATTATAACAGCACTCATCTCTAAGTTCTTCAACCATTCTCAATGTTTCAATTCACAACAATATAATCAATTCAATCGTGTTAGACAAAATATCTAAACTTACCTAAAATCATTTTACACATAAAATTATGAGCTGATAAATCACAAATAACTTAAATAAACATAATTTTATTATATATCAATTAGCACCCCTTAGCCGGCCATGAATGCCTTCAGGATTACCATGTTTTCTTTATTAATTCCTACTAATTTAGCATCCATTACAAGTTACTCTAACCCAAATGAGTAAATTCATAATTAATTTGCATTTCCCCCAAATATTTTCTATAAACCCTAACCGAAAATTTATGATTTCTACTTTACATGTTGTTCGAATTGTATAAGATTGCTATGATAGATCTAAAACCCCTTACCAAATGTTATTCTAGTTTTCAAATCATAGCCAATTGAAATTTTCGATCCTCCGCAACTATTTATTGTTTTTTTTCCAATATTTTTGCATGCTTTTTTATGATTTTCTAGATGTTTTGACATATAAAAAAAATGAAGAAAATGATTAAAATGGCTAAAATTATTGAAAAGAAATTTTTTGGTTTTTTATGTTTTTTCTTTTCAAAATATATATAATAATGGAGGTAAAAAAATAGATTACAACAAATGTAAGAAACTTTTTCTCATTTCTCCTTGTTGCTTGGTTTTATGACCATAGTTCATAACACTTGTTTTTTACAGACTTTTATGATGTGTGCTTATTTCAAAAGATGTTGGATACCAAAAGAACCATATAAAGAAGGCCATGTCCAAAAATATGGCAAAGTAGGCTACCTTCGAGTAGTTAAAGAAAGAGAAGATTGTTGTGAAGGCTAAATTGAGGAGCCACAGTGTGGCCTATTCATCGCTAAGGAAACAAATACAAGGCATTGTTCTTTAGTTGGGCTCCTATGATGATATTCTTTAAGCTATTTATAACCAAATGGATACCCTTAAACAAGAGATTCTTGAGGCGAAGACCATCCAAAACAACCTGAGGGCTGGGCTTCTCACTACTAGGGACGTAACCCTAAGTTCTTCGGCTCAATTAGAGACTTTATGAAACTCTTAAGGGGAATTCCAAGAATTTCTTAGGGGGTCTACAACTTTATCCAAGATGGTTAGAGACAAGATCTCTCTTGCCATGTCCAACCTATATTTCTTCAATCAATCAAGAGAAATGCAAATAGACTTCGGTACTTCTTTCCATTTAGTCCCGATGCTTTATTTTGCGGATGTGTTCTTTGTTAGGGCTATTTTTGCCCAGTATGGGAAATAACTAATTGAAGAGCCTAGGCTATATATTTAAGACTCTTCCCCCCTCTCTTTACTTATATACACAGCCCTAGTCATGTGGGGTTTATTTATACAAAAATTAGGGATTTTTTTTCGTTCATGTGAGTATTTATTTTTTTCACTTAATTTCATGAAGATATTTTACAATTTGTCCAATATATTATTATTATTGAAAAGGATCACTAGCATCAATCTATTTAAAAATGAAAAGCTACGTAACCCCGAGGCGTGTAACTCAACTGATCAGACCCTAAATTTGCTTCCCAGATGTCATCAATTCAAGTTCCACAAACCTCATGGCTACTGAAGACTTACATGATCGTTAACTTCATGACCTATAGGATTAGTCGAGGTGCACGTCAACTAGTCAGGACACCTACATTAATAATAATAATAATAATAATAATAATAATAAAGCTACACAATGCACAACGGATGGATTATTAGTGCAGTGGGTTTTTGTGGGCCGTCATAAATTTAATTCAAGTGTTTGTTTCCAAATAAGAGAAAATATCTTAATGGCTGCGCTGATTCGAGCCCCTCTCTCCCCTTCAGTCGGCCTATTAGGAGTATAAAAAGGGTGCTAAATATGAAATTTACAACCCATGAATAGATTCGATAATGTGTTTTTGGTATCACAGGCCTCAGTTATTAATGCAAGTTGGCTTCAGGTCTCCATTGGATCTCTCCCAGCCCAAAAAACCAAAGGAAAATGATAGGTCCTAATTCCTAATGTTTAATTGTGCTATGATTTTATTTATATTTGGTATAAAATGAAAAGTAACTTTGAGGATTAAATAATAGTTTCTTTTTTCCAATATTCATAGTCTCCACTTATCAAGAGAGATTTGCAAGATCCCACTTCCATTCAAGTTTCGAAATTCAACATTCCTAATAATCAAAGGCCAGATAAAAGATTTCACATGACGCTCAATTTTGGCGTTGACCTTGCCACTTTCACACAAACATACATATATATACTTTGAGGTTGAAATGTTTCCACTAAAAAAAGTCTAGGTTAGGAGGGTTATTAATAGCATGTTTGGTATTGTGGTAGCGATTATTTTTTGAAATGTATTTTTGTTTGGAAATTATCAAAATAATAATTGTTTTAATTTTTTAAAATTTATTTTTGATATTAATATATTAAAACGATTTAAAAATATCAAAAATTTAATTTAAAACAGAGAAAAAAATAAAAAAAAATTAATATTTTTTAAAAATATTTTTAAAATACAAAAACAAACATCATCATCTACATCCACTAGCTACACAACAAAATCTTTGTTAAATATTGCGTTGGAAGCTGCCTTGTGCCTAACGAAGCCATTCTTTCAAGAGCCAATTACAACTAGCGCACGTCCGAGTTGAAATAGTTATGGAAGTCGTGATGAAATATATATTCTCCATTCATACTTACTTGTCTAAGCAATTTGAGAAATATATGGTGATGAAGGCGAGAAAGAATGGGTGATTTGATCCCCATATTATGGCGTCGACTCTTCACTTCCAAGGAAAACATGTTGTAGGTTCCTTTTTTGGCTCTTCCAGTCAACTCAACTCATCTAGTCCAGCCGCAGCTTGCCACATATTTGGTTCCTAACTTGCTCGCGATGTTGTATTCCATAGTGTTAACATTATTATTATTAGTATTACATGTGTGTTGAGTTGTCTTTATCAAAACTTATACACCTACACGCACCCTTGATCTAAATAAAGGATAAAATTAAATAAAATAAACTCACACCTGCTTTATTTCTTTAGTTTGTCACAGAAAAGAAAGGTTCCAATTTATTGACAAAGGAGTGTGTTCAATTTGATAATTCTTGGACTTTCGACAATTACGCTGGCATTTTTCTACATGTCAAATACTGAATTCCACTTATTGTTATTATTATTATTATTTTCAAACTTTGATGTGAAGTCAATATTTTAATAAATTCAATTCATTCAAAAAATCATTATAAAATTGCATTCATAATTTTATTTGACCAATACGAGTAAAATATCATGCCATTCAAACTAAAAAATGTTCATTCAAACTGAAAAATACTCCTTTTGACTTTTAAAGAATTATGAATGACACTTTCAATACATATTTAAAATTCTATATTATATACATTGATGATATTTATCTTTTTAAATTTTATAAAATAACATTTTAAACATTTATAAACATTCATTTATATCATAAAGAAAAATATTTCACATGTTTTAAAAACAAAAATTTTTTTTCTTTAAACTTGTATTTATTTTCTTAATCTTTATCTCCCAAAGAACTATCAAATCTATAAAGAGATCCTTTATTTTGCTAGTAAATTTTCTGGCAAAATCTTTGATAAAAACCCAGCTATAAAAATTTCTAGAAAGTCTTAATTATATCATAAAGTTTATAATAAAAATATAATAATATGAAATAATTCAACAATTGATCAGATTACAAATGTCTTCACCAACGTCATACTACAACAAGATTTACTTTCAGGTCCAAACCCATCAGTTTTGCAGAGTGTTCAAGATCAAGAAGAGAATTGCAGTTACAAAGTTTAAATCTAAAGCTTGCTTCTTGCCTGTTTGCTTCTTGTAACTGACGTTCTAGCTAATTCCAGATTGCTTGCTTCTTGTACTACTGAAGTTCCAGTTAGCTCCAGATTGCTTAAAAGAAGTAGGTGCTTATATTGGATTGAGATTTAGAAGGTTACTGGTATTGCTAGATTAAAATAACTTTTGTGGAAGCTTATGATCTAATTTCACAAATGAAAAAAAGAAATTACAACTAAATTTATGATCGTATGATTTGCCACTGCAACACTAAATCACAAGTTGAAAACAATCAATAAAAAAAATTCTGACCCAATATAATTTGGTCACAAATTTGTGACTGATTTTGTTCGGTCATAATTTTTCATGACAAAAAAAAAAAATTTTAACTATTTGATCTATCATAGCAAGCAACCCTTCAATATTTTAATGGAAGTGAATTGTGTAAATTACATATGGATTAGGAATCACATAAGACAAGATTCTATTTTTTTTATATAATCATCTTATGGAATTTGTAATTTCTTATGAGAAAGTTCATCATCAATTACTTTTAAATCAGATTTCAAATACCATTTTATTTTATAATCGAGACCATCCAGAAGCCATATTGGTTACGCATTTTGTATGACTTTTTCAAGTATATATATATGATCAATTAATTTGTTTTGTATGACTTTTGATTAGCTGAGGGGTAATGCTTACTTTGCAAGGAGAGGGTTTGGATTTAAAGGATATTAATGCTTATCCATAGTTTTTGATCATCTTCTTTCCACCAGTCATGTCTCCAAAACTTCAAGCTCACGTTCATCCTAACCTCATCATGTTCATTCTTTGACAATACTACATATATATTCTTATTGCGATAGTTTATGTTTGGACTAATCAAATTTTGATAGCGAATGGCAAATGCAACAGAGTAGAGTGAATTTAAAGGCATCCCTAGTCCAAACTCTAAGTGTGTTAGAGTGAATTTAAAGGCAGATTTTGTGAACTGAAGCAGTGGATCATTTTCATCTTAACAACTCAGGCAAGATGCCGCATCATTACCATTTGAGACAGAATCTCCACTCACTGGATCGTCAAGAATGTGATATGGCATGCTAGCTAGCCTACAGCACAAATGATCACTGAAAAGGAATGTACCCACCAACCCAATTTGTGTTGTCCCACAAGTTCAACATCAAAACATTACCTACACATTACTGACCAAATGATGGTGCAAATTACCAAGGCACTTTGGAGTCTCGTGCCGTAGGGATATTCGGATAGGTAGGTGGACTCCACTTATGGAAAGGTTGACCTTGAAACTGAGAGAGGTGGCATGAAAGGGTGATGCTAGGAGATTGGGCAAAGGAACCAGGTTAAGCACACCTAGGGTGACCATTGTAAGTGAGACCATGGGCGGAACCTGGAGGAGAAAATTAGAAAAATAATTTCATGAAGGGTCAAAAGTTAAAATTTACTAATTTCATGGTTAAAATTTAAAATTATTCAAGCGGGAGACAGAAGGAAAAATATTTTGCAGGTGTTAGAGCCCCTGTCAGCCACCCCCTACCTCCGTTCCTCGGTGAGACAATTATTAACACTAAACAGAGACGTTGTGGTGTGTGCATGTTATCTCTAGAAATCTATACGATGCTTAACATATACATTTATTGAGTAGAAATCGAGGCTCAACGGTGCTTAGGAACAATAGACGGAATCCTATCCATTTAGGTTGGCCAAACCAGACAAAATATTATCCAGGATTTCTTGCTAGCACATGTACTACATTGTTGGTGGTTTTCCTTGTTGTTTGTGAATTTATATCGTTGAATTTATTTTTCTTTGTCTCGGGTTCTGTTATAAATTGCTGCATGTATATATATATTTTTTATTTTTTTTTAACATGGATGTTTGGGACAGTTTGAGTGTACTTTGACTAATTTTACGGATTCTAAAATTAATAATCATATAAGCCTCTAATGATTATCATATTAGCAACTATATAAAAAACAAATCTCTTAATCTTAAGTTTTTATCATTGTGCTCGATCCTGGATGTTTATATTTGAGATTGTGAGCGGGAGAGAGAGATTGGATCGAGCTTGGATTTTTATTTTTTATTTTTTATTATATAATCACCTTGCTATATATTTTATCGCCATCCTATATATTTTCTAAATCACCGGTTTTGCTAAAAACAAATTAAACACACTATAAGTTTAATTTCCAATTAATTTAATGACTGCCCAAAAATTTGTTGCTCCCGAGTTAATATCTGTCATGTCTTCATCTATATTAATAGTTAGCAATCCACTGATTTACGTAAACATTGATCATGGTGTCCCGTAACAACGAATGGCTTTTGGGTAGATACAGATTTAATTCCTAACAAATGAATAGAATTGAATTGAATTTTCTTATATATTTCATGAAAAAGTGGTCAAAATTAGTCTCTTATATTTGCTATAGTGGTCAGATTAATGCTCTACTATAACAGATATTAAGCCAAGTCCGTCTTCCGTTCTAACTCGTGGCAGATTCAGAACAAAAAAATTTAGAAGGCAAAAACATGGCTAAATATGCAATAATATAGCTTATGTCACTATTCAATTCTGCCTCCATCAATTTTGCGCTGTAATTTGATTCTATCAGAACTAAAAAAAAAAGAGGGTCATAATAAATTTTATTTTTTTAATCTATTTTTGATCGTCTGGTTAGTATATTATTCAGATATTGATTTTTAGTTTTATGGATGGAAAAGAAAAAAAATATTTCAAGAATCGGAGAGCAAATGGACCAATAGCTTAGTTTAGGCTCTATATGGACTAATTGCTTTCCAAACCATACACGAGCAGATGGTACCCTAAAATACTGGCCCAATAACATTAGATAGATACTAGTGTTGTTGCCGAGTTACACAGCGGGATGGCACTTTTGATACAAGGATCGAGTTTCTGTATTTTTTGTAGTCGAGATAAGTAATGTTTACCTCTTGATGCGAGCATCAAAACGTGTTTGTTTGTTTTCATGTTCCTCACAAATTGAATCTAATTAAAACATATTTGTTTAGGTTGAATAATGTTATCATTTTCAGGGCGTAAAAAACATGTGTTAAGAATCAGCCTTTGTCTCCTTTTCTCACCCAACATGCACTCTCAATTGGATAGGTAGATTGCTAACTCTCAATCCAGGTATTTACAAGCAAGTGAACGAAGCCTGTAAGCAGGTGAGGCATGTTAACAAGTTTTGTGCAGTGAGTCTTGGCAGATGGAAGCTTCTTGGTGCTAGGATTCTGGAATCCAGGACATACCAGGCCATGGAGGTTCTTGTCTAGCTTGTTTCTTAGACAGAACAAGCTCCCATAAAAGAAAGATGACGAGTAGGATGACTCTCTCTTCCATGATTGGGAGTGAGAGTTGTCTACCTATTCTGTTGGATCAGCTAACTTGTCTCATCTGCCTTACTGGATTGGTTTGAGATCTCATCTCTAACTCTCTTTCATGGCATGCGCTAGCCTAGCTAGTGACATGATGACCTTGCTTGGTATCCACTCTCGGATCATTGTCAGAACACACAATTCAATTAGATTCTCAAATTGTCACCTGCTGCTAGTGGTGGTTCATCTTAAGTAGCTGATATTTTTTTTTAATCAAATCATTGAATTATTTATTTCTCTTGAGGAGGTCTACAACCAAACTTTTCAGGAAAAAACACTGTCAACAAGCACCAGCAGCATGTGAGATGAAAAATAGGACACAACCGAAGTCAAAAGGCACCAAGTCAAGCAGAATAATCTTTCAATTAAAAAAAAAAAGAATAGATTTGAAATAGGCATAGGGGAAGAGAAAGCATGGCTTTCCGACCATTCCGACTTCATGAAAAAAATGATATGCAGTGTATATTCTGTCCCGAATTCTCCATTGACAACAATCGTGTTTGAAACAAATAAGAAGAATTGTTAGAATTACATAACGCAGCTTGAATCCAGCTCTTATATCAGTTTTAACACTAACCCCACAACCTATTTCAGAAATCTCATGGCTGGAAGTAATATATTTGAGAAACTTCATGGCTAGAACGAATGATATGCAGGAAAGGAGGGGCAACTTACCTGGTCCAGTTTGCTCCAGCTTGAAGCTCTTATATGAAAACTTCTAATCGTAGATTGGCTCTCTAGCTTGTAATACCTGCTGGTTCAAAATAGAAAAAGCATATTATGATGTTGAGGATGGGAAAACATATAATAGCTATCAAAGCATCAGACATGCTAATTCAAAACAGTAAAAAGTGTTTACTGCTTTCATTAATGATAAAAAGGTGTGTTTGTATGGCTAAAAGGATCATATTAAAAAGATGAATTGAAATCAAATTCTTTGTTGATATCATCTAGTTACCATGAGAAAGAAACAATCAAGACAACCTCTAACAAATTAATGAAAGAAAAAAATATTGTATTTATCACAGTCTGACCCAACCTATCAAATATTGTCTGCTTTGGATCTTATTACTCTTATAGATTTGTTTTTGGTAACCATGTATTGCTCCAAAATATGTCTGACAAGTTAGCAACCAGCACTACTAATAAAGTCAACTATCAAATCCTCACCTGCTGATGTGGGATATTACAATCTACCCCGTTTAAGGAGCCCGACGACCTCGTCGACACAACCGAACAGCCAATAAAACCGGCTCTGATACCAAATGTCACAGTTCGACCCAACCTGCAAGATATTGTCCATTTTGGGCCTTGCCGCCCTCACGGATTTGTTCTTGGTGACCACACATAGCCCCAAAACACTTCTGACAAGGTCAGCAACCAGCACTACTAATAAAGCTAGCTATCAAATCTCTAGCCGCCGACGAGGAATATTACATTATTACCTTTTATTTATGCAATATGCAACAACTTTACCAATGTGAGATACCAATACAACACCTTGAGGATGCAATATACACAAGGGAAGTGATCATGAACAACCACCGACTTCAGTTTCGTTGTGTGTTGCTTTGTGATTGATCAAGAACCTTTTCCTATCGACTGTCCTTGTCATTCTTGCTAGCATAAATCCTCTCCTTAGTTATATATAGCCTAGTTTGGTTTCAAGAATTGACCCCAAAAAGCATTATATAGGTATAATATATGTAATGGGAAAAAAGGAAATTGTATGGGAAAAAAGGAAATAAATCAGCCAAGATACCAAAAGATAGTAGGTTAAAGGCACAAACTAGTCAATGAAATTGCTTTTCTTGGGTTTCAATTAATTGTTTGATTAGAGCCGAAACAGTACCAATCCACAATAAATGTATTTTGTAATGAAAAAAACAAAGCATGAGTCCATCACAGTAAAGGATCGCGAACAACGGAGATAAGACCAAGGAAAACACATGACCCATTCAAATCATTAGACAAAACCCAAGAAAAAAAAAAAGGAAAAAGCATGCTAGAAAAAAAGCATGAGTCCATTACAGTAAAGGATCACGAACAACGGAGATAAGACCAGCAAAACCATACGTGGCAAGCAACCTCTCTTCGTCATCAAAATCACTACTCTCTCGTTCTCTCTCAATCTTCTACTTCCATCACCAGATCCTTTACATAAACAACCTCTCTCTGTCATTTACTACCAGATTATTGACATATTAATTTCAAATGGAAAACCTTGAAAATATAAATGCATCAACCAGTACCCCAACTCAAATAAACAATGAAGATTCTACATCTACAGCAACATTCAACTAAAAAAGGAAAGTATTGATGTTTCCTTTATGGTTTCACAAAGCATGATTGCATGCTATTGTCTTGGTTGAGTGTTTATGATTTCCATGAGTTTCATCTCTTCTCCATTTTGATTTTAAGTTCAGATGAAGAACGTGCATCACTCAAAGTGGCAGCTATTATTAGCAAACTCAAAGTAGTAGCTATTATCAGCAAAAATGCTGACTTTCCCTTGTTGTCTTCCTCAGTACCATAGCATATGAATATAAGTGTGGTATTCCCAGCAAGTTCCTCCATAATATAAATGCATTTTTTAGAGCATTTGTAAAGTTAATTTTTGAAAGCTATTTTGACTGCTAGGATAAAAGTCAAACATCCAATTAAAGTAACTTTAAAAATACTAATAAAGTGCATCCAAGTAAATGGTCGAGGAAGAAAATTTTGAATTCGGCTATCAAAAGCCCATAAAGAGAAAATTTAAACAGCTCAAGTAAAGGATGAAAGCCCAAATAAATTAGGCAGCTAGATTTGGCTATAAAAAAGCCTAAAAAACACATGTTTTATTGGTTTTTCTTTTTAAAAGGACTTGATATTTCACTGTAACTATAAATAGTGAAATATTCAGTTTTTTTTATTTCGGTCCTTAAAATTTATAAAGATTTTTTTTTAATTTTAAATTTAATTTAATTTTATTTTTAATTTTATTTTTTAATTTTATCCTTCAATATTAAGTTTTCTAATTATTAGATTTTATAATTTTTTTAATTTTTTTTTATAGAATTATCTCGATCTTATGATATAAATCCTGAGTTTTATGGATTAGCGGTGCTAGCTTGGGGTTTTTTTAATTAATTTATTTTTAATTTTATTTTTTAATATTAGATTGATTAGAAATTAAATTTTATAATTATTTTTTTATTTATTTTTTATAAAATTATTATGGTCATATGATCCGAGTTGTAATTTATGGTGGTCTCGAGACTTTTTGGATGTCTGGAAATTCATTTCATTGAAATTTTTTTGATGGTCCCGAAGTGTGCTGATATGAGCTCTCTCTCTCGTGCCTCTTTAGCATTTATTGGCTTTGGACCTGCTTGCTTTTGTTAATTTGACAATGCCATTCTTCTCATTTTATGTATTTCTTTGTGCCGGGTTCTGTTATAAATTGCTGCAATATTTGAGATTGTGAGAGGGAGGGAGAGATGGGATCCGGCTTGGATTTACTTTTTATTTTTATTTATTTTTATTTTTGTATAATCACCTTGCTATATATTTTATCGCCTTCCTATATATTTTCTAAATCACCGGTTTTGCCAAAAACAAATTAAACACACTATAAGTTTAGTTTCCAATTAAGTAAATGACTGCCCAAAAATTTGTTGCTCTCGAGTTAATATCTGTCATAATGAATGGCTTTTGGGTAGATACAGATTTAATTCTTACCAAAAGAATAGAATATAATTATTTTTTTTCTTATATATTACATGAAAAGATACCATTAAATCACTTGAACTAACTTCTTCTTCTATATATTTATAATTTAAGTAAATCACGTACATTATTATTATTATTATTATAATAATAATAAGAAGAAGAAGAAGAAGAAGAAGTTGGTTCAAGTGATTTAATGTCTGCGCATGAAACCATATTAGCGTTGCAGGCTCGGTCAACAGTTAATATATATATATATTACTATTTTATATTATAAGAAATAATAAATAGTTTTTAAATAATAAATATCTGAATGAATATATAAAATTCAGTAAATACAATATAAATATCATCTTTATAACTTCAATGAAACTCGTATTCAAGATGTCTTCTGGACCGTAGACATGCTGCTTTCTTGATAACTAAGTATCCACCACCATGCGATAATAGAGATCCAACTTGGGTACGCACTTGATTCAACATCAAATTGTTTGCATAATAAACACTGCATGGAACCGTCATGGATTATTGACTTTAGATCAAACGTTAGTGAGTAACCTTCTACACAGAAGATTGTGTTGAACGTACAATGCAAGCCATGAAGCAACATGGGCTGCTGATTAATTAACATGCCAAGGAACTGGTGCATATGGGTTTCCTTGATGTTCTTGGAGGAACGCATGGTGAAATTAGGAGGCGATGTAGTGTTGTTTCTGCCTATAAATACTAATTCTTATAATTGGTTCTAGTTAACAAAACAACTAAAACATATAGAGTTAAGTTTTATTTTTCGTATTAACAGTGAATTAAACAACTAGACTTTTTTTCATTCTTGATTATTTTTTTCAATCCAATATTTTCATATCATAATTTTAAGAAAACATATGGGGTTGGTTTCGCTTTTCATATGAATAGTGAAACTATTAATTTTTTTTTTTTGAATATTTTTTATTCCATTCAAACCCTTCTATAGCCTAATTAGAACAAAATTAGACTTAAAATTATAGTAAAAATAAAATATTTAAAGATAGGGGACCAAAATGTAAGAAATAGATAGGGGATCAAAATATAAAAAAATAGAGAAAATATATGGCTAACACCACATTAGCAATAATTTTTATTTTGGCCCAAAATTTTATTTTCTTCATTTTTCAATCCGTTAATTAGAGAAATGAGAGAGAAACTCGCTTGAAAATAACAACAAGAGAGAAAGTTGCTGATTTAGCCACTTCTCGATGATAAAACTCATCATTCTTAGTGTTAAAGGATTTCATTCAAAGATAATTGTTCGATTGTTGTAAGTTTTGTCTATTAAACATGACTTAAAAAAATTAAGTTTCATTTTGATTTTGATTTTGTTTTTGTTTTTATTTTTATTTTTTAATTTCAATTAATTCTTGTTTTAGATGATTTTGGAGTTATTACATGGTTTATGATGTTCTTGCATATCGTATTCATTGAGTTACATGCCTGTTGGTAATGTGCATATGTATAGATGGAACAATATTAAATATTAAACTTCAATAGAAAAAAGGAGTTCTAAAAAAATATATCCCAATTTTAAATAATTGTCTAATTAAACTTCCCATATTTGTAATTCGCGTATGAATACCTTATTCATCTATGGTATAGAGAAATTATTTATTTATTAGTACAAAAACCTTATCTAATATTGCAAATTTATTATTAAAAAAAAACCACACATTTAGATCGTGTTTGGCAATGTGGTTACGGTGCTTTTCAAATAACTTTCTAATGCCAATGATTTTTTTTTTTTTAAAATTTATTTTAAGAAAAAAAAAAGGAAAAATATAAATAAATAAAATCACAGATTCACACATTTAATTATCGTGCTCTAGTTGTATTTGCACATACAGTTTACGGATGACAACTTGACCTATAATTTCAATGAAAGGTCGGACTTGCACATAAAATTTATTGAGCTACATGCATGTTTGTTGAGAATAATGCTTTTTTTTTTTATTTAGAATCTACTTCTTAGTATATTTTCTATTCGAAAACTCCACTCTTATGTGCATACAAATAGGCACGTAGATTAATCAATATGATGTGTAAATCCCATCTTTTGTGAAAAATCATAAGACATGTTATAACATTGAAGCAATATGTGCAAGTTTAAGGGGTATAACACGGGCAAGATGATTAAATATGAGAGATTAGGACATATATAGTATGTAAAGTACAAATTTAATTGAGTTGTGTTTTTTTTTTTTTTTTGGTAGATGATAAAAATAATTTTAAACCAGCTTACACGCTAGTTAAAATTAAATCTCTTCCCAGATAATTTTAAAAACACATCATTTATATCAAATTGATGTATTTAGAGAAATATATATATTAATTTCAATGTCAGATAAAAGTTTTGCATTGTCAATCCGGCATGAACCTTTTCTTTTAACCTATTTTTTTCCTTTTCATCATGTTATAATGCTTTTTTATATGTGCATAGTTGTGGTTTTCAGTGCAGCAACATAAAAGTTGTGTTATAGGACAAATCTCCATGAAAGGGTGTTATTTTAAACCCAAATTCCTAACTTTTCCGAAAACTCATTCGTGATCTCAATCGAAGGAGAGCATTGAATCCTCTATTCTCACAAATACACAGTAGTTATGGATTTTACAGAGTATGAGAAATGTACTCATAATAAGGTAAATATACTGCGGCTGGTTGTTGGTTTTTGGTTCCACTAGAAGCTGCAAAGGAGGCAACCATGTTTTTTTTTTTTCCCCTTCTGAAAAATAGCAAATAAATGTTAACAAAGAAACTAAAACAAGATCGACATTCACTGTAAAAATAATATTGTTGTGATTTTTTTTCTAACTTTTGGTCTTTTTTTTTTTATAGTTTCTCCCAGCCACCAGTCAAATTTATTTGTTTCATAGGTGTCTTCCTCCTCTTGTTTCCAACGTTAGAAAAAAAGATGAAAAACCTTTTATCCAAGGAGAATAAATTGTGAGTGGAAGGAAGTTCTGAAAAGAAGAGAGGAATCGATAGGTTTCCAGCAATAAAACAATGTATGGGGATCAGAGTGATGACTGAAAACGAGGTCATTTATCTCTTTTTATATCATATGAGTGGAAAGATTGCTTTAAAAGCTTTTGCTCCATGAGTGATAAATCTAGTGGAGGAGATATAGTAAGATATATTTGCGTTGATATGCTTCGTTCGATTCATATCAATGTTTCATTTGTCCAGAACTTTTATTTTTTTCAGGCTTACCATCCGAAGTGTTTGGCAAAGTGTTTCGTTTTAATTATGTCATGGTTCTTTGTCGGTGCTTGGAGGATCATTTCTAGCTTCCTCGGAAAAGGTACAACCTTAGCACATGATTGCAAACATTAGCTTGCAATTTTGGACATATATTGTGTCTGCATTATTTATGCATACAGTGTAGGTAATTGCTATTGTTTATATACCGAGAAGGGGATTTTATTATTTGGTTATGAGTGCTTCCCCTCTCAACTCTTGCTTTGTTTTTCCTGCAGTTTTCTCTCCGTTCTCTTCATTGTGAGAAAACTTTTTTTATTGTGATAAATTCTATGGTTTCCCTGCATGTGTTAAATAACTTTTTCACTCGCCTACATCTGAACATAATTTGTTGTTAGCTCTCTCTAGGACACTAAGTTAAGGCTAAGTTAACTTTGAAAAGAGATCCCCGGCTCTAGGATTTTGTGTTTGCCTCTTATGTTTATCAAACACTCTTATTCGCCCCCTCTAGAACTAAGGTGTATTCACTATTCTCCTCCTCAAAAATTACTATTTGCTAAAACAATGTTTTGGTTTTTTTAAAAAAAAATTCTTTCATCTTTAGTTTACTTCGATTTGAACTTTATAATTTTTTGAATTTGTTTTTCTTGAGACTATCTTAGTCTCATAACCCAGATCATAGATTTAGTGAGTTGATCCAGGTTGACTTTGATTATTTTTTATTCTTTTCTAATTATTTTTTTCAAATTCATCATTTAATATTGAGTTGATCGAGAATTAAACTTCATAATTTATTTTGATTTACTTTTATTGAGATTATCTCAATCTCATAACCCATGTCACAGGTTTCACGGGTTAACTCGGGTTGGCTTGTCATTTTTTATGTTTTTTTATTTAATTGATTTTATTTTTTATTTAATCATTCAACATTGGCTTTGTTGGGAATCAGAGTTCATAATTTATTTTGATTTGATTTGTATAAGGTTATTCTAATCTCATGACTTAATTAACAGAGTTGATTTAGATTTTTTTTTTTCAATTACATCCTTCAACATTGAATTGATTGGGAATTGAGTTTCATAATTTATTTTAATTTACTTTTTATATGGTTATTACGTTCTCATGACTTAGGTTGTGGATTTGAAAGTTTAACCTAAATTGATCAAGGTTGATCCAATATGTTATCGTCTCAATATTATTTTTAAAAATCATTTTTATAAGATTTTTATAGTTAAATTATGTTTTTACTAGTTATTTATTTTGTCTTTAAACCTGTCAAGTCGACCAGGTCATATCAGTTCAACTTCCACATAATTTAAAAAACAAATCTACTAAAAAACCACATTAACAACAATGTTTGAATATTTTTTTTATTGAAAAGAAAAATAATCCAACTTCCAGCATAGTGTGAGTTAATAATCTAGTATTTTAGATGAAATTATGAAGAATCACAAGGTCAAATGGGGAAAAACACAAGTGGACGCGCAAATTAAAGTAGCAATGCATTTGAATATTTTGTAATGTATTATTTTATTTTACAATAATTTTGAGTGTTTTATAGTTATCTCTTTTTTAAAATGTTTTTTCTACCAATTAAAGAAATTTACGAAGGAAAGTAATTTAAATGCAGTACGATTTGATAGTTTTCTGCCGTGTATTGGTAGGTAATCGATTCCACGAGATGCTGAAAGAAAAAAAGATAAGGCAGCTACGGTTTTGAATGAAGCATAAAAAGCAATGTAATTTTTGTTGAGGTTAGGAGGAATTAATCAATAGATTTCTGATTCAATGGTTGTGAGTTCTTTATATTTATAAAATAAATCACGGATTCAAGTCTTTTTCTTTTCTTTTATTTTCTTTTTTTTTAAGTATTTACATTCGAAAAATAAATCACGGGCATACCACAGTAGCACTTCGACTTCATAGTGATGCCACATCCAATCCCACGTTGTGGTAATACAATTTGTATGTCCAAATAATTGTTTAATTTAACAAAATTATTGTTGTTGTAGTTGAACGCAAAGGAGATGAAAATTTTGCAGTGTATCCTACTCCTTTTCAGTTGAGTTTGAAATTATCCTGAATTGAGTATTTGGAAGTGTGATATAGTGGTTAACGTTGCTTTTTAAAGTATTTTTCATTTTAAAATATATTAAAATAATATTTTTTTTAGTTTTTAAAAATTATTTTTGATATCAGCACATTAAAATAATCTGAAAATATCAAAAACATATTAATTTAAAGCAAAAAAACTAAAAACAAATTCAATTTTTTTCAAAAACAATTTCCGACCACAACATCAAACACTGCCAAATTTTTTACAAGTGCATTATTATTATTATTTTGAATAAATTAAAAGATTAACCCTCTTTTATAAGGTATTAATATAACTCATAGTTACAGCGCTTAGTCCAAGACTCGGGTTGAGGGTTGGTCAGGTCAACCTCTGAATTAGTGAATCAAACAAAGTCTATCTCATAATAACATCGTTTTGTTGTTTGAATAAAAAAGTATGGAAATAAATAAATTAATATTGTTTTGGATAAAATTTAAAGTTGATCCAGTCAAATTTCACTCAGGTTTGGCCAGATCTGTTGAATCATAACTTGAATTTTTAAGTTATTGAATTTAACCAAGTCAACTTTCAACTTAGTTTGAAAATAAACCATTTCCAAGTTATAGTTGGGGTCAACAAGTCATTATATATATCAACTATGATATTACCTCCACCAATTGCATTTGTCAACTTTAATTATAAAAAGTTTTCAATTTACCCTCTGTTTAGCCTCCATCTAAATTAGTTAACAAAATCCATTAAACTTCATTGTCAGTTGTCATGCCCCTACTTCTTGTACTTAGTCGCATAATTTACCTTTCAGTTCAAGACAAATGAACACCAGCCATAAGAGCTTGCATGGTCATGAGCAGTGTTAGCAGCTCTTATCAAACTCAGGGTTGATAATTTTTCTCACTTTGGATGGTTCGCAACAGGCAAAAAAACCCTTCACCACATTCTCAGAAATCCCACTTTTATTAGATTGTTTTTGTCAAATTAGCACGGTAAATTAAGTTAAATATTGGCGGAATATTACTATTTAAAAAATATTTGATGGAATAGCATTCTTTCACTTTATTATGCTTCAGAAGTGTAAAATTTACTAAATGATGTAGTGGAGCTGGTTGGATCTAGTTGTATTAACCGGTCAACAATATCACATAAAAACTATAATTTTATGAGTTTTTACTTCTAAATATGTTTTGAGTCAAAATATACATATTTGTCCAGCTTATAATTAAATTCAAAAATAGAATCTAATTAAAATCTTAAAAATTTATTATTCACACAATATTTGTCTTCTGTTTTTCTATGTCAATGATGTAGTCGAGCTTATGATAACGGGTGATTTTAAATAAACATGTGTGGGTTGTCATAACTAAATAAGGATCTGCACTAAACAAATTGCATGGATGGCATAACAAATGTTTTCATGGACCAATGGAACAGGTCTACACCCAACAGGAGGTCTGGTCGTGCCAGACAAGAATAACAGTTCAAAAAGGTTATAGCTTTTGATCTAACTGTTGGATCGCGCTTGAATTTTTATAGGAGTTTTCGAAGGTCTTTTCCGTAAAGTAGTCATTGTGTCATTATATGTACCGTCTGATCTCTAGATATCAAAAATCTCATCGAAGCCCCCTGATTTTGATAGTTTTGAGATTTTCCTTATTATTTTTAGTATCAGTCGTACGGTTTCACTGACCATTACAAATCGGTCGACCAGTTGAGTCAGATGATTGGAATTCCACCTTGTCGCTCTTCAGAAATGTGACATTTACTAAATGTCTCTATTCAAAAGCGTGACAGCTATCTTGTCACGCTTAGGAATAGCGACATTTAGTAAATATCGTCTTCTGAAGCGCAACAATGTGAAAGTGTACTACTTTGCCAAAGGTTTTTCAAACAGTATTATTCTATCAATTTCTTATGTTTACTGTGCTAATTGTCCAATTTATCCATTTTATTAATCATGCAATCCCTTCATCGCATTCAACTCCTCTTCATATATGTTTTTTAAGTTTTCCTCCTATTTACAATTAGGCACACCCAACATCAATCCAATATGGTATAAACCAATCTTCTCTGCTACATTTTATTTTCATCTTGAGTAATCTGCCAAGCCCCATCTCCACTACTTTTGTGTTACATTCAAATGTTACAATGCAAGTTTGAACACAACAACAACTTAGCAAAAATTACCTTAAAAATACACTTCATAGTATATGTTCATTGAATAATTATTCCAAATTAATCACCAAGCTAAAACAATTCGATTGAACGAAAATGTAGCAATATTATTCACAAATTTAGCTACTTATTTCAATATTTCATATCATAGGACAAGGTTTAAGGAGAAAAACTAGACCTACTAATTAAATCATGGTTATAACCCTGTCTGGCCTGGCAAGCTGACCCTATCATAGAACCTTATCTTTGCACAATCTCCCTTTAAAGTAAGGAAATCTTGTAAGAGAAATGAAAGAAAACAACAAGGAAAGTCCTCTAAATATGACTTCCTCTTGTTCTTCTTGTAAGGAAAGGAATCATTGCTTGTAATGGACAAATAAATGGGGGAATTTGCTCCCTTGATTTTTATGTTAGATACGGAATCCTTGTCCAATATAAAGACACAATAATCCCTCTTCAATTCAGCCTTGTAATCATCGCTCATCATGAACCCAAACTTAGCTAGGTTTTTTTACAAATCCTTGTAAGAAAAGGACCCCAACACCCTAATTAATTCTAGCAACTTTTGGACCCCATGTAGCCCATGCACATTTATAGGGCCCAAATCAAATCTAGTTGAAACCAACTCCATAATTAGGTCGAACTCATCAACACCAACAAACTTAAACTAGCTTAATGCATCCCAAGGTGAAAACTTAAGATGGCTGAATGGAATACAAGCTAAAACCTAAGGGGACCCCCCCTCACACATGGCTGAATGGTCTTCCTCTTAAACCCAAGCTCCCAACTAAATCCCTATCATGAGGAACTCAAGGTTAAACCATAAGTTGAACCATATCACATATACATTGTTTTTTAATACTTTGATGTAGGATAACTATATATGGCTACATTTACATGAATTGTTTCTTGAATTTTTTATTTAGGATAAGTATACTACACTTCACATTTATTTTTTATAATCTACATTCATATGCATTGTTTCTTAACTTTTCAATGTGGAATAACTATACTACACTTCATGCTTCACATTTCATTTTTTATAGCCTACATCCGCATGCATTGTTTCAAAACCTTTCATGTAGGATATTAAAACCTCAAATATATTTTTTTTCCTGGGTTGACTCGAGACCTGAACCTTTGATCAGGTTAACCTTTGGGCACGTTTAATAACTATAAATTAAACAACTCTCACAAATTGGTTACAATCTCTTCTTAGAATTTAATTAAAAATTTTATCATCTTAATGGAACTCATACCCATAATTCATATGGTATCTTTAGGTCATAATAGCCTTATAAGAAATTTCTTACCTTCTATTTAACAGGTTATAATTCTATCTACAAATACTCAAAGCCTCAAATCTGCTTTTTGTTCTATAAACTAGACTGCACCATCTCTCCATCCATCACACACTAATGCAAAACTGAGAGACATTCTACAAATTCTAATATTTAAAAACTAATGGCATAATTTGATTCACCTATGGCCGCCTTATCAAGCACACGTACCTGAAAGGTCCAATATTAGACATCACAGTCGGTGTTGCATTCATCTAACTTTCCAGGCTCTAACATTTTTCCACGCCATCACTTCTGGCATTTAATATTCATATGCCTACATTTTTAGATACATCATTGAGCTGCGTTCCATCAACATAATAAGTGCGAGAGGCTAATTTTTTTTCTAATAAACATATTCATTCCAGCTTCAATTCATTTATAGACAAAATCCAATCTAGTTAAAACCATTGATTTTATTTTAAAAACGAACCAAAAATACTGTTAGCTATTTAATGAATAATGCCAACATCTCATCTATCCACTCTATTCATGTGTACAGATGCACTACCTTGGATTGCAATAATCAAATTCAAGAAAACAAACCAACCTGTTTCCTCTTTGGACAACCTTCTCCTTCGCCAACTCCAAGAATTCTTCTTCCTCTGACCGGTTTTGCTTTCCATTGCCAGCACAACTGCTGGACCAGACTAGCTGCCATTAATAAGCAAAACAAACTGCAGCCTCATTTACTACAAGGCAACAACGTCAAATTAACACGATAACACAAACACATTGTTGTCAGACAAGAGAAATACTAGCAATTACCTGGGCATGGCATGGCATTTGCTCCTGGCCTCGAATTCCTTGAAGCTGCTTTCTTGGATGGTTCTTCACAGTATGGTTGCAAAATAGGGGAAGGCTGCTGTGTTTCATGACTTGATATAAATATATGTATGTGTGAATACTGCGTGTGTCAAAGATAGGTTGAGGGCCTAACTACAAGACTTTTGGTTTTGGGTTATGAATGATAGGTTGTCAATTCAAAATCTTGAAAATTCGATAGATTTAAAGTGGTTATGAATTAGATTTGGAAATGGAAATGATATATTTAAATTTTTTTTAGTTTGCAAGATAATTAATTAAGGTTGTAGTAGAATTGTCTCCAACCACAGGGAAGCCCAGTCAGTAATTATTAAGCCAGGAAGGGTGGCATGCATTCATGCCATCAAGATAGGGAGCACCACCGCTTGTGGGTGGACTCTACCAAGGCTTACCTATTTGGCAACGGCAACCTGATGTGTGTGATTTAAAAAACGAAGGACCACGCGTCAAGGTTTTGATGGCTGCGGCATTGTAGAACTTGCCATAAAAAAAAGAGAGAGGAATGATCCACCTCTTTGTCAGTGACATTGTACATTGGTTCGGGCAATAACCGGCATCTAGGCCCACCACCTGAGCCAACAGCTGGAACTGATAAGGTCTGGGTCCCTCCCTCTTCTCTCTGAAAAAAAATCTTAATCATTGATGCAGTAAAACCTTGAGATTCATGGCAGAGATTTGGAATCAGAATGTGAGAAAAAGCAACATTACATTGCATTGCAGTAACAATGGGGTCAATTTCATCTCTCTCGCCAGCTTTGACAAACCTTTTAAAGTGATTTATTTAATTGAATACACCCAGGCCTTTTCACCATCAATCTCTATAGAGAAAAGGGAAGGAGAAAGAGAGAACTCAATGTATGTCATCTACGTGGGAGACTTACCATCCATACAGCATAACAACATTAGCGTGTGTGTAAATGTCATTTTCTCCAACACCATTAAAGCACATGAAATGCATTACAGGTAGCAGCAGAAGCAGCTTTGGCCAGAAAGGAAAAGAAAAAAGAAAAGATATTGCACAAACAATGATGATGAGAGATAGATGTTCTGTAGGAGTAATAAATAAGTGAAATGAAAAACCCAAATGAGGCCTTTTATTAAAACCACCACCCAACCCAACACCCTGTTTAAAATAGTACTGTCTTTAAGTCCCACAAACCCTAGCTAAAACCCCATTTTAATCACACACAAAAAAAAATATTGGAATAATAATTCAAGGATAAGGAAAACAAAACTCCAATATTTCAAGAACAATCAAACCTCACGTGTGCTACACATAAAAACTACACAAGTGGAGGGTTGATGATCATGATGATGCTTTTTTTCCATCTCTATGAGTGATGACTTGTTGTATCATGCCGATCATCGCTTCCTCCACCACCGCCACCATGATGTGAGTGAGACCCGCTCGCCTGTGATTCCGATATGCCGGATGCCCGGTAGGGATTTAATCCAGCTAGCATATTCAAATGACCTAATTCACTCATCCCACTATTACCAGCACTAGACCCACCAATACTTGTAGACCCCAGTTGCTGGCTAGGCAATAAGGTAACAGGAGCAGGAAAATTCATAAAATGTAACCCACTAGACATGGTGCTCCTGTACAAACCACTGTTATTAACAGAAGGAAATGTCCATATAGGATCTCCGCTCATGACTTGATTATTATTGGAATTAGCCAGCATCCAAAAATTTGCTGGAATTTGTCCATGACTAGCTGGAACTGCCCCACTACTGGATTGCAACAGGTAGCTTCCCATCTGATGCTGTTGCGATGATGATAAATCTTGCTCGGGCCTTCTTTTCCTGTTGAAACTCTCTTCTGTCTCCGTTGATAACTCCAGTGAAGAATTGTCTCGCAATTCTTGCTTTGCTTGCATCATTGCGTTCAGATTGTTACTAGATTGGAAACTTAAAAATGTCGGTGGTTGTGAGGTCTCTAGCCCAATTCCAGGAAACAAACTGCGACTACGTTGTTGCAGTGAAAAGTTTGGGCTAAAACTCCCTGATCTTAGCTGAGACGGAATTGACATACTTGAACCTGAGCTACGCAAGGATATGTTAAGGGAAGTGAAATTAGCAGGGATTGTTCCGGTGCCTGTGGCAGCGATCACAGCTGGTTCTGCTTGTTGAAGTAACCACTCGACGGTTTCACCGTCTGATTTGTGGCCAAGTTCTTTAGTGAGCTGAAAAACCCTAGCAGCGCAGAGAGCTGGCATGCGAATTCTGCGGCCACGTCCATCCACCTTGGTGTGTCTGTCCTTTGTTGATGTTCGTTTTGGAGGAGGTTTCTTCGATTGTTCTGCAGAAACAATTTGGAGATTAGAGGTAGAGAGGTTTGTGTTAGTTTTGTTGCTGTTGTTGTCGTTGTCTGGTTCGGTAGTGGAGATGGGAAGAGAAGGGTAAGGAGAAGAGGACGAGCAAGGCTCGTCTTCTTTCTTTTCCAGTAATTGGAATGGGAAGTTTGGGCGGTGTTTGTGGTGGTAGTGGTGGAGCTGATCATCACCTCCTTCCATGATAGCATGAAAATTAATATGTGGGAATTTCTCCAAAGGCTTTTTTCCTTCTTTCTTTCTGTTTATATTTTCTATGAGAAAAAGACTGAATATTTACTAGAGTAGAGGATAGGAGACTGTGTTGGGGGGGGGGGGGGGGAGAGAGAGAGAGAGACCCTTTTTCTGGTTTCTCGTTTCTCTTTTGGGTGCCTGGAATTCCCTCCCTTGAGAATTGATGTTAGAGAGAGGATAAGGGAGGAAGAGCTGGACGAGCTTTAAGCAACAAACATAATGAGTGAGAATTATATGGGGTAAGCTTTAAAAAGCAATTTTTTTTAACAAAAAGAAAAATTTTGCTTTGTTGATGTGTCGACAAGCTTTTAATTTTCCCTTTAAAAAAAAAAAAACTGGAGAAAAATCAGGCCTCGACGTGTGATCTGCTTCACAGATCAGTCCCGATGTTCAGAACTTAGAAAAATATGGCTCAGTCTTTCAACATTGTAAGTTAGCCATTAAATTAATGATAGAGAAGTGTGTCCTCAACGCCTTGTATGTTTTTTTAAAAAAAAACGATTTATTAATTGAAAATATATTAAATAATATTTTATATTTTTTAATGGCATATTAAAATCATCAAAAAAAAAATTCTAAGAAATCAATTTAATATTTTTTCAAACAAACAAATAATTTAAAAATATCTTAAAAAACAAAAACAAACACAATATCAAGCATGCACTAAACTTCCAATATTAAGAAGGTAATTAAATCAACAATTAATACATTTTGCTAATGTGAAATTATTTCATTTCTTTTCTCCCAAACGTATTTAGTTTCTTTCCTCCCTTCCTCCATATCTACCACCACTCGCTCCTTATTTTAAAAAACTTGCACTTGCTTTCACCACCTTCATCCCTCCACTCATGTTAAATTTGACCATGGAATATAGCATCGTTGTGCAATTTACAGCCCCTCACTTTCCTCTTTTAATTCAACGATGACTATTTTGGATGAATTGTGTGATTAATTGGGGTTCTTGCTTCCCTGAAAAGAAAGTATTTAATATTTTCTTCGATGTGCATAGTAAAAATGGTTTGAGTTATGCACGCAACATGTTTCATAAAATGTTCGAGAGAGATGTTTCTTATAATATTTCAATGGTTTAGGTATGCAAGAAAGAGAATATTGATGGAAACTCTTGTGTTTGTGCTGTTTGTGGTGAACAGGGAAGATCTAATTTCAATGGTTTAGGTATGCAAATTAAGTAATTGCTTGAGCAACCACATCATCTTGTCATGAAACTCCCATCTTTTTTTTAGATGATATCCAATATTATTTTATCCCTTTTAGTTTCTACAAAAAAAAACATCGCTTTTAACCTGTGATATACCTGTGTAATCTGATTTTTAGTTTAATTTTCATGATAAAAAAACGATTTTTAAGCTATTTATAAGTTATATTAATTTGCAATCAGGTTTAAATTGATAGTTTTTAAATTTAAATAAAAATTATTAATGTAAATATTCTAAAATGATAGTAGGATAAGATCATGTTAAAGCATGCATGTTCTTGCAAGGAAAACAAACAGTAGTGGACCAATCAGTGTTGATGTTGAAACGTTGAGTCCATGTTCAGAGAAGTTTTGAAAATGGAGGACTGGTATGTAAAATGCGTTATACGTAGAGGACTCATTTTGTAGTTATATCTTTTTGGTTTTTATGAATTTGGACAGCAATGTTCCTTTTTATTGTGGTGGACAGTCCCTTTGGTTCAGACTCCACGTGAGGTGCTCTTTTTATCATTCAATCCATAAAGACAGTGGTGGCCAGAGGTGGGCCCAATCCCAAGTCAAAAATTTGAGAGACTTATTATTAGCTGGGTCCCATTTCATTCTAGCAAAGGAACCTGATAGGTGGACAATACTTTAGGATTACAACACGTGGCGTTGAGGATTACAGTACATGATCTACTGCGATAACAGGCATCATAACTCGTACATAGATACCTCCAGCCTTACACCCACGCTGCGCTACGACTAGGATTTCAATTGGGTATTTGAGATTGTGTTCGAGAAAAATATTAATTTATTTTTATTTTAAAATTATAGTTTATAAAAAACATTTCTGTATTTGGATAATTTTGATCTATTAATATTAAAAATATATTTTAAAAAATATATTATTTTAATGTATTTTTAAATAAAAAATATTTTAAAAAACAATATTTATTGTACTTTTAGAAAGATCCAAGGATAAATTTGCTAACATGGGAGAATGGGGCTTGTACTTTAAATTCATGATTTCTTTATTAGAAAACAAAATGATATTGTATATTATTAACAAAATAAATGAAATAATAAATAAAAAAAAGAATTATTAACAGTAAAATGAGAAAAAGTTAATTTTGGGGGGGGGGGAATAATGTTAATAAAATGTACTAAAACGCGAAAAAAAATAAAGTTTGGTATTAAAGTATTAATTTAAAAAAAATGATAGAAAAATGGAAACTCTTAGGATTAAACTACATCTTTGTGCGCAAAATCTACCTTGGGGCTTGTTTTATTGTTCTTAATTCTTGCTTATTTAATTTATGTTTTTAGTCTCAATTACAAATACTAAAATGTGAAAAAAAAAGGTTTGGTATTGAAATGTTAGTTTAAAAAAAAACAAGGATCAAATGATAGAAAAATAGAAACTCTTAGTATCAGACTAAAGTTTCATGTGCAAAATCTACTTGGGCTTGTTTTGGTATTCTATGTCAAATGCAATCTCTATTTTTCTAATTTCTATTTTTAGTCCCAATTAAATCTTGATTTAGCAAAATTGAAACCTAACCACCCCAACGTACCTTGGGAGGATGCAATTGGAAGGTTTAAAAGTTTGATGACAAGAAAATAAACTTCATTGATCCACATTGTTATGTGAGTTGGGCTACAGTAAAATATCGACCTCCTAAAAACTAAAAAAGTTACTTGCACCCTACAACAAAAAACAATTTTTGAATCTATTTTTTATTTAATGATATAATAATAAATAAATATATTTTTATGGGAAAGAGAACAAATAAAATTATAGAGTAATTTTTTTTCAAATTAGTCTTTATGATTATTTTTTTTTTGGCAACAAAATGATTTTTTTAGCAACATATTTCATTCAATAAAAAGTTTAAACAATAGAAGAAAAACAATTAGAAAAGGCTACGATTTAAATTCTTAAAAAATGTTTTATTAAAAAAATATTTTACATTTTTATAGTAGTGGCCTTTTGTTTTTGAATTACAAGTAAAGGCAATTAAAATATATATTTTTTCAAAACATTTAATAATTTAAAATAATTAGGAAAAGTATATATCTTCTATCAAAACTACATTTTTTATCAATTCATTTCTTCTTTTTTTTAAGAAAAAACCATTTTTGTATCAGAAGCATTGTGTTTTAAATAAAAACAAATTCCAAAAATCTAAATAATTTAAAATAACTAGAAAAGGTATATATCTTCTATCTAAACTACATTTTCTTATCAATGCATTTATTTTTAAAATAAAAAACATATTTTTATCGTAAGCATTGTATTTTAAATAAGAAAAATTAACATGATATGAAAATTAAGTTTCAATAAAAGAAACACATTGAAAACCATATCTCGAGATTTTGTATGCAATTAAAGAAAAAACTGGATAATTAATCTCAAAAAAGTATTTTAAGAACTAATAATAAACACATAAAAAATATAAATTTAATTTCATAGAATATTCATGAATACAAATTAAAAGAAAATTGCAAAATATGTACATATAAAATAATTACAAAGATGATTACTAGTATTTTAAAAAAAATATTATAATCTTATTTGAAAATAAAGGTAAAATTGAATGCTATTTAATAGAATAATATCTCAATATAATTTGAATTATTCTATTATGATAAAGTTTAATGAATATTTAAAATGATAACAACAACAACAATAATAATAATAAATTGTTTAAAACAAGAAAAGGGTCAGCATACCTAGCTCAATTAACAGAAGGCCAGACCCACACGCCTATTTTTTTATTTAAAAAAACGTACGAAGTATCACCCAGTCTAGTTCTTGTTAATTAATAAATTAGATAGCATGTCGTCTCCTTACACAGATTTCAGTTATCTAAAGTGGTCAAAAAGTTGAGTTTTGACTTCTTTAATCCAAAAATAACTCTTTTAAACCCATTTTCGCTTATAAAAATTTGAAGAACACCTTAGAAAATTCGATGAACTCGTTTCTAATCTCAAACCACCCTTTAATCTCTTAAAAAAATAACATGAATAAAAAAAATGTTCAGGTATTGAAAAAAAGATATAAAAAACTATTTATGACAAATATGTAAAAACGATAATAAGAGCTAAGCCAACATGGGATATCTTGTCAAATCCGCAATCTAAATTATATGACTGGAATAACCTGATTAAAAATAAAAAGAATTATAAAGATTTTTTAAAAAAAATATATTAACTTTTTTTAAACCCGTGATCCAAGTCATTAAACTTGAAGCATTTAATCTAGAAAAATCACAAAGTCCAATTCCAAAAAAAAAAATATTAAAGGATGAAATTGAAAGAAAAAAAATCTAATCATACAATTTTTTTTTAAAAAAATAGCAATTCAAAAAATAAGAATCAATATCATGATAACTACTATTATTAATATGTAATACAATCATTATTACTATTATCATTATGACCACTGTCATTATTTCTATCATCATTATTATTATTATTATCATCGTTGTTGTTGTTATAACTAACATTACAATTATTGTTGTTGTTGTTGTTAAAAAAATAAAAACCATGAACTTGATTTGAATAATAAAATTAAAACTATAAAAACTTTGACAAAAAATCAAAGGAAAACAATAAGAAAATCAAAAGAAAATGGACCAAGTTGAAATCACTATTATCATTGAAAAAACAAAAATCATAAACTTGATTTGAAGAATCAAATTACAAGCCATAAAAACTTTCTTAAAAAAGCAAAGAAAAATGAATTAAGAAATTAAAAGTAAAAGGACCAAATTGAAATACCTTATATATACAAATTAAGAATCAAGGGTTAAATTGAAAACAAACAAAATTTCAACAAAAAGAAAAATAACTAAAAAACAGTAATCAAAACTCAAAAGGTATGAATTTGAAATAACAAAAAAAAAACAAGGACCATAGTGTATTTACAGAGGTAGGAGAGAGAAATGAAGGAAAGAAAAAAAAGAAGGGTCGTTGGCAATACACTGGCCAGATTTGGAGCACACACGACGCTTATAATAGAAGAAGAGACAACAGGAAATAATCTGAGATGACAAATGAATATTTTTGACAACCTAAAACCATCGCACACGTCGCCTAAAGTTTGCGGTGGCTCTAACACACCAATATCTTTTTAAGTAAGAAATTATTATTTTAATGGTAAATTATGTAACTACCATCAACCAAACTTGCAATTAATAAACTAAACCGAGGTTAAAATATCAAAATTCTCCTCACAAAAATGAATTAAATGTCTTCCATCTAAGGGTAAAAGTGTAATTCTCAAAAATTAGAAAAATACTGAAATACCCCTACTAGACAGCCTAATTTTTTTGCTCTTGGGGGCATTTTGGTTATTTTACTATTTATACAACATTAAATTGACAAAAACATCCCCAAACAAATCAATAATAATTTATAAACCATGTAAAAATAACAAAATACTCTAATATAAAGGCATTCAATTTTTGATAGAAATAACAAAATAATCACTGAATTGTAGTGTTGAATAGGAAAAACATGGGGGAACCTGCAATGAATCTCACATGCCCCCTTTAGTATATTTGTTATGGTGTTTGTTTGCTATTTTTTGTGTTTTATTCTTTTCTTAATCAATTTTGTTCATTATTTTATTTTATTTAATTTTTTAATTGTTTTTTTTTTATCTTTTTCTTATGATTTTTATTTTTATTTTAATTTTATCCCTTAACATTTAATTTTATTTAGTTTTTTTATCAAATTTTAATCCTTATTTTTTTAATTGCTATTTTTTATTATTATTTTCTTAATTTATTTTGTTTTACAATTTAATTCCTAATTATTTTCTTTTAAATGGTTTTATCCCGGATTTGATTCTCAGTGTTTTGTTCACTATTACAGTTTCCATTACTGATTACATTATATCACATCATTTCAAACAAACCTCAATTGTTTTAATAAGAAAACTTTATATTCAGAACCAAAAAACAAAGCATTCAGAGAGACAGCGACGGGCACTTCTGTGGATGCTACTGCTGTTGATCATCTCCCTGCGTCGGCTTCAATCTCCCTTCTTAATTTGGCTCCACATCTTCACTCACTCCTCTATCTTGCTGCATCTCTCTTTGCATAACGCTAAAAATGAAATCATTTTTCTGCTTTTGGATTTTGCTAAAACATGACGAGGGATGAAAAGTGTTGTATTTCTTTGTCGGTACATGCCTTTGGTTTCGAGGAGACAACCTGTAGAGGGTTGATGTGTAGACAAGTGAATGAAACTAAACGTGCCTACTTTTGGCCACCAAGAATTTAATGTAAGCACAATAACAAGGTAATTGTGCTTACCTTGTGCCTGCGTATCTGCCACCCAAAAACAACCATGCTCTGCCTCCCTCTCTCGCCATCTCCGATGGTAATAAGCTAGTATCAGTGCCTGCGCTTGGTTGAACAAATGCTACAAACGCATCTACTTCAACAACATTAACAAGGCTAATACATAAAAAGCGAGTTCTGTGTAGCAAAATAAATAAACCAGGCTAAACATTTTTGGTGACAAAAGATACAGACTGCATAGCATAAGAACAGCCCGTGAGCTATAATATGAAAGTGTACCTTGTTAACAAGTCGAGGACTTGTCCAGCCAAACGGACCAAAATCCTAAATCTAACAAGAAAGGACTCCGGAAAAATCTGCAAGTCCAAAAATTCAAAGTCATCTACACGGCTGAAAATCATAGTTTTTTTAAACCTCATCCGGTGATCAAAATTTTAACCAAGTTAATTATTTTTTTAAAAAAAATGTTGTTTCTGTTAAAAAATAGATAGTAAATGATTTACAGCCAAGTCTTGCCAGGTCAATTAGATCATCAGGTCAACTTGGGTTTTTGACTGGGTCACCCGAGTTTCTGCGTTCCCCTATCTTTTACTTAAACCCGGCCCGGTTTTAATTTAAGATCAGCCAAATCCTGGATCGTCCTACTAGGCTAGGTTTTAAAACTAAGTCCAAAGCTGGAATAGTCATCTTCATAGAGGAATGATCCTTGTTTTTCCACAACTTGCACGCTGTAGCTCAAGGGATCCTGCAAAAAGTACATGTATGCTTGAGATTTGGGAATGAAGATGTCACAACAATGGTGTTGCTGGAAAGATAGGTAATGCGCCACTGAATCACTAAAAGCTGGAGAAGATGGGAAGGGTTAGACAAAACATAAATGAAAATAAAATACAATCAGTTTTTGGAATCATAAAGCCTTGACAAGTTGACATCCTTTATTTTCCATCCTGATTTTCCAGTACATGTTCATTCATGCTCCCATCTCTTTCATACTTTAGCTCCTTAGTTTGTTCTTTTTAACTAATATATCATGGTTTCTAGTAACAATTATCATCTCTTGAACTTTCTCATGTTACTTTTTCTGTACGTGGAGCCTGTATTATCTTCATTTCATTGCCAATCTCAAAAATTTAATTTTTTTCTTCAGGTCTCGTACACAGATTCTTACCTAACCCAACCCATCTATTTGCCTAAGTGACACTTTATCTTCATTGCAGCTCTTACCCCCTCTCTTCTTCGCTTACATATTACCAATGCACACATAACTATGTATACTCACAGTTCCTTTCAAGCAGACTTCATAGCAGCGTGCTGTCCATTCCTTTAATAAAACCAATGATGGGAGCACCAAACCATGGTGCATGAATTTATCTAAGTGATAAAGAATGAAATAAAACAGTGAGCAGACCGTCGCAGAGTAAAATGGTCATCAATCACGGCATCGCAGAGTAACGAAAATAAGAAAGATACCTGAATTGGTTGGTGATGAAATAAACAGCAGAGTACATTTGTTTGTTAGTGAAAGGCATCGTGCACAGACGGAAACAATGGCAGAATGATGAAAAAAACTCAAGATTGGAGGCAAGAACAACATGAGCAGCGATGGTACAAGCTAGAGATCATAAACAGGCAGGGTAACGGTGCAAAACAACATCAGGAACATTATCGACCGTCAAGATTTGTCAACAGGATGGCAAACATCACATAAAAGGAAAAGGAAACTGAATCAGTATGCAAGACAGAAACAGAAACAACACACGTAAGATCCATGAAAGATTTCCCTCGAGAGAGATAGGAAAAACACTTGCGCATCGCACACCAAGGTAAAGAAAGCAATAGACACATGAAAAAACACCATCCTCAAAGCACTAATTTGTCTAGCATGGCAGCTAATTTCGAACAAAGGTCCTTTTTTAAGGAAACTAACTATGAAAGAAGCTGGAGAAAACCCCAGAAACCAAAAACCAACGAAGAATCTTGAAAAAATAAAGGTCCCTAACCTGAGCCAATCTTACATTGATAAAAGCAAGGACTAAAATATCACAGAGCATTCAAAAAGCATACAATTGGAAGTCTCAACAACGGGCCCATGATCAAATCTAAAGGTTTCTCCCAGGACCTTGAGAAACAATGAAACATGGCATGAAACCATGCTGGACCCTTCACGATTTACACATGATTTTGAGGCTCATGAAAATGAGAGGAACAAAGAGACAAGAAAATGAAAAATAAAAGCCGAGGAATATACTCCACGCACTTGAATTCTTACAAGTCAGATATTAGAAATACATAACATATCACAAAAAAAAACCCTGACAACTCCATTGATGTGAATCAAAGAATTTGAAATTGCATTCATATTCAAAACAGGGCATTAAGCATAAAAAATAGGAAAGAAAAAAGAAATAACAATTAACAATCTAAAACTTCAATGGGACTTGCCTGAGTATGAGCAACAACCTGGAAACTACACAAATGGAATGGGAAAAATAAATGAATCAGTAAATATTAAAAAAAATAACAATAATAATAAAGCATCCAACATTAACAAGCACGGAGTGATATTAACAGGACCCCTCCTCTTGCTTCACTGATAAGCAATTTACAGCCAAATCAAGAGGACGCAGAGTAGTACTACCGTGTTCTCCCACTCTAACTTTGATCTAGGCAGATCAGGACATAAATATAAAAAAAGAAAAGAAATTAATGAAATATTTCAGAGAGGGAAAGAGTGCCTGGATTCCTACTCCAGTGAAGTCATGAGCTGATATGAATATAGGGCTTCTAAAAAACAACTGAGAGATCGACAAGGAGATGGTGACGTACGTAGTAACTAGTAATGGATTGGCAAAATTCCCACCTCTCCTTCCTTCCCATGCTATTGATATCTGACATGAAGATAGTATTTGTAATCGTCAGTGTAGTACTTTCAGCTTTAAAAAAATATATGAAATTAATATTTTTTAAAAAAATTATTTTTAATATACATCAAAATAAAAGAAAATTCAAAAAATTCAAGAAAAAGTTTTTAAGAAATTTTAGAAAACATGATTTTCTCCGCAAAAACAATCACTTCAACCAGCAGCCGTGCAAGTTATCATGTGAAGCATTCATTCATGCAAAAGAAAGGGCAGAGGTACTGTACTAATCTCATAGGTTCCATGATGATTGACATGCTTAAAAAATATTTTTTTTTTTATTTTGGGGAGGGGGGTTATAAAAAAAAATTTTTTTTTTTCTTCTTTATATTTTTTTTTTTTTTTTTTTTGGGGGGGGGGGGGGGGAAACCGGCGTTTTATTAGTTATAGTTTCATTAAAAATATTAATTGATTAAACATTCAATGATAAAATAAAAAACTCAGAAAAATATAACAAAATTTGTCAGAACTTTTTGTGAAATCTTTATCTATTTAGTGATAGAAATTATTTTATGATTTTAAAAAAAAAATCATTATATATTTTTTATTTTGTTTTAAGAAGACAAGAAAAACAAGCAAAAAGTTATTGTTAATTTTTTATTAATTTACGCAGGATTATTTTTACTTTTTCACTTTTTATTTTCTTAGCTAATTTTTTATTTAATTTTCAAAATCCAAAGAAAATGTTAGGAAAGAAATAAATTTTATGTTGAAATGTAAGAATTATGAAATCTCGAACATATAAAATCAGAATTTTTATGAAAATCTAAATTAGAAATTCATGCTTATTAAAAAATTAATTAATTAAATCAACCATGTATCACCAATAAATTGATAATTTCATCCTTTGATGAAGTAAAAAAAAAAACACCTTTTCAAATAAACAAATTGCTAAAAAATTAAGAATTATAAAAAAATGATAAGATGTAGCATAAATTAATAAAAAAAACATCAAAACCATAAAAAAAAAATTTTAATGTTTTTTTAAAACAAAGTAAAAAAATCCAATGTAAATAAAGAAATTGGAAAACAATCTAGCTAAAAGTTGGTAAACAATTTTAACAACTTTATTCAAAATTTTAATATATTATTTTTCAAAATCTTAATTTTTTTTAAATCAAAATAAATGAAAAGCTGATATCTATAACCTTTTTTTAAAAAGTCAAAATTTAAAAAAACACGGTGTTGATTGTTTTAAAAGTTTTAAAAAAAATACATAAAATAATATTTTTAATTTTAAAAATTTATTTTTAATTCAAGTATATCAAAATAATTAAAAAATAAAAAAATTTGAGCAAATCTTGTTTCATCTGCAGTGGGCTAAATGGAGGGACCTCTAATAAACCAAGTCATAAGTATCTAATTTCACACTTAAAACATGTTTTTTTAAGTGTGGTGGTGGTTATTTTTCAAATAATTTTTTTGCTGAAATACATGTTAATGATATTTTTTTATTTTTTAAAAATTATTTTTAATATCAGCACATTAAAATAATTCAAAATATACAAATTATATTAAATTTTAATAACAATAATTTAAAAAACATAATTTACACTGTGTTTCCAAACTGTTTAAATCACAAGAGTGTTTTTATCAAATACCCATAGTACGGAGACTTAGAGTATTATTCCCATCCTTGAACATCGTTAACATGTAGGTGTTTGTTGGTCCTTCTCCTTTACTCTCACGACCATCTTTTTTTTTTTTTTTTTTTTTTTTTTAAAACAAAGTGTTCGGCAAAAATCCAATGTAAATAAAGAAATTGGAAAGCAATCTAGCTAAAAGTTGGTAAAATTCTTTATAATTATATATTAATCTTTATCTGGAATAAAATTCATTTTTATCATAGATTTATCATGCATTAGGCTTAAGAAATCATCATAGCATAACGTATATTACTCTTTTATTTATTTATTCTTGAGTATCCTAAGGTGATCTGGAGGATATAGATTTGGACCTATCATATTCCCCTGGGGACACAATCGATGATGTTCTAAATTTAATCATTGATTTTAAATTCAATGATCTAGATTTGGTGAGAAAAATAAAATAATAAAAAGTTAAAATGATAACATTTTTTAATCATGTATTAAATCATGTCTATTCAATTTCAATTCGATAATCATATAGACATGAGAGGATCTAAATCTTGAGGGTATAATTCTCATATCTAATTATTATACTCATAAAATCAAAGAAATTAGATATCAATCCTCATAAATCACCAAACTTATGGTATGTTTGGTATTATTGTTTTGTGGTTATGTTGTGATGCCTTGGTAACTAGTTATTATGTTGTGCTTATAAATATTTAAAATGGTTAATTTTATTTTTTTTATTATGCTTTTGAGATGTAAAATGAATAATAAGTACAATAATATGCTAAAAATATATATTTTATTTATATTAAGTGATGAGTGACTTTTTAAAATTATATAACACTAGAGTCATTTTAAGTTTGAAAAATTAGAGAAAAAGTTAAATAGGATTGGTGATGTGTGTATTTATATAGACTATAGACATTACTTTAATAAAATCAATGTTGTATTTAATTAAAAAAAAAGGAATTTTAAAATTCAATCACGTGATAAACTTATATTTAATGGATCCCAAAAACACTCTTAAAAAATAATTTTTTTTGGACTCATTCAAGAAAAAAACACACCTCCTTAAATTCAGCCAAGTGAAGGATTCAACTCTCCTGAGCTGAGCCAAGAGAAGAAACCAACTTTCTTGGGTTCAACTTAGAAAAAGAGCTTAGTGCAACAAACATAACTATATTTTGGATTCTACTCTCTCTATATCCTTAGGTGCAGTGGCAGAGATAGGGGGCTGGCAGGGACCCCGACCCCTACGAGAAAATGTTTTTTTTCCAGCACCTCCCTTAACAATGTTTATAGTTTCAGCCCAAATAGTAAAACAACTGAAGTCTTGATCCTTCTAAAATAATTCTTATAATTTGGCCCCCTCTAGTTTTATTTTCTAGCTCCGCCCCTGCTTAAGTGTACAAAAATCATCTAAGAACTCATTATATTTTCATCGATATTAATATCGTATAAGAGATATTTTTCATTAACATTAATACGTATGTCATAAATATTATTTCTTACTAAAACTATCAAGCCAATATTATATTTTAGCTTCTCATCTTCATAAAAAGATACATGAGCTATAAATAAATTATAAATTCTTCAACCAAAAAATGTTCGAAATCTCTTTTATTTATTGCATGTTTATTTTTAGAGTATTTTTATGTAATGTTTTTGTATTTTCTCTTAAAAATTAACTGATTTATTCATCAGCGAGTCCTTAAATTCACCAAAAAGAACCCTCTACAGGTGCCATGTAACTGCTTTCAGCCACCTTAGCTAGGAAGAATTGATCAAATTGTTAAAATTAAAAAATTAATCAATTATTCAAGATATAAACCTTATTTCTAAGTCACTTGAATATTTTAAGAAATCATAATTAAAAAAAAAACACAGAAAAAGTTGTCATTTAAATTGAAAACAAAAACAAAAACAACCCTTGACAAGTAGCTGTGCTTTCGAATAAAAGAAGGGGGTGCCCTGCTTTGTTTGAAAAGATAAATAGTTTTTTTGAAGTGACATTTATTTTAGTTTCAAAGCAGAGCAGGTATTAGCCAACACATTGCTTTAACACCAAAAGCCGTCATGCTTTAAAAGCATAGCAATACTAAATAAGCACTTGATTTTAAAGTTGAGAAAATATTGGGTTTATTTGATACTGCTGTGCTGTGTTATGATGTGGTTGTTCCCGTGTACTGCACTACTTTTTTTCATGTTGTCTTGATAAATATTTAATGTATTTTGCTTATGAATGTTTAAGAAAATCAGTGATATTTGGTTTTGTTTATTACTGTGCCTTTGAGATATAAAATGAGTGCTGATTGTTTGAGAGTGTGATTGTAATTGTTTTTTAAAGTGTTTTTCATGTTAAAATGTATTAAAATGATATTTTTTTAATTTTTAAAAATTAATTTTGAGATCAGCGCATCAAAACGATTCAAAACATAAAAAAAATTATTTATTTTTAGTAAAAAAATTAAATTTTTAGA
This sequence comes from Populus deltoides, assembly GCA_015852605.2. NCBI lineage: Eukaryota > Viridiplantae > Streptophyta > Magnoliopsida > Malpighiales > Salicaceae > Populus > Populus deltoides. The sequence goes on from CM027573.2 coordinate 19,989,007, forward strand.
AACACGGATTGATTTACATTTCCAAACGGGTTCTGATAAGCATTACAACATAAATTTTTTTAAAAAATATATTTTATTTATATTAAGTGATTTATGACTCCCTAGACTCGAGACTCATATGTGTACATGTTTTTCATGTGATTTTTAAATTTAAAGAAAAAAGTTGATTAGGATGATAATATATATAGAACTATCATTTTAATAAAAATAATAGTATAAAAAAAGGAATTTGAAATAAAATCACTTAAAAGTATTTTTGATGTGTAACTAAAAAAATAATGGAGAAAATTGTTAAAGTCATACAAAATTATAATATATTGATTAACTACGTGTTTTTAAAATTTCAAACAAAACAAAACACAATTCCAACCCGTCTAATCACATTATCTTTAAAATTAAAAATACAGCAGTGTAATTCTGAATTCTCCAATCCCCGCTCTCAAATGTTTCATACGTTTCAAGGGTGTTCTCGGTAAAGAAAGAGTTTGACGTGAAGAATATAAATTATATTTTAAAATTTTATCTAATAAATTAAATATTTAGATTAAATTAATGTTTTTATATAGGATTAAAGTTTTGATGATTAAGTAGTTATAAATTTAAATTTTATTATTTTTATTTATTTAATAAAAATTAAATATAAAGTAATGTGAGCTTGTATAAATTTCAAGTCTAAAAGTTTTTTTATTTTAAGAAGTATGTTAGAGAATAATATAAATCATATCTTAAAACCACATCTAACATGTTAAGCTATTAAATTAAGAATGTTCTTTGATAAAAATTATTTTTAAAAGTTTTTTTTGCTTGAAAAACATATTAAAATAATATTTTTTTATTAAAATTTATTTTTAATATCAACGCATTGAAATCATTTAAAAACACTAAAAATAAATAAACAAAAAATTAATTTTTTTAAAAAAATATAATTTAATCATACTTCCAAACAACACCCCCATTAATCTTGGAAGGTAATCTTAGTTGATCATGGAAAGTAACCAAACATAAAAATTATGGTTGTTTTTGTGTTTTAAAAATAATTTTTAAAAAATAAAAAATATTATTTTAATATATTTTTAAATAAAACATAATTTTAAAAATAACCTAACATATCTGAAGTATATTAATTGGACGCTCGCCGTGACTTGTTATTGCCAAACTCGTATTGTGTGCACATGAGACTGCAGTAGCCAAGATGCAAATCAGGTCATGTCAAATCAGATTGATACAAGGCATCCAAATTCTTATCGTCTATGCACTACATTATTATCGTTACGTGGAGGAGCGTGTGAAAGCGAGGCTGTGATTATATTTTAAAATTTCTTTTTAAATAATATTTTTAAAATAATATTTTTTTAATTCTTTAAAATTTATTTTTAATATTAACCTATCAAAATAAATTAAAAATAATAATTTATAACTGAAATAAAATTTTCAAATTTTCTAAAGCACGGTTTAATCATAATTCCAAGCAGAGACCTTAATGCCATGCCATGCCATGCCATGCATGGTGGTGGATCAATGGCTACTCATTAAAAAATCCATTTTGTCTGGTCGGTCGACTTAAATTGAGTTGAATTGCTTTTTCAGCTTTTGACTCAAAAGTGTCTTTAACTTTAGTTATTCTTATTGTAAATTGTTTATGAAAATTAAACATCGGTAAACAAACCAGACACTGATATTTGAAAGGCCAGTTTTGTTTTCCTTTGTAGGATGGAGATCTATATTTACCGCATGGGAATCGTAAGTTTTTCTTCTCTGCACAGGACTAGTTTACATCGTAGTTTGAAACTCTGCATGGCCGATGAGTTGATGTGAAACTCGGTTGATTTGGGGGTAAAATTAGGATAAATTGATAAAAAAATAGAAAAATTTATGACCTGTTATAATTCAGCTGATCTGGTTGACCCGAAAAAATCTGGTTATAATCCGTTAATTTTTATTTTTTTAGTAAAACAGCGTCGTTTTAATTTTTTTTTAAAAAATAAAGATTAATCTAGTTGACCCAGTCAAAACCTAAAATACAAACATTAAATTATACCGGATTTAAAAACTATAATTCGCAGTATCCCTCTATACTGCAGATGAAATCAAAGTTTTATTAACATGAAAAGAAGTTTTCAGACAAAAAGAAAAAAACTACTGTATATTATTATTAAACATGTCCCAACATGTTAATATTAAATCTTCTTATTTAACTTTTTACATGTGTTAAATTTAAAATTAAAATATCTAAAATTTATCTCTCAACATTACATGGTCAATTTAATAAGTTTGAATTCAAACTAGATACTATATTAGATCGTTACAGGTTTTATGACATGATATATAAAATCCTTGATTGAAGTGATGAAATCCATTAGATATAGTAACTTTATTTTTCTTGAACTTTTGTTTTATATAATAAAAATATTAGGATATTTTTTTGAGATTATAATAATTTTATAAAAAATAAATCAAAATAAGATTTAAAAACAAATTCAAAATTAAATATTTGTTAAATGATAAAACAAAAGGAGAGAAAAAGAAAATAAAAAAAATGAAAAAACTACCAACCGGGGGGGTTCGCTGTTTATAAAAATAGTGATACCGAATCCAGTTAGTTTAGTTATTTTGTTCATAAAAATAGAATTTCATGGAAATTGGATTAGAGTAAATTTTTTTTACCGAGGAAAATGAGAGGAGTTTATGAATGTGAATAGCTTAATACTTCATTGGATAACTTTGTTTTTTTTCCTATAATATCATATTAAAACTTTTATCTCAATTCAAAAAGTCAAGCAATTGGGAGATTTTTTTGTAAATAGCTTTTTATTATTCTATCACAGTTTCGAATTAAGCATAAAAAAATTTTAAATTAATTTTTTATATATTTTGTTACAAATTACGATGCTCTAGCTCTAGATAATGTTACAGGTTTTTTTAAAAAATATTTTTTATTTTAAAATAAATTAAAATAAAATTTTTATTGAAGAAGTTCTTAAAATCTTTACTGAAGAACCAGCCTTGAAAGGAACAATTCTCGCTCTTTGTTAAACTCATCAAAAAATCTATCCTCTGCTGGTGGAGCATGACTATTTTTTAAAATATTTTTTATTTTTTAAATTTATTTTAATATTAACCCATCAAAATAAATAATTTAAAACAAACAAATAGCAGGCTCTAAAAATAGCCTTTCCTCCAGGAGCGAGCAGAGGAGATGCCTGTATGTTCTTTAAGACGGCATTCCTGCGCCATGGCATGAGCTCTGCAAAGTAAAATGAGTGTGGTGTACGGGAAAAGTAGTGATGGAGATATCCGAGAGGGAGGTGTCATTTCTCTGGACTCAGATCTCTCCATGGCAGACCAAAGATTTACTTTACTCGGAAACCACAGCCCCAACCTCCACGCCCCCACCTCCCACCAAACATTCTTTAACCATAACCGAGTTTAAAATACTTGTTAAGCATTCTTGTTTGTTTGTTTCGAGAGATATGCATGTCAAGTGCCGAGGAGTGCTTGCCTCGCTACCTCTCCATCCTCTCCTCTCTCTTTTTTTTTTTTTTTTTGTTTCGCCAACAAATTAAGTCTCGAGGAACAAAAGTCAGTTTTTTTTTTTTTGTCTTGGATCGATTTACAATGTGGAATTCGAATTTGATGGTTCTCATTTCCGAACTTCCCATCCTTGGTGAGTTCTAAGAGTATCGAAAAAGGGAGCTAACTAATATTTTTAGCCAGTAGCACTGCTTAGTAATGGCATATGACTGCTGAAAAGTCACTGCATGCTTTATTATTATTATTATTATTATTATTATTATTAATAATACATCTTTTTATTGTCTTAACGAAAATATATGTTTTTATGGTCGGCATACTTTTTTAAATAAAAACCTCTTATTATTTCAAATGCAAGTTTTTTTTAAAAAATTATTAAAGTAATATCTCAATATTTTGTATGGATTAAGCCAGGGTAAAAAAAAAAAAAACCGTTTTTTTAACCTCAAAAAACTAATAAACACTTATAATTTCAATAATTTAATTTCTCAACTTAAAGTAGACAAAATTAAATAGAAAAAATATCTTTTTCATCTTCAATCTATTTTTTTTAGAAAAATAAATGCTTAAAAATACCTAAATAAAAATAATCTCGTCAAGAGAAACACATTAACATCAAATGTTTTTTTCATTCATAAAATTTAGCTCACCGATTGTTTTTTTTCTCTTATTTATTATTTTTCAGTGACTCTTGCAGTTCTTTTTCAATCTTAAGAATTAAAATACAAAAAAAAAAAGAAAGATCAAAACTTAAAAGCTTCAAAGACTAAAAAGGAAAATGAAAACAAGTGCATGCAAATTTTAAAAGATGCGCCTCATGAAAAGGGGAGGGAAAAATGTTTAGTTCCTTTATTTTCATTTTTTCATAAGTAATAAAATTGTTTTTTTTTTTTTAGTAAAAGCAAGAATCAACTCGGAATTTTTTTTTTGACATGGTATTAATCTTATAAAAAAACAAAACAAAATAAATTATCAAACTCTATCCATAATCAACAATATATGAAAGGACAAAATAAAAAATTAAAGTAAAAAAATTAAAGAACCAAAAAGAGGAAAAAATTATTGCAATTCATACCATGCACTCTTTTAGTTTCTATTAGTAAATAAAATAACCACCAATCTGATCTCTAGTTTGAATTAAACATTTTCTTTTAGAAAGTTGAATTAAATATTTTCACAAAGCCTTGAGCATTCAATTTTAACTTTCTATTTGAATTTAGTGGCTTAAATTTAGTAGCCAGGATGATCAATCTATCATCCCTTGAAATGAATTTGGTTAATTATTGTCAAGGTCTATAGTTTTTGTGATCCTTTGTGTTTAAAGTCCTTAATCCTGGAGATCTATCCAAGTCATCATACCTTGAACACTAATTTGGTTGACCCCGTTTCTCAGAAGACCTTGCCCTCATGTAAAAAAAAGCCAAAAAAAAAATAAAATAATCAGCTGAAGAAATACCATCCCAAATACGTACCTACTGTCTAAATTATTTCACTGTCCCTTTAAGGTAAAGCCTTGCTTTCCGTCTTGTTTAAAAGCCTTTATAGTTCTGTCATCATTTACTACAAGGATGCTTATGGGGCAAAACACCCACAAAAAAAAAAAAGGGGCTAATATGCAAGAAGCTAAATTCAAAGGGAACCAATTATTTATAAATCAATTCACATAACTACGGTATAATGACGAGATTTGTGCTTAAAGATCAATCATCAAATTAACTCAGTAGATTCTTGCTTTATTTTATTTATTTTGCGAGAAGGGATGACTACGCACAGCTTGGTCTTATGATAAATTGACAATGGTGGGCTGGTGAGAGAGAGACAGCGCTACAGGTAAAAGGGCGACTCAATTAAAGGCATTCGGAATTGGAACAGTAACATGAATGATCGATTAAAGCATCTTACATCGTCAGTCCCCACATGCACAAGAACAAACTGTCTTGTCTAGCAACTTCCACAGAGACATCAGCTCCCAGCCTCCCACTACCTCTCATGCACTCTTCACCTTTAGTCTCCCATCTCTTGCTGATGTTGTAAAGTCTCGCAATAACCGTAGTTAAATAGGCAGTACAAAGTATGCTCACACTTTTGAATGGAAGTTGGAAAATGATGCTAGTGCACACGAGATAAAAAGGAGATAACAAAAGCTTTTACAAGCATATTATATCTTTAATCAAGGTTCCTACACAGCAATGCAGAAATTCACTGTAATATAAGCATAAAAGGCTACTGCCCCTGCTCTTCCATTTACACCACATCACAATTACATTCTGTCTAGATATTTATATACGTCCCGTGATGAACCATGATGCATGTACCACTATCATTTTGCCAAGGTAAAGGGAAACAAGAAAAAGAGACCCTCTGGTTTTCATGCTTACAAAAAGCAAAGAATTAATGCCCTGGAGTCATGCCGCCTGTTTCTTTGGAGTCTTGACGGAGAGCTACAAGAATAGCTAAACAAGCTATATAGACATCATGATGGAGGTCCATTTCCTGGGAGATCATGATGCCATTGATCTGGGTTCAAGGATGCGGAGCCAGCAGTACCGGTGTTGATGTTACTGTTAGGGTGCCCTATGGTGGTGCTGGTGCTTATGCTCCACAAAACAGTATCAGAGACAGTTGGGTTCCTATTGCTTATAAAACCCTGATGCCAATTTTGCTGTTGATGAGAGGAGGTGGCAGTTGGCCTGCTTGATTGAATCAAGCTCTCTTGATCATGTAGATAAAAAGAATGTTCAACACTCTTATTACCTCTATCATCCACATGGTAGAATTGCCTTTGCTGTTGATTTTGTGACCCGAAAGCAGGAACTGCACTGAAACCATGCAAAAGACCCAAATTTGAAGTATCTCCTAAATCACCACCAAGATTGACAGGTTGATTTAGAGGCTGAAAAGAGAAAGACTGTATTGGTGGTTGGTTATTATTCAAGGACTGAATTGCTTCTAAAGAAGTCAAGAATCCATCACCAGGAAAATAAGACCCCATTGAAGACATCCCAGGAGGAGGTGAAACCAAATTCCCTGATTCTTTGGTCGTCAAAGCAGGACTTACAGAATTACCTGAATTAGTGGTAGCAAGGATATTTTGTGGGGTTGCCAGGTTATGCTGCAAGAGTTGTGATTGTTGCTGCAACCGCGAGTTCTCGCCGGAACTAGAAGACGATGTTTTTGCGCGCTTACCTTTTCGGCAACCACCTCCTACAGGAACATTCCTCATGGTACCACCAAGAGTCCAATACCTTCTACAAGTCTTGCAAAAGTATCGAGGCTGAGATAGACTGTAATTGTTGTAATAACAAAACTTGGTATTCAGAGACTCACAGCGAGGGCATTTTTGCGGCTGCTGCTGCTGCTGATCATCTCCTTGACTCGATTTCAATCTTCTTTCTTGATTTGGCTTCACATCCTCACTCCCTCCCTGCATCTTTCTTTGCATCGCTCTAAAAACCTAATCTTTTCTGTTTCTTCTTGATTTTGCGCCTGAAAAATATTTGCTGAGAGATGAATTGGGTTATTTTGGCTTTGTTTGTGCATGCAGGTTTTGAGACTAGACTGTAGAGAGGGATGGCAGTTTCTTCAGATATAGAGAAGTGAGTAAAGCAAACCAAACGTGTCTGCTTTTGGCTTCTGAGAATCTAATGTCCACAGTGTAAAACCACGGCGATTGTACTTACTTGTGCATGCGTATCTGCTATCCAAAAACAACCATAGTCATAAATATTGAACAAGTCACACTAGATTCGAAATCAGGAGCTCAATATCCCACCAAACCCCACTCAAATCCTCCAAGATTTGTAACCCCCCTCCTTCTCTAAATAAGGTTAATAGAAAGATCACCTTCTTTTTATGTAAGAAACAGAAACATGTGTACGGGTCTCAAGAAAAGACAAAGCCCGCAAAGGAGAAGTCTCAATCCGGAACTGAGACTATTGAGAGATTTCAAGAAAAGGATTCTGTTAAAAGTATATCCAGTAATGACCAACAAGAAAGAAACACCAGATTGTATAGTAGTATCTGTTCAGGTTGAGTCCCATCTCTCACAAACCCAGAAAAGAGAGAATTTTTTACATGGCATCAAAATAAACCCCCAGTTTTATTGCCTTGATCAGACCAGTAACCTAAGACATAAAACATTAATCTATCAAAATAATAACCTCAAGTCACACACGCACTAAATCTATGACCAAGACAGGCCAAGGCTATTATAGGGGATGGATTCTGTTGAAAGAGAGATCTAGCTATATCAGGTGTAGGGAGATTTTCTGTAGTGTATGATAGGGGATGGACCAGTGGTAGGAGGAGAGGCGGCGGGCGCGGGAGCTTTGCCTGGTCGTGAATATTACGGCTATGGCTGTGGCAGAGTTGATCAGCAAGCGGCAAGCCTCTCCCCACCCCACCTTTTTTTTACTTTTTTTGACAAATCTCTTGCTATCTCACTCATTCCACTTTACAACTAACAATCTTTCTATTCTATATTGTTTATTGCAATTTCTTGTTCTTCTTTTCTATTCTGACGTCACATTATGAACAGTGCCACTTGGTCCACACCCATTCTTGTTCAACTCTAAAAAATCATTGTTATTGCATGCTGATTTATCGTTGTTTTTTTTTTATTATTATTATTTAAATGTTATCATTGAAAGGAAGGGATAGATAAACTAACACAAAAATTTGACTTAATTATGCCATAATATGTTAAACAACGAGCCATGATCTTGTATTTTTTTTTTTTAATAATATAATGTAAGTGAGATAAAAAAAAATCACGTTTAATCGGTATGTTAGTAATGAAATATAGAGAAAGTGTGTTTAATCTATTCTGAAACTCTATCATTCATAAAATTAATTTGAAAACTAACATACCGATTGTTTATATAATTAATTTGATTAGTCCTTATGCAGTGCTAGATTTATTCATCCTAAAAAACATGGAAATTAGCCTATATGTATGGACAACCACACCATTAATAAAATAATTATGAATTACAAGTTTTTTATTTCTCAGTTATACAATATACTTAATTAGTTAAATGGAGCAGCAGTCCTTATTTGATTTGAGAATCAGAAAAAAAACAACTTTCAAAATGAATGAAGAGTTATACAAGTGACTGGTTATACCATTCAAGTTATCTAACACACCATATCCACTTTCATACAATTGATAAATCAAGTTATTAGTCTCTTTATAAATAAATTCATGGTTATTTATTTTGATAATATTTTGATTTATAGCAAATTCAAAATTGACCATATAAGATATTTAAGAAAATGTTGGAGGTTCTATTAAAAAACAAATTGTATATGAACTTTAAAATATATAGTTTTATGACTAATAAGCAATTATCTTTAAGCTTTATTGTTAATATAGATGACATATATGTTAATGGGGAAAATGTTAGGATCATTAGTGATTGTTCAGCCTCTAAAATAGTTAGTAAGGTGTGTAGTTTTTATGGATTGACTACTTTTTATAAGCGATTTATACAAGAATTTAGTAATATAGTTATACCAATTATTGAATGCATGAAGAAAATGATGTTTGATTACACCTATTACTAAAGATATAGAAAATAGGTTTTATTTGATAAAAGAAAAACTAATTATCATTTCAGTTTTGACACTTTTAAATTTTAACAAATTATTTGAGATGAAATATGATGTTTATGATGTAGGATTTAAGATTGTATTCACCTAAGATAAGAACCCCAAGGCATTTTTTATTGGGAAGTTAAATGCGATAAATTAAAGTAGTCAATGTAACGGATCTTATGTTATTTTTTAGACTTTAGAAAAATAAAAGCATTACTTGGCAGGGAAGAAATTTGTGTTATATTATGATCATAACGAGTTAAAATTTCTACATAGTTAGGAGCAAATTAGTAATGATATCCACGCAAGATGGGTGATTTTTTTATAGAAGTTTCCAATCAAAATTGTGTTTGAGATTGAAGTTTAGAATAGAGTTGTTGATATTTTGAGTAGAAGAATAGTTTTCCTAGTCATTTTGAGAGGATAGATCATAGGTTTGATTATTTAAAACAATTGTATGGGTATGATGAGAATTTATGTGAGTTATGAGATAAATGTTTAAATTTTTCATTGATGAGTTTGACATTCATAATAAGTTCTAGATGAAAGATAACAAACTTTTCATTTCTTGTTTTTTATTGTGAATGAAAATGATTTAGAATTTTCAAATAGGAGATTTTGCTGGTAACTAGAGGCAACAAAACATTATTATTACTCATTAAAGGGTATTTTGGCCTTACTTGAAATTAAATATTGTTAAGTTTATGTAAAATTGTTATATTTATTAAAATATCAAAGGGTAACCACATGATACATGTTTAGATATGTTTTTTACCTAATCCTGAAAACATACGAGAAGACTTGTCTATAAATAATATACCCGGATCATCCCATACATAAAGAGGAATAAAATCTATGTTTTTTTTCATAGTAAATTATATAAGAAAATATGATATTTCATCCATTAAAATAAGATAAATTATGCTTCTATAATTGCTTTACTTTTCTTCTGGGGAGGGGTTTGTTTGTATAGGGTGTTAGAGACTACTACTTTTGACTGGGGCATGAAAAAAGTAAGAAAACAAATAAAAAACTCAAAAATCAAATTAAATAAGAGACAAAATAAAAAAATTACAGTGCTCTTATATATATATATATATATATTTTAATTGTTGAATCTTGATATGAATTCATCCAAGGGTGTTGAATTTAATAAGTATATTTAATTCCTAAGAAATGAAACCCTCACCTCTTCATAGATACCAATAGGCCATAATCGCGAGCCGAAGGTGGAGTGGTCCCTGTTGGTTTACGAGGGTGGGAGGAGGGAGGCCTTCTTCCCCTGTCATGACAATTAATTACTAGGAGGGTAGTTTTGAACCATTGATCTCCGGCTTCACTCTCGTCATTGGTATCTGACTAGAGTCCGAACCGGAATGGGTGAGTCCGGGTTAATTGATTCCCAAGTGGGGGATTGGCACGTGGCACTAGCACGTAATAGAAAGAGTGGTGACGCCCAGATCCGTTAGGTGTTACAACTACTCCCTGTACACTTTCAGGACAAAACAAACACTAACTAGTTAGCCTTTCTTCCTGGTCTTGTTAAGTAGTTAGTGTTGTCGTAGTGGGCATAATGCTACCGTGTGTGCTACGGTCCATCCCTTTATGTGACGTGTCCTTAACCTACCAATAGCTTTTCTGTTCCTTTCATAAAAAAAAAAAATAAAAAAATGGTCCAGGCCTCCATGGGTCACGATCACGATTGCTGTTCAGGAAACTAAAGTGTTTGTTTTTTTCAAAAAACAAATAGCCCATGATAACACGCTTGGCGTGTAATAGCCATGAGAGATCTTTTTCTGGCGCTTGTGTAGGCCGGCAAAGATGGGGGCTTCACTATTGCTAGCCTTTTCATACATGAGTCCATTTATACGCTGTTGGAGAAAATAAAAGCCGTGAGGCCGAAGGCTATGCCCATCTAAAACTGGGTCATGCTATTTATCGTGTCAACCACGACGGGGAAAAAAAGTGCTCATTTTGTATAGTTGACTTTTGACTATTGTAGAATCCTGCGTTAAGCATGTCGTGGCTCGAGTGGAACTGTTTTGTTTTTTCCTTGTCATTTCTCTACTGCCTGCCTCCTCCAACAAGTGTCAATTTTGATGAGAATCTCTCTCGCTCTCATTTAGCTTACCTTATAAAAAGATTGGTAAGCCATAGCTGGCAGCCTACCACGTAACAGAGCCTTGTAGCTCGCAAAAGGCCACCATTGATGATCAAAAGAAGAATACAGCCACAGGCAACAGTGGGGTGTGTAATTAAACTCCATTGATGGAGATTAACATAACTTCAATATTTAAGTGATCAATCCTCTCATGTGTAGAGATATTTGCACCCACACAGACCCAACCATGATGATCCAAATTATAGAGAACGGCATCGGCTGTCCCTTCGGTTAGTTGAAAGACCTTCAGCCATAGCAAGACATCGCCCAGCTAACAAGCCCCGTAATTACGAGCTAGAGGCTAGGATTAAGGAAATTAATCCTCTCTGTAACACTTAGCATTAATTATTAGGTTCGACGGGATTCCATTAATTCTCGGAAATTTGTATCCACCAAATTGCATTTTCCTTTTCTTTTTGCTGTGGCACAAAACTTTTTTTTATATATATAAATTTTCTACCACTGCTACAATCTGAAATTGATAACAGATAGAAAAAGTTAACTAAATTACGGACAACATAAAACTCCATTTCCATTTGGTAATTAAACTAACTTATATTTTACGACTGTCGAAAACACGCAACAAGATGTTCCAACCCACCTCCCTCTCTCAATGTTTCTTCTTCTTCACATCATCATCACTCTCCGGAAGCAGCACGCCTCCTGTGCTCCAAACTCTTCTCCCTCTTATAATCATCATCATCATCATCATCATCTTTGCCCGCCCCAGTCTCTTTTATCTTCTGTGTAGTTTCCTCCGCAGCACCCCATGCTCCTTTCACCGTCTCTTTCGCCATCTCTCCCACAATCTCCACCGTCTCAACCACCTTAACAGCCCCCTCCTTTGCCATATCCCCTGCCACTCCCGCAGTACCCGCCACTCTCTCCGTCCCTTCTTTAGCCTTCTCCTTCGCTTCATATGCATAATCTTTCACTTTTTCTTCCGTTCTCTCCGCTGTCGCCGCTGCCTTGTAGTTACCTTCTTTAACCTTTTCAGCAGCAGACTGTGCCATGTCTCTGGCACTTTCATTTGTCTCATGTGCATGCCCTTTCGCCATCTCTTTCATCTCCTCTGCACTCCCTTTTGCGTTCTCTTTCATTTCATTGGAGCTTTCTTTCGCCTTCTCCGCTCGCTCTTTGGTTTTGTCAAAGGTTTCACTTGCAGTTTCTTTCGCTCTCTTAGCGTAATCTGCCGCTCGGTCTCTATCATCTTCCGCTGCATGCCGCCCCTGAAAGACAATTAAAATTTCAACAAGAAACATTAAGCTCTAAAGATTCGATAGATGCCCATATAAATTTTGTTTAATTAATTTATTGAAAGAATCTTTTACCTCGTTATATTTGGAGGCAGAGGTAGTGAAGCAGACCCGTGAGACTTTAGGCGAGGAAATGGGGAAGAGAGAAGGGGGCTGGGGGAAGAAGGCTTTTGCGAGATTGAGCATAGCGTTTCTGGTAATGCTAATGGCTGCCTTTGCTGTTTTGTGTGTTTTTTTTGGCTTGTGATGATCCTTTTGGTTGCATCTGTGCAGGTTATATGGTGCCAAGAAGAGAAGGTGGCTGGGTTTGTTTGAAGTACACGATGGGGGTAGTTCATGCCACGTCTAGGATATGTTAAATATGCTATTCAACCTCGTCGGTAGATCATGGATGGTTTACCAGGCAACACATGTTCCCTTGAGAGGTTTTTTTTTTTTTTTTAATGAAAATGATCGCAGATATGTTTTTCATATCAAATCCAAAGTAAATTGGAAAATCCACTAGATAAATCGTCGGTTTGGAGTCTTGGTTGGATTGCTGGTCTTCAAATTGAACAATTCAAACTTGATTGGTCCAAGTAAAATACACTAATGTGTATGTTTGGCTTTGGTTTAGAGGTTATTTATGTTTCTTATTTATTCTAGATATACAGAGTAGATAAGTGATCATAAATGTTTAGTTATATATAACATGCAATTTATATATATATATATATATATATATATATAATTAAAGTAAACTTGCAATAAAGATCAAATAGAATCCTAGTATGCAATTATTGAAAGCTCTTATATTAATTGTTGGGAAATAAAGACTCAAATATTTAAATATTTTGACTGTTTATTGATTAATTCACACTATTAATACACCCTTCAAAACATTGAATACATTGGCTTTTATATTTAATGGAAAATTACAACCTTTAACTATCATAGTCTAATTATGATTCTAACTAACCATTTTAATAAGAATTATAATTAACTAGTCTAACATAAATCCTATTGTAATAAGATTCTTACTTTGATTAGAATTCTAAAAATATCTAGCAATCTCTTCCTTAAACAAATATTCTTAAACACCCAGTTTAGTGATGATGAATTCTTCTTTAACCCTGTCTTGAACATCCATTTCACATTAATGGTCTTTTATTCTTTTAAAAAGGTTCTCCAATTTTCAATTTTTTTTCAATAACATTAATTTCATTATTCATATCTTTTTTCATTTTGTTTCTTTTACGATATCATCGAATGTAACAAGATTACAATATGAGAATAAATTAAAATGAGTAAGTGGATTATCGGATTGATTGACTGTAGTTACCTCATAATCACTCATCCATATAGGCAAATCTGCATGTTCTTTCTGGAACCCAATGAACTATTCAAAGCATTCTTGCTTCATTTTATTTAAGAAATCTTTACGCTCATAATTAAACGACACAATATCTTATTTATGTTAATCTTATATTGCTTTCTTTTTCAGTTTAAGACTATTATGCTTATTTATTAGCAACTTGAAAACAACTTCTCTATACTCGGCTACACGTTTAGCTTCCTTCCTTACTATTTTTTTCCCATTAACTAACTTCCACTCAATTTCAAATTTTTCTTTTTATTTTTCACTCTACCTTTCTAAGCCATAAGTTCTAGAATCTAAACCTTAAGAGTGTTTAAGTACCATAAATTTTGTTAATTTTTCTTATTCATATAACAAGCCACATGTTGACTAAAAAATGATACTCATTTAAGGTTGTAACCATGTTTTAAGGTATAACATTTATTCACTTGATAATGATATCTCCAAATAAAGAAATTGTTAATCATATTTAGGATATTAGATCTATTATAAACTACATCAATAAATACAAAAATAATAAAAAAATATATAATAAATTTCAATTTCACATGATTTTGATAACATATTTAATTTATAAATCATGTGAAATTTTTCTTCAATGCTTGAGTTTCATGGTTGTCTATATCAATTATACTGGTGATCTAAGGTCATTTTAAAACTACATCAATACAAGTATTATATGGTTATTAATTTTAAAATTTATAAAATTAGTTGAGATATATGCATGTTAGTCTGAATATCCACATTAATAAAAAAAAATTATAGAAATCTTGTTTGGAAATGATTATGTTTATATATATAGGTTTTTTAGAAATATTTTTAAATTAAAAAATTTTATATGGTAATATTTAAAATAAAAAAATATTTTAATATTATTTCAAATAAAAACTATTAAAAAAAAGGCATCCTAGACTTGAAACTGTCAGGCACCCGGTTTCTTCTGCTCGACGGAAATCTACTCAGCTGAACGAGGCTTTGCCAATTCGGTCACTCTTGATTTCAACTATTTCAACGCTCTCAATTCCACGACCCATCACAACAATTTTCAAAGGGAGACAGACAGGCACATACATGCCTTGCCCCCCCACAACTCCTTTTTTTTACCACCAGTTTTCAGGTAACGATCACAATTACAACTTCTCCTCCGCTGTCTCTTTCACTTTTATCTCTGTTTTCTTATTTCTTTGGGTGCAAAGGAGAGAAAGGTTCAAATCCGAGACCACTAGGGGATATCAGAGCATGGGTGTCAGTTGAACTACAGCCTCATTTACTTGGTGTTCTTTTTATCTATCATCGTGTGATCAAACAAAAAGTCTTTATTAAGTTTTTTAGACGTACTTCAAAGGGTTATATACGAGGGAGTGGAGTCACATAATTCATTCATAGATCAGATTAAGAAAAGATGTCCATGTGTATAGAGGCGACTGATAGTCTAGGTAGCTGCTTCCTATAAACTTATTGCACGGGACTTCATCGACAAACTCTTATTTAACCTGTAGTTATGGTCCACCAAACTATTCATCTTTCAGGAAAATTTACAAGCAGTTGATATGCATAATTACGTTGGAACTTATTTGTTGTAGAAAGAGGGGAGGAGTTCATGTGTTTTGCCTTTAATTTCCAGTTCTTACATCACTCTTTAATACCTTGGTGATTAGTTTGCTAAATGCCCTGGAGAATTTCATTACAAACCACTTTTTATTGTTATTGAATTTCCAGAATTTCTACTGATGGCTGACAATGAAATGTTTAAGTGGAGCAAAACTTAAAAGAGTATCCATACTTTGAGATGACTTGGTAGTTTTGAGATTTTCCTCTAGCGAATTGAAGCAACAAGTTCAGTTGTAGCAAGAGTGTTGTTAAAACAGAAACCATTGCATCTAGGCTGCCTGATTTGTTATCTGGTCATAAGGAGAAAACTTCTTGAATTTAAATGGAGGTGCTTGACACCGTCATAAATGCCATCCTAACAAACAACAATGAAGAAAGGTGTTGAAATGAAGATCCTTTTCGAATGGAATGCATTAATTCATATCGTATTATCAGTTTATGGGATATGAGGAACTTTCTTCTTGCCAAACCAACCTGATTGTTTGTTTTGAGCCATCGTAAGTTTCTGTTTGATTTTGTTTATGTGATAATATAAGAATCTTGTAACCAAGATTGTGTCTTTGCAATGGAAAGCGAGGCCCTTTTAGTCCAACTAGCCTATTAAATTATTAATGATTCAAATGAAACTTTAAAAGCCAAAGTTCTGAAAACTAATGGAACCTTTAAAAAGAGCTTTCTAAATCTAATCTAGAAATTCTGTTGACCGACCTCTGAAAACCGAAGTTCGATAACACATTGTCAATTAACATTCTAATAATGCTGGGCTTGAATGTTATTGGAATTTGACTTGGCTGTAAAAAGATCAATAATATTACAGCCTCCGAATGCTATGCTACTCAATGTTGAGAAATTTGCTCTGAGGAGGTGGATATGCTGATCTGCATACATGAATTCCTTTTCTGTCCATCCAATTATGCTTATAATGCTTCCTCTTAGCATATCCAGATCTCTCACAGTTTGTTAAGTTCATTAATGCTCCTTTCAACTCTTAACATATCTAGAACACTTACACAGTTGCATTTAGTGATGTCATACGTGACCCATTGCACTCTTAGAATATACAGAACTCTTATATGAAATTAAATTTGTTAAATCACCTTTTGACCTTTGATGTCTCCCTATTTCTCATGCTTTATCTTCCTAAAGGTTTATCCAACCTCAGTGATGAATACGAACTGCGTGAATGGGCTTTGTAGGATATATGATTTCTGGATGTTGCCTATCTGCTAGTTTTTGAAGCTGTTTTACTGATTTTTTTTAATTTTTTTGATAATTAAAGTGCTTTACTGATTTGAATATAAAATACAAACAAAATGGCTGTGAATGCCAAATTCATTGCTTCTCACTTAAATTGTCGTTTAGAGCGTAACATTTTGGCTATTATTCAACGTGTTTAGCAGTAACTTCTCGACTGTCGCAGCAACTGACACGGCAGTAGGCAGGTGTTGGATCGATGCTTTTGCAGTTACATGCAGGCTCTCTTCTCCACTCTATTTAAACATGGGTTGCTGAAAGTCTCTTTGCAAGTCCATCCATCCATCTTTAGTTTCTTCACTTTTGTTATTGCTAAGCTTCCTTTTCTGCTTACAAAATCCTTGTAGTTTTCAATTCAAGAAACCATTGGATTCATAATGGCGATGAATGTTATTTTCATTTGCTGACATGGGAAATTTTCCATACCATAGCTTCCAGAGTCTTGCCTTAGTTGCTCTGTAAGTCAAGTGCACTAGTTCTGCATGCTTCTGACATGCAAATATCATTCCATCTATATTGCTCTATCATTATTATAATTCAAATCAAGATGCTGTCATTATGTCCATCTGGGGTATAATGTGCTCTTTATATCTCTATTAAGTAGATTTCATGCAGAAACTTTGTTCTATTTTCATGTCTATTATTTGATTCTTCTAATCATCTCATGTTTTTTTTGAGTTAGATTGATTTGTATGGTTAGACTATTTTAATATCTAGATCATATTCCTGATTTTACCTAAGACAATAAATTTCTCTGGCAAGTTCAGGTGCCGATATTACTTCTTAGGCATCCTTGTCAAAATTCTGCTTCTTTTTATTTCTTACAACATGTAATTCAAGTGTGGTTATGCAAGGTGAAGAATCTGATAGGAAATCTTGTTGTGAAATTAACAGTATGGATGAAGATCATAGGAGGTCAAAATATTTAATTTCAATATCATTGCCATTGCCTATTGACAAAATTGGAAATAATGATAGTCATTTTAATTTCAATATCATTGCTTAAAGCAACCATTGAAGTTCGAAAAATTGTGATTGTGATTTACAGTTGTCAAAGAAAGTTAAGAAAAAATGCATCTTTTACATGTGTTCATGTATCATTTTGGCTTAAAGTTGAAGATTTTCTGTCTCTACCATTAAAAGGAAGGCTTTGATCTACCACTGCATGCATACAAAACTTAGGAAACAAACCTTCTGTTTAAAATTGGTGGTTCCTTCTGCTTCAATTTGTTGAAACTCTACAATGATGTTCCATTTATAGTGGTAGAATTATCTGTTGGAATTGAAGTGATGCATGCATTTAATGCCCAAACAAGAGGTTAGCCGAAATGGCTGAGGTTTTCATGTGGTTATAGATCTTTCAATTTTAAATCTTTTGTTGGCGCATGAGAAATCAATACATTTGCATCAACTTTAGTTCCACAAAAATGGCATGAAAGGTGATCTTCAAGACACATGGGAGCACTCATTTCTTTTTCATAATAGCATAGACTCAGACTTTATGTCAATTGGTCTTGATAAGAGGACTGATTATCTCGTGTTTTATCTAATGCAGTCAGTAGCTAGAAGCAGCTTTAAGCTGTGGACAATCTCAGCTGTTGAAAAGCATGAGGGAGCTGACAACAAACTCATCCAAGGTGACTCTTTTCTATCCGAGGGCGTAGCTTAATCTAGTAAAGTTAATGCTCAATGAACTCTAAAGAGATCTAATCAAGAAAATTTTATTTTGACAAATATAATCCGAATCTTGCACTTTGATGCCCTTACTTATCAGCACATTTTAACTTCCAACACATTCATATTGGCATGTAGCCCCCAATTTATTTGTGTTTGTTCTATTGCATTGGCACCTCATATCAACTCTTTGGTGTATTTGATGACCGATTCTAAAGAATAGTCTGTTTTACGATCTCCATATGTTACATGTCTTGTAGATGTCCAAAGAGACAAATCAAATAGATCCTTGCGTGTCTTTGTTTCTTTTTGTCTGTGCACGCATGTGTATTATATCTTGCTACTTTCTTTCTCTTGGTCTGAATATAATAATGATTGCTGCTTGGGGATGCCTTGCCTGGCATTTTAGAGGACTTCAGAATTTGCTTAAAAGAATTTTACTAACAATTCCTGTGATCGAGTGAGTCTTGATTGAGTGATTTGCAGTTTCAGTGTGACTGATCAAACTTTCCTTTAATCTCTCAAGTGTCATTGACTAGTCGCCATTTTAGTGAGTGTGATGTTCACTTTAGTCACTCAATCCTTGTATTGACTGTATGTTTTCTGATTTTCCAAATCTAAGCTCATAAATACACATTCACTTGATGCAGGATGGACTTGATGATGGCTTTGGTCCTCAGGCCATGACCAACCTGATGTCTACCAAGCCAAATAAGGCATCAAAATGGAAATACCATGGAGTGGCTGAAAACCATGACAAACAATTTGCAACTTCAGTTTTAGCCCCTCAATTTTACTCACATTCCAAACATTATTACCCTCTTTTACTCACATTCCTAACATTACATAACCCCTTATTTAGTTATAAAATTTAAATATAATATTTACTAAAACTGACAAGAGTAGTACTTAGTAGCAAATTTTCTAGTTAATAAAACAAAGCTAACAGAATGAAAATGCAATATGAGCAGAAGATTCAGCGTCGGTGCTGCTGAAAATTGGAAACTGACTGGAAGGGCCAGTTGAAAAAAGGTTCTCCATATCAAAATGGACACAGTATTGAATGATGAGTCTTTGGGGCTGTGTTAGCGATCAGAGAGAATCTTGTGTATGCACGTGTGAGTGATGTGTGTTTAAGTAGGTGTTTTGATTTCAAGTGAGCATACAATATGGTAAGAAAGGGTTATGGGCGGTGCAAGGTGCTGCAAGTTGAATTTCACCATAAACCCTAAACCTTTCATTTAAAATAAGTAACTAGTATTTCCAGTGAGTTTCTTTCTAATAATTCAAGGCAGTAGAATCCCTGTGCATGAGAATAGACAATCATGGAGCTAGCACAGTCCACAGGCTTTACGCTTTAACTTTTCCTACTACTCAACATTCTCAACAACGCTAGGTACACTGGCCTTAGTGTGTGCTGAAGAGAGAAAGAGACTGCAAAGATGGTATATAGAGTGGGAATGAGATGACTGTTGGCATTTGGTCATCAATGCATAGTTTTGCCAATATAGAATGGTTTTCTGTGCAACGTTGGCCCAAGGGCTGCCACATTTAAATCAAAGCTGGCGCCAAGTTTCAAACCCTATGCCTCTCTGTCTGAGGTTCCTCACTGGTCAGTTGGGTATCCCAAAACCACCACCCTCCGGCCACTTGTCACTCTCTTCACGCTATTGCACTCTCTATTCAAACCCGTATTTGTTAACTCTAGTCTTCTCTCCCTTCTTTTCTTTCTTCATGGCCTTTAATCTCTCTCTTACAACTCAACCCACTGCATTTCTTGACGAGTTTATCTTGCCTTTTAACACCTGGGTTGTTTCAACAGGCAGCACCTCGCACCGCCCATGACCCTTTCTTACCAGATTGTATGCTCGCTAGAAATCAAGACACTTACTTAAACACTCACACACACACACACAGGATTCTCTCTGATCGGTAACACAGCCCCAAAGACTCATCATTCACAACTCTCTTTGTGTCCATTTTGATATGGAGAACCTTTTTTCAACTTTATTCACCAGCACTGGCAACACCACCAATACCACCAATGCTAGCAACGCAATAATGGGTTGTCCTCAGAATTCCCAGTTCTCTTCTATGTATGGACCATTGAGCTACCATTCAACAGTACCTTCAAATTCCGTAGCTCAGTCAAACTGCGTTCCGCCACAGTACTATATGCCAGCGCCTTGTGAAAGTCGACAAAATCCATACATGCATTCTCTAGAGAAGCCTAGCCATCATGCACCATCAGCATATCCTTTCCGTCTTGCCATGGCTGGCCAAAATGCTTTTGAAATGCAAAGATCATGCATTTTGCAGCCTAATGCGTTACAATTAGAGCAAGAAAGGAGAGCTCTTGATGCATACAAGACCAAGGTGGCAAGGTGTAAGAGAAAACTTGCACGCCAAAGAAGCCTTAGTAAAACTTCTATTGGGGCTAGTTCAACTCGAATAATGGATGCAAGGAGATTGGCTTTGCATGGTGCTAGTACTTGTGGCCACAGAAGCAGGAGCAATACCAGCAAAGATCTTTACGAGTTCTTAACACCTGATAACAAGGTAGGTTCTTGTCAAATCATGAATTTTGGTCACTCATGTTTTTTGTTTTATCTGTTATCTTTTGAAGTTGGGATCTTTTTCTATGTCGTTTAAGAATGTTTCTTGTTTGAGTGCAGAGACTCAGAGCGGTCCTTAGGAAGGACTTGAAGAATAGTGATGTTGGGTCTCTTGGCAGAATTGTCCTTCCAAAGGTATGATTTTCTTGATGAATGAGGCTATTTTTAGTGTCCTGTGATCGTATGCAGATTTTTTGCTTGTTTCGAGTTCTGTTCCTTTCTTTCATCATATCCTTTCTTCTAAAAAGACAGAAAACGAGGCAAAATAGCCGACCAATACCCATGTTTGACTTGCTCTTATTGAACACTGCAACATGAATGTGATTTAGAATGCCCAATAACTAATCTCTTCCTGACTTCTCGGTTTGTGCACAAAAACGAAAAATGCTAAAGATTCTTTTCCTTTTCCATTTTCCCGTGTTTCTTACAGAGATGGTAACCTCTAATATTCAAGTTTTTTCTTGCATGTCAATCCAGAGAGAAGTAGAGGAAAATCTTCCTGTCCTAAATGATAAAGAAGGAATCCTACTTTTTCTCAGAGATGTATACTCTAACCAAGAGTGGGCCTTAAAGTTCAAGTGAGCCTTTGGATGCTACGTTTTTCTTCTTCTTTTTTCCTTTAAACTACTACTCCGAGATGTTCTGTTGCCTATTAAAGACAGGTTTTTTCTCTGTTGGTGACTTAGGTTTTGGTCTAACAACAAAAGTAGGATGTATGTTCTTGAAAATACAGGTAAACTCACAGCTAAATCTCTTTATTTTGGATCTATTTCATTCTAAATCTCTAATACACGTATCTCTTTTACATTCCACAGGAGAATTCGTAAAGCAAAATGGGCTGGAGACTGGAGATTTCCTTACTCTTTACGAGGATGAGAGCAAGAATCTCGTGAGTTTATCTTCCTTGTTACTTACTGCAATGATTTTGGTAATTTAGATTATGACCAAAAATTACTTAAAAGTGGGATTTGAATTTTGTAAAAGGCACGAGTTTGTTTTGCTATGTGACAATGCTTCCCTTGACCTTTTCTATGATGCTGACACATCCTTTGGAAGGATATGAAGGGATGAAGACAGACAAATTGCGCTAAAAACGACAATTTTAGCAGATGATGCGTTGGTAATTAAACTGCCTTACCATATACAACTTGGAAACTCACTTGGGTGGCACGAGTGCTATCTCTGTGGGGCTGAGGAGAGGGTCCTACCAGTACGGTGATGCCTTGGCTGAACACATAGGGCATGACATTGAGTTACTAAGATTGCATTTTTACCAACAACTGAAAGAAAAACACACAAGTAGTGCATCATATAATCAAAGATAAAATTATCTGAAACACAAATTTTGAGTGAAAAAATTTCAGTCGAATTTAGATTGAGCTTACCTGTCGAGGACTGGTCCATTTGGCCGTCCATAGCCTACTACATGTACTAGTAGAACCTAACAGCCTGTGCATGCATGTGAGCCATGGATAACCTAGATGGGGCAGTCAAGACGCATCTGCCCCAAGTCCTCTCTAGGTTGAGTTTGATAAAGTGAAGTGTTATGTCTTTGCCTGATTAGTTTTCAAACAAATGTTATTGCAAAATCATGAATAACTTGTTGATGTCTTTTTCATGCGAGGAAGCAGTATTTCTCTATCACAAAAGTGGGAAGACCAGCATCGGTGCCATCTCAAACACCACAGCCTATTAACCACAACTCTAACCGCCTAAACACCCCGCAGATGTGCCAAGCTAGGGATGAAGAAAAATCATCTTTAGCACTACTTATAGAACAACTTGACCAAAAGGAGCAAGAAGAAGCTAACAGCCTCGTGGCTGTGCCTCCGGACTCTGCTTACACACACAACGAACAACTAACCAACAATCCTTTCAACAACTCAAGTACCTATTCCCAACCAGCATCTTCAGCTATGCAACCTTCTTCACCAAATGGTAAAATGAAGGCGGTAGATGATTCTCATGTCGATGACTGCTATACAGGTCTCGATGTGCTCCCTGATGTCTACCGATATAATTTTTCGCTATGATCTATTGGATAGCATTAACAATAAATATCAAGATTCATAACGTGAAAGAAGATGGGGTGACAACATTGTCAAAGCATGGTTGATGCAACTAAAAGGTTGAGCAATCAGTTGTTGATTGTAATACGACCGCTACCAATATATTTTCCCTGATGTTTAGGAGAACATAGAGAAGAGACGTTCTTTTTTAACAAGGGTATTGGATATTAGAAGTTCCTATCTTGTTTTCTTTTTTCTTTTTTAACATGGAAAAGGAAGAACAAGAAAATTTAAAGAGAAGACATTTGCAATTGGGGAGGTGTTTTGTAATTGCATTTCTGATGTAAATAATCCTTCTCAATGGAATTATTTCCCATATCAATAAACAATCATTTGCTAGCAAAGGTGAGTGTCTTTGTTAACACAAGTATTTCCTTTTATTTTCTTAACAACTTGTTGGCATAACTTGCATGCAGCATTGTTTAATGAAGTTTTTTTTTCCCTTTTCTTAAATAATCGAACTCGATGGACTCCATTCCTAATCTTGTTGAAAATATGACTTCGCGTGGATGTACGGGGTTGAGTGTTAGCTGGGTCAGTTTCTTTTTTCTCAAAAAATAGGGTGTTTCTTTTTTAGATAGTAGCAAAATTATAAGGTTATAAAAATTTTCTTTTTGAATTTTTAATTGGGCCTTTTTAAATTTTTTTGGCTATATTATTCTTAAAATATTTTTTGTCTCTAAAAATATTAATAATAAGTGATTCTTTTTAATTTTATGAATAAATAAATTATCTTTGAAAAATTTATAAAAAAACCCTTCAAAGATCAATCAATCAAAGATAGAAATTAGAGATATTAATAGAAAACATTTTTTGGTAAAAATACTGATGCTAAAATAAAAAATAAGCTTCACACAAAGATCATGAAGACCTATAATATTGAAGTTATGTTCAAGGCTATGATACTCACCCTACTAGATATACAAAAAGTTATGGGGAACATCCTGCACATATGTCGTTACTCTTTTTGTCACTTGTTTCAAGGTGCTTCTGTTATTTTGTATGTGTTTTATAGGATTTGTAAAACCATCATAGTTGTCTTAATTGGTCTTAGCAACGATATAATCCTTGGAGAGGTAAATGTGTAATTCTTTATGACAAAGTGAAAACTTTTCTTTTAGTGAGTATTATGTTAATGTTCATAAACTTGTGAAGTCATAGAGGTTGTCAGACACCTAGATATTTTTCGGGTGCATAAGTAAGGTGATAAAGATCGATGATGCTGGATTGTTTGGAGCATCTTGTGTAGGAACGAGCGAGAAGTGTAGCTTCTTTTGAATGTATAATTATAAGCATTACTCGTCTGCATGTCATCCCGTGCTATTTCTTTAAGGAACAAGACTCATCTATACACACTCAATAGTACATATATATGAGCTTGTTGTTATATAGGAGGAAAAGTGGGAAGACATAGTTGCATCATTGTAACAACATCATTGAGTATCTGAACCTAGCTGCAGATTTGTTGGAGCCATAAGAAAGTTAAAGTCCCTATAAGAAGATCAATCATTCTCTCGTTTACTAGAGTTTCATTAGTCATGAATTTTTTTTATTAGAGTTGAAAGGAAATGAACTGACTTTTATAGATAGAGGTCAAAGATACAATTATAGATATTTAAAGATATTTTTAGAAATTAACATTGTACATGCTTGTGAAGAACAAACATGTTAAAAAAAGTTCATTATGACGAGTGCTAATTTCTTAGTTATTTTTATTTTTTCTAATTTTTCCTTTTAAAGAATATATTCCTGATAAAGTCGAAGAAAAACTTTACACAGAAATAGAGTTTCTCTAGCTGAGTTTTAAGCTTGAGTTGTACTTCTAAAACAAGTATGTTATGAAACAAGGGACACTCTAATATTTAAGTTATTTTTTTAGTTTTATAATAGCTCATATCACAAGTAAGTAAAAATTAAGAAGATGAAAAAATATTGTTTAGTTGTGTGTAGAAAGGAGTGTAACAAATATCTTTGTCATCATCTTCTGAGTTCAGTTCTTCATTTCAGGTGCCTGCCACAGACTTACCTAAGATGATACCATCTCGAGCACCTCCTCCGGCATCTCTATCTGCTGCACAATCTGTTGGATGTGATGACAGAGGATTTACTCTTGCTACTCAGAGAAAAAAGAAGAAGGATATCCTTGAGACGACAACTCGGGCAGCTTCTACACCTACTCCTCATGGGGCACCATCTTTTACGGATGATGCTCTTACTTCACAGAGAAAGTATAATCATAACCTTCCAGTTGAATGGTGATTTTACTTGAGTTTTTGTTATTTCTGTATTAATCGGCTGGCCGATTTATGCTATTTTATATGTTTTTGTTTTCATGTACAAGCTTGCTTCTTTGTTTTTGGTTGACCTTATATGTCTCTTGTAATACTTGAATCATATTTGTGGTATCTTGTACTTTTTTGGGTCTATACAACTTAATTTTTCTATAAAAAAAAAAACAAGAAGAAAGGATGTTATATCCCTTTTAAAGAATTGTTCCATGAAAGTGGCTGGTAGAGTAGTGTAGCTTACTCTTTCGACTGGGTGGCGTAGCCCGGCTACCCTTTCGACTACCAGGGTGGTGCTTCATGTCTAGATCTAGATTGTGAAATAGAAGATTGATAAAAAATGACGCACCGTGTAAAAAGAATGTTTTAAAAATCATACGAAAAATAATCATGAAAGAGCTAGCCTGCCAAAGCAGCCTCGACGTGGGCTGTCCAAAGCAGCCACAAGGGTGGGCTGTCATCAACCTTATGCCATGGCACCATTCTTGGATAAACTGGACTTATACTATTCACTGAAACAGTAAATTAATGAGCTTAAAATAAATAATTCATGGATGAGCTGAAAAATTATACAAAAATGATTTCGGGAGTCAGCTTCACACAGGCAGCCTCAATCTGGACTGCCCGAGGTGGTATCGGTGCAGGATGGCCAAGGCAGCTCTGGTGTGGGCTGCTGCCTGGCAGCAGCCTGTGCCCATTTTGGAGGTGCTGCCAAGGTTGCATTTTTTTTTTCCCCGGTATCATCAATTCCAAATGTTGGTTTGGACCTCAAGAAAATTTACTCTCTCCTTTTAACTTTCTAAATTTCAATTTTAAAGTCTAATATTTAAAAATATTTATTATTTTGAATACATCAGGTGTGTTTTTCAAATTGTTTTTTTTTTTAAGAAAAAAACCTATAGAATAAAGTAAAACAAAATAAAAGGAAATAGAAATAATTTACTTCATTGAAACTACAGGTATAAATTAGGGGCTGAGTTATATTTTGTCCTCGAAATAATTCTCTTGTTTTTGCCCTTTATCCCCTCCTTTTGGGATAAGCCCTGATTTCTCACTTGATCCTCCACGTACACGCATCAATGGCCAGCACCACTGTAACTCTCTCCTCCCTCTCCCTCCACTCCACCACCACACCCCGCCTTTCCTTCCTCAAGCCCACCTCCAAACTCCACCCTTTATCCCTATCCATCTCACCCAAATCCTCGTTTCTCTCCCCCCTTTCTTATCACCCCAAAATCATAACGATAATTACTAAAGCCAATTCGAGTGACATTGACACTTCCTTCTTTGACAATCTTAATCCAGAAGAAGAATTTGCTTATGACCCACCAACTCCACCCGAAGACTACATTCCTCCACCATCCTTTGATGAAGGTCCAATCGAAACTGAAGAAGAAATTGCTGCAGCTTACGAGGAACTTTATGGTCCTGCATATAGTGGAGTTAGTGTTTTAGGCAAGGATATTTATGTAATGGATTCTAAGGTTAAAAAAACTAGTGGGTGGGGCTCAAGAGTAAAGAAGGAGAAAATTAAAGATGGGTTTGACGAGAGAGTTGTTCAAGTTCGGAGAGTAACTAAGGTTGTTAAAGGAGGGAAACAGTTGCATTTTAGAGCTGTTGTTATTGTTGGAGATAAACAAGGTCGAGTTGGGGTTGGAGTTGGAAAAGCTAAGGAAGTTATTGTTGCTGTCCAGAAATCAGCTCTTAATGCTAGAAGAAATATCATTACTGTGCCTATGACAAAGTACTTGACTTTTCCTCATAGGTAAGTCTCTTTTCTTGAAAGTTTTAATTTTGATTTTTTTGTCGAAATTGGTATTTTTATGTGGTTCTATTGATTAGTGTGAATGCCGATTTTGTAATCTGGGGCTAATTTGGTGATGGTTGCATTTGGTTCTGTTTGCATTTTTGTTTAAGTGTGATGGCTATGCTTCACGGTAAATTTTTCTTGAATATTTGGTTTTATTAGAGTTTTGGATATGTAGGTGCTAAGGATTTTAGGGTCTGATTGATTGCGAAATCTAAATTTTTGTATAGGAAAGTTGTTTGGTTTCGTTGAGAATATAAAGATATTTTAGGGTGTTTTGGAGATGGTTAGAGGGTGTTTGAGAGTGTGGTTTTGGTTGTTTTTCACTCAGAAAAATATGTTAATAATATTTTTTTATTTTTTAAAAATTATTTTTGAGATCAGTACATTAAAATGATTTAAAAACACCAAAAACATATTACTTCAAAAAAAAGTTCAAATTTTTTGAAAAATGCTTTTCAACAGCAATGCCAAACGCCATAGTTTGCAAAATTTGAGATAGAAGCTAGTCAGTTAAGTCTTCTTGTTTTTCTTAAATAAAACTGCAGTTTATGGGAGTATTCTGAACAGAATCTTGCTGTAGAACCCTGTTGCCTAGGAGGTGAAACGTGAATCTAATTTCTGGAGTCGATTGGCTCTATAGTTTCAAGTTATACGCCTATGAAATAGGATGTATTTGCCTAGGAGGTGAAAAAGAATATGGTATATCATCTCAAGTCAATTGGCTAATATATTTCAAGTTATAACTCTGAAGATTGGTTGGATATGCATCTGCATTGTTTTCTATTTTCTCTTCTACAATGAACTTTTGTTTTTGTGGGCATGTGTGTTGAGAGCTGCAACTGTCACTTTTAACTTTACAAGATACATGATTACACCAGTAGAAGAAGTTGCTGACATTTATGCACTTGGTTATAGGGTATGATTATTAAGAAAATAAATTTTCATTTACTATGAGACTGGAGCATGTCCAGAGCCTTTTTGGTGCCTATTCGAGAATGATAAAGATATTGGAACATGATGGATGCATAATTCACAAGAATACTCCTGTTTTACCCTGCTCACTAGAGCATGTCTTGCATTTTACTCATTTGGGTTTTGATTTAATGGATCAAACAATTTCAAATATTAGCTTATTCAGTAACAAAGCATTTTTAACAACTGAATGGCAGATCTGAGGGAGATTTTGGGGCAGCGAAGGTGATGCTCAGACCTGCTTCACCTGGTACTGGAGTGATTGCTGGAGGTGCTGTGAGAATTGTTCTTGAAATGGCAGGTGTTGAGAATGCGTTGGGAAAACAACTTCGAAGTAAGAATGCCCTCAATAATGCCAGAGCCACAGTTGTTGCAGTGCAAAAAATGAGGCAGTTCAGTGAAGTTGCTCGTGAACGTGGGATCCCAATGGAAGAACTGTGGAAATGATGTGTTCTGAATGAGCTTTGAAGATTTTTTTCCCCCGAAGAAACTTTATTTTTGTTCCTCCTATGTACATTATGTACGAGGTATTTGTAGTTATAGCAGAAACAAGAACAAGATTAAGTCATTTGTCTTTCATGTTTCATGCCAAAGTGTGTTTTTTAATTGTCCTAAATGATATTTTGGTCGTCTTTCCTTGACTATCTGGCAGATCGTAATTGGAAACTCTACAACTGGTTAGTAGCTCTTTTAGTATTCTACCTCAATGGCTTCTCCAGGTTTTGCAACGATCAGATTCTCATTGATATAAAAATCCTGTCATGCAAGAAATACTTGTGGATAAAACGTTAGGCATTGAAACTGTGGAGGAGGGGCTACAACAAATACGTATGCCTTCTAAAATGATTGATGGTGAGTTTAGATCAGGACTGCCATGATTATGTATTTCTGCTTTTGCAGTGCTGTTCCAAGAATCAAATAAAATGACAACTCTGCAGCAACTGTATTACCGTTCAAGGAAAACGACATAAAACTGCACCCGATATCACAGCTGGGAATTCCGATCAGTTTGATACCCTCAAAAAATGTAAGACTATCAATCATCAAACTTATTACAGGTAAGGTTCGGTTGAACTACCAGCAGAAGACTGATAGTATAGTAGATTGAAATCTCAAATTCTTCCTTGGTAAAGATAATGCAGGCGGTATCTGCAATATGCCAAAAGCAAAATTTACTGAAATTTTTTCCATGACACCTACGTTTGAATACTTGACGAAATATTTGGGCCGAAGAAGTAGAAGAGGAGGAGGAGGAGGAGGAGGAGGAGGAGGAGGAGGTATTATGTTCAGCCAGGGTACTTGCTCTTGACAATTGGACTCTGCTAGCAATGCATGCATGCCTCTGTATAAAACCGTTGAAGGCACTGTGAATCTATCTATTTAGAAGATGAACCTAATTTAGAAACCTCCACAGGTGGATAGTTGGGCACGCAGAGACATGCTGGCATTCATGACGCTAATGTCTTATTTCCATAGCTTAACACAATGGTCATGACTTGCTGATGCAATCATTTCATTCTCCACTGAATCTGCAAGAGCCGCAATTAATCCACCATGTGCTGGGATTGACCATGTTTTGCCTCCATCAGTTGGACTCCAAAATTCAAGGACCTGTTAGCAAACTCAAGCCATTAGATCTCATCAGAGGACCTGCAACATAAAAGATCACAACAAAAAACCGAGACGCGAGAGATTCAATTATTGTTAAAAACAGCATCTACTGTGTAGAACTGTGCGAGGTTGTACTAAATAAGAGGCTCAGGTCCGTTATTGGATGTGCCTGATCTAATACATCATATATGGTTAAAGATCGCCTTGCAGGGTGATGATAATGTAGGACCCAAAAATAGTCGAGAAAAATATTTTCATTGCCAAGTGAACATTCCAAAGAGAAACTTAATGCTGTGCATGTAAAAATAAACCTAAAAAAGAATAACCTCAATTTTAGTATTTTGAAGACAATTTTTTGTATAGAAAACTATAAATACGGAAAGAACACCCTCAATGAAGTGCAAATTCAGATCCAAGTAAAAATGATTCCTTTATGTGGTTTATTTCATAGCTGCCGAGTCAAGAAATCTATATTTAAATCATTTATATATTTCGCATTGAATATATGGAAGATAGGCAGCAACAGCAAGCCTATCCCACTGAAGTGCAAAATGCAACCTCTCGGACAAAGAAGGGATAAGGTCTAACTGCCACCTCACTCCAGATTACTAGCAGTATTCTTGGAAAAGTTGCTTACCTGGTATCCACCAATGATCAGAAGCATTGAATATCCAGGATGAAATGCACATGATTGGAACTTGTTGCCATTTGAATGCAATTTTCCTAAGCAATTTCCACCAACCAGTGACCACACTCGCGCACTGTCCTCACTGACAGATGCAATATACTTTCCACTTGTATCCCAGCAAATAGAAAGGACTTCTTTGGAATGTCCCTTTCCAGACAAAAAAAATTCAATCAGGAATTGGTTCTCAGACGTGGTGCAGATATGATTAGCATCCTACTTAAGTACTTGAACGTTTAAATATTACCTTCAAGTCCCACACGAGGTTGCCAACCTCAACATCAATTACATTGATACTGTTTCCTGTGGATGTAGCCATTAATTTGCCAGTAGTTGGCTGGAATCTGACCTGTCTTGTAGCTCCCTGCGGTAATAGGGAAGAGAGGAAGGTTAGGCTTGACAAAATTTCAGCAGAACCTTGACAACCAAACATATTCTTTCCATCAAAAGATTACACTTTACAACATAGTTGTTTTGAATCAAGGAATTTTGCAGGATATATTATCATGAAACCTGCTTGCTGACTAAATGAGCTGTGACAGTGCAATTCATTTATAGTGTATGCACTGGTGTTCTCTTTTCAGTAATGGAACTTCATACTGACAACCTGATTATATATGCAAATCTAGTGGCATGCTATATAATCACATAAAACCTGACATCTAATACTGCACTGAACGTCACACGATTATTTATGTTGAGTACAAGGCCAAAAACACATCTGCCAATAGGATACTTAGTTACAGCATCCAGTACACAACGATACTACAAAAGTTATTTATGCAAACAGTTAGTAGTCTTTAAAAAAATTCATATTTTACTCTGAGCAGTTGAATGAAAATAAATATTAAACCCAAAAACAAGTCATCTCAAATACTAGTATATTGTACTGCTAGATGGATGCTACTAAATGCTATCGAGTGTCAGGATCAAGATCAGACCTTAGAGACACGCATGCATGTACGCTTGTTGACATTCCATAAACGGATCTCATCATTACCATCACATGAGCAAAGAAGATCTACCTTTCTTGGGTGAAAGTCTAATGACATCACTTGTTCAGCGTGACCAAGTAGCTTGAACAGTGATATGCTTGGCTGCATTGCACATGAAAGAGGATGTCAGTATTCATGAAACAACATGTTATTCAAGTTACAAAAGCTTTATTAGTCACAAATTAATACCAAGAGTGAATCAAACTGTAAGTATTTAAGTAAGATACTCTTGAGTCTAAAACAGTTAAGAAGATTGGTCATGGTGGGTTTAGAAACAGAGCAACCAGACACCTTGTCCAGTTCCAAGTAAGAGTACCAACTTTACTCATGAGAAGTAAAAGAAATATAGCTAGATAGTACTGAATGATTTTGTTGAATGGAGTGAAGCAAAATTTTTTCTAATATCTCAATCTCCATTTCCTTTTTACCTATTGATTTGGTTTTTAACAACAGAAATGCATAACAGATAAGTCAAGTTTCACTTGGGATCTTTTTCTCTAGAAATTAAGATGGAGTGAGTTTAGTAGAATTATATGAAGAGGGAAATTCCATAGTTGCAGGTCTAATCACTTCAAAACAAGCGTCAAGCCTCCTTTCCAGAAAAAAGACCTGTTGTGAAATCTTATTTCTATTTTCTACTTTTTCTTGAGTATAGAATTGCCAATCTCTTGGACAACAAACGTGATAAAGCAAGATCACATATCAATTAGTGAACACGATAAATATGTTCTCTGTAGGAACATCAACTTAGATACAGTAGAGTTATAAATGTGGCTTAAATCTTTTAAATTTTAATATGAAGAAATTCAATCAATTTGTGAATTTTCCAACAATGGTACGAGTATGCTGGACAAGAATAGCAATGGTGAGTGTTTTATATTGAATTTCAGGGTGCTGGCATCAATAAACCAAAAGGAAGATAAAATGTCTGCTAGGACAGGAAAAAAGGAACGAGGAAAATAAACAAGAAAAGTGGGATTAGAAGTGACAGTATATCTTGTTGCTCATAAAATTTGAGAAGTTACTGATTTTCTAAAGGAGAAACCAAAAGGTATTAATTTAAGTTAGCAAGTAGACGAACAGTATCCAAGGAAAGTGGCGGTAAATATTCCATACTTTGGCTGCATCCCATATTCGCACAGTTTTATCAAATGAAGCAGTGGCTAATATGCTTGAACTTGGTCTAAACCGAACATCTGTAACTAGATGAGAATGTTCTTCGGAAGAATTACTGGCTTGAAAGTCTTCCATATTCCAAATGGAAACCTGCCAATAGAAAATGGGAAAACTCAAAATTTATTGAAAGTTGAAACGATGTCGATGCTAAGAGAAATCTAAACACAAACTTCAAAGATTGATAACTTCCAACTACCTTCTTCTCGTGCCCAGAACTAGCTAGCATCTTCCCATCAGATGAAAAATGGCAGCACAACACCTTGCTTTTGCTTGAGCTGAGGCAACCAATCTCTTCAAAAGTGAAGCCTACAATTTGAAGCCAAATGTATTGGAACATAGTCATTTACTTACCAAGTAATCATACTGAAACAGTCGCAGCTTCCATATATTGGACATTTCTACAACTGCCAGCTCAACTTTCAATAGAATGAGAATGTCTGTGTAACCACGTTATGTGCTAGTAATATGTAAGGAAATGACAAATTCCATGGTTAGCTCCACTTTTCACATCCAGAGATTATGTGCAAGTTCATGAACTTCGAATTTAAATTTCAAAAAAGCTAGAGGTTCATATGAAATTCAGACCAACACTTGGAGACACAAATTAAATAATGATAGAATCAAGCTCCAAAGCGATGCTTTTCCTATTCAACCTTGTTTATTTTGAGTAAATTATTGTTTAGTCCCTTTAGCACAACAATTAGTTAGTCCCTTCGGTTTAAAAAATCCAATATCACAATAAGTTCTTAATTTCATTTATAACTTAGCCCCTCCGTCTATTAATAAAGTGCAGAGCTGTCACCAATTCAGTTATTTTTCTTCTTAAAAAACCCTTTTGACTATATATTAATTAAAGAAACCTAGGAGTCGTTTGGTCATTTTCTAAAAAATACTAATGAAGTTTTTAAAGAATTAATGGCCATAGACAGTCAAGGGAATAAGTTATGGTTTCTAAACCAGAAGGACTAAGTTATTATATTTCTGAAAACACAGGGTCTAATCACTTACTATATTTATTTTAAATTCAACTTTCTTCATATTACTTTCTTCAGGGAACTTAATACATGAATGAAGCTACAAAACATTTGAGCTTTAACAATATTTTCATTAGATAATTGCATTATGAAATTAATGGGAAGGAACAACGAATCTTTGTCTCTGAAGAGTATAATTTAGCCAATGCATAAAGGTAAAATCAACAACAAATACCTCACAGTTATGCCTACATGTATAGGATTTTACTCTCCATACATTATCTACGTTTTCTACGAAAAGATTTACTTGGGGCAGAAGTACAATCTGATGGACATCACTTACGAGGTTCATCTGCCAAGAGATATACCTTTATGATCATTTTCACTGCAAGCTGTAGAACGTCGCTTTAAAGTACTTAAAGGAGTTCCTATACCATCACCATGGTCATCATCAGTGTATAAAAAGGATTCAATTACATTTTCATTCGCAGGTTTATCTTCCTCAGCATTGGCAAAATCCTGCGAATACCCATTCCATAAAGAAAGTTATAATCAGAACAAAGATTTCATGCTGGCACAAATAAACATGATATTATCTCTCTATCAAACTCTGGAATCATTTCCATGATAGAAGAGATCCAATGGAAAAGGTCACTGCATCTGTTTCTAAGGTGTATGACGTACCGAAGTTTGGTCTTCAGCTCTTGAATATGACAATCTCTTTCTCTTTCTGTCATTCTGATACAAAGCTGGAAATGTTAGAAGTTTAACATAAAGGAAAAAAAAAGGTATTGATAAAAAGAACCGTGCCTTCACTAAAAGTTAACGTAGAATTAATATCTAGTTGCCTAAGAATATGAATGGCTTAATGGGAATTAGTACCTCCGTCAACTGCTGCTCTAAACACTGAGCAAGTTGGTTTTGCTTCTCCTGAGTTTGTTTCATTTGGATCCTCATCTAGCTCAATCGCAGATAAACATCAGAATGGGAGAAAAGTATGAAACTTAGATAAATATCCTCCCAGTCCAAATCTTTTATCCATGAACATTTACTCAGGGCCAATCAAAAGGTCCTAGTTAATGTTTGTGGTCAACTACAAAATCACTTCTTCTAATAAAAATTCGAGACCAAGTTTCAGTAACATGAACTGTAATTAGGCATTTTGTTCCATCAAAACCTAAACCAGTTTACTCCATGACCTTTTTTCCTCGCACACAACACTGTTACATATTTATACAGAGGTTCTGCTATTCATTTCGAACAAAAGGAAATTTATTCATAACAATTTCTTCCTGTATAAAAAAAGGTCACATTTGGTCTAAAAAATAAAGAAATTCATGTAGTAGAGAGGATGCTTCTAAGCTGTTATTGTGAAAGTTTCAGCGTATCTTATCTGTCTTCTTCAATTTTTTTATTCATGAACACTACTAAGGAGACATATAATTAGTCTCAGTTGATTTTTTGATGCCCTTTATGTTGCCCATCTATGTCAACAAGACAATTTTGAGTCATCTTGTCAATCAAATTGAGCTCACTAGCTTTACCACAACTAGTAGTTCTATCCTAGTCCGTACAATTTGTCCATGATGACTTTGTAAGGTGCTGTGAATAATTCATTGTCATCTCATTATGAGTATTTATTCATTCATACATACGAATGGTTTCTACCCCTAGTTATATAAATTATACACTGCGACATTTTATATATAACAATATACATCTGGAAGCTTTTGTTGTAACATAGAAGCTTGTGTTGTAGTCTTGTAGACCAACATTAGATGGAATGCGAAATCTTAACATGAAAGATCCAAAGTAGTTCACATATAAAGATAAATAACACAAGAAAGTTGCACTATAGGCATGATGCCTTGCTATTTAAAGGAACAAACCAGACGAACCCTATTATTTTCACTAACCTGTGCATCTTTCATATTCAAATCACTCTTTGGAAGGATCAGACTTTGACCTTGAAAATTGGTAGGGCTACTAGGAGAAGAAAATTTCAGGTTTTTAGATGTATGAGACAAAGCTTGAACCAGTAGACTTGATTGATATTGCTGCGTAGGAAACGTCTGCAGATGATTAGGTGAAAGCCATCCATCACCCATCCCTGCAAATGTAAAAAAGTAAGGAATTACATATGTCAAGTAGAAAATTACCATTCCAGTGAATATTATGGTTGTCATTTTTAAGCTCGTAGACCTATATCTCTTCTAGCCATGTCCTTACATACGAAACCAAAACTCCAAAATGTGCAACTCTGGTGATTTAATTGAACTCTATTCCTTTATCATTTGTAACTAATTGAACCATGAGATCA
The DNA here is from genome assembly GCA_015852605.2 of Populus deltoides. Taxonomy (NCBI): domain Eukaryota; kingdom Viridiplantae; phylum Streptophyta; class Magnoliopsida; order Malpighiales; family Salicaceae; genus Populus; species Populus deltoides. The sequence continues at coordinate 20,024,958 of CM027573.2, forward strand.
TTAGATATGTCAAGATAATCAAACAAGCAATATTTGTACAGTAGAAACTATGAGGTATTTTTCCTCCTTTATGGTTGAAAATGAAATGCTTCATTGTCAAAGAAATTATACAAACAGAAGGTAACTGTAATAACTCATCCATTCTTAGCTATATCAAAACTAAAACATGAGGTGACCTCCTGGATTTTCCAGAGAACAAAATATCTGCACAAGGTAATCTAGTTATTGGGAATCTACCTGTTTGTGCACCGTACGGGTTAATTCTTAAAGGATTAGCTCCGCCAATACTGATGCCATCTCTATTGTCCTGCCCATGAGAGAAGTGTCTATATTTCATTTACACTTTTATCCATATATATTCATATTAGGAACTTACAAGTTAGACCATACCCTCAGAAGTTGTTGAGCTTGCAGCGGCAAGTAGCTGAAATACATGAAAGAAAGTTAAAAAAGAAAAAGAAGTGCAATTCACCCTCTACTATAATACAATTTCAAATTATAGTGATCTATCATGCATTTCTCTTAAGGGTTTACGAAATTAGAAACAGAGTGACAACATAAATCTGATAGCATGATTCACAACACTCCATTCCACAGTCAAGCAATTTCATTATAAACTGTTCCCTTACACCCAAAAGTCGAGCTGTTCTTAGGCACAAGAAGTGGAACCATAGAAGGAAGCCGAAACCAATTAAGTGAAGCATAGTATTAACGTGAAAAAATACCTTGAGATCGCTGAAGCCGAATTTGACAGATTCAATTTATTAACATCAAATGCCTGTAATTGTGGATCATAATTTCTAACAGGATGAAACTGTTCCTCAAACATTCTTGTAGCAATCAAAGAGGCACCTGGTTGCCGCAACATCATATCAAAGTCACTACCAGAAGGGAATTGTCCATGCCTCAGCTGATTTATAGCTAACTGTGGCGCAATTTGATACGCATTTCTTTTCTCATTCTGTGACATTTGTTCATCCTGAAAAGAAAACAAAACGAATGTCTTAAACCATCTTGTTGTAAAAAAAAACTGCAGATGAATATTGTAATAGAAAAGAAACTAGAAAGAATATAAAATTATCGTAATGTCTCTACATTTACCGGAACGAAGAGCTTTCATTTTTATTATATTAAAATAAAATTATATGATATCTATTTATAATAGACTCTAAACCATCCTAAAAATCCTAACCGATCAAGAAATATTAATACTCCTTTATTGTACCGCAAGGATGTTGCTCCCGCACACCACCCCCAACCTATTAATCGTTCCCAGCAACAAAACAAAAAATAAATTCCAAAGAAACAAATATCATCATTCCGCTCCACTCCACTCTGGCATCTGCGTATTACCCACAAACTACAACACATCTTAAAATGAAAAAGGCAGGGTCTGAAAAAGTTATCATTCAACAAACCATTACATTAACAGGGGCTTTTCCTTTGACATTCTGACCCTTTCTACATTGCCTATAGACATATACATCATAGAACATTGTCCACCAATCATACAGAAACCCTTGGGCTGAATCGTTGATTTCTGAAAACAAGAAACAAAACATTAATTCATCTTAATTACTAAGTAAAAATTAAAGCAATCGATTCCAATATCCTAAAAGCTGGGCACATTCAATAAATAAATATATCCCTTTTCTTTAACCTTTTTAAAGAAACATAAAACAACAATAAAAGTTGAAAAAATATAATCAAAATCAAAAGTGCATATCAATTACTAGTACTTAACGTGTTATAACAAGACATTCATCAACAAACAAGCAGATTAAAATATCCCAACAAGCAAAAAAATTAAGAACGCCCAAAAAGAAATAAAGAAGGAAGAAAGACAGTAAAAGAAGAGTGGGTAAGCGAGAAAGAACAAGACACGCATACCAACAGGTTTTGCAGCAACATTGGCTTGTTCCCTGAAAATTGCAGCAGTTTTATGCAACTTCCTTTTGATAAAGTAATCATACAGGTACTGGTCAAGCCTATAACAACCCAAAACATCAAATAAAGAGTACACTACACACTAAAAAAGAAGAAAATAAGTAGCGTAAATTAGGACGAACATCTGTTGATCATCCCAGCCTTCAAAACGAGAAGCCATGTTGATTGATCAGCTTCCACAATCAGCAGCGACCACCTTCACTTCAACAACACAACCAAAAAAAATCAAAACAACAACACACACACACCTATAAAAATAATGGGTTTTTTTTTTTCTTTCTTTCTCATGTATGACCTTATAGCTAGGAATGATAAAAAGAAGAAGACCCATCTGGGGATTAAAACCAACATGGATTTTACGACCCATCTGGGAAAAGCATGTAGAGAGAAAATGGTGATACCTGAGGTAAAGGTAGGTAGGTAGGTAGGTAGCTAGCTAGCTAGCAAAGCAGGGGAGGACTAACAGTGCCATGCAAAGCAGAATCAAAATAAAACGAGACTAACAAACTGCTTTGGTTTTTTGTATCCTAAAAAATACACGCAAAAAAGGTATAAAGAAAATGAAAAAGACCCGTAACAACAATGGATGGATATATCCTCTAGAAAATGGCGCCGGAAGGAATGGCTGAGGCTGGCTGGTTACATCCTAAAACGGTGGCTAAGATTTATACAAGCCTATTATTGTACGGAAACATGGGGTATTGTGTTGGATTGTTTTGTCAATGATCCAATTGAATCTTGCCATGTCATCAATTTTGAGAGGACATTTTTTGGGATTTGGTTGAGGTCGGTTTTTGTTTCTTTTTTACTTTCTACCGTGCATCATTAAAATGAAGATTTTTTTTTTTTAGAATTAACATATTTTTAAAATAAATTTGACAAACTAACAATGAATTAGATTTTTAAAAATTGCACAAGCATTTTCTATATATGGTTTTTTTAAATATAGCAGGTGAGAACTGTGATTTTTTTTTCAGGTTATGATATTTTCCAAAATAAAATTTTGTTGGTGCTATTTTCTCAAAAAAAAATCTTAATTTAGAAAAATACCCAAAAATGAAACTATACTTGTTGAATAAGTAAACTTGTCTTGGATATTAAAAATATTTGGGATTTAAATAGGGTGTAGTTAGTTAACTAGTACTTTGGAGTGCGCTCCTTAACCAAAAAAAAAAATCAAACGCAAGAAAAACCTATGTATTGCTACGGTATCTTTTAGAAAAATAGATTTTAATTATGAATTTAAAATTGACTGTATATTAAATTTAATTTTTATATAATATTGAAACAAAAATACATTAAAAATACCTGAGTTAATTTGGGTTGACATGCAAAATTTAAGTGAATAATTTTTAAAATAATAGAAAACTCAATCTCCAATTAACTCGATATTAATGAACAAAATAGATATAAAAAAAAACAACACTTAGTTAAAAAAAAACCAGTGAACTTAAGTCAACCAGCTAAACTCGGGATACAAGTCATACACATCGTCAAATCCAATAAAAAATTTATCCCAATTTTTTTTTAATATATTTATATGACAATGAAGTGCATAAAGGTCTTTTTGTATGAAATATGTTTTAAAAGAAAATAAAATACATGATAGGCATGTATGACTACGATAACAAAAGTCAATCATTGATAATAAAGGGCGAAATTATATTTTTTTTAGTTTAAAGTTAAATAAAACAAACAAATCATCAATAACAAAGGGTGAAATTGTACTTTTTTTTAAATCGAGGGACAAAAAATACATTAAACAAAAAAAAATAATAACTTGGACGTTGTGGCTTAGCCTATCAAACAACTCAATTGGGTTCAATATTTCATTTTTCATAAATCTATATTTAACCTAAATATAAAATTAAAACAAAAACAAAAAAGGCCAAAAAAGAACCCAAACACGCTTGCCTATGGCCCAACTCCCTTAGGCTTTTGAAAAGAAGAGCTTAGGCCCACCTGCTTAGACCTTTTTTACTCATTTAAAAGGGTAGATGACTTATTATCTGTTAGAGAATAATATAAATTATATCTTGGGACCTCACCTAAAAGTTTAAGCTTTTAGGTTGAGATGATTCTTTGACATGGTATCAGAGCCTTGATGACCTAGCGGTTACGAGTTCAAATCTTACTATCCCCGTTTATTTGATAAAAATTAAGCACAAGGTAAAGTGGGCATGTGCAAGTTTCAAGTCCAAAGGGCTTTCACTTGAGGGGGTGTGTTAGATAATAATATAAATTATATCTTGGGACCTCACCTAAAAGTTTAAGCTTTTAGGTTGAGATAGTTCTTTGATATTATCCACCTCTATTTTTTCTTTAAAAATAGATAAACGACATGTCGCCTTATATGACAAATGATATGTCGTATGCCATCCTAGATTACAATCACTAATGTGGTGACCAAAAAATTAGAGTTTCAGGTTTTTTACCAAAAAAACTCATTTTCAACCTCCTTTTAACTAAAAAATAACCAATAAATACTCTTAGAATATTTACAAACCAGCTTATCAACCTAATAAACTCAAAAAACAGTTCAAATCACAAAATGTAATCGAATAAAATTTCTCATCCTCGACTTAGATATGTTTTTTAGATAATATTGAGACTCAAAACAACCACTATAAGACTCTCATTACCAAATAGAATTCGTTGACACCAATCTCAACCATTTTAATAGTCAGAATAGGTGTCAACGATGATTCTCTCCTTCTATGCTGAATTCGACAACTATTTCTCTCTCCTCAAACAAATCAGAGATTGAAAAATGAGAAAAATAAAGTTTTGCACTGAAATTGAGTTTCTAACAACTAAAATGATTGATTACATATCATTTAAAAAACAAAAGAGACTAAAATGAACTTTTTGCATGAAATTCATAATAGCTGTCAACGATGACTTTCTCCTTATATGTTAGAATTCGGCAACTCTCTTTCTCTCTCCTCAAAGTTGCATGAAATTCAAAGTTCCAACATATTTTCATTGTTTTTTTTTTTTTACTTTGATCCTTTTTCATTCAATTCAACTATTTCTTAAAAAAAACGGACACTAATCTAGGCTTAAAAGGGTTCAATTATACAAAAACAAAGTTCAAGGACTTAATAAAAAATTTAGAAAAAACAGACTATTCAAATCTAAAGTGTCTTGTGAAAGAGTGCATAATGTATATTGAATAAGAAAAACACCTCAAGACTTAGTTTTTTTACTAGCCCATTAGCCTACGCTATGCTGCAGGTCGGAGTAAAAAACAAAATTCAAACAAGAAAAAATCTAGGTATTGCTAATGTGTCTTTTTCTTAAACAAAAAAAAATGATTTTAACCATGAATTTAAAAGTAGTTGTATACTAGATGGCATTTTCATCTAACATTAAGAAGGAAACACATTAGATCAACTTAGGTTATTCTAGGTCAACATGTAAAAGTTGAGGGGATAATCTTAAAAAAAAAAACAGGAAGTTGATTTTCGAATTAATTCAATGTGAAGGATAAAATTGAAAAAAAAAACTTCATTTAAAAAAAAACAATTGAACTTGAGTCAACCAACCATACTCTTGATGCAAGTTATGCAAGTCATCAGATTCAATAAAATTTGTATTCCATAGATTATTTTTCATTTAATAGACTTATATGACAATAAAGTGCATGCAATTTGTTTTATATGAAATATTTTTTAAAAAGAAAAAAAATCAGGACAAACGTGTGAGACTGAGATAGCACAAGCAAATCCTTGATAACAGAGGGTGAAACTACTTTTTTTTCTTAATTTTAATTTAAATAAAAAATAGATCATCGATAACTAAGGGTGAATTTTTTTTAAAAAAAATTGAGTGACAAAAAAGCATTAAAAGAAAAAGAACAATAGACTAGATATTATAGCTCAATTCATCGAACTTGCAATCCAGATCATGAAATAAACTAGGTTAATTTTTTATTTCATAAATCTGTATCTTAAAAAGGGCAAAAAAAAAGCTCAATGCGTTTGACCTTGATATGGAATAGCTTAAGCCCGCACGCTTGGACATATGTTTTTTTTTCTCAATTAAAGGTCGTCCACTCTTTGGTTTTTTTTAAAAAATAGGTAGATGACTTGTCACATGGCAAGGTAAACGATGCGTCATCTTCTAACCCAGATTCCAGCCACCTACATGTTTTTAACCTAACAAACCCACTTTTTAGCCCATTTGAAGCCAAAACCAGTCCTAAAACATGCAGAAACCAATTTAGCAATCCAATAAACCAAAAAACAAATACTTAAATCATAAAATCAAACCAAATAATTTTTTTCATTCTCAACTTAAATTTATTTTAAGGCAATATCAAGGATACAAAAAAAACCAATATAAGACTCCTCTCATTAAATGGAATCTATTGACACCAATTTCAATCATTTTGGTGGTCAAAATAGGTGTAAACGATGATTTTCTCTATTTACATCGGAATCTAGTAGTCCTCTCTCTCTCTCTCTCCCCTCTTATAAAAAAAGATTGAAAATAAAGGAAATGAACTTTGATATCAAAATTGAATTTTTAAAAACTAAAAGGATTGGCCATCTATAAACTAAAAAAGATGGGAGACTAAAATAAATATTTTTAATGAAATTTAAAGTCACCATCAATTTTACCCCCACCATTTTAACCTTGGTCCTCTTACTTTCAATCCAACTCTTTCTTCAAAAAAACAATATATAATTGGTTGCTAGTTTAGGATAAAAAAAGCTCAATTGTGTAAAAAAAAAAATTCAAGGACCAAATTATTTTTTTAAATCATTATTCTAATTCATAGTGATTTATGAAATAATCAACAGTAAAATGTTATAGTGTTTTTGGCACTCAACTTAGTGTTTGTTAATAATAATAATATAATTACAATAAGATGCTAATAAAGGAGATTACATCTGTCTAATAGACATTCTTTCAACAATTTCAAAATATGGTTTTTATAGACATATCTTAGCCCTTTTTCCAGCTATTTTTCAAAATATGATTAGCTAATTAAAAACCCAAGAAAAAAACATGACTGATCAACTCAACTCATTAAATGTGTCTATGTATATAATAATGTATTTTGCCCATTAATGACTAATGATTCATGTCGCACCCGACATCGCGGCGGCCCTAAAAAATAATCTTATGATTTATGGAAAAAGAACAGATTTCTGACATCTTGTTCTTTTAGAAAAAAATTCTTGTTTAAAGAGTCGCCACCTAGTATTATGATCACTAGAAACCCTAACTGGTCAACAGAGATTCTATGGTACGAGACTGGTTACATAAAAGGAAAGATATTATCACCCCTTAAACGTTCTACCTGAGGCAGACTGCATTGCTGATTTTGTCTTAAATTGCTAAATATTTATTCGCTTATGCTATGATGATTTATTTATAATATTCCTGAGTCTGGCGCCAGTGAATATTCGAGCTCAAATAATTCCAACTCTAGCATTTGTAAAAATTCATAGCTACGAAAAAAAATTAGATCAATATTTTTTATTCCTTACTCTAGTGCCAGTGAATAAATAAATAAAAATAAATTTATTTTTACGCACTCACATATTTTTTTATTTTTCTAGCTAAATAAAATAAAATACAACGAATAAAAATAATAGAAATTTAAACCAGTATTTTTATTCCTGACTCTGGCGTCAGTGAATAAACAAATAAATTTACATTATTTTTAGTCATGCATATACATTTTTTTTCTACTTTTTTTTTCTGTTTTTCTATTTTTCTATTTTTATTTTTTTAGGGTGGGCCCGGGTTCGGCCGTTTCGGCCCACGTGCCGGTGACCGTGGGGGCCTCGAGCAACACGCCCCATAACGCACGAGTGTTGCTACACTGTGCAAGTGTATTAAAATTCACTTGCACAGAGCCAATGCTAATTAATTTTAACAAACGGCGAGAGGCAAAGTTTTGCTTATCTGGTGCTGGAGATTGAAGACGCTTGCAGTGCTGATGGATCCTCGCCTATGGTTTCCCTTGATCTTCCTTCTGTGCTCACTCTTCTGCGTTGCCTCTTCGTTTTTCTCAGCGACTTTTGAAACCAAGAAGACGATGGAGAGGCCGGCCTGCTGTGAATTGGTTGTTGATTCGGGGTTTTTTTGCAGGGACGAAAACAATGGCAAAAAACTAAACCCCTCTCTGTGTTGTTGTGTGTACTATTTTTTTTGTTTCTGTTTTCTGGGTTTCTTATTTCTGCTCCTCAATGTTTTTTTTTCCAGTTTTCCCTTTCTCTCCCAGTTTTTCTTTCGTTCCTAGTCTCTCCGTCTCTCTGTTTCCCCAGTTTTTTAGTCTTCCCCCCTGTTTCTCTGCCCAGTCTTCTCCGTTCAAGACAAAAATGATGGTGGTAACAGCACGAGGTGCTGCTGGTTGATGGACCAAAATCTTCCCTGGTTCTGTTTCTCTCCCCTCAGCCCCTTGGTTCTATCTCTAGTTTTTCTTCCTTCTTTCTTTCTTCCCCCCTTTGCGTTCTTTGTTTTCTCTGGTTTTATAGCCACAGAATGCCACCGTTACCAGGTAATAAATCGACTGTTATTGCAAGAGTAATGGCGATGCATCCATTTTTGTTCGGTCGAGTGAAGAGGAAGATGAACAGTGTTGATGGACATGGCTAATTACATTTTGATCCTTGACATTTTGAATTTTGGCAGTCCAGTCCTTGGGTAAATTGTAATTGAACCCCTGCATCTCAGCGCTATTTACACATTGGTCCTTGGGTTTTAATTTCTTGCAAATTTGATCGGAATCAGCCCTATACTTTCATACTTTTCAATTAAGCCTTTGATTTCAGTAATTAAATTAATATCAATCTCAATTAAGTCTCAAAACTTATCAATTCTCCAATTAAACCCTTAACTTGATTAATTAAACTAGCCAAGAGTTTAATTAAATCTTTAAACTTCCAATCATATTGCCCTTAACCTAAATTTTAATTCATTCTTCAATTATTTTATTTTTGCTTGTTTTTCATCATTTTTTCATTAAATAAAATAATTAAAATAAAAGGTCAAAAATTGAATTATGACAATAAAAAATCAGAATTAGAAGGAACTAGATAGTGGCTTGCACTATATTTTGGGTTGAATTAAATTTTTTTAATATAAAAAATATTCAGATAATAATAGTATTTTTTAAAGAAGCAAGAAAAACCTGGAATTCAGGTTATTGATTCAAATGGGTACAAGAATCTTGGTTAATTTAATAATATAATTAAAAAATTAACAACAATAAACCCCCTCCCCCCCCAAAAAAAAAAGAGTCAATGACTAATAAAAAAAATAAATGCTTATCAATATTTTAAAAATATACCCTCTAAATATTTTTTAAAATCTAAATGATTTTAGTTGATAACAAAGAAAAAATTAAATGAGAATGTGATAACTTCATAAAAAAAAAAAGAATGAAAGAATTATAAACTCAATTACTAACAAAGAAAATATTAAACAACGAACTAAAAAAAATCAATTTTAAAAAGAACCAAAAAACCTTACTTTAGTCAACATGCTAAATTTGCGACTTGGTCGTGAGACCGAGATAAATCCACAAAAACAAAATTGAATAAAACAATAAAGGACAGCTCTCAAGCAAATTAAATTATGAAAAGCGAAACAAAAAAAATCAATTTTAAAAAAATACGTTGAAACAAAAACCATGAGACCAGGATTACCCCATAGAAGATAAATATAAAAAAATCACGAACCAAATTCCTAATCATTCAAAACTAAAAAAATAATAATCAAAACAATTAGGACCAAATTTGGTATAAAAACTAAATGAAAAAAAATAATGAGGGATTAAATAAAAAATAAGATAAATCAAGAAAATGATAAAAAAAAATAACAATCAAAAGAATAAAAACCAAAGTGAATATGAAAATTAAATGAAATAAAATGTTAAGGGACGATATTGAAAAAAAATCAAGAAAAAGATAAAAAATAAAAAAAATAAAAATCAAAAGAATGAGGAACAAATTGGATACAAAGATTAAATGAAATAAAATATTAAGGGATGAAATTGAAAAAAAATAAACTTAAAAAAGTATTAAAAGCAAAACTAATAACAATAAAAAGAATAAAGATTAAAATTAATACAAATTGAAATTGATATAACACATGTAATTTTTGGAAGGGTGAAATGAAATCTATGGCGAGGAAAGAGAAAGGGAAAGAAAACAAATCCACGAAGTCCAATTGTTGCTCTGCTATGCACAGGCTCCTAACCAAAGAGCATGGGTCCCTCCCACTTACTAACACGTGTGTAGTATACGGCAACCACTTTTTATTTTTTTAATTATATTTATATTTGTTAAAATACTGAATATTTCCCCATTCAATTTGATTATAACTAAAAAAAATCATTATAGAAATATAAAAACGCCCATGAACATCACTTTTATTTTTTTTGTTTTTAAGGGCAATGTAGTCATTTGATTATGCAATCAAAGTATTAAAAGACCGAAAAACTCTTAGACCCCAACTTTAATATTTTTTTCTATTAAAAATATTTCAGTTATTTTATTATATATAAAGGACTTATTTATCCATGATCAATATACTAATAATAAATAAATCCTATGAAAAAGATATCTTGCCTTTAATAGCTAGTTAAACTAAACCTAACAAAATAATCTAGCTACAATCCACAATATCATATTTTTTGGTGCCCAGGAATTCACTTGCCCTTAACTTTTTTTTTTCTTTAACTATGAATTAGGCTCATTTCATTCATTGGAGTGGACATGAAAGTACTCCGAAGGACATAAAAGGGCGTGTCAAATGTCCAAGTATGATTACTCAGGAAAGGCGGTAGGGGTTATAAAAAAAAATTGAATAATCGATTAAACCGAGAAAATCAGAAAAAAATTAACTGGAAAAATCAAACTGAGAAAAAAACTGAATTAACCAATTAGAAAATCACAAAACATTTCCAGTTGGGTTCGGTTTCGGTTTCCAAAGTTTGAAACCGATTGAACCAAATCGAACCGACCCGATTCAACTAGGCTAGACTTCAAAAAAACAAAGTATAAATAGCATATTTTCTTCTAACCTTAAACTTAAATCAGCATTCTCAATTGCCCCCTCTCCCTGCTCTCTATCTCTCATCTTTCAAATCTGTCTTCTCCTTCTCCATGCTCTCTGTCTCTCATCTCTCAAATCTATCTTCTTCGAACCCTAAAAAATCAGGATTTTGGCTTGAGCTGGACATGCGTTGCCATTCCGGTCCGGCTCTAGATGTTCAACACAGTGCCAGTCTTTCCCTTGAAGGGACATACCTGGTGTGCCATCTGAGTCAAAGTAATTAAACACTTTTTTTATGGGCTACGGGGACCGACTCCTTTCTCTCTTTACTCTATAATCACGCTAGAATTAGACGGTTGAAATGCAGAATTTTAGTTTTTGTGCTTTTAAGTTAAAATTAAGCCTTTTCTCGCATGGCTCTAACCCTTTTCATTTGATCATTTAGGGAAAGTTATGAGATTTCTCTGATCCTGTCAAAGAATGACATCTCTAATGCTTTGTATAAGTTTTTTATAGACCATGGGATTCTTTGATGATTTTATATTTCAATAACTTTTTAATTTTCTCTTTGTTTTTTTGCAGTCAAATCACTTCTTTTTTTACATTTCCTTTTGTTTTGTGTATTTTTTTTGTTGGGTTTAACTTCTGGGCAAGGATCTATCAAAATAAAAATTGGAATTGATTTTCTGGAAAATCGAAGCAAGTACAAAAATAAAAGTGCTGAAAAATATAGTCAATAAAAAACCCAGAAAAAACTCAGCTGAAAAATATGGTCAATAAAAAGCCCTGAAATAATTTCGGTTTGAACCGATTTTCAATTCGGTTCGGTTCAAAAACTTTTTAAAAAATAATTTTGATTTGATTTTTTATTTTGATCCAAAACAGGACCGCAAACTAAAAATGCTCAGCCCTAGAAAAAGGCATCAACAAGAGATGGGATGAAGAACTTGGACCTCAATGAAGAACTATAATTCTAATATAAGTAATTGGGGTCTCAATTTATATGGTAGGCTTGCTAATTAAATAAGAACTAGCACCTTAATTCGGTGATAAAGGGAATTTCCAGATGAATGAAAGATTTTAAAAGCACAATATATTTAGAATAATTTAATAAATTCTTTTAATTTATCAATTTAAACTAAAAAAAAAACATTATATGTCTTTAACCACGAGGTCAATTCTTTAAAATTAATTTTCTTTTAACACTAGGATGTACTATAATACACTACACCATATTACAGACATATCCGTTCTGAAAATTGAAATTTAGGATATGATACACGATGAATATATTAAGAAAAAAAATTCTAATATAACTATGCATGATTAACTATTAATCTTTAAATAGATAGATAATAAATACTAAAATAAGTATTAAACAAAACTACAACTAGCTAAAATGTACGAAACTACATGTATATTGGTTTGAATGGTATAATGATGATAATATTCATCAATTACTATCCATGTGAATTATATAAATTTGGTTTCATATTATAAAATTTAAAAAAGATAGTTTTTTTTAATAATGAAGGAACTCGAATTTATTAATGAAGCATTAGCGAGGCTTCGGATATTCTATAAGAGCATTTAAAAGTACCTCTAAATATCTGAAATAATACTTTATTATTTATAAATGTTAGATATGTTTGGGAATTTATCAACATGTATCTACAAAATATTAATTAGGTCAAGAATCATGTTGAATACTGGTTAAACATGAATATACACTTTTAAAAAATATTTTACACTTCATACCATACACACAATAAATAGACGATTAACGAGGAAGCAAATTGTTGATAGATAGAAAACTAAGTCTTATTCACCAATGTTGCTCTTTTTATTGTTGACCAAGGAAAAAATTAAAATAATGAGGGCCAAGGTGGAAAAGGCATAAAAAATAGGTGGTGTGTTCAAAATTGACAAGAAAAGTTCAATTTAGTCCCTCGAATTTTCAAATTTATTCCTTTTTAGTCCTTTAATTTCTTCAAATTTGATTTGGTAGAAAACATTATTTTTATTATTTTTCAATTCTTGTTTTGTAAGAGGAGAGAGAGCATTGTCAGATTCTAGCAAAAAGAGAAAAGGTCATTATTTTTTCCAATTCTAACCACCAAAATGGTTGATATTGGTATTCACAAGTTATTTGATGAAAAAAGTTTGATGATGGTTGTTTAAAACATCAATATTGTCTAAAAAATATAAATCCAAGTCAATGAAAAAAAATCTAACCCGATTTGATTTCATCGGACAACCTTTCGTTGATGAACTTGTAGCAGTCTATAACAATTGAGGATAGAAGATAAAGAAATCAACAATGAAGGAAAATGAGAGAGATTTGAAGGATAGAGAAAGTCAAACTTTTAGGTATTCAGATCCCCTTCCTCGAGCAGCGGTGGGTGTCACCGCCAATGCAGGAGTGAAAAGGAGATCGAGACGCTTTATATCTAGTAGCCCACCTTCCTTTAGAAGCGGCAATGCATGAATCCAAGCACTAGTATAGATGGTGAAGAGTGGTTCACGCGCCGCCACTATTCCAGCTGTCTTCCAATGTCTATTGCAATATACCTTGGACATTTCAAATGTCCTAGAAGATTGATTTATAAACTCAAACTATTTTTGGACAAATTGATATAACATTGTGAAATTTAGGACAATTTGCTTATTGTTGTGTATAATTTTGGATTGTTCAAACAAATTATTTAACTGGAATTCATTTGTGTTTTTGGTTTGATAATTTGCATTGAATTGTGATTTTATTCTTAGATTTGAGTTTATGTTGATTTGAACATTAAATCTTGATTCATGTTTTGTTCTTGGATTGATGTTGATTTATTTAAATTAACATGAAATTTAAATATAAGTTCATGAAATTAATAAGATTTGTGAGGATGTTTGGCGTTATTCGATTTTGAGTTTATGAATGACAATTTGTTTTGAATTAATATCATGATTAAAATAGCTTTGATAAAAATATTTTATTTACATCTTGCCAAACATAATTTTTTAATAACTTTTAATTTTTGAAAGATTATTTTGCATTTAATTTCCTGTTTTTTTTCTAATCTCACATATTTAATATTTGGAATTGTGATCTATACATAAGATGCTTTTTCAGTATTAAACAAAGTTCCTTTCCACAAAAACAACAACAACAAAATTTTCTTTCAAAAATACAATTTTATTTTAATTTGCATATGGTCAAAGTCTCTTAAAAATTAAATTTGCATATTTTATCATATTAAAATTTCACAAAAAAATAATTTTTTTATTTTACTTGTATTTTGGATTTAATAACTAGTTTATTAAATCCATGAGAACTTGACCTACATTTCAAAAACACCAAAAAAAAATTGTTCTCTTTTACTATATGAGATTATGAACTTATATGTAATATGTATTCTCGATATTGAATAAAAAAATAATTTTTTTATTTTTTTTTAACATTAAAACGATTAGATTTTAATCTGATAAAATAAGAACCTCTTTATAGATGAAGACTTTTTTTTAAATCTTAGACAGACCAACGGTTAGAAAACACAATAATACCTAAATTTATATCAGACAAACAAACAATGTAGATTATCTTAGGTAAGGTGTACTAGAGGCGATATGTCCTCCCTATACACAAGCTGTGCTCTTATCTAGATTATAAAACCAATTAAGATTTCTAGTGAAAAAAATACTGGGTGACGACTTCATCTCTATTTTATTGATAAAAAACAATAATTCTTTGTTCTTTCCCCATTACCAGAGAGATATTAACCCGAAAAGCTAATCATTACGACGCTACACACGTGCGACAACCATGTTTTTAATCTTCATTTCAAATATTTTAACACTCACATTTTTTTATATATATAATAATATTTGTCGCACAACAAAACGTAGAAACATAGTCAAGGTCTAATCTCTCATATAACCTTTCTTAAGTTTTTAGCCTAGTTTAACCTAAAGTACCTGCCATTACCTAGTCATCATAGCGCTCATGTATTTACAAGGTGCTTGGAAGAATAATAATAATTGTTTTTTAAAATATTTTTTGGTTAAAAATATATTAAAATAATATTTTTTTTAAAAAAATATTTTTAATAAAAAAACATCAAAACAATTTAAAAACATAAAAAAAATTAATTTAAAACAAAAAAATTAAAATTTTAAAAAACTCTAGTTGAAACATGATTAAAAACACTCCATTGACAAAATCAGATGACATTGATCAAATAATCACCATTCGTTTATGAGTTGACCCCTAGATTGTTCCACACTTTAATGGAATCAAAACTGTAAACCCATTCCGAATCAAAATTGTAACCTAGAAAGCATTTCTTTGAAGAAAGGCAATTGCAAATCGAATCCCTCTCTTTTTCTTGATGCAACATGACCCAAATAAAGAAGTATAAGAAACCAATGGCCATCGTTATGAAATTGAAGTTAAGCATCTTTACATCTGTAAAGATAGGAACGGCATCCAGAGGGATAATAAATGAATAAAAGAAAGATTAAAAAAACAGGGCAGGAGCTCCTGTTTAGGATAATATATATACCAAATTTTCCAAAAACTGAAATCACAGGAACTTGAAAGAGATGAAGCTCTTGTTTCATTTGCCATGTTGCTCATGTTTCTGCTTCGTCAAGTCCAAAAAAACCAAAGATAAGGAGAAGAAGGAAGTACATGATAGCAGCAAAGATGGCTGACGAGATTTCCACATGAAATCATGGGCGGAGACCTGTGACGCTTTGCTTGCTGTTCCTTCACTCTTTTCTTCTCATTTCTCTCTGAATGAATGTAGAGAATATTGTAACCATCTTTTCCTTTAGATGGTGATGAAGTCTTGAAATATCTTTCTTTGTTATGCCTTCAATTCTAATGTGATATATATATTAAGAAAAACATCACGTCTCTTTGTGCTTAGCTCCCTGATCTTTTGGCACCAAATCCATTTCTCGCATTTGATGTTCAATACAAACCAGACCCGTCTGTGAAAGAAACCTGCAGATGAATGCAACTGCTTTAGAAAGCTTACAACTTGAAACTGTGTTACCAGCTATATTTGAAAAATGATTTTGATCATTGGAGTGGTTTTTCAAATAGGAGAGGCTAATCAACTACATCCCAAAGATGAATTCCATGAAGGTCATAATGAAACGAGCATAACTTCATGGTCTTCCTTCTTATCATTTGGACATTTCAAACGCACCAAAAGATCTATAAACTCGTATTATTTTTGGACAAATTACTATAATATTTTGAAATTTAAGACAATTTACTTATTATTGTGTATAATTTAGATTGTTCGGACACATTATTTTACTTGAATTTTTTTATTTGATAATTTGCGTTGAATTGTGATTTTATTTTTAGGTTTGAGTTTGTGTTGATCTGAAGATTAAATCTTGTTTCATGTTTTGTTCTTGGATTGATGTTGATTTATTTGAATTAGCATGAAATTTTAATATAAATTCATAAAATTAATAAGATTCGTGTGGATGTTTAGCGTTGTTCAGTTTTGAGTTTATGAATGATAATTTGTTATGAATTGATATCATGGTTAAAATAGCCTTGATAAAAACATTTTATTTTTATCTTGCCAAACACGGTCTTCATGCATTTTTTTAATAAAATTTTAATTTTTGAAATATCATTTTGCATTTAATTCCCTGCTCTTTTCTACTCTCATGTATTTAATAATTGGAATTATAACTTACACGCGAGACGTTTTTTGGGTATTAAACAAATCGTTTGCCTTCTACAAAAACAACTACAAAAAACCTTTCTTTAAAAAATATAATTTTATTTTAATTTGCATATGACCATGTCTTTTAAAAATTAAATTTGCATGTTTTATCATATTGAAAATTCACCAAAAAATAGTTATTTTTTATTTTACATGCATTTAGGATTTAATAACCAATTTATTAAATCCATGAGAACTTGGCCTATATTTTAAAAACACCAAAAAAAATTTGTTTTCTTTTAATATACGAAATTATAAACTTATGCGTAAAATATATTCTCGATATTGAATAATTTTTATTTTTTTTACATCGAAACGATTAGGTTTTAACCTAAAAAATAAAAACCTTCTTATCGAAGAGAACTTTTCTTACACCTTAGATAGACCAGTGATTAGAAACACAATAATATCTAAATTTATATCAAACAAACAAACAATGTAGATTATTTTAGGTGAGGTATATTAAGAGTGATACATTCTTTCTATACATAAGCAATGTCTTTATCTATACTTTAAAAACAATTAGGGTTATTAGTGACCAAAATACTTGAAATATCCTGATTTGAAAAGATGATAATTGCAACACTACACACATGCAACACATATAATGATGTCATGTTTTTAATCTTCATTTCAAATATTTTAACACTCACATTTTTTTTATATATATAATAATATATATCCCCCAACAAAACATAGAAACACACAGACCCAGGTTTAATGTCTCGTGTAACCTTTCGTAAGTTATTAACCTAGTTTAACCTGAAATATCTATAGTTACCTAAGTCATCATGGTGCTTAGAAGGTATTTGAAAAAATAATAATGATTATTTTTTAAAATTTTTTTTAATTGGAAAGATATCAAAATAATATTTTTTTTATTTTTTATTTATTATTTTTGATATTTATCCTATTTAAAAATATAAAAAAATTAATTTTTAAAAAATTACTCCGGCTGAAACATGATTACAAACACTTCATTGACAGCATCAGATGACATTTATCCAATAATCATCATTTTAGGATTTGACCCCTAGATTGTTCCACACTTTAATGGAATCAAAACTGTAAACCCATTCCGAATCAAAATTGCAACCTAGAAAGCATTTCTTTGAAGAAAGGCAATTGCAAATCGAATCCCTCTCTTTTTCTTGATGCAACATGACCCAAATAAAGAAGTATAAGAAACCAATGGCCATCGTTATGAAATTGAAGTTAAGCATCTTTACATCTGTAAAGATAGGAATGGCATCCAGAGGGATAATAAATGAATAAAAGAAAGCTTAAAAAAACAGGGCAGGAGCTCCTGTTTAGGATAATATATATACCAGGTTTTCCAAAAACTGAAATCACAGGAACTTGAAAGAGATGAAGTTCTTGTTTCATTTGCCATGTTGCTCATGTTTCTGCTTCGTCAAGTCCAAAAAAAACAAAGATAAGGAGAAGAAGGAAGTACATGATAGCAGCAAAGATGGCTGACGAGATTTCCACATGAAATCATGGGCGGAGACCTGTGATATGCTTTGATTGCTGTTCCTTCACTCTTTTCTTCTCATTTCTCTCTGAATGAATGTAGAGAATATTGTAACCATCTTTTCCTTTAGATGGTGATGAAGTCTTGAAATATCTTTCTTTGTTATGCCTTTAATTCTAATGTGATATATATATTAAGAAAAACATCACGTCTCTTTGTGCTTAGCTCCCTGATCTTTTGGCACCAAATCCATTTCTCGCATTTGATGTTCAATTGAAACCAGACCCGTCTGTGAAAGAAACCTGCAGATGAATGCAACTGCTTTAGAAAGCTTACAACTTGAAAATGTGTTATCAGCTATATTTGAAAAATGATTTTGCTCATTGGGGTGGTTTTTCAAATAGGAGAGACTAATCAACTACATCCCAAAGATGAATTCCATAAAGGTCATAATGAAACAAGCATAACTTCAGGGTCTTCCTTATTAGCATATTTAAATCATGCACATGTATAAAGGGTAAATGCCCCCAATGACACTTCAGAAGCACCACCATCAACTCACCCAAGTGAAAACCTTGCTTGCTACTTAGAGCGTGCATGTAACATCCTGGAGTCAAATTAAATGGCGATCTAGGCAGCTAAATTACAAGGAGTCAAGAAATCACTAAAAGCCCATAAGAAAACTCAGATGATGAAAGCCCTCTTATTCCAACATGCAAGGATCATCATTTTATTTTCAGATAGATCCACTAGCACATAAGGTGCATAAAAAATCCGTGCACCAAACAGATGCTGTGCCCCAGCTGCGAACAGTTAATGGATAGAAAACCCATACCCATGATTTTCTAACACAGTTTTAAGGCAGTACAATTGGAGTTCCAGAGTGCTTTCCAACTAGAGCCAGTTTAAAAAATCAATCAGGGGAAATTGGCAAATATTTCTAGTTTTTTTTAACCTCTTCTAGAAAACTACTTCCAAGACAGTGCATATAGAATGAATTCAATCAATCTACTTCCAAGCAAGGAACTAGCAATCTTGAGTAAAGAGCAATCAATTTCTATTCAAAATCATGTGTTATAACCATCACTTGACACCATATGGGTTGTTAGATGCAAACACAATACTGCACAGGTCGTAGAAACCAAAAGGCATAGCAAGCACCATTTCCTCAAACCCTAAAGAAGATAGAGAAATGTTTGGGATGTTCAGATTTGCAGGCCAACTATTGTTCTTAGGCAAGATTCTCTTTGTGCAGGAAAGAAATGGGGCAACAGATATGCCATGTTGATATATTCATGCATTTGAATCTTATAAACGATATGTATGCAGCAGATCTCTCTACCCTTTAGCTTAAAGATGTGTTTTTCATCCCTGATGACACTTTTTTGACAATACATCGAAGATCCAATACTTAACAATCACGCTTCAAACAGACCAAGTGGGAAAATGAGTTGCACAACCAAAACTATGCTTCCAGAGCCCAACACTGATGTTCACGCACAATAAATCGTCACAAACCATATAAACTAATAATCCAATCATCTAAGCTCTATCGAAGGGGCTCCATTCCCATGGTGGTTTTATCAACAACCTATATCAACTGCCTTATCCCATAAGGCACCTTGCAAGGCTCCATTCCCATGGTGGTTTTATCAACAACCTATATCAACTGCCTTATCCCATAAGGCACCTTGCAAGGCTCCATTCCTATGGTGGTTTTATCAACAACCTGTATCAACTGCCTTATCCCATAAGGGATCTTGCAACAATTACATTCCTTACCGATAGATACTAGAATTTACTGACCAACATAAACCATTGTTAAGGAAAATTATCCTGAAGCTTGCGAAAATATACTACAAATTTTATTACTGGTAAAAGAAAAAAGAGAGGATAAGTTAAGGTTAGAATTGTAGGCCTGGCAAAACTAACTGGATCAAGATGCAAAAAACAAACATAGATAAATATTAAAAGCTTAAGCAATAATCATTTTTAAGGAATCATATACAAAAAAATAAAAACAAAACAATGGTCTTATGCGTACTCTAAACAGAAGTCCCAAAATCAAAAGCAAATCAATCTAAGAAACAATAACCCATGTTTCAATTCAACAAAGTTAGGATATTTTTAAGAAAAGAAATAGATTACCAGCTAAGAAGCAAGAAGAGGGTAGCTGTGATTGTTACAAGAAACCCAACATGAATTACCAAAGAAGAGTCGCTGGAAGAGAAAGCTAAGACAAGCATCATAGCAAGACACAAACCCAACAGCAAAAATGCTGATTTCAATGTGTTCCATGTTGGACCCTGAAATTCGAACAACGACAAAAAAAAAAGGTCAATATGATTGCATAGAAATGTAACAATGGTACGGCGATAATAATAGTACAGCATACGTTAACCCCAGGTGCTAATGCTCCAAGTAAGACTGCTTGTGCTGAAGATATGTCTGATTGTTTGTCTTTCTCCATATCGATCGTGGGTTTTTGAGATCTGAGATTTTTAATTCTTTACAGAGAGAGAGGGAGGGAGAGGAAGAGGATACACGTACTTGAAAGTTGAATACTTTGAACTGGGCTAATAAGCTAAGGCTGTTTGGATTCGTGTCAAACAGTTCTTTGGCACAATATCATGGCTCAATATTGTTCTCCCTTAGCCCCCAAAGTGTTTTCCTGTTTTCCTCTCATATTTGATAGAAAACTGATCAATAGAAAAAGAATTCACTTTTTAAGTCAAAGAAAAAAAATAAGTTAAGAGGAAGAAAGTGTTTTCTGTGTTCTTCTGTATATAAACATTAATATATTAAAAGAAAAACGTTTTAAAATATATAATATTATTGAATATGGTAAGTTTTTTTTTCTCCACTGTTGTGCATATTAAAAAATTTAATTTTTTATATTTTTAAATAGTTTTAATATATTAATATCAAAAATAAATTTTAAAAAATATATATATATTATTTTAATATATTTTTAAATAAAAAATATTTTACGTTAACACAATATTATGCAATACTTTAAGCAATGTGTCGTGGAAGTTCTAAAGATTGGCTATGGAATGGCAATGGAAGTACTTGATTGTTAATTATGTTTTGTTTTATTTGGATTGGATGAAATATTTTATATTAATTTAAAAATAAAATAAAATGGAATAATTTTTATTTCATTTTAAATTTTGGTCCGTTCTGGATTTTTTGATAAATTTTGACTGGAATGTTCCGGTTTTATTTTACATGTTCTGTTCCGGATTTGAAAAGCCATTAAATCAAATTGTTATTTTGTTTAAGTTGAATTACTTTAAGTTAAAATTTTATTTAATTTTGACTATTTAGAAATTTTTAAAATTTTTAAATTATATTTATTTGATATTTTATTTGTATTGTATAATTTATAATTAATTAATTTTAAATTTAAATTATGTTTGTTATATATATATATATATATATATATATATATATATATATGAATAATACAATCCTGAAATGTATACTAAAAGGCTTTAAAATTAAAATATTTCATTTTAATTAAAAAATAAAATACCTATTAAATGAAATTGACAACCATGCTTGAAGACACAAGTGACAGTGATACGTATAGATAAATCTAAACTTGAAGCATAAATATTGTTAGTTCTAAAAATGTTTGATGAATCATGAACTTTTAATTTAGAAACTACAAAGTCGATTAATAAGGTCCTTAAATCTCAGCAGATGCATTTGTACGATGTTAAAACTTTCAATTATTCCCAAATTAATCTAGTAATGTATAAAATGTGTCTATTTTTCCTCTGTATGTTAGCTCTGTTTAGAGGTAATTATTTTTTATTTAGTTCGGTTTTTATCAAAAAAAATAATTAAATTGAACTTTAAAAAAAAAAACAACCGAAACCAGTTTAAACCGATCGCTTTCGGTTCGGTTTAGTTTTTTAGGACAAAAACCAATTTGGCCCGGTTTTTCCAATTTGGCTCGGTTTTAGCTCGGTTTGGCTCTGTTTTTTCGGTTTGGGTTTGGTTTGATTTTTTTAGTTTCAGGCTTATAAAACCGAACCAACTGGTTTTTTTAAAATTTTAATCGGTTTAATTAGTTTTTTTCATGGTTCGATTTTTTCAGTTATTTTATTTTCGGTTTTTTTGCTCTGCTATTAGCTTTGGGGTAACCCTAGTAATTAAATCAATAATTGGGGGTGTGATTGAAAATCACATCATAGATGGGATCCCTATTTGAAGTTATCCATGTTTTCGGGAGTATTTGCGAGGTCGCTGATATTATGTCTTGGCCATGCATTTTGAGCTTTGTCGAGGGCTGTTCTCTAAAATCAGTGATAAAAACAGCACGAAAGCAGAACGATACAATCTTTGCAGGTTAGTAATTGAAATGAATTCTTAAGTTAAAAGTTTCAGAGCATTCTCTTCACTGCCCTGGATATATAACAGGGCAGACACTATCTGATACTGATACAACATGTCAAATTTGACAAACTATATATATACGATTCCTACACGGCTGAAATTTTTCTGCACACTTTCTTAGAGCTATTCTTCTTTTGGAGGAATGGCTAAATACATGCGCATATACATACACATAGACACATATATGTTAACAACTAACAAATCAAAGTTGCGGCCTATGGATCATTAACATGCTGACTGCAACTCCGACAAAGGTATGCAGCCATGTTCAGTGCTCATATTGACTGTTTTGTATGACAGTTTCAACTTCCCATATACGTAGGACCTCTCAATGTCGGATCCTGCTGGAGCAGCCATTCTTTCTCCTTGAGATACTGCAAGAGTGGCTCTGGCTCATTCGTGACTCCACATCCATAAGGGCTCGGTCTTTGGTAACCATAAATGAATTTGTTCCTTTGCTCAACAGTTTCATAAACAGGAGAAAAACCTGGATGCAATGGAGGGCTCCCTTCATAAATCAATTGGTTAGAAGCCCAAGGAATTCCCCGCTGATCAAAAAGACCAGAGCTGGACATGTCAGGGAAGTTTCCAGTGTTCCCAATGGCATACGAATGAACTGGCCATAAGTGACTAGTGCTTCGCTCGAGATTCTGACTTTCCCTGTACTGACGAAGCCATTCAGAAGAAGTCATTCTACGCACTGGTGTGTATGCATCCATAAATCCTGGCATTCCAGGACCATAATCAAGTGGTTGATGAGAACCAGTCCAATTCAAATAGCCACTCACTTGAGGCGTCTCAAAATAATTAGAATTTGTTCTGTTGATGGTTCCTGCGCTATTGTAGTCAGTGAAAGTAGATTGACTGCCATTGAGCGGCACAGCATCATCTGGAAGAAATGGGGCAGAAGGCACTGGAGCTGAATAAGGACGAAAAGAGTAATGTGGGGTCATAGATTCATGCCCCAAACTAATTACAGAGTCAGTTTCACTGATACAGAGATCATTCATGGATGCTGAAGCTATTTCCTGAATAGGTGCCAAGCTATGTTTACTCATGTCACTTTTACCTTTCACCCTTTCATTGCTCAAACCTCTATTGAGGACCCAGGCATTGAGCGAGGGAGGCCCAGCAGAAATGGAGGTGCTGAGAGAGGGAGTCCAATGAGAGATAGAGGCTTCTGAAAGCAGGTGTTCTACTGTATCCTTTACAAGAGGCTCCTGCTTTTTCATTGGTTTGTTGCACCTGAAATTAGTGAGGTCAGAATGGAATGCCGAAGGATCACCCTGGCCCTGGTATTGTGCTATTAGTAGTGATGTAGCACGTCGCAAGCATTCTTCGGCAGGTACAATTTTGTCCCCAGTGTCTTCAGAAGGTGTTTGATCATTAGAGGTGATAGAGCTATAAAGCGGTGCAGAATTGTATCTTGTGAGAGGCTTGAAGAGAATTACTTCTTCCTCTTCCAAGGAAACAGATTTTCCATTCACAAAAGGGCTACTTGGTTTCTCCTCGAGAATAGCTTTCTCACTTTTTTCTATAAAATGGAAAATTTGCTGATCTGGCACTTTCTCTTGAACAAGAGCACTAGCAGACTCCGTCTTTTCAGACTCTTTCCTGTCTGGAAATTTATCTGATCCTCCAACAGAAAAATTTCTTCCAGATTTATCATAGAAGATCCACTTGTGATTACTGTTTGATCTGTCTGCAATCTTTTTTGCAGCATTAATAATGCGGTTAGCACGGTATTGAGTTCCCTTTTTGTAACTGTTTCTGTGTCCCCAATGATTTGCAAAATCCAATTGCACCTGTGAACGAGCTAATGGTGCGAAGCCTCTCAACTCATAGTCTTCCCAAAGGGCAACGCTGCATGGAGGCTCGACTTCACTACTATTAACATCAAACCGCTTCAGAAGTTCAAGAAACTCACCAAAAAAATAAGACATGGCGCTTGTACTTTTATCATCAGATCCATATGTTTCTAGTTCGTCAAGAATACTCGCCAACCACTCCATGAAAATGAGTAAAGCTGGTAAAAGTGGGCAAGAGTCCAACAAAACTACCTTCAAACATCTACCAGTAAGGCGTCCCATGAAGATGAAGGAAGCAGTCAATGCAGCTTGTGTTAACACAAGCTGCTGTGCTTCAGTTCTATCCTTTGAATCTTTTCTGTCCGGGCTATTTATTAGATTCTCAATGACAAAGATGAATACTGAGACACATTGAAGGGTTCTAAAAGGACCAGTCATGGCTGAATTCATATGCTGATATGACTCCATTGCAGCTTCTAGCTTTGCATCATCTAGTGCCATCAACACATCGACCTCTTTAATAGTAGATGCAAAAGTACAAGGAAAATCCTCAAAACTGCCACACATTGAATAAGCAATTAGTAATGTATACAACCATCTTTTGTAAAGTAAGGAGTTCATAAGAGGATAATATTATTAAGAAGTTAGCAAAAATTCAGATCAGCATGCCATATGGTGGAAGTGGTACTTGCAGAATGTAATGCATATGATAAAAACAAACTTGAATTAGAAATGTGACAGCATATTTCAGAAGAAAGGATGCATTGATCATGTTCAGCTAATAATCCTCGTGATAAGGATAACAGTTTAGTTTCTCTGTCCAAAATTTCAAACATAAGCATTTATTCTGTTGGCTCAGAATTTATGGTAATGCCTATAAAAAATTCGTACACCTTCTTTTGATGTTCTTTGTGAATCCACTAAAAGATCATTAACTCTCAGAAGCTCAACCTAAGACAAGCGTTCAATTTTATAAAAGATGATAACAGAACAATTATCAAGGAGACTACTCCGGATAGATAATTCCATATCAATTAGCATATCAAGCATTTTACCAGAGTGTTGAAAATTTACTGTAGGAACCAGAAGACATCATAGCACATGCTACACATAATAGATTAAGAACAAGTCATTAAAGATGATTACATAAGTAAATCTAGACAGGAACCCTAAACCTGTTTAGTAGAAGCAAAATGTTCTTCAAGGAGTACCTGGCTGTTATGAACAAGAAACTTATTGTTCTAATGATAAGAGACCATAAATTTGTCTCCCTTGAGCCTTCATCTTCAGCTTTCAAAGGCTTGCAATTCAACAAATCATTAGTCGATTGTACTTTAGTCTGAACGCTACATTCAGATGGTTGTAAGAAATCAAAGCTGGCCTCACTGGAAAGGTATTGCAAATGGGATGCCCTGTTCTGAAAGACCACAGAAACCAACTGAGAACCGCCAAGGAAAAAAAAATCGGCAGCAACAGCAATGTAGGTGGTAGTATTTAGAAAAAAAGGAAAAAGAAAATAGGAACATGAGCTTGAGTCTTACTCTTTCAAACAGTAAAATAAGGTTGTTCCATGCATCAGGGAAAGGATCTTTAACAGCTAAACTTCTTATGCAGTGATACAAAGCAAGGAACTCATCACCAACATATATTGCCAACACTGCCAACTAAATATGAACATAG
The DNA here is from genome assembly GCA_015852605.2 of Populus deltoides. Classification (NCBI taxonomy): domain Eukaryota; kingdom Viridiplantae; phylum Streptophyta; class Magnoliopsida; order Malpighiales; family Salicaceae; genus Populus; species Populus deltoides. The sequence continues at coordinate 20,051,033 of CM027573.2, forward strand.
TCGGTTATATGCATATATATAGAAACCAGGACCGTAGCTTTTATAAGCATAAAAAGTTCTAAAAGCCATGAGTTCTCAAGACTGAGGACATTTTCTAAGTTTCCCCACTGATATCATAACAAGGAAGTAGCATGAATATACCTGATTTTGGGGGTTTCCACTGTCTGGCCAAATTATTGTTGCTTCCAAGTAATGAGCGACTGCATCTGACCAATTGTGACTCTGTGCGTCAGATTTTTCACATTGTTCTCTGTATCTAGCACAATCCCCAAGACAAACTAAAAAGCGATGGCATAAAAATTGTAGTTTCTGCATTTTCTTTGGCTCAACAGAAGCAGAGTTGCCACCACTTCTAAGGAAGGAAAAATCTTCAGGGAGACCATAATATCTTTTGATTTTGAAGATCAGATTTTGGTAAAATTCAGTTGCTTTAGACAGAAATGACTTAAATCCAACTACATGGTTGTCACTGCTTTCTTTTGCAGCAACCACACTATGTGGTGTCGCCATTGTTGTAGTCTCTCCATTAGCAGAATTTCTCTTCATTCTTTTACGATATTCATCAATATGTCTGTAGTGAAGCTTCCACAAAGAATATTCAGTATCTTGAAGGTCCCCCAGTTTGTGATCACTAAGGATTATTTTCTCATAACCAGAGCAGATTTTTCGGTACAAGTCTTGAACATTGGGGTCCAATAGACCTTTTGTATGGATTAATGCCCACAGCTGTTTTTCTAAATTCGCAACCTAAACCACCACAATTTCAAGAATCATTAATGGACGAACAGGAATTTCATTGTAAAAGGCGATGAATAACACACGAGCATGAAGCTGCAAAATTTACCTCAACGAAAAGACTTGGTTTTTCTTTCTGATCGTTAAGATGTGAATTAGTATCCATGACTGGCAGAAAAAGAATTTCCTGACCTGCCATTTATCAGACAATGTAGAGGGAATGTAAGCGAACAAAATAAACCCAGAAATTCTAATTTGAAAGACGTGATAATATCCCAGATACGTTTTCATGGTATTCTAGTCATCACATACAAAATATCGAAGCTCATGATATTTAGCAAGGATAGAGCTCGTGCAATGGCCCCCAATGAATTCAGCTAACAATATATGATAGAAGTGAAATGTCCTAAGATACCCCAAAGTAATTATAATGGCAATCAAAATCAAAATGTTGAAGATGTTAACACATTGCAAACCAAAACTGATATCATGTTGAGTAGTGATTAGGAAAAAAAAAAAAAAACAAAGAGAAAGAGAGGGAAATTCCCTAAAACAAGCAACCTGGACTTGAACAAAAACCTAAGTGGACATTTATCAAGAATTATGTTCTCCAAAGCATTCAAAACTAGATTGAAAATATGAAGAAACTTTCCAAAAAGAACACAAGTGATCTAATATCAACGGTCCTTAAAGTCGAATTAAACTCCTGAAGTAAAATTTTGAAACCATCCAAAGTTAAAAACATCATGCAGCCTACCCTAAAAGAACTTGAAGAGGCATATCATCCCTAAAGACTAGCTATCGAGTAAACTCTTCTGAAAATTATAAATTATTGACAGTGGTAGCAGAATACAAGTAAAACTCAACCTTTTTAAGCATATAATCCACCTAGAACATGATCATCATCTTCAAAATTGATGCGTGAAAGCAAACATTATAAAAGTCCAAGAGTGAGAATTGCTTAATTAATTGATGCCAACAGGTTGTAGACTTTAAGCAACCAGTCAATTAAACAAAGAATTTGCCAACAGTATACTACAAGAGATTTTCTTTTTTTTTTTACGAATAATTACAGAGGAATTAAAGAGGAAAAAAATCATAAAACAAGAATCAGGGAATTCCATCAAGGCACAAACCAAACTCACAAGAATCAAATTTGAACAGGCAGCAGCGGAAACAGTAAAGAAACCCACTTCAAATCAAGAAACTTGGATAGAAACAAGCATGGAAGTTATGATCTTTAATGATCATAAAAAGAAGGGAAAGAACAGTAGTTGAAAATGGAAAAAGAAAAAAGGAGCACCTGAGGAAATTAAAGATTCAAAAACAAACAAAAGAGAAATTCCATTAAAGTTAGTAAGTAGGAGCCAATGTTTGTAGCACAAATTGAGACCAAAACAACCACCCAAAAGTACACAGCTTTGAGAGAGAGAGAGAGAGAGAAGCGCGGGGATAGAAAGAAGCAAGAAGAGTTTAGCCACCTATGCTGGTTCAGTTCTGAAACAGGCAAACTAAGAGGTGGCTGCTTATAAGACTGTCTTTGTTAGTACTTGCACTTTTCTTAACGTAAAAAAAAAATATCTTAACATAGTTAATATTTTTTTAATAAAAATAAATAAATCTTGTGAAAATTAATTTGAAGTGTCTCCATTATCTTGGTTAGTTTAAAAATAAATTAGATAAAAAGTAAAAATATAATTTAAATTAAAACATATATTTAATATGAGTTTTTTTAATAAACATTAAAACAACATTATATTAAATCAATTTACATCAATTTAGGTTAGCCTGCTAATTCATATATTAAATCTCATAAATAACTAATCAAAATAAATTAATAAACTTATTTTTAATAAACTTAACATTAAAAAATAAAATTTAAAAAATTAATTAAAAAATGACTCAAAAAATGACCCGGATCAACCCAGATTAACCTGTCAAACCTGCTACCCGGGTTATGAGACTGAGATAAACTAATAGAAAAAATCAAAACAAATTATGAAGTTCAATTCACAATCAACTCGGTGTTGAAAGATAAAACTTAAAAAAAATCGATTAAAAAGGGCATAAAAACAATTCAAACCACTCAGAATTAACCTGCCAAACTCGTGTCTCGAATCATGAGAATTTGATAACATCATACAAAATAGATCAAAATAAATTATGAAGTCTATTTTTCTATTAATCTAATATTAAAGAATAAAATTAAAAGAGAAAAAATTAGTTACAAAAAGAAAAAAGAACTCAGATAAATTAATTAACCTGTCAAACTCGTAGTCTAGATCATAAATCTAGAATAACCTCGTAAAAATAAATTAAAAAAATTATGTAACCTAATCTTCAATAAATTAAATATTAAATAATAAAATTAAAAATATGTATATTATTCAAGTGAATAGTATTATAAAAGGAGGGCTAGAATAAACACCATTCTCCTTTAGATTTTTTTTTATTTTTTGAATAATCTTTATTGTATTGAAATTAAGTCTATCTATCTAAAGGCCAGTTATATTTGGTTGATATTTTAATATAAAAAATAAAAATAAAAAGAATAAGTAATTTATTTAGATGAAGAAATACAAACATAAATATAAAAATAAATATTTTTTGAGATAATTTTGAAATAGGTTTTTTAATAAAAAAAAATTATTTGTCTTTTCTGATTAAAAAAAAGTAACCTGACATTATCTATATATAGAAAACTAGCTTATAAGTCATCAGAGAATAGTAAAGAGGAGGAATAATAATAAATAAATAAATAAATAAAAACAGTGCATGAACGATCATCATCACAATCATCAGTCTCTCTTGACCAAATGAGAAGGATCCCTTGCAATCCAAGCTACCTCCATCGTTTTGTCCTCCAACTTTGTCCAGATATATCACTCATAGAAAGAAAAAAAAAAGAGTAATAATTATGCTTGATGCGCCACCTCGTTCTCGATAGATTATGCTTACTCTCTCCTTTTTTTATTAAAAAATAATATGTTACTGCCTAATTCATTTATTTAACTGGTCAATTTTATTATTTTTTTCAAATATTTTTTCATACTTACAATATATTAAAATAATATATTTATATTTTTTAAAAATTATTTTTAAAATCAGCACATCAAAACAATTTAAAATATACTAAAAAATTAATTTTTAGTAAAAAAATTAAATTTTAAAGAAACGTAATTTGCACCACGTTCCAAATACTTTTTTAAAAGAAAATTAAATAACTTTATGGAATAGAATAACACAACAAGTTAATAATTTTTCCCATGTTCATATATATATATATATATATATATATATATATATATATATATATATATATATCATAGGGTAATTTTCTTTCTTGATATAATACCAGCATGTAATAAGAAATGCGGCGTGTGTTTTGGTCCGCTGAGCTGCCCATACGTGCGATGGCGAGGGGCTGGAGGGTGGTTGAGGGGTCATGTTATATGCTAACAAAAGTCAATATATGTGTGTAGTCACTAGTCATGTATGACAAAATATTGAATTGTGGGGCCCACGATTTTATTTATGTTTTGTCGTGTAGCAGATGAGCACGAGCAGCAGAGCCAATATTTATTAACCTCACTTGAGCATACCCCACTGGTATGGCAACGTTTATACGCGGGTTGCATTTTTTCCCACGTTTTTATTCTGTCTATTATTTTATTTATTTGTTAAGAAATTTACATATTTATAAATTATTTATATCTATTATCTACTATTATTTATTAATCAGTAAAAAATAAAACAAATATTATTCATATATATATATATATGTGTGTGTGTGTGTGTGTTTGTGTGTGTTTTATATCAATATTAAGATATGTGTATATCATATGGTATTAAAAAAATCTAAATATTCTTCAAATATATTTATATAATTTAAATATATATTTTGGGTGGGTTTCAAGTCAAATTTGATAATTATTTGTCAAATCCATAAATTCCTATTAATTCAGGTTACATCAATATCTATGGAGTTTTATATATATATATATATATATATAAATATATATATATATATACAAATATAATATTATTATTATAATTCAAATGTTATTATATATATTTTTTTAATATCATCACCACAAACGCCTTAATATGATCGCTACCTATTAATAAAATAACAATTTTATTGATGATTTTTTTTATCTTTAAAAAATACTTTACATTAAAAAAATTAAATTAAATTTTGATTTTTAAAAATTAATAAAGATATATTTGAGGTATTTTATGCATTAATTAAAAATAAATCATTTTTCATATGATTTAAAAAAAACACTTTCAATATTTAGAGAAAACAAATTTATATGATATTAATTTTAAAGTTTAAACTCAAGAAATAAATAAATACACCAAGGCAACCATTAGATTATATAATTTTTGGTGTTAATATAATTTTTGCTCCAAGATTGATTCAAGTCAATCTTACATAATAAAACATAATTTCTTATTTAAAAGTTAGTCCTATAAAGTTGAACCATCCATTAAGATGATTACAACCCAAAACATTAATCTCCAAGGAATAAATAATTTAACTCATATACCTTAACCTTTTTATATCCAAATTGCTGCTTTTACAATCACATAACAATCACCAAACATATCTTCTATAACCTTTTAGGTTGTCTTCCTATAAACATAGCCTATAAATAGGGGAACTCATCATGCTCTAAAAACCTTTTTTTTAATAAATAATTTAAAAAAATTCTTATTTAATTTTAAAAAAAATTCCTTTGGCTTGTGGAGGATCAATTAGCCAATATAAAAATTTATTTAAGTCATTTAGAGATTGTTGTTTCTGAAACTCCAGTTATTTCAAGACCTATTTTCAAATCTTAAGAAGTTTCATTAGAATTATCCAAATAAATTGAGAATCATCTTTCTCAATTGAGATCTTATGCTGCTCCTGACTCTACTCAGTTTAGTAAAAACATGAATACCTTAAATATTCCAAGTTCATCTTTTGATAAAGAGAAGCTTGAAATAAATAAACTAATATGAGAGTCATCTTTTTCTAAAATGTATTGCCCAAGGCTTATAGCCCCAAATATAGTTTTAGAAGAAAAACCTACCATTATCCAAAACAAATACAACTCTAACTCTATTTATGAATGGAATATTGATGGATTAGCTAAGTAGCAAATCATTGGTTTACTCCAATAATAACCATGGTTTCTAATGCTTATAAAACCTAAACAAGTATTTTTTTTTTTTTTTTAGAGAGATATAGTTGAATTACTTGTAATTGGCTTTACAAATTAGTTAAAAAGATGATGGGACAATCTACTCACCTAATTTGACATTGAGTCTATTTTAAAATCTATAAACATATGCTTAAAAGGAAATTAAATTTTAAACCATAAGGATGAACCTATTTAAGATGTTGTTGCATTTTTCATTTTTTTATATATCCAAAGCCTTCCTAGATGATCCTTTATACCTCATAGATAAAAATCCAAAACTCTTCTCAAACCTCAAATTTAAAAAGATACATGATTTTATGTGGTATGAATTTTCCAAAAAAAGGATGGTTATCAACCCTTTTAGAAAGAAAATTTTGGTCTTTCTAAATTGTTAGGAGATAAAGTTCAAAATAAACTTCAAAACCTTTTTAATGGACAAATTCCTTGCTAACAATTGACTTATAGGGAGCTCATTAGCTTTACCTAGAAAGAAAGACCAGGTAAGATTTGTTATGACTTTAAGATCCAAAATTACGTTAAGCAAGAGAAACACCAATTCAAAAAGGAGTTAGGATCTTTATGTGCTTAATTTGATGATTTTTAATACCGAAGATAGCAATCTAAGAAAAAAAGTAATTTCTTAAACTATAAAACTAAAACTAAGTATAGATATAAATTTGAGAAGTTAATCGCCAAGTCCAAATCTATCCATACTAGCAAAACTATAGCCAATCCAACTTTTCTAGTAGTAAAAGGCCTTTAAATTTTTATTTTTATTTTTAGATTATAGGTATCATTACTACATCATCATCAATGTAATTCATTATTATTATTATTATTATTATTATTATTATTATTATTGATTTCATCATTACAATTATAATTACTATTATTATTTTAATTATAAATATTATTATCATAATTATCACCATTATCACCACTGGTAATATCATAATAAACTATTATTATTACCACCATTATTAACATAATCATCATAATTAGTATTATTATTAATAATATTGTTAGTATCATTATCATTATTACTATTAATATTATTATTATAACTACTATAATTTCCAATGTTCTTGTTGTTGTTGTTGTTGTTATTATTAATAAAATATCAAAAATCATAAACTTAATTTAAATGATAAAATTAAAAACCATAAAAAATTTGATAAAAAGGCAAAAAAAACAAATAAAAAAAAGGGACCAAACTGAAATAAATATTATTACTATTGAAAAAATCATAAATTTGATTTAAAGGATAAAATTAAAAACTATAAAAACTTTGGCAAAAAATCCAAGGAAAAAAAAAGAATGGGGATGAAATTGCAAGAAACAAATAAAATCTATAAGCCATCTAAAAAAAATCAAAAGAGTGGAAACCAAATTCGAGAGATGAAAAACTTAAGGAGGATAAAATTGAAAAAACTTTCTAAGTTGAAGTGATTTTTCCAAATAAAACAGGAATTAAATCTAAAAAGAAAAGAAGTTTAAGGGCTGTCGTGTTTTTTCTAAGGGCAGCTCAAAAACCAATAATAATTATATGTTTTTTTTCCATAGACAGAGCGAAAACTGAGGCATATGAGAGAGAAATGAAAGAAAGAAAAGAAAATCAAATCGACATCAAACTAGACATCATCATCATGCATGCGCCATCAAGAAGGAAGAGAATGCTGAGAAGCATTTAATGGCACAATGGAACATTTTTTCCACCACCATGGTCATCCACATGAGCCGCTCAAAAGCGGTGGAGTAGTTGACGTGTGTTGTGCATACGTAAACAGCTTGTCATTTTTTTTTATGTGTCAAAAGACAACATCACCCCATAACCAAACAATTATTGCTAAAAAATCATTATGAAACAATGAATTGACCCTCAAAGATGCTTTGCGAATTTTCCTTTAAGGAAAAACTAACAATGCTAGGTTAAAAATTGCTTTTAATGGTACTAAAGTAAATTTATTATACAAAAAATTTATGAAATGATAGAGATAGCCCTCAACAATTGAAGAATGACAAAATCTACCCTATGAAAATACTAATCAATCCCTACAGGCCAATTATAATGTTTCTTTTTTCTTAGAGGCAAGAACATAATTCAAATATTATAATTCATAATAAATCATGTCTAATATACATTGTTTTCCTCACACTACTTAGCTTTTCTTTTAATGATGCAATTAAGATGATAATGGTTTTTTTATAAATATATATATTTTTATTATAATGCAACTATTATTTTTGGTTAATTAAGATGTACTTATGAGATATACTCATCAAATAAACTTTGACCATAGAGAAATGACACCCCCATTAAACTAGTGTGATCTAAAGTTAAATTACATATACGGTCCAATATATCTTAAAGCTAATCTTGGAAAAGTGAAAACTTGTACTTCCAACTTGTCCAATATATCCTTTTTATCCATCTAAAAATATAAGATATAGAGACTAATTAATTTGATTAAAATCTGAACCCTGAGTGATCACATGTGTACTTAACCCATATTTGAGTGATTTCTAGTTACAAGAATCACTTCAAAACATTACAATAACTCCAAGAAATTTTATTTTTTTCATAGATTTATTCGAGTAACACGGTCATGCAATTTAATCCTAAGATGTGGGATTTTTCCCCCTTTACATGAGTAAATTATAATTAAATTCTTTTATTTTTTTAAGTTAGATTTTGGCTTAAAAAATTATAAGTTAATTATGCGTGTTGACTGTTATTATTAATTTTTTGTAAATATTCAAATTATTCTATTTAAATGCGCTCTCACTTTGCTAGTGAGATCTCAAAACTTATTAAAATTTAATCATATTTTAAGGAAAAAACTGAATAGTAATGAAAAGATTAAGTTATAAATAAATATTCAAATAGACTAATTATTGAATTAAACTAAAGATATTAATTAAATATTTTTTTAAAACATATTATAGCGTACTCCTTACATATTAATAAGAAAACCTTTCTTGTATCAAGTTTTGTTCGATGTTATCGGCATACTGGGGGAGACAGAGGAACGCTGGGATGTCTATACATACATACATACATATACATACATATATATACATATATACATACATATATATACATATATATACTGGATAAAAAATAGAAAGTAGACGAGTCAGTAGTCAAGGTCACTGGTCACCTTTGGATAAGGGAAGCTTCCATGAAGCAAGTCGTGTACGCATGAATCATGATTCTCCCGGGACCCGTTGGGAATATGTACAGCTGATGGGAAAATCTCAACCGTTAAATCTGGGAATTAACATTTTCTTTCCATGGAAATGTATTGAAAGTCAAGCAAATCAAGTGGACATGGGTCTCCATAGTTGATTTTTGGTTTCGTGATTTCAACTGTCAAATTCAAAGCTCATTAATGGCTTCAGGTGGATTTTTTTTATATTAATTTGTTCGGTGCGTGATGCTGTCGAATGGGGAAGGTAACAAGAGCAAGTTCTGATGAGAAATTTACAACTTTTGAACTTAGAATGTTGTAATTCCATGTGAGACTGCATGGTTAGTCTTTTTGGAATTTGTTTTGAAGTGTGAAAATTAAAAAAAAATTAATATATTTTAAAACAAAAAAAAAAACACTTTAAAAAATCACATTTATAAATTTGTTTTATTTTTAACATATTTTTCTTGTAAAATAGACTACGGGGATGTGACCTGTGGAATAATAGCTTCAATCAATGTGATGTTCAAAGTCCACTTATGGCAGCCCCCTGTTCTTGAATTTCTTGACAGATTTTAATTTTAACAATGTCAAAAGAAAAATGATACGTTCACACAGAAGAAATAGAAGAAGAAAAAACATACTATAAGCAATATTTGTTATAAAATCCATAATTATATTCATCCGAGTCTAGAAGGAATTTACTCACTTTTAAAGATATACGTTTTAATGGTTAATATATTAAAATAATAGATGAAGACAAAAAAAATATATATCTTTATGTTATTTCATGTATTTCGAGCTAGAGACTTGTACTTAAAAAATTATTTGCTTTCTTTTCTAGAATTTATTATATGATCATAAAATTTATTGAAATAAATGTTGTGATACACCAAAAGTATTCTCACCCAAAAATATATATGATTTGGCATGATCGACTTGGAGATCCAGGATTAATAATGATGCGATGAATTATTGAAAACTTACATAGATTCTTTTACCAAGTGAAAATACATGCGCTGCATGTTCTCAAGGTAAATTAATTACCAAATTATCTCCATCAAATGTTGTTATAGAGTCATCATCTTTTCTTCAAAGAATTCAAGGAGATATAGGTGAACCTATTCATCTACCATGTAGACCTTTTAGATATTTTATAGTATTGATTGATGCATCAAGTAAATGGTCACATGTTTGTTTACTTTCTAGTCGAAATGTTGCATTTGCTAGATTAATAGCATAAATTATTATACTATGAGCACAATTTTCTGATTATCCAATTATGAAGATTCACTTGGATAATCTAGTGAGTTTACTTCTCAAGCATTTGATAATTTTTGTACTTTTATTGAAATTGATATTGAACATCATGTTGCCTATATACATACTCAAAATGGTTTCGTAGAATTATTTATAAAGCGCCTTCAATTAATTGCTAAACCATTATTTATGAAATGAAAATTGCCTATATTTATATGGGGATATGCTATATTACATGCTGCATATTGGTTAGAATTAGATCAAGTGTTTACCATAAATATTTTCTTTTATAACTTGTTCTTTGTATACCACCAAATATATTTCATATACAAGAAATTAATTGGAATAACCTGAAGGGAAAGAAAAGCTAGTGCCTAAAGCACGACAATAAATTAATTGGAATAACTCGAAGTTATCTTATTTCGATCCAAAGACAAATCAATGTGAACTTGAAGTTCAAAAGATTATTCATTTATAAAACATTGCAAATCAATTGCCGCAAGTTTTCACCACAATAAAAGATGGTTAAAACCCATATTTTAATTGCAAATGTTCCATCTAGAATTGAAATCACTAAAGGAAAAGGAAAAAAAAAAGCATAGTAGCAAATGAATCTATACCACACCTGAAGCGTGGAGGACTTATTGGTGTTAAGAACAAAAATCATAGAGAACAAAAATTACAACAAATAGATTATAATACTCCTAAAGATTCCTCATCTATAAAACATGCGATAAATATTGTGTTAAAATAATCTCTTAATATTGATCCTCCTAAAGAGAGATCTCCTGAAGAGGCATCTCTTAAAAAGATCCATATACTTGAAAATAATGAGATCTTCATAAACTATGTTCACACATGAGAGATTTTGGATCGAAATAAAATTGTCATAAATGATGTATTTGCATTTAAAGTTGCTTTTGACATCACTAGAAGTGATGATGAAATTTAACCACAAACTATCGAAGAATGTCGACATAGAAATGATTAGTCAATGTGGAAAAAAGCAATCCAAACGGAGTTAAACTTGCAAAACATGAAGTATTTAGACATGTAGTTCAAACACCTAAAGGAGTTATGCCCGTTGGATATAAGTGGGTTTTTGTTAGAAAATAAAATGAGAATCATGAAATTATTCAATATAAGGCACAACTTGTTGCACAAGTTGTCACACAAAGTTTCTCACAAAAACTTGGAATTGGTTATGAGGAAAATTATTTTCTAGTTAGTTATGGATGCAATCACTTTTAGATTTTTGATTGGTTTAGTAGTTTCAGAAACTCTAGATATGAGTTTAATGGATGTAATTACAACATATTTATATTGATCATCAGATAAAGATATTCATATGAAAATCCCTAAAGGATTCAAAATGCCTGAAGCTTTTTATGATAATCCCATAAGTGTTTATTCTATTAAACTGTAAAAAAATTTATATGGGTTAAAGCAATCTGGTCGAATGTGGTATAATCGTCTTAATGAATACCTACTAGAAAAAGGATTTGAGAATAATGAGATATGCACATGCATTTTTATTAAGAAAACCACATCTAGATTTGTTATTGTTGTAGTATATATTAGTGATTTAAATCTTGTTGGTACTTCTGAAGAGCTCATAAAAACTGCAACCTATTTGAAAGATGAATTTGAGATGAAAGATCACAAAAGGACAATTTCATCTTGATTTACAGATTGAACATTTTTCGAAAGGAATATTTATTCATCAATCGACGTATACAGAAAAGGTTTTGAAGCATTTTTACATGGACAATGCTTATCATTTGAGTACACTAATAGTTGTTCGATCACTTGATGCGAAGAAAAACCCTTTTCAACTGTTAGAAGGGGATGAAGAAATTCTTGGTCTAGAAGTGCCATATCTTAGTGCTATTGAAGCACTCATGTATCTTGCAAATTATACAATATCAGATATAGCTTTTGCACTCAATTTATTGGCAAGATATAGTTTCACTCTCATAAAAAGACATTGGAATTGGGACAAATATATACTTCGCTATCTCCATAGAACAATTAAAATGAAGTTATTTTATAGTGGATCAAATTCACAGTTGATTGGATATGCAGATGCAGGTTATCTCTTTGATCTCCACAAAAAGAGAGATAACAAATAGGTTATCTATTTATCGATGAAGGTACTGCAATTTCTTGGAGATCTGTCAAACAAAAATTAGTGGCTACTTCATCAAATCATTCAGAAATTATTGCAATCCATGAAACAAATCAAGAATGTATATGGCTAAGGTCAATTATCCAACACATAAAACAAAAATATGGAATATCAACCACTAAAGATAGTCTCACAATATTATTTGAAGATAATGCCGCCTGCATCACTCAACTTAGAGGAGGCAACATTAAAGGAGACAAAACAAAACATATCTCACCAAAGTTCTTTTATACTTACGAGCTTCAATAGAAAGGAAAATTGATATCAAGCAAATCAGGTCAAGTGATAATTTAGCAAACTTATATATAAAGTCTTTACCGACCTCAACTATCAAGAAGCTTATTTATAATATTGGAATGCGTTATCTTAAAGATTTATCATAAGACATGTATTTTTTATGTGAAGTTAATGCAAATTATACTCTTTTTTCCTTCGCTTAAATTTTTCTCTTTGGGTTTTATTTTGCAAAGTTTTAATGAGGTAATTTGGTATTTTTGTGAATCCTAAAGTATTCAAATATGAATCTAGAAGTATCTATATTAAATCTTCTATGGAATTCTAAAATATTCAGAAATCACACAACATATTGTACTCTTTTTTCTTCGCTTAGGTTTTTTCCCGTTAGATTTTTCTTTGTAAGGTTTTAATGAGACACATTTTTAATACATGGTCATTTATGGTTATTTAAGGGAAATGTTATAAAATCTATAATTATATATATTGAATGCTAATTAGAATCTCTTACACTTTTTGATCCTTCGGTTTACTCTTAGTTTTTCATGAAACTTGAATTTTCTAGTGTTCTTTAATATTTTCACTTCTTCTTCTATAAATAAAGTATTTGTCTTGTATTCTAAGGATTGAAATATATATATATATATATATATATATATATATATAGAAAAGGGTATGAATTTCTCTTTTAAATTTTATTCCAAATATGCATGTCATTGCTTATTCTTTATTTTTTTTAACAATATTAAATATTTCTAAAAAAATATTATCTATTTTGATTGAGCAAATGAACAAATGAAAAATGGTCTTATCATTAAAAGATGATGGCTTTACGTTATGAGTTAAGAAGATTATGATCTGAGTTCTGTATTTTGGTTTGTTAATTCCCGGAAAGTGGACACAATAACATGCATATATCTTTATTTTTATTATGCAAATAGCCCAAGAATTAAGGTGTTAGCGCAGTCCAACCGGTATTAGCCTGAACAGCCGAACCATGCTAAAGTGTACAGCAGCAGCAGGCATGATGCTTCCAAAGTTTTTTGTGTATTGTGAATCTTGTACACCATGCCTCTCATACCCTCCATTCTTAGCAACTTTCGATGGGTGATGCATGGGACACATAAAACTAGCTCAACCCTCTCTCTCAAGTCTCCATCCAGCATCACTACGAACAGGCAAATTGTTGGAGGACAGAAAAAGGGGATCCAGATTACTAATAATGGACAGTCAAAAACAACAAAGATTGGTTTCTAATAAAAGGGTTGACAACAACACAAATCCTAAACTATAGAAAGAACAACCTAAAATCAACAGATCTTGGCATGGAAACAAGGAGTATGAAACGGACACCCCCCAAATTCACAACCGCAAATCTTACCCTTCACCTCCTAGCTCCATCCCTCCCTTCTTTTATCCCAACAAGCTGAAAATCATCCCATCTTTTCTTTTTGTGTATCCTTCTCTTCCCCTCCTCTATTTGGAAGGGCAGGGTGTCGGCGTATTTTAAAACCCTCTCTTGTGTTTTTCCCTTGCCCATAATGGGTTCTAAGTTCTGGCTTGTTTTCCTCATGTTGGCTACGGCCTTGGTTGTTGAGTCGACAACTTTGATGGATGATGCTGACCTCTGGGGCCTCTCCACTTTAGGCCATGACAATAACGGTTTCGAATTCAGCACTGAGATGATGATGGATTCTGAGATCAATCACAGGTTGCTGGCTCAGAAGACAAGGTACATTAGCTATGGAGCCCTAAGGGCTAACTCGGTCCCTTGCAATCGTCGCGGTAGTTCTTACTACAACTGTAACAAGCGGCAAAGGGCTAATCCTTACAGACGTGGATGCAGCACCATCACAAGGTGCCGTCGGTACACTCATTAATCAATGAAGAGAATGATAACAGAAGAGAGAGCGCCATTACAGAAGAAAAGGGAAAGGATCGTTGCCCTTTGAGCATGCATCAATCTGGGATTCTTCGGTTGTCAATGTGTTAACTGCATTTCCTCCTCTAATTAACGCTACGCTGCAGTTTAATATGGTATTTTAATTATGTCTTGTTATTTGTTGTCTGTGTTCTTCTTTCATATTTGATGTTAAAGGTCTCTCATTGCTTCTGTAATTGCAAGTCTCTGTCTCCTCTTCTTCTGATTCTGAGCTTTATATGTAACATTTGGAGGAAATGAAAGGCTAGTATTTTATGTAATTTTAATTTAATGAAAGTTTTGATTAGGCTTTTCTCTGCATTTCTCAACCAACAACATTTGCAAGTCCTGTATCAATTTAACAAATTAAGAAGACGTGATAATATCCCAGATACGATTTCATTGTATTCTGATCATCACATACAAAATATAGAAGCTCATGATATTTAGCAAGGATAAAGCTCGTGCAAAGGCGGTGAATTCAACTAACAATCTCTCTACGGAAATATATGATAGAAGTGAAATGTCCTAAGATACCTCTAAGTAATTAATTATAATGGCAATCAAAATCAAAATGTTGAATATGTTAACACATTGCAAACCAAAACTGATATCATGTTGAGTAGTGATTAGAGGAAAAAAAAAAGACAATGAGAAATTAAGAGAGAGAAATTCCCTACAACAAGCAACCTGGACTTGAACAAAAACCTAAGTAGATAATATTTTTCAATTTGATGTTGTTGATCACAATATTAACACTTTGAAGGGTACTTGTATTGTCTGGATTGTTGAGGTTTGATTTGGAGTCTGTCTTGGATGGTTGATCATAATTTGGTGAAGACAGATTCTTTAAAGAGCTGAGTCCCTCCATTGAGCGGTATTGGCATTAAAGACCAATGATTGGGCAGAGGAGTCTAGCCATCGAAGATAGGCCTCATAATCAAGTAACAGATCATGTAATTCTTTAAATGAGAGAAAATACTCTCAGGCTCAAATCAGAGCAATAATGTTGCTAAAAACCAGTTCCTAAACCATGAAGGACATACAGTGTGATGTCATCTTGAGATAACGGTGCATCAATAAGGGAAAACTCATCGGCAATGGTTTTAACAGAGTGCAGGTACTCTATGATGCTGCGAGTTCCACGTTGCTTGATATGACATTTTAGAGGTTGCTATAAGTGGTATCACAACTGAGGACACTGAAGTCAGAATAGCATTTACGATATGTTTATCCTAACGACACCAGAGGTGATGAGCTAAAATGGCAGCTACTTCATTCGATATCGGTAGGGATGGGTAGGTGTGAGTGCCGTCGACATAACCAAAAAGGTTATAGCTGAGAAGGAGCTAGAGACTCGAATTGAGCATTCCATAAAGGGAAGTTGGTTGGGGGGGGGGGGGGTGTTTTTTTATGTCCATTTTCGAACACTGTTAGAGGAAGAAGTGGCCGTGACGGATATGCAGGAAAGACGAGAAATACTCGTTGGAGTTTGGAGGCGTTAATCTGATACAATATAAAGTTTTAGACAAGAATGAAGAAAATGATTCACGCCCATTTCTATAAGAAGAGGAGGTATAAATACAAATTTGAAAAACTTAAATTACTCCTGTACTTATGCTAATGTGCAGCAACTTATATGTATATATAGCTAGGAAAGTATGAGCTATACAAATTTCCTGAACTAGCCGATCAAGAGCAATAATTAAAGTGTTGGGTGCAGTTACAAATTCTGGTGCAGATTTTTCTTTTGAATAATAGTTGTCCTTGTAATCCCTACCCTTTTTGTTTTTTATTTTCCCTGAAAGATTAAAATAGTCTTAATTAACATGTTTATTATATTTAATTAAAATCATCAAAGTAACAAGATTTTAAAATATTATTTTTTATATTCTTTATTTCACAAGCTAACCCCTTTAAAATTTATGTAGTATAGTCTAGAATTTAATTGAATCAAGTAAAGATAATATTCTTAAAATATAGGTTAATTTTGCTTGTAAGCTTTTTTCTTGCATGAAATGTAATTATTTTAAATTTTAAAATTATAGAGTAATTAGGATACATATTCAACATGGTCAGTCTCGATTTTCAAATGATGGAAATGTAATATTGTACTTTTGAACCTATAATAATAAAATTGATTGTCTAAATTTTTTTTTCCACAAATAAAAAACCAATCTGGATTATAATCGATCAATAGTGTAAATTTTAGAACATATATATTATCCTCCATACTCTAAGAAGAGTAGGCCTTCGATTTTATTATAACCATAAAAGAAGAATATTGATGTTAAAATGAATACCTCTTAGATATAGAATTCTAAATTCTATTATTGTACTTTTGATATTATGGAATGAAAGGATGTAAATGTGAATAAGAATTCTACTATAGGCATTTAGTTGAAAGAAATAAAGTAAGAAGGGAAATGAAGAATGAGAATGAGAATGAGAATGAGAATGGGAATCATGTATTTGGTCTAGGTAAATAGACCTCCTAATATAAGACTTAATCCTATAAAGAAAATCATGTATTGGTCTAGATAAATTCATTGTATGTAAAATAAGAGATAAAAAAATCAAAAAAAAATTTCATGACTTTATTGACCCGACCAGAAAAAACAGTTCCTCTATCCTCAAAAAAAAACCCATCCACTCGACTCCCTAATTGTTTATCTTATTCTTTTTTTTGTTAACGGTTCAAAATTTATTATCTTTCTCATTCATTTGATTTTTTCACAAATGACCTTGTTAGCCCGTTCTTGCAAGAGTAGAGGCATTCATTTTTGACTTTTTAATTTAAATAAGATTTGCCCTGCTTAGCAGATAATTATTTGTTACTAATGGGGAATTCTTTCGCATTTCTCATGAGGATAGATGGGAATAAAAATTAGGAATAGAAATGAGTTTTTATTTTATTTTTAAGAATGATAAAGCTAATCCGCTTCATTTCCTCTTAATTTCTAAAAGTTCCTTTAGGATGTCTGACCCTTCGCCACCTAATATTGCTGACTAACCGAATTCATATAATAATATATTTTTTAAAAAAAATTATTACCATCGTTATAAGATGGACTTCCATTTTCAATACCATGACCATCACAATCACCTTTATCATTTTACGATGGTCACCCATAATAAAATAATTATTTTAATTATTATTTCTTTTTATATTGAAAAAAATATTTTACATTAAAAAAATTAATTTTGATTTCTTGATATTATTCTAAAATCAATATTGGAATTAAAATATAATTTTAATTTCTTAATTTTTTTTATTTAGATTCCTTCATTCTCATTGTAGATTTTTCATTTTTCGTTTTTGTAACCAAATAACACTTATAAGCGATGGTCTAAACATTATTATATTTTTTTTATTCAATAATATTGGTAATAAAACAACTTGTTAAACCCGCAACATTAGTCATGAGACTGAGATGACCATATATAAAACAAATCATAAAATTTAATTTCTAATAAATCAAATATTCAGGATAAAAAACATTGTTATAATAAATAGTATTTTGTGAGGTGGTGCACAATAAAAACACCATCTCTTTTATTATTATTTTTGTTAATATTTAAGCTAACTTACATATTAATTGAAAATAATATTTTTGTGGACTATTTAAAATACACATCTCAAATGAGAAATAAATTCTTATGGAATCCTAAATTCTAGTACTAAACTACTATACCTCTAGTCTAAACACTTACTTTAAAAAAATATATAAGCATTATGATATTATTTTTATTCAACAATAAAGATATATTTGTTGTATTTTATGCATTAATTAAAAATAAATCCTTTTTTAGATGATTTAAGGGAAAAAAAAAACTCTTCCAATATTTAGAGAAAACAAATTTATATGAATACTAGCTAGTTTTAAAGTTCTAACTCAAGAAATATATATATATATATATATATATAAATATATATATATATATATGTTTTCTTAACCACCAAGCCAACCATTTAAATTAATAAAGATGTATTTGAAGATATATGAACAATAAAGGGATATGGCTAAAGATCCTAATCTTAACCTCATCTGTAAACCTTTGTATGATAGGCTTAAGAAAAATAATTTGTCTTGGTTCAGCCAATATAATTTAATGGTTCAACAAATCAAGAAACAAGTGAATGAACACCATTATCTCTACATAGCCAACCCAGAATCTTTCAAAATAGCTGGAACACATGCCTCTAAATTTGGATGTGATGGCATTCTCAAACAATTGCATTACAATCATGAACAATTAATTCATTTTACTTCAAAACATTGGAATGGTGCGCATAAGATTATATATTCTATTATTGAAAAAGAAATTTTAGCCATTATGGTTAGTATTTTAGAATCTCAAAGTGATTTAATCAGTTCAAAAATTCTACCACGAAATAATTTTAAACTTGCAAAGGATATTTTACAAAAAAAAGAAAAAAAAAACACATTCAAAAGTTGCATAAAAAAATTATCAGATGGGGAGTTATTTTAAATATTTTTTTATTTTGATATTGAATTAATCAAAAGAGATTCAAATTCCCTCTCGGACTTCCTTACAAGAAATTTTTTACAGGGAAGAGGCAAAGGAATTTAAAAACAAAAAAACAACAAAAAAGTTGAGAAAATAGGCTGAAATTATTTTTTTACGAAGATAAAATGTCCCTACTAAAAAGCTTCTGAACCTCGACTTCAAACGTACCTAAAAATACTCAAACACCTTTTGACACAAGCAAAATAATATTTATTCATTTGAAAGCCTCTGAGGTGGAAAAAAAAATTAAGTTCCATGAAGCTAGGTAATCTTGAGCTTCATAAATCAACAATAATTGATCCTGGGATATTAATAAAGCCCACTATGAGAATATACTGATGAAAACCGGATTATTCAAAATTAAACACAATTTTTCTATAAAAAAAAAATCCTTATTTTGGAACCCATTCAACAGTCCAAACACTCAGGATCATTCTTCTTTCGAAATGACCTGAAGAACCAAAGTCCCACCAAGAATTCCCTGGCAAAATAATATGAATCAAAAAACCACCGAACATGCAATTACAGGGACTATCAATAAGCCTGTTTTAATACCTTCCTTGCTCAAAACAAACATTCCAGGCACTCGTCGGTGTTTTATTGGAAACCAGGAACAAAAATTTAATTTCCAATCTATTGGCGGTCCTGCTTCGATCGGAGCTATTCCAGAAATTCTTCGAAGACCAATTTATGAAGGTTATCAGAACTTTGTCAACAAATTCCAACCAGTTTAAGAAAACAAAAATATTTTCCAAAACTTCTCCATTTTTGCTATAATTTTAGCAGTCCATGGATTTGAACAAAGATCTCAGCCGTTAAATCTGGAAATTAGCATTTTAAATGGAAGTGTACTGAAAGTCAAACAAATCATGGTGGGCATGGTCTATCAAGTGGGTAATGAGCTTATCAAATGGGAAAGGTGACGAGCAAGTTATGAGAAATGAAGATAATGATAATAATATTGTGGATAAGGCTACGCAAGGCATTGCAACAGCAGCTGAAGATGTCTCTCGTCTGACTCAACGATGCAGTTGCCCAGTCAATAACCATCACTCCTGAAGATGATGATATAAATATCTCACGCGCTCAGAAGATCATGTTAAAATATCTCGGTCATTGCAAACCACGACTTAGATAACACTCCACGAATTATAAGATGATGATATAATGCTGTCGAACGGGAAAGGTAACCAGAGCAAGTAATGTGAAGCTTACGATCTTTGAATTTAGAATGTTGTAATTCCATGTGAAACTGCATGGTTAGTCTCTTTGGAATTCGTTTTGGGCTCCACGATATACTTATTAAGCCTAACTGATATGCGATTTGGTTGATTCGATAGCTAGACCGATCTAGGTAGGTGAAAGATCAAGGTAGGTGAAAGACCAATAAAAAACAAAAAATAATTAAATTCACTTAACCCGGTAAAATCTGATAGAAATTCTTTTTTTTTTAAATGTTTTTTTTTCCTAACTAAAAACTCTTTTTTTTCATATTTCTTATTTGATTATTTATCCTTTTCAAAATTCACGGTATAGATAGTAGAAAAATATTTTAGTTTGTCAATGTGGGATAAAAAAAATTTTTAGTTTAAAAAATTCAATTTAAAAATATAACTTAGTTTCTTTTTAATGTGGGATAAAAAATATTTTAAAATAATATTTTAAACTTCATTATTTATATAGCTTATATTCACATGGATTGTTTCTTAATTTTTTTATATGAAATATTAAAACTTCAAATTATTTTTTGAAATTGTTTGGGATTGATTCATGTTGATTCGGATCAATCTGTGTAGCCGGGACCCAGCTCCCTTGATCAGGTCAACTCCATGTCGGGTTTAATAATTATGCTCTACGGTATCATTAAGTTTTCGAGTGTTTTTTTAAAATATATTTGTCTTAAAAAATATATTTTTAGTGTTTTTTTAATGTTTTTAATACTAATATTAAAATATTAAAAAAAATTATTTTAATTCATTTAAAAAAACAACTTTAAAAAATCATATTTCACGACAATAACAAACAAAGTAACTCACACATTTAATTTATTTTATTTTTAGTACGTTTTTCTTGTAAAATAGACTACGGGGATGTGACCTGTGGAATAATAGCTTCAATGTGATGTTCAAGTCCACTTATGACAGCCCACTTTTCTTGAATTTCTTGACAGATTTTAATTTTAACAATGTCAAAAGAAAAATGATACGTTCACACAGAAGAAAAACATAGGATAAGCAATATTAAATATTTCGTAAGAAATTACTATCTATTTTGATTGTGCAAATCGAACAAATGAAAAATGCTCTTATCATTAAAAGATGATGGCTTTACGTTACGAGTTAAGAAGATTATGATCTGAGTTCTGTATTTTGGTTTGTTAATTCCCGGAAAGTGGACATAATAGCATGCATATAGCCCAAGAATTAAGTTCTTAGCGCAGTCCAACCGGTATCAGCATGAACAGCCGATCTATGCAGGGACAGGTGCTAAAGTGTACAGCAGCAGCAGGCATGATGCTTCCAAAGTTTTTTGTGTATTGTGAATCTTGTACACCATGCCTCTCAATCCCTCCATTCTTAGCAACTTTCGATGGGTGATGCATGGGACACATAAAACTAGCTCAACCCTCTCTCTCAAGTCTCCATCCAGCATCACTACGAACAGGCAAATTGTTGGAGGACAGAAAAAGGGGATCCAGATTACTAATAATGGACAGTCAAAAACAACAAAGATTGGTTTCTAATAAAAGGGTTGACAACAACACAAATCCTAAACTATAGAAAGAACAACCTAAAATCAACAGATCTTGGCATGGAAACAAGGAGTATGAAACGGACACCCCCCAAATTCACAACCGCAAATCTTACCCTTCACCTCCTAGCTCCATCCCTCCCTTCTTTTATCCCAACAAGCTGAAAATCATCCCATCTTTTCTTTTTGTGTATCCTTCTCTTCCCCTCCTCTATTTGGAAGGGCAGGGTGTCGGCGTATTTTAAAACCCTCTCTTGTGTTTTTCCCTTGCCCATAATGGGTTCTAAGTTCTGGCTTGTTTTCCTCATGTTGGCTACGGCCTTGGTTGTTGAGTCGACAACTTTGATGGATGATGCTGACCTCTGGGGCCTCTCCACTTTAGGCCATGACAATAACGGTTTCGAATTCAGCACTGAGATGATGATGGATTCTGAGATCAATCACAGGTTGCTGGCTCAGAAGACAAGGTACATTAGCTATGGAGCCCTAAGGGCTAACTCGGTCCCTTGCAATCGTCGCGGTAGTTCTTACTACAACTGTAACAAGCGGCAAAGGGCTAATCCTTACAGACGTGGATGCAGCACCATCACAAGGTGCCGTCGGTACACTCATTAATCAATGAAGAGAATGATAACAGAAGAGAGAGCGCCATTACAGAAGAAAAGGGAAAGGATCGTTGCCCTTTGAGCATGCATCAATCTGGGATTCTTCGGTTGTCAATGTGTTAACTGCATTTCCTCCTCTAATTAACGCTACGCTGCAGTTTAATATGGTATTTTAATTATGTCTTGTTATTTGTTGTCTGTGTTCTTCTTTCATATTTGATGTTAAAGGTCTCTCATTGCTTCTGTAATTGCAAGTCTCTGTCTCCTCTTCTTCTGATTCTGAGCTTTAAATGTAACTTTTGGAGGAAATGAAAGGCTAGTATTTTATGTAATTTTAATTTAATGAAAGTTTTGATTAGGCTTTTCTCTGCATTTCTCAACCAATAACATTTGCAAGTCCTGTATCAATTTAGAAGATATCCCTGATTGGCCTTGGAAGGAATCAGAACCAATGACTGTCATGATGTTCTGCCGCTAGACAACCGTGTGTGTCTGCATTCTTTATTCATTGAAGTTCTAGCAGATCCCAGCTAGTTTAGTCATCTCGTTTGTCTAATTCTAGTTGCATTCGTCAACAATCCATGTATATGACATCGACACGAGAAGTATACATAATTCATATCAGAATCTGTGTCCATAAATAGCAAATAGATTTGGACACATGTACATGATGATAATGATTATCAAGCAACTCCAAGGCCCAAGATGAATGATGAAAAATCTTGTACTGTCCAAAACAAAGAGGGGCTACCATGGCAGCTCCTTTCCCGGTCCAATTTAGCTGACAAATAACTTGATTTTTGTCTAAACAATCTAAAGAAGAAAAAAGCAACGTTTTTTTTCGAGCTCCAAATGGACTTACTATAAGACATGATAAAAATGAAGTGTTGAGAAAGGAAAGGAATTTGTTCTTTCATCCATCTTTTGGTAGTGGGAATAAGCGCATGCTCGCAATCTTTTCAGAATTGTTCTTCACGAACGGTTCTCATCGACCATTGACATTTGTCCATGGAATGGAATGGAACTTCCCCCTTTCCACCAAAATGCTTTATCATAATAATGTCTGGTTCTCTCTCCCTTCAGCCACACTAACTAGACAAGTTTATTCTATATTCAAATGAAAGTTGAAAAACTTGACATGCTTTTATATTTTAATTAATGCGCCTAACACTCAGCATTTGACCCGTGAATGAATAAATCGACTCCCACTCACGTGATTGATTGGATTGGATTGGAGCATGCCTTGTGGAAAAGATGCAAACAGAGGAGCAAATTGACAAGGGAAGGGAGATGATGACGATGGTGATTAAGACGATGGTGATTGCTGGCAAGCAAAGGGCCAAAGAGCAAAGAGGGGTCTCTCCACCCCAGACGGCGCACATGAAAGTTTCAAATTTAGCAATTAATGACCCGCCAACTGTAGGATGAAGAGTCTCAAAACCAAATTGTCCACGGAAAGAAACAAATGGTGTACAAGAGAAAACACAAGAGCCCACCGTTCACACCATGTTTTCTGGCTTTCCCATTACTATCCTTTTTTTTCTTTCCTTTCATCATCACAAGTCCCACCATCCCTACCACCTTCACTTTCTCACGTCCCCATTCACCACAGTTATGGTCTTCTTCGAGTCAAAAAGCAAACTTAAAATCAAGTGTTAGATTCAAAGAAAGAGAAACCAACTGCCTTGGCATGATTGCTTTTCCAGCAACTCTAGCGTTGGATTATCAAAGAAGCCCTCCAAACTTAGGAAAACTCACTCGGACGGGCCATTAATTCCTCCCTTTCCCACAAAGTGGGCCCCGAGACTTTTACTTGGATCCCAACAAAACGATCCCCTTCTCCTCTGGCTGAAAATTCTACCGCTCTGGTCATTAACACCACTAATTACAGCATGGCTTCCTCCCTTGCGACCCTAATTACATCCCCCACGCCAAAGCAACAAGATAAAATATCAACCATTTCTTAAAAAAATAGGGAGAATTTTTAGCGGGATTGGTCAGTTCCTTGCCAAAAAGGAACTCTCATGGGCGATAAAAAAAACAGGGCAGCACATAACAGTGCTTTCAATACAAGCACATAGAAACGCTATGCCCCTCCTTGGGCATCCTTTTCCTCCACTCACGTGAGACTGAAAACAATAGGGGGTCAAGATTCCTTGCCCATTTATCCGCTCTTTCTTCGACAGCAAGTCCAAGGCGCTTTTGCCCATTCTATACACACAAAAAATAAAATAAAAAACCCTTCCCCTTAATCCCTTCTCACCTCGCTATTCAATCAACAACTGTTCTTACATAGCCTCTGAAAAGAGTTATTGAACTACCGAGTTGGGTATCAGTCCCATTCATTGTTGCATTTATTTTGAGAATGGAAAAAGGGACAGTCAGCGAGTGTCCTCTTCAAAATT
This sequence comes from Populus deltoides, assembly GCA_015852605.2. NCBI lineage: Eukaryota > Viridiplantae > Streptophyta > Magnoliopsida > Malpighiales > Salicaceae > Populus > Populus deltoides. Next base: position 20,076,048 of record CM027573.2, read on the forward strand.
CAAATTATAGCAGTCATCCTGCATTTCCTTTAAGAATTGCTTGATAACATAATTAAATGAGTGAGAGCTAACCACCTAATGGCTCTTAAATTCACTAGATACTGTAACGTAACAAACTAGAAGTTAGAAAATTAACCAAATTTAAGTGCAAGTTCAATTCTAATTTCTAATAATTGGCTTTGATTTTTAGCAAGTTTACAACTACCCCTTTATTGCAAAGTTAAGCGTTACAAGAGTCAAATTTTGACTCGTCCCTTCATCTTTTCTTTATAAACTTTATTTTCTTTTTCAACATGCCCAACTTTCTCATCAACCAAACACTTTAATACAACAACAAGAAAAGAAAAGGCCTAAATGAGATGGCGAGAATTGAAGCAAAGATCCTCTCACTCTCTTCAAATATCCAACATTACAATTTTTTTTTTTTTTTTGGTTTAGTCTCATAATCAGCACCACCTTAATCAACATCAATGGCAGCAACAATATATATAATTATATATAAAAATATTACACAAAAAAGGGACTAAAAATGACATTTATTACTATCACTTTTTATTTAGGATGAAGGATTAACAGAACCTGAAATTCTTGGTGAGGTAATAGGAAATAGAGGCAACAATCGGGGCTCCGTTTCTCTTGGTGAGGATCCGGGTGACGGGTGCAAGTAAAATCCTTTCTCTTTAATTGCTTTCTCCTCCGCATCAGTATCCATTGCCTCAGCATTAACAACGTTATTGTTGTTGGTGGTGGAGGTGTTAATGGGACTAAGACTATTAGTATACTTTGCCGATCCGGATCGGTCAAACGGGTCGGGTATTAAAGGAGTAACCGGGCTTAAAACAAGAGCTGGGAAATCGAGAATGCTTGGGGAGAGGATCTCTGGTTTCCTTGAAGAAACACCTGAACTGGGTTGGGCAAAAATTGGATTTAAAGGGTTGATCTTGAGGTTCTTGAGTGAGTTTCTACGTTCATAAAGCTTGAACCCGGAAGATTGGTTCTTTTTGGGCATGGATTTAATTGGAGGGATGTTGTGGGTTTTAGGTAATGGGTCGACTTGTGAGGTGTTGGGGGTCGTGGTGGTGGTGGTGGTGGTGCATGCAGGTTTGGGTTTGGGTGATCCAGTCAACATCTGGACTACTTGTTTGAAGGAAGAACTGTCAGCTTGGACAAAAGTTGTCGGGTATGGGTTAGTGGATTCGGATCTGGAAATGGGTTTGGGTGATGGAAGTGGTGGAGGGTGGTTAATATTGTTGTTGAGCGCACCATTATTTGTGGTGGCGGTGGTGGAGCTGCTGTTGCTGTTGCTGTTGCTGTTGCTGCTGCTGCTGTAGCTAGTTGGTGAAGGAAACAGAGACTGTGGGTTTTGATTATCTCGATGTCTTGGCGAGGTTTCCATCGATGTTTGTGGTGGTGTTGTTCTTGCTTTCTTTCTTGTTGCTCTCTTCAAGAGACAGAAATGAAGAGGACGAAAAGAAAAGTCTTTTGAACTTGAGGGAAAGTAGGGATGTGAGAGAGAGAAGGGAGACTTTTGTTACCTTGTTTGGTTTGGTAAGAAATGTTTTGGTGGGGACTCGGGACTTTGAAGTTTCCTCGGTGGTTTTACTTTCAACGCTTTTCGGGGACTCTGTCTTCACGCTCCAATTAAGGACACCAAAGTGTGATCATCTTCGAACTGGGTGTTTAATGAGTCTTTTGACCCTAAAAACAACAAAGCTTTTTAGGTCTCCATTTATAATAAATTTGATTATTTTTTAAAATTTTCTTTTTAATATTAGTATATTAAAATAATCAAAAATAATTTTTAACCTCAAATACCAACACACTCTTGAACATAACACATCAAAGCCACCTTATCTACTTGTATGATAAATTTGTGATGTCCATTAACAAGATTTAATTAAATCTTCAGGATTTCTAGGTAATTTATTACATATTCAAACTAACTAAATTAAATATGTATGATAAATTTGTGATGTCCATTAACAAACTAACTAAATAGGTAAATTATTGCATATTCAAACGAACTAAATTAAACGTTTCATGATAAACTATAGTATTGTGTTGTGAATAAATGTATTGCTGTGCTATTTAAAATAAAAATTATTATAAAATATAAACTTATTATAAGATTTTCAATGACTGAATTAATTGAAATTCTAATATTTACATTTTAAAGTCGAAACAAGAACGAGAGTGTAAAATTATAGTACTTGAAATATTACTATAAATATTGAGATAGTTGTACTTTATACATCATTTTCCCACTTGTAAATTAAAACTACAAGGCAAGAAAAGAAACTTTTCATTTTAAAAAATGTTTGCTTTCGTGTAATATCTTACAATATAAAATTATTTATCAAATACTTATTCAATATCTTTTATTTGTTTGCTTTAAAATAAAACATTAAAAATAGTAAAATAAAAATCCAAACATGATCGTACAGCTTACCATACATCAATGATTAAGACACGTTAAATGCAATGCTTAGTATGTGTCTGGTAATGCAGTATAAAAATATATCAAAATATATTTTTAGATTTTTTATTTATTTTTTATATTAATATATTAAAATTATAAATAAATAAATAAAATATTTAAAAAACAAGTTAAATCAAATTATAAACATACTCTTAATAGTAAGTGTATAACGTGCCTTTATATATATATATATATATATATATATATATATATATATATATATATATATATTTTTTTTTTTTCAATTTTTTTTCCACCCTTGAAACATAAAAGATAAAAACTAATAATGAATGCACTTAAGCTGGTAATAGAATGCACTTCCTCTCGCGTGGATATAATATTACCGTGTATATTATTTTTAAAAAATATTTTTGTGTTTTTTTAATTTTTAAAATTAATATATGAAAAATATTTTAAAAATATTAATTTAATATTTTTAAATAAAAAATAAATCATAACAAAAAAAAGGCTCTATTATTCCAACCTTTTTTTTTTGTTATAATATTATTCCAACCTTAGATCAATGATAAATGTCCTTTGACCATAGAGTTAAGAAGAAGAAAAGAAGGTCCAACTTAACAGAACAAGAACACCTTCTTCATTTGCATGTCGCAAATTCCCATTTTGCCCCTGGCATCTGTCCCCGTGAGCGGGACCCATTAGATCATGGCAATCAGGGTAAAGATGACATCATACGTGATGTTTTGTCATGTACAAATTATTTAAGTACAGGCCAGTCAGACCCTTGTTAGAGTCTCTGTCCCCACTCCTCCATCGGTTCTGATTTTGGCAAAATGTACACTTGACCACTCAATAACTTAGATTTTCGAGAGAAATACGCTTCAATCCATTTAAAAAATAAATAAATTGGTGTCGAGGTTTCATTGCATGCTGCCTTCTTCAGAACGCTGTACAGATCCTAGACGATCACCTCCTGCTCCTGCTCCTGCTCCTGCTCCTGCTCCTGCCAGATTTATCCCTTGATTATTTTCAGCTGAGCTGGTAGTCGCTCACTGGCGCACAAATAAGAGACTTTCCTTGTTGTTCCTGAGATGCTGCTACTATGTTACAGGGACGGCTAGAAAAGGACAGCTTGCATGTGCGGACGTGCCTTTTCAGCCTTTGGATCTTTTTTTAGTTGATTCAATGGAGAGAAAAAAAAAACCCTATTTTTAGTTTTTTGTCTTTTTTTACCTGTAAATTCTTACGAAAATTCATATGAAGATTGATTCCTAAAAAATAAAAAATAAATTGACCTCCAGCTAGCATTGTGTTGTAGAAATAAATTTCCACAAAACGTTGCAATAACTTTTTAGTAATTTGTTATAATTCATCCACTCCATAAATTATTGTGATGGAGAAAAAGAATATTAGAGGTTGTATTGTTTATTTTGCATAATAAGCCTAAAGAGGTGGAAAAGGAGTTGCTTAATAATCTCTAGGAGATGATTCATTACCTTATGGGTTTAAGGCTGATATCGATTACGTACGTAGTCATGAACTCGAGGGGGTATGTTCATGTAAGGGTAATTCAAGTTTGATAAAGAGGCAATTCAATTATGATAACAATTAGATTTGAACTAGACAGGTGACTCGTGTCATATCGCAGAGCAACCTAAATTTTTTTAATGCAAAAAAATAATATTCAGGTAGCGGTAATTGGAGACAAATCAAGTTAAATTTAATAAAACACGACCCGTGATATAAGACCGAAACAACCCACAGAAAAAAAGCGGAAAAAATCGTAAATTTCAAGATCTAATAATCTAATGTCAAAGATGAAAATAAAAAAAAATATAATGTCGAAGAAGAAAACCCGAGTCAACTCGAGTTAACTTGACCAATCTATAACCCATGAAATGAGATGAAGATTAAAAAAAATGGATTTCAAAAGAATGACCTACCAGAAAAACAAAAGTTCAACAAAAAAAAAATAAAAAAAAAACCCAAGCTAACTTTACCAACCTACTCTTAAAATAACCGAAAAAAAGAAAAGTAAAAATAACAAAGCTCAATAGCAAATTATTTTATGCAAATTAATGAAACTGAAAAAAAAACTCATAAAAAATCAAGAAAAAAAAATAAGACTTTCAAAAGAAGTACCTGGCAAAAAGACTAAAGTTAAATAAATAAATAAAATTCTAAATCATAAAAAAATTAAAATTAAAATTATGAGGACTAAACCATGCTCATAAAATAACTGAAAGAAACTAATCAAGAATTAAATTGAAAAACAAAATAAATGAAGAAAATGATAAAAAAAAAAAAGAGCAATAAAAAAATGACAACCAAAATTGGAAATTAGATAAATTTATATTAAATTCCAAAGGACAAAATCTAAAAATAAATCAATTAAAAGGATAAAAAAAAATTGACAATCAAAAGAACGAAAACCAAATTGGATAAAAAAATCTAATGAAATTAAATGAGTAGGGATGAAATCAAAAATAAAATAAACTTTTAGAAACATTAGATTAAAAAAATAAAAAGAATAAGGATTAAATTCAAAATAAATACAAATTGAAGGACACAACTGAATTTTTAAAAGCTCTACATAAATACTAAGACCCCAGAAAAAGAAAAAAAGGAGAGAAGCTCCATAGTCACTGAACTACCTCTATAATGACTACATGCACCACACCAGGAGTCTCACCGCCACCCATCGCATCAAATGAGATAGTGATTGAAAGTTTTTGACCATCGTAATATATTCTACATGCCTCCAAAATGACATGTAGGATGTTAGCGCACTGACATGTGAATAACACGCACTAACATTTTTAATTATTTTATTAATATTTAAAGTATAGGACCCAAGAACATATGAATATTATAGAAAAACTAATTTGAAAAGACTAAAATGCCCTCTCAAGCAGCCTTATATTTTTAGTCAAAGGTTAAATATGTGATTTAATTGTTCAAAAATTGTATAAAGACAAAAAAATCCTTTATTGCAAGGTCAATATTTTTGTGCTTTGAATGGTAGAATCGAGAATTAACTATTCAAATTAATTTGAAAATACACAAAGTCCCCTTAATCAAAGGTCAATTTTTTTTAACTTTCCAGGATGAAAAGGTATTTTTACTGTACATTTTAAAAAGTAAATTACTAAACTGCCCCCACTCAATATGCAAATGATATTTAGATTTTCTGGAAAAGACAATCCTACCCTCACTTCTAAGACAATTGTTAAGTGCAATGAATGATAAGATGGTTAAAATATTATCTGAATCTACGATGTTTCTTTCTCCTCACAATAAACAGGATAAAGCTCTAACCTTTTAGTTTTTTTTTTTTTTTTTATGCATTCAAATGTGTCGGTAGAATTCAAGTGCAGCCGGGTATAATAGTTAAATTTAGGAGTATAACATTTAAATCCAGGAATATCCGAGGACATTTTCTTATTAAGGTATATAAACACTCCGAACCCATTCTAACAAGCTCTCGTAGAAGAACCCAAATCTCATCCCTGTATTTTACATACTACAACTTTCGGTGAAGAGTACTTCAGAATTAGGGGTGACGGGCTGACAGCCACAATGCTGAAGTCAGAGCAATGATGAAGCATATCCCTCTCTCTCTTTTTAGTTCTATATAAAAAATTGAATAGTATACTGTTTAAAAATATATAATTACATCACACAAATTGATTTAACGTTTATGTCACGTATTTCATTTAACTATCTTGATTACATGAATCAAGAATTAAATTCACTAACCTTCACTTCTGCTTAAAACAGGCTCTCAAACGTATGGCTAATTTATAAATCAATTAAATTTTGACTCGAACGTTAAACGTTAGTTTCGACCTCCAACTTGAGACATTTATAGATTTTTTCCCCATTAATTATTTGTTATGTATCCGACTTGACTTTCTTTTAATGAATTACGTTTGAATCTTAATGATTTTTCAATCTATTTAATTAATTATTACATAAAAAAGGGTTACCCCTTGCTAGGTAGCTTAAAGCACAAGAATTCTCTTAATAAAAAAATCCAACTTAATTAATATTCCTACCAAACACACTAATAGATGTTATCCTTCCTTGTAAAGCAAACTATATATATATATAAAATATATATATATATATATATATATATATAAGCAAGTAAGTTTTGATTCAAGCTCTATCTTACCAGGCGGTAGTTATTTTTATATTTGAATGCGTTTAACTTGGTGAACTTGAAAAGATATTAAATTAATATATTTTTTAATATTATCTTTATAGTTTTGATTTGCTGTATTAAAAATAAAAAAAATAAAATTGATAGATTTTTAAAACAAAAAATATTTTTTTTAAAATACCATTCACCACTATATTAAAGCATATACCAGTAATTACCAAACTAATCTACTGGCTTGAAATGGATAGACACTGAGAAACTTGGTGGCCGGTGCGATACTTCCATAAATAGTTTGGTATGACTGCTAAAATTAAACCATTAATCGCTTTGCACATTCATTCAAACGAAACTTTTTGACTTGGATGTTTTAACCACATTGCAAGAAACATAAACCACAAATATCTCTCCACCAGATGCTTCCGCATGAATTTTATGCTATACAACGCGATGCGATTTGCTCCTTTTTGGAACAAAAATATCATTAAAATGAGATGCCATCTATCGATTCCGGGCAACTTGATGTGAATGACTGAGCAATACTACAGATTTGAGATGGGTAAATGTCCATTCGAAACTAGATACGAGGGGAGAAAAATAAATTCGAGCATAGAGCTCATCCATCTGTTAGGTTCAAATTCTGCTTTTTTAGAGAATAATATAAATTATATCTTATAACATCATCTAATAATTTTAACTATTGGGTTTAGATTATTCTTTGATATCGTATTAGAGTCTTGATAATCAAGCGGTCACGAGATTGAATCTCACTATCCCTATATATTTGATAAACATTAAGCATTAAATAATATGGACATGTGTAAGTTTCAAACCTGAAAAGCTTTTACTTGAGAGAGTATTTTAGAAAATAATATAAATTATATCTTGAAATCTCACTTAACAACTTAAATTATTGGATTGAGATGATTCTTTAATTAACATGCTTTGCCTACTTTCAAGAGTTTAAGGGTGACTTTTTTTTTATACCCAACTTTGGCCGGGATATAGGTTAGCTTGATTTAGGATTTTGCTCTGCCGAGGTATAATAACAGGTGAGTATATAACTGCTTAGGGTTATAGGAAAAACAAAAAAACCTAATAAATGATTGGACCTGTGCACAATCGTCCTCTTACCAGCAAAATTAATATGTACATAATGCATAGCAGCACTGCTCAATAACTCCACGTACCCCTTGCAAGGGATCCCATTCGAAGTTCGAACACGTCTCGTCATGCATGTTTCGAGCTTTTCAGTCACCCCGCGAAGATGGTCTCGTAGAGCTCGATCTATTGCTCTTTTCATCTCTTCGTTTTCTCTTGGAACCTTGATCATGTTTGAGATGTTAATATGGAGTTGGGATCATTAATCTACAGACACCTGATCATTTCATTTTCAATCCTCAGGTATTTGATTTCTTTCTCCTGCTCAGCATACATATTGTCTCGGGCTGCCATTAAAAGAAGAAAAGGAATTAAGGCTCCGTTTGTTTGCAGGAAAGTTGTTTCTTTTTGGAAAGTGAATTCCGGGGAAAATGAATTCAGGAAGGTATTTGACGATGTTTAGGTAAGTTATGGAAAAAAACAAAAAAACCGGTGGTTGGGTATGTTATAGAAAATGAATTGGAAAATAATTTATTAATGAATTAATTATTTTTAAAGTTTATCTAATATATATAAAATATTTAATATAAATATTTAATCACTTACACTAAAAAAATAAAATCTAAAAGTATAATGATAAATTGATAAACATATTCATTTATCAAATCGTAGATAACAGATTTTTATTTCCTAAAATTCTTCTGCCACCATTTACTATTGCATCTTATTATTCTTTTATAAAATTAGAGAGTTGGCCTTCTATCTATGGTGGAGAACGCAACGCAATACAAAGCTAAGCAAATAAAGAGAGCAAAGCAAGCCGCACCATCTCTCTGCCCTGCTCCTCTCCTCTCTCCCCCTCTCTTCTCTTTTCATTTTATTGAGGGATAGGGTGCAGGTAAGGTGGGGGGGGGGGGGGGGGGGGGGGGGTCACGGTGGTGCACGCTAGCACCAGGGGCTCTATTTGTGCCCCCTGGTTCGTTCTCACGGTAATACTACTTTGAAAGGGAAAGGGGGGGGGGGGCGAAAGTTTCCCCTTTCATTTAATCCACCCATCAACTGCTGCGGGGTACAGAGGGTGACCACCAGCAAGCCTGGCAGACCTCAAGGGAACCTTGGCGTTCCTTCGATCTTCCCTTATCTCAATAGTGGCAGATCGTTTTTTACGAGAGAGAGAGATCGTGATATGTGAAAAGGAAAGTGTTTTCCTTTTTTTATCCAGCGGAAAACACTTTCCTTTGATAAAAGGGTGTTTTTTTGTTGACTGAAATTGAGTTTCCATTGACTATTTTTCTTTAATGTTGCCAAACATGAGAAAGTAAGGAAAATGAATTCCAGGAATTCATTTTCCTTGAAACAAACAAGGCCTAAAAGTAGTAGGCCGGGTTTTAATTCTATCGGCATCGTTCCTTCTCTTCACTGAGATCCATTCCTAATAACATTTTTTGATTTAGTGAAATTAAAGATTATTTTATATGTCAAATTTTATTGAAAAAAATTCAGATTTAATTATCGAGATCTTAATTCAATAAACATTCAAATTTTTCTATTTAAAAAAAAAAACCATTCAACGTCCGAAGCCAAAGCCTCAAAGGTCTTGTTCAATCCTACTATACTGCTATTGTTAAATATTGTTAACCATGGAAAGCAGTTAAGTACCAACAAGCATTTAATAACCATTAAAATCACAAAAAAGACGAGCATAGATTGCATCATAGGGGTGATTATTTTTAGTTTAGTTTGGTTTTTGTTAAAAAATTAATGAAACTGAAATTCTTTTTAAAAAAAACAATACCGATTCAAATCGATGGGTTTTAATTTGGTTTGGTTTTTTAAGATAAAAACTGGTTTGGCTCGATTTTTTTTTGATTTTTTTTTGGTTTGGATTCGGTTCGGTTTTTTCGGTTTCAGGCTTATGAAACCGAAACCGAACCGAACCGGTCAGTTTTTTTAAAATTTTAATTGGTTTATTGGTTTTTTTCACAGTTTGGTTTTTTCAATTATTTTTTTTCAGTTTTCTCAGTTTAATCAGTTTCTTGATTTTTTTGCTCAAGCTACTCAACCCTAACAACAGGGACCATAATACCTTCCAATTTTTGTTTTGCCGCTTGTCTTGTGTTTCTAAATTTTAAATTCTTCGCTTCCAAAAATAGATGAGGTAGTGCATGATGGCGCAGAATCTACATTCCATGATACAGAACATGAGGCAAAGCACATAAAACATACAAGACTGTAGCTTCAATGGGTGACGGAGCTTATCCGAGCATCCAAGGGTAACAGGCTAACAGCACTTGTCTTTAGATTGGGTGTAAGATGTCCTCGAAGTCTCACAAAGCAACACCCTCGAATACAATACTCTTCGGGATCCCGAGCTAGTCAAACATATCCTAATGTCAATCGAACATCTCCAAGCACATTATTCTCGAGTCAAATCTGATCCACTCGCCACCAACTATGGGGTAAAACATGCATCCATTAGATAAAAGCACGTCTATCGTCATCAATAGTACACATCCCACAAAACTCAAATTTTATGCAGCTTTTGCATAGGTTTATTATTATTATTATTATTATTATTATTATGAGCATGTGTCTGCAAATAGTTCAAAGTTATAAATGACAAGCATATTGACCATTGCATGGACACAACCATGTAGATTCAAGGGTGTATAAATTTTCTAGAATCCCCAGATAAGGCATCTTCAACTTTACTATCTCCTTTGCAATCTATTTCTAAGCAATTAAGTTTTTTAAACCTTGTAAATACACACAACCCAATATTTAAGACTGTTTTTCTTCATTGCCGTGCTAACTTGTGCATAAAAAATCCTCTAATCCTAATAAATGACTCGTTTTATATGTGTTCATGTTATCTAAGTTCAACTTTCTCAACTTCCTAGTCAGGTTATTAAAAATATTGTTCTTTTGATTTTGAGAGTGTTTCTTCGGATCATTCGAAAGAGAAAAATCGGTTTCGATTGAAATATAAAAGCTGAATTGAAGATACATAAAGAATTTTGAGCCCTAGGCTGCCAGGCAACGTCATTAAAAAGGAAAATTGAAAAAAGAGAAAAAGAAAAGAAGCCCACTCGAAGTACCTTTCATGGTTGCTAAACTCGAAGAAGAGGATTTTAAAACTAAAGCCAGCCCATTTGGGACCTGTAGAAATATGAATATGTCTAGAAAACATGGTTTGGACCGCAGAACATAATCCACTAAACGGGCCAGAAAATCATGCTTGACAAACTCCAAACCAGCTCGTCGTTGTGCAACCTCTTCATTTTTGTTCTTTTAGTCGGGCACTATCCATAAAGATTGGTTCCATTCAAATAATGCAAAACCACTTAAATAAAGAACACCCGTAGTAATTTTACTGTTAAAGTTGTCCTGTTCACTATATCTCATGTATCGTGGTGAATTTTGGAGTAGTTAATTTTTTCTTAATTTTTAATTTGGTTTTCAATTTTTTTTTTGTACAATTGAATCATTCTAAACCTAAATTAATAGCCAATTTTTTTTTAAAAGGGAAAGGTCAAAGTGAAAACTACATATTCATAAGTTGCTTTTTACCTTTTTATTTTTTATTTTTTAGTATGTTTAGGTTAACTATATATTCATAAAAAAATAATATTGAACTTATTTGATTACATAATCTAGATTGTAATTTTGATGGGTTAAGTCATGACACTCGGTTTATTTTTTTTCTTTTTGTTTAATTCATTTTTTGTCTTTTATTTAAAAAATAATAATAATATCATCATTTGTTATTGATGATCAATTTTTTTATTTAACTTAAAACAAAAACAAAATGTAATTTAACCCCTTGTTATCAATAATCTGTTTTTGCTATCTCAATCTCATGCACCTATTATGGTTTTTTTTATATGTTTTAAAAAATAATTTCATACAAAAAAAATCCGCATGCGCTATATTGTCATATAAATCTATCAAATGAAAAATAATCTATGGGATAAGAAGTTTATTGAATTTGATATCATGCATGACTTTTATCGCGATATTGGTTGGTCGACTCGAGTTCACTTATTTTTTTAATTAAGTTTTTTTCCCACAAATTTCATCATTTCAACATTTAGTTAGTCGGAGATTTAGCTTTCTAATTTTTTTTTTTCAAGATTATCTATGTAAGTTTCACATGTTAACCCAAATTGGCTTAGGTAAATCCAATGTATTTTTATTTTAATATTAAATAAAAATATCATTCAATATGCAATTGATTTTAAATTCATGGCTAAATTGTATTTCTTTTTTATGAGACACATTAGCAATATCTAGACTTTTTTCAGGCGTTTGAAAAAAAATCATTTTGATCCACGACATAGTACATGCCAATAGGCTAGTTTTAGACAAACCTTGTTTATTTATTTATTAGGATATTGTTGTTGCGTATAAAATAATTTGTTTTTAGAATATTTTTTTATAAATATTTTATTTCCATTTTTAATTAGGTTAATAAAAATTATTTAAAAATATTTTTTTAGTGTTTCATATGCATGTGAAAATAAGTGACAGGAAAAAAAATGGGATTAATTAGTAATACGATACAACACATTTAATGAAAAAAAATATATTTTGTAAAATATTTTCATCTCTAAGCTAATCATAAGTGTATTTTTCTTGTTTTAAACTTATTTTTATTTGATCATAAAATATTTTCTATTTCCCAAAGAAATGACAATATTTCAAGTCTGGGTCTACATGAAATTAATTTAGAATTAAGGACTAATTAGAGCATTGAATAATAATAATATGAAAGTTTGATAAAAGAACCAAGTGTAAAATCAACACAAATTTAGGTAAAACTAGTTAGTTGCCCAAGATGTTGTTGTGGAAATTTTTAATAATGTTATTAGTCTTAACCTAATCGGTGCACCGGTCAACCCAACTATTGCATTGGCCAAAGTTTCAAAGAAAATTATGTGAAAGTTAATATATTGTTGTCTCGTCGACCTTGTGTTTACAATCGTGAATCGGTTAACTAAGCAAAAATCTGATTTGATTTTTTTTAAAAGTATATTTTCAAAATTGTGTTAATTTTTTTATATATAAAAAAAACTGAAATGAAAATGTTTTAAATTGATCAAGATTAAATTAAGTTAACATGTCAAACTCGTGATTCTGGTTATGGTTTTAATTGTGTTTAATAGCCTTGTTCTATGAAATTTATTTTTAATTAATTAAAAATTATAAATATAAAGATCTACGAGGAAAAAGACAAATAAAATTATTGAGGATAATTTTATTTTTACATAAAAATTATCTTATCCAATTCATAATTTTTTACAATATTTTTTTTTAATAGGAGCACGGTTAATTGAATAAAAATCAACTACAATAAATTTAAATTGGAATAAAAATAAAAAAGTGTACATTTTTAATAAGATAAATTATGTTTTGTCATTCATGTATTTTTCTTATTTTTGATGAAATCATGTTATTTTATGAGCATTATTCTTTGAGCAAAAACTGATCATTAAAGTAAGATTTAATTAAAAAAATAAAATAAACATAAACCAATCATCTCTCCACATCTACATGAGAAAAAAATAAGAAAAATAAATGTAGAAAATATTATATAAAACAATTACAAGAAGAAAAATTCATTCTCATTTAATATCAACGAGCAAGTTATTATAAAAAAGAATGCATACAAAGCTAATAAAAAATTATTCATAAAACAATTGATAATATCATTGTAAAAAAGTCATAATCTTCTCAAAAACAATAACATAATATTTTTATTATGTTTTTTTTAATAAAAGACAGTGAAAATTAAAATAAAGATTTATTAAAAATTTAAATCGGAAAAAAAGTATTCCTCCAATTTAAATTTCATTTCCTAATTAGTGCATCTCTTAATTGCTTTAACAAACACGTTTTTTTTTATGGCAAGCACTTTTTTATAAAGAAAACCCTATCATCATCTTAAATGCAGGCTTTTTAAAAATAATTAAAGTAAAATCTCAATCTTTTGTATGTGACCAATCAATCATGTAAAAAATATATTAACAAATTTTTAAAATAAAAATTTTATTTTAATTGAGCATTTATGTGCTATTTGTTTTTTCATATTCGGCACATAATAATTGAAAACAATTCCTGTAAAAAAACCATAATAACCATGACAAACTTGAATTATAATTGAAATATTATATTAATCTTTTTTTATAGTGTATTTAAATGAAAATAAAAAAAATGGAGTCAAGCCCAATAATAAAAGGTCTTAACACGTGTGGGCTTGCCTTCTTTCCTTTCTTGAAAAGAATATAGCCCATTAGAGAGATGGATAAAAAATCGAGCTTCAGTGTTTTTGAATCAAAATATCAATTTTCAACTTATTTTTGCTTAAAACATCTTTAATATATCCATAAATCAATTTCTCAATTTAAAATACCCCTAAGTTGGTTTGATAATACAAAATTAAACTAAAAAAATAATTTTTTTAACCTTAATTTACTTTGTATGGCAAGATAAAGAGTAAAAAACACCTTAATAGAACTCTTCTTGTTAGATATAACCCATTAACAACAAGGATGGTTCTGTTTTATTTAGAATGCGGTTAATTGATTATTTTCTCTTTTTCTTTGTTTTTTATTGACTTTCTCTCTTTCCCTACTCAAACTTAGAGATTAAAGTTGCGTTTGTTTTCCGTTAGTTTTTGCTTTTGCGGTGAAACAACACAACAAGGTATTTGGTAACAAACCAAACTGTATTTTATATTGTGGGGCTAATTAAAAAATTGAGTTTGAGATGCAATTTTTGTGCAGCAGTTTTTATATGTTTTTTTAATTGAGTTTTGTATACTCTATCTGTTTTTGCGTTTCAAAAACGCTTTTGAAAAATATTAAATTTTTTTATTTTTTCTTTGCTTCATATTAATATTTTTTGATGTTTTGAGATTATTTTGATGCGCTAATATCAAAAATAATTTTTTACAAATAAAAAAAGATATTTTAATGCATTTCCAAATAAAAAACCTTTGAAAAACAATTGCAACTAAATATTTTATACATGTTTTTTTCTATACATAAACTTTAACCATAATTTTTATCAAACACGTATCTAAATCCAACTAAATATACTTTTTTAAAACTTATTTTTTTAAATCACAACCACAAAAATTACTTCAAAAACAAACACATTCTTAAAATATGAATAAAAGTGTAAAATCCTTGAAAACCATGGGTAAAAAAAAATCCTAGCATGCTAAAACACTTAAAAACACACCTCATGTACAGTAAATTAAAAAAAAAGTGGCTAGCGTTTTGTTTCATTGTCAAGTTTTGTCCCCAAAATTTCAAGTAGAACAGGATTATTTTTTCAAAATCAAGTATTGATTCAACATTATAGTTTTTAACACCATCAAAACTTCATATCAAGTTAAAGTTAATTGAAACAAATCATTAAATTAAAGAAAAAGTTAAGGGAAAAAAGGAAGTATTGTGCAAATTTACAGTCCTTTCTCTCTTGGTCTATAGTGAAACATGGAGGCTTTTTAGGTTTTTTGTTACGAGGGGAATAAAAGGATGAGCTTACCTTAATTTTTTGTTTTTTAAAAAAGCTTGCTGGTAACAATGAAACACTTTGGTACTTAACAAATTTATTTGTCTTAATTATAATTATAGTTATGATGTTATAGTTCCGAGTTATTTTCATAATCACAATTATTATATATATGTTCAGAGACGCAATTAGAGCTGACTTGTTTGCAATTTCCTTGACTCGCCAGTTGTAATGCTCATCCCTTATTCTCTCTTTCGTTCTTCGATACCAATTTGCGACTCTGAACTCGCACTTCGTTCCGCCAACTTGATTTTATCCTACCGAGCAACCAATGCAAAGCCAACTTTAGGCATTAAATATCTTGAAGTTTTCATAGATATCTGAGCAAGCATTAACCTAGCCTTCGTAAATAAGTAACAAAGCTTCGGTAAAAAGTTTTGTTAAAAATGAGAAAAGAAAAGGGATGTAAATATGTTTCAAAAGGTGAGGACACCAATAATTGCCCTAAGCGCTCGTTGCTCCTCGGGCACCGCGTGCAACAATAGAGTTCATGCTCTGATATTACTTGGAAACAGGTTTATATGCCGACAATTGAGTGATTTGACCAGATGGCATGTATTGCTTCTCGGGCAGCCGCGGGCACCAAAGAATTCATATTCGCTGATAGTACCATTCGAGTGATTTGACATTCTCCAGCATCAATTTGTTGAATGAATTATGAAGATCGAAATGTGATGGCAATAATTGCTTCTCTTTTAACTTATTGTCTCGACGGACTGTTTGTGTTTGAACAAGGTTTGATGGTTTGAAAGGAAGCTACATGTCTTCTCAAAGCGATTTCTTTTTTCTTATCGAATATGCTCAAGTGGTCTCATCATGCATTCTTGTTGCTTATGGATCGAGAAAGGTCTCTCGTTAAGCAAAATATAGAAACCATGACCTTCGACCTCCGAGTGCTGGGGCGGAGACAAAAGAAAAGGGGTATCCTAGAATCATCGTCTGCGTTTTTTTAACAAGGCAAAAATGCATGTCCGGTCAATATATAAGATTTAAAATTCAATGTTCAATAATAAGAGATATTATGACGGTGCATAAGAAAAAAAAAAAAGTTACCGGATTTACCGGGCTCTTTTTTAATAAACTCGATATTGTTAAAAAAATTTGATAAAACAATTATAATCACTTAAAAACATCTTCAAATAATGTCATAATTAATTGATAATTTTATTTAGATTAATCAAACTTTAAATTACCTTAACCCCAATTAACATCAAACAAAATTAATATTTAAAAATATAATTATGATTAAATAGTATTATTTTTTAGATATTTTTCTAACATGTGTTATTTTCTTAAAATTCTTAACAAAATTTGTTAAAATGATAAAATAACCTGCATTTTTGTTGAAAATATAAATATAGATCTACTTCTTCGTTATCCGTGATTGAATTTTGGTGGGCCATTTTGGTGCAAAAACCCATGCTGATTTGATCTAAACCATTGTTTATCGAGGGAGGCTCACTCACTTTGATTATTGGACCTTCAAACAGCATACTGTTATTCACAAGACCCTTTGGTCATGTAAAAAAAGAGGTAGAAAGCTAAAAACAAAACAAAAAGAATCCGATGGAAGGGCAGCCACATCCCAAGTTGATCGGCATTCTTTGGAGGTTGTGCCGAAAAAGAAATTATTGTACTCACCCTTACTGGGAATTTTCGGCGATTTGAAGTAACTATACTGCGGTGAACTTGTTACTTAATAATTTGGGTAAAAACACACATTTTTTTCAAAAGAACTAGTTGTTTTTATGTAAAACTTTCATGCTAACAAGCACCCCCCTTCTCAGCACTCTTCTTCAAAATAAGCTCTCTGCGACAAGGCCAGCTGCCGTTTTGTTCGATGACATGCTGAAAATTACAGGCCAGAATAAGAATGAATTCTCCAACATGTAAAGGAGAAAAAAGGGTCGAATCACTAGAAAAATCATTTGAAATATTTGACGTGAATTGCTCGTTTTCCTTGTACAGAACCAACTTGATAAAACTCAGTAGCAGCCTCGCAGCCAAGGGCGGCCGGGCTTACACAAGAGAAGGGGGCCGAATGCCCACTTCTTGAAACTTGTCTACCATATCATAAAGATATTTTTTGAATAACTCGAATGGATTAGATTATCTATCTTGCTTTTTGGACGAGCGGTGGTATTTATTGCCCAAGTAATAATTATGGTCCAAGAGTCTGACACCCAAAATAAAAGGCAAATGCCTATTTATAATCTATGGATACTATAAATTATTCTCTCAAACGGCACGCTGAAGTAATTAATTAAGAAACTGCCATTACATAGCCCAAAAGAAACTCTAATTGAAGTGGGGACACGCAATGCTAGAAACCAGTAGGCAGCAACCCATACAAACTTTGGGGGATTAACGAGGGCATTTGGACTCGAAAGCAAAAGGGCCAACACTGAAGAGAGCAAATTCACGCTTCTTTTCATCAACAAAAGGCTTCTTCTCAGGCCTCAACATGGCGCCTGTCAGTCCACCATGGAGATTAGTTATCTTGCTGCAAGCAGTACTTGGTGATGAGACTAGCCACGCCTTGCACTTGTGAACTCCATAGTTGGTGATGGTCCCGGGCGCTTTGATGAGGAAGTAACCATTCTTGTCGGTTGTAGCCTTCACGTCTTGTGGCTTCATGGTATTATTGCACTGTAGTTTTACAGTAGCACCTGCACATGATAATCAATGCTTACTCACTTATTAGACAAAAAATAATAACAATTACTTTTCTTCCCTCTCCCCTCCTCCCTTTTAGGTCTCTAGCCGTGGGATACCCATGCACAACGCTAGACTAGGCATTTGATGCTTACTTTTGTACCTAGAGTAAAGAGCTAGTCCTTGGAATAAATAAAGCTGCTTCAGCCCATAACTTTATTATCCAATTGATGTTACATGCACTCATAAAAAGAGTAGGGACCTCGTCTCTCTATCTGTCCATAAATTCAAAACTTGAATAAAATAGATAACGGACATGTCCATGTCGCAGAGAGATCAGGAGAGCTGACACAATGCGTATGAACATGTACGGCAATAATAACTTGTCTCTTATTTTTGTACAAGTAAAGTAGAAGAACAGAGGACAACATATACTCTTATGCATGCCCACGCACAAGACATAATCTTTCAAGATAAGACACAAAAAAGAAGCAACATTTTCATAAAATAAACGAGCTAGCTAGCTCATGTTATTTTTTTGGCTTGTAGGAGGAAGCTATAGTTATGCTTGAACATGCAAAACGGTATAGTTGCTTGAATGTTGTTTCTTAAGAATATTGTTAGATTAACTCAACACTGTTTTTAAAGAAAAGAGATAAACTTAAGCCAGAGAGATTAGGAAGTTTGAACAAGTTACCAAGAACTGGTTTTGCTCCCAAGAGGGTATCAACCCCAGAATAGTTGCAAGATTTGCAGTAAACAACACCTTGAACTGCTATGAGCTTTCTTGGGAAGTGAGTGGGTACTGGTGGGGGAATGTGAGGCTTTGGTGGGTGCACTGGTGCATGTGCTGGAGTGTGAACAGGTGCAGGAGCTGGTGCGTGACCATGATGGTGGTGGTGGTGGTGTGGGGTTGGTGCTTGGCTAGGTGCATGACTCGGTGGCGCACTCACTGGTGCTGCTGTTGGGTAGTGGTGGTAGGAGCCCCGGTGATGGGGTGCCTCAGCTGGCAGTGACTCAGCTTTTTCACTAAAAACAGTGAAGCATAGCAATGAAAGGAGGAATGGCACAAGTGCTTTAGCTATAACAAAACCCATCTCTTTCTATTTTTGGACCTCTCTGAGAAACCGAGAGAGAGAGAGAGAATGTGAGAGAGAAAGAGAGATGTAGAGATATGCTTCCAAGGGAGGGATTTTATAGACCAAGTGACTGTTCGGACGTAGAAAAATATATTAAAGTAATATATTTTTTATTTTTTAAAATTTATTTTTCTAATGATTTAAAAATATAAAAATACTTAAAATTAAAAAACATTTTAATTTTTTTTTAAATACAGTTGTAACACAATTACAAAGACCTCCTAGCAAGCCGTGATTTGCTGCGATTTTGCTGATAAAAATCCCTCTCCCTCCCTCCCTCGCTCTCTCTCTCTTAACACTAGTGGGGTAAATCTGCTCGAGAAGTAAGTTCTAGACTGTTGTATACAGGGAGGGAGGGAGGGATGCATCTAGGCTCATTTGTTAAAAAACAATTTGGTGTGTAATATTTGCACTCTGGGAGTAGGGTTAACTTGTTAAATTTATATATAATGTAGATATTATTTATAATAGTGGATTAAAATAACTTAAAAATTAGATTTTTTAAGTTAGGTGATGGGTTTTGATTCTTAAAATTTGATACCTAATTCATAT
Source organism: Populus deltoides (assembly GCA_015852605.2). Taxonomy (NCBI): domain Eukaryota; kingdom Viridiplantae; phylum Streptophyta; class Magnoliopsida; order Malpighiales; family Salicaceae; genus Populus; species Populus deltoides. Next base: position 20,095,678 of record CM027573.2, read on the forward strand.
ACGAAATATGTTTTTATATTTGATAGTTTATAAATTACATATTTATTTTTATTTTATTTAGAAATATCCAGATTTAAATTTTTTTGTTAATATACTTTCTATTAGATTTATTTAATAAAAAAAATAAAAAAATATTTGTCTCATGGGGAAGATAGAATTTAATGGTAATTAAGATACAAAAATAAAAATTAACATTGAGAGTGCCATAACACTTATAATCCATGTTGGAGATCCATCTTTAAATTTAGAACCATGAAAACTAGTAATATAATTTCAATTCATGAATATATGTAATATTCATATAAAAATTAGTTTTATATGATATATTCAACTCACTTGAATTCAAAAAAATTTAAATAGATTTGATTTACAATTTATAAAATATTAGAAATTAAGTTAAATATAATTATCAACCCAAATTTTACTCAATTGTATCTAAGGGTGAGTAAAAAAATTAAAAAATTGATTTAACCGAGAAAACCTAAAAAAATAATAGAAAAAAAGGAATCGGTAAAAAAATAAATTAAAACAATTAAAATATTTAGAAAAATATTTAGTTTGGTTCGGTTTCTGATTTTGGCATGCCTTCCAACTCGAACCGAACCAAACCGATTCAATTTAAAAATAAAAATAAAATAAAATAAACCAAGCCACGGGCCGCCTCCTCCCTCCCATTAGCCATTAATTTGTATCCATAAAACACTGCTAATTTTCTCAATTAATTCCTTCACTCTTTAATAAAACCTAAGAAAATTTAACTTTATAAGTAGACTTTATGAGAAAGGTTATTAATGTAACTTACCCCGTAAGTACAATATGATGTATGTCTCATTGATTTAAAATGTTGTTTGGTTTTGAACTAGCTAGCTCTCATGCGTGGTGTCTTTTGTTTAGAAATTAAACAAGCAAATTTAAAGTCTAAAAACATAAAATCAAATTAAAAAAAAAAAACCTTCTCTACTTCCATCTACTTAACGAAATGAAAATCCAAACAATATGAATAAAATAAAACTCAAGACTAGATTATATAATATTCAAAATAGAAGGATCAAAAAAGGAAATTGAATAAAATCTTAAACCTAAATGGCCTTTACACCTCTCTCTTTTTTTTAAAAAAAAAAGGCTTGCTATTTTACCAAACTTAAAAATTTAATATTCTTATTTTTCAGTTTTTTTGTAAACAACAAAATCAAATAAGTTTTTGCAAAAATTAAGAACCAATCAAATGTAAAAAAAAATACAAAATAAATCATCATAACATATCACTAAATAATGCAATGTGAAATTATAAAATTGAAAAATAAAAGTTTGATAGCCTGAGCCAAAAAACCAAAGGTCTAAAAAAAGATTTTTATTAATTAAAGGACAACCATTTCATCTGGCTTTCAATTCTATTCCTCTCATTTTAATTTTTTTCATAAACAACTAAACCATATTCTTCCTCTTAAAATTAAGAATCAATTTAATATAAAAAAATTAAGATTAGAAAAATCTATAAAACCAGCATAAAATAAATTATTAAACCCAATCACTAATCAATGTAATGAAAAATAATGAAATTTTAAAAAAATAATGATAAACTAAAAATAAGAATATTGTACGAATCTATATTATTTTCATTAATAGAACATAGTAAAATAATGAGTCCTTTTTAAAAAAAAATTGTGGAAGATGCTTTTTTATATAAACAATGATGGACTGAACAAGTGACTGTTCAAGGGGGAAAAAAAACGGATAAATTAGTGGAAGCCCTAGAAATGATTTCAAATGTTTCCTCTTCCTCTTTGTTTTTTTAATTTTAATTTAATTTCTATAAAAAAAAAATGCTCGGATTTGAGATTCATTGAACTATGACTCATTAGTTTTTTTCTAGACAGATTCTTGCTTTTACATTTGGATATTGAAATAAAAGTTATGAATCTAATCCAAATAATTTGTAATAAAAATAACAAAGGCAAGATGCTGCTAGTCTAGCAAGCTAGATTAGGCCTTCCAACCCATCTTCTTAAGGGCTTCAAAAAACCGTTTTAAAATCTAAAATTAACCCCAATTTAAAAATTAACTTGAATTTATATTTGTTTTTTTACAAACTTTAAAGGTAAAAAAAATATCTAATATGAACTCCCCTCATTAAATAGAACCATTTAACATAAATATTATCCGTTTTGGACCTTTTGATAGCTTAAATCAGTGTCAACAACAATTTCATCATGTACGAAATCCATCCGACAAGGACTACGGTTTTCTTGGTTTCTTAAACACGCAACAACATTAGATAAAATACCATGAGGAACAAAATTGGGATTGCTATCAAATTCTGCAAATGCTACGCCATCAAGCGATCTCCTTTTAATTTTTCGAATAAAACACAATTAAAAATTAAAATTTTTTAACTAAGTCGGACCCGGTTTAATGCATTTACCTTTGGACCGACCCGGTTCGGCCGAAACAGTGGAGAGTGACTAAGTGAACACTAGAGAGTGAATTATAATTCACTCTCCACTACGTCCGTTGGTTTGCGGAAAGCAGCTGCTTTCCGCAAACCTGCGGTTTTATTTAAATTTAAGTGAATAGTAAAATGTGGTTCTGCATTACCATACAACAAACATATGTGATTTGCTTTAAAAGCTGTCGCAGCTGCGTAAACAAACGGTCACTTAGAGGCATGTTTGGGAGCGTGGTTATGGTTGCTTTTCAAAATATTTTTCGTGCTGAAATACATCAAAATGATATTGTTTTTATTTTTAAAAAATTATTTTTAAGATCAGCGCATCAAAACGATATAAAAATACAAAAAAAATAATTTTTAGCAAAAAATTAAATTTTTTTGAAAACGTAGGTTAGCCCGTGTTTCCAAATGAGCTCTAAATATTTAGTAGTGTGATTTATAATATTTTTTTAAAATATTTTTTGATTAAAATAATATTTTTAAATTTTTTTTGTCATCCGTATATTAAAATCATTAATTTTTTTAAAAATATTAATTTAATATCTTAAAAAAATAATTTAAAACTCACTTTAAAAATATTTAAACCCAAAAACACTCATGATACTTCAATAGAAATTTGATTAAAACTGTCCAAGTACTCAAAATCTCAAGATAAAAGGCAAGAATTACAATGATATTAACTAACGTAAATAGTATTGGAGATTGTGATGGTGATTATTTTTTATTTTAAAATATTTTAAAATAATATTTTTTATTATTTTTTATACCAATATATTAAAATAATCTAAAATTATAAAAAAATAAAAAACACTTTTTAAACATAATAACATACACATTCCTAATCCGTTACTAGCCGTTATCTTCTAAACATGCTTTTAAATTTCATAGTTTTGAACTTACACTGGGAAAGTAAATTGTACGATGGATAAGGTGGCGTTGCTCTCGGTCGAAAAAAGACAAGGACAAGCTGACAAGTCTCTGAGTTTTGCCAGCCACAGTCTGCGCTCCCTGTAACAGGGATGCCCTTCCAAAACTTTTCTCTTCAGAATTTAAATTATTTATAAAGGAACCTCTTCTTTTTTTCTTTTTTCTTTAATGATTTTTGTGTCGAAGTACCGATGGAAAAATAAGGATGCACTAATGCTGATTATAAGGAAGTTTAACAGACAACGGCACGCCATTAACGGAGATAGCTGCTTTCTTACTGATCAATGAGTTGGTGGGGGTTAATTGTAACTTAGTCCCTGTAGTTCAGCAAAACTATTTGATTAGTCCTCATAGTTTCATAAACTATACTTTTAATCTATTTACGTTTAAATTCGTATCACGGTTTGGTTATTGTTTTAAATGAAAACTGAACCGAACCAAAAATATTCAGCCCAATCAATCATTATAATAACACCACCAAAAAACTATAATACATTAAAAAAAAACATGTTACTGATTGATGCTTGTTGATCTCCTCATGATAGAAATTTTTAGTTCACTCGAGTGTAAAGATAATGAGATTATATTTTTTTATCTCTCTTTCCCGCCTTATCTAGTGGATAATTTTTTTCAAGAATCATAACTAGATTGTTGTTTATCTTTTACAATTTAGAAATTTAGGGTTGAGATTGTTTTTTTTTTTTAGTTTTAATAAAGTAATGAAATCTTCATTAATTAGAGATGCTAATAAATCAGTAAAAAATACACGGACACTTTAGTCATTAAAGAAGAAGAAGAAGAAGAAGTTAACAAGGCTGTGTCGATAGAGGGAGAGGCAGTGCCATTGTGCCTATAGCCACTCCCAAATTGAAAATTAAAGAATTGGAAAAGAAAAAAAAAGAAAAAAAGAAAAAGCAGACATGGTTCCATTGGGTAGTAATGGCATGCATTGAATTTTCTTGAGAACATGAATATATTGAGATTGAAAAACTAGATTAAAGAAATAGACAGTTGAAGCTAAATAATAGTGTTTAATTTTGAATGTTTGTGGCCTCTCTAGAAAAGTCATTGGCATGACCCTTTTTTCCAGGGTTTAGGGTTCATATGGCGTCCCCAGCAACTTCCATTTCAATGGCATAGAATTAATTAATTTTCCCAGAAGGTTCATATATATGGTGTCATTTGCCCTAGAAGACGTTGATTCAGTCTTATCTCCATCTTAATTAAATTAGCCAATCATGCATGTGCCAATGGGATGAAAGTCAAGCCATGCTCAGGCAGCATTAAAAACAATTTATATCTACGTTTGCCTCTAAACCACTCAAAGATATTGATTACAGCATGTAGATCCCAATAATTTCTCTCGTGCTTATGGATTTGATGCCCTCTCTACTTGACTGCTTACTACGAAAAGTTTCTGGAATCGAGGTTCAACTTGATTTTTATTAAAGGTTGAATTTTATTTTATTTTATATTAATTTTTTTAGTATTTTTTTTGTATGGTTTTGATGTGCTGATGTGAAAAATAAATTTTTAAAAATAAAAAAAATATTATCTTAATATATTTCCAAAAAAAATATTTTAAAAAATAATCTCTAACACACTCTTAAATACAATATAAAATACAATTTACATAAGCAACTTTGAACACAATTAAATATTTTTTTATTTTGAAATGTATTAAAATAATATATATATATATATATATATATAAAAAATATATTTTTAATATCAGTAAATCAAAATAATCTAAAAATATATAAAAATAAATTCAAGCTATTTTCTTTTTTAAAAGTATTGTTGGATTGGAATGCCAAACATGAATTAATAATATTTTGGTGACAATTTTGCATGAACCTCAGTGTTTGATATAATCAAATTTGACTGGATTGAGTTTTTATTGGATTTGGCAGCTATTGAAGTTGATAGTACAATAACTTTTGATTTTCAAAATGATTTTTATTTTTTTATTTAAAAAGATATTAAATTAATATTTTTTAGGTATTTTTTTATAGTTTTAATGTGTTAATGTAAGAAATAAAAAAAATCATTTTAATTTAATTTTTTTTAAAAAAAATACTCTGTATTATATTACCAAACACATACTAAGTAGGTGAAAGTGTGATCTAGCCTTACTTGTATCGGGTGGAAGGGTAGGTGAAGGGTTTACCCTCCATGTCACCTAACCCAACTGGGTATTTTAACTAGTTTTTATTTTTATTTGTTAATTCATATAATTATAATAATTCTTATATCAACATCTCAAAATAAAAATAAAAATTCATCTTGATTTTTTTTTTAAAACCAAACCATGTGTTTTACAGGTTTTCCAGGTTGTCTTTTGACCTACCAAGTTGACTAGGTCATGTTAGGATAACTCCTATACGATTTAATTTTAAATCTGAGCTAAGTAAGGAGTAAAGTCAGGAGATTTTAAAGTTGACTTGTTGGATTAAGTTTAATATTAACGATGAAAATTTTTTTAGACCTAGATATATTTTTTATATTCAATTTTTTTTATTTAAGGTGCAACATAACACAAACCTATAAATTAGTAAGTAATATTTACATGAAAGGAACCAAACAAGTGATTTAAGAAAATTGTAAGTGTAGAATAGGGACATGATTTGGTGACTCACGATCTTTACGGTGTTGTTTTTTCCTTGCGAAATAGCATTGCTCATAAACCATTGAAAGCTCGTTTAAGAGTAGGTTTTACTAGTGATGTAACTATCTAAGTATGTTATATGCTTAAACGCGACACATGCAACCTATAATATACTACAAGATTCAGGAGCCATCATTTTATAATATTTTTTTTTTTTTTTTTTTTTTTTTTTTTTTTTTTTATATATATATATATATATATATAGTTAGCACACATAACTAGGTATTATGACTAATCAAAAACTTTAAATTGAATCTAGACTTTTCATGGGATGTGATCTTGGGCAGGTAAAGTAATTGGATTTATCACTAATTTAGTGGGCACACAATAACTTTGCTCGAAACAAGTTTCTTTTAATGTTTAAGCTAATAAAATGTAGGAGATAAATAATCTACAAGAAAGTATATATATAATGCAGAAAAATAAATATGTGAAGGTTGTGTATTTTGTATAAGTTTGTTGGATTGTTGAATGGTTGCTTATAGTTACTTCAAATTGTTTCATGTGGATTGTTATGTGGTTGCTTATAGTAAATAATGCAGTTCGTTTGGGACGACCCAAATGGGTTGCTTCAATTTTTTGATGGGAGGAACATGTGATGTACTCGTCAGCGAGTAGATTATTTATTGTTTTTAAATGACACGTGTAACCCATTCTAGTTATGAATAATAATTTTTAAAGATTTATATTGATTTATCTTATTGAAATCTCTTTAATATTACAGAGAATATCATTATTAGAACTCCAATGTAATCTCAGTTTGCATTTCTTTCTCTCCCCTTCTCTCTATCCTGCCTTCCAACTTCTATTTTCTTGCTTTTGTGTTCCCATTTTTTGGCTGCCATTTTCTTTATGGCTCATTCTAGTTCTTTTTTTTTTTCTCCCAAACAGACTAGGTTTTTCACCTACAATCAATGTGTATTTAAGTGGTTTTTATTTTTAGATGTTTTTTAAAAATCTATTTGTTTTGAAAAAAAAACTCAAATTGATATTTTTTTAAAAAATTTTTAAAATCATTTTGCTAACTTATTTTTTTATATTTTTAAATAAAAAATATTTTTTAAAAACATAATGCAAATCGATGATCCTCCTATGCACCAGCCCACCCCACCCTTGTTCTCCGGTATGTTTCTTGGCTTTTTAACTTTGAAGTTCGAAGATAAAATTCTCGAGTCAAGTGATAAAAGAATCGGGGCCGCACATTCGGTACTCCTCATTCATTTTTTTTTCTTTTTGAGATTTGACTTGTCGGAGAAACTTGAAATGCTACCAAGGGAGTATGGACTTTTAATTGACCAGAGGGGCCTTCATTTCTGTGGTTAACAGCTGTCTTGGAGAGAATGGTTTTTTTTTCTCGGTTTTAAGAAAAAAAGGGCTTTAAGCTTTAAAGTTGCAGAGTAGGATCCAGTTGTTACATAGCCTCCAGCTCCAAGGGAAGCTAAGGAATGGGCAAGATCTAAAACAAAGACAAAGCGAAATTAAACGAGAAAAAAAGAAAGAAATATATTATAATAATATTTTTATTTTTTTAAAATTATTTTTTCATTAGTATATTAAAGCGACTAAAAAAATAAAGTGAATTTTTTTTAAAATTTTTATGAAACACTATTTAGAATCAAACTATAAATAGCGATAAAAATTCTAATGCGATGCTTGATGTTAAAAATTTTAAAGAGCAAGTCGGTTTGATTATAATAATAACTATGCGAATATCATTGAGTGATTTATTTATTTTTACATTTTAAAAGTATTTTTTTAAAAAATAATTTTTTAAAAAATTATTATTTTAATATTATGTTTTTTTAAGAAAAAAACTGAATTCAGCAGGGAAGGCAGTTCGAAATAGGAAGTCTTAGGATTTGTTGGGGATAAGAAGATTTGCAAGAACACGTTGTGGTGTGCTTTATGAGATTTGCCCAATGACATGTTGGCAAAAGTTTTCCCCTGATATTATTCTTCATTGATGATAAGACAAAAAATTAAAGTTTGGTTTATACTATAATGCCTTTCAGATCTCGCTTATCCCTCCATTTGAAAACTATCAAAGCAAAACATTGGTGCCTCTGATGATGGATGTTTGTTTGTTATTGTATTTTAAAAATTTTATTTTCTTTATTTTTTTATTTTAAATTAATATATATTTTTAGTGTTTTTAGATTATTTTGATGTGCTAATATTAAAAATAATTTTTTTAAAATAAAAAATATTATTTTGATACATTTCCAAGTAAAAAACACTTTAAAAAACAAAAACAATCATTTTGAAAAACAACTACATACCATATTTATTAACGTATATATTGATTTGCAAATAATTTTTATTACAAAAAACTCATTTTTCTTTTGATATGATTTAAGAGGCTGGTCAAATCTTTAAATTGATATATTTTATTAGATAAATCGAAAATTATGTAACCTGCGTTTGTTTCACGCTAAATGTGTTTAAAAGGGAGGTAGCTTATGCTTTATATATATATATATAATAAAAAGCATATCTTTTAGAGATATAATTTATGCTTAAAGAATATTGTACCTCTAAAAAAAACCAAACACACGGTTACAAATATGTGTACGTGGTACACTACGATAGAACTCGTAGCATGCTGTGTTTGGTTTTTTAGGAAAAGATGGAACAAAATACAGAAAGAGGCTTGATTAAGCACTTAATCTCTTCGAATTCCTAGCCAGAACTCATTTATGAATTTCCAACAGGGTTTAATTCACCTTGCCTTAATGTTAGAGGTCGCAAATAGGGAACAACGAAACTCAAACAAGACGAAAGTTTTATGCCTTCATTTTCCAGCATGCGGATCATGCAAGTTCCCAAATAATATATAATCTTGTTTCCAGGCGAAGAAAAGTAGAAAACTCCAGCACTACCACAAATTCGGTACAGCAAAATCTAAAAAAAGGCAAGCACCTGATGCTTCAAATTTTGTGATCAAATTGCAAAAGCAGAGCGCAAATTGACAAGAACCAAAAATAAAAAACAGAGTGCTCAAATTGCAAAAGCAGAGCGCAAACAGAGTGCTCCCTAGACCACAATCCTGGAGGGGATGCTCCAATTGCAAATGCCATTTGTGACCTGGGACTTCTGTTCACAGCAAAACCAAGATCGATCTGCAAGATCCAATCAATGAAGCATCAATTAGCAAACCAGGCCAGTAGTTGAGAAATGATAGGTATGGTAATTACAACAGTTTAATGGCCCCCAACATACAGGAGGCACCAAACAACTTATTCAAGGATGTATAAAACACTCAAGAATAGACCGTTTCCAAAACTAGAAATAAAAAAAGGAAGCCGTACTGAAAAACCTATGATATTAATTAACTTCTTTAAAGTGTATAACTACAACACCAGGGTAGTGAAGTTAATTGAAAATAAAACAGTATAGAAGAAGAAAACTTTTTTTCCCTTAGCAACACCAGGTACTGTCACCAAACATGTAGACAATCTTGCAAAACATAGAAAGGGAAAAGTGCATATATGATGACTTCAAATATAAATTTAACCTAGTAAGCTGAACATATTCCCTAACATTAAAGATGAGGAGACGAGAAATATGTTGGAAAAATCTCAAACAAATAAAACCCACTCATATATTTCTGTTTCTCATTCAACAGAAACCAGGAACACACGATAAGGAAAATAAACAACATATGAACACTAGAATGTGACCTTGACTTGTGAGAACTGACCACAAGTTAACTTGTCATCAATTTATTTCCTCACATTTACTAGCTTCTCAACTACAAGGCAAACAATTATGGAAAAGAAAAGGATGCAATTATATAAGCGTTATAATTGGAGGATGATATACCAAGATATCAAATTTAATTAAAAAGATAGGACAAAATATTATTCATGAGATCATACAAACAAACACCTACAAATTACAAGCAGGGTGAGAATGGAAGAAAAGTTTAGCTCAATCCAGCATTTACAAATGTTACTTTCTATAGGCAGTTCAATTGAGCATTTTGAGAAGGTTGATCTAATATGAAAAACCGACCCCAAGCTATGAAACATGGTTATAGTAAACCAACAGGTCTTGAGTTTTCTCTCATTGTTTTACACACACAGAATTAACAGGAAGCAGATCAACTTTTACACCAAAGGTAAATTATGAAATATATTTTGCATTGATATCATGAAACCAAGCGGACGTAACAATGTTGCAAACACATGGATTAAAAATCATGGTGACATTGAACTTCAAAAATCACTTTTGGTTCAACCCCGGACCACATAAACTTGATGATGCTACAATTATGGCATAGTTGTTGCCCATTCAATTACTGGATCTACAAGGGATAACCAATGTCACACTCGTTATAAGAAAATTTGGATAGAGGCTTGTGTGATAATGTTGACCGAGAGTCTGGAGATGCTCTAGAAAACTAAAAACATACCTTAAGCAAAAATAAATAAATAAAAATTCATATGGAAAGGAAAACAAAAATGTCGGGCAAAATTTCTTGACAGAATAAAAATTATGACAGCTGTCAGCTCTCAAAACAAGCATTTCAGGAATTATTGATTGAATCAACTAATAGAGCTTTTATTGCTTGGTGCATGCCTATGAGTGTACATCAGACCGTGACTACAGCCATAACTTTATCTGCAATAGTGCGGGAAGCTAATTTAGCCTCTCTCACGCAAAGGCACTTCAGAGACCAATTGATCAACTGACACGACACATTACAAACAAACATCATGGTAACAGATGTATCACCTAGAAGTTTAGGTATCCTTACCACAGGTCATCATCATATTCATATGTGAAATGTCTAGTGCAGGTATAATGAACTACCATAAAAAGAGATCCTTTCAGTCAACTAAGCAAAGTAAACCATTACCTTCAAGCTTGAGCATCAATCTCTTTATCTTCCACATCATTGGTAACCCCATTTGCCTCGGCATTCTCAGCATTCTCCTCAGGAGGCTGGGCTTGTTCCTCCTCGGGCAAAGGCTCCTCCACATAATCATTCTCAAACGCATCAGCAGGAACCTCATAAATCCTCACTTGTGGCTTAGACGGGTCTTTCACCAGCACATACTTACCCTCATTCAATTTCATACACAAGTCAACAATACTCTTGACAATACCCCACATGTTGGAGGTATTCAAATTAATCTGAGAAGCAAAGTCCTTAGGCTTATATCCAACAACAGCCAAAATCACATGATTGAAATGATCCCTTGGATGGACCCTAGAAACATACCCCAACTTCATCATATCAGCACTAGCCAACAAAGCTTGAGCAGTCCATTTAGCCAATTTATTCGCATTGTTCTTCAATTCAGTAGCCAAAACAGCACCCCTTTGAGTCTCCAACTTCTGTCTCCAATCAACACCAGAATACTTGGGATCAAACTCATTAAGCGCATTCAATGTCAAGAACGACCTTTGCTTATTAACCTCAACAACACTCTGCACTTCGCACCTAGCAACAAGATGCATATCATCATCCAATTTCCACCTCCTATACTTATAAGCCACGGATGCAACCTCCTCCCCTTCATTGGCAAACGGGTTGGGCTCATCAAATGCAACCTTATTCCCATCCCTAAACAAAACTTGCTGCGAAAAGTTCTGATTAATATAAGCAGCCTCAACACTCAATGAATACGCCGAGTTTATATCATCCTTAGCCTCTGGTAAAGGCTCCTGTGATGTCTCGTGAACTGACAACAAATCAAGCTGAGATCCATCTCTTTTATCAAAAAACAACTTATTTCCCACCCTTTGAACCACAATATCCCAAGAATAAACAGAGCGGGTTGCGCACATCAACGTAGCTAAAATATTATCAGTAGCAAAAACGGTAGCTTTGTCTTCATTAGCTAATCTTCTAATAACAGGATCATCAGTGGTAGTTACCTTAAAGAAATTCCTATTCTTAAACCTTTCCAATCTCCGCTCTGCTTTCGGTGTGATTCTATCAAAACTCTTATCATAAAACTCTAGCCCACCACATAAAATCAAATCCTCTGGTTCCGGGACCGAGAAAGACAGTTTCGTAAATGTACTAAATGGAATCTGATCACGCATATTCCATTCAGGTTGGATCTCCACAGAGCTCTTAAACACTGCCGCTTCCCTACGTGGCTGATTCTGATTGGACCGGTTTTGATTATAATGCCGGTCCCTACGAGCCCTCTCTTTCTCCGCCTCGCGCTTCTTCGCCTCCACTTCCTCATCGCGACGTTGCGGTAGCTGAGGGCGGTTGTGCTGGTTGAACCGCCACTTAGGTCCAAACTTCGGCCGCGGAGGAGGCTTCCCGTCAACGAGACGGAAGGAGGAGTCGTTGTCAGCGGCGGAGGGGAAGGAATCGTCGGCAGTGAAGTCGAAGACGGAGTCGGATGCAGCGTTTTTTCGGCCACCAGGTCCGCCTTGGCCTTGGTTAAGATTGCGAGTGAAATCAGCGATTCGGCCGAGCTTTTCAGAGCGAGAGAAGGGAGCGAAGGGGACGTTGAGAGGCAGTGTGGAGGTGGTGGTGGGGGTGACGGTGGCGTCCGGTGGACCCCAACCGTCGGGATTGAAAGGGACGGCACCTACTTCGAAGCCGCCTACCATTGGAATTGAGATTTTGAGGCTGAACCGAGTGAAAACTGAGGCGCTAGAAGATGGGGTTTATTTTATATGAAGGTTGAAGAAAACCCTAGCTGTTAGTAAGGGTATTTATATTGTTTCTGGAGTTACGGTTTTGACCTTGTGATGATAGTTAATTGCGAATGTGGATTCTGAGAATGGGCTGGGAAGTTTTATAAGCCCATAGACAATGAGACTGTGAGCTTTGGACAGATAAAAAGGAAAGGAATAAAATCAAAACAAGAAAAAGAAGAGCATAAATAGGAACATAATTTTTTTTAAAATAAAATTTAACTAAAAAAATTACAAAAATTAAAATTAAAATTAAATAAATTCTTATATTTATGATCAAAATCTCCTATATTAGCCATCAACCACTGCTGCGTGAGTGACGAGAGTACTGTGAATATGGATCTGATTTTGTTGCTTTTGTTTTATTTTAAAATAATCAAGATAATAAATTTCTGAATTATAAGAAAATGCAGTTACCATGATTCTCAAATTTTATTAATTGATGAATTGATTTATGGTCTTGAAGTTGGGATTGTGTTTCAATGAGAAAGCAAATGTTTTTTTAAAAAAAAAAAATTCTGTTGGAAAAACCTTTAAACTACTTATGATCATGTTTAATAAGTTTTTTTTTTTATTATTATTAATATGGGTGTCCAGGCCAATTTACGCGTACCTCGACTAATCTTACAAGCTTGGAAGTTAACGATTATGTAAATTTTCAGTGATCCTGAAATGTATGAGATTCAAACTAGTAATCTCTAAAAAACAAATTCAAGATCTAACTAGTTGATTTACACTCCTCAAAATTTGTTTAATAATATTTTAAAAACATCTTCAAACATAAAAACAAATGGTGTACGCGTATTCCTTCCTGGGCCAATAGAAGAAGGGCCGGCCTTTCCTGTCCGAAGTCTAGCACGGTGCGCTGGTTTGGTGTTGTGCTGCAAGATGTTGTCCCAGTTGCTGCATGGTGCTTGTTATGCAGGTGGTAATCCACTCACCAGACCAGACAATATGTGTCTTTGCCTATGCCTCCTGATCCTAGTTCCAGCACAGAAATGGAAGTTGGCTTTATTTGCCAAGATGATGGTCTCAGCAGTGAGAATCTCATCATCATCATCAAACATGCTTGAATCGGAGATTAATTTCTCTTCTAAATGCGGTGAGAGGAGGGAGATGAATGTTTTGTGTGCTGCTTTGCCTCGTCCATCTCTGTGGTCATGATCTATGGTTCTTGCCACACAAGTAAATATCCATTTAGTTTGTGTTAATTTCCAGAGAACTGTGATTTGGACCATGAATTTCTTGGCACATGAAAATTTTGATTTCTATATTTTTTTTTCCAGGAGATTGGATCGGTGCTGAGAACCTTTTGAAAAACATATAAAATGTTAAATATAACTATTTGACTACTTCCAATAAAATAATGAAATATAGAAAATTAATGGTGTTTTGGAGGAAAGAGAAGTATTTTGAAAAGCATTTCCAGAGTTAAGAAAAGGAAAAAACTTTTCTTTTATAAAGATTTTTTTTATAAGAAACTATTTTTCTAAAGTTTATCAAACATAAAAAAGTAAATAAAATAATTTCTAGAAAATATTTTTTTTTGAAACAAACAAGGAATTAGTATAATGATTTTGATATTGAAAGCTTCATGAAATAAGACTCGTATATATAATTTTTCAATTATAATTATATAATAAAAACGGTTTACTCCTGAGCCAATTAAGTTTTGTACGGATTTCCAATGAATTAAAAGAAACCTTAATAATTTTACTGGAAATTTTAAAGCAACCGACCATTATAAAGATTTGGGATTTGGGAATTTCCTTGTAACTCTAAATACATATTATTATAGATTGTAATAGTAAAAGGATAAGACTTAAATTTAAGGTTTTGGTTTAGAGGTATTTGGATGTTTTCATTTGATTAAATTGTTATTGTTTGGGGGTGTTTGTGTTTTTTTTCTTAAATTTTTCTACATGGTAAAAATACTTTTTTACTTTTAGAATCAATAAAATTTAGGATTGTTGACCAAAGGTTTTCTTGGTTTTTCACAATATCTATAACAATAAAAATACTTCTTTACTTCTAAGATCAAAAAATAATGGGCCGCTGGACAATGGTATTTTAGGTTTTTCCAATTTCCATGTACATAAAATAACGCTTTTAGTTTGAGAAAAGATAAAAAAGAAGCTTTTTATTTGAGGGTATTTTAGTATTTTTACATGGATATTTTGTGTAATTAAGAGGACCATGAGGGGCGTTTCAGTATGTTCATGTTATATTTTTTTATTTTTTAATCAGAAAGTTGTTGGTTCGTATTTCACACGCTTCAACGAGTGGGCAGCACCCGCACCATTAAAGAGGCGCGTAGAACGCTTTTAAATAGTCAATTCTTGCCATCTACTGTCTAACTTGATTGAAGTCGTGTCTTCTTTCATATAATGTGGCGCGTGTAGACATATAATGGTTGGATTGCCACCGACAAGCAATTGAAGCAATTGTTTGTGTTTTTTTTCTCTCTCTCTACAACTAAAGTGCATAATTGTCCTATTTGTTTACTTAAGTCTGACATAATTCACGAGGCCCACTCGTCTTAGGTCTGGTATGGTCATCAGGTCCAAAAACAAATGGGTCTGGCATAGTCATCGGGTTCAGGTGGCATGGGTCTAGCATGGTCATTAAGCCCATGTCGTTCAGGGCTGAGCATGATTGCCAAGACCCTAGATTCTTAGATATGACAACTACGCCAAACTCAAGCTACTTGAATCTGATAACCATGTCATACTCATAATGTTTGGATCTGATATGATTGTTATATTCAAACTTGAATTGAATAATTTACTTTAGATTAGTTTTTATATGGTTTAATTTAAAACTCAAGTATTTAAAAAGTCAAGTCAGTAAGTTTAAAAATTATATTACTAGATTTGATTTAACGATATTGCCAAAAATAGCAAGCCTATTATAGAAAAGAATTATATTAGTAGATCGTCACCTTGATGACGTAAACCATTGACTCAGTTGGTCATATAGCAAGCCTTTTTTCATGCCTCGATAACTCATCAACCTAGACATAGGGACTCAGAAAATATTATAAAAATGAATCCTAGCTTGCTAGCTACCTTCCCCTCTTACACATAGATTCCTCGAACTTGATCCCAGAGTTAACATTTTTTTATTTGAATCGATTTTTGATTAAAAAAGAATTATACACACACACACACACACACGATTCACAGACAAATTAGTTTAGTTCGGTTTGATTTAATTTTTTTAAAGAGAAAAATTGATAAAACATGTGGATTTTCTTTTTATTTTTTAGGTTATTTTAGGATTTTTATAGCCAAATTCAGCTGCAAAATTCATACAATCCGGAAAACAATAACTTATTAGAAACTTTGGTGAATCAATTTTCCAACCAGTAATCACAAACCTCAAGAATCTACGAGCTATTGGTAAATTCAAACCTCATTCATCTTAAATTGATTCTATATTATTTTTCAATGCATTATTAGGGGCAACATGCAGAGTATACTACATAAACAATGCATTAAGTTATCACCCTTAATCAAACCTATAATTAATAAAAATAAAAAATTAAAAGACCTTCAAACCCCAACTCCAATTGTTTACATTTCTTAAATTTAAAAGCGCACTAATAATTTGATTATTTGTAAAAAAAATAAAAATATTGAGATATCCCAGTTCTTGCTGTGTTGATTCTTTTATTCTTAGGGGTATTTTTATTATTTTGTTGTAATTAAAAATATTGAATAGATGAAAACACCCCAACCAAATCTACAATGACTAATAAACTATGTGAAAATATAAAAATACCTTTGGCTCCAAAGCAAGTGTTTTTATTTTTAGGAAGTCATAAACATCATTTGACTATTATAATAAATAGTGAATTGTTCGTATGGCTACAGCAAAATCCCTTTTATTTTTAGTTATTTTTTTATTTTTTATTTATTATTTTTATTATTATTATCATTGTTATTACGTACTGTTATTATTAGTATCCTTATTATTATCATTGTTATTATTGTTACTATTATTATCATTATTATTACTACCACCACCACAATTATTATTATTATCATCATTATCATTATTACCACCATCACCACCACTATTATTATTATTATTATCACCATCACCACCACTATTATTATTATTATTACAACCGCTGCCACCACTATTATGATTATTACCACCATTAATAGTAATATTATTATTATTATTATTATTATTATAAATACTACCACCACCACCACCATCGTGTCTTCTCTTTGACAAAAAGAAATTTTACTATTCGACTATATTCACATCTTTTTTTTTGTCTTGATACTGACACACCCTATCAAGATTCTATTTGTGAATAGTTACACCAGGTATTCTTTTAGGACCCCTCCTGTTATATTCTTATTATCTATCTAATATATTCCTATTATATTTAACTACCTTTTATATTTAATTAATGGACTACATCTAATACATTTAGATTTATATGATACATTTAATTTATATAATATTTTTATATATTTGAATTTTTATTTCATTTTATTTTAATAGAATTCAAATTTATATTCATTTAGAATTTATTTAAAAATGTAATTTAGAATTTCTTATTATAAATTAGAATTTAGAATGATTTACTATTATTATTGAATTAAATAATAAAAAAACATAAACTTAATTTGAAGGATAAAATTAACAACCATAAAAACTTTGACAAAAGGACAAGAAAAAATAAAAAATCAAAAGAAAAAGGGCCAAATTGAATTTTATATTATTCTTATTGTAAAAATAATCAAAAACTTGAAATGAGGGATACAATTGAAATCATAAAACTTTGACAAAAGAGTAAAGAAAAAAAAAGGAATCAAAAGTAGAAGGGGCGAATTGAAAAACTTACACTTATAAATTAAAATTGAAGAATTAAATTGAAAATAATTAAAACTTTAACAAAAACAAAAGACAAAAATCAAAACTAAAAGAAACTAAATTTAAAATATTGATAACATTAAAAACCAAAATTGAATTCCTAAGATAAAAGAGAGAAATGAAGGGGGGGGGGGGGAAGGATCATCAAGAGAGAACACGAAAGAGAACCAAATAATACCACAAAATCTTATTTTACACTACTAAAATATAATGCATGCGCCACCCAAAGCTCAAAGTGCTAAACATGTCCAAGTTTTAGTTTGTTTGGGAGTGTGGTTGTGGTTATTTTTTAAAGTGCTTTTAACTCAGAAATGATCATCAAGAGAGAACACGAAAGAGAACCAAATAATACCACAAAATCTTATTTTACACTACTAAAATATAATGCATGCGCCACCCAAAGCTCAAAGTGCTAAACATGTCCAAGTTTTAGTTTGTTTGGGAGTGTGGTTGTGGTTATTTTTTAAAGTGCTTTTAACTCAGAAATGATCAAAATGATTTTTTTTATTTTTTAAAAAATATTTTTGAAATCAGTATATCAAAATAATCCGAAAACATAAAAAATATTATATTTTAACAAATGTTTTTAAAAAAAACACGAGTTAGACTATATTTCCAATCAATCACTTAATGATCAAGGTCGACTCATCCGATCATGCAATACACATCAAACTTCTAGGCGATGCATTCAAAAGAAATAAACACAGTTTTTTGTTTCTGTGTATTCTGGGAGATAGGAAATAACACATTAATCTATTTAAACAACAAGGAATAATTACTATGAAGTGAAGATCTTAATTTTGGTTAATAATTAATTGAATATTTTCCAGTACGTAGTCTCCTTGAGTTAAAATAATATTAATGGTGGCTAGATTTATATAAAACATATAGAAAATTCTGAAATAATATATATATATATATATATATATATATATATATATATAGCTTAGATATCGTATCTAATCTATGTATCAATCAGTTCTATCCCACATGAACAAAGCCCAAAACCGAAAGCCAGGAGAAAGAACAATATATGAATCTTTAATTATATTGGCAAGAAGCAAATATTCAACATGCATGATAGAGTCAGTCTTCTGGGTTGGAAACTCACGCATATGAGATCTCCATGCATGTATACTTAACTTAACCAGCAAATCTCAAATTACAATTTAAAACTCATTATCATCTTCGACAAACTTCTTTAGCCTGTGAGATATCCTGGCAGCTCCATTAACACTGTGGGCAGAATCTCCAACCTGCACAATTAATTTGAAAGGACTTACGTTATAGAAGAGCTCTACAACTTATATAAACAATCAATATTCTTCATTAAAAAGTACAGAAAGTAAATTGTCAAGCAAAATTAATAAAAAAAATTATGACCTAGCTAGGTAGCTGCTATACCTTAGAATGTATGGTATGGAATACAGTATCTTCTACAACAGAAAGACTGGCATGAATAATCTCTGCTCCTTCTTCATGAAGCACACGAATGATCTCATTGAACATGAACCGACTGTCCAGGCCATTCATCATAACAACCTCTAAAGTGGAACCCATTTCACTAACCTCAATTTGTGGTGATCTTAAACCGGCTGTTTTTCCACCACTACTATTCTTGCAAGTATAATCTGCTCTTTCCATTCCCATTAAACTGTCTTTCTTTTCCTTCATCTTCTCCAAGTTAGTCTGCAACCTTTTTATGTAGCTTGCAGCTTCATCTAGTTGATCAGACACTGACAGCACTGGTTCCTGCACCGCAATCCCCATAATAAAAAAAGAAAAAAAATAACAAAGAAAAGATCAGAGCTAGAAAGATCATAACTAAAAGAGCTTTCATGTTATATAATACACAACAATAACGTGTGAACAATGAGGGGGGGGAGAGAGACCCTTGAGCTTTGATGGGGTACAAGAGAATTAAGCTGGGAGTAGAGTTCCTTCATTTGATTTCTTCTATTCCTCTCTATTAATTTTCTGTCAGTTCTTGATGAACTAAGGTTGTGCTCCATCAATGTATATATACCTGCAGCAATACTAGCTACTAACCCAAAAAAGAAAAGAAGAAGAAGAAAGACAGCAGAACTAGCTATATATATATAGATGAATCTGTAGCTATTATATATACCATATAATTAGAGATGCTGGTCTTTGTTTAATTTGAGTGCAGGCTTTTATCATATATGGTAGAACGCAAAGGCAAAAAAGCAAAATACATAATATGATTAGATGCTATTCAGAAAAGTTTGCGGACCTGGGAAATTCTGGTGGGCCTGCTTTGTTTTTCATGCATACGGGTCCCACTCGTAGACAATGGACAGCTTTTGGCACTGTACCAGTTTCGGCTATGACCAAGCACATAAGAAATTTGAATGAAATCACAGTTTTTATACTGATTGGCGGATATGATTTTTTTTATTTAAGTGTGGTTTGTTTCCTAATCGTTCGCCCGTGACCTGAGGTGAAAAACATTTCAGCTTGAAAATTCTTAAGAGTTTAATCTGTCATTAAAATTCACGAGAGTATCGACAACTACTTGAAAGGCTCGTTTTTATAGTTACTTGGGTAAAGACTCTCTTCATACAATTAGTAATTAATGTTAAAAAAAAAAAACAAAGGGATTGTTTCTTTCAAAATTTTTGAAAACAAATAATGAAAAGTACTTGTTGGTTTTCAGAAAAATAAAATTAGAAACAAGTTTTGAAAACTTTTGAGAACCACAAACCACTTTTTTTTTTTTTTTTAAAAAAAAAGTTTTCAAACTAATTTTTTTTATACTATAATCTAATGTTTTCGATGTAGATTCAAAAATCTAAAATTAAATAAGATTTAGATTGGCAACTAGTTCAAAGCACTCGATATTAAAAGCAAGAACTAGTGCGAGACCTTCAAAATTTAGACCGAAATCACTTTTTAGGTATTTGAGATGTAAGGACAACATCTGAGGTGCTTGAGGTTTGAATGAGAGAACTTTGTTTAAGTTGCCAGGAATTTTGGTTGTAATAATATTTAGGGTCCGGGATTTGGAATAGAACCTCGTTCAAGCTATCTGAGAGTTGATTTAAAACTAAGTCATCTATGGCTCCTCGGGTTTGAATGGAAACGACGTTGGGATGTTGCCTGAGATTTGGGTTAGGACCTAATTTAAACGCTTAGTAGTCAATTTAAAATTGAGTTTTGGGCATAAACCTGATTAGAAATGTGGTTATGGTTGCTTTTCAAAATATTTTTCACTAAAAAAACATCAAAATATTATTTTTTTTATATAACAGTCTCTCCAAGAACGAGTTTTTAAGATGCCTAAGAGTCAATCCAAGATCAGATGAGGAGCATCCCTAAATTTGTCTAAGACTCAGGTATCGAGGTTCGGGTTTGAATGGGTTCTAGGTTTTGAGGATTGAGGTAGGATTGTATGTGAAACTTTAAGGTGTTGGGTGGAGGTGAGGTCTATGGGTTATAATAAGATTAAGTGAAAGTCACTCCAATTTTGAGTCCACAAAATCTAGGATATCAAACAGCTCATAAGACAAGCTTATTTCGATACCAAAAGTTCGGCAAAGATTTCGACAGGTTCTTAACTTTGACACCCTTCCCTCGAGTAAGTTCAAACTTATGGTGATAAATTGAAAAACGAATCGGGTAATTAACAACTCCTCGAGTACACAATTTAAAATTTGATTGCACGCTCTTTCTCATTCAAGCAAATTTGATTTTTATAATGACTGATCCTAAGCATAATATATTTTCTGGGACGACATGTCAAGAACATAGACAGGGAAGGTGTTGGTGGCTGTATAACTACATTCAACAACTTAGAAATTATTAGTTTCTGTGTCCGTGTTATAAAATTGTAATAACTATTTATAATAATACTTAATTGTGAAATTTTTGGAGTGTAAAAAAAAAAAAATTGTCAGCAAAGGGCCAGGCCAGGCCAGCCATGTGCGGGCTTGGAGACGAGGCAAGCTTGAAAAAAAATAAAATTACTAGCGCCTATCAACTCTCGGACCCACAAGTTTTGGCCTTCACGTGCGCCGACCAAGAAAGTCAAGACATGGATTTATTGTAAACTAATTAAAAAAAATATTAAAATGTTTTATTATTTATATAAATAATAAAACACTATAAAAAGCTCGATTCTTTTAATGTATTTAAATAATTTATTTTCTAGATTTTTTGCATGTAATTTATGATTATTTCTATTTATCGTTTTCTTTTTCTTATTTGTAAACATTTTTTACATAAATATATTTAAAATCTTCCTTATGAAACGTGTGGGAAAAGGTGTGTTTAATTATAGGAAACATTTGATTATCATTAGCTTAATGAATTAACAGTAGGTTTAGACACCCTAATAAGAGACGGATTGATTAGCTGGCTTATTCTTATTGATCACTTGTCGATTCGACGACACGAGACACGTGGTTGACCAGGGGGGCTAGTCCTGTTGTCAACCGGCCATAAAGCATTGCATGTTTCACAACAATAATTAAAGAGAGATCAGCCCCTTTGTTTCTGTGTAAGACACGCCTGAACGAGTCATCTGTAACAGCAACTTGGATCAGAATGCCGGTTTAGTCTCTGTCATGTAGAAACCGTTTTTTCCTTTTGTTTGGAACAAGGTTTTTTTATGTGTGTCGACCATGAAATAAGGTTAATTTATGTCTTATTTTTCAATGATTTTGATTGAACGTGCAATGCATTACCAAAAAAAAACGTATTTTTAGAGACAATATTTATTATTATAGTTAACCAGGGCAAGCCCTAGATCACGAGTCGGGAGGATTAATACGAGCTGATCTAAGTCAACGTATAGATACAAGTAGTTATTATCATAGTTTAAAACCCAACTTAAAAGTTGACTCGAGACAACGTTTAAGTCACGAGTTAGGAGGGTCAGCCCGACTGACTTAATTTTTTTATATTTTATTTTGTCTCGGTCAACATAATCAAATAGGATAGAGAAAATTATTGTCTTGTACGTCACTACCAAACACAATTCTATCTCCGTTTCTTCTTCTTTTTTTTTTTTTTATCTTTTCTCTCATATCTCCACTATCTCTATCTCTACTATCCTAAAACAGTAACCAAACACTACCCTAAATAATGGCTTATGTAAGCTTCGTGTACTCTTTTGTATCTTGATCTAAAAAATGCAAGCACTTGATGAATGACTTGCAATCATGAATCAGTTACTAAGCGACACAAATGTATATTCCTTTATATTCAGTCTTCTACATTCATTTTTAGAATAGTACATAGTATATTGAATCTTTAAATCACCTTTTCACCATCATTTTTTTCCCGGTGGTTTTATTCTTAGTTGTGAGGTTTGCTTCTTGTACGATTCTTGTATCTTGGCACTTGAGCTTTTTTGTTATCGATGCATACTGAATCTCATAATGAAAATTAAGTCATAACAAAGAGGTTTTAAAAAAGAGATCGGTGGTTTGAAAGAGTTGTTCAAAATGATAGGACAATTGTGGAACAATAACTCATGATAAATGAAAAGATGACTTAAAGCGAGTAGGATCCAAACTAATGAAGTCAGAGATAAAGGATATGATGGATGTCGTAAGATAACTCGAGCAAACCCTCTGTAGTTTTATTTTTGTTTTCTCAACCATTTTATTGATTTAAAATTGAATAAGGGCATACTTTGTGGGTGCTTTTAACATACTGATATTGATAACAGTGGAACAATTGATTGTGGTTGATGAGGTTCCAAAAAAATCCAAATAGCTTATAAGCAAGACACATGCGTTGGATAATCGGTTAATCTGTTTGTTCTAGCAATCTGGTCCATTCTCTCTATGCAAGATGGTTGGTAGCTTATAGTTGGTGCCTCATAGACCAATATGGCTTGTTACTGGTATTTGCAAAAGATCTCATTTTATAAATTTAGGGACACATAGATGCTTAAGTATCTTTTTAAAGAGAGAGTGTAATGATATTTTAGATAGATAAACTCTAAAAATATATATGCTAAAAATATTAAGAATGAAGAAATTATTAGTCTCGAGCTTGTAAGATTCATGGGATACTTATACCTCATGAGTCTTATTCTTTTGTGCAGAGGAAGGGTTGAAAACTTATTTTATCCCTATGATATTTTGAGTTGTATTCAACTTAAAATAATATGTATTAGATCAGTATGAAATATAAAAGAACTCGCGTGGAGGTTATGAATTATCGAGGGAGTGTTGGGCTTAAGCAACTTGCTTAAGCTTGTTAGGGGCGGAAAATGGGTCCAAGCGTGGTACCCGAGACCCATGGTCGTTTTTTTTGGGCTATTAGGGGTTTTAAGTCCGTTACATTTTGTTCATCACTAGTCTTTAAGTCTTTGTTATATTAATACACAAAGACTTATAAAAATATTCGGTTATGATGACGAGTTCATTGAATTTTCTTTGCATGAGAAGAGTGGTGGAAACCTCGAGTAATATAATAGGAAGCTTATGTATAGGGCATGCACCATAGTTGAAAAAATATTTTCTAAGTATGTAGAGAAGAACTATGAAAGAACTTGTAATTGGAAAATCTTCTCTTTAAGTTGAGTTGCGTTGTTACCAATAGTGTAATTTATTAGATTGCATTGTTTCTGATAGCATAACTCATTAGGATGTGCTATTTTCTCAAAAAAAATTTAAAAATTATGCTAGTTTTTTTTAAATGGAATATGCTATTTTTTTTAATATAAAAAAACACTATGTTATCTTGATGCACATGTTGTAGAAGAAAGTCCTTATTATGTATCTTATTTTTGCCTCTTTCATGTATCAAAAGAAGAGATGGGGTATAAATATATTTAAATTGATTATTTTGGTTACAAGTAGTGTTGGATTGTAATTTAGTGGTACTTGATAACGCCTTATGAGGTATTTAATTAGAGTATTTTCGGTATTTTTTTCCTTTAACCTGACATTAAAATAGCCTTGTTAAGTAAAAAACTAAAACACGTAGGATTTTCCGTGTAGCAAGATGTACTATTCACCATCTCACATTTTATTGTGGATGTAGTGTTTAAAATTTTTTTTTTTTTTACCTTTTTTTTTTTTTTTTTTTTTTTTTTTAAAATTGCATCATTTTTAGACCAAATTCAAGGACAATTGAATTAAATTTATTGATTAAGGACAAAATTGAAAGAAAGAGCACCAAAATATAAAAAGCACCATAAATGGATGATGGTTTCAACGTTCACACCAAATATCTACTTTAATCCTTGAACTTTACAAGCTATATATATTCGGTTCCTGAATATTTTTAAAATTTAAATTTGGTATAAAAGTTAATTTTTGTCATTTTTTTTTCTCGTTTGGGGGGGGGGGGAAAAAGACCAGAGGGGTGGAATCTAGTGATAGAAAGAGAAAATTAGTGTTTCCACCAATTTTGGCCACCATAATGGTCGATCTTGGTGTTAAAATGTTTGATTTTATGAGGAGAGTTCCATTTATGTGTGTTTTTTAACCTTGAAATGACCCACAAAACCATATTTAAACTTGAGAAGATTTTTAGTTTCGGGGTTTTGGGTGTTTGTTTTTTGTTTTTTAAAGCCATTTATGAATTTGTAAAGTTGTTTATGCTTTTTTCTAAGTGCTTCGGGTAAAAAAAAAAGGATGAAAAATGATTTTTTAGATTAAAAAAACAAAAACCTTTTTTTTAACACCAATGAATGGCGTGGGGGATTTGGGATTTCTTTTCAAGAAACATTAGGCAAATTCACATCAAATTTTTAAAAATAAGGCTTTAGTCCTTGAGCTTTTTCTTTAATGGGCCAGACACTGGTTTGGTTAGACATACCCAACAACGGTTCCTCTTTGTTTTATATATATATATATATATATATATATGTGAAGGGGTGGTTTTTTTTTTTTTTTTTTTTTTTTTTTTTTTCAATAATATCCATTCTCTCTAGTTTTTTATTTGTTGTATTTAGATTTTTTTAAATAGTGGTGTTTGTATTTAATTTTTAAAGAGATTATTTTAATTCATCTGTTATCTTTTTTTATGTTATATATAATTGAAATTTATTTTAAAAATAAAAATTATTTATTTTTTGATACTTTTTTTAATTAGTGCAACATCATGATATATTTTTTCTCTTTGGTTTTATTATCAATTAATTAAATAAAAAAAATCTATTTTTGTGGACAAAATTATTAACACAATAGTGTCAAATATCCATATTGAGGCTAAATATTTTAGTCTATATTATACTCTCAATTTTTTAATTTTTATTTTTTTATTTATTGTTGATGATTTTTATTTATTAATTAACATATATAATTTTTAATTTATTTTATTAGATGCATACATAAATTTTTTATATAAAAAACACGATGAAAAAAATATTACATATTCATTTTTTAGGAAAAAAAGTCTGATGTGTAGCAAGGGTAAAATAACTAGTATAATAATTTTTTTTAATGATCTTTTCAATGGAATCTCTTTCGATGTTTTCTGCAATAGGGGTAAGGCTTATGATTACGATATTTGATAATGTAAGCCATCAATCAGCTTTATTTTTATTTAATGATCTTTTCGATGGAATCTCTTTCTCTTTTTTCTTTCTTCTTTTTATATATAATAAAAAGGCTAAGGTGATAAAATTAAGAAAGCTCTTGAATAACTTGTAGCTAATTTTAATTAATTTATTTGAGGTTTAATCTCTATTTATTTTATTTTTTTACCTCTCAATCAATCCTTTAGATTTTAAAAAAAGTTTCAATCATACCCTTTTACGATTTTAGTAGTTTGCCATTATTGCGTTGCTTTGAGATCATTGCAACTTGGCTTCAATCATACCCTTTTATGTTTATGATTATTTTATTTTTTATTTTTTATTTTTCCCGATCTAATGGTGTACATTAACTCATGTAAGATTATTTGGATTTGATAATAAGAGATTGTGTTGGTGTTATAATTTGCTTACAGGGATAACTATAAATAAATTTCATGTGTATGTGTTCTTGTGAAATAATTTTTAGGAAAACAAGAATTTTAAACATTGTTCATTTCTGTATAAAAAAATTTATATCATCAAATTTCATAAACATATTTTATAAACAATTAATTATTTATAATATTATCTAATTATTTTAACTATGATCACCTTCATGCTGATGCTGCCGCTGCCGCCACCACCTCACCATTATAATTTTACAACCACCACTTTGTTGCCCACCACCTCAATTCTGATATCATCATCATTATCTCATACAAAATACATCATTAGCATTCTACAAACATTAAGGTATCAAATATCATAGAAGCATTTAAATGCAAAAAAAATTAGGGCAAGACAAACCCTAAATATTGAGTTGTATAGAGGCTTAAGGGTACAGATTGGATCTTCTTCCAAATGGTCCAAGGATTTCTCACCGTGGATGAACAACCTGCTTCATGCACACACAAGGTATGGTGACTGAGTTCAAAAAACGCTTACATTTTTGTTTCGTTTCAAATCATCATGATTTGAATTATTTTGCTTAATGTGCTAATTAGGATTTGGTCAGTGACGACCACCTAGGGACAAGAGGGCAATGGAAAAAATATATGTACATTTGGATTTTCTTTAGCATTTAGATGTCTAGATGCAATCCAGAAAGCAATGGGCTGAAGATTCGATAGGTAAATTTAAGTTTTCTTCTACGAGTCAACGTGTGCTTGAGCACAAATTCATCATGACAGCTCATTTACAACGGGACAATTTTTGGCCTGATTTGCACTCCACGACCAAGTATGATCACTCCCTTCTTCTTCTTTTTTCTGCCATAGGAGGCGGTGGTAGGTGATTGCTCGCAAGTTGCAAGGTTGGTATTCGACTTGATCGCATCACCCGCTTAGCCACAAGGTCAGCTCCAACACATGTTTCGTTAGACCGTCAGCGACTACTAGCAAGTTTTTCACATTTCCATTTTTAAAGTTGAAGGCGGAGGAGAAGGATTGAATCAAGCACAAAACAATTTTTTTCACACTTTTTTTTTTTTGCCATATTAGGCGTAGTAGGTGATTGCTTGCAAGGTGCAAGGTTGGTATTCGTTATTTTTCACATTTCCATTTTTAAAGTGGAAGGCGGAGGAGAAGGATTGAATCAAGCACAAAACAATTTTTTTATTTAGTCAATAATAATAAAAATACACCCACAAAAAAAATAATTTAAAAAAAATTTAAAAAACATATTATGGAAGGTTATATATATTAGAAATATTATTCAAAAATAAATATTTTTTATTTCTAAAAATAAATTTCATTTATATAAAATATAAAAATATATAAAACATTAAATGCATACAAAATAAATAAAAAATAATTGCTATTTCAAATAAATAAAATATAACAGAAAGGGAATATTAATTTAAATATATATAATTTGAAAATAATACATATAAAAAAACAATGATTAAAAAAACTTCTTTAAAAAAAAACACTAGGCTTTTTGCCGGGCCTGATTCATATGGGTCCGTGCGCTTGACTTTTTTTTTGTTTGAGATGGGATGGACAACATGTTATTCACATTAATTTTTTTTAAAAAAATAATAAGTCAAACACACGTTTTTTGATATTGCTTGGATTCCAACTATTATGGTGATCGCAAAATCAAGTTTAGTGTTTTTTCAAACCAAAATATATTTTTCACCCTAAACTCCTAAAAGATATCTTAGACAACTTGATAAACTCATTCATAACCTCAAAAAAAAAAAAACTAAAAAATTTTCCTTAAACCTAAAATCAAATCAAAACCAAAAATATTCTCGGACTCATATGTTTTTCGACGCAATTTTAAGATAAAAAACAACTAATAAGAACTCTTCTCATTAAATGGAACAATTCAACATCAATATTGATTATTTTCGTGGTCAAAATAGGTGCCAACATAAATTTTCTTTCTCTAGCATTGGATTCCAACTATTTTCTCTCACCTCTATCAAACTAGGGACAAAAAATAAAAAAAAATAAAGTTTGGGATAAAAATTAACTTTGCTCTTAAATTTTGAAAACTAAAGCAACTCGATATTTTATAACTTGGAAAGTATACGGACTACAATGAAAATTTTTCCCAAGCCTTGTTAAAGCCACCTATTCCATCAGTATTTTTCACTTTGCCCCCCTTCTTTTAATCCTACCCTTTCCCAATAAATTGGCCATCAATTTGGTAAAAAGGATGGGAAAAAAAACATAGTGCATAGTGTGTCCATAATGTCCTGTGAGTGTGTGAACAATGCAACTTCATAGTGAAAATACCCTTTTCCCTTGTCGCTCCCTTAAATTCTAGTTCTTTCTATATGTAACCATAAATTTATCCATCTTTGATAGAGACCCATTAAACTCTAAAATTTAAAAGGTTTATTATATCTCTTCATGTAAATTTTTAATTTTGACTAAAAAAAAAAACACTATTGGATTTGAAACCTCGTATTCCTCATAAATATGAGACTCCAAGTTGCCCCATTAACTCGTCTCTTGAGAATTTTTAATACTAATTCTAAATTTTGGCTTCATATCACTACCGGAATTGGAAAACGAGATGTTTCCAGTGACATTAATGTATAAAATTGTCAAAGGAATTTATAGTTTCTTGTTTGATCAAACATCACAAAACTAAGTGGATTAATTTCCATTATTTACATGATTCTTCTGTATGTGCTGCTACTCTCTCCCAAACTTTCATATAATCCCATCTCTATCAAGGTAGCAAGCAGGTAAGTAAGAACGAAATCTGATGTTCTCATCACACAACCGCAACTGCTGTGCAATGTACATCAGGCAACATCTCTTTCAAATCCACTGTGAGCATGGACGCCTTTGGTCTTGGCAATCGGCCCGAAGCTCCCATCGAGAAGGGAGGCATGGATGTTGACCTTTCACATGTTGTCCGAAGCCATTTTGCTTGCATGTAACTCTGCTTTCTCCATGGCCCCAAGTGCATTTTCTTTTCTTTCATGCACTTCTTTGCAGCCAAGCATAAGATCTTCACTACAGAGTTTAATCTTTCAACTTTCCCGACGAACACTTCTGGTAATCTGTGGACGAGCTGATTGTATTCTTCGCTTGCTTTAGCCATCTCAAACTCGGCCCGAAAATTCAATTCTATTATAACCCTCACCTCTCCTCTTTTAGAACTTGAATTGTCTATTACATCCATGAAAGTGTGCTCTCCTGCGTTGTATTGAAAAACAGAGACATCAATTGTTAGTTTTTACATCAACTACTTGCAGCGTCAATGGCGACGATTAGGAACGGATTTCTTAATGAAAGATATGGACTTTGGTTTAACTACCTGACGGGATGCCTGGAGAGCTTCTCCATTTAGTCTTGCAGATAGCACTGTTATAACCGGCATTCCGAAGACGGCTAGAGACTTCTGCCATCAGGCAACTCCGGCAGGAGACGGCCATTGGTCTACCACAACCACAGATGGTTCCAGCCATTTGTATTTCCTTCAACGCTTCTTTGCTGATACTTCTAATCCTTGACTCCAAGGAGCTGGTCCTGAACAAGGTAGCCTGGACACCACAATACACAACAGAAATTAGACAAGGTTGAACATAATGCCACCGGAAAAAAAACATAGTAATTAATAATTGAATGAAGAATTGTGATATTTACATGTAGAAGCTGATGTTGGTTCTCCCAAAAACTCTTGTCCTCTTCAACATTTCCATTATTCTCTTCCCCTTCATCTTCTAACTCCAGCATTTCATTCTCATGACACCCTTCACTCCCAGAGCTCCCCGACGACCAGTCACCATCCTCGAGAAACCCGAAAACCATATCGGATAAACTCGCCGCCGGCTCATCAAGAAACTCGAACTGATTAATGTTAGACATCAAGTTTCGTTGATTAAATGGGATTCTAATTCTCGCACCAGGCATGGTATTTGATGAATTTTGCTTCTGAACTTTGTGTCAAAAAAAAAAGTGTTAATTGCAGTTGGATGATGGAAGGGGTGGTTTATACACGGAGATTTGGAGTAACGTGGGACCCTGAGGTCAACGTGGACCAACGAGCCGCCGCACACATGGAGTTTAATTTCATTGTGATTGAGAATTTTTAATTGGGTGATGTAAATCTAAGAGGTGTTGTATATTTAATTAATGCATACAAAGACCAGACAGCAGGGATCCACGTCAGTTAGGTCCAATAATGCTGAGCAGGTGTCCAATCTGGATATACTCGAATATTCACATAGTATTTATACACATTCCTGCCTGTAATTATTTTTTTCGATACATGGTTTTTTTTTCTATATGGAGGCTAATAGTTAATTTAATTGTGCCTCATAATATAATCTAAAGACATAATTTAGAATAGAAGTGCTTTTTTTTCCCCTCCAACAAGAAATTAGATGTTTTAAGTGATGAAAACTAAGAGAATGTTTGTTTTTTGCGTCAAAAAATATTTTTAAATTATTTTTTCATGTTTCTAGACCGTTTTGATGTGCCGAAGTTAAAAATAAATTTTAAAAAATAAAAAAATAATTATTTTCATATATTTTTTTTAAAAAATAATCATTATCTTCGAAACACTATCTAATATCATGATCAGAAATTATTAAGTTGAGGTTTCCTTCCTTCCACAACTGGATGAACTTTAATGAATCCCTGCCTCAAATATGCTTGATGTCCACATCCAAATGTATTGGTTTTCGATGAGGAGAAGATACATTGAATCAGAAGTCCCATAACTCCTTGTGATAGGGGGGAAAAAAGGGGAGGGGCAGAGTTTCCATAAATATTTCAATAGAAAAACACATTTATTGCTATTACAATAAGTTAAAAAAAAAATATCAAAATAACATGTTTAAATTTTATGTATGGTTGAAAGCTAAAAAAAATTATAAATGTGATAAAATCATATTCAAGATCTATTTAAAAATTCTAAAAATAAAAAAAAAAGACTTGAATTGAATTTTC
Source organism: Populus deltoides (assembly GCA_015852605.2). Lineage (NCBI taxonomy): Eukaryota > Viridiplantae > Streptophyta > Magnoliopsida > Malpighiales > Salicaceae > Populus > Populus deltoides. The sequence goes on from CM027573.2 coordinate 20,127,201, forward strand.
ATGAATAATTTATAATTACTATTGTTATTCTCATATCATATATATATATAAAAATTATAAAAATTATTATTAAGATTTACATAAAACTTTATAATAGTAACAACCATGTTAAAACTGAAAAATATATCAATTTAATAAATATTATTTTAAAGTCCGGGTCCAGGCTAGGGCCTCGCTTGGATTATTTTTTTGAAAAATAATAATTTATTATCTATCACAATTTTAAAAATGATTATGTACACCAGTGCTCGAACACTCGACTTTGACATCCCAACACATATGAATTAACTCAACTACGACACAAAATTCATATGACATGATTGAAAAACTATATTAAAGTGCTTTCCTGCCCAAGAAACTCCAATTCTTTTAGATAATATAATCAACATGTTAAATTAAGTTTTATAAATAGATACTATCGTATTTATATTTAAAAGAAAGTATATGATATATTAAAAAAATAAAGTAAATAAAATAGAAATATGTTATCTAAATTGGTAACCGAATTTGGAAATGAACTAGTCATATAACCAGCACGATGTCGTGGGTTGTTTTTTAAATATAAATAAAAAATAAGATTTAAAAATGTTAGGTCTTTCTGTAAAGCTATATCCAAGAGTCTTGAGTTTGACTGCAACACCTAATTCAAAAATAATATTTATAATATTAATAATAACATTAAACTTGTATGACCTAAGTTTAAGTGAGTTTGGCTGCAACACCAGATCTAATAGCCTTGGATGTGGGTCTGGCTGCAAGGTCGTGTCATAAAAGTATGATAATTAAATAGATTAATGAAAAAGAAAAAAACTAATGAAGAAAACGAAAAAAAATCTGAATTAACTGGGTTAACCCTTCAACCTATGTTAACCCGTCAAACCCGGGATTCACGTCATGAAAGTTTGATAACTAAATAGAAAAAAAAATTGACGGGTTCACTGGGTTAAACCGTCAAATCAGGTTAATCCGTCAAGCCCAGGATATGTGTCATGAAAGTCGAATAATTAAATAGAAAGAAATTTAACATTAACAAATTAAACTAAATGAAAAAATTAATTAAAAAGTAAAAAAGTAAAAAAAAATTATTAAAAAATTAATTAATAAGAAAAATTATTCGAAAGAAAAAGAAAAAAGAAAAAACCTTGATGGTCTCTATCCTGATCTGGTCGCAGCGGTGGGGCCAGTGGACACATGGTGAGTTGATAAGATTCGTGATGTTGAAACACGGTGCCATCAGAATCGCTAGATGTTCAGTTTTTATCCAAATAGTGGGGACCATCTTGTTGGGTGACTCAACACAAATCATTTTCTCCCCTCTTTTCTATGTATATAATCACATCGAAATTGCTTTATCGGAATTATCCAAAATGAAGAGCATAAATAAAATAAATTATAAAATATATTGTCACAAAACGCGGCGTCTGGCCACTGGTTTTGCCAAAATCATGGCCCCAGACGGTTTCCGACGAATCTGTCTGCTCAGGTAGTCGACAAAAAAGGGCGTTTTGGTCATTTTCAGGCCCAATAATGTCGGAGCTGTGAATCTAAGAAATTAAATAAGAAAAACTGAAAAAGCCAAGTTGGACAGATAGATTATGAGGGTGTTTGGGTGTGAGGTGTGGCAAAAGCCACCACACTTCTTACTAAAAAGCATGTATTTTTTGTTTTTAAAAAGTATAGTGTGTGCTTTAAGAGGATAGTACTTTAAAAAAAAAGCTACCACACCTCCTACCCAAACACACAATATATAGCCTAGCCCCCCCCCAGGGTGGGGAACTAAAATTTTTTGGGGGGGGGGGCTTTGTCTGTATGTGTGTGTATTTTTTTTTATTTCTCATTCAAGGAATCCTTTTGTATATTTATTTTTCTGGGAGAAGTAGAAATATAAAATATAGTTTTGTTCTTATGCATTATATTATTTTGGACTTATTTACGTTTGGTTGTAATATTTGAGAAATTGCTTAACATAAGTGGATTGCTGAATTTAAAACCTACATTATTAGCGTGTTTGGCAGTATGGTTGCGGGTGATTTTCAAATAACTTTTCGTACTAAAATGCATGCCAATGATGTTTTTTCATTTTTTAAAAATTATTTTTGACATCAGCACATCAAAACGATCCAAAACGTACAAACCATATTAAATTTTAGTAAAAAAAATTTAAATTTTTTGGGAACGCCGCCGCAGCCGCGTTCCCAAACGTTCCCTATGTAAAACGCGTTTCTCTTTACCTATTTTACTTGTTTGGAAACTTGGCTATTGCGGGTTTGTAAAGAATTTAAATTTTTTTATATTTTTGAGATTGTTTTAATGTGATGATATTAAAAATAAATTTTAAAAAAATATTTTGATGTATTTTAACATAAAAATATTTTGAAAAACAACTATTATCACAATACTAAACACCACCTGAACCAACATCTTACCAATGATTTTTTTTTAAGTAATATGAAATTTATTGCAAATATATTTATAAAATAGATAGACAATATAAAATCCACGAGGAAACTGGATAAATCAATTATAAATTTTAATCTAATTATTAAATTAAGCTTAAATTCAATTAAGAGATTCAATCATTTTTACAGGGTTTAGCTCACTTTAAAGGTTGAGAAAGCTCTTAAATTAGGCTGAAAAATTGTTGCTTTTATTGTACTAATCACTTTTCTAGTTAATTTTATATTTAATTATTTTTTGTACTTAGTTTTGAATTGTTTTGTTATAATAATTTTATGACTATATAAATCATTGATGTTCACAACTCATGTATGTAGACTAGGAAAGAGATTAAGAGCAATATCAAATTAAATCCAAATTATAGAATTAATTTTATCTTTATAATGCACCCATCAATTTTATTTGTGTTGGTTTTCATTCCTATTAAATATAAACATACAAAGTTTTTAAGAAACATTAGCTAAAAGAAAGTATTATTTATGTTTAGTAATTTTTTTGAAATAAAGTAAAATAACAAAAATAGATTCTTACATATTTATTTTAATTCTGCTCGTTGTTCTTTTATAGAATAAAAATCATCAATTATCATATCTATTATTAATTTTTTAGCAAGTTTCTTTTCTATATAAACAATCAAATAATCTGCAAGAAAATCATTCTTTATTTGATTGCGAAGTCTTGTTTTAACAACATTCATTGCTGAAAAAGCTTGTCCAATAGTTTTGCCAAAACAAGAAGAGCCACAATAAACCGAATCAATCTATCAATTAGTGGATAAATTATTGATTTTCTAGTTTTGTTTTTTACAGCAAGATCATCCCCCCCCCCCCCCCCCCACACACACACCCTACCAATTGTAGATTGGTTATCATAGTGTATACATATAGTTGACACAAGTTTTGGCCAACTTGAAATATCCTCTAAAAAGTTTTGAATTCGCTCTGTTTCTTCACTAACTTTGTCTAAAGCTATAAACTCAAATTTTATATTGGATTTGGTTAGCAAGTTTGTTTAAAGGATTTTCAAGAGATCGCTGCTCCTTCAATAGTAAAGATAGACCCACATGTGGATTTTGAGTCTTTAGTATTAGATATTCAATTAGCATTTTCAAGTACAACTGGATATCTTGTTTAATATAATCTATATGTTCAGGTATATCTCAGATATCTAAGAACCTTTATAATGGTCTTTCAATGGTATTTTTCAAGATTATTTGTATATTTATTCAATTTATTAACTGTGTATATTGTGTCTGGTTTAGTACAGTTCATACGAAACATAAAACTTCCAATGATTTGCAAATATTCTACCTAAAAAATTGCATTCCCAGTATTTTTGGATAAATGTAGGTTTACATCAATTGATCTCCTGGCTATATTGTTTCATTTTTTAAAAAATTTATCAATAATTTTTTTTTAATATAATGACATTGAGATAATATTAAGCCATCATGTGTTTTAAAAACAAAATTCTCATTTCTAAAATCACATATGCTACACCTGTATCTTTTATATTAAATTTACTAGTCAACATTTGATTGATGGTCTTAATAATATTAGTATTATTGTCAAAGATCAAAATATTGTCTACATATAGACAAACTATAACATATGTTTTATAGGTATTTTTTACATAAACACATTTATAACATTCATTGATGTTAAGATCATTTGACAACATTATGTTGTTAAATTTCTCATGCCATAATTTGATGCTTGTTTTAAACCATATGAAGATTTAACAAGCTTACATAACTTTTTTTCATGTCTTGTAACCTTAAATCGTTTAGGTTGTTTCATATTGATTTCTTCATCTAAGTTTTCATTTAAAAAAGCATTTTTAATATCTATTTGGTATATCTCAGGATTGTGAAGGGCAACTATGTCCATTAATATACAAATGTATGTCATTCTTGTAACTTGTGAGTATGTATCGAAGTTGTCCAAGCTATTCTTTTGCTTGTATTATTTTACTATAAAGTTAACTTTATATTTGTTAATAGATCCATTAACATTCATTTTCCTTTTGAATATACATTTGCATCCTAATAGTTTATTTCACAGGTTCATTAGTTTTCATGTATAATTTTACATGATGTATTCCATCTTATTATTTATGGACTCTTTTTAGAGTGGTGTTTCTAGAGTTTACATTGCTTCTTTAAAGTTTTGAGGTTTGTTTTCTAACAAACAAGTTAAAATTTCTTGAACAAATTTTATATATATATATATATATATATATATATATATATATATATATATATATATATATTTTAACCCTCTTACTTCAATATCTAGTTTCTCTTTCAAAATGTTAAAAATTCAACTTATTTTTTAATATAAGCTTTGAGGGTCAATACTAATAAACTCATTAGTTTCCTTTCTAATCTTTTCTTACTTATGCGGTTTTGCAAGGAAACATATTTTCAAAAAATAATGCATTCTTTGCAAGGAAACATATTTCAAATAGAGTTTTAATAGAGACTAACTTAGTCAAACCCTATCAATATATATATACACACACCTACCGGCCATGATCGAGTTCAGAAACACAAGCTAGCCAGGCACAAAATTAATGAGAATCGATCGATACAGAATAATCCAGATGTTATCGTATTAGTGATGCTCCATGTAGTCCGCGTGTCCTGATAGAGACATGTTTCGTTCTCATATCGACAATTTTTATGATAATTCATTCAATATTAGTTACGTGTCAGTCACCCAATTGTCTGGTTGCTCGCCCTATATATCCTCATCTTCAAGCACAGCATATATCTTCATCCAAAACTATGGATATAGTCCAATCTTTGGGACAGATGCTTTTTTTTTTATGAGGATTGAGCGAGACAGCATCTTCAATAACATATCTATACGCTTTCATAGATGAAGGGCTGATGGATTTTATCCTCGTTTTATTATTCAGATTTGGATTTTCTAGACATTCATGATTAAGATTTAATTTCTTATGAATATAAGCACGTACTTTAGCATAACATGACGGCAAACAGGAGAAACTCAAATAATTCAGCACCAACCAAGAAAAACACGTTAGCATTATTTGGGATGTCACTTTCTGTCATCAATCAACTATATATGAATCATAGCAAGACTTGAAGTCAATACCACCATTAAAGTCGAAAATCTGGTGTCTATTAGATCTGGGTTGCTTAAGTTGTTGCCATTTAATTTCCTGAGTGATAGAATGAATCAGTTCTTCTAAACTAAAATTCAGAGTTTGTACCATTAGTCTCCATTCTCGCAGCTCTTTTTATAAATAGCCTAGCTAGCCAGCAGAATTCTGATCCGACCAAGATCAGAAGCTTCTAACTAATCCCCAGGAGCATTGTTTCTGAAATCCCATCCATATCTAGATCAGACATACGAGAAATAAGAATAGTAGTTTACAGATTTTGAGACTTTCTTTGAAATTTTGTATTGCTATATATTGTTTTTAGGATTCTTGAGAAATAAAAAAAAAAACCTACTTATCTCTCTATGTGCTGCGTCACATTGATTCAATTGTTGGTTCAATCATCGACGATTTATTTATAATTTAGTTTTTTAGGTGGTTGGAAAAGAGACCAAATGGTCCACCTATTCTCTAGAAACCACTACTTCTTGTCATTCTTTGTTGTCTGATTCAATGCTTATCCTATTCTATATTTAATTTGAAGAAATTAAATCATTTATGAGACTCTCAAATCATTTCGTATAATAAAAAAGTTCAGTATTTGCTGCCAAAAAGGAATCATTTATCAACAAATTAAGATCGATAGCTCTTGATCAGTAACGTGCATAATAAATGGAACTCGTAGCATTTATTATATTCTTCACGTGAAATTTAGATAAAATATCACATTTGATTTTGATTTGATAAAAACGAGAATTTTCTATGGTGATTGAGGCGCGATCCTGAGAATTTCTTTGCAAGATAATAGCTCATCGATCTTTGCTGTTTGATTTCAGTATTATTTTCATGTTTTATATTCGAGAATTTATGTCCACTCTTAACATGTTAATTAACAGTGACATTTTGTGTAATCGTGTGCTCGGAGCTGGTCGTCTATCTCTCATGTTTCTTGAGAAAGCAATCACAGTGCAGATTATTTGGCTAAGTCCTCCACTTTCCATTTGTGTGTTCATCCTCTACCTAGCATGGAGCTAGCTTGTTCTTTTGAGCTAAGTCCTCCAACTCCCATTACATTCCTTACGTGAAATAATTTAGATAAAATATCATGTTAATGGGGTCTTGTTTAACTTCACTGCATCAAAAATTGAAAAAAAATAATAAAAAAATTCATTATTACATTCCTCATTATAGAAGCACTCCATCATACATGTAGAAGTGAACATGACCTCTTTACAAAATCATACAAGATTTATGTGATGTGATGGCTGTATGAGAGGTTACATGAGATTTTCCCTATCAAAGCTTCTTGGTTTCTTCGGCGGCAAAGCAATGGATCATTGCTGTTTCGAGAAAGCAAATCTCCACGCCATAGACAAAGCGATCTAAGCACGAACACAGTGAATTAATTCTGACTTGCTGTTACTGCACATTTGGAAAGGTTACACGTACATGTATAAGCTAAATCTAATTATTTGACCATTCAAGCATGTACGTATATGTGTGTGTGTGTGTGTGTGTGTGTGTGTACAGCTTGAAGAAAGCATGCATGGGCTAATTGGAATAATAATCTATCATTTTCCATCCATCCATGCCGTGCGTACGTGTCATGTTTTTAATGTAACCTTATCAATTCCATGATAGCTATTTTATAATGCAATGGGGGTGGCTATCATTTTCCATCCATCCATGTCGTGCGTGATCGATCATCAAGATTTTACATTTGAGATATTGGCATGATTAATTGTACCAGCCACGGATATGAAAGTGATTTTTACCTTAATCCAATCTAACTCCATAACCCATTGAATTATAAAAGCATATCTTTAGGTAATACTCAAAAGTATAGCTTTTTAAATCATCAAATCTAATTTCATTAGATTTTACATTACCTGCGAAACAAAAAAAATACATAGGAATTTCCCTTCATTATCTCTAAAAACACCATCAATTCTTGAGGGCCCTAGTTTTTATTTGAAAATGTGTCAACATTCCACTTTATGCTATGAAGATGGGACTCATGGTAAATCGCTTCTTATATTTGTCTTGTTAGTCTAAATGAATAGATCATTTGGTGAAAATAAATCGGCCGCCACTTTTCTGTGAAGGTGGACCATGGTGAATCGCTTCTTATATTTGTCTTGTTAGTCTAAATGAATAGATCATTTGGTGAAAGTAGTAAATCTGACCTAGTATAAGAAAAACTTTTATTATTATATTTTACTCGAATAACAATATGATGAAAAAGAAAAAAATACACTTTATCCCAATTTCTTCCATTCTCATTGAAAATCAAATTATTATGGCCATTCCAAACACACCAAACTATACCAAATAAAACAAACATTACATACTATTTTCAAAAGAAGTTCAATATGATGAGATTGATCAATAAAAATTCCATTAAAAGTTTGAGTAATTCTTATAGCAAGAATCATATTTGCTTCAATCAAATCCTTCGAATCAAAATTATTCTAAAACAATAATTTAGTATTATAAGTAATATCCATATTAGAACCAAAAATTCAAATATCATATACATATAAGCATATAATCACATGGATATTATTGAAGAAATTATAATATATGCATTTGTCACTTATAATATATGCATTTGTCACATATCACATGTGTGTATATGTGAGAGAGAGAGAGAGTAACAACTAAATTTAATGTAATTGTTATGCATTTTAATGAACATTTTAAAAGCTAATGACTATTAAAAGAAATGTAATTGTTATGCATTTAATGTTTTGTAAATTAATGCATGCAATTAAATTGGACCAAGGAAACATCATATACTGATCTAATAACAACTCCTTAATAAATTTTGAATTTTTATAAATAATATTCTAACAATAATTGTAAGAAAACCAATGCATTATATAATCTTCTCAACTCACTTGAGTGGTCTTGTACCCCAATAAAAGGGCAAATATCAACTCTGATCTGCTTTGCTTTATTTGTATAGGTGACTTGACAGCGGCCTAATCAAGAAATCGTGGACAATATAACCTCTCATTGTGCATAACTGGCTCCTGCAGATCTTCATTATACCTGTGGATAAGCTTGGACGTACCATGTTATGAATGTGAGTGCCCAACTACACATGCTCTATCTCTTTCACATGGCTACATAATTCGAAGAAGAACTCAATTCTCTCGACCCTCTTCAGGGATGTAATTGCATGAGAATAATGGACATTTGACAGAAGGAAAAATCTGTATGAGCTGTGATTTGAAAATTCTCTGTTTGTATCACCTGGGGGCCGGAAAGAAACAAAAATATTTAACAAGCATATCTTTAGTCTAATTTTCAGCTTGATCTTCATGAGTTTCACTTTCTATAAACAAATATCAATAAGTTTTACATTATATCTTTCGTGGATTTCATTTTTAAGAATCTCTTTCCGAGGAACGTTATAATTTTATATGATTGATACAAGTTTGGGATTCAATTATTGTATAATCTTATTTGTTTTCATTGCTTAATTAATAAAAATATTATATGTATTTTTGTAAAATATCTATTTATATTTATTTTATGAGCAGCGTAAAATTATCTTTCATCTATTACATACTCTCAAATCTATATATATATATATATATATATATATATATATATATATATATATATATAAATATAAAAAACTTGCAAAGTTAGTACAGGCAAGAACACTAGTGATAGAGATAAGCAAGGAATCACTATTTACCTGATATTATCCCATCTGATTGGATCTAGTTTTTACTATACTTAATCAAGACTAAAACGGATTTGGTGTGGGCTGGATGAATCCATCATATATTTTAACTATTTTTTATTTATAATAATAATTTTTATAAAACAAATCTAATTAATTATACTACAATATATATTATAACATACTCTAAAAGACGTGGGGAAAGTACTGTAGTTTTCCTCACGCTTTTTATTTTCATTGCACTTATATATAATAATAATAGTAGTAGTAATTATTATTATTATTATTATTATTATAACATATACTAAAACAACTAATTTTTTTTGTTTTTATTTATTTCCTTCTTTTTCCTTTTTTTTTTGCTTTTTTCTGTGCTTTTTTCTTTTAATGAATTTTTTTTATTTAATTTAGTTTGTTAATATTATTTTTTTATTTAGTTATCAGACTTTTATGACACAGATCCCGAGTTTGACGGGTTAACCTGATTTGACGAGTTAACCTAGAACTTTTATTTTTGCTTTTTTTCTTTTTAAGTAATTTTTTTGTTTAGTTTAGCTTGTTAATGTTAAATTTCTTTCTATTTAATTATCAAACTTTCATCACATGTATCCTATGCTTGACAGGCTAACCCAGTTAATTCTGCGTTAGCCCGTCAATTTTTTTTTTCTATTTAGTTACCAAACTTTCATGACGCGAATCTCAGGTTTGACGGGTTAACCTGATTTGAAGGGTTAACCCAGTTAATTCAAAATTTTTTTCTTTTTCTTCATTAGTTTTTTCTTCCTGTTGGTTTTTTTCTTTGATTTTTTCTATTTAATTATCACACTTTTATTACACGACCTTGCAGCCAGACCCACATTCAAGGCTCTTGGATCCGGTGTTGCAACCAGACTCACTTAAACTTGGGTCATGTAAGTTTAACATTATTATTAATATTATAAATATTACTCTTGGGTCAAGCATTGTAGCTAAATCAAAGGCTCTTGGGTAGAAAAAACTGATATCTTTAGGTTTTTTTTGTCTTTTTTTTTCTTTTTTAATTATTTTTTTAATTTAGTTTCTTAATATTAAATTTTTTCTGTTTAATTATCAGACTTTCATGACATAGATCCCAGGTTTGACGGGTTAACCCAGTTGATTCAAATTTTTTTTCTTTTTCTTCATTAGTTTTTTTCTTCCTATAGGTTTTTTTTCTCTTTGCTTTGTCCTTTTTAATTAATCTTTTTTTTTACTTATATATATAATAATAATAATAATAATAATAATAATAATAATAATAATTATTATTATTATTATTATTATTATTATTATTATTATTATAACAACAACATGTATTAAAACTGCTTAGTGTTTCCTATGCACTGCACAGTGTAATCCATAGTGAAACGTTCAGCTGTTTTTTTTTGTTTTTTTTCCTGTTTTTATTTAAATTTTTTTCTATTTAGCTATCACATTTTCATGACACGAATCCCAGATTTGACGGGTTAACCTGATTTAGTGGGTTAACCCAGTTGATTCAGATTGTTTTTCTTTTTCCTCATTATTTTTGTTCTTCCGATTTCATCTTTTAATATTATATGCAGTCCATGGTGAAAAGGCTTATGCTTTTTTTTAATTTTTTTAGCTTTTTCTTTTCTTTTTATGCCTTTCACTGTGGACTGCATAGTGCAGTCCACAGTGAAAAGGCTGATGCCTTTTTTTTAATTAAGTTTTTTTATTTAGTTTGTTGATATTAAATTTTTTTCTATTTAGTTATTAGACTTTCATAACACAGATCTCAGGTTTGATCAATTAACCCAGTTAATTAAAAAAAATTTTCTTCATTAGTTTTTTTCTTCATGTTGGTTTTTTTTGTTTTTTCTTTTTAATTAATCTATTTAATTATCACACTTTTATGACACGACCTTGCAGCCAGATCCATATCCAAAACTATTGGGTCTGGTATTGCAGCTAGACCCATTTAAACTTGGGTCATTGAAGTTTAATGTTATTATTAATATTATAAATATCACTCTTAGGTCAGGCGTTGCAGCTAAACCCAAGACTCTTGGGTATATCTTTGCAAAAAGACCTAACACTTTTAAATCTTAACGTTTTTTAATATTTTTTATGCAAAAAAATTGACCGCGGCATCGCGCGGGTCATGTAACTAATTTTTAACTAAATTTTGTTGTATAAATTATAAATAACAAAAAATCTTAATATATAACTATCATTAATTACAATATTACATTACAAATCCCATAAAAATCAATCTAAGTTTCTATTTTTATTTCATAGTTAAATGTTAATTTATAGATATTGTTGTTGTTGTAGTACGTTGTTAAATAAAAATATATAAAACTAGTATGTTAGTGTCCCTTAGTATTATATAAATTTTCTCTAAAACAAGTACTAAGTAGTATATGATATTAGTTGATGTATTCTTTTTAAAGTAGCTAATGTAAGTAAATTTAACAAATACTTAGCACGTAATTTGATAATATATACATAATTCTTAAACATAAAAAATATCTTGAATATATAATCATATTAATCACTAATTATCACTAGTGATGTTTAATAATATAATTTTAAATCACATCCAGTATTAATAATTTAAATGACTTAAGAAAAAAAAAAGATAATTGATTATGTGAGATCTTTTGCACAATTTTTTGAAGATATGATTTTCTGAGGCATTAAAACAAAATTTGAAGAGAGAATGTTTTTCAAGATAAGAAAAAATATATGAGTAATGGACACATGCGTGTGCATGAAAACTCGGCCGACCTAATCTATTGTCGTGGTTGTTCTTCTCATGTTTATTTTTTATAATGAGATAATAATATAATTAGTGTGTCCTTTGAAAATTTATATTTTTAAAATTAATGTGAGGATTTGAAGAGGTGGCAGGTATGACATATTATTCAAATTTGTTTGAATCGGAATTGAATTAAATTTATAAGCAAATTTAAATTCAATTAATGATTTATTATGTTTTTTATATTAGAAATAAAATGTTAAACAACATAATTGAATTTAATTATACTATTTGATATACTTATGGATATGAATTGAATTAGTAATCTTTACTATTTTACCCTTAATTTAAAAAAATTCTAGAACAATTCCAGTAAAAATTCTAACATCTTACTAGAATTAGAATTAAAGGTAAATAAAAATAATTATCAAATCAGAGCAAATCACTTACTATATAAATATACAAGTCAATTACTAATATAATTTTAGAAATGTCAATAATTCATAAAAATACCACAATTCTTAGTTCTAATAATTCAAAAGATATCCAAAGCCCGTAAAATTAGTTGAGGTGCGTGCATACTGGCCCGGACACCCACGTTAATAAAAAAAAATTCAAAAAATATCACCATATAAACAAGAAGTTTTAAATTTAAATTAAGTTAATTTGTACTCATAATACATTTTGCAATATTATTCATTACATAAGTTATCTCTTTAAATTCCGAAGAATATTTTATTTTCTTAAATGACATTTTAATATGTTTTATTAGAACTTCAGATTATCACCAGGATTTTGCTTTGCTGATGGACTCGGTTCAATGACTCTTCTCAGACAAGGGATGAAAGACAAACCTATAAGAAGAAAGGCGCCTTATACTACAAACGATTATTTTTAAAAGTATTTTTTAAAAAAAATATATATATATATATATATATAATATTTTTTTATTTTTTAAAAATTATTTTTAATATCTACATATCAAAATAATTTAAAATTATATAAAAAAAATTCATTCTTTTAAGTTAACTTCTTACTGCCTCCCTCTTCTGCTGTAATGTTTTTTACTTTAACGTTCCATCGTGCAGGCAAGTTCTTGGTGGTAACGAGATGTTGTCGTCAAGAAACTATTTCTCTAATGATGAGAAGCTTAGCTTGTGACAGAGCATCAGTTACTTTCTTCTCACAGTTGGATGGGAACTATTGCCTTTTCACAAACTGACTCCAGTAGGAATTAGTTTTGGAAGAACATCATGAATCTCTAAGCATGACACTCCTGATTTTTCAAAAGGAAATAAAGAGAGGATATTTAAAAAAAAAAATTTCCAACGTCAATTATAATTGAATTTTTTGAGAAAATAAAAAGATCTCTTTTTTTAATTTTTATTAGTTTTTATAAATTGAGTTTCATTTGAAATTCGAATCAATATTATTTAAAAAGAATCAAATAAGTAAATTCATTTGATCTTGAATACAATTCCAAGAAGTACAAAAAGGCTGAAAGGTACAAGCCCATTTGTAAAGAGAACAAAGTCTGAAGTTAAAACATTATGGGCTTTGAGATACCCGAAAAGAGGCCCATTTTGTTTTTTAGCAAGTCAAAAATGATAAAAGAAAACTTCTGCACCAGCCGGGAATCGAACCCGGGTCTGTACCGTGGCAGGGTACTATTCTACCACTAGACCACTGGTGCTTATTATTACTTGTTCTTGGAACTCATTATTCTTATATAGTATCTGAGTTCTGTAATTTCTTTGGCGGCTGCTAATGCATGTCCGAAATGTTATAGTCAGTAACGTCAGCTATTAAGAAAACAGGGATTAACTTTCTATCTTGCTAAAAGGCACGCTGCCTACCTAACTACTCACCTAATAATGACAATCATTCCTTGCACGGCGTCTTTGAAATGTTTATATATATATATTTTATATATATATATATATATATATAGTATAAAGTATTTTAAAAAATAAAAATAGCCACACTCCTAAAGATACCCAAAGACAATAGTGACATATTAGCAAAAAGCAAGTGCAATTCGAATGTAACTTTTGCTTTCTGTCTTTTAAATTGATTTTTATTTTAAAAACATATTAAAAATGATATTTTTATCATTTTAAAGTTTGATATTAAAAATAAAATAAAAAATCTAAAAATCATATTTTAATATATTTTTTAAAAACAATATATCACACTACCAAACCAACAAAATTTTCTTGTGGCATCCCAGTAGCTAAACTATTTGGTTTTGTTTCTTCTTGTTTAAAATTGTATTTAGGATTATATTTGGAATTGTGATTTAAAGTGTTTTTTGGTTTAGAAATATATTAAAATAATTTAATTTTTTTAAAAAATAATTTTTAATATCAGCATATCAAAATAATTTTAAAATATAAAAAAATTATTTTTTTAAAAAAATTAAAAATTTAAAGGAAAATAATTTATGCAACATGTTTCCAAACTGGAAACGATCACTCCAATTATGAATAAAGAATCTAAAACTCATTTAATTATGAATAAAGAATCTAAAACTCATTGATCATCCAGGGGGGGGCCCGGGGGGGGAGGGGGGGGGGGGGGGGGGGTTTTTTTCGGGGGGGGGGGGAAAAGAGGGAAGGGGGAGAGACCAACAAAAAAAAAATCTAAAACTCATCTTTTAAATTATCAATGAATTTGCTGTATTTATGTACACACACCAATCTGCTAACTATAACTATTCCTTGTACAAAAACAAGAAAAGATTCTCCTCTACAATATTGTCCCTCTCAAACAAGCATTAATAAATAAATAAAAAGAACATTAATCGATAAAAAAAAGAAGGTTCAACTCAAAATCAAATCTCCCTCCCCGCTGTTTCAATTTAGATGCTCTTGAATCTGGGTTCTGCCAACTTCTGATTCAGCTCCTTCCAAGCTTGCCCTGGAAAATCTTAGTGAATTAACATTGGCACAAGACCAGCAAATACCATTAGTCATCAAGGGATGCAAGATTGAAGATTCACCTACCCTCCATTGTAGTATTGGTCCAGGATAGAGACATTGAAGATGACTGGTATCGTCTAATTTCATCAAAAGTTGGATGTGATCCATAGTTAGAACTTTGAGAATAATCCGTCCACCAATCCTTGGATTTCATCTGTTTGAGCAAATATGTATCCATATCCTCAATTTCAATCTCATTAGCCTCATTCTTGCCCTCCAAAACTTTCACTGCTTGCCTCATTGTTGGCCGGACTTTAGGGTCAGGATATGCACACAGTAAGCCTAGATGGAGAATTCTTTCTACTTCTTCTTCGTCGAACTGATCTCCTCTCGCCTTCAGTCGCTCATCCAAGGCATGAAGTAGTTTCCCTTCCATCATCATTTTCGATAACCACTCCACCAAAGGTGGCTTCCCTTCTTCTATAGGCCTCCTTCCACACATGACCTCCAAAATCAAGACCCCAAAACCAAACGTATCCGTTTGAGCTGAGGCTCTTCCACTACGAACAACCTCAGGCGCCATGTATCCTATGGTTCCAACCACCCGTGTGGTGCTTGGCACTTGACCATGCCCGTGCACTCGAGCCAATCCAAAATCACCTAACCTTCCATTCATATCCTTATCAAGCAACACATTGCTGGCCTTGATGTCCCTGTGTAGGACTCTAGACTCCCATCCCTCGTGCAAATACAATAATGCAGAAGCCACATCTTTCAAAATCCTTACTCTCTCTTCACAGCTCAACATTTTACTCTGATCACAATCAAACAACCTTTTCTCCAGACTCCCATTTTCCATGTAGTCATATATCAACATGAAGACTCCTCTTTCTTTCTTGCACCAACCTCTGAACCCCACCAAGCTCCTATGCTTCAACCTTCCAAGACTAGAAATTTCAGCTAAAAACTCCCTCATCCCATCATTTTCATGTGAAATGCGCTTCACAGCAATCTCTGTCCCTCCTGGTAGCATACCCTTGTAGACCTTTCCATTTCCTCCAATTCCAATGACATTTTCTTCACTGAATCCTTTTGTTGCTGCCTCAATCTCTTGACAAGTAATTCGGTGTGGCCAATACTCCAGTTCCCAATCCTCCATTTCTGCTCTCTCCCTTGCTTTTCTTCGTCTTCTCTTGATAAAAAACCAAAAAATTGTAGCAGCAGAAACAACAAGAAGCACCCCTCCCACTGTGGCTCCTGAAATGAACCCTTTAGACCGAAAGAATGGATCTTTCGGAAGCACAAACGATGGCAACCCAGTAGTGACCAACCTCTCACTTAACGAAAAATTGGAATTACTAAAACTCCAAGCCAAAATCTTGTGACTTTGAACAAGTTGTCCTGTTGCAGCAGTGAAACCCACATACATCTCATCCTCAAAAACTTCAGATAGATTAAGAGAAACATTCAACAAAGGCCTGCTAGGCCTTTTCATACCTGCCGGAGCCATAGTAACATTAATCAAAGAGTCAGCATAGTCGATCCAAACTTGGTAGTTTTTACCATTATTTAGCTTCTGTTCCTTGAAAGACTTCCTATCATCATCACTGCTGTTTCCATTGCTGCTGCTACTTCTTGAATTATCAGGCCAATAGCCTGCATCTGCTGCTGCAATTGATGTGAGTGAATTAACATCTAATCCAACATGATTAGCATTCATATCATTGAATTCTTGATTTGAGAACACATCAAACTCGATGCCAAGCATATGATTATTTGGGCTACGATCATTTGTGAGATTAAGAAAGCCTAAATGCTGAGCTGCACTAGCACCTTCTATGCCTGTAAAGGGCACAAAAAGAAAAACCAAGCCGTGGCCTGGAAGAACATTCTTGAAAGGAGCCATAGCAAAAATGAAAGAAGTGGAAAATGGAGACACAAATGAAGAATTTGGAGCTTTGGTCGGTATCTTTTTTGGGTATAAAGCACGGCCAATTGTGAAAGATGTTTGATTTGTAAGTGTAAGGATGCGAGATTCAAAGACGGCAGAGCCATAGAGTGAAACACTAGAGGAATTGAAGCCATTGAAGACAAAATCTATAGCTGATATGGGCTGACAAAACAGGATTATTGGAAATAGAAGCAAGGCAAGATGATGCTTGTTGTTGTGTTTCATCGTTGCAACCCAGGATGCCAAAAGAGAGAGAGAAGAATGCTTCTCATGAGAGATTACAAGACATAAGATTGTGGAAAACAAGGATCTAAGGTTATAGCTAAAGAACATGGTGGCTCATATAGGAGTTTCTTTGAACTTTCCAAGTCAAACTCTTATCAGATGTAAAATGAAGAAATGAAGCACAACGTTCCGTGATTTGATGAATCATATACAGTTGGCAATAAATATTTTTCTTAACTAAAAAGCAACTATCTAAGATTAAAGACACTATTCAACCTGTAAACTAAACATAACTCGAGTCATTTGTTAAAAGGCAGATAGCAGAGAATTTTTGAAGAAACCAGAAACCCAAATTTAATAGTTAAACTCTTAAAGATCGAAGGGTCAAAGAAGGGTTGTTTAATTTCAAGAACAATCCAAGAGTAAGAAAGAGAGCATCACCACACAAAATTAGAATATATACGAAAGGGTAGGACAGGAGAGTGAAATTAGCAGCAACCGCTCGTTTGTGAAGAATCCAAGAACGAAGAAGAGGACACGTATTTTTGTTTGCTTGTTTGTTGAAAGTATATTTGTTTTTATGTTTTAAAAATATTTTAAAAATAAATAAATTTTAAAACTGTTAACGTGTAAAGCTGTTTTTTTTCATATTTTTTTTAGAAAATATATTAAGATATTATCTTATATCTTTTTAAATTTATTTTTAATATTAAAAAAAATGAAGGATTTTGAAAAGTAAACGAGCTACTACTTGCAGAGCAGCAGCCCTTATTGTCCTTCGCACGGAATACCGCTCAATTGTGAAAAGAGACGACTTTTATTCGTCCTTCAAGTACATGCTAGAGAAATCCATTTTACAAATATTTTAGAGAGTACATAGTAGTTTATTCTTTATTGACCACGCTTATCCTGCAGTTTGGAAAAAAAAAATAACAAAGAAAAAATAATACATATATATATATAGATTATTATAAATTTTTTAGATATTATTATTAAACTTGGTATAATAATTTTAACTTGAAAAATCTTAATATAGCTATTTTTTTAGTTTAGATCTTAAATTAAATTATATAAAAATTGTCTCACTGTTCAAAAAAATATTATACTAAAAAATAAAATTAAATGAAAACCTCACATTAAATAATAATATTATAAAAATATATAAAAAAGCTGGGATGTAAATAATAATTTGCTTTGTGATTTAAAATAACAATAATAGAATCATGTGTAACCTATTATGTAGCATCTTAGTAGTTCTGTGATTTTTGTATTTGATTATATTATATTGAAGTCATTTGATACTGGTTTTTTTTTTTTTACATGTTTTAAAGATTCATTAGATTTTAAAAAATATTAAATTAATATTTTTAATTGATTTTAAAGTATTATTTTTATAATAAAAAATGGAAAAAAAACTATTTTATTATATTTTAAAAAATATATATTCTTAAAAAATAATTTTTATTATAATACCAAACAGGCACAGATATACCTAAAGTATGTCGTCGATAATTAAGTTGATCGAATCATCTTTATAATTTACATTGGTACCTGTCATTGTTCACGGTAAATCAAGAAATAACACACCACTCAAATACTATCAGTTCTATCAGTGCTGAGATCACCATGACTTAAGTAGCTTGTAATCATTTTGAGGTTAAATATATTTTTTATTAATTTTTTAAAAAAATTATTTTTTATATGTTGATGTTAAAAATAAATTTTAAAAATAAAAAATATATTATTTTAATATATTTTTCAAATAAAAAACACTTTAAAAAATAATCATTATCAATATAAAAAAGACCCTATAAAATTATTCAATTTACTAATTTTCAAACACCATTAGGCATGAAAAAGCAGGAAATCCGGAAAAAAGAAACAAAAAAATCACCAAAGGATATGTATTAGGAATTTTTTTTTTCAAGGTAGCATAGTAGAAATAAAACATTTAGAAAAATAACCTAGTTAAAAATTTAATTGGAGAAATATAATATTTTTTAAAATCATAAAAGATATATTTTAAAAAAAATAATTATTAATGTTTTTTAAAAAAACTATTTTAAATTTAAAAAATATATAATCTTTATCATAACTCCGAGAAAAGGTAATATTTATTTATTTTTAAAAAATATTAGTCTTGATCACAAGTTGCGGTAAAGATAATATTTATTTAAATTTAAAAAAAATTAAGACACATAAATTGTGATAAAGATAATATTATTTTTATATTTAAGACAAAATCATACTGTAAATAAAATATTTGCCATTGACAACATATAAAAGATAATTCACTATTGGAATTAATAAAATTATTAAGACATAACTAATTCTATTTAAATTTAACATGCAAATAAGATCATGGTCTTTTGCTTACAGTGAATCTTGATCAACCGTAATCTTTCAATCATGGTTGATTATAGTTAATCTCAGTTAATTATATTTTAATTAATCATGGTCGAGATCAATTTTATTTAAATTAAATATGAACACCTTTCTTTTGAACATGCAGTACTATATATATAAATTATAAAAACATCATTACTTGTTGTAGAATTACTTACGATCAAGGAAAAATTATGTTATAGTCAAGGTTTCAGCCATTTGTTTTTAAGGCGTAATTCCCCATTACTTGATGTAAATGGTCTTAATGCCTTCTTCAAAGATTGAATGGAGCCGGCAACCTGTTGAAAAGTAGACAGGATCAGCCGGCAACCTGGACCATAGGATCGATCATGTCCACATACTAGTTTATGGTCATGCTCCAACCGTTTGTTCGTGGTTAAACATGTTTTGGAAATTTTATTTTTTTTGTTAAAATTAAATGTAGTTTGTATTTTTTGATGTATTGTTTCAAAAATGATTTTAAAAAATAAAAAAATATCATTGACATGTATTTTGGCACGAAAAATTATTTAAAAAACAATAAAAAAATATATTAGTTACATATATAATTGATTAGCAAAATTGTTAAAATTAAAAAAAAAAAACGTGCAAAACAAAAAATAATCATGTTTCAAAAAAATGGAATTCGAGATAAAGATAGCATTTTTTTTATATTTAAGAAAGAATCTTGATTATTTTCATAAGAAATTGAAGATCAAAAATAAAAAATGTGTATTGCATGACAATGAAAACAAACATATGATTTCAAAATCATTTTAATTTACCTGCCAGATTCGCGTTTGGATTTTGATTTTATCGGGTTTGCACGGTTCTTAAAAATTTTAAATTATTTTATTTTTATATTTTTATATCATTTTAATAAGGCTTCAAAATTAATTTTTTTAAATATGTTTTTTAGATTGTTTTATGGAAAGGTGTTTTAATTTTTTAAATTTTTTATATGTTTTTTAGATTGTTCTGATATGCTAATATTATTTTGAAGTATTTTCATATAAAAAGTATTTAAAAAAAAAATTGCTACCATATTCTTAAATATCCAATTTTAATCACCAAGCAACTCAAAAATCATTAATCAACTACTATAAAAAAAAAAATTCAGTGCCTAATTTTAAAATTTTCATTAAAAAAACCATTTAAATTTTTCTTTTTTTTTATGGGATAAGATTTTATTCTTTCAATGTTTACAAACCTAAAAAAAAAAAAAGGATGATGGTTATAAACTCACTGCGCAGTTGCCCGAGTTTTGAAACTGATGGAAACAACATCTGTATTTTTAATCTTGGACACAGGAACCCTCACTCTCTCAATTTTCAGGTAAATGAAGAGACCACAAGTGACAACAAACAAGAGTTTGAGGGTTGATATGTCAAGAATGAAAACATAGGGGCCAATCTACAAATAAGGATATTAAATATTATCATTTACAGTGAACTGATTCCGGGATTTCAGAGGTAATTAAGAATGTAATACACGACTCTTTTAGTTTTCCACGCGAGAAGAAGAAGAAGAAAAGGTAATTAATGCGGCTTCCAGGGTTTTTCACAGCTTAATCCATATGCATTCCCTATTAAATCTTTGAAAATGAATTAATTTTGAGTCAATATATAGACTTCATAGCATTAGATCTTTAAAATGACTTTCCGTGCTCTGCACGCGACGAAATATTTGGATCAAATTCAACTTAGATGATGCCCAAATGAGAAAATATATATATAGACTTTAAGACGTGAAGATTATTATTATATTTAAAGTATTAATTATTCCCATTATATTTAATGTGTTAGATTTATTTCTCTTATTCCCACGTATGAAATATTTGACTTATTAAAACTACAGTCCACAGCTACAAAATAACAAGTGTCAAGAATAGAAACTATTCCAAAGAGGAAACATTTCAAATAGAATATGCATTATTCATATTTGCAGGCAAAACACCAATTACTACACAATCAAAAAAAAAAAATACGTGTGTTTGAGCAATAAAAAACATAATGAAGTACCTTTTTTTATTATTTTTACATGCCCACTTACCGTACAGAGTCTCTGTAATCAAGTACTACCTATAAAACCTTGAAATAAAAAATAAAGGCATTTATTGATAAAAAAAATATATAAAAAAAACTTAATAACTCACTTTATTTCTAGAGATTGTTCTCATGCCTATTATATACATTGCTTTGCTCATCAACTACAACTAGTATTAGTTATAGTAGCTGAAAATAAGATTTTTATTTGGTTATTTTTCTCAAATTTGACAATCATTATTAATCTTATTAGTGCTTTTCCAAAACATTATACCGAGTCACATTATACTCAGGCTATAAAAATTACAAATATGGTAGCTACAGGAGAACATGAGATTGGTAAATGGGCTAATCAAATTAATAATTTATATCGAAGTGCAACTACTCGCTAGAGCTCTCATTTTGATTCTATTTGAAGCTTAATAGATATATATAGTGCAACTATTACTGTATTTGAAAGTATAGTTCAAGAAGAATCTTCTAACTCTATACATATAGAAACTAGTGGTTGTTTAATTGTGATGAAATCTTTTCAATTTATATTCATCTTATATTTGATGTATAAAATAATAGAAATTGCTGATTTACTTCGTCGAGTTTTACAACAAAAATCTCCACATCTTAAATACAATTAAAACTTTATTGTTAACTCGATAAATTTATATATCCGAGTGAATGATTGATCTTAAAAAATAATTCATGTGTATTTATATTATAGTCAAGAACATGAAAAATATCTTATTGACCAACCTTTTTAGGATTTAAACCTTGAAAAATAGCACATGGAGCAAACAAATTAATTAGCGAATTGTATGTTATAATTTAAGAAATACATCAATAATAACTCCTTGATATATATTCATAGAGACATTTGATTATACCATTATAAAAAGATGATCAATACAATCAATAAAAACTAAGATTTAAACATTCAATTGTGAAAATCAAATCAAGAAGTTCGTCAGCTTACTACATGATTATCCCAAAAAAGAAATTAAACGTTCATACAAGAGATAACATAGATTAGTTTGGCGAGAAAACTTGGGCGTGTGTTTCTCCTCCCATGCAAAGTCGGATGCAAGTTGAAATGAATGACTTTTTATTTTCTTTCTCCATCAGAATTTAATGGGGTTGTATAGCATGTCAAACAATTTTTCAACTCTTTCATGCAGTAAGAATGATGGGAGAAAAAAACGTACATCTGTGTTCAAACAGAGCATTTTCCTTGAAAATAACTCCCATGTTCAAGGTATATATAAAAGCAAAAACACAGTAATCATGGCAGCAGAAAGAACGGGAATAATGCTCCTGCAATGAACACTTTCGATGCCCTAATGTCTGCAATCAGTACTGGTCATTGAAGCAGTGAAACCCACACGCATCATCCTCCTCATAGCCTGCATCTTGATCTGTAGCAATATTTGAAGTGACTTGTGACTGATAAAAACACTGCTTTCTTTCCTTCAAAAACGAAGCACGTACGTCGTTGGACTTGGATCCTTCCATGTCGAGAATTATATATCAAAACAATGATTTCCCTTTTCTTTTCTTTTCTTTTTTTTTAATTATAAAACCTTTTGCTTTTCTTTTCATAAGGGGGCCTAGAAGAAGATTTTATTTAGTAATTGCATGGTAATTGGTATGAGATAGTTTTTCGGTGATTATAAAATGTAAAAATTCTCAGACGCGAATTAAATACATTTATTTAAGAAAAACTGAAGTCAAACCGAACTCAGATATTCCAAGAGCCATAATTTTGAAGAGTCAAAGGAAGGTTATTTCATTCATGGCTTTCAAAAGGGCAAAAAAAGTGTCAATTGCAACATTAAAATATTTAAAGATTCAGGAAATAAAAGATATTAAAAATATTACAGCTGCGTTTACACCCGCATTTTTTTTATGTGGAAAGAAGGGCGGCATCCGTGGTTGCGCGCGTTTCCAAGCTGAAATAAAAAGAAATGAATAGTTGCCGGCTTGCCGCCGCCTGTTTGAGGATTAAGAAATAAAATAGTTTGTTTGTCCGTCTAAGAGCGTGTTTGACAGTGTGATTGTGAGTATTTTTCAAATAATTTTTTGTGTTAAAATATATATTAATGATATTTTTTTATTTTTTAAAAATTATTTTTGACATCAACACATCAAAACGATCCAAAACGTACAAACTATATTAAATTTTAGAAAAAACTAAAAATTTCAAATTTTTTGAGAACGTAGCCGCAGCCGCATTCCCAAACATTACCTAAACTTGTAATTAGCCTTCTTGAAGATTTTATTTGACAATCAAAAACAAAATTATGAGAAAATCTTTTCATTATATACCCTTTTATATCACACATTCATCAATCATCCCTTGTTATAGAAAAATAATTAAATGTAATCTTTAGTTTATTTTTATTCTTTAATATACTTATTTATCAAATTTATCAACTATTTTTGCAAGAAATAGCGTCGACATCAACCATACAATTTGTAAGAAATAACGACAATATCAATCATACGAAAATATTCTTAAGTCAATAGAACATACCTATTTAAGCAATAAAAACAAAATTATAGCTCATGTACGCAAATATATATTATATTTTATTAAGTATTTTTATAAGCTTGTATTGAAATCATTTATGTAACCGTGTAACGTGCATAATCATCATCAATTCCAATAAGATTACATTTTTTAATTTTTTTTTATAAAATGGTATAATTAATTAATTAATAAGAAAACACAATATATAAATATATATCATAAATGCTTGTAGGGAAGCTTACCCGAGTCAAACATAAACACGACCAAATAACTAAAGAAATTATAATTATGAGTGCGTTTGGTGTAGGAGGATGAATTTATATGATACACCTACAGCATGACAGCACTAATATTTATTATTTGTGATTCTTTATAATTTATTGACTATGCTGATCACTTTTCAGTTACCATCATATATATCCTTCACTTGCAAAAACTTCTCCTGCTCAAATATGAGTTGTGTGATTGCTGAGACCATCGGTGATTCAAAGGGTTTAGAAAAATGATTTTCAAACACCATTATATATACTCAAATTAATATTGTATTTTTATTTTTATTTTTTTGATCAAAGAGACTTTGCTTTCAGTCGTGTGAATATTTTAGAGCATGATATGACTATTAAGATACGATTTTGCTTGAAGATGGCAATCTCTTTGACGGTTTGGCCAAGGCAATATTAGATATTGTCGTACGTAATATTCTTTTCCTTTCTTTTTTAAATTTCAAACATTTTAATCCATGCTTGTTTGAGTTCAACTCTACCCTCTCATCCAAACCATGTAGAACGGAGTCCAATATTTCCCAAAAGCAAAAAATCCACGATTGGAAAGCAAGGCAGTCCAGCTGCCCCTGCCTGCTGCCTTCAAGCCCGATCGAGGGCTTCAATCTTCACACCTTGCTTATCTTAGAACTTATTTTTTTCCTCCAGCATTCGCAATTCTTAGCTAAATATAACCCCTATGGAGCCTGTCTGGACTGTATATTTCTATAAGATGATAGCATTCAGATGCATCGCTAATTAATGGCAGCAATATTTCTAATTAAGTGACATTTCTATTTCTCTTAGGATGATAAAATAGGTGACATATGATTGCCTTATGTCGATTAAGATCTCAAACATGCACCAATATCAACTATGGAATACATTTGATCAATTAATACCAGTAGAAACATTAGGATGAAGCCTGCAGTTCATGTTTCAAAGATTAAACTCAGCGATGTCAGAGCTGACTTGCTCTCCAAAGATCTCAGCAAGGAGGAAAGTCTAAGCAATCACATGATGGATGCTAATTCTCCATGTGAAAAACAATGTCAAAGGTGCATGCAACTTGCAAGAGAGATACCATAAAAAAAAAATAGTGAGATGACTGAACTTGGGCCCTTTGTTTTCCCCCCCATGCAAAGTCAGATGTTGAATTGAATGACTTCTCTGAGATGTTACTCTCTCTTCATTTAATTTAATGGGGGTGTGTAAACACACTTGTCAACACAAGTTCTGCAGCTCTTTCCTGACATGAGAGAAAAAAAGTCCTTGCTCACAGTGGTCCAGGAATTGTGCTATTAATGGTGTTTTGTTTTTTTATTGGAATGATATCTTTTGATTTCAGATGGCTTTTTGACATGCGGTTTTGAGGTTATATATATATATATATATATATATATATATATATATATATATATATATAGTTTAAATTTTAAATATAAGTAAAAAAAAAAGAGAGTAAGACTTGATTGATTTAAAAAATTCAAGATGATATATTTTTTAAAATATATTGATACGACAATATATTAAATTAATTCAGGTAATGAAATTATAATAACCTAAAATAAAGTAAAATAAAATAAATTTTAAAGCTCAATTCTCAATAAATCTATTATTAAATGATGAAACTAAAAAAAATCGATATAAAAAAGAGCATAAAAAATAATTTTTTGAAACAAAATTATAAAAATAGCAATGATAGTTTCTTAAGGTTTTTCTAAACTTTGATTTATCTAAAAATTTAACTTGAGACATAAAAATATATTAGAAGGCTTTTCATAAAATTTCAATTTAATTCAACGATTGAATCAATAGATATAATTGATACTATAAAACTAAATAATATTTAAAAAAACAAAAAATAAATATTATTTGGCTAGAACGTTCATGTTAGAATTTATAGAACGGGCCAAGATTCTAAAAAAAATAAAATTTCTTTCGGTTTGTTTTATTTTTTAAATTAAAATGAGATATACCCACTATTACAAATTAAAAAAAAAATAACAACTTTGATTTAAACAGCGCTGGAAAAAAAAATCCTCCAAACCATGAGCTATAGAAAAAAAAAATGATTGTCTTTAATCCTTGGTAGTATTCAACTATCTTGTCTTTTTTTCCCCCCGAACTTTATCATGAAATTGTCCTCTGTGTCTAGAGAAGAAATAAGCCGTGGGCCTCGCCTCGTTAAAACAAGCAAGCACACAAGCATACTATTGGCGCAATTAATGGGCCAGCTCCATTTTTTTGACCTAAAAAGTGGTTTCGCAATCCGAGTGGAGCCTCTGTTATGGTGGGTGGGGAAGGCTGCACGTCCTTACCCCTTGGGGGATTTCTCCTTTAAAAGAATTAACTGTTATAAACCTAAAACGTACGAGGAATTTATTGTGCATAATACAATGTAATGTGCATCTACTCACATGGGATCGGGGATAAATTGTTCACAATGTTTTTTTTTTCTTTTTCTTTTTTGGTTGTTATTGAAGCAAATTATAAGTTAATTTGTTTCTAATGGATGGGATTGAAAGATAAAGAATTAAAGTAAAAAAATATTAAAAAAAATGAGTGATTTTTTAAAAATTTAAGTGAAATATTTATTGTAGGACCCACACTTTCTAGATTATAAATATCAGGTCTCTTTGGTTTTTAAAATTAACTCAAATTTTATTTTTATTTTTATTTATTGGCTTCTGGTTTGAGAGAGATAATAGAAAATCATTGGAACTCGGTGTTGGAGAAAAAAAAATTAAAATTTTTTTAATATGATAATTTTATTTTTTTTTGGTGTCTAGAGAAAGTAGATATTTAAATGGGTTGGAGTTTGAAACTCAGAGAATTCTTATTTTAGATTTGTTAAATATAATAATTTTTAATAAAAAAATTAGACTATAAAAAAAATATTTCCAAACAAACATAATTATTTCAAACTATGACCATTCAGAAAATATAATTTTAAGACAGAACCTAACACCAATCAAATGTCACCAAAATTGTTGTTTTTTCAGATTCAAATCCATTCCTCATTGTTCTCAAGTACCGGTTGGACAGATTTAGGTTTTAGGAGGTTGAAATGCAAATTAATCGTGTGCGGGTCATATTTCCCTTAATTTCTTTCAATTAAAAATATATAAAATAATATTTTTATAAAAATGATCAAAAAACACATAAAAAACCATCAATTTAATATTTTTTTTAAAGAAAAACAATTTAAAAAATAGGAGTAGAGTTTGAGAGATGGCAGCAAACGAGAACAACTTGCCAACCATAGTCACTGTTGAAAGAGCTTCACAGCCTAAATGAGGAAGTTACAATGGCAGATGGATGACAGTTTAATTTATCCTTATTAAAAGGAGTTAAAATGTCATTAAGTCCTCCTTTGTCCTGTGCAGTGTGCAGTGTGCAGTGACCCAATTTCTTCTTGGTTATGTAATCATGTCAAAGAGAAAGAGGCAATTTTATACAGATGAATGAGAGCTTATTCCATCCATGGAGATAATGATGGATTAGTTGAATATCCCACTCTAATTAATTAATCCTTTTCTGCATATTTTTTTATAGTAATGTCAATTACTTCCCCGCATCTAAATTGGTCTTCATTTGCTATCATGACGGCACTTTTGTAATTCTAACACGTTAAATAAAAGTTTTGAAAAAAAAAAAACACATGTTAGAAAAATATTTAAAAATTAAATAATTTTAGCATAATAATTATTGAAAATAACAGTTAAAAACAACTGCTATTGAAAATATTGATTTTACATAACCATTAATGAGAATAACAATTGTTTCAAAAGTTATTTTTTCAACAAATTAATTAACAATCACAAAAGTCAATCTAAATTTTATGAAGATTCAATAGTGAATAAATAAAATTCAAGATCTAATGGCTAAAATAGAATGGATCATCAAGAATACATTGAAATTCCATTTTTAAAATATCCAGTACCACTAGAAATATCTCAATAAGACTATTCTCCTGGTACATTGAAAAACCATCAACCATGATCGTAATTTATTAGAGATTTTGTTTGGGGTAAATTCAACCTTATTCAGTGGTTTTTCAAGGTAAATTTAGAATTATTTCATCGAGATCTTTCTAACAGTACTGATTGTGTTAAAAAAGATTTCTTGTGTGTTCTAATGATATTTTTTTTATTTCATTTTATTTTTTTATTTAGTTCTTTCTTTTCGTAATATCATCTTATTTTCATAGTCGGTAAAATTTCATAAAATTTTAAATTAATTTTTAATAAGATTAATTATTTTACAAAAGAAAAAATATCACTGCAAGAGAAACCACTACAATTGTGCTAAACTGGTATTCCCAATAGCAATCATGTACATAATCAATATTAAAAGATACAGTTGTTTTCGAGTTGTATTATTTCCTCCTAAATAATTTTCCAACCTAACCATCACATTTTTTTATATAAAAAAAAATCCAATCAGAAACAGAGTAAAAGGACGGAATGAAACAAAGGAATTGATTGAAAGCATCTCAGCAACAATTTTTGGATTGTCCAGACATGACAAATTAACCAACTTTCCTAGCATTTAATGAGTATATAACCAATAAATTATATTTGTATTTTTTCATATTATGTATTGGAATTTATTAAGTTCTTCTAGATACATCATATCGATGCAAGGAGTGCGATTTTAAAATTGATAAATGTTTTTTACAGCGTGGTTGTGATTATTTTTTAAAATATTTTTTATTTAAAAATATATTAAAATAATTTTTTATTATTTTTTAAAAATTATTTTTAATATCAGCACATCAAAATGATCTAAAAACACTAAAAAATATTAATTTAAAACAAAAAAAATTTTAAATTTTTTTAAAAATATTTTTAAAGCGCTAAAACAAACAAGAGGATTTGATCTTTGGTTATTATGCAAATGGATATAATATTTTTAAATATAATTAACAAAAACCATTAATTCTATAAATATTATATTGCAAATATAAATTTCAAAAGAATTAATATTTTTAGAAATTATTTTCTTAAAATCTAATATTTATGCTATATTGATAACATATCCTTAATAATCATTCTATAAAAAAATTTATATAAATTACAATTTCATCAAAATTTTGTAATATTTGTACGATAATAATTAATATATAGATCGTTTTTATATATTATAATATAAATACTATTAATAATCTTATTGAGTGGTAATGTAATATTTTGTTACTTAGATAGTGTTTAAAAAAGTAAAAACATGTTTTAAAACTTTTCATGAATGTAAAATATTTTCACAAAAAAAATATAATAGAGAATTTTATTGGTAATATTAAATTATAATGTTTGATTTTATTTGATTTAATTTTTCTTAGATCTTTCTTGGTTTGATATTTTGAAGTTGTAAAGAATTGGATTGAGATTAATTGTCACTCCATAATAGTATGCACTATGCAGTGGGGGGTTTTATTATAATTTTTGGCCCCTAAGTTGTAAGGGTTGTGGCATACCGAGACTTATATTATTAATTTGATTAATTTCACCCTTTAATTATTATGTCTCGAAGATTTTTCTATTTGATTCGATCATAAGTACTGGCCCTTTAAAATATTATATTTTGATATTTTTAACTAAAATTTTCCATTGATGCCAGTAAAAATTCAATCCACTTTCACTAAATAATTTTAATTTTTTATCATAATTTTTTAATAGTAAAAATACAATAAATTATAAAAAATAAAAATATTTTGGAATTATCTAAATCTTAATCGACTGGCGGTGGTATAATGATGTTGAGCTGCTACTCTGCTAGCCAGACGCCTTTTGGGCGGCGAGGCGTGGAGAAGACCAAACTCCCTCGCTTCACTAGACGATGCCTCCGGGACCATGTGATGGCTACATTTTCCTGTCCGTGTCGCATTCATAAATTATTCAATAACAGCTTGAGAAACTTTTTATGAGGGCCAGCTTCTTTCTTCAATTCAATGGGCTGTGGGGAGAATATTCAATGCACGCAGCCTCGTCGCAAGGATGATCCAAAGGAAACACATCTGTTTATTTCGAGGAAATTGCAGAAACAGCCAACGGGGAGGGATTTTTGTCCATTGAGACTGAATTCTCTTGTTCCCACAATGTTATTATTATTATTTTTTATTATTCTCATGCATTTCGATTAATTTTATATATTTTAAAATTAATAATTATATAAAATATTAATGACCATCATATTAGTAATTACATAGTTAATCTAAAATCATAAAAAGAGTAAATTTTAATTTCCCAACTGGTTATTAATCTATAACTCGGTTGTCCTATTATATCCATCATTTAGATTGAATGTTCAAGAAAAATCATCTCAGGATTGGATTGATCAATCAAAACCCATTTTTATTTCTTATTTCTACTTGGTACAATGCTTTTTAACTTAAAAATTTAGCCAAATCAACCTCCAGGGTCTTTATGTCATATATCAGACTAAATTTCATTATTTTTTTATTTTATAATTATTAAACTCGATTTATAAATTAATCCAACTAAAAAATCAAGTATAACATCAACCCGCCAGACTATATCGGGTTTTTATACCCTTGCTTTATTCGAGGTAGTTAAGTGAACATCTTCTCTAGATGATATGCATGCTTCCCCTGATTGTCAACAATAATATCAGAATTTATTACATCCATTGAATATACAGTCCACCACTTACACTGCCTTCAATCATACCAAGGCACGTTTTCATGAGACTGTAGTCTGAACAAAAAAATATTAGCAATTAAGAAATCACATAATTAAGTTCAATGAACAATAACAACAGCCAGCAGGTTCGATTATTATTTGTAGAGTTTCTATCAAAATCTAGATTTGCAGAACTTGTGTGAGTTCAGGGGGTGATGTATACTCTCAAAATTGGCGATTATTTTTTTTTTTTTTTTTTTTTTTTTACTTGGGGGTGATGTATACTCTCAAAATTGGCGATTATAGGGAGTCAGATTGCAAGAGCTAGCCCTCAGTGCTTGTCTTTTAAAATATATTTTTTGTTTATAAATATATTAAAATTTATTTTTTTTAAAAAAATTTATTTTTACCATTAATACACCAAAAAAATATAAAAATACTAAAAAAATTAATTTAAAACAAAAAAAACTACTTTTAAAAATATTATTAAACAAAAAAAAAACTCTCTAATCCCATTAGTTTTTGCCTCAGAAGGTGTGTTCTATTCATTAATGGTAGGTGCACCAGTAATCATCTTCACAACACTAATTGCCCTTCTAATCTCGAGCATTTAAAATTATACTTGTAAGATAAATCACATGATCATCAAGTCTAGGATTTTGATTTATTAGTTTGTATTTATTGATTAATATAAGTGTTCGAGTCAATTTATGTAAAACTTAATTAATTTCATGAGCTCTGAAGTTAATGATTATATATATCTCTAATAGTCATGAAAGAACTCAAACTCATAATTATTGAAAAATAAATTTAAAATATAACCAATTGACTTACCATTAATATTATTTATTATATTTGTAATCTATGACACGTAGCATTATTTATTTATTATTTATAAGAAACCTATTTATCACATGAATTGAACTTTTAAAATTCCAACACAAATATTAGATGGAATTCACCGGCAATAATCAACATGTCAGAGGATGTTGTGCATCAATACGTATGACTAAATAATCAACATGTCAGAGGATGTTGTCCATCAATACGTATGACTAAATAATAGTCTCGAAGTGCTCAAAAAAACTTTTGGTAATTGGTTACTATTGCATTTTAAACTGTGTTGGAGTGGTTTGTTCTAAAAATATATATGGTTTGATAAATATTAAATTAATATATTTTTAATAATTTTGATATGTTATGTAAAAAATAAAAAATATTTTGATATATTAAAAAAAACACTTTTAAAAAACACATTCTATCATAATATCAAATACACTTTAAAAAATAAATATCCATTAATTCAATTTCATGTAACTAATTCTAAAACAAAAAAAGAAGTTGCAAGGAACTAGTTTCCCCATAGAATCCCAGATATTAAAAAAATAATAAAAATATCAAACATAATTGACGCAAAACCAAATGTTTAGAACTGTTCGTTAATTAATAACCACAAGGGTTTAAGAAAAACAAATTAATTATTAATTAATGAAAACACTCAAAACAAGCACCATCTCTAATTGCTTCATTCCCCCCACTTCATGGATTAATTAAATAACATTAAGAAATACAATTAAGCCATTAATGACTTTATTTAACCTTCGACAAATGTCTTTCCTTGACTTTAAACATCATTGTTTTACACTTTTGTTGACATTTACCCACATGGCTGTAGGTTACCTATCAAAATTATTATTTCCATGTTCGTAAGTCATAATCCTATCATTAATTCTAAGTATATAGTTGTTATATATTATTATACCAATATAAATTTAAACACTGAATTTCTCAGATTCTTTCTGTAAAAAAAACACAAACAAAAGTCATACACAAACTCATGAAACACAAATCCCAGATTTGATTTTGAAATAAATGGTAGGAAACAAATCTCGATTTCAAAATCTTAGATTTAATCTCTTCAAAATCCGATAAAAAATCCCTCCCTTTTTCTTATTCTTTTTTTACTTCAAGATCGATTTTTTTTAATATACAGTTACTTTGATCTGTTTGTTCATAGATGCGAAAAAAGATTTGGACTTTTTGCATCTATGCTAAATTATCTCTCGCTATTTTGAATTTGATATCTTTTCAATTGTCCAGATTTTGGATTTGAAGTTATAATTTGGTTACAGAGAGTGAAATTTTGAAGGCGCCCCAGGGGGCGATTTGGTGAAGTGGGTTTTTACTGTTTTGCTTTGTTTCTTGAATTCAGAGCATTGATAGTGTGTTCAAGAAAAAAAAACCCGTCTTTGGCCAATTTGGTGAAGTGGGTCTTGATTGTTTTCCTCATTAAACCTGTTATCTGTTGATGAATTCTTGATAGTATTTGATTTAAATGTTGGCAAAAACAAGTGGGGTTTTTGAGATGAGATGAGAGGGGGTGTTGTTTTGTGTAAGGTTTAAGGAGAGACAATGACTGGAGGGTCATTGGGGATCCGTTCTGGTAGCTATGGTTCATTGGACAAGCAACTACAACTACTACAACAGAATGGTAATGGTGGTCTTAGTGGCGTCCCCTTTTCTACGCAAACAACTGGCCGTACTAAGCCTGCAAAGATGTTCAAGGAGAAAGAGAGTCTCTTCCATTGGATCGTCAAGTTTGCTGGTAGAAAAAAGGTCGGAATGCTGTTCCTTTGTGTCATCTCTGCCGCGGTTTTTGTCTGGGTTTTGTATGTAGGAAAAGGTATGACTTTATCTATATGATGTTATTGCGTAGATATTGATGTGTTCAATCATAGGATATATGATTATACTGGTTATTAAGTTTGTTTGTTAGTTTAGAAGAACGCACAAATTCATTACTGGTGCCGTGTCGATTTGGTCCTTATAGGCTGTTATGTGATTCTTACAATTCTTTCAGTTGATTGTTTGAATTGGGAAATGTGTTGTTTAGTTCGTTCGTGCTTTGCTCTTAGTACATTAGCTGGGAGATCAATGCCCTCATCTCGTTGATGATGTGCTTATGGTTATTGGTTCCATTGAGTGGTGTTTATTTTGAATAAATTTTGAAAATATTCAGTTTTATTCACTTCTTGAGCCTTCTCAGATATGTCTTCACCGCATTCCACCTTTGATAGAGCTGTCCATGTTGTGGTCTTTTTTGAGTTTGATTGCACTGCTGGAAATAACATCTTAATTTTTCCTTGTTTGCAGGTGAAGATGCACAGGAAGGTGACCGTCCTCCTAATATTAGTGTCAATGCCTCAGTGTCCTTAAGCCGTATTGAGAACAAGACTTCTTTTCTTCGAGGAATAATTTCAGATATTAGTTTGCCTCCTCCTCCTCCTGCATATTTTTTGGGGTACACCCTTCCTCCAGGGCATCCATGTAATAGCTTTACTTTACCTCCCCCACCAGCAGATAAAAAAAGAACCGGACCAAGGCGTAAGTGCCTTCCCTCCCCTAAAATGTTTTGTCTTCTAGATTTTTCTCCTCCTTTTTTGGTTAAACAGCCATTAGTTATAGACTGCTCACATGCTATAATTTGTAACATTCTAAGCTGACAGGGATTTCCTGAGATTTCCTGTTCGTTTATGTATCAGCATGTCTGTATGTTACCTTCCTGTATGCTGAGGTGCTAAGACATGTAATATCTGATTAATGAAATCTCACTGATGTTCCTGAGATTTCCCGTTCATTTATGTTTCAGCATGTCCTGTTTGTTACCTTCCCGTGGAAGAAGCCATTGCTTTAATGCCGAAGGTCCCCTCGTTTTCTCCAGTAATCAAGAATTTGACATATATCCATGAGGATCCTCTAAGTGGAGAAAGAGATTTTGGAGGCTCAGATTTTGGTGGATATCCTACTTTGAAGCATAGAAGTGACTCTTATGATATTAGAGAGTCAATGAGTGTGCATTGCGGGTATGCTCTCTCCCCAAAGATCTTTTACATTTTTATGAATATTGAAGGTTGTTCCTTTGGAATTCCAACCGACTTTATATTTTTATACTAACCATTCTATTAACTAATTATTGTACCAATTTCTCTACCTGTTGCCAACTTATAACTGTTCACCCGGCATATTTATTGAATGCGCGTGCACTGATCAGATTTGTCCAAGGGAAAAGACCTGGCCAGCATACAGGATTTGACATGGATGAAATTGATCTCGAGGCGATGGAGCAGTGCCATGGTGTTGTTGTTGCCTCAGCAATATTTGGTATTGCTCTGTGTAATGGGATCCCAACTTATCCTTCCCTCTGTTGAGCTGATGTTTTGCTAATTAAACGATCTTGTTTTCTTCCTCTTAGGGGCTTTTGATGACATACAACAACCACATAATATTAGTGAATACTCCAGGAACACCGTCTGCTTCTTCATGTTTGTTGATGAAGAAACAGAAGCATATTTAAAGAACAACAGTGGCCTTGATGACAGCAGGAAAATCGGTTTATGGAGAATTGTTGTTGCCCATAATCTTCCTTACGCAGATGGAAGGCGCAATGGAAAGGTACTTGTCAAAAACTTCAACCTGCAACTTTAGTTTTGGACAACTTCTGTTGTCCACTTTTGGCTTATTGGTTGTCCATTTGGTCATCGATAACACTGTAGCTTTAATCCTTCCACTTCTTTTTGATCCATCGTGAATGGAAGGGAGATGCAAATGGTTGAATGAGCTTGATTTTTTCCATCACATCTAGAACCAAGAAGTTGTATGTGACAATTATTGATTAATCCTTCCAACCCCCACACCTGCTTTCCCCACTACCACCAAAAGATAAAAAGTGAACCAGCTTATTTTTTATATGATGTGTTATCTTAAGGAACATTGAGAATTTGAGACGATGTTTGAAAGAAAATAGCTTTTGAGCTTTCATTTGTAAATCAAAAGAAATTTTATCTTGAGAGCTAGAATTATTTTATTTTCCAAAATCAGCAGCAGGCTCATGGGTCACTAATGGCTAGTTTACACTAGCTCGTACTTTAGCTGACTTGGTAACCATTGTTTTGCCCATGACAGGTTCCAAAACTTCTATCACATAGAATGTTTCCGAATGCCCGCTTTTCCTTGTGGATTGATGGAAAACTTGAACTTCTTGTTGATCCATATCAGATTCTAGAAAGGTAACGCTGGTTTCTGATCTCTCTCTCTCTCTCTCTCTCTCTGTGTACCTGTTGGTCTGTCTCTGTTTTTTTCCTTGATCTAGCTATGCCATTCATGCATAGAAGTGAGATTACGTTCACTAGTATCTGGATATAAGCCACTAAAGCACTCTGTGGTTGTTGTTTCTATTGGTCAAATTACCCTTGGTCCTATTATTTTCTCGAGCTTGGTATGTTTTCAGTGATAAGTCTTGGAAATCAATCAAGCAAGAAAAAATTTCATCACTCAGGTTTCTGGAATTAAATATCATATGTTCTCCAACATATGTATTCATTGTAACTTGAATCTCCTTATTTGGTTGCCTGCTTAAACTCTTTCCATTTCATAATTCCTTATTTTTATCTTTAAATAAACTTTTAATTAGCTTTCCACTCCTTTTTTTTTTTGAATTTGTATCCCCAGTCCTTTATGTCATCCCAATAATCACTCAGTTCTTTCTCATACTGGCTAAATTAGAATCCTGAACTCAGAAATTACCATCCAAAGGCACTTGGTTATCACAACCGTTAACTAATTTTTTCCTGCTCCCAATTTACTATGAAATGTATATCTTTTTTGTTTGATTAGGAGATCATCAAGATGTGGTATTACTGCTTTACATGTATATAATTCCAACCAATTCTGGTGGACTTTCTTGGTCCTAGTATTTTCATGAAATATATTCTTTTCTTCCAGCTAAATGGATGAAATCGACTTTTTTGAGATTTGAGGCTTTAGGTTAGTTGAACATATCCTTTTCTTCCAAGAACATACAAAAACCACGTCCTGCAACAGCCTTTCCCTGCCACTAAACCTTTTCTTAATTGGAACAGTGATGGTGTGGGCCACATATTGGTGGACCAAATCATATTGTAAATAGATTGAATAAAAACACTGTTTCTGAGAGAGACAAATGGGGTGTAACCAAATGTGATAATTTTCTCCCATTATCCTGCTTGCTTCAGTCGAAGATTTTCCTTTGCAGCTTGATCATGGACATGCCATGTGCTTAGCATGGATAGCAAGAGAAGTTAATGGGTGGATTATTTAACAAGCTTAAAATGCGCTAAAATACTTGCCTCGGGGATCAGTATGAGATATTTAAAATGGCATGCTCTCATGATTTGATCAATTTAGATGACATTGTTATGAGTTTGCCAGAATCAACATTTGAGTACTGCACTTATTTCTTGAGCTACTCTTCAGGCACTTGTGGAGGAAAAATGCTACTTTTGCAATTTCTAGACATTACAGACGCTTTGATGTGTTTATGGAAGCTGAGGCAAATAAAGCTGCAGGCAAATATGAAAATGCCTCCATTGACTTTCAGGTAGAATTTTATAAAAAGGAGGGTTTGACTCCATATTCTGAGGCCAAGCTTCCTATTACAAGTGGTAGGTGCAAGATCCTTGTTTCCTTTTGGAGTTTCATTGCACTTCTTTGTCTTTGATATAATTCCTGTTCACCTATGGCACTGCAGATGTTCCTGAAGGATGTGTTGTGATAAGGGAGCATGTTCCTATTAGCAACCTCTTTACTTGCCTTTGGTTCAATGAAGTTGATCGCTTTACTTCAAGGGACCAAATCAGCTTTTCCACTGTCAGGGATAAGATCCATGAGAAAACAAATTGGACTGTCAACATGTTCCTGGACTGTGAAAGGCGCAACTTTGTTGTTCAGGTAATCATTTTATGTATTGTTGGTTTTGTTTGTACAAAAATATCTTGTGAACATCATAGTTTATAACAAATTGAACTCCTTTATATAATGTTGTTTCTGACATAATTTAGTTTAAGTTTTAGGTTGCAGATAAGCATTTCCTTTTGATTTCCATAGCTGCATAGGTTTATCAGGGTCCATCAGCAATCCTTATGGAAGTTATGTTTTGGTCTTGTTGCACTGTATTATGGTAAAATTGTGTTAAAAGATGCCACATTGCATGTTGGTGGCTTATCGGAGGAGGCTTCACATAGCAACTTCTGTACTTGATGATATCCCGATTTTTTCCCCATACATGGGCTCGTCGAATCTCTCTTCTGATTCTTTTTTTTTTATGAAAATTACCCCAAACGCTACTTGGTGGAAACTCATCATAGTGCAGAGTTCTCTTGTATATAATTTTTACTAGAGGGTACATTTAACCTGCGTTTTTGCTCTTGAGTGGAGTAGCCTTCATTATAATAGTACATCAAGTGTAATAGTGTCTTAAACACACCCGGAGTAATTTGACTAATATCTATCTAATGATGCTGTTCCATTTTTTTGATTGTACATCTGTTCAACTCTTCCGTTGTCCTTCTCTTGTGCATTTCTTTTTAACCTTCAACTGTTTGTTTCTATCTGCAGAAATACCATAGAGATGTTTTAGAACAGATGGCTCATCCTCCTCCTGTATATCCTCCACCTCCACCATCGCTACTACAACTACCGCCATCACCACCTGTTTTGGTTAATGAACCCCCAATTCAAACAACACCTGAAACTTCAACTGTAAAGGTCATAGGTGCTCCTGTTCGGAGAGCCCCAGCTAGGCGCGGGAGGAGGTCTGGTTCTAGGCGCCACCGCAAAGTTGTTGCTGGTGCCAAGGACACCGATGCAAGTTAAAATTTTGATCAGGAAAAGTCTCTCTCTTTTTCCTTCCCTTCTAAAATTGTTCGCTGGGATGGAAGATTTGCTCAAGAAGAGTGTTACAGTTCTGTCACCTCAGGGAATACCTTCTTTCATTCTTTTTTTCCCAACCTTTTGAATTAACCTTTTTCTGCTAATTTTTTGTTGTATATAGATAGCAATTTTAAATAATTATGACATGGGTTGCTACCAAAGTCCTCACATTAGTAACCCATTCTGCTGTTCCTTATGATAGCAAGGTTGTCTTAGAACTTATTTTATAGTAATATTAATGTCTCTTCCGTTTTAGGAACAAATAAATTCAACAGATATCATTTTCCACTTCCCTTGTCGCTCTACCATTTTGCTCTGCATTGTCGTCTGGTTTGCTGGGGCAGAATCCAACGCTAGAAATATAAATAGAAGAACACAACTGAATTATGAACTGGTAGAAACCACTGGATCTTTTCTAGCTACAGTAACTGTCTTTAACAAAGAACTTATTGTGCAGACATCATCATGAATTTAAGTCACAAGCGCATCTCGACACATTATTCTAAACTTGTTTCTGGTACATCAGAAAGACTTGCTTTTAGGATAAAATACAAGGCAAGTTGATGCAGGCATTGCATTACATGTGACGCGGAATAAGAAAAGCTAGAACAAAACCCGATCATCACGTCTCCCATGCACATGGCAGGCGTTAGCCATAATTATTACCCCGACTTGTTTCTTTATCTTTTCTTTGGAGAAAAGCTTGTCTCTAATTTTTCATTCCAAATCATAAGAGCACATGCTCAACCCAACTAACAGTTAAAATTGCCTGTGGGTAATGTGATCTTATAAGATTAGGGCTAAAGCAAGATCGTTCTCAGTGGTTCGTGTATGACAAGAGTGCCCACATGGGGACCTCGGATGGGATAACCATGAACCACGACCCAGCTCGAAAGTGTTTTTTCGCTCGTAGACTTGCTTATCAATCACCATTCGCCTGAAATTAATAGAAAATGTCTGCATGCCAGAAATTGACAGTTGAGTTGATTTTGATGGATTGATAGTTCTTCAAAGGGCCCTGCTTTGATGAAAGATTAGGCGGAAGCCATTTCTTTGTTTTCTCACTGTGCCGACATCTGAGCTGATGGTTGCAATGACCAGAAACAACCAAAATTTCTGACAGCCGCACCTTAATCCCCTCTCTGTTTTCTCACTTGATATTGACTTGGAAAATCAATGGCTTGTTGCCTTTTCTAGAGATATTTTCATTATTGATTCTCAGAAAAGAAAGATACTT
This sequence comes from Populus deltoides, assembly GCA_015852605.2. NCBI lineage: Eukaryota > Viridiplantae > Streptophyta > Magnoliopsida > Malpighiales > Salicaceae > Populus > Populus deltoides. Next base: position 20,167,165 of record CM027573.2, read on the forward strand.
GTAGTTCCGTTGAATTATCTACTCCTGACCTTTTCTACCACAAAAATGTTATCGTTCTTTTTCTAATTAATTTTTTTAGTTTATTATAATATTCCATTTCACTTGAATTATATTGTTAAAAAAATGACAATAAAACCTCCATAGCTCTTTTAAGATTTGTTATTGCGTTGAAAACATTGTTTTTTTAAAAAATGATTTTCTTTTTTATTTCAAGATTTTTTTGTATTTTTAAATCGTTTTAAAGTGTAAATATCCAAAATAAATTTTAAAAAATAAAATAAAAATTATTTTGATATATCTTTAAATAAAAAATATTTTAAAAAATAACTGTTATCAAAATATCAAATATGCTCTTAATCCTTTTATATCTAAATACGAGAAAAGATAGTAACTTAATACATCTAATGTAATTTTACTAATGAAACCAATAAATATCTCTTATTCATTATATTTATGTTATTGTGTTTATAGTTGTTATTTAATTTTAAAAATAATTAATGAATTGTAACTTAATTAACATTAATATTTTTAAGAAATAAGTTTTGAATCCCAACCACTCGTTTCTAATTAAAAAAAACCCTTATAAACCTAAAATAGCATTTGATAATACATGTTCATGAGCATGTATACTCTCATTTTGAATGCAAGAAATGATAATTTAATTATCAAAATATTAATATGAAAATAATTTCTTAAAAAATAATTAAGAATGGGATTTTTTTTTATCAAATAATACTAGAATACAAATCTGAAAAAGTTAAACAATACATCATTTCATTATTCTAATTAATTTCAAAAAGCTTCTGAAATTTATACTATTCATTTCCGAACAAATCTTGGATGTACAAGGCCAAACCTACTCGCGAAGACCATAGAAATCAAAGCTTTCACTAATTAGAGCTAATTTGTATATTGTTTCGCATTATATTTCTACCTGTATTTATTTAGATGTTTTTTTAAAATAAATTTGGCATAAAAAACGTTAAATTGTTATTTTTTTAGTATTTTCTAATTATTTTACTATTATAATATTAAAAACCATGGCCCATGACTCAGCTTTCTACCTCTGCGTGGAGATAAGAAGCGCAGTCGTTATATTAAGTCGGCACGATTAATCACATGACACGTGTCCAATATTAAGACAATTAGTCCGATGTAATGACTACTGTAGGCCCCACAAGATCCTTATCATGGATACATGACACGTTTTTATCCATCTCCCCGCTCACGCTGACAAAACTCTCCTATTTCAATGGCATCTCCAAAAGAGAAGTTCCTTCTGGTTCCTTTGTTTCCCGTCTCCTCAAAATGATCCCTAAAAAGCATGATGCCTAGATTCCCAAAAACCCTCAAATGTCATCGGCTTTTCCTGTGATATGTATCCTCCACTCTCTCATAGCCATAACAAGTGGAACACTCATGATGTTCCACATGAAGGAAATCTACACCTTCACACATGGGAATGAAACTGCAACGATTCTGATGGGGTCTACACCACAAGACCAGCTCCTGATCCGGACCTCGGATTCATTTTCTGGGCTGCTCCTATTTGCTATTGGGTGGTTGATTTTCATGGTCTCTTTTATCAAGGACGGAGAGTTTCAATATTTCTTTGCAAAAGGTTGTACACTTCTTCATGTTTTCATGGCTATTTGGAGGGTCAACTTTGAGAGGAGAGTTGAGGTGTTGGCTTGGGATTGGTTGAGACAGACAGTTGGTGATATCTTATTGGGTCTATCTTGGGTTCTCTTTCTTGTTTATTCTTGGAGAGAGAAGTATGATTAGGGTTAATACTTTTTTTTCTTTAATCTTCATATTCAGGGTTTTCTTTCCTTTTTCTCCCCTTCTCTATACATAGAGTGTAATTTTCCTTCCATGAAATATATATAGTGAACAAGTTTTTGGCTTCTGCACCGTAATTTCTTTTTATTATTATAACTAAGCACCTGATTTTTTAAGAATAGTTAGGAATTTGATTACTTATTTTATTCTTAGGAATTTGATTACTTATTTATGTTTTTGGCGTTAAGCAGCATGCAAGAGGCATAGATCACTAGAAGTGGTTTTGCAGCGCGAGCATAATCTTTTCATGGTTCACGTCTTTTAACCACTTTTCATAATCTTCAATTACCCAGTATTCAAGCATGATTAGCGAGGTGTGTGTCAATCTCTTCATGGCTTGCAGGTTTCCATGGCAGGTGATGCCCGCTCTACCCTCAACTTGCGAATGCTTACGGCCATAACTAATGAAAAACACCCAAGTGTTCTTTCTCATTCACGATTAAAGCTAATTGAATTAAGCTCATGATTATTATTATTGTTGTTGTTGATGTTTTGTTCTTATTATTTACGACAATCATGAATTCTGTAAAGCTAGAAGCCAAAGCAAGCCTAACATGGTGAAAAGCTCATCAATTTACCATGCATCCACTTCATTAGCACATAGATAATAGTTCTTCAAGTCTATAACCTTCGAATCGTTCAAACTCATCGGAACTTTACATGCTAAGACAAAAACCATGATGCCTCAAAAGCTCAGAGTAAACACATCACTCAATCAAAATGCCAAAAATAGACAACAAAAAATCGCCACAAAGGATGCAGTAAAATATTGAAGATGGGAGGTGAAAGCTTTCGGGAGGACTAGTGGAATATAAATGAGGTAAAAAAGTTTTTTTTGGTGAGGTGAACGAGAGCTTCAAATTAGAATCGCACAATGTCCTGAAGGCAATCGTAAAAATGTGCAATCTTGATCTTCTCTTTACCGGAATAGATAGCCTCAGCAGCTCCACCTTGCTCTCCCTGGGCTGCCATCTCAATCAACATATAGAGCTTCTTGATAGTCATCTATGAAGTGAAATTATAGAGAGAAACGAGATTAGAAGTGAGTATAAATACAGAAAACTGTTGCTTTGCCTACTTAAAATATAAAAATTTAAGAAAAAAATCCCAGATGGTTATTCAACCAAATCAAGTTCAGCCTCGGACGACCAAAAACAATTTCCCCATTGAGATATCATGAACTTATCGTTGCTTAATGCCATAGATTAGCCATAGACTCGAGCAATTCACAAGGTCATATTGTGGTTAGAAAAGGCAACAAGTATAATTCATAACTTTGACATTTCAGTTCCTGGAGAAGGGTAGTAATTAATAGCCTAAACCATCATTTCCATAAATGACCATGACATGATCTAAAAAATCACACCCCTTGAATGGAGTAGCCACCATCAAACATGATACCCAAATTAAATATGCAAGGACCAAGAGAGGCATCCAATAGTGTTGGAAGAAAAATTCATAACTCCCTAAGCACTAAGAGTCAAGACCAGATCTCAGTTTTGGGAGAAAAAATGAACATAAAATTAGCATTTCAGGAGATAATCTTACATCATTCAGGGCTTCTGCAGCAGCACTGACATCATCTTCAGCGAAAACATTGAGCTGTTCCAGTACCTGGTGAGGAATGTAGCATATTACATTAAGGTTATGTATTTACTCTCAGAATTACTAATAAATGCGAGGTCGCATTTTAATCATCTATCCAGAATCCAGAAAGCTAATTATAGAGAGAAGGGTGTTAGGACTTGGGAGCATGGATGGCATCCATAGAGAACTGAGCTGTCCAAACATCTCTTATTAGTAATGACCAAATAAATCATTACAAGTAACATCCCTAATGAGAAATCAATAAATGCCAGCTGGCACCATCCTTAAAAGCCTTTGAAATGGATTTGTAAGAATTTTCAGTCAAACTAGGGTGAGTAAATTAGTTTAACTAACAAACAAAATGCAAGTGACATAAATGGTACATTAGAAAAATAAATAAATAGATTATGCCATTCCCCCATCCTAGCAACAATACAGCAGCCCTTTAAGCAGCTTTCACATTCATCATTCATGTAGAAACCTTTATTCAAAAAATTAAAACACTTAATTATGAATAACATGAACACAACAGATGCTCTGCACTCTTATCTTTGCTTAATGTAATGACTAAAAAACAATACTAAACTGCAAATGGATGAATAAAAGTGTATCAAATGGACCGTTTACCTTCTTTGCATCATCCGCCTTCAATGTGGGAAGGTGGTAAGTAACAGAGAAAGCATCACAAATACCAACTGAATCCAAGAAGCTTACTTCACTTGTTGTCCCTAACACCAGAAGTTTCTTTCCCTGAAAGAAAAGTTCAAAAATTATAAAACTGCAGGTTTGGTAAGGCCAGGAAAACTACTAACCACCAACATAATCATTCATTCATGATTATTTTAATGAATTATCTATCTCAGGTCCTTGCATAATCATTTCAGCCATGATTATTTAAAAAATAGATAATCCATTCTGAGATCGGCTCTCATAACCTGCCATTTGCAACAACAAGGAGCATGACAATCACAAAAACTGAACAAAAATAAACAAAAATAAGTTTAGCCATTTCATTAATAACCTATATCCAGTACCCACTTAACCTTTCTTTTCCCCTTTTTTTTGGAACAACAATCTTTTACAGCTAAATAACTCTATAACATTCATAACACATTCAAGATTGCACAATCCAAGCTATTCAATGTTGCTCCAACAAAATTCAATTCATTGAAACTAGACAGAACATAATTTATTCTATTCCCTTTTTGTTGAGAAAAAATGATAGTAGGACCGGCATATCAAAGGAGCTACTTCGTCATAACAAGTAATAGCAGTTTAGAGAGACTGACAAACATTTCATGTGGAAAGAATTATTTAACCATTCAGAAGGTTCTAGGTTCAAAGGCTAACCAGAGAGATTATTATGCACAAAATACAGTTCAACACTAAATGGAAGGGGGAGATTTTTTTCTTTTCTTATTTTTGTAAAAACTGAAGCCACGTGTTTTATTGCATGGAGCCGCAAAAGAGCACATGACCACAAAATATGTGAGAAAGTAACTACATCCAAAAAAGGGAAAGAAGGGAAGAAAGAAGACCTTGGGAGGAAGACGTTTCAGGAGTACCATCAATGTCTGAGAGATTATATTTGAAAAGCGAGGCCCAATAGCAACATACTCCAATAATCTGCAACAGAGATATCAATTGATCATCAGGAAAAAAATTCATTTAAAGTACAAAACACAGAACTGGGGCCTAAGCAAGTAATTGAAGTTAATAACACTGCAAATTTCAAAGTTGGATACCTCTCAATGTCATCAAGAATTATAATGCTTAAAGGAGACTTGTACGCATCCTCAAACACCTATGAAAAGTACCAAGTTATCCAAGGCTTAATTCTTTACATTATAAAGGCAATACTGCTAGTTGCAGCTGAAACTAAACAGAGTCACAAATATGCTATACTTTGATAACAATTGTTAGCAAGTATAGCCTTGTGGGTGCAGAGAAGTGCAAGTTCCAATTAAAAAGGGAAAAATGAAAAGCATGATAAAATCCTAGGTTACCATTAAAGCTGTGTACAAGGGCCCGTAAACTTCCGATTCACATACCTTAACAATCTGTGCACATTTAGTGCTCTCATGGAGACCAATCATTGTTTCAGCTGAGATCTATCAAATAAGTGGAAACTCAGAAGTTTAGGAACAAAAACATACAGTATCAAAGTGACTATGAAAATTGATATATATTATGGGGAAAGAGCTCACTATCTTGACATATGGAAAATCACTGTCAATGCCAACAGTAGCTGCCAATGCAGTTTTACCACTGTAAGAGAGAGAGAGAGAGAGTGAGAGAGAGTGACATTCAAAAAACTGGCAAAAGGAGCATTACATGAAGCAAATGAAAAGGGGAAACGCAAAAGGGAAGGGACAATGCTTACCTGCCACTTGGGCCTTCCAGAAGGCAAGTGACCATTGGACTTCCCTTGCTAACTTTAACTTGCTCCACCAGTAGCATAGCTCTCTGATAAATATGCTTGTGTCGATCACCACAATCCACCATGCCATTAAGTCTAAAAGTCATGTTATGTGGCACAATTTAGGAATTTATATTCGATTGAGATTGTGTTTTCTATTTTAGCACAGCCAACCATGTTTGGTTACATTATACTTATCTAAGCTCTTATCCACCATAGAAAAATTTAGCTCCAAATATCAAGAGCTAGCCAGATTCAAAAGAAATTTATGATTTCGAGTAGAGCAAAACATTTCTAACTCTACCTGCATCGTTCAAGGTCATCAGTGGAGGCTCCAAATGCCGGAACAATTTCATGAAGTGCATGCAAAAAGTCATCCATTGTAACTTTAATACTCTCTTCATCTACTGGCTTGGTAAGATCATCTAGACTTAGTTGTCGATTCAAAGCAAATGATACTGCACTTTTCACTACACCTTCAAGTTCTGCTCCACTGTAATTTTTTGTGCGAGCAGCTGTATGCAAAAAATAAATAAATAAAAAGCATTATACAAACATTATGCAGTTCCATTATCAAAGTAAGTTTTGACAGTAAATAACTTCACCCGCAAATATGATATGGCAGAACACAAACTACCTCATTCTCAGTTTTTGCTAACATTTTGGTAGTTCTGGTAATCCAACAGTTTTATCTTTCCCTTGATATACCATAATTTAATATTTAAACAATTATGGTATATACTCTAGGATAATATTCGATTCCAATCAAAATCATTGTGCGAACATACATACCAAGCTCTTGAAGATTTACATCAGGAGCAAGAAAAGAATTCTCTTTCATCTTGTTTGTATGAATTTGAAGAATCTGCAGCCGACCATTTTCATCAGGAAGGCTTATTTCAACTTGAACCTCCAATCTTCCTGGCCTACAAACCACAAAATCAAAAGGTTTGAAGATGATATTTGTTAAGTGGGAGCTTTTTTGCCCATAGCCAAAAAAGTGGGAGAAAAGAGTTCAAAATTCTTGCATTTTTCAGAATACAATAAAGCTATCCATGCACTGTATGTCCTGCATTACTGTTCTTGGTTTAAATTACCATGAATTTCCAATAGAGACAAAATAAATAACAAGAGTCCAAGATGGACTTTCACATTTTAATTCACCTAACTAGTTATACTTCATTTTTTTTCTTATTTGCAACTGATGCCTTCACTATATGAAAAGATATTAAACACTGTTTTACGTGAGAGTGACAAACAAAGAAAAAAGGAGTAACCTCAAAAGTGCTTCATCAAGCAAATCCTTTCTGTTGGTCATTCCGATAAGTAAAACATTATTCAGGGACTCCACACCATCTATCTGAAAAGCAAGCAGTCTCCTAGTCATATTGATGGAATCACTAGGGCTTTTTAATAGAAACTCACATGAGCAGATTATAATGGCTGAGGAAAATTTATATTGATTTTCTCAAATGATCAGAAATCACTGAGAACTCTTCACAAACCTTTGTAAGTAGCTGGTTCACAATGCTATCATGGACTCCTGTACCATCTCTAGTTGATCCTCTTGACTGCAAAAAACAGAATAAAAGATGCATTATTTCTTCTGTTATAATTTTTATAATGGATGCAGATAGCCTTAATTCCAATTTAAATGACACAGGTGAGCATTATATCACTGACAGATTATCAAGTGAGAAAATGCAACTATGCAACAGACATATGCTAGCTTTAAGTTTTTAACACGAAGTCTACATGTACAAGAAAGAGAACCACAATCAAACTTGCTAAAACTTTCCTGATAAACACCATATATTTATCTATACATATATGCCTCTCCCATCTGAAGGTGCTTGAATACTATTCTTCTAAGCAAATCCCTTCCCACACTCTCAGTGCACTTAATTGGCTTTTCTATAGTTCTTTTTCGTCACTTTCTATTCTTGTTTTTCTTTTGTTATAAGTCCTCCCTTTTCCTGTCTCACCTTCCTCTAACTCTTCTCCTTTTCAGAATAAAGGATGTTACCAATCTAGCCTTACATTCAAAATTAACTTACCATTACTATTTTCTCACTAAATTTGTAAGATACTAATTGCAAAAGACTTTAACAACCAACAAAACTTGGATCAAAAACACACTTTCAATCACCATTGATGACTATCAATCTGGCTTAAAAATGGCTTCCTGTCCTGGATAGTGGTGTGGTCGAAAAAGTAGAATAATTGCTAAGCAACACAAGGCAATACATTCGACTAGCATGAATGTTAAAAAAGAGTGTAGAAATCTCATACCTTACATATGGCATCAATTTCGTCAAAGATTATTACATGCAAATCACTTTGGTCCCCTGAAAAGTGAAAGTAGTGATGGCATTAGCATCATGGAGAAAGTACCTAAAATCATACTGTGTTCAAAGAGGTCCCTTACCATTGGTTCTTTGATCATTTTCAGCATCAGCAAACAGGTCTCTGACATTCTTTTCAGTCTCACCAACAAATTTGCTTAGGACTTCAGGTCCATTAACAATCTAGCAATGTTATCAACAAAGAAATTACATATTGATTATCATTTGCATCATTAAACCATAACTAACGGGCACATATAGTTATTACTGATGTTTTCATTACAATATCCTATTTCACACTTGAATCTGAACTTTCACATAAAAAGTATAAGATGTAATTCAAACATAAACTTCCAATGCTAAACTCTGACACCATGACCTCAAAAGGTTCATACAAGGAATAAATACATCATAACAAATACATAAGATGGATGGCTCGTAAAATCCTGAAATATAGTGTTCCACTGAATACACAATTAAACCGACCATATTCAACTGCTTATCAAAAAATAGCATAGACCTCAATCATGCTAAAACATCAAGGTCATATAACCAGGAATACAAAGTGTTATAGCATAAATTTTAAAATGTTGTTCCAACTTCCCAAGCATCAAATGGAATAGATCTCTTTGGTATGGAGATAGGCATAGATAATAAAAACATAAATTTCTGGTGACACCAGCTGCAAAAGGCCATTTATTATTTTTCTTCTGGCAGATCAACAAACAGAAAAACATACACAGAAGAAAACCAGGGAATCAGTTCCAAACCTTTGGCTCCCTCCCATTCAGCATTTTTCCAATTTGACGAGCCATAAGAGTTTTTCCAGTGCCAGGAGGCCCATAAAGCAGCATTCCCTTTACATGCTTGATCCCCAATCTGGAAACACCAAAAGCTTATTAACATCAAGAACATGTACATATCCCAAACTGGATTGAAATAACTTGAACTAACTGTATTACTTGCTTGTCACGTGAGGTGGGAAAACACGAGAGGCAAAAGCTCTTCGAAATATATCTGCAAACTCTGCACCCAGACCACCTATACCCAGTGACTGAAGATTAAACTCCTTATGCCTAAAGATGTTGCTACTGGCAGCTTCACGCTGATTGACAATCTGTATGACAACACAAGTTGATGAATCCAAAAAGTTTCAATCAAATTCATCAAATTATAATTACGATCAGCGTGTCAGACACAAGGAATACTTTCCTAAAGAGGACCAAGCAATATGGACGGTCAAGGGTAATAGATTCAACTGTCACGGATGCCCACAATAACATGGCATCAAAAACATGTTCACTGCCAAGTTTCGTATACCAAATATTTTCCAGGTGCAAATTCAGTGCAATCTAGGATGGTACTATTTCATAGATTAGACTGACACAACCATGGAAGTATCCATTAACAAAACACTTTTAGTTAGCTTTGTTAATAATAAAAAAAGGAAATACAATTTAACATGGCATAAGCATGTTATACTGAACCACAAATCAAGGTGAGAAGAAGCAGGGCATCATCTATTCACACCACTAAGAACAATATTTTAAGATGATTAAAATCCAGAGACAGGTGGTCTGTCCTAAGCCACAAATGTTAAGCACAAAGAATAAAAGACAAGCTCACAATACAACTATCAAAATTTACCTTAATGCCACTTGAATTTGATGCTTCAAAGACGATGTATGTATCACTTGAAATCATTCCTCTCTCAATATTATTAGAATCTTCCCGTCCCTCCACAGTGGCTTGAGTGACTGTAAATATGTAATTGTTTCCATGATACTCAAATGTTGCTCTTTGCCCAGATGTCATAACCTGCAGACAACAAAATCCCACAACTTAAACACAATTTCCAAATAATAGATCAAATCAAAAACTGAAATCTCAGACAGATAAATTAACTAGGATTCATCCAGCACAGGGGTAGCGAGGTTAAAAATAGCCCTTGTAATATTTAAGCTTTGCTTGGTTTCCATTTATAGGAAAGGTGAGACATTGAAAGGAGTACTGAGCAATATTTTCAATCACACACAACTGAGGGGCATAATGCTCTACCTGGTTAGCAAACCTCTTCCTAAGCTGGTTGGCCAGAATAACAGCATCAATCTACAAAACAATATCAACATCTCTTAATCCTGCCACCCTCCGTAAAGCAATGCAAAATTTAACGCGGCCACCGCCGTAATCAAAGGATCACGGTTTCCAATCTACATACCTGCTCATTCCTAGTCCCCTTCTTCACAAATTCCAACTCAAGTGTTAACAATGCAAGGTTAAAATCTTCAGGAGGGATAAACCTAAAAATAAAAATGATACAAAAAAAATTAGAAACTGCTATTACTGAGACGAAAAAAAATCTGAAGTGCACCTAACTCAACCTGCTCACAGAAACCGTATCGCCAGATGAAACCTTTGCATGCCTTCGCTGAATCGCATTAAGCGCAATTTGACCGGTACGAATATTTTCATGAGGAGTAACTCTTAGTTAAGGCAACCAAATTAAAATTATTTGAACAACGAGCTCACAAAAATGGTTACACAAACATTTCAATTTTGTCATTTGTCACTAGCCTGCGATAATAAGTTTAAATCGAAAATCAAAATCCTAATTAATCCTCTGATTAACGATAATTAAAACACTGAAACGGTAGTGCGACTTATACCAAAGAACACGAAATTCTCTGTTTTTTGATCCTCGTGTAAATTGCTACAAATTTGTTAGTGCAAACAAAAGAAAAATAAAATCATTATTGTAAGAATCAATTAATTAGAAAAATAATGCCATAAATCCAAGGATATGAAAAAGAGAGAACAGAGGAGTCAGCGACTAAAGCTAAGAAGAGCTTGGTTCCAGGGACGGCGAAGTTGTGGAGATCGGAGGGGGAGCAGTAAGCGAGATTTGTGAGTGCGAGATCTGCCGCTGGTGTGTTTGTCACGATCATTGTAGTTGATTGGAAACCGAACCGACTCGCCATTTTCGATCTTGATTTTCTGATTTTTCTTAAATAATAAGATAAAATGAAGGTGTAAATGATGTAAAATAAAATAAAAGAAAAGAAAAGGGTGGGGGCTTGTTCCAGCGCGGGAGAAAGGGATAGAATAAATGTAATCGGAGGAGGGTCTCTTCTAATTTCCGGTTTATGTTATGACACACACCGTGTATCATATGCTTTCCTTAGCTTACAAGTCTTTTCAGTTTTTTTTCCCCTCAAATGAATCTTCGAGTTTTTAATGATTCATTGAAATTTAAATAAGTCAAACTCAACTATGTTAAGATAAAAGATTTTTCAATTTTTTTCCGAAGAATAATCATATAGACGCTTGAAAATTAAAAATACAATTGATATTTTAAAAAAATATTTAAAAATTTAAAAAAATTTATGTTTTTAAATGGTTTTGATAATATTAAAAATAAAAAATTTTAATAATGTTTTTTTAAATATATATAAAAAATATATTATAAAAAACAACCAGCCCCTAACCCCAACCGAATTGAACTCGTCATAAACAGGATATGTGAACGACAAACACGGTTTGGATTGCTGGATTTATCATTCCGCCCTTGCAGTTGTTTCAAACATCTTTTCCAACAATCTCACTTTAACATCATAGGTGGGGTTGGATCTGGTTGTTTTTTCAACACTGCAACGAACACAGAATTGATACAAAGTTGCTTATCAAATACCATCCAGGTTCCAGTTCTGCTTCGGCAGCATCTTCTGATAAGTTATTTTTAGTTTCAGTTGAATTGACTTGTTAAAATAAGATCCCTAATTGTTAGGGTCCTAGTTGCCAGGGTGTTAATTGCACAAAATCTTTCATTTCTGTTGCTTTGTAAAGGCTATTTAAAGCCACTTTCTTTAATCGAATAGTACACTGATTTCTCTCCAAAGCACAATACCTTACAAATTAGTATCAGAGCTTGATTTAGCCGAAAGAAGAAAAACACAAGCAGTTGTTCTTCCTTGAGAGATCCAGACACAGAGAGAAAAGAGAAACCATTTGAGCGATCCAAACACAGAGCGAGAAGAAGAAAACACAGCAGTTGTTTTCTCTTGAGAGACCCAAACACAGAGTGAAAAGCGAGATGAGTGAAGAGAAGAGTTTTTTACAACCAGCTATCCCACGTTTCGATAGTCATTATGACCATTGGAGCATGCTCATGGAAAACCTTTTGAGGTTCAAAGGGTATTGGAGCTTGATTGAAACTGGTTACCCAGAACCAGTGGCCAACGTGGTGTTATCTGAAGAACAGCACAAGCTACTGGACGATTTGATGGTGAAGGATCTCAAGGTCAAGAATTACTTGTTCCAGTCTATCGACAGAACAATCCTTGAACAAATCCTGGAGAAGCGAACCTCAAAACAGATTTGGGATTCCATGAAAAAGAAGTTTGAAGGCAGCGCAAGGGTCAAACGATCCACTCTTCAAGCTTTAAGAAGAGATTTTGAAGTTCTGGAAATGAAAGTAAGTGAAACTATTACTGAATATTTTGCTCGTGTCCTGAGTATAGCGAACAAAATGAGGAGTAATGGAGAACAGATGAAGGATACTATTATTGTGGAAAAGATCCTTAGAACTTTAATTGAAAAATTCAACTATGTAGTTGTTTCAATTGAAGGATCTAAGGATGTTGACACTCTCACCATTGACGAATTGCAAAGTTCGCTCACTGTGCATGAACAAAAATTTTCAAGAAGCCATGGTGAGGAACAGGCATTCAAAGTGACAGTAGGTGATAGATATGGAAGCCGAGGACGAGGCAGAGGTGATTATAGAGGCAGAGGGAGAGGTCGTCAAGCTTTGAACAAAGCTACCGTTGAATGCTACAAGTGCCATCAGCTTGGGCACTTTTAATATGAGTGCCCAGCTTGGGAGAAGGAGGCCAATTATGCTCAGTTGAATGAGCACGAAGAAATGCTTTTAATGTCATTTGTTGAGATGAGCCAGGCAACTCAAGGAGATCTTTGGTTTCTTGATTCAGGCTGTTCAAATCATATGAGTGGAAACAAGGCTGCATTCTGTGAAATAGATGAGTCATTTCGGGAGACCGTGAAGTTGGGAAACAATACCAAGATGTCTGTTCTTGGGAAAGGAAGAGTGAGATTACTTCTAAATGGAAACAGCTTTGTCATCACTGAGGTGTTCTATGTTCCAGAACTGAAGAACAGTCTCCTAAGTATTTGGCAATTACAAGAGCGAGGTTTTGAGATTCTGTTCAAGACAGGAAAATGTCATATATATCATCCACAGAAAGGCCTTGTGATACAGTCTGAGATGACAGCAAACCAGATGTTCTTATTGCTGGCAAATACTCAGCACACGAAGGAGAAGATTACATGTTTTCAGACAACAACTTCAAACATGGCTCATCTTTGGCACTGCAGGTATGGGCATTTAAGCCATAAAGGCTTAAAATTACTACAAGCTAAAAACATGATCCATGGTCTTCCAAAATTACCTGCATCAACTGTTACATGTACTGCCTGCATTTTGGGGAAACAACACAGAAGGCCAATTTCGAGGAGAAGCACATGGAGAGCCACACAACGATTGTAGCTGATACATGCGGACATTTGTGGTCCAATTTCTCCAATCTCTAACAGCAAGAAGAGGTATTCATTGTGTTTTATTGATGATTTCAGTAGAAAAGCATGGATATATTTTTTGAGTGAGAAGTCTGCAGCTTTGAACATGTTTAAATGCTTTAAGAAACATGTTGAGAATGAAACTTGTTTGTCCATTAAATGTTTGCGTACTGATAGAGGGGGGGAATTTAATGGACAAGAGTTTGATGATTTTTGCAAACAACATGGTATTAAGAGACAGTTAACTGCAGCATACACTCCACAACAAAATGGAGTCGCAGAACGGAAAAATAGAACAGTAATGAATTTAGTAAGAAGCATGCTGTCTGAAAAGAAAATCCCAAAGAATTTTTGGCCCGAGGCTGTAACCTGGGCAATATATGTATTCAATAGGAGTCCCACTTTGGCTGTAAAAGACATTACCCTACAGGAAGCATGGTGTGGAGTAAAACCTGTTGTGGAACACTTTAGAGTGTTCGGGTGTCTATCATATGCCCATATTCCTGATGCTAGAAGAACTAAGTTGACTGATAAAAGTCTTCCTTGTATTCTCTTGGGGGTTACTGATGAATCTAAAGCATATCGATTATATGATCCTATCTCAAAAAGGATTGTAGTCAGTCGAGATGTTATTTTTTAAGAAGAAAAACAATGGGAATGGGATAAAAGTGTTGAAGAACAGGTTTTGATGAATCTGGAATGGGGTGATGATGTTGTATTTGAAGATGATACTGGAAATACTGATTTTGGAGATGATGGAGATGATACTGGAAATACTGATTCTGGAGATGATGGAGATGATGCTAATACAGGTGAAGATGCTGAAAATAATGGCATGGGAGATAATGCTGATGTTAGTGATGCTGCTAATGAAGCAGACAACACTGGAAATGAGGGGTCAACAGCTGGAAATGAGGGGTCAACAACAGCTAATGGAGCAGACAGTACTGGTAATGAGAGGTCAACAACAGAAACAAATGGCAGTGAAGGAAGAAGAAGACCTCATTGAACCCCATCATACTTGAATGGCTATGTCACTAGAGAGGCCTTCTCTGATGAGGACTTTGAAGCTAATTTGGCTCAAGTTGTATGTGCAGATCCAACTAGTTTTGAAGAAGCTCAACTAAGTCCTAAATGGCGGCTGGCAATGGATGCTGAGATGGAGTCAATCGAGAGGAATGAAACATGGAAGCTAACTGAGCTGCCCGCAGGTGCCAAGATGATTGGGGTTAAATGGATCTATAAGACCAAATTCAATGAATTTGGAGGGGTAGACAAATACAAAGCAAGGCTGGTAGCTAAGGGCTATTCCCAGCAACAAGGAGTGGATTATACTGAGGTTTTTGCTCCCGTAACTAGAATGGACACAGTTCGCATGATCATTGCTTTGGCAGCCCAGCGAGGATGGAAGATTTTCCAACTAGATGTAAAATCTGCCTTTCTTCATGGAACATTAAGTGAGGATGTCTATGTAGAGCAGCCAAAGGGGTATGAGCAGAAAGGGAATGAGCACAAAGTGTATAAATTGCAGAAGGCCTTATATGGACTAAAACAAGCTCCAAGAGCTTGGTTTAGTAGAATTGAAGCACACTTTGTAAGTGAAGGATTTCAGAGATGTCACAGTGAACAAACATTGTTTGTTAAAACCAGCAGTAAAGGTATGATTCTCATTGTAAGTATTTATGTGGATGACTTGATATATACTAGTGATGATGATATTATGATAAGTAGATTTAAAGAGTCCATGTTAAGGGAATTTGATATGTCTGATTTGGGAGTTATGAGATTTTTTCTTGGTATAGAAGTCTTGCAAACTGTTGATGACATATATATTTACCAAAAGAAATATACAATGGATGTTCTAAAACGGTTCAGCATGGAAAATAGCACTGCTGTGGGTAGTCCAATTGTACCAGGTTCAAAATTGCATAGTGATGAAGGAGGAGTCAGAATCAATGAAACTTATTTCAAGCACATAGTTGGCAGCCTTATGTACCTCACCACAACTAGACCTGATATTATGTTCAGTGTAAGCTTAATTAGTCGTTACATGTCTAAGCCTACTGAACTACACCTGCAAGCAGCCAAGAGAACACTGAGATATCTAAAAGGGACAGTGAATTATGGGATATTCTACAAGAAGGGAGAAGCTGAAGAACTCCTTGCATTCACTGATAGTGATTATGCAGGAGATATTAAGGATAGAAAAAGCACCTATGGATATGTGTTTTTGATGAACTCAGGAGCTGTTGCATGGTCATCAAGGAAGCAACCATTGGTCACGTTATCAACCACTGAGGCTGAGTTTGTGGCAGTTGCAAATTGTGCATGTCAGACTATATGGATGAGAAGGATACTAGAGAAAATTGGCTATCAGCAGGAAGGAAGCACTGTAATCATGAGTGACAGCAGCTCTGCCATTAAAATTTCAAAAAATCCGATCATGCATGGTAGAAGCAAGCACATAGATGTGAGGTTCCACTTTCTACGGAACTTGGTTAAAGATGGTGTTATTAAGCTGGAATTCTGTGGCGCAAAAAAAACAAGTAGCTGATGTGATGACTAAACCACTGAAGTTAGATCAGTTTCAGAAATTGCAACAGATGCCGGGAGTATGTGAGATTTCAGATAAACTAAATACTTAAAAGCATTTTCAGAAATTGGTTTCAGATAAACTAAATACTTAAAAGCATTTACTTTAAGAGAGGGAATGATAAGTTATTTTTAATTTCAGTTGAATTGACTTGTTAAAATAAGATCCCTAATTGTTAGGATGTTAGTTGCAATAAATTCCTAGTTGCCAGGGTGTTAATTGCACAAAATCTTCCATTTCTGTTGCTTTGTAAAGGCTATTTAAAGCCACTTTCTTTAATCGAATAGTACACTGATTTCTCTCCAAAGCACAATACCTTACATCTTCATCTTCGTGGGAGATTGTGGCAGAGAGCTACCATGCCACGTTTTTGCGTCTAAGCAACAGAAAGGACACAGCAGCAGAGTGCACTCCTCTCTTCTTTGCAGAACGGAAAGTCAAAAAAGTTACTGATACACGCGCATACTCTCGCAATACTGATAGACAAAACTACATGCTTGTGTTTCATTGCCGGACAGGACAGGCAGACATAATACATAAAGCTCACACTAGTTGTTCTTAAATAAAACCATACCCTGCTAATAATTCAAGAGAGCTTCTCCAACAGAACTAACATGGAAGAATCCTCCTGGTTATTTCAACTCCTTCAAATCTCAGTTGCTAGATTGGCGAAGCTCAGGTCGCACAAAGTCAGCATCTGGTGGCACGGAAATGTCAACCGTGGGTCTTAATTGGGCACAAACTTCAACGGCTCCATGCACTGGATCTGAAAAGAAGTTGCTGATGAGGTCACGGTTGATTGGAGTACCATTGTCCACAGCGACCAGGGCCTGCTGGGTGATGATATAGTCAAAACGAGGTGCCCATTTCCTTGATCCCAATCTTGCCGTGGTTGAGCTGTTATCAACCATGAAAGAAATTCCACGGGCATTCATAAATGGATTCAAGGAATCCACAGATTCAATCACACTTTCATTTATGATCTCAGAGTATGAATGGCCTTTCTTCCTCAATATTTCAATCTGCAATATAAGACAAGCATTAGATATTAGACAGAAGAAAAGTGAAGAAAATAAGGCACCACCTACTATGAGCTTCTTTCCCTGGTCTCAACAGGCCAAACTTGATTTGGATTTCACAAAAACAAATAAGCCTGGCTTCTATGAATACAACCTTCATGTTATGACATATATCATGATTTCAGAGCATTGCACATTTTATTATACCAACGTCCTCAACAAGAGAGTAATGTACCTGAGCCATCATTAGCGCCACATAGACACCTGCAGTGAATGGATGCAATGGACCCAAGTCCCCTGTTGGCCGGGTAGCTCGGACTCGCTCACCGACCTTCCACATACGTGTCTGATCAATTTTACCCATTGGAAAAGCTGGTAGACCTTCCTTTTCCTGTAAAAGGAATAAAACATTACAATAAAACAAACTTTAACACACCACATCTATGGGCAAAGTAGATCATTACTTCAACATAAATGTAAAAGAAGTTATCGCTTCTCAAATTTCAAGTTGAAGGACATTTTTCATCGCATTTGAGAATGATAGTGCAAAAGCTGTAAAGTGAACATACATAAAAGCGACGTCCGGCCAGCACAACACTGTGAATCTCATTTCCAGAGGCTACGTCATCATAGCACTCATACAAGATGTCCATGCAGGGATAATATGAGGCACTGTATGCAGTCTCAAATTCCTTTTTGCCTTCTGGAGTCAAGGAATTGTAAACAGCCAGCATGCCCTGTTGTAACAAAGAAATGAAGTTAATTAGGCTAATGATTAAACCAAATTAATGCAGGCAACAAAGATGTAGCAGGAGAGTGTGAATTTTGCATTTGATGACAAAGCACCTTGGTTGATATTGTCCTTGATATGATTCCAGTTATGCACTCAACAGTATTCTTGTAGGCCTCGTCTTCACTCATTCCATTTTCAGTATACCGTCTAAACAAGGACTCCACAATTCCATGAACAGCCCCAAGCAAAATGCCTACAAACCAATAAAAAGAGTCAGGAATAAAGCAAGAACAGTAGTGAAAGAATAATAGCATAAGGAACTACACTCACCCCTCTCCCCAAAGATATCACTCTTGTACTCCAGCTCTAGTGTGGTGGCAAATGTGAAAGGTGAACCAAGGGCAACAGACCATCCCAGGGCAACATCTGTGGCTCTACCATCAACATCCTGTACACATAGAAACGAATAAACATAAGAAGAGTCAATGAAATGAAATAAGCCCTAAGCACACAGACAGGTCAGGGTTAGTGTGAGGGGGAGGAACCTG
This sequence comes from Populus deltoides, assembly GCA_015852605.2. Taxonomy (NCBI): domain Eukaryota; kingdom Viridiplantae; phylum Streptophyta; class Magnoliopsida; order Malpighiales; family Salicaceae; genus Populus; species Populus deltoides. The sequence continues at coordinate 20,185,843 of CM027573.2, forward strand.
GTGGACTGCAAAACTGGAATTAATTCCAGCACCATTGACCTCTTTTCCTTGAACATAGAGCCTCCTTACAGAAGGACCCATTCCCTTGGGACACACAGCAATGACACTAATGTTCTTTGGAAAATCAAGTCCCATGGACTGCAAATGCCCAAGAAGAAATCCATGGGAAAGCCCAAGAATGCTGTTTGGCTTCATGTGCGAGAAAACTTTCTCATAGTTATCAGCCTGTTACATGAGATAAAACTATAATTGTGAACGGGTAAACATATTGACAGATACGACACTGCAAACATAACAGATATTCATCACCTACAAAAAAAGATATGGAACTATATGTGATAACCCATAAACTACAAAGTGCTGTTTCATTAACTTGAACCGACCAATAAAAGTTAAACTCTAAAAAAAATGATAGCTTTTACCATCCCTCTATTTAACAAAAAAAAAATAACAGCTAAAAAATGATTGTAGGGAAGAAAAAAAACCAAAGCATTGCCATTCCCTACCTAATCTGGCACATAACAAGAGCAGATACATACCCTGAAACAAAATATTTACCAAATGCAGAGCACTTAAGGACAGTCACCATGAAATGATTACTAAATTTACTTCCCAAAATAGCTTGCTTGAAAACTCGGACTCGTGCCCTTTGGAAAAAGAAAACTTCATCCTATCCAAGAGAAAGAATCGAGGCAAATCTAGCTCTCAGACGAGCTAGAGCACGAGTAGAGGCTATCAATGTGATTTCGTAAACTATAACCAGTTAGCGGTGCACCCGAATATTCAAAAGAAAAACTTTTGTATAAACACAAGTTTTGTTTATACACCTTATTTTTTTTATTCTGCAAATTGAATAGAATCATAAATTGAATCAGATTCTATCTAATACAACTACAATGAAAAATTTTCATGTTCAAAAATGAAATAGAGAAATAGAATGGAATGGAAAAGATCAAAAATCAATAAATCTAGGGCGGATAGAAAAACTTATTAGATACCATGGATATAGAAAATAAGGATTGATCAAATTCTATTGAGTTTGACCCATAGTGATCATTTATCAAAGAATGGCTCTAGTTATCAAATGATTGAAGAGCTAAGAGCAATTTACTTATGATACTTAGTTGACATTCATAAAAAGTATCTAATGAATTATGAGTTCAATACACCCTGTTTAGCAGAAAGACGAATATTCCTTGCTCATTATTAGACAATCACTTATTCACAAACCTCGTGTGGGACGAATAGTTTTCATTTTCCATCTCATGGAAAACCCTTTTTGCTCCGCTTAGCCTTATCCCCCTCGAGGGGTATTTTGGTGATAGGTTATACCCGTTGGTACCAGATTCAAAGGATTACTAATACATTAAGAGTAATATAATAATAATATAGTAATAAAAAAAGAAAAAAAATAGTAGAAAAAAAAAAGAAGGAAAGTATAGGACTTTTTTTTTCAAGCCCTACTTGTTGTGTATTGTTGTGTGATGTAACATAGGAATTATCTTTTCTCAATTGGGAGAGATGGCTTACATATGAAATGTCAAAAGAGGCACTTCCGAGCAGGCTGGCAGGTCAGCAGGCATGTGAGACAGAATGGATGGGCACTACTAGCCAAGCCAAGCCATCAAGATGCACTTTTAACAACTTCTTTTAATGATATTGCTAGGATTAAATAAAAAAGGGTAATGAAAAACAAAAAGGTATGGCTAATAGACTTGCCAGATCTTTCTCTGCCTTATAACAGGTATATTAAATATCAAATTTTATGCATTTTTATTTTTAATACGACCTCCTGAGCCACTAATTAAAAGAAAACAATAAACAGACAAACACACAGAAAGAATCTCAGAATTTGAGCCAAAAATCTTCAGAAGTACAATCTCAAGCAGTAATAATAAACAAACCTGTGCAGCATCAGAAATCAATAGCAATACTAGATCACTGCCAGAAACAGTTTCCCATATATCACCCAAAGTCCCATTCTCTTCTGTAAAACCAGCAGCGCAAGCTTCAGCAAAAGAACGAGAGCCCTTCCTCAGTCCAATCTGCACCATACAAAGCAGAAACGCAAATACTATATTCAGCCAACAAAATCAATCAAACACATCCAGGCAAATTGCCTAACAGCTAGCTCCCCGGAACAAAATGCAAATTACCTTGACTTTAATATCAGACTTTGCTTCAGCAAGAGAATCCCTTAAATTCTGAGCTTGGGCAGGACCCTAAGATAAACAAGGTATCATTATTCGTTAGCAACCTATAAGCAGTCCAGACTGAAGCATATAAAAAATCATTGATTAACTGGCTCTCGACGTGTATGAGCCCCCCAACCCACACACACACATTAAGCCATACGATACACATATATACACAGATATAGTAAAGCAATTTTAAAATTACAGATAAATGGCCTAAACGATGTATACAGGTACTTGTACACAAATAGAGCCGAGTTATACGAATCCAACACTTCAAATTTATGACAAAGTGCACCTGAGAACCCCAACCGAGAACGCCTATCTGCTTAATCCCCTTAAATGCATCCGGCAGCAAGTGGAATAAGTCCCTCCCTCCTCTAACAATGTACTACACAAAGGCACAAAACAACACTATCAATAACCATAACAGCATAATACAACATATAACTCCAGAAAAAAAAAACAACACAAAAAAAAAAGATCCTATCTTTCTTAAACGACTCAAAAAACATAAGATTTCAGCTACATTCAAAATCAACATTAGACAATAAATCGAGAAAAAAAAGTACGTACCTCATTGTGGCCAGCGAGAGATATCTTCTCCTTCTTAAACACAGAGGTCTCAAAATCAAGAGAAATCAAGGGTTTTACACTGGGAACTGATGACACCATCTTAGCCCCCAAAACTCCACCAGTAACGTTACCATGACTGGCATTGAGTGGTTTGAAGGTCTTGGAAGACACTGATGATGAAAACCCTAAATTGCTGCTGCATAGAAGTGACCTTGATGATGCAGATTTTAGGGTTTTTGATGGGGTTGGAGTGGTGAGAGCGGTGGAGAAGGATGTAACCGCCGCCGCCATTAGTGTTCAGGTAGCTTCACAGAAAGCTCGTGTAGGATAGAGTGTCGGTGTCTCTGGTGGCCTTTGTTTGGAATGAAAAGCCGTTTGCTTCTTTTATGTCATTTAGATTTTGTCTTCTTGAACTTGGAGCTGAAAAAAAAAAAAACAGTGCGAAAGACGGAGCCAGGACATTAAAAACAAAAATTTAAAGAGGGTAAAAGTTAAAATTTACAAATTTTTAATTATTCAAGAGAAAAACAGGGAAAAAAATATTGCATGGGCCGGCCCCCTTCCAGCCACCCCCGCCTCCGCCCCTGACCACTACATGCAAGATACAGTATTGTTCATGTTATAATTTTCCACATTTTGGTATGTTTGCGAGGCTAAGAACAGTGCGTAAATGTGAAGACAGTCTGGCACGAAAATTGATATTTATTATTTATTTTTTATGGTGTGCTTGTATTGTAGACACATGTTTGATTGTGTCTGTATTTTATTGAACGATCAAATTCCTTATATAGTTTTTTTTTTTTTAATTATGTACTGACTTTTCAAATCCAGCTTTCTTTCTTTATTAAGTTTATTAATTGAAATAATCAAATTCGATTAGAGAATAAAACTCTCTTCCTTCTATTTCTATTATAGTCTCTCTCTTTTTTCTTTTTCTTTTTTTTAAGTAGTTGTTTAGCGGTGGATAGTGAGTACCTCACAGTTTTTTATTTATTATTTCATAACCTAATGAGATTAAAATAATTTTATAAAAAAAGGATAAAAACTATTAAGCTGAAAGCTCAATAATTTAATATTAAAAAATAAAATATAATTTTAAAAAAACCTTTGAAAAGATTAAAATCAAACTAGATTAATTTTCAAAACTTGTGATCCGGACAAGACAGGGTTAATCTATAAAAAACAAACTCGTAAAAATCACAAAGCAAAATTCTCAATCATACAAAATTAAAATAAATAAATAAATAACAATCATAAAAATAAGGATCACATGTGATATAAAAATTAAATGAAATAAAATAATAAGAGATGAAAAAAAAACCATATAGTAAAAAATTAAATGAAATAGTATAATAAATGATGAAATTAAAAAGTAAAATAAATCACGAAAAGAATGAAAAAAATGGGACTAAATTTGAAAAATGATGAAGTTAAAAAAAATTAATTTTTATAAATTATTAAAAAAAAGAAGCAAATTAGAATGAACCAAGATTTGTCCGAGAAGGGGCAAGGGTGTTTGACCATCGAGCAACCCCTATTGTTGTGCTTGTTATGCATTATTGATTTTAACACATTTATATTTATTAAAAATAATTAAAGGTATATTCAACACTTTTCCTCTATTAATTTGATGTAATTTATGCTAATATTTGTTAATTTAATTAAAAAAATGGTAAGGTTTAGAATTAGGGATCTTTAATAATATAGTTTTTTTATATAATTATATATGTTAATTAGATATAATTTAAGTTGATAGTCATATTATTTTGCACAATAATCAATGATTTTATGTTGTTATTAATTGTAAATTAAGGATAAAGTTAGGGTTTATTTAGGTTAAATTAGAGACTATATTGAATTAGGTATAAGATAAGATAATTAGCTATGAAATACATGAATTGGGTTGATAATTTCATTATAATAGCAAAATTTGATGAATTTAGGTTTTACCTTATTATGTTATTGTTATGATTTTGTTACCTTGATTAAATCTATGATATTAATAAATTAGACTCGTGTTGTTATTTTGTTGCTGGACATAATAACTGATAATTTTGGAATACTAAGCTTTCATGACAGTACCATTGTCACTAATAACTATAATACCTACACGAACTTGTTCTTAGGTTAGACGAGTTGGAGTGGTTGTGAAGGTTCATACATAAGCATCTCAAGTCTGACTATGAGTTGGGGTGATTTTGGTCCTTCTCACCCCTACACGGATGTTATAGATTCATTATCGGGTTGGACAAGTTATGGTGATACTTCAAGCCCTTCCACAAGCTCTCTAAGCCTTTTCAAGAGTTGAGATGATTATTAGATATAATTACATTATATGTTACAAAAACTATTAATTAATACATATAATTAGTGTAATTTTAATAAAATATTATGTTACGTTAATTATTTATATAATTATGTTAATTAGAATCGAAGAAGTTATGTATTGTTCTAGTGAGTTGTGTTAATTAGAATCGAAGAAGTTATGTATTGTTCTAGTGAGTTGTGTTTTGAAGTTGCAAAAACTAGTTATTTGATTTTTTTTTTTTTGGAGAGAGTTAATGACTAACGAAATTGTATTTGTTGGTGTATTTTCATCGCGTGTCATATATTTTATCTTAAACTCGGGTGCTGCATGTCATATATATTGAATGTGAGATAAGAGTCGCAAATGTATAGGACTAGATCAGAGGTGTGGAAGACCCCTAATTATTTTTGGGTTGTGCTATTTTACTGAATTTTTTTCTAGATGTGCTAAGGTATCAAAAAAACTCAAAGGCATGGAGGAATTGAGGCATCATCCAGGGAAAGAGAAGGAAAATTAGAAAAAAGTAATAAAACATGGCAGGAATTAAGGCTTCATATAAGGGTAGAAAAAAAAAAGATATGGTAGAAGTATTGTGCATGGAGAATGACAAGATCTTGGTGCAGAGAAAGAATTAAAAAGAAAAGGAATTGAATGGCAAAAAAATTTATTTTATGAAAACCTGCTCCTGCGCTGTGATTTATTTAAAATGGCATTCCTGTCTAGATGATACTAGCTTAAAAAATCACAAATTGCTAATTATAAACCAATTCACATTAATAATTTAATTAAATACTAAATTAAAAAAAAAATGGAACTCGTATTTAGGCATTACCCGGTTGATCACAAGAACGAAATGGGTCACTCAAATATTTGGAACTCGCATCCCAAGAACTACTGTCCTGGATCCCGCACCTGGTGTTTTATGGAACTCAGCTTCTTCTTCTTTTTACCGACATCTTGGTTTGGTGATTCCCATGTTGCTTTAGTTTCGTGTCCTGTCTTGTTTTAGAGTTTGTGTTCAATGTCTATGCTATCTATTTTCGTTGGTTAATATTCAAATGTGAAAGAACAACTCATGAAATTCTTATTTGCTTAAGTTTTTGCTTTGGTTTTCTCTTAAGTTTGATGTTTTTCTCGACTGCATTGTTTGCTTAGGTCCTTAAAAAATGGCGGTGATCCATTTTAGGTCAAGTTATTGCATTTCTGTTCTTTTGACTTGGAATCCCCTTGTTGGCAGCTGAGTGTGTGGAAACCCTCATGGGATAATCAGGAAGTATGGACTGCGCTGTGCTGTAGGCGGTGCTTCAGCAGCAATGCCAAGTAAATAGGCTTCATCAAGGTAAGATGACAGTAACATTTGTAGTGGCCTCTTTTATTATGCAAGGGTCACGGTTTGAACTCTCCCTAGAGTATTCGAGCCTTCAACCCTCCTCTCTTTACAAAGGAAAACAGAATGAAATAGGAAAGGTTTTCATAGTAAATTAATTCTTTTAAGTGTGGCATTGCCGTAGATTACTCTGCATTGCTGCTGCTAGATTTGTTTATTAGGTGAGGTGAGACTTATTCATATTTGTTTCTGGCAGTACCGCTAAATGGAGAGCTTGATATCCGTTTTTCGAGGCGCTGTCAGAAATATGGCGCGAGGGAGTTTCTATTTTCCTTTTCTTTTATCCTCCTCAGTGATGTAATCTGCTGAATTCTGAAGTCTAACTGATCTATTGTCTGTTGTCATTTTTGGGATGGAATTTGTTTAGAATATTTTGCTTTCTGTTTTAACATTAGCTAATCCCGGGGATTTACGGATGTTGTTTTTGGTCTAAGCTTGCGCATGTTCAACAGAGTTTGTATGAAGATGAACCCTACCCAAAGACCTTAATATTGAACTGATGTTGAAATTTATTTTTGGTCTGCCTGGATGGCCTTGTCTTTGGTCACCCGACCCATGATTTTGAAGCCTGTAGGGGCCTCCATTCAAGTCAAGTCGGATCCATTTCCATTGGATTGTATTAAATTGTAATCCCTAGTTTCTTGCTGCAGCTCCCTTCTCTCTTGCACCCATCTCTTTTGGTTAACTCAAGTCTAGATTAGGAGGAAACTCTTCACTTTTGGTCGTTATATTTATTTAGTCCTTTCCTCCTTTTTATTGATATTCCATTGGTTTTCTACCTCACCGGTTCCTTGATTAACTAAGGTCCCACTGATCCTCGTATCACCGACGCTTTTGCCGTGCATGCCATGTCTGTTTAGCCTTTGAACCCACTAGCAAAATTATGCTATGCATGAAATGACCTCTCTCTCTCTCTCTCTCTCTCAACTTATGTGATGAAAGACCATTATCAACAGTTCAACAGGCATGATGAATTAGTAAATCAGGTGGAGTGGAGATATTGAAGCACTTAGACAGCTGGAGCTCAACCAGGCCGGCCCACTCTATAGATTTTCTGTTTCCTTTTATATATATTCCATATTCAAATCTAAATCCTTCTATATGTTTTATGGGTGGTTGAAGGGCCATGGTGTTTATTATGATGTGAATGGATTTCTCATTCCATGAGACAAAGTGCCTCTAAGTGGGACTCGCTTTCTTCGCCACCATCTTTCAACCACAAACTACATATATATAAAAGACTTTGGAATTTTCTGAAGCACTTTGTTCCTCCCCCACTTCCCTTTTAAATATGATTATTCTAATAGAATCGGTTTTCACAATACTTTCACCAATTTGTTTCCCCTAAAGTACTCCAACTATTGTAATTAGCTATATATATATATTGATATGTGTTTAGATGGATTGGAATCCAGAAGCCTATCTGCGTACGACGCAGCAGCTGGAATTCCAAATGAATCCGAAGGCCAACTGGTAGTAAAATTGTAGCATTCATTTCAGGAGAACAGTAGCATGGAAACTTAAGCTGCAAGAACAAGATCTGTGATCCAAGTAATGTGTGAAAGTCTACCACGTTTCTTAAATCTAACCAAGCACCAGAAAATCAATCCTCTTAGGTGGTTTATAGCTTGGACCCCTGTGTTCATTGTCTTGCTAATCATTGGCCAAAACATCTGTTTGTGTTTTGTTTTTTTATGCATTATACAAAGATAGTGGTTAAGAGTGGATTTCCTCCCTCTCGTACTACTTCCTTTTGCTCTTTTAGATAGATAAATCTGTTTTGCCCTCTCATATGCAGTTCATAATGGATCCACTGTTGCATGAGGTCTCCCATACATTCAGACAAAAACAATAATATTTGGCAATGTGCATCATGCTCACAAACCCTTTTTTTCTTCTTGTCAAATTTGATTTCTTCTCGGATTCTTGAATATTTTATGGTTGGATTACACGTTAGAAAGTTACCCTTTTAATATTTCTTCATTAATCTCTCTTTTTGGAACGTGAGCAGATTCGATCAATCTGACTTTGGAATATCCTTTTTTTTTTTATTCCTAATGAACATTAAATAAGTAGATGACCTCATGATATCTCCAAAGTGCATAGAATAGAAGAGTGATCGTTTTTGTTCTCGAGTTTGTTTTATTTCAAAAATATTAATGTTTTTTTAGTGTTGTTTTATATAATTTTAATGTACTGATATTAAAAATAATAATAATATTGTTATAATATATTTTTAAAAGAAAAAAATAGGGGTGTAAAAATTATTTTTTTAAGGTGAATTATTTAATTTTTTTACTTTTATATTAAAAAAATAAAAAAATTATTCAAATAAATTGATCACCGTATTAACATGATAACTGGATATTGCTTAAATCATTTTACAGCCCTTACGATTGTCTAAAGCACTTTGGTCCCAACTATTGCATGACGTTTTTTTTTTAATGTATTGTTTAATTGATTGCAAACCGTCCATTGTTGCTTTGCAGTTCTGATGCACTTTATATGCTCAATAATACAAGTAATTTAATTTAATTCCAAGGATGGTTGAGGAAAAGGAAGAAGACGACCTTCTCTCTCTCTCTCTCTCTCTCTCTTTTAATCAACTTTATAATGCATTAGGAAGCATAATTATAAGATTCGGTATTGCTAAACAAGCCAACAAGATCATTCGTTATCAAAACAATATTGTTTTTATTTTATTTTTTTAAATAAAATGATTAATCCAAATTAATTCACTCAATTTATAAATTATTCCTTGAATTAAGTTAATCCTCCAAATCCAGTTTATGAAAGAAGTAGAATGAAGCCCTTGGTTTGCTAAGAATATATATACACTTAACAAAAAAATAATAATTAAAACCTAGCTAGTAATTGGTTAATCTGGTAGCCAATTACTAGGCTGAATGAACTGGCTACCAGATTAGCCAATTACTAGGTTTTAGTTTTCTGTTTATTAGGCTTGTTTATGCAATTTTGTGATGTTCCTATGTTTGAAGATTCAAATACCAGGGCAGGGAGATGGAGCAGGATGATGTAGGGGTTTGGCTCAAGAAAAAGCTGTGAACAAATTATGTGCAATCCAAGCACAATTGCATGCACTTGAAATCTCACTGCTTTTGCTCAAAAAGTTGGCTAGCCTCCCTTGCTGACACCTGCGAGCATGGACCCTTGATAGCTCATAATGACAAGAGGGGGTGATCAGGAACTTGGAATCACATCCAGGGCAGGTTCAACTTCCAATTAGGGAGAGAGAGCAAGAAGTGGCCCTTACGCTCCACCCAGAAAGAGAAAAAGGTCATTCATCGAGTGAAAAGATAGTTAGGAAATAGTCATTTTCGTTGCCATATTTAAGCAATATTTCTGCCTTTCCAACTAGATCGTGAATTGCTACAGACCAAGATCGAAGAAATAAAGTTATTGCCGCCTCCTTGCTTTAATTTGGCAAACATGCTTGCCTGGATAAATTGTGGTGGTGAAGGATGATGCATGTAGCTTCTATTTAGTCTAATTCCATCGCTATATATATATATATTTTTTTTTTTTTGTGGATTGGTGAAGGATGATGCATGTAGCTTCTATTTAGTCTAATTCCATCGCTATATATTGTTTATACATTAGAATGAATTGAAAGCATTAATTATAAACCATAATTCACTGTTTGAAATCTTGATTCAAATGTAATATTTTTGTTTATGGCTGATATGATTAATCAAAATTTGTATGAAATTGAGATGTTATTATGAAACTTGTGTGACAATTTACACGCTTTATCCATAATTTGGAGCTAGCTGGGGATTGTTTTTCTTTTTTTGTTGATAAATTCCATGATTTGGATCTGTTAATGAAAAATAACATGACATTTGCTTGAAAATTAAAATAAGTTATATAAATTATTCCCTTTAACATAAGAATATAGATAACATCCAAAATTTTGCAAATATTATATTGAACCTTTTTTTTTTGAGAAGGCACTGTTTTGAAACGCGGTTTGTATTGTATTTTATAAAAATTTAATTTTTTTTTAAAATTTTTTTTATATGCTGATTTTAAAAATAATTTTTAAAAAATAAAAAAATTATTTTATTATATTTTTATATAAAAATACTTTAAAAAATATCAACGATAACACTCTTAAACAGTCACTTCATATTCCAGGGAGACAATATTGATTATGACATGGCTTTTAAGTTGATTCTTCATCGTTTAGCGTTATAGTTTAAAATAATTAGTAAAATTAAAAACTACAATACACGGTAAATAACTTGTTCATAAATTCAGATGGAATCCTTTTTTAAGGTCTTATTAGTTTTAGTTGCAAGATATTTCTTGTAAATATTTCATAGTATTTTCTTCCTTTTCTTTTGATATATATATATATATAGAACTCTTGTTTTTGCATGCCAGCTTGTTACTGGCTTTCTGGCACTATAGCATCTAATTAATAAGATTTTTCTCGACTATTATATACATTGAAAAACATTATGCCCTTGCTGTCAAAGGGGATGATTTTATCAAGAATAATGGCATTTGAGGGGGGAAAAAACCTCTTACTTAAAATATTTAATTTTTTAAGTGATTTAGAAAAAATGTTACTACAAATTAATTACCCAAAAGATGAAGACAACACTCCACATGTGTTGAGTATAATAAAGAAAGGCAAAACCATCATTAATTTAACTGCAAATCACATAGAAAACATTGTAAAATATGTAATTAAGAGAGTATTTGGTCTCGTGGTTGAACCGAAGTTCTGAGAAATTTTAGGTTTTTTTAAAAATAATTTTTTGTCTTTATAGATAATTTTGATATACTAATGTCAAAAATAAATTTTAAAAAATAAAAAAAAATTATTTTGATACATTTTCAAAAAAAAACACTCGTCAAACTAAAAAAAATGACAAAAGATGTTGGAGAATAATATAAATCATATCCTGAGACCTCACCTAATAGCTTAAGTTTTTGGGTTGAGATGGTTCTTTGACATGGTATCAGAGCCTTAATGACCAAACGGTCACGAATTCGAATCTCATCATCCCCATTTAATTGATAAAAATTAAGCACAAGGTAATGTGGATCCGTGCAAGTTTCAAGCTTAAAGGGCTTTCACTTGAGGGGGTGTGTTGGAGAATAATATAAATCATATTTTAAGACCTCGCCAAACTCGTAAATTAGGTTATTGACTCCAAAAAATTTAATAACCTAGTTTTTTCTAGAAATTAATTTTTATTTAATTAAACTTTTAAAAAAATGGATTATACAAAGATGCTTGTATAATTTTTAATATCAATTCAATATTAAGATATTTTTTAGATTCTGTGATAACCATTTAAAACAGTTCTAAATCCTCGTAAATCAATAGGACTAAATTAAAAAAGAATAAAGAAAAAAACAACAGTGAGGTGTGGGAAACAGTGTTTTTCCCAACACTTTTTTGCTTTATACTTAATTAATGATATAAAGTGAGGTAATCAGGTCTGAATATAAACTAAGAATATTCTTCAGACTAAAGTATGAAGATCAGAATAAACACTGAATCAGACTTGATTTGTGCTTTCATCATGAGGCACTTGCTTGTCAAAAAAGGGCAGACATTGGCTTTAAACGAGGAATGCTACCTAGCATATTCTTTATGCTGTTTCAAAAAAATAAAAATTTAATCAGATATTCAAACTTCAATTTAGCTATAACATGTGGAAGCCATATATATATATATATATAGTATTGGTTATTGTTTAAAATGTTTTTTATTTAAAATATATTAAAATAATATTTTATTTATTTTTTAAATTTTATTTTTAATATCATGGTCTAAAATTAAAAAATAATTAACTTAAAATAAAAAAAATAATTGTTTTCAAAATCATTAAAAAAAAAAAACAAGTTGTAAAACTTCAACTTTGCCGACTGGCTTACCCAAATTTTGCTTGAATATGCAATCCGACAAGGCACAATTAGAAAATCAGCATAACATTAGTGGAAGAAACTTGAGTGATGGGAGACTATTATAATTAAGGGAAGGACTCTATCTCGTTGGCATTAAAAAAAATAAGAACCTCAATTCAACCTCAAGGAATTACTCCATTATCAATGGAGTTTCACACACTTAATTTATCAATTAACAGTAGACAATCTTACATTTTTACTCTTATTCGTCCATTTTAATAATATTCAAAATATTTTATTTAATTTTCACGTATTTATCAAATACTTCTTCTATCTAAGACGTCAAATCATAATGAATTCTTTTCCCTCTCCTTTCAACTACTTTGAGTTAAAGAAAGATTTGCTATATTTTGACGCTAAATTATCCCTACAGGGAAATTAATGTTTATTTTCTTGATAGGAACCTTCAAACAAACACATGAAATGGGCAAATTAGTGATTCCAGTCATATAACTGTTTTAGTTCACTCTTTCTCTTGGGATTACCGCAGAGTGTTTTTGTCTGATACTGATGGTATATTCCGCGATAGCAGTCTCTATATCGTATTGGACGGGACTGAAAATTTAAGCACTCAGAAAAAACCCTCCAACGTTTCAGATTCCGGAGAGAGAAACAAACCAAAACAGCCTTAAACACTTACCAACTAAATTCTAGAGAGATAAAGAAACTGGCCCCTTGTTTCCTTTTCTTTCTCCACTCACGTCTCTGTATTTGTGCAATGTTCTCCAGTTCTGTTTATGGCTTGATGTGTGTGATTCAGAGCGGACGTCCTTACTGACTTCTCTGATTTCCCAGTAACTTAAAGTTTCTTCTTCTTCTTCTTCTTTCCTTGGTGCGTGAGAAAAAGGTCAAAGAGCTTGTTTTTATTGCCAAGTTATGACTGGTTTGACCTCTTTTGATTGGCTTACGTAGTACTTTCTGTCGTTTTCTTGGTGGTGTTGGACTGCTGGTGATAGTTTGCACGCATGGCTCCTGTGATGCATAGAAGCTTCAAATGGTACTTTTCTCTTAGACTCTCTCTCTCTCTCTCTCTCTCTCTCTCTCTCTCTCTCTCTCTTCTTTTCTTCTTTTTATTTTACATGCACGCATGCATACAGAATGTGCATTTATGCTATGCCTCATGGTGGGGTTGATGCATTGTTATATGTTTTGGAGGTCTTAAGAACTGCGGTGTGGATTGTTGGTTCTTGTTATTTGAGGTTCGTTTTTCATATTTTTTTCACATATCATATTGTTTTGAATTGCTTTGGGATTTAGAATCCGATTCCTTTGTTGGCTTTTGATGGAATCCAATTCCTTCAGATGTTTAGAAGGTGCATATTTGCTTTATATTGTTTTATTTATGTTGTTAGTTGTTACTTTATGATACTGTTATTGAAGGAAGTTGTCCTGGAATATGCAGAGAAACATAGTTTAGGCGATTTGATTCTTTCTTTAGGATATATTCAACAAGGGGCTAACATTTTCCATATCTCTATACTTTTGCTCTCTGTCAATCTATCTGCCCGTGTCTGTGAATTTATGTATGTTTTCATGAAGCATGGTACATAAAATTGAATCGAAGAGTTCTTTCTTTCAGATCGAATGGGGGTAGATTTCTGTTTTTTGGAATTAATATTCTTTTTTTTAAGGGCTTTCACTCATGAGAAAGTATGGCTACGATAGGCAGAAAAATTCATCCATCATGTTTCAAACCTGTCTTTTAAACATTTGTGCCTGCCTGTTTTGGATTTTTCTACTTTTACATTACTAAATTCTTTGAGAAAAAGTTTACCTTTTCGTGACTTATTGATTTATGGGCTTATATTTTCTTTATATAATATTAACTAGAGGTTTTGTTCTTGCAGGTTGCATGGAGAACCTGAACTATATGCAAAAGGGCTTACTTTTGGCAACTACAGATGGCTATGAGAGAGTTCTGTTTTGAGGTATCATTGAGCACATGATCAAGTTTCCTTGAATCAAGTTAAGCTGCAAGAAGTCTGTCTGGTTGACCTGGTGTTGGTCTTATGTTCTTAATCCGTTTAGCTGAGTACGTTTCATAAGGTTTTGGCACTAGATCAACCTGGCAGAAAGTTTGGCTTGAACAGGGCAAATCTTCTTTGGCAATATAAATCTGCTTCCCAAAAGAAGCAAATTTTATTACTTTTTAAGAGTTGGTAGACGGTAGTAGTATTTAAACTTTGAGATTAAGGTCTTTAGGGCAAATCTCCTTTGGCAAAGTAACTGAAGTTTCTCTCGGTAGGAAATTCACCTGAAAGTGAATATTCAAGTAGAGTTGATACTTCAGATAGCTGTAATCTATCATCATCCACCAAGAATTCCCCTCCATGTGAAGAGAAGATCTTCTTTGGCATTGAATTCTTTTTTCTCTGTTGAGCTTCACTCCTATCTGCAACAGTTGTGGCTCATCAATTTATCAGCTGTGCATTATCTTCTTTGGAAGTTTCTTCTTGCGGAAGCTTCAGTCCATTTGTTGGGCAAATCTCCTTTGGCATTTGGAGTCCTCGTCGACTCCTGTTATCCCTGTAGGGAAAATCTCCTTTGGCATTAGGAAGTTCTTCCTGTTATCCCATTAAGGAAAATTTTTGGTGTTTCGAACGTCATCTCTGCCTTTAAAGGTTAGGATATCTTGTTGGGATATCTATATTGATCCTCAGCATTGATTGAGAAAATACATAACTGTTCAACCCATTCCACATTATTTCCACCTGTAGTTCGATCCTCTGGCACACAACCATTTGGTTATCCACTGCCAGTGTGTTTATCGTAGCATTACAGGCGCTGCTCTTGGACAGTTGCTTGAAAAAAGTGTTAATTGAACGGTACTTCTCTCTTCTTCCTCACTACTCATGTCTCTTTTTTTTCAACTTATTTGTTAAATTTACATTTTTGGATTATCATTACCTTAAATCATCATGTTGTTCTTGTCTCAGAGCTGAAGTTTATTTATATTGGTGTACGCGATGGATATGCTTCCTAATGACTCTGATTGGGAAAGTTTCAGTGGAAATTACAGTAGCAGTGAGGACATAGAAGAACTTGATTCTCTGTATTGCGGGAGGGCAAGCAGCATTCTCTCTAGTCTGGAGGAAAGCATAGGGAAAATTGATGATTTCCTCTCATTTGAGAGGGGCTTCATACATGGAGACGTTGTTTGTTCTGCGACCGATCCATCTGCACAGATGGGCAGGGTTGTAGATGTCAATATGCTCGTCAACTTGGAAAGTAGTCATGGAAGAATCATAAAAGATGTTGATTCAAAGAAGCTTTTGAAGATTCGTTCCATTTCAGTGGGAGATTATGTGGTTCACGGACCCTGGATAGGAAGGGTTGATGAAGTTATTGAATCTGTCACTGTCATTTTTGATGATGGGACATCTTGTGAGGTCGCTGCAGTGGATCAAGAAAAGCTCTCGCCAATTTCTCCCAACATACTTGAAGATTCGATGCATCCTTATTATCCAGGACAGAGAGTGCAGATCAGGCTCTCAGCGCTGTCTAAATCAGCTACATGGTTATGTGGAGCTTGGAATGAAAATCAGGATGTAGGGACTGTTTCTGCTGTAAAAGCAGGTTTGGTGTATGTAGATTGGCTTGCCTGTGCTCTTGTTGGTAGTGATTTGAGTTTGCCTGCTCCTCAGCGTTTGCAGGATGCAAAAAAGCTCAATTTGTTGTCATGCTTTTTGCATGAAAATTGGCAACTTGGTGACTGGTGTATGCTTCCTTTGGCTGATTGTACGGGTGGGAAGGAGCGGATACTTTTTGATGCATCTATCATTGAGATCATCGAAAAGGACAGGAAGAGGGGCCAGGGGTTTACGGGATTGAACCCCTCTCCAATTTTTCAGGATATATTTGTTATTGTGAAGACAAAAACCATTGTTAATGTTGTGTGGCAGGACGGTAGTTGCTCGCAGGGATTGGATTCAAAGTCTCTGCTCCCTGTAAACATTGTCAACTCTCATGATTTCTGGCCTGGGCAATTCGTACTAGACAAGGGTGCTTGTGAGGATCCATATGTTTCAGGCAACCAAAAATGGGGTTTTGTGAATTGCGTGGATGCAAAGGAACAGATTGTTAAGGTGAAATGGAAATCCTTTGGAGTGAACCAGGCTGACATTGTAGGAAGTGACCAGATTGAGGAAACTGTTAGTGCTTATGAACTGGTTGAACACCCTGAATACTCCTTCTCTTATGGGGATATTGTATTTAAAAATTTGGATCAAGCTAATAAAAATCACTTGAACAGAGACACTGGAATGGGTGCGGATGCTGCTCTTGAAGGCAGTGACCATGGTAAAGATCAGGTTGATTACTTGTCCTGTATCGGCTGTGTGACAGGTTTTGAAGATGGTGATGTTGAGGTGACATGGGCTTCTAGTCTCAAAACCAAGGTGCGAGCTCTAGCCATTTTCATTCTTCATCTGAAATAATATTATTATTTTGTTACTTGATTTACCATTTTCTAGTTTTAGTAGGCATTTGAGAGTCCATGATGAGTTTGCACTGTCTTGGACACATGTAGAAGGTGTAGTTCACTTCATTTCTCTATCATCAGTTGTAAGTTGTGCTTTGTGTTACAGAACAAGGGGTGATAGAATGGAAGTTGCACAAGATCCAAAGGCTAATTCTGAATTTTTTATGAAAAAACCAGAGTGCAACTGGCAATGTATGCCCTAGTTAGTTTGGTTATTACTATCTAGAACATGCATATTTCCTTATCTCGTTACTCATTACAGATCTTGCTGCTTATGTCGTAAACCTGCAACCCACCCGGCAGCCACTGGACTAAGAGTTGTTTGGACTTTGCACTGCTACTTATAGGAAATTGTCTTGTTCTTTTAGAGAGGAGACCATTATTGAGCTTTCGGCAGAATCCTAGATGAGCCATAAAAATAGGGCCAGCAGGTTACCTAGGTTAGTTCACCCCACCCTGCTCCTAGTGATGTTCACATTATGGTTTGACTTAAAAAAAGGAAAGAAATTTATCGAGCACTTTTGGATACTGGTCTAGTTTGGGGGTCAGTATTTTGAATTTCTTTTGCTTTTCCTTTTGACATATATCAGCAGGATTTATATTTGTGTTAGGATAATCTCAGTTTCGAAGACCAGTTAAATATTCTAGTTACTTAGAATGTAGGGCGTAATTCATCTTCTGAAATCAGCTTTTAAATAACTCTCTGCCTTTTGTTCTTCATTCATTGCTGAGGAGATTGATTGAAGCATCAATCTTAAATACCATGTTGGGCATTGTTACAGGTTTCACCTAATCACATTTTTCGAATTGATAGATGTGAAGTTTCAGCCGAAACAATCATGCAACATGAACAACGTGAAGAGGAAGTGAATAAAGAGACGGTTGATCATGACGAACAATTTTCAATCCTGAAAGGAAAGGTAAATTCATCCTCTCCCCCTCCCCTTGTAACAAGAAAATAGAGTTGCTCTCCAGTTTTGGGAGTTTTATATGGGTGATAACATTCTGAAATGAATTTAAGGAAGCAACTTGCATGTCGAGTCTGGGGCTATGGACTTCTGAAATGGCTTATGCCAAATCCAGGGTTTCAGTTTTGCGACATGTTTCAGCTGTTACAATTCTGGTGAATGATCTGTTGATTTTTGAAGTATAGAGACATCTAGGATTAATCTGCTGAATAGCACAAAAAAATTCTGTACTACTAAAAACTCACTCAGCTTAATGCCCATTTTGATTGCTTAATAAACTGTTGGGTAAAGAAATTAATGAAACATAAGTAGGCTCTAAATTAATGTTTTGGTTATATGATAAAGCTTGTTGTATCATGCGCATTTTCATCTCCTATGAAAATTTGAACTGAAGAATAGTTACATTCTCAGGACTCGCTAAATTCCATTAGCTCTGGCAATGAGAACGCCAAGTGCCCCTGGGAATCTAGTTCCTTTTCCCTTCCTGAATTCACTCTTGGATTTTTCTCAAGGATTACAGAAGGTATATTTGGATCCTTTGGTTGCAAATCAGTGTCTGGCCCAATATCATCTGACTCTATTTCTGAAGATGGAAATCGATCCAAGACACCTGAGGAGAAAGAAAAGCTGGAAACTTGTGATCTGTGCATGGAGTTGCAACCTTTAGTCGCTGGTGACATCCTGAGATTTGAAGGGACAAATTTAAAGCCAGAAGCCAATGATGATAAGGAAAGCAAAGAACATCGATCTTCATCTGCCAGCAATAGTTCAGAACAGTTCAAACGATTTGATATGGTTGTTGATTGCTCTGACCACCACTTTCTTGATGGTGAAGGCAATGCACTGGCATTGTCTCAGGTCAGAAACTTGACTTCATTTTCCCGTAAACTTAGTGGTCAGCAGGAATAATCAATCATATGCTTTCTGTCTTTTCTCTACACAGGTGAAAAGAGGTTGGTTGAAGAAAGTTCAACAGGAATGGAGTATTCTAGAAAAGAATCTTCCTGGTAAGCTTTTTATCTAATTCTGTACTTCACTTTTGATTGTTATTTTGTGAAGAGGTTCGTTGTTAAACTTCTGCATCATTTCTAAGACCTTTGGTTACTTGAACAGAGTCAATCTATGTCCGCGTCTATGAGGATAGAATGGATCTCCTTCGGGCAGCCATTGTTGGTTCAAATGGAACTCCATATCATGACGGGCTGTTCTTTTTCGATATATTTCTTCCACCGGAGTATCCTCAGGAACCACCTGTAAGTTAATCTGAAGCTCCAAAGCTCTTACACTCTAGAGCTGCTTGAGTAAATGGCTGCAAATCAGGCAGGGTTCAAAGACAACATGGTCTATATAAGTTGTTTTCCCTTCTACCAAAGGGTTAATTTGACCATGCAGTGCCATTGTTCAAAGGGGCATAAATTTTTTTTTAAAATTAGGGTATCCAATTTAGAATTCTGTATTTTTTTTCTTTTAACTGTATATCTACTTGTATGAAAGAGGATGCATTCATTTTTTACAAGAAACTTACCTTTGGTCAATGTAATCTCTCGTGCAGTCGGTGCATTATCGTTCTGGTGGACTTCGAGTCAATCCGAATTTGTACGAGTCTGGAAAAATCTGTCTCAGTCTCCTCAACACATGGACAGGCTCAGGCTCTGAAGTATGGAATCCAGAAAGCTCCAGTATTCTCCAAGTTCTTCTCTCCCTCCAGGCCCTTGTGCTTAATGAAAAACCATACTTCAACGAAGCTGGGTATGATAAGCAGATAGGGAGAGCTGAGGGAGAGAGAAACTCTAGAAGCTATAATGAAAAGGCATTCCTTATGACATGGAAGTCCATGCTTTACCTTATTCGCCAACCACCAAAGGTAAAGTAAACATTTCTGGTATCAAAATTACTCCACTGCTGCATCAATTTTAGTAATGACTATGATGATAGTTGTCTTTGAGATAATAATCATTATATCATTAGAAAGCCAACTGCTGCTTTGTTGACTACTACTCGTTACTTTTGGATTAGTCTAATATTATGGGGGTGCTTAGATCCCATAGATGAATTTGGCATGGTCCTTGAAAAGGCACCTTCATTTCCAAAATCGCAGGGTGGAGTCAACACTTTCAACAATAAATGCGTTTTCAAGTACCGTATATCATGATGATCGAGTGTCCATATTATGTTTACAAGAAAATTCTCCATTAAAACTATTTATGTGAGATTTACGGGATTTTGGACTTCCATATCCTGTTATTTCCTCAAAATTTCCCTTTCCGCCCTATGAATACTGTAGAAACACGGTAAAAGAAAGCTGTTTACTATCAGGATTAATTGTGTCAATGTCCTGTTACAGCATTTTGAGGCCCTCGTGGAGGAGCACTTAAGTGAACGTTCCCAGAATATTCTATCGTCTTGTAAATCATATCTGGAAGGAGCTCCGGTGGCGTATGCACCTGACAATGGAAAGACCCGGCATGCAAATCAAAAGGGTGCTTCTACAGGGTTCAAAATCATGCTAGGAAAGCTCTTCTCAAAGCTTGTGGAGGCATTTTCTGGTAAAGGAATTGATTGCAGCCAATTCATTGAGCAAGAGAAATGAATGGGCATAGCAAGGCATTCCTCCTGTATTTGTAATTCTGTATGATATCAACGTGTTCTTGGTGATTTTCAGTCAAATACATATTCTCAAAAAACAATAATGTATTGTGAGTTGCGCAGACTGCAAAACTTTGAATAATAAAATAAAATTTGGATTGGTGTGTAAATGATTTTATAGTGATGGTGTCACTGCTTTTTTAAATTTCCTTTGGAACATTGTCAAAGCGGCTTGCATGGCATGAAATTCTTACGACTGTATGGTTCTCCAGACTCCAAATTGCCCGCAACCAACAGAAGAAAAAACATGATGTTTACATGCAATATATTTTTAATGTCGACGCAAATTATAAAATACCATCAAAGTATTTCACACCCCTTATCAAATTCAACTCTTGACAGCCAAAGAGCTAAGACAAATTTATTTCTTCCTGGCCTCCATTTTCAATTAGAAAAAGAAAATTCTCATTGACTAGGCATATGAATTTCACCCCTCTAATCATAGTTTTTCTACCGCATTTTCAGAATCATTGCTGTCCATCTGTAGCAGCAGTAAAGACGGGTTGATATTTGATTGATAGTGTGAGGGTGGTAAGGATGACCGGGATTTGTTTCTTCGATAATTGAGGACCTCTGGACTTTCACCAACCATGATTTGCAGTTTTGCAAAGCTGCATATCCCAAGATAAAGCAAGACCAGACAAATGTCCGCAGTAACTTTCCTAAGATAATTATTTGATCGTGAAAGTCATGAAGTTGTAAGATCATAAACATTATAATTTCTATTTGATTGTTTATGTTTATGATTAGAGAATTGCTTGCGGCAGATGTCTTCTTGCAGGCGCATCATGCAGCCAGTCCTCTTCGCTGAAAAGAATAGGCTGCAGAACACTGTTCTGCCAAATGCTGCAGATATCCAGGCAAATCTTTTCACATTTGTTACCTTTGAGAATTGTACCAACTGATTTTCTTAAAAAGAAATTGAATTCATCAGAGTTTTACATATGTGATAATCTTACAAGATCACACTTCTAAAGCTAAATGGACAATTGATGGTTCGTCTTCTTGTTCTTTTTCTTATTGCTCTTGTATTAGCTGCTGATGCAATTCCTTAGATCACTAACCACATGAAGAAAAGCAATGTTTTTCTGCTGCCAGTGTGGCTTGGTATTTATCAAGGAACACTGAAAGATTTGTAGCTTCTTGCGGGATGATCCAATTAGTAATAGCTTAATGACAACATTTCAGGAAATAAGGCAGCTATTGTGCAAATGAATTTGGTGATGATCCCTTCATCCCCCATGTCTACAATGATTCATGTCTTAATCAAGAGGATCCAGGCTGAAAAATGATCAATCGATGCCCTTCATGAATGTTTTTGCTTTTCTCAACCACAACACGGGGACTCCTAGTGACCAGTTAAATCTTGATGCGTCTCCAAGTCTATTTTTGGGTGATACATCAAAGCACAACTAGATGATATTTGTTTCGTACTGGTTCAAAGATGCCAAAAGGAGTCTTCACCAATAATCCAGACAAGAACATGAGCCACTCTTGAAGTGATGGAAGCGAAGCTTATCACGAACAATAATCTCTCTATTGGAGATAACTGAAATATATTTAATGGCAGAATGACAATCTTCACACATTCGAAGGTTCTTCACAATCCTAATAACAGTCCCATGGCTGGTTTTCAACAACCCAAATGCTATCGCAAGCTTCTCACTATGGTATCCAAGTGCATATTCTCCCTCCTCTTCCAATTCATGCATAACTGAATCGGATACTGTCACATAACCAGTTTCTCTACACTTCCGCATTAACTGATCTAGATAATGATAAATTTCATTGGTCTCAGTGTGAGACTTGTCCCCCATGCTAAACAAATAAGTCTTACGATCCAAATCTATTGTACTATAGCCAACTTGTTTCTTTAAGCATTTTCGAATCATATTGTCTCTAACCATTTCAACTTGGTCCATTCTGCCTGCCAGAGCATATATATTTGAGAGGATCACATAATGAGCTGGATTTTCTGGTTCAGAAGCTAAGAGATGCTCAGCAACTTGAGCTCCAAGGCCAAAATTCTTATGCATCTTGCAAGCCCCAAGCATCGCTGTCCAAATAGCAGGTGCTGGCTCTTCATGAATTTCTTTGATAAAATTGTATGCTTCATCGAGAAGTCCAGCACGACCAAGCATATCCACCAAGCAAACATGATGCTCCACTTCAGGCACCAAACGATACTCTTCTCGCATGCTTTCAAACACCCGGCGCCCTTCATTCACTAACCCCGCATGAGCGCATGCTGACAAAACAGCAACAAATGTGATACTATTAGGAAGCAATCCATTTCTTCTCATTTCATGAAACAACTCGACTGCTTGGCTACCATAACCATTTGTTCCATACCCAGAAATCATTGCCGTCCAAGCCACTACATTCCTTTCCTTCATCGAATCAAAAACCTCCCTCGCTTTACTCAAATTCCCACACCTTGTATACATATTAATCAACGAGGTGCCAAGCACTACATTCAAATTCAAACCATTCCCAACAGCATACTCATGCACCCAACACCCTAAAATAAATGCACCCAGATGAGCACAAGCGGATAAAACACTCACAAACGTGGCCGAATTCGGTTCAACACCTATTTCCTTCATTCGGTCAAACAATCTAATTGCCTCTTTAGCAAACCCATTTTGCTCATACCCCGAGATCATCGAATTCCACGTCACAACACTCCTGTCACGCATTTTATCAAACACCTTCCTCGCATTGCACAAAACACCACACTTTCCATAAAAAGACACCAAAGCAGTTTGAACATACACATCCGATCCAAACCCATTAACCAAAACATGACCATGAATAATCTTCCCATGTCTCAGAGCCACTAAATCAGCACAAGATTTAATCACGCTCGTAAAAGTATAATTTGAAGGTGCAACATTAGAAAGGACCATGCGGGTATAGAAGTAAAGGGAATAAACAGAGAAGTTGTGGAATTTGGAGGTGGATCTGATAAGGGAAGTGAAGAGAAAAGAATCTGGATTTGGGACAATGAGAAAGATTTGACGCGTGTAGCTAATGGAGCCAGCAGCGCAAGCTAAATTGAGAAGCTTAGTAAGAAGGAATCGGCTGCAACCATAGCCTGAGACTATTGCATGGGCGTGGACTTGGTGAAGAAGTTTGAGACGTGGTCCTGCTTGGAGAAGTAAATTATAAGCTGGGGAATATGGATGCTTATGGTGTTGTTTAATCTCCATAAAAGTTCGCCATGGAACTGCTAGTGTGTCATTCATATGCAATTTCGGGGGTGGGGAAACGTTTTCTTATTTGAGAAAGGTCAAATTTTAGCCCTTAATCTTTCTTTTTTATTCTGTTTAATTTACTCTCTTTTTTTCATATTAAGCTCACTAGCCGTATTTAAAAAAAATAAATTAATTATTTTAATGTGATGACGTGATATAACACGAGAGCGTCTCGACTACTATTTCAGTGCCCAACCTTTGCTAATCTTTGATTTTTATTTTGTTTAAATGTCTAATTTATTTTAATTGAGCGTATTATATCATTTAAGATTGTTAAATATTGACATCACCGGTACCCATCAACCCATGATTGTTTTATATTTTTTATTGATATTAAAGAACTGCAATTTCAGTGTTCAATCTTTGATTTATATTTTGTATGAGTGTTTAACATTTTATTTTATCTATTTGAGTTATTGACCTCGGAAATATTTCTATTTAAGATCATCTAAAACTGTTAAATATTGATGTGATTGATATCAACTGCGACATGGCTGTTTTGTACTACCATAGAGTGAAAGATCTTGCTCAAAGATTATTAAAAACAAAATGAATAATATATATATATATATAAGGTTGCAGAAATTTGAAAAAAAAAGGAAAAAAAACAAATGGAAACGGTAAAAAAAAAAAAATTGATAAAAATATGTCAATATTGCATCACTCCAGCATTAAATAGGCTCTTAAAAAAGAAATTCAAATTAGAATGAGTAAATTGAAAAACATTGTATATACAAAATAGAAACTAAGGGTTAAATTGAAAGAAAAAAAACTTTAACAAAAAAAAATATAAAAATCAAAACTAAAATGATTGAATTTGAAATATCAATAACAATGAGAACCATAGTGTATTTATTAGGATAGAAGAAAGAAATGAAGGTGAAAAAAATAGAAAGAATCACTGGCAATAATTCGACTACATTTAGATGACACGTGCTACTCATAATAAAAAAAGAGACAATGAAGAATAAAATAATACAGCAGAAGCCTATTTTTTTTACCACTGGCAGCCAACATCATCCAAAGTACACGACGGCTCCAACATAATGACGCGTGCACGACAGGTGCTAACAACTTCTGCAAATAAAAAATACTACTTTGATGTTAAATTACGTTATTATCCTTAACCAAACCGACAATTAAAAAAAAACTAAAAATCTTAATATCCATGAACCCGATGAATTAAAGTTTTTGGATCTAGGGATACCTATGTAATTCTACCATGTATAAAAAAAATATTTAAATACCCCTACCTAACACTATTGATTTTTTTTACTCTTGGGGTATTTTGATTATTTCATTATTTATTAAAATATTAAATAGATAAAAATACCACTATAAAACCAACAATAACTTATTTGTTGCATAAAAATATCAAAACCTCCAATTCAAAACAAGCAATTTTTGTTAGGAAGAAAAAAATAATCATTACATTATAGTGGTGAATAAAAAAGAAATGTGAGGGGATTTTGCTTTTAGTTTTAATGTTTTTGTTATTATACTATCAATGGTGAAAGCAAGTGTACATAAGTATTACAACCATCTATTACAACCATCTATGTGGTAGCCTAATAGTAAGAGTCTGGAACTAAGAGGTTTGTTCCCTTTATGGTTTCAGGTTCAAGCCCTGTGGTTGCTCATATGATGGCCAGTGACGGCTTACATAGTCGTTAACTTCAGGGCCCGTGGGATTAGCCGAGGTGTGCGCAAGCCGGCCTGAACACCCACATCAAACTAAAAAAAAAAGCATACATAAGTATTGCACAAAACTCTAAATGTTGTGGGTAAAATATTGCACACAAATATCATTTACTCTCTTACGTTTTATTATGGACTCATTATTTAATTTTTTTAGTTTTCAAACTTTCCAAATTATACATATTTAGTTCCTTAGTATTTTTGCAATTCAATTTTGATGTAAAAATTTATTTTTATTATTTTTAGTTTTTGAGAGAAAAAAGAGAGAGATCACCGAATTCAAGCATTACAAAGAGAAAATCTGCATTAAAACCAATTATGACCACCAAAATAATCAATCTTGATATCAAAGGATTCCATTCGGTGAAAAAAGTTCCATTTAGGTGTGTTTCCACTTTGAAATTATCTAAAAAACTAGATCTAAGCTTGGAAATATTTTTTATTTTGGGATGATTTCAGGTTTTTGTATTGTTTTTTAGGTTTTTTTAAAATCATTTATGGGTTTTTTAAGGTTTTTAGATTTTTTTTTTCTAGGTGTTTTGGATCAAAATGAATTGAAAAATAGATTTCTAAATAAAAAAAATAGACCCTAATTTTTTGACCATCATAATAATTAAAAATGAAATATAAAGAATTAAATCAAGCAACATGTTGGCTATCTTAGCAAATGATACGTCGCTTGACCTGTTTTTTTTAGGTTAAGAGTTTGTAGACAAACTTCACAACATACTGTGAGTTATAATAATATATTATTTCTATGTCTAAAATCATAGTCCTATTTAATCTCTCATTTTCTTCCACTGCTTGAGTGATGAGTCGGATAAAGATGGAAATCTTGAGTTTGAAGAGTCAAAGCTAACATGCATGGATGAAAGAGTATGACGGAGTGCTAAGTAAAAGGTAAGAATTAATAAGAGTAAAAATATGAGAACGTTTTGACTATTAATTATCCATATTCTTCTAAACTTATGACCATACATACATACATACATGTATATATATAACAATGATCATAAGTAAAATACATTTAACTTGTATAAGAAAGGCAAGTGAACGACAGGACCCCAGAACAAATCATGATACGTACAAACTCTTTAGTCTTCACTCAAGGAAGCTTGGCTAAGGCGTTACAACAAAAATAGGACTGAGGACAACATAGAGGGAACAAAGAAGAAGCACAAAGTAAATTATTGCAGCAGCGAAACCAGCAATAAGAGCTATAGTCACTTGGTCACAGAAATCAGGAACTTGTTCACAAACAGGTAGCCAGCCAGCATGAGTGTTCCCTTTCCTGCCCACCTGAGCTATTGCCAACGCAGCAGAAATGCTTGATGTCAGCAGCACTGCTGTGACCTATAACGATCAAAGTCGCATTACAATTCACAACTTCATATTTTCATGAAAATAAGCACATAAAAGAGGAAAAAAAGAAGAAATTTTCATCGCTATATGTACCACATCCAGGATCACAAGTAAGCGCCAAAACAGGCTTTTGAATGAGAGAAGGATGGATATAACAATATATCCACCAGCAATTGCCTCTGCAATCACAAAGTACCTATTTGCCAACATTTTAAACCAATATTAAAACCATTACTACATGGAAAAATGTACTGAAAGAAGGATGGTAATAATCAGGGGCGGGGCAGAAAGCGGATGAAGTTATAAAACTTACTTGAATACAGGAGTGTTGCTGTATTTTACAGTGAATGTTAAGTTCAAGACTTGAGCAGAGTCATGGCTGGTGACCATGAAGACAATTGCAACAACAGTAGCAGCCAAGGCAAGGAGCCTTAGGAAATTGGTGAAGATCTTCTTAATCTTAGCCATGGAGGTTAGCAATCGTTGGTGAGTTGAAGTTATTATTAAGAGGGAAATGGGGTGTCTGTGATAGTTTTTAAATGCAGAAACATTTGGACACCTCGGGACAGTACAGGTGGCTGAAGCAAAGAGGTGTAATGTGGCGAGACACAGAGAGGGGTGGTGCACTTGTTTCCCCCTCTGGTATCTTCCAGGAAACTATGGTTGGTAACCAATCAATGCATGAAACTATAGAGTCCAATGTTTTATATTTTAATATTTGTACATACATATTTTATGGAGTATGTAAAGCTTTTCAAGTAAATATGATAGCATCGTAATTCTGATTAGTCTTTGCCTTACATCATTTAATTACCTGTGATATGTTACGGGTAAAATTATTTTTGAAAAAAATTAAAAAAATATTTAGATATTATTAATGTGTTTTTATGAAGAAAAAAATTAAATTATATAAAAATTAATTTGATGTGATCCGGTATATTAATTCGATATGATCCGGTGAAGTTGATAAGTTTAAAAGCAACATGAACAAAAAAAAAATATGGTTACTAAAAAAATTTAAGATAATATCTTTTAAAAAAAACATTAAGATAAAATACATTGAACCAGCTTGGATTAACTTAGACTAACATGTAAAATTCACAACCTGGATCATGAGACCCCGATAAACTTATTATATACAAATAAAAAACATATCGAAGTTCAATTATCAATCAACTTAATATTGAAAAATGAAATTGAAAAAAAAAATCTCGACTCAACCTCGATTAAACCTAGATTATAAGAACAAGATAACTCAATAGAAAGCAAATCAATACAAATTATAAAGTTCAATTCTCAATCAATTCAACATTAAAATAAGAAATTAAAAAATAATATCAATTACAAAAAAAAAGAAAAAAAAGATCATAGATAACCCGATTTAACACGTCAAACTCTTAAACTCAGGTCATGAGATCGAGATGACCTTATAAAAAGTAAATTGAAATAAATTATGAAGTTTAATTTTCAATTAATTCAAATATTGAAAAAAAAATCAATTAAAAAAAAACTTAAAAAACCTGAGTCAACTGATTTAACTCGCAAACCCATAACTCGAGTCATGAGATTGTGATAATCTCATTAAAAATAAACCGAAATAAATTATACAACTTAATCCTCAAGAAATTTAATATTAAATGATAAAATTAAATTAAAAAATTAGTATTCCATTAAAGGTGAACAATGATTTTCCATCCTCAATTAATTCTTGTTAATTAATAATAGTATCTCATTTAAAAGAATATTGAAAAGATTAAAAACCCTAAAATTTAGCGAAGTATAAATTTGTAAAGTAAGAAGAATGAGGTTCAATTTGAGTCTGACACTCTCACTTGAACCAATTTCTCCTTCGTAAAAGAAAATACTTAATTAAAAACAGCAATGATGTATTGAATTTTATTTTAGAATAAATTCGATGTTAAATATTTAAACTTAATTTATTTTACATAAAATAACTTGTATTTAGAAAATATTTTAATGAAAAAATGTTTATTTTCATTGTTTCTATATATTAACTAACTATTTAAATATAATTTCTTCATGTTTAAGGTGTATGAAAAATAAGTGCTAGAAAGAAAAGAATACGAATTAATTAATTGATAGAAAGGTTCATGGTGTAATATCAAAGATAATCTCTTAAATTTGTCATCTTTGAGAAAAATAAGTTGTTTTAAACTTACTTTTTTTCATCTTAAAAGTTTAATATTTTCTATTGACTAAGTTTTCCGAAGAAAGAACCCTAAAGATTTATCTTGGCAGTTAAAAAGATTTACTATATTTTTTTATTTGAAACAAACCTAGTGAAAAACAAGACAGATAAATAATTACTGGAGCAAAATGGTAAGAATAAACACCAACCAATCATGAACAAGGATGCCCTCTTCTGGAAAAAACCGGCTTCCTGCACGGCATAAGCTTATCTTGTTTAGAAATATAATTGTTATTGTTTTTTTAAATATTTTTTATTTAGAAATAAGTTGAAATAATATTTTTTTATTTTAAAAAAATTATTTTTGATATTAATTTATTAAAATAATCTAAAAATATTAATTTAAAAGAAAAAAAAATTAAAACATAAAAATAAAGAGGGTTTAATTTGGAATTTTGGCAAGAATTAACTGGGAGCAGTTGAACTACCAACCCCAATCCGTACGGAATTTACCATTATTGTCCACGTGGACTTTTTATGGCTTGGTGAATAGGTATTTATCTACTAGACGGTTTGCTTCTGTGTTGGATCTTTAGGCTGGTCTCGAAGGCGTGGGCCAAGGAAAGCCCGCACTTACATCCAATATCGGACATCATTTTTTTTACGACTTTCTTTTTATAGTTTCGAGAGATTTATTATTTTCTTAAGTTTCCAGGGATGTATCATAATCATGTCATGTAAGATGGTATGTTACTTTTTAAAATAAAAAAAAAATTCTATAATTACATCTTCTGAGTTATCCTTCATTCCAACTCTAATACTGTTTAAATTTATGTTTTATATATGTATAAATATTTTTTCCATATCAATCCTAGTATTAACTTTCAAAATAAAACTCTATTATGCCGAATACAAAACATTTTTTAGATCTCACTGAATGTTTTTCTTAGGTGATGTTTAAAATCTTTTCCACTCAAAATTGTTCTTTGGTTCATGTTTAATATATAACTAGGTAAATTGATCGCGTGATGTCACGAGCAGAAAATATACATTATAAAAAATTAGTTGAAGATCAATTGATTTAATTCAGTTTAATATTGGATAAAGAATAGAATGAAATTAGCTATTTGACTTGTGATCTGCTGTGACCAAATAATTTTATTTTTTAGCAAAAAATATGAATATGCACAAGCTCTTTCAATGTGTTTTTGGCTATAAAAAAATTTTCAGTTTAAAATCAAAAAGTTTATACAAACATTTAATTAAAATAAATAGGGAATTATATGTTTTAATAAATGCTAAAAAAAAGTTGTTGATGATAAACAAAGACTAAACTGAAGAAATTGAGAGATAAATGCAGATAAAAATATTTGATCTCGTAACATAGAACATGTATCCATTTGTATTTAATGGCTTTGTTTCTTTGAATGAATTTTTTATTTAATCATACGATTATCCATGCTAGTAAAATAATATCTTCCGAGAATAAAAAAAAATTACTTTTCTTTTCAAAATATTATAAAGTGAGTATCTTATGCTAACATTTAACCAGTTAATTTAATTTAGCTGAAAAACAATATATCCTTAAAAAAACTAAACTTAAAAAATAATAACAAATAAAAAGATCCGAAATAACATGTTATTTTTAAAATTAGTGAGAAATCTTATAAAAAACAAATAAAAAAATATCAAAGCTCAATCTTTAAATAAATATTAAAAAATAAAATTAAATCTTCGTAGAAAAAATAAAAACTAAAACTAAAACTAAAACTAAAAGAATCCAACAAAACTTTAAGAATCTTTATCTACCTTTTCCAACATTTTTAGAGTGCAATATCGTTTTTATTAAACTCTCATTGAAAATATAAATTTATTTACATCAAAATCATTCTTTTTAATAATTGAAATGTAATCTCTCACCCCTCTTAACATCAAAAGACCAAGACGTAAACAAGTGAAGTTCATGATAAAATGTGGAATACTGAAACAACAGAGAACAAAGGAAGCAGATAATCTGAAACTTTAAGGAGAAAATTGCTGTTTTCTCTGCCATTATATTAATGGAGTATGTTTTGTTTGTTTTTCCTAAAGTTGGTCCTTCTTCTTTTATATATTTTTTTCAACTATCAATAAAGTTTTATTTTGCAAAATCAATCCTTAACTCATCATTAAAATATCATTCAACATTTTGTACATGTGAGAGGATGCAAATTGAAAAAAAAATTCAGTACATTAAACCATGATAATGTAACCTAAGAGGATGAAATTGTAAATAAAAAAGTTTGATAATCGAAATGGAAAAAACTACAGTATTCATATAATCAGTGCATACCCTAGTTCTTTTAGTATTTAGCAAAGTAATATTTATTGTGAAAATTTTTCATTTTAGTTATGTGAAAAAAAATATTTTTCTAATTCTAACCTTAAAAAATGAGACAAAAAAAAAACAAATCTTATTATATATTTATGATATTATAGAAAACAAAAAAAACAAATCTTATTGTATATTTATGATATTATAGAAAACAGAACTTTATTGTTGTTAGGTTATTGAAGTGTTTTTATTTTTATTTTTACTTTTATTATAAGTTATATTGAATTGTTTCTCAATAATCTTTTTACCGTAATACATAAATCTATTATGAGAATTTTTTTATATATTTTAGGTTAAAATCATGAAAATAAAAGAAAAAACTATGACCATCTCATTAAGAGCAAAATTTTTTTTTAAAAAAAAACAATGTGTATATCTATTTAAATCCACTTAATTTTCATCCTGCGCATAAACCTATTTAAATTGTTTGATTATAGTTCTGATAGATTTTATTATTGGACATTTAAAGACTTGATAGAAAAATAATTATTTAATTCAGATACAAAATTGTATTTACTAAAAAATGATGACAAAAACTTTCTATCAAGAACTTATTTATAAGAAAAGAAAAATAAAAGAACCAAAGTAAATTTCTTAAGAAATTTCAAGGATCAAAATGTTAATCAGCTAAAAATGCCATCTGCAAGCACAAATGTCAATTTTTAGTCAATTGACGGAAGGATACAATTACAGTAGTAATAAAAACAAAAACAAAATAGAAAATCGTTTTGTTGTGGTTTATTCACTCACATTATATTGTGGATATCGTGGAAGACAATTTCCATTCTATATTGTTTTTTATTTATTTTGATTATCTACTTTATTTCTTTTTACTTACATGTTTTTAAGTTATATTAATATACTTTTATATGCTAAGGTTTTTTCACTTTGCATACTCTCTAGCTGATATAAAGGGCCACCAAATATTTTGATATTAAGTTAAGAATGCATTTTGTAAAAATAATCTTAAATTATAGTTTAGAAATAAATCAAAAGAACAAGGAATAAAATAAATATATAAAAAACAAAAAACAATGTTGTACTGGGAAAAAAAATTCATTTTCATCCCTTAAGTTTCGGCTAACACATTAACTCACCCTTAAAATTTATGGATGTTATGTTTCGATACTAAACTTTATTTTGTTTCTTATTTTTTCAACCTCTAAATATTAAGAGATGAGAAATAAAGTCATTTGTAAATAAAAGATGAAAGAAAGAGATCAATTAGGCATATTTTAGTTGCAAAAAAACTAATATTGTTGTTGATGAGCTTGTCTTGCATAGAAATGTTCCATGAAGATGGTTTGAATTTTTTTATTTTACTAGAAAAGGTATCTTGATGGACTAGTGGTTCTTTTATTTTAATTTCGGATTTTTTGACCAATTAGAGAATATTTATAGGTTATAAATAAGTTTAATGAGTTCATAACATGTTTTCTAGATACTTTAAAGTTAAAAAAAAAAGTTTGAAAATGAGTTTCTTCTAGTACTAGAAATCAAATTTTGACTTATTGGCAATTGGAGGTGGCCAGCATCTGTATTAGAAGGCTTATCGTTAGATCCATATATATATATTTTTAAATAAAGTCATTCACCTTACAAGTCTAGAGGGTATTTGAAAGTATGATAATAGTTATTTTTTCAAAGTGCTTTGCTCGGAAATGCATTAATTTTTTTTAATTATTTTTGATATCAAAATATCAAAATCAAAATGATATGAAAATATTAAAAAATATTAATTTAAAAAAATAAAAAAATAAAAAAAATAAATTTTTTTAAAATACAAAAACAAACCGATCCTAGTCATGTCAAGAATATGGCTTAAAATGTCCATTCATTTACGTGTATTTATTTTTGTGCTAGAAATCCTTCTAAATAATTTATTCATGATTTTTTTTTAATTTCTAATTGCATCTTTATTCCATGGTTATGATTGTTTTTTATTGAAAAAACAATACTTATAATAAAAAAATTTTTGGGTAAAAAACATATATGAATAAAAAATTAAAGTTTTTATCAAATAAAAAACATTTTTCCTTTTTAATTCAGTTCATTAGAATATTTAAAAATTTTATTTTAATTTTTATTCAATAAATCATGTTGTTTATAAAAAAAAACATGTTATTATCAAAACAAAAACAAAAAAATATATATAAATAAGAGGAAAGAAATTCTTCTAGAATTTTAATCATTACTTTTATAACAAGGATCTATTTTAATTTTTTTATAATTAAATAAAAATAGATTTTTGGAAATTTGCTACGTGGAATTGCAGGATCACATTAACTATTGATTATTGATCATAAAAGTGGTTTACATTAAGATAAAAAAACCTGCATAGGGACCTTTAAATATAAAATGAATACTACAGGGATCGTGAAAGCATTAGGCCCAACACTGCTCGTCAGGCCCTCGCCTCTTCCTCTATAAATACCACACCAAAGCCTCCTACTTTCCGGTCTTTTGAAACTCGAGGAGTCGTTCTCTTATTTTCTTTCTAGGGTTCCACTGGACGCACAAATACAAATCCAAATCCGTTAGTCTAAAAAATTAAATTAAAAAAAATAAATAAAATAATTCAAACCAGAAACAGAAACAAAGAACCAGAATCCCTATGGAAGACCTTGACGAGTACGATCAGCAGCCGATGAATGAAGATATGGAACCAGAAGAAGAAGACGCTGATGAGGAGATTACGCAGGAAGATGCCTGGGCCGTCATATCTGCTTATTTTGAAGAGAAAGGCTTGGTGAGACAACAACTCGACTCCTTCGATGAGTTTATTCAAAATACGATGCAGGAAATCGTTGACGAGTCTGCTGATATTGAGATTCGGCCTGAAAGCCAGCACAATCCGGGTCACCAGTCTGATTTTGCTGAGGTATTTTGCATTTTTTTTACTTCTGTTTGTGTTGTGTTGTGTTGTGGAAAAAAATGGAAATTTTACGATTTTTTTTAAAGTTCTTCTTTACTAAATTGTGTTCCTAGGGTTTCTAGGTTGTTACTGGAGAGGCTTTAATGGTGTAACTTATGTAGTTTTGATGGTGGAATAGTGGAGTTATTCATAAAAAAGCTGCTAAAACCAGCATTTCAGTGTGGTCTAAGCTTTGATATTTTTTATTCTTTGATTGTTTAGCTTCTCTTCTTTTGAAAGAGAAGTATGATACAAATGCTAGAAATGTTTTTGCTCTAAACTTTTTTCTTTTCATTTGATAGCATCAATTTCTGTTTGGTGGTACACATGGGAAGGTTTAAAATTAACTCAAGTTTTTGAGAGACTGTTTTGGTAGATGGAGACTGTGCACAGAGAATCTGCTAACTAAAGAAGTTTGGGCTATTAGAAATTAGTAAAAGATTTTTGACTATTCTTTCCATCTTTAATTTGTTTGAAAACCTAAAAGAGCCTGAAAAGTTTAGATTAGAGTATCATTTGTCATTGCCCCTCCTCCTCCACCAAGATGATATCTTAGTTTGCTTTTTCTTTCTTTTTTTTCATTTAGAGGTAGCACTTGAATTATTTCCAGAGCTTAGTTCCAATTGACGTAGCCATATAATTGTTGACCTTGGATTAATTGTTGAGTATTCCTTAATTAGCTTTCGGGAAAACATATTTCTGTTATTTGTGGTTGAGTGGATTCTTAAATGGCAACATGATTTTCTTGTTAAATTAGTTATATGATTGAATCATAGACTTTGAAAAAATGAGTTTGGCTTTGGTGAAAATACAGTGAACAAATTAGTTGAAGTTTTAAATGAATGTAATTGTGGAATTAGGTCCAGAATTGGGGGATGTGTGGTCTTAAGATTATCTACTTTTTGGAGGAAAAATGATGGTTGTCCTGGTAGGAATTTTCAGGTGTGCTGGAAAGAGAAAAGCTTATAAGAATCTGTACATGTGTTTTTGTGGTTAGTTTTTGGTGCATCTGAATGTACAGGAATGCTAGGATTTTGAAGGATTATTTTCCATCGAGGTATTTATTGAGGGATAAAGATTTTGTTCCTTACATTGTCGTGGTACAATTCTTTGGGGGATTTTAGTGTTTGCCTAGCTAGTTTTGGCAGGATCAAAATGTCCTCTTAGCTTGAGTTTTGCTTTCTCAATTTGTTTCTTTTACGTGTCATATTCTCCAATATGCAATCCTTGCCTTTTCTTTCATCAATATATTTTTTATCCTACAGAAGAAAAGGAATGTTTGCTTTCATATTCACTGCGTTAGATGCTGAGAAAACTATAATTTTATATCTTTCTTGTTTTCTTGTTGGCTCTTAACACCGTTTGCTTTCATATTCACTGCGTTAGATGCTGAGAAAACTATAATTTTATATCTTTCTTGTTTTCTTGTTGGCTCTTAACACCGTGGGCTATAACTGCAGACTATCTACAAGATCAGTTTTGGCCAGATATACTTGAGTAAGCCCATGATGACAGAGTCTGATGGAGAAACTGCAACTTTGTTTCCCAAAGCTGCAAGGTTGAGGAACCTGACATACTCAGCTCCTTTGTATGTGGATGTTACAAAGAGGGTTATAAAGAAAGGTCATGATGGTGAAGAAGTCACTGAAACTCAAGACTTCACCAAAGTTTTCATTGGAAAGGCGAGTGTAATGAATTATTTATTTGTATGT
Organism: Populus deltoides; assembly: GCA_015852605.2. Taxonomy (NCBI): domain Eukaryota; kingdom Viridiplantae; phylum Streptophyta; class Magnoliopsida; order Malpighiales; family Salicaceae; genus Populus; species Populus deltoides. The sequence continues at coordinate 20,221,815 of CM027573.2, forward strand.
TGATGAATCGAGCTGGCAGCTCAAGTCTTTACTGCATTGTTGTGTTTTATCAGGTCCCTATTATGCTTCGATCAAGTTATTGCACATTATACCAGAATTCAGAAAAGGATTTGACAGAGCTTGGCGAGTGTCCGTATGATCAGGGTGGGTATTTCATTATCAATGGTAGTGAAAAGGTTCTAATTGCTCAGGAGAAGATGAGCACCAATCATGTGTATGTGTTCAAGAAGAGGCAGCCAAACAAGTATGCATATGTAGGAGAAGTTCGGTCTATGGCAGAGTCTCAGAACCGGCCACCCAGTACCATGTTTGTGCGGATGCTTTCTCGGACTAGTGCTAAAGGGGTAAGGAATTGCTTGTGCTTGGATATATTGTTCTTGAGATTATTTCTCCTTTATAGACAGTTGTTTACAGTCTTCACATGATCTTGTTAACTGTGTTTATTGATGTTATTGCAGGGCTCTTCAGGGCAATACATCCGTGCTACTCTTCCATACATTCGAACTGAAATTCCGATTATCATTGTTTTTCGTGCTTTGGGTTTTGTTGCTGACAAAGACATTTTGGAACACATATGTTATGATTTCGCTGATACTCAAATGATGGAGTTGCTTCGGCCATCTCTGGAAGAGGCATTTGTTATTCAAAATCAGCAGGTACCATTTATTTATTTATTTTATTCAATGCTGTAAGGTAGTTGTAGTTCATAGTTGGAAGTGCTGTGATTTTTGTTCTGACCATGTTAATCAGCACGAGTGAATTGTGATCCTGTATGTCTGATGGTATTGCTTAAACCTCGGCTGTTAAAATGTGTGTTTTCCTATTGGAAAACTGAGCTATTATTTAATGTGGCGTTTCTGTCCTTTTTTCACACTTCTCTCTCAGTATTATTTAATCATGTCCAATAATAAAAATTCATAATTTCCTCTGCGAGCACTCATATAGGCACTCTGTTCCTTGTTCATATGTTCTATTGACCATTGAAATGACCTCCTTCTTCTTGTTTTTTCTATCCACGTACATCTGTGATGGTTTATGTTACAAAAAGTTAGGATTATAATAGTACTGCATTTATAGAGTTTGTTATCCTCTGAACATGCACTGGATTACTCGATTCTGTTCAAGTCTACCTCCTCGCATGTTGCTAAGAACATTGCTCATTTTTTATTTGCAATGCTGATGGTTGATATGTTATGTGCTGTTGTTTGATTCAGGTTGCTCTTGACTACATTGGAAAGCGTGGGGCAACTGTTGGTGTAACTAGGGAAAAAAGGATTAAGTATGTGTTAGCAAATTTACTTGGGCGGCAAGATTCTTCTTAAGAAATTTTATAATGTTCAAAGATTCATCTTAACAGGTATGCCAAAGAGATTCTTCAAAAAGAAATGCTTCCTCATGTTGGTGTTGGAGAATACTGCGAGACCAAAAAAGCTTATTACTTCGGGTAAGATTTTTTATTTTGGTGGGATACTTACGTATGCATCTGGTGATATGGCATTGGCTAACAAATTCTGTTCAGGTATATCATTCACCGGCTTTTACTTTGTGCACTTGGCCGGAGGGCAGAAGATGATAGGGATCATTATGGAAACAAGCGGCTTGACCTTGCTGGTCCTTTACTTGGGGGCTTGTTTAGAATGGTTTGTTTATGGTTGGAAGTATTGGTGGATTTTTTAGTGGGGTCTTGAAATTTTAGTGTGTTATATTATCTCATCCTTGCTTTCTTTGGGATGCAGTTATTCAGAAAGTTGACCAGGGATGTCAGGTCTTATGTGCAAAAGGTTTTTTTCCTTATAAAGCCTGCTTTCATTTGTTTGCAATTTACTTCAATTCTTCCATGGTGCTGACCTACATTTCTCATGGATGGTACAGTGTGTTGATAATGGAAAGGATGTTAACCTACAATTTGCCATTAAAGCAAAAACCATTACCAGTGGTCTTAAATACTCACTTGCCACTGGGAACTGGGGACAAGCAAATGCAGCTGGAACAAGAGCTGGAGTGTCACAGGTTTTTCTCACTTTTATTTTTTGTGTATTTCTTTGTTGTCTCCTTTCCTATCCTATCGGATTATGTATAACTTGATTTCTCTTTGCTTGTACTGAAAACAATTTTATGGCTTATTGCAAACAGGTGTTAAATAGATTGACATATGCCTCTACACTGTCACATTTAAGAAGATTAAATTCTCCAATTGGGCGTGAAGGTATCACTTTTCAGGATATTTGATGCTTGGGATATTTGGGCTTGTATAGATTTTTGCAAATTGTACCTCTCTCCTCGCAGCTGTTTGTTCCTTGGATCATGGTGTCAGTACTTTGTTTTTCTGTTACCATTTCTCCTCTTCAACTCAATTCTGGTTTTTCTAACCAGGGAAATTGGCAAAACCAAGGCAGCTACATAATTCACAATGGGGAATGATGTGTCCTGCTGAAACACCTGAAGGACAAGTTAGTATAGTATCTGGCTGTTCTATTATAAAATATAACCCACTCTTGCAAGTTGATAAATGTCCATTTCTCTGCTTCTAACGAGGCATATTTGCTGGTGACGCTAGGCTTGTGGATTAGTGAAGAATCTCGCATTGATGGTATACATTACGGTTGGATCAGCAGCATATCCCATCCTGGAGTTTTTAGAAGAATGGGGTACCGAGAATTTTGAGGTGCATACTTTTGAGTTCTGGGCCAGCGGATGCTGATTTCTGTTTCCATGTTCTTTTAGTATGATTCTTTCCCTTTAATTGCAGGAAATATCCCCTGCAGTTATTCCCCAAGCAACAAAAATTTTTGTCAATGGTGGCTGGGTGGGTATCCATCGTGATCCTGATATGTTGGTGAAGACATTGAGACGGCTGCGGAGACGGGTCAGTTTACTTGTTTTTGTTATTTTCTGGTTGTAATTGTGCGAACAAATCTTAGTTATTCTTCAAGAAGCAGAATATGGGCTGGGATCATGGGATGGCTGCATAAATTTTTGGCAGCACAAATGTTTTAAATGTGATCCTTCAGTTGAGAGGGGGAACTGGATATGGAACATTTAAGTGTGTGATTCTGCAAGCTTTATAACTGCTTTGGCTTGATCAGGTCCCATAGAGTAATATATAACTAAGAGCCAAACCCAAATGCAGACATGCAATGGAAGAGTAATCTAGAATTCTTCTTTGTTGTCCTGTAGCTTTCTTCTAGCATTTTGCTGTTTTTTGCCCATATTTGTAGTGGCTTTGAGTGAAGCAAAAAGTATAAATGGTAAATAAAATTCCAGAACAGGAACAAATTAATTCATACATGTAAATGTAAAATTCCTTTGGAACATAATATTACTGATTTGATCCCAAAATGACATGATTTATAAGTGCTGTAATCTCTTGATTAAGAGAAACATTTTTATGCTTATTGACATCTCGCGGTTGCATCAAAGGGTTTAAACCCTTGTGGTGCATTTAATGAATTTAAGCACCTAAGAGCAGCCCACATCATACAAGATACTTGCCAAGAAGAGGATGTTATTGTGTAAAAGAATGTTTTGTATTTGAATGCTGATGGTCTTTTAATGTACAGGTTGATGTCAATACTGAAGTTGGGGTCGTTAGAGATATTCGCTTGAAAGAGTTGCGGATTTACACTGACTATGGCCGGTGCAGTCGTCCTCTATTCATTGTGGAGAAACAAAAGCTTCTTATAAGGAAGAAGGACATCCATGCACTGCAACAGAGGGTGAGTCATTTAATTTATAATGATCATCTTTTCAAATGTTTTCCTCTACAGCTGCTATATTAGTGCTATTTGTTATCTTTTTTTCTAGGAAACCCCAGATGAGGGTGGCTGGCATGATCTTGTGTCAAAGGGATTCATTGAATATATTGACACTGAGGAAGAAGAGACCACTATGATATCCATGACCATACATGTAAGTTAACTTTTGGAAAAAAGTCTCTTGCTCAAGTACATCCATCAGCCAATTCAGTTGGAAACTGGAAGCATCTGACAGAATTTGCTAAAATCCGTGTCAGGATCTTGTACAAGCGAGGATTAATCCAGAGGAAGCATATTCTGATACTTACACCCATTGTGAGATCCACCCATCATTGATTTTAGGTGTTTGTGCTTCTATCATTCCTTTTCCTGACCATAACCAGGCAAGTCAGTCAATTTCTTGTTTGAGGAAATTTGTCGGTGGCATGGTACCTGCTTGTATTTAATTATACATATTTGTTCTTGGTGGCTTGGTGCTATTAGTCCCCACGTAACACTTACCAATCTGCTATGGGAAAGCAAGCCATGGGAATTTATGTCACCAATTACCAATTTCGAATGGTATGTCTTTTTTTCTTTTTCATTCTGCACTGTTTTCTTCAATTGTTACCTTTAGCATTATTTCTACTGATTCATGCCTTTTGTCCATTCCTTCCATATTCAGGATACGCTGGCTTATGTTCTCTATTATCCTCAAAAGCCACTTGTTACTACAAGAGCCATGGAGCATCTTCATTTTCGGCAACTTCCTGCTGGCATTGTAAGTATCTGATTATATATTTGTGTTGCTTTTTTTCCCCACAAGAAGCTATGTTTATGGCTTTCTTTCTCTCTTTCTTCCTTAGAATGCTATTGTCGCGATTGCTTGTTATTCTGGATATAACCAAGAAGATTCTGTTATTATGAACCAATCATCAATTGATCGTGGATTCTTTAGATCACTTTTCTTCCGTTCATATAGGTAAGCAAGTTGATAACACATTTTGGCTTATGTGGTTCTTCTGATACTTGACAAAGTTTTTAACTGCTGACACCGTTTTTTAACTCACAGGGATGAGGAAAAAAAGATGGGCACACTTGTTAAAGAGGATTTTGGTCGCCCAGACAGAAGTAACACAATGGTGATGACTAGCATTCAATACTTGGCATTCCCTTGCTACTACTTGTTGAGCATTAAACTCAACTTTTTTTACAGGGCATGCGGCATGGCTCTTACGATAAATTGGATGATGATGGTCTTGCACCTCCTGTAAGGATACTTAATTCAGTTGTGGTTTTTTTGCCAGTTGTGAGAATTTTATTTTGAATTCATTTTCTTTTATTGCATTATTAGGGCACAAGAGTTTCAGGGGAGGACGTGATCATTGGAAAGACGACTCCAATCGCTCAGGAAGAAGCTCAGGGACAGTCTGCACGCTACACGAGGCGTGATCACAGCATAAGTTTACGTCACAGTGAAACTGGAATGGTGGATCAAGTAAGCTCTTATTATTTGAATTGCCATGTTTTGATTGAATTATGGTGCCTGTTGCTTTCATCATGGGAGCTGATTAATCAAAAAAAAATAAAAAAATCCTATTGTAGTATCTTATCATATCAGAGGAAGTGTGGATCATATAATTACAAGTAGCCAGCTGTTTGAAATAAAAACATGTTGCACATAAATTTGGAAGTTTTTTTCCCCCAACTGCAACCTGCCTGCCTTTTCTGATTGCTTTTTGTCTTTTGCAGGTTCTGCTTACAACAAATGCTGATGGGTTGAGGTTTGTGAAAGTAAGGGTCAGATCTGTCCGCATACCTCAGATTGGAGACAAGTTTAGTAGTAGGCATGGTCAAAAGGGAACTGTTGGCATGACTTACACACAAGAAGACATGCCTTGGACTGTGGAAGGCATCACTCCTGATATTATTGTCAACCCACATGCTATTCCCTCTCGAATGACAATTGGACAGCTTATCGAGTGTATTATGGGAAAGGTTGCAGCACATATGGGAAAGGAAGGGGATGCCACACCATTTACTGATGTCACTGTAAGTTGCATTCCTCTGAAATCTTAGGTTACAAAATTTTTGGGTGAAAGATTTGCTAATTTCCCAAGTGTATTTTCTGTTCTCCAAAGTCTTGCAAGATTTGGTCCATTGCTTGTTTTCTTTAAATGTTGTCCATTGTCCAGAGGCTTGCTGTGGAATTCTCAGATCGTGACACATACACTATTAAATAGAAAATGACAAATTGTTAGGTGTTGACATTTAGAAAGTAGACGGGGAAGGCATCAGATTAGAATTTTAAATAGCTTCATTGGTCATGTGTTTTTCTTCCATCATTATTTTTAATGGTAGATTTTATGGGGTAAGTTGCTGTATTAACTGACTGTAGAGGGGCTTCCTAATCCTGATTTCTCACTTTGCATTTGTGAGAAAAATCCTTGACAAGTTTTTGTTATGTATCCACAACCAAGTATTTGCTTTTGGATGCCTCTTCTTCGTAGTATTTGGAAAATAATCCTGTGCCGCTGTTTTTTCTGAGTTTGAGCACCATGGTAGTCAGTAGTTTATTTTTCTTGCTGTTTGATTGAATCTCTCCAGTTTGTTTCGTTGAAATCGTCTCATTTGGTTAATTGATGGATTAGGTGGATAATATTAGTAAAGCTCTTCACAAGTGTGGGTATCAAATGCGAGGGTTTGAGACCATGTATAATGGTCACACTGGGCGCCGGCTGTCAGCGATGATTTTCCTTGGTCCCACTTATTATCAAAGGCTAAAACATATGGTTGATGACAAGATCCATTCCCGTGGAAGAGGCCCTGTGCAGATCCTCACAAGGCAGCCTGCTGAAGGAAGGTCACGTGATGGTGGTCTCCGCTTTGGTGAGATGGAACGAGATTGCATGATAGCACATGGTGCCGCTCACTTCTTGAAAGAGAGGCTATTTGACCAGAGTGACGCATATAGAGTCCATGTCTGTGAGCGTTGTGGGTTGATAGCTATTGCGAATCTCAAGAAGAATTCTTTTGAATGCAGAGGTTGCAAGAACAAAACCGACATTGTTCAGGTAGTTTTCTTCATATATTTTTCTTGATTATGCACTTTGCGAAACTCGTGCTCTTATTCCCACGTTTCAATTTACTAAAAGCTTTCAACATTTTCCCCAACTGCCATTTGATTTTGATATGCAGGTGCACATTCCTTATGCCTGTAAGCTACTCTTCCAAGAGCTTATGGCCATGGCCATAGCTCCTAGAATGCTTACAAAAGATATTAAACAGGCCAAGAGCCAGAAGAAGAAGGGAGCTTAATTACGTGATGAAGGTTAAGAGTGAGTTCCATGCTCGCAGGGCATGTTGGACGTTTATAATTGACTCAAACCTACCTAATAACAATGATGTTCTTGTATAAATATTATGTCAGTAGCAATTTTGTTAGCATTGGATGATGGGTGCCGTTGAGTATATAGAGTATTTAATCAACTATTGCTTTTCTGAGCCCAGTTTGTATTTCAGGTCTGTTTGTCCACTGAAAGCTCTAAATTCATTTTACAGAGTGTCGTCGATTCAAGTTCAAGTTCGTCACGGAACTGCTTGCAAAATGAACTTATGAAAGGTTTTTTAATACTCGCACTAAAATTGCTGGCCGCTTTTTGGTTGCTTTGAGATTTAAATAGAAACAGGATGTTTGCTAAAATCAAAATTCTTTCGGTTACAGAATTCTCGGTTGTTTTATTATATTATTATTTTCCCCTAATAAAAACCTACTTGTAATGGAATCTGTTACGTTGCCTGATAAATTAACCAATTTATTTATTCTACGTAAATAAATAAATTTTGAAACTAATTGATTATTTCTATTTCTTTGATAGAATTAATTTTGAAAATAAAATGAATAAATATTAATATTAATATAATTATTTTAATTCTCCATACAAAAATTCTAATTTTAGCCTTTTTTTTGTTTTTAAAAATTAGTAGCTTAGATCCATGTGCTTCTTCATCTCAAAAACACACCAATAGCCTTAAAAATCTATTTATTTTTTTATTTGAAAAACCAAAATTTCTAAATAGAAAATGAAGATTACGATATTAAATTTTATTTCTAAAATTTCAAAATAGTTCCTTGGAAAAAAATTAAAATTGATTATTTATATCAAATGTTATTGAAGTTGAGGGCATTTAAGCTATGTTATTTGTTTTATATGCAAAATATATAGGTAGCCTTAAGAAAAAAAGAATGACTTGATTACAAATATATCAAAGTACAAGAAGATCAAAACTAAAATTAAGAGTACATGAACTAGTATAAAGTAGAAAAAGAATTAAAAAATAGTACTTTTATGTGGTAAATAAATAAACGGTTAGCTAAAATGCTAAATAATAAATAGAACTTATAAAAAAAAAACAACAATAATAAATCCTGCATAAATGAATAAAATATTAACCAAAAAATTTAATCATTTTTAAATTTTTTAACTTAAAGAAGTTCTAAAGTAGTTAAAAAAAAATTCAAAAAGAATTTAGCCGTAGATAAATAAAAATAGGTAAAATGTTTAACAATTTTTTTAAAAAAATTTAAAATCTTTTTTTTTCAAACAATAATAAATCCTGCATAAATTAATAAAATATTAACCAAAAAATTTAATCATTTTTTAATATTTTCTTCTTTTAAAATAACTTAAAGAATTTTTTAAAGTAGATAAAAAAATTCAAAAAGAATTTAGCTATAGATAAATAAATAAAATGTTAGACGTCGTGTGCAAAAAAAAAAAAAACTCGTAGCGACTAAAGCCATAACCGTTGTTGTTAATTGACGTTGTGAACGACACCAACACTGCATTGTATATCTCATTCACAAAGAAGTCCCTCTTGCTTGCCTCTTGAGAGAGAGAGTCAACGAGAATGGCGAGCAAAGAAGAAGACATGGCAGAAGAAGAAGAAGAAGGACCACCGCCTGGCTGGCAATCTTTCCCTCCAGAACCATCTTTACCACCGCCTCCAACACCACCTCCGCCGCCTTCAGGTGAATCTCATCGTAAACGCACACATTTCTACCTTCAACCTTGAGCGATAATATATCTTCCAATTGAATCTAAGATCCTGCCAATATCAGCTACAAAACACTTTTTACTGTCTTAATCAATGTAATTGGTTATTAATTTGTTTGGTTTAAATTAGTGGAGGGTTATTTGCTGCAGAACTGGGTCAAATGGTCTGTGGCTCTTGCCGCAGACTGCTTTCGTATCCAAAAGGAGTCAGACATGTTCAGTGCCAGTGTTGTCAGATGATCAACTTTGTACTTGAAGGTTCCTGCTTTCTCTTCTATCTTTAGCTTTAAAGATACTCTGATTATTGCTCAATCCATTAGCGTAATGTTTTAAGATATTGAAATTTAACCTGCTTGGTTTTCAGCTCATGAAGTTGGGCAAGTGAAGTGCGGTAGTTGTGATGTATTACTTATGTATCCATATGGGGCTTCATCTGTTCGATGTTCCTCATGCCGTTTCGTGACAGAAATTGGGGTAAGATTGTGGATATTTGCATCGTTCTTTGGATTAGTTATGATTGGATGCTTTAGCAAGGCTGGCATTAAAGAGAAGTCTTTGCTTTCTATATGATCAAATGTGTTGAGATGCGTTTGGTGTGTGATTTTGCATTGCAGTATTAGAATTGTGAGAAGTTACAGAATTAATTATTGCCATTTACAAGGTTTAGAAATTACAATGTTTCTTGGTTTCTTTCTTTTTCCTGTTGAAGTTCTTTTGGATTGTAATATTAGGATGCATATAAAATGTTCTTGTAGGACTGTGTTTTCATATTGATTTTTGTTAGGGGTTTCTTTACACTTCAAACTTGACTAGACACTTTTAGAGCTTGTACCTAAACTTTGGCCAAATTGAAGTTTTTAATAGTAGTTAGTGAAAAAGGTAATATGAGATTGTTGTCTATTATAATTTATAAATGTTTTATAGAAAAGAAATCTGAAAAATCTTCTTAAAGAAAACACTGCAGAAGTTCTTTTTCCCCTGATGTTCTCTTGGTTGTTATTCATAACCTCATACTTGCAAATGCCATGTTCTAGACTCTTGTTTTGATGATGGTTCATGTGCAGGAGCAAAACAGGCGACCACCATGGTCTGTGATACAAGGGTACCCTCCCCGTCCCATGCCGTCCAACCCCATTTCCTGAGTGATCATCACCTTGATAGATTTTTTTTCTGATACCATAACTGGGTGCTGTTCACTTCTTGGGATGTCCTGCTTCCAAAGTCTCTCAAGAGACACTTCTGTGGTTGCTTAGCTATATATATCAATGTGCATGAATAGTGGATGCTCATTGCCCTCACAGAATTATCATCTTTTTTAGGTATACATCAAAAGTGCTTTAACCTTCTTAAAACAAGTGATTGTATGTTTTAGGAAAGCCCAGCTATTATGCTCTCCAGCTTGAGTCCGGAAGTTCTTAGGTATGGGTGCTGCCATCCCAGTGTCTTCTTTTTGTCAAATCCATCTTTTACAGGAATGTTGAAGCTATTTATGCACTCTGCCATTGATCTTTATTGCATAGATTGGCATTTCTGTGTACTTACGTGTCTGTGCCAATTTAAAGAATTTTGTTTTTAATAGGTTTTTTAATCACATGCAGATATTTTGTACAAGATCCTTCTGTTCTTGATTTAACTTTTCAAGTTATTCAAAGCATAAAGAAAAATGTTTTATGTCTTGCACCAGGGATGGTCCGATCAGTGGCAGTTCATCTCTAACTAGAACTAGAAAACATAGCTAGCAAGCATTTTTCTTTTCATTTTCATGTTTTTGGGCGTGGGGATGGTTAGCTTGTCATGAACTCAAAATTGTGTCCTTAATTTGTTCTGGCTAGTGCGTATCCAGTAAATGTTTGAGGCTTGCTTAGCGTTACTCTTCAAGGGAGGGTGGATGATTTTTTTATTCTTTTATCGAGCTCCATGTCTAAACAATGCTAAATCCAATTGGGGGTTAACTTGATACTTAATTTATGCTCGAAATTAATTGTATGGTACTGTGATACAATGGACTAATCGTGTCCATATTCCTGCCTGGAAATACAAGTCTACAATCTACATGGTAGTCACAGCCTGTGCTTTTTACTCTTGAACTCTACGTTGTAGTTTCAACTTGCAAGTAACTACTGTCTACTGCTGAAAAGGGGTCTTAAATCTGTGGGCAAAGGGTGTCAAGATTTTTGGGGCTCAACTGGCATCAAACTAAAGAAAAATATATTGAAAGTGTTATAGAGGGACTCTCAGATCAACAAACAACATGGATCTTGCTGTAAGATATTTACCTGCTGCTGGCCGGCAAAATTTTCATCACAGTGATGCGTTCTTACTGGTTGCCATGGTGGACGATCTTAGCTGAACGAAGCAGCTGCTGCTTCCCAGTGATTTTCCTTTGTGTTTAACATAATGGGAAAATAGAGAGAGGTGGAAGTTCCATATACTATAGAAGCTGAAGCATATCACCAACAAAAAATCTAAAAGTTCAAAACCCATTATCAACAAATAGAGAGTTTAAATGCACTCTTATTCATGTAAGAACTCTGCCATTTCAGTTTTGTAAACATTAAGAACTATTAGAATCAAATTAGCCTATCATTTCACAGCATATCAGAACAATGTTTTCCTTACAACATGCTATCTGTTTTAGCAGGCAATCTCCTGAGGAAACTTTGAGGAATAGAAGGAATGCCAACACGAAGTCTCGGAGGCCTCATTGCATAAGTCCATGTGACAAGAACCAAGTACCTGAACTGAACTTTATGAACCAAAATACAAGCAATCAGACAGAATATCAAAAACATTGAGGTAGCTCGCGGATCCCTCCAGCTTACAAGAGCATGGATCCTCTCCAATTGAGTTGCCAAATCTCCTATCATTATCATCATCCTCCCTGCAATCCCTCTCAATCTATCATACCTTGTCTTCAGTGCTTCACCTTGCTTGGAAGTTGGAAATGTATCGAATTCTTCGTCGAGTTCATCGTGCTGTGCAGTTTCAGCATGAGATAACTTGGTATCCATATGTGGAGGATGTCTCGGCCTCTTCGGAAAGCGCCAAACCCCAAGCACGAAAAAAGCCAAAAAGAAAGCAGGCAATATTAGTTTTGGGGACATAACCATAGCAACGAACAATGAGTAAATTAGGATTGTGACTGCTGAATTCTTCCAATGGCGTATCTGATCAAACTGCCTCCAAATAAAAACGATACCACTCAAACATGCCATGACTCTCTCGCAATTTGCCTTTCCTCTTCTCAAGCTCCATCTGTTTACACCTGTATCAAGCATGTATTCCACAACCTCCCTGCTTAGAGGTGGGTCGGCACGGCCAAGCCTCAAAGAGAGAGTATAAGTAGCTTGGTGTCTTAAACTATCAAGCTGATAGACTGATAATGGCTTAAGGTAATGCATCATAGGAAGCAAAGGTTGTGAATAAGTATGAAACAAGTCAATCCAATTGCTGCAGCTAAATTTCACAGCCAAATGAAGCTCTCCCATTTTCTTCAATCCATTAGGCTGCAAGACTATAAGTGGGTAGGAATGTGTGTAAATCCTACCAGTTTCGAGAGTAGACAACCGAATCCTTACCTTGCCAAGTCTTGGGTCCCTCTTCCCTCCATTCTTATCCCCTTCCTGTAAATGATAATTATGAAAAACTCCAATAGTAACAACTGTGTACGGATCATAAACATCCCAGAAGTATTGCTCATTCCACTTTGGAGCAGAACTGTCTACTATAGTTCTAGTTCTAACCCACTTTTTCCCGTATTTCGCTACACAATAAGCATCGGTAGTTCCACGATCATCCTTGGACTTCGTTGGTAGCAACCCTTCGGCTTTTAGGATGCCTAGCTCCAATACCCCAATTTTCTCTGGCCATAACTTGGGAGATGTTGCCCTCAAATCACTGCAGTAGTAAGTTGGCTCGTCAAAAACATGATATACACCATCTAAAAAGATCCTCAAATGAAGCCTACCAGCAAACTTCACTTCGGTCTTCTCCTCACCCTCCGCAACATGCTTCTGAAGAGTAATCCACTGATCACCAATAGGTTGAGGAAGCAACCTCTTCTCCACTTGGTGCAAAGGAATCACTGACCTCCCTAAACATGCATCTTTATCAGCTCCCATCTTGTCCTCCACACTCAAAACCAAAGGATCATCAAATGGCTCTGCAGCAACAAACATCACCTCCTCATTCCAAGTGGGATTCAAAATCGTGTCCTTTGAGACTTTAGTCTTCAAAACCAAGTTCCCAAGAACAGCCTTGACGTAAGCTTCTGGTTTCCTGTTCCTGTCCGCAGGTGCCAAATCTTGCGCTGCAATCACTTGAATTCTGAGATACCAAAGTACGGGGGAGAGGTATACATTAGAACGAGTTTTTGTCACGCTTTTGCCACTAACGGCAGCTGCATCGGAATGCCAAGCAACAGGAAATGCATCATCAGCTTGATTCCCTATCCAAACAGCTAACATCAACTCTCCTACAATCTTAACCCCTTTGCGATCCTCCAACTTATACCACTGTGGTGCCAATGGACTATCTGGTGGAAACCGCGTTGGAATATGGCCCAAATCAAAGGAAAGATGGCCAATAATCTCATTAATCGCAGATTCCTTATCCCTTACCAAGATCTCTAATCTCCCACCCAGAATCTGATCTCTTGTGAAAGCATAGACTTCGTTCCATTCTGGGTTTGAGGTCTGCTCAAAGCATCTAGTTATTCCCTTGTAGTTTCCAATCTTTAGCTCCACAAAAGGGTTACAAGTGCCAGTCATGTTGTTCATTGGCAAGCCATTGGCTCTCACAATTCTGACATAAATAAACTGCCTTCGCTCAACTAGAGTAAGCTTGTCACTGCCCGTGGCTTTCCTTCCACCAATATCAGGTGATGTCGCCTTGGGGGTATAGTCCACCCTTGGTTTCTCTTTTGGAGGCATTTTCTCAAACTACAAGAACTAACAGAAAGTTAAAAAAACAGTCACTGCCTATAATCTTTATTCCTGCTAGACATTTTGTACCAGGAGCACAAACCTTTCAAAGTTAAATTAATCTCCAAGAATATGAAAATAGCAGGTCTCTGTGGACATAAGAAAGGCAAATACTGTCAGATTTCGTATTCAAACCTGGAAAGATAATGCATATGTTATTAGTTATACAAAAACAAGCCAGACAAATAGATAATGTTAATCTAGAAAATTATACTCTTTGGCTCCGCTACTTTCAATATCCCATTAATGATTTATGAAAAACTTCTTTGAAAAACATGACTATATTATAATGATATATAGCACTTTGATATATGGTCATTAATCATTTTGTAATTTTCCAGCGTAAGAGTCTGATGATCTGCACAATTCCCTTGCTATGGCACATGCATCCACCTTGCATACCTTTCATGAATAAAGCTGGATTTTTTGTGTTTAATAATCTAAGAAAGCTGGTCAAGGACATAAATCACAGTAGAATTTTCAGACAATCAAACAGTAAATATAAAGCCATGGGACAATACTGTCATTCTAACTCTAGGATGCATGCACAAACAGAAGAGAGAACTAATCTTTTCATGCACAAAAATTTCCCGCAGACTTCTTGTATTAAGTACAGACTGCTGCGAACCCCATTAGAAAACCATGCTGTAAATTAGTAGACAGCATAAGAAATCAAAACCTTATAGCAAACAATATCCAAAAGTGCTTGGAATGAATGTTAAAATTTGAAAATGCAATAATTAATTAATTGTGTTCATATATATATGGAAAAATTGTAGGTTCAAAACACTAATATAACTGCAAGAAAGCAAAAATGAAAGCTTACGTTTTAGTACTCGAATGTCAGAACTTCTTTGAAGCATTTGCTAGATTTTCTGTGCTCAGGTCCAAGCATGATTGGATTCAATTTGTCGAGAACATTTTTTGTGCCAATTGTTAGAGTTTTTCAGGTCTTAAGAAAATAAATATAGAGAGATTGAGAACCATCTTTGCTATTAGAATTGGAATTAATAATTACAATTGAATATTTTGACAGCCTACAGGCAATCAAAAAAGGGATAATTTAAATTAAATCTTAAATATTTTCATGATTTTGTAACGGTCGTGTGTTGAATATAGCTATGTACCAGGAGAAAATGAATGAGAGACAACCTTGAGATTTTCCCTTTTCTTCTTCCAGCGGGATGGATCTTGAATGGCATTCAAAACAGGAAAATTCTTTTTAAAATTAATGAAATGATTTGGAAATTCAATTTGCATTGAATGCTTTTAAAATAATTATAATGTTTTTTTTTTCTTAAATAGAAATAATAAGCTTTTGCTCTGTTTTACAGCTACAAAATGGCAATTTAAGGGGATCTGTGAGTACTTGCCATGGTATTCATACATATCATCGTTCCCAGCATCTAATTTCATGAATTAATTATTCAAAATCTAGCATATAAGTTTTGATTTTTTCTGCTTAATGGAAGATTTTTATTGGTTATAATTCTAATCCACGCAATAAATTATGAAACAACCATGTTTGTATATCTTTAATGTGATCAGCTTTTCTTTCATATCTTGAACTCAAAAATTCAAATACTAAAACCGATTCAAGGCATGAAAGCTTTCAGAATTTCACTTCTACAATCACCCAAGTCGCCATTCTTTTGAAAACTCGAAGATCTCTTAGATGATTTCTCAATCCAACTGATTGAAGCTGTCTTGCACTCCTTAGTCTTCCTGATGCACCCTTTAAATGAACAGAGACTTTCCCATCTAGTCTTCAACCTAGCATGGGCGGTGGCTACTGGCTATGGGAATTGTGACTGCTATGCTTGCTTTAAGGATAGAGGGGCTGGATTCTTCTTATCTTCCCGTTATTAATTCCTGCTTTCCACCAACACTTAGATGATGATACTTGCATGAAAAATCACTTTTGGAGCTTGAAGTGTACTGGTCAGCTTCTTCCATGTCTCCAAATCGGCATCTATGTATTCGCTTTGTTTTCTGCACTCCGTGCCATAAGAAGCAGGTGGTATCTTCTAAAGCATACTGATATGTTTCACATGCAGCCCAACACATCTCGCAAAGGCTTCATTCTTCCTATGCATTGGCAAATCCCCACCTTGAACAGTAGGTAGAGGAGCATCAAAGCTGCAAGTAGTATAAAGTGAAGACATGAAATCATTTCCTTATACCCCAAATCCATAACCCAACACAACATAGCATCTATAAAATATTGGCATCTGGCTCTCACTAAAGCAAGCATTTAGCAGCAGCATTAAAAATCTCAAAAAACACGCATTACCAACAGTCTTTAAAGACCATGAACTGTTCTTGCCAAAAAAAGAGAGTAGACACACACACGCGCACATATATATATATATATATCACCAACATGAAGATTATGATGATCTGTATGTAAAATATCAAAAAACAATTACGTGTGTTGGAGAGGCCACAGATTATCAACAGTTTCAAAAGATTGGAAACGCATAAATGTTCAATGAAACAAATTAAATCCCAATATCCACTGGTTCTGAGCACACGTAAGTCCATGCAAATTCAAACCAAGAAAATCAGCAGCATACAAGAGGAGAATCCCAAGGATACGGTAACTAATACAAGATATTAATTACCTAAGCTCTCAAACAGAATTAAAATACATACTAGCATGATGCGCCAAGAATAGTCTTGATAGGAACAGCCAAAGCATTTCCAAGAACACCTCCATTTCCATTAGCAGCTATATTGATGACAGCCCCCATTTCTAAACAAGTCCAAAATCATATATTTCCCTTTCAGAAATCCACGTTATGTCACTGGAAATAACTCCATTCCTGCTTGCTTAATTATGGAAGCACGAGAAATGATAGATAAAATGGTTGAAAAGAAGCAGTAACAAAACAACAGAAATAACTATCAATATAGTCATTACTATATATTACAGATGATAATTAACTAGGATGAAATTTCAATAATTATCCAAACCTGTTTCCAAAATTCTGCATGTTTTGTTCCTAAAATCCTTCTTATTCGCCATAAAATGCAGGGCTCAGAGGCGCAAGAACTTGATTATTATTTATAACACTAACAATAAAAGAAGATGCAAACAGATAAATATAAATGAATGGAAGTGAAGCATATATAAGAAAAACTGGAAAATTAAGAAGAAGAAGATGGCCTGGGTCGCGACTGACCTCAAAGCCTTGTGAAAGCCAGAAAGGGTTCAAAGAGAGAGGGAGGAGAAACGGTTTTTAACGGTAAGGAATTTTGTTTTTAAATGAAAGGGGGAGCTTTGTAGATGTTTTTGGCGTTGGGTTGGGCTCACAGCCTAGCCCGTATTAAGCCCAACTATGGATTATATAAATTTGAAAAGAAATTAACAAAGGGAAACCTTTTTATAATAATAATAAAAAAAATGCTTCGAATTAAGAAAAAAACTAAATAAATATTTTCACCTGTGATGATTTTTCTCATAAAAGCAGTATTCCAACTAGTAGTCAATAACGAGTATTGTAATATCTATCGACATGTGAGAGGAAATTTTGGGGGAATTCTCAGAAATAGTCCCCTCTGTAAGTAGTATTAATTTAAATTCCAATTTTTTTTATCAATTTTTATTCTTTTTAGTCTTAAAAATTTTCAACTGAATCTTTTCTTTTATATTTCATTATAAATCCCATTCAAATTAAACTTTTTTTTAAAAAAAAATAATATTGTTTGGTAGAAAATATAAAGTTTTATGTTAAAGTTCTCTGAAAAATGTTACAATTGGAAAAAGAAAAAAATTTGAAGGAAAAATCGGTTGCGGTGAAGGTTTATTTTTGTGGGATCCCACAATGATATTAACAAAAACCAAAACATGTAGGTTAAATACTGTAGTCTTTGTTATTGTTTATATTTCACAATTATGTGGATTGAACTAGTGAATTCTTTAAAAATGTTACCTTGGTTAAATTATTTTTAAAAAATAAAAAATATTTATTTTTTATAATATTTTTAATATATGTAGTCTTATATAGTATTTTTTTTCTTTTATTTTATTCAATAAATTTTATGTATGTATCCATTTCTATTACAAATTAATCAAACAAATTTATTAAATACAATCAAGTAAATGATTTGTGTTGCAATATAAAATATCTTAGTTTATATTTGTGTTTCAATTCTTCCAGTTTTGTTTTTATTTATCATTAATAACTTTTTTTTCATTTATTTACACAATGTTTCTTGATTTTTTAATTAGACACATGCAAAAAAATTTCAATTTACATTTATGAATATTTTTATATAAAAAAATACGTTGAAATATTCATCATGCATTGATGTTTTCAATTTAATCTTTATTCTTTGGGTTTCTAGTTTTTTTCTTTGATCTTTTTATAAAAGTTTTATTCTTTCTTAATTACACCCTTTAATCCAAGTTTATAGTGTATTGTGTCTTTTATTTTGGTCTTTATTTTTTTTGTTGATGTTTTTATTCTTTTCAATTTAACTTTCAAATTGAAAATTTATTATTACTCTTTAATTTATTTATTTACTCGATTTTAACCCTCATTCTTTTATTTTTTATTTTTTATATTGGATTTTTTAGTATAAGTTTTTTACGATTACATCCTTCAATCTTAGAATTTAGATTTCATAATTTTTTCATATACGATACTTTAAATCTTATGATTCGAGTTACGAAAGCTAACAAGAGTTAGTATTTTTTTTGTTTCATTTCCTCTTCCAATATCATCATTTGAAATTGTGTTTTTTTTTCAAATCTTTTTTTTCAAGTTATTTGTTATGATATCATATTTTTATAAGAGTATCTCAATCTCATATATTTATCATGAATTTTACATGTTAATTGAGCTTAGCTTAGGACAATATTTTTAATATTTTTTTATTATATTATCAAATTAATCCAGATTTAATTTAAATATCAAATTTCTCTTACTTCATTGAAACATAGTTACCTTTTGAAAGATTTTCCCATGTGAAATAAAAATTTAGTCCAGCACGCGAGGTCACAGCAGCAAACAATCTAGTGTATGATTCAAATGGATCACCATGTCAATTCATGCTGAATTATGGTCCTCTACGAAATGATAAATGATGGACTTTAGAAACTTAAAAAATAAAGGAGTTTGAACTTTGAAGCATTCAAACTCAAGGAAAGCGTGCATGCTTCCATTCCATGTATCACGAAACCTATTTTTCTGTCTTTACCTTCTATGATTGACTAATCTCCTCCTAAAGAACTTCATGTTGTCTCGCCAAACCACTAGATTTTTATCTACTAGTCATTGCTTAATATTTTCCAATGTCTCACCTAACACTCTTACAACAGAATTTTCTACTGTTACCGTTGGCCAGAAAGTGAAAAGTAAAAGGTGCGACAGAGCCTGTCGCTGGTACATACAACCGACAACAGCTGCATATGCAGGATTGGACTCGTCATGTCCTTGCCAAAAAAAAAAAGGTAATGTCCTAGGACACTTCAAGCTGTCGGCTACTAACCATTGTAGACTTGTAGTTCGCTAAAGGATATTAACAGATGCTCCACCAGTAAGTGACCTAAGTAGATTATATCAAAAATGGAGACCTAAGTAAAAGTTAAATGGGGACAGGGACATGAAAGAGGAGAATGCTGGAAGAAAATGCATACGAGTTTCCTTGGGGCAGCAATATGTAAAAGTTAAAGCATATACTGCATGCATTGGCTTGGGAGAAGGAAGGAATTGGCTATCCACTGTAAAATGCTTGCAGTAATCTCTACTAATGCAATCTTCAATCATCAGGAAGGAAGTCCTCATCTGAGGCATATTCCAGGAACGAGCCAAGGCTTTTCCTCAAAATGCAGAAAGTTTTGTCGTCCTGTGTTTCGCAGAAAGAAAAATTAGGTTAATAGTACTGTTGGCATGAAGGTTGGCAGAAATGTAGACGTTTGTTGAAATTTTTAAAAAAAATTAATTTATTTTTTATTTTCAAATCATTTTGATATTATAATTTTAAAAAAAATTATAAAAAAAATATTTTTATATATTTTTAAAATACTTTAAAAAATAACCAATAATATACTCTCGTATACCCTCTAAATCAATAACTGGATATCTTTAATTAGGCTACCTGCTTTTTCTTTTTCAATGACTCCGCCAATTGAGCAATTTTATCGGCACAGGTTTTCTCATGCTCAGATATCATGCTCTTCTCTTTCTTCCCTGATACGGACCCATAACTGAATGAGTTGTGTTGTATTTCACTAGAAGAAAGTGAGAGTCTTATCTTATGTTCAGTCCTTACTCATTTGTTCATATCTCATGCACAGCGTTTCCTTGTCTTCCTCGAATCTTGAAACAGTATCTGCCAATAAGGATCGACAAATAACACTAAATTAAAACCAGAAGTTATTATTTGGGATTGAATTTGCTATCATATAGATTTTGCACAATTTTCTACTCTTACCGATCCTCCCGAAATGATTTTCAAAGTGGCCACGTAAGCAAGCAAGAACATTTCATTTTCAAAATAAGGGTTGAGAATACAGTTAGAAACGACAATATCAAATGGGCAGTTACTATGCTCAATTCGTTTTCATCGTTCCCACCATCATCTGTGGCCTAATCTCCCTCATTTCCATATTGAAGCACCATCTTATTCTATTTCTATGCATTGTCCACTCCATCCACAATCCACGTCTAATTAAAGTTTCGTCAGTCAACAATTATTGTAGCAGCTCGACATTTAAATATCAGTTGAAAAAATACATGAAAATTAAGCCCGGAACTTGGAGTCCGCTAAGTACCTTTCTGGGCCTGCAAATGAGTTGCTTTCTCCTTGCAAAATTTGTCATAGATCTCTTGAAACTTAGCGGTCTCGCTCTTCAAGCAATTTTCGCACTACGTACAGACATCCAATCACATAATCACACCCATTAATTACACATTCAAAGATCTGAAAAACTAACAATAAACCTAATTTTATTCTCATTTTAATCCCCCTTCTGTTCTCTACAAACCTCCTTTGAGCTTTTTGTGAGTGCCTTCGCAAAAGTTTGCCTAACAGTGAAAAACAAATGATAAAATTAAACAAGAACATGTACAGAGTTACTCTGGTTTTAATAATGGATTGTTGATGCTTAATTGTTAACCTGTCCTTCTCTATTTTAGACTTCAATTCATCAATCATAGACTTGATCTCAGAGCCCACACTGTCCCCATAAAAGAACACAGTCAAATCACTGTATAAATTACAGAGATCAATAGATTATTAAAAAAAAAATAATAAGCAAAATCAATTCCTAAATTAAATTCAAATAGTTTTTAGAAAACTAGAATTACTAAACCTGTATCGGATCAAAAATTAAATTTATTTAAAACTAATTATCAAAACAACATATTTAAAAAAACACAGAAAAAAATTCAGTCTCTACACAGATTTCAAAAAATAAAAATAAAAACTCTGAAAATATTAGAAACCTGTGAATTAATTATTCGTACGGAATCAAACACTTCATTCAAGCTAATACCACTAAGATACCTGAAGACTACAGAGAATTAGTAAAAGACCATGTAAAGTCCAAATTCTAGCTAAACCAGCAAAAATTGAACTTCTTCAATCTCTAAGATAAAATTATTATCCGCGTCTCACAAAAATATATCGAAATTAAAACACACGCGCATAAAATCGATGATTCCACGAAAATATCACTGAAAATATTAGAAATAAAACAAATAACCGATTCATATCTAACCAAAAACAACAATAAACTATAGTGACCTAGAAATCGTCTGTTCGTTCTTCTTTTGACCGTCCTTTTGAGATTTCTCTCTGATCTGCTGTAACGCCGACATTATCCCCTTTATATCACTGCAATTAAGATCACAATCTCAATTTCAGTATATTTCTTCATTAGCATAACAAGAAATTACGAGATAGAGGTTTTGAAGATGGACCTGGAGAAATCGGGATCGAACTCGTCCTCGACTCGGAATTTGGATGCCGATTTGGTAAGTAACGACTCGGCAACTCGTTTTTTGGAGCTTGTTTTCGCTGCTGACATTTTTGAGTGAGTATTTTCTGGAATTAAAATTGAGAGAGAAGGAGAGATTTTTTAGTTTTGAGATTCTGTTGGAAATGAGAGAGTGAGGGGCGTTTTGTGCGTGTGGCGCGCCTTTAAATTTGGTTTCTCCTTTTCAAATTCAAATTTTTTCGCTCCAGTCTAGTTTTTGTGGGGTTAATGAGCTCAGCTCCTTCTATTCTCAATATTTTCTCAATGAGGTCCTTTACTTTCGAAACTTTCCAATCCAAACCTTATACGACGAGTTTGTTAACACTGTTAGATCTTCCTTTATTAACGATGTTATTTGACTGTTAACTTTGAAATATTTTTATAATATACTTTTTTTATATTAAAAAACATAAAAAGATGAGAAATAAAAAAATAACAGATACAAAAATAACTCTTGCTAATTTTTTCTTTCCTTGATTTTATAATTCCATCTTTATTCGTTATAAATAATAATTATAAATGGGGGAAATAATTAATTATATAAAAAAGAACATCTAGGATACTTTTTATTTTTATTTTTTTCCTTTTTTTATTTTAATTCATTATATTACTAATATATGTTTTCATTAGTTAAATTATTTTTTAATTTCTAAAATGGTCAGTTATACATGAGGAAATTGCAGTGGTATAGAACTTAATTTATCAATCTTTTTCTTCTATTTCTTAGTTATTTATCTATTTTTTATTGTATTTTTAAAATCAAATATAAAATATCATGCTCTAAATAATATTCCAAAATTAACGATTATAGTAGAAGGTTTGGATTATGATCACCACACCCCAGGGCTCATTAACCTAATTTTTTTTCTAATTCATCATTAGTTTTTTTCACCTTGCAACCAAGTCAACTATTTTAAATCTATTTTATTTGCACCACACCTTTAAAATTTCACCATGACAAGGGCTTTTAACATATTCACTTTCACTTTCTTCTTGTCAAAAAATAATTTTAATCTAAAATTTCAAATTGTTAAGGTTTCGATCATGTTTTTTTATATTAACTTTCAAAAATATTCTCTCAATTGAAAATCCTTTAAATTTAAAGCTTACATAGATTCGTTACTACTTTGTATTTAAATTTTTATTTTAATTAGAAAAATAAAAATGATAAGAATTAAATTTGTAATTATTTGATCATTAAAGTTTCGATACTATATTAAATATGTTACTATATATGATATGTGGCTGATTGATTAGTCACACGTGACATTAATGTTATTTATGTAAACATATTTATTTTTTAACAAAGACTTTATTTATCTTTAATATTTATTAAATATTTAATTGATGAATATAGATTAAGATAAAGTCTTAGAGACAAAAATATTTTGCAAAGAAAATTACAAAATTGTTATAGTTATGATATTTTTATTGTATAAAAATATTGTTCCTAGATGTTCATGGTCAATATTCTATTAGAATTGAATATTAATTAGAGTTGTTGATATTGATCTATTTTATGCTCTCTTTTTTTTATGAAATGAAACAATTGTTCTCATAAGTCGAGATATGAGAAATACTTAAAACTAATATGTAAATGTTTGTTAGATGACAAGTACACTGATCTGATCAGCATTAGAATTTCATACAAAGATATCACTTGTATCTATTAAAAGATTCATATGACAGTTGTCTAAGTGATTCTTAGTCTTGAGATCACTAAATTATCTTATATAAAGAAAGTTATGCTTTAATCATGTTACATGTTATTCTAGTAAAAGGGTAACAAATAGACAGATATCGAGTATAAACATAAACTATATGAAGGTGTTTGAGTAATCAAAAGAAGACACATCACCCTAAGTGAATTAAAAAAAATGTTTTATTTATTTTTAAATAATATTGATTGTAAATTTTTGTGTAAGGTGAAGTGAAATTTGAAAAAAATTTCAAATCTTATTCATATAACCAATAGCTATGGTGTTGAGAATAAATATAATTTAATAATGTAGATCATAGTTTTTAGACCCACTGGTGGTGACCCGATCCAAGGCCGGGTTCGGGTTTTGGTTTGGGGTAAAGGGTCGCGGGTCAATTCTTTTTTTATATATAAAACTCAAAACGACGTCGTTTTAGTAAAAAAATAAAAAAAAATCAACGGGTTGCAACCGAGTTTTTGATTGGGGTTTTCCTTCCTTGTTTTTTCTTCAACACTGCCCGATTTCAGCCCCGGGCCAGCGGGTCCCGGATCGACCCACGGGGCCGGGTTTTAAAACTATGGCATAGACACACTTCATATTATAATATCTAAATCATAACATTGTTGATGAAGGGAAAATAATTATAATAAGACTGAAATGTTAAGTCAAACCACTTATAACTTTTCTAATATTTAAGGGATCATGACACGTAGCTAGACACTGTACTTGATCTTCAAATATAAATCAATTAATTATTTAATTGATAATAAATCAATTTGTTTTATTTATTTAATCCTATTTTATTTAGGATTGTAATTTATATTTGAACTAATTTATTAGAAAACTTACGAGATACATGCGTAATAATCATTGGTTAGAAATTAAACTAGTATGATTAATCATGTAACTTGATTGTAAATAAGTTTTAAAAATTAAAAACTAGATTGTAATTAATGCAAGGAATTTCAATTCTAGAGCTTAAACAAAATCAAGTACGGACTTAATTGAATAAAATTTAAAAACTTATTTACACTTGAAAAATACAAAAGAAAAGAGCTAGCACTAAAAAACTTATTTACACTTGAAAAATACAAAAGAAAAGAGCTAGCACTAAAAAACATAGTAATTCCTCTCTTTTATAAGGATTTAAGAGATTTCTTATTGGTGGTTTGTGTGAATTATCATTAGAAGTTATACACTTGAACAACTTATGATTTGTAAAAACTCAACTTTGAAGTAATTATTCAAAACTGAAAAAGCATTTGATCTTTAGATAATCTATGTAAAAAAATCCTTGAAACTCTTGAAAAATTCTTAAATTTATTGTTTCTACTGTATATATGTGTTTTTGAAAATCCCAACAAAATAATCTTCTCAATTTAAAAGATCGAGTTATTAGACAAAGCTCTAAAAAATATTTTTTTATATTAATTCTCTAATAGTTTTAATTCATGCATAATTATCAAAGTCACTCTAAGAAAATTTGTTGATAGCCTTTCTAAAAATATATTCAACTTCATTTTCAACAATCCCTAACATTTGTCAACCACCACTATCACCAGAATCTTCATCATCATTCCCACAAACCTTGTTACCAATAAATTCAAAGCATACCTGCAAACAC
Organism: Populus deltoides; assembly: GCA_015852605.2. NCBI lineage: Eukaryota > Viridiplantae > Streptophyta > Magnoliopsida > Malpighiales > Salicaceae > Populus > Populus deltoides. The sequence goes on from CM027573.2 coordinate 20,246,899, forward strand.
AAACCCATAAAACAACAACTACAATTACTACTTCATGCAACCCTTCCGGCCAAAATAAAAAGTTAGAAGGAATCACACGATTTTAACATTTTAAAGCGCTGGGGCTGTTCAAGGAAAAGTTGGATTTGTCCGACAAAAGTATTGGAATTCAAACTAGATTGTCAATAACACAACAGTAAATAAGTGGTGGTTGATAAGCTACCAACCTCAATCGTACGAGCATAGTGGTAAATTAAGCATAGAAAGGTAAAATCGGATTTTGTGGTTACGGATGCAATAATTATTCAAAAGTTTGGAATCTTAAACCAAGATAAGCTCACTAATATCACGAATTAATTGTTTTTCAGCCCTGAGAATGCCGTTTAAATTAAGATGGGTCAATTTTTTTTATTGAATTTTTTAAATTATTTTAATATACTGATATATATATATATATATTATTTTAATATATTTTTAAATAAAAATATTTTAAAAAATAATTATTATCATCCTCCCAAACAATATTTTTTTATTTAATAATAGAATTTCAGGAAAATGGACGTTCAGGGAAGTGTAGATGATTCAATTTCTAATAGTGTGTTTAACAGTGTGATAGCGGTTACTTTTTAAATAGCTTTTTGTGCTGAAATACATGCCAATGATGTTTTTTTATTTTTTTAAAATTATTTTTGATATTAGCACATCAAAACGATCTAAAAAGTACAAACCGCACTTAATTTTAACAAAAAAATTTTTTAATTTAATAAAATATAGTTACAAATACAATGCCAAACCGCGTCTAAGTTTATCTGTTTAGGCCAATAGTGTTTCATTGACTTGCTTTGATAATTTGGTTGTTGCATTGACCAACATAATAACAGAGAGTTTTATCTCAACTCCGCCAAACAAAAAAATAATAAATATACGGGTAGGGTATGGTTTTTTTTATGTTGGAATTTTGTTAAAATTATTTTTTAGGTTAAAAATTATTAAAATTTAATCTTTAATGTAAATTTTTTAAAATAAAATATTATTGTAATTTAAATAAATTTTAAATGAATAATAAATTAATCTTAAAAAAACCTTTAATTAATATGTTTAAGAGAAATCCAAAACACCTTAAAAGTTTTTATCCTATATAAAAAAGAAATAAATTTTCCTAGTTGTTTATTTAGCGAAAATGTAAAAAGTTAAAATTAGGTTCAAATATCATCTAAGTTTTGAAAGGCAGAGGATTTAAGAAAATTGAACTTTCAGCTCAAGTTTATTATAAAATAATTTTTTAAAGTATAATTTTATTTTTGTACAACTTATTCTGGACTTGGGTTTGGATTTAAGATTCTTTAACTCATAAGGAATTTGTAGCAGCCCCAACTTGGAAATAATATTATATCCCAGCAAAACACCTTTTGTTTTTATTTATGCTGAAATCTCAATAGATTTTTTTTTATTTAAAATATCACAAGTAAATTTAAATAAATATTTCTCAAACTTGACCCAATTATCTAGATCAATAATCACCACATCCATAACACAAGTCATAATTCCCCCGAGCACCATATCACTTTCTTTATAATTATATGTCTTAAAAAAATATCCATGTATATATTCATTCTTGAAATAAAAAACTTCAAATAAAATAAAATAATAATTTTTTCTATAATCGATCTTTTTTTTTTTCATTTCTCAAAGGTGAAATTAAAAGATAATAAAAATTAAATTTTATATCAAAATCTAATTCAAAAAATATTAATATACTAAATATATATAGTATTTATAGTACGAGGACTAAATTAAACTTTTTAAGTGACTCTTGAAACCATTACTTATTTGTAACATCTTTTTTACTTGGTCTCTTGTCTTTTAATTTTATTTTTAATCAATAAATTTAATTTAATTTTTCTTGAATATAGCAAAAAAGAAAAATTGTAATAACACCAAAAAAAAAAATTTGAAATACCAAATTAAAAAAAATTGAGAACAATAAAATGGTGCACAATATGAGTTGAACGGTACTCCTCTTCACACACGTTTTTTTCTCTCTTAATAACCGAGCACTATGTATACTGATGTGTCACGCTAAGGATAGAGAAATTGTAACTCAGATCTGTCCTTTATGTTCCCTAGTGCTTGCCTTGCCTTGCATTTTGCCTTGCATTGCAAGTTACTAACTACTATTTCGCATGCGAGTCCTCACCTAGCCTGTGCTACATACCTAACTCACAACTGGCCAGTCTACTTCTTGATAAATGGCCTTCTAGATGGAGCTTTTAGAACTTCTAAAATTTAGAAGTGTGGTTTGCAGTTTTTTTAAAAATGTTTTTTTATTAGAAAATATATTAAAATATTTTTTATTTTTTTATTTTTAACTCTAATTCATAAAAACTATAAAAGCATTAAAAAAATTAATTTTATATAAATTACTTTTTTAAAACAATTTTAAAAACAAAAATTACAATGCTCTCAAACACTCATTTAAACTACAATCACTTTACAACTTCTATTATCATTTCCTTTCAATAATGCCAATTACCATGAATTCAACGTTGCTAATAAATTAACTACCGAATACTAATAAATTATTTGGAATCAATTCTTTAGTGTAATTAAATTCAATTTAAATTTAATTGATAGATAAATTAAATTTACATATTTAAAAAAATAAAATTCAATTCATTTTATTTTTTATATTACTCTTATTACCTTCATCTTATTTCTTTAAAGGTCTTTAAAAATAAAAGGTGAATGAGTATTTAAAAAAAAAATAGTTTTAATATTAAATTTTGTTTTTTTGAAATTATAGATCAGAGGGGCTGATCTCTAATTTATTTTCATGGTATTTTAAAAAATTAAAATTTAAATATTATTAACACTCACAAGATTTCAAATATAATGAAATATTATTCATTTAATTCCAACCAGACTGTAAATTATTGCCGCTGTAACGACAAAGTCCTATCATGTTCCTTTCTTGGTTATAAAAAAGAAAAGAAATGAAATGAATATGTACTTTCAATATGTTTTTATATTTTTAATTGAGTTGATTCTATGCTTGCAACCTATTATTCTTAATTTAATACTATAGGTAAAATAACAACGTCATTGAAAAAGAAGAGGGGTTGCTGAAGTGGGAGAGAAGGAGAGGGAATTTTTTTAAAAAAATGGAGAGAAGTGTGGTCATGTGTGATTTTTTTAAAAATAATATTTCATTGGTATATATATCACGTAATTTAATATAACAAGGATAATTCAGTTAATTTCTTCATAGATATCGATAAATATTTGGGTTAATTTACACACACCTCGACTAATCTCACGAGCTCTAAAATTAACGACCATGTAAGTATCTAGTGGCTATCATATTAGCAACCATAAAACTCGAACTTGAGACTACAAGAAAAACAAACATCTTGATCTCAAGCTCTTACCATTACTATTTATATCGTGGCTATCTTAATGTAACATCTAGTTATGTTTATGACTCATTTAGTTAATTTAGATGGAAAAAAATAATATTATAAAAAATTAGAAACTCAGTTATTTTGCAAGGGTAAAATTAAAGATACAATGATAAATAAATAAATAAATAAATAAAACTTACCTTATTATATGATATGAGAATATACCAATTCACTCCCGCTTATAAACAGTCCTTAATTAATTATACTTGTATAGTTTCCAAACACAGCGGACAGGTCCTTCCAAATCGGATGTGCCAAAAGACAAGACAGAGGGCACCCAACTGCTATAATTTTATAATAAAATATCGAAATAATTAATTAAGATTCTATGAGATTAAAGGATATGATAGTGTGATGTGTGAGCCACACGGAAATGTAGTGATGTACAAGGTCCCTTGAGCTTTGTCTTTTAACTTTCTGTTCCTGTAACCTTGTCTATACATTAGCTTTTGTGTTTACTTTACTTCGTGGGGTTTGACTTTAGATATTGGTGGTAGTGTTTGTTCTCGTGGTTAGGTACTTTTTTTTCAAAAAAAAAATTTATTTTATTTATTTATTTTTTAATTGTTTTGATATATTAATGTTAACAATAATTTTTTTAAATATATTATTTTAGTGTATTTTTAATAAAAAAACAACTATTAACATAAAATAGCAGCCTGTAACACATGAAGGAAAAAAACAAGAAAAATAAAATATAGAATAAGGTGAAGATAGAGTAGAATATTCCACAAATTAGTGTATAGCAACCTTTAACATGAGGAATAAGACAAGAAAAATAAAGTATAGAATAAGGTGAAGATAGATTAGAAAATTCCACAAATTCAGATGGTGTTAGCTATAAAAACATATAATAATCAACGGAATCCTCTTATATTCTCTTATATTAACTAGGGTGTTTAAAAGTATCATAACGATTATTTATTTAAAATATTTTTTACTTAAAAATATATTAAAATAATTTTGTTTAAAATTATTTTTGATATTAGCATATCAAAATAATTTGAAAACATAAAAAATTAATAATTTAAAGCAAAGAAAAAAATTTAAAAAAATAATTTTTTTAAAAATACTTTTAAATGCAAAAATAAAAGAAAAACCTTTAATTTGCCCATATGTCACTACGCAGTTGGACTATTCTTTTTGGGGCTTTGTGGAGCTCGATCAGTCAGATTGTAACTAATAATAATAAAAAAAGAAAAGAAAAAAAGAGGCTAACACCTAGGTGAGCAACCGGCCAAGAGCACGAGATTAGACTTGAATAAAAAGTGATGACCCGTAGTAGAAAGAAAAAGACTGGGGACAGGTTACCGTGAAGCCACGATCAACGCAAGAGACCTGCCTGCCAGGGCTGCAAGAATTATAAAACAAAGATCTGGCAACCATGTCCCGAGCAGAACTTCTAGAAAAGGGACGCTGCTGTTGAATTTTAGGCGTTCTTGTTTATCTAGAAGGACTCGTTTTCTTCCCAGGTTTCTACCGGTCCTAGCTGATGTCTCTCTGTTCTAGCTCCATATGTTGTCTGTGAGGGGCGATGAATGGGCAAATATATATATATATCTCCAACTATCTTCAGCATATCTGACGTTCATGAATGTAGTTTCAAACGCTAAATCATCTAGGTTTGTTGATCAAGGAAATAGATCCTGGCCTAAATCAGAGCCGGCTCAAGGTTAACGATAACGTTTAACAAAACTATAAATGAGACATTTTAAGATATTTAAATTATATATATATATATATATGTTTGATAAATAGATAATTGTCATTTTATACTTGAGACCTTTTATTAAATGAAAACAATTTTTATTTCATAAAATATAATTAATAAATATATCTTATTTATTTTTGAAATCTAATATATAGTTTGATATAATTTAAATATTTTTTAAGGAAAAAGCAGGACAACATGTGCGCACATATTAAATATTGCTATAGAAGTATATTAAAATAATATATATATATATATATATATATATTTTTAAAAAATTATTTCTAACACTGGATAATAAAATGATATAAAAAATTAAAAAATTAATTTAAAATAAAAATAATAATTTTAATAAAATTACGGTCCAGCCACTAGCCAAATAGGCTAGACCTAACCTCGACACCTTAAAGCCTCGTACCTAACCTCAGCTCTTCAGGCACCCCGAACCTGGCACTATCTCATCCAAACCCCCCACCAGCCCTAATCCAAACTCTAAGCACTTTGGACTAGCTAGGTCCTGGACGACTCCCGGTTCACCGCACCATGGACGTCCCAAACCAATCTTGGCATAATCCCTAGCCTCCTCGAACCTTGTCCTCGACCGAGCCTAGGCATGATCCATGCCTATTTTATTATTGAACCAAATGACCTCCAAAATATAGTTACTATATCGTAAAAAACTAGTTTTAAGAACTTTTGAAAACCTTTTTTTTTTTGCTTTTAATATCTTTCAAAACTTGTAGTCAATTTTATATTTAAAGAAAAAATATAAAGCGAAAACAAACAATTTTTCATATTTTGTTAATATAAAAATCAAATTAAATCAAATTTTAAATGAAGAAATTAAAAAAAAAAATTCAAAACAAAATATACAGTAATGAAAAGTTTGAAGATGAAATTTGATATGATCAATAAATAATATAAAATTTGTAAGTTTTTCACAACTTCTAGAAAATGTTTTCCCTTCAAAATAAAAAAAATATTTTTTTAAAAATCGAGCTAAATTTTTTAAAATTAAAAAGTATTTTTCATTGATTAATTTTTTTAATAATAAATAAATTCAAAAAAATTTAAAAAATAAATTTTAAAACATTATTTTTCATGAAACAAACCAGAACTAAAATTTCAGTGACATCAAGTACACAATTCAACATATAATGCAGGTGTATTGGGCATGCCACAATTTTTTTAAGAATTTTTTTTTTGTTTTAAATTATTCATATGTATTTTTTTATTATTTTTATTAAAAATAAAATTGGAAATGGAGGTTCTGGGTCCAATTTTGGTGCAGTAATTAATACTTTGACTTTGGCCAGAAGTTTGGATTACCGGAGACTATAAGCATTTTGAAAAAAATTGCAACTTACAATTAATCCATTCACATAGTTTTACAAATTCTTGGATTGCCGTAATGTGATATACGTAACAAGCTTCTTAATTATTTGATAAGTTATTGCTTGATTTTGTAGAAAGTTGGGTATAAATTAAAGATAAGTCGAGCGAAGGTCTAAATGAAATCATAGTGAATATGAAGAGTATAATCCAACAAATATATTAAAAAAAAACACAATCTAAATTAAATAAAATCCTCTTTCTTTCAAGACTATACGATAAAAGTGTCACAATCATGAGTGGTATTTTCTATAATTTTTCTTAATAAATTGGATATTCTGAAGATAATTTATTGTATGTTTGGTTTAACTCTATTTCATTGTATTTTAAAAGTTCATTTATTTTGAAAATAAATATGAATTTGATGATTTTTTTAATTTTCTTTGATGATTTTGATTGGTTGATGTCAAAAATAAAAAAAATAATTATTTTAATACATTTATGAGAAAAAAACATCTTATACCATAATACAAACTCGCATTTAGGTTTCATTTGACATTATGGTCCAACCGTGTTTTCTAAAAATTTAATTTTTTTAGTTTTGAATTAATATTTTTTTCATGTTTTTGGATCATTTTGTTGTGTTGATATTAAAAATAAATTTAAAAAATAAAAATAAATGTTATTTTAATTCATTTTCAAATAAAAAACACTTTGAAAAACAATCATCATTACAACAATGAATAGACAGTTAAACATCAATTGATATTAAGTTTTTTCTTAAACAATATTAAAATCACATTTTTATATTATTATAATACATTTTGATAAATTGAATGTATTTTTTTCATTACAACTAACTCTAAGATTTCAATTTAAAAGGATTTTTTTTTTAACCATGGGTCAAACTCTTACTCCAAATGCTTAAGCAAAATGTTTTAAAAGATTGAAAATAACACATAGTAATGTTTATTTTTTAAAATATATATATTTTAAAAAATATATTAAAATAATATATAATTTTTTTTAAAAAATAATTAATTTTTCACATGATATATTAAAATGATATCAAAATATAAATAAAATAATTTAAAATAAATATTATTTCTAAAATTTTTTCAAAAATATTTAACTCAAAGTAAAAAAACACAATTAATAGTATTTCAGGAGATGTTTGTAAATATAACAAGGATTGTTTTTTAAAGTGTTTTTTGTTTAGGAATATATCAAAATAATATTTTTTTATTTTTTAAAAATTATTTTTAACATAAATACATTAAAAAATTTAAAAATTTTAAAAAAATATTAATTTAAAATAAAAAATAAAAAATTTAATTTTTTTTTAAAAATACTCAACACAAAAACAAATATCCAAGTTTAAGTGATGGCGCCACGTCAAATAAAAAACACCGAGCGGACCCACACATGTCAAAGCGCCTACGCAATAATCGAAAAAAAATAAACAAATATAATCTTAAACGAAACGGACGTTGGATTCCCCCTCTATATAAACCCAACCCTAGATACTACGCTACATCAATACCCTTTGCCAATCTCTTCCCCGCTCTATCTCTCCCTCTCTCTCATCTGCAAAATTTCCAGTGAAGCTTACTCGAAACCTCTAATTTTAATCAAGCCAAACGAACACACTGTTATTTTATCTCTAATTTCCTTTGCAGGTAATCTTTAGTTAATTGGTTATAGGCTTCTTTAGCTGATGATTTTTTTTCTTTGTTTCTTGTGCTTCATTTCTTATACTTTGTTGTTTGTTTTGATTCTTGATTTGTGATTGTGGCATAGATCTTGGATCTCTATCTTTTGTTTTTGGTTGATTGAAATGTATAGTGTATTTTGTTAGGCTTCTAGGAAAGAGGGGGTAAAGGCAAGGAAAATGAAGGAAAACAGCTTAATGAGAGAGGAATGAGATTAGATTTATTCTGATTTTCAATTTTTTATTTGTGTAAAAGTGGAAAAATTCGCTTTAAAAATGGAAGAATCGCACAATTTTTAGGTCCAATTCGACTTTTTTTTTTCTTCTTAGCCATCTTTGAGAAAAACCCCTACAAAATTTTAGATTTTGTTTTTGATATGGTTAATTTCACAATTACTTAGATGTTGTTTCCAGGTTCCTTGTTGATGCTAGTGATCACCTTTACTTAGAACCAACTTTGTTTTTTTAAAGTTATTGCTATCTTTCTGAGTTCATGGGTTCTTGAAAGAATTTTATTTATTTATTTAATTTATGGTAGTTTTTTCTGTCATAGATTATAATATGATTTAACAAGAATCCAATGCTTGGATATTTTTTTTATTTGACTCAGCTTTTATATATATATATATAATTTTGAAGGGTCAGTGCCTGGTCATTTTATATTTTAATTTTTCCATGATTTACCAGTTCCAACCTAATAAACTCGACACATAATTATTTAATTAATTAGATCTTGGTTTAAATGAACAATCATTTTGCTGATTATTCAATCCTTCGATGTCACTTTCACTGGGCCAACTAAAAAGAGATTTAGATGAATTTGCTTTGTGCTTGAAGAAGATTAGTCAGAACTTGGACTTTAATGGACTAAAAGGCATGCGATATTGAATTCTGTAATGGCTTTTTGTTGCGTGGGGAACTGCTCTTCCTGATCTTATCTGTGTTCAACTTGTTCTTCATGCCTTATTTTTTGTCTTTGAAAAGTTTGGTTTTTTTAGTGTGTACGTGGTTTGTCTTCCTAGGATTTAGAAAGCGGTGCTTATCTAGAATGTTCAAAGTATATGTTTAAGCCATTTACTTCATCATTGCTTTTTCAAGAGAAATGAATTTGGAAATCGTAAAACGAAATTTCACCAAGAACACTAGAGGCTGTTTGTCCTTCGGCTTCTGTTTTTTAGATATTTTTTAAAAAATATTTTTAGCTTGAAAAAATATTAAATTGATGTTTTTCTATTTTAATTTTAATGATATAAAAATATTAAACATTATACACGCAAGTGGTATCTTTACTGGTTCTTTATTCTTGACCAGTTCCCCTTCCAAGTAGTGAGTTTCAGATTGTGTATTAATGGAAGTTTATAAGTTAGTTTGGTGCTTCAACTTGGTTGATGAGGGAAATTGTTACTGATCTGGTTTGATTTCTCTTATCTATTTCAGAGTTAAAGAAGGACGCTAGAATAGATCCATGGACTTTGAGCGATATTTTGCCCAAGGATGGAAATCAGTTTCAAGTGCAGCAGCCGAGTCCGAAAGTTTTAGTGGCTGTTTTGACTGTAATATCTGCTTTGATTTTGCACATGAGCCAGTAGTCACCCTCTGTGGCCACCTCTACTGCTGGCCCTGCATTTACAAGTGGCTCCATGTCCAGAGCGCCTCCCTTGCCTCTGATGAGCATCCGCAATGCCCAGTATGCAAAGCTGATATATCTCACGCTACCATGGTCCCCCTCTATGGCCGTGGTCAAGGCTCAACTGAAGCTGAAGGCAAGGCACCATATAGGGGTATGATCATACCTCCCAGACCATCAGCTTGTGGTGCTCAAGGTGTCATGTCAAACACATCCAATACCAGCCAGCGGCTTCCATATCGAAATCCTTACCAGAGCCATAACTACAATGCTAATCCATATGGCAGTTTTGAAGAGGATTCCCCATCACCATTACTTAACCTTGGAGACCCTACGATGACTGGTTTGCAGGAACCAGTTGTTGGGATGTTAAGGGAGATGATTTATGCAAGGGTTTTCAGTGCATTTCCAAGTTCATATCACTTGACGGGAACTAGTAGCCCCAGGATGAGAAGGCATGAGATGCTGGCAGCCAAGTCATTGAACAGAATCTCAATTTTTCTATTCTGCTGCTTTCTCCTATGCCTTGTTGTATTTTGAAACACAGTAATAGGTTATTCACCATTGTTCATCTGTATATTTTGTGAAGAGCAACGGATCGGAGGTTATGGAACATCTTAGATCAGATTATATATATGAGCCGATTTTTTATATTTAACTAGAAATACATGCCGTTTTATCAGGTACATGTGGTTTGATCAGTCATGGTGTGAACCTGAACATTCTTTCATGAGAACTAATGCTGAATGTGCAGGTTGTCAAATCTGACTTCCACTGTTCCATCGTAAGCTTGCAACGCTATTGATGGATCTCTCTGCTTTCAACTCGATTGAGTCTTTTTGTTTCTGCATTTTAAAAGTGTTTTTAATAAAATTTAATTTTTTTTATTTTTTTATTAACTTTAAATTAATATGTTTTTAGTGTTTTCAAATCATTTTGATGTGCTGATGTTAAAAGTAATTTTTAAAAAATAAAAAAAATATTATTGACATGTATTTTGACATAAAAAGCTATTTAAAAAACAATTACAACCACACTACCAATCACAGGTGTTTTTGCAGTTCTAGAAAACTTCCTTTGCCTCCTGATGGTAGCTCGGCCTTCTTATTCCCAGCCGGGGACTACTAAGGAAATAGGGCGGAAGCGTCCCGAGTCCCGACCATTACTTACATGGATGAAGGACGGTTATGCAAGGCAAAGCCACGCCATGTGTATGTATGACCACCTTAACCAGTACATGAACTGGGGCGGCGCCAGAACCACGAGCACAAGCCTGAAGGAGGAGGCCCGTGGGGAAGAAATCATGTACTGATCAACAAGCTAGTGACCTGCGCGACCCTTCTCAACCATGCAATAAAATGGATAGGTTGGCTTGCACCTATCCAGTGCAAGTTTCAAGTTAAATTATTTGTGTATTAGAAAGTGTGATTGTAGTTGTTTTTTAAAGTATTTTTTACTTAAAAATATATTAAAATAATTTTTTTAATTTTTAAAAATTATTAACACTAAAAAAATATTAATTTAAAACAAAAAAAACAAAAAAATTAATTTTTTTATAAATACTTTTAAAACTTAAAAATAAATAATCTCAATAATTGATTGTTTGTTTTTGAATTTAAAAGTATTTATAAAAAAAAATGAATTTTTTTTATTAAAAGTATTTAGTCACCCTCACTAGCTAGAGACAAAATGCATGCCTCAATGCTCAGTGTAGAAACATGTGCTGGAGACAAATAGATGTCAGCGTGAGAAAAAGACAGAACCCGTCTGCCCTTATAGGCTCGGTACGCTGAATTGGGCCACTCCTAATGATCCAATTCATTAAAGACAAGCCGATAGACTAACTTGCCCACCTAAAAGGACACAGATCAAATTGACTACAAGCAAGCATCCTGCTAGCTTCCTCAACCACGTGAGTTTTAATGATTTTAATTTGTTATTATTTTTTTGATAATATGATTTTAATTTATGTAGTTATTGCGTAAAAGGGACATTTTCATTATCTAATGCAAGTTCCATTAAGCCTCTTGATTTTAATTATTAATTTTATTTTTTACGTCAATATATTTAAAAATGCAAAAAATAATTAAAAAAAAACATTTTTTTTAAAAACAGTTTTACACAACAAAAACAAGGGTGATAAAAGAACAAATAATGCAGATGATCGTGATCCATCTTCCACGAATCAATGTGTTGAGAGCAAGCAATACTCGGACCGAGGTCCAATCCAACTCACATGGTAACTCCTCTGCCATGACGTCTACAGCAATATTTTGCCATTCAATTTGTTCTTCTGCAACGAACTTGGAACGCAAAACCTTTTGTGAGAAGAGTTGTCAGTTGCGCTACAGACCTACAACTTATTATTGGCCGCCACTTAAATTTGTTCACAGGTCATATAGGAATCTTTTATCCTATTGAATAGGGTTAAGTATTTTGAATAAAAGGAAATTAAAACGCATCAATCCTTCAAAACATCATTGCAGGAACTATAATTGTTGATCCGATGATCCAGACATTTCCTCCAAGACACCACTCTGGTTTTAGATGACCTCACAATCCCCAAAGCCCTCGATCGTGTCACGTCGTTATCACTGGAAATTTGGACTCCAAGAAACGCATACTTGAAGGCTTGTGGGGTTCCAGGCCACGTACGGCGCGATAAACAAATATCATCAATGGTGGCGTTGGATGTGTTGAGGGATGGTCAAATGAGGATCGCCTTGGGTTCTACAAGAGGTGCTGAGATTTACTTGGAGTTAGCTATGGCGACAAACTCCACTGCTAGAATGAAAGTCGTTTGCATACAGAGTCTTGGGTTCTACAAGAGGTGCTGATGATGTTGAAGCTCTTTTGCGTGTTTGAAATAAACTAATAAAAAGCTTTTGACTTACTGATCTTTGCTACTTCTTATATGTGTATGTTCCTTTTCCATTTACCTTGTTTTTTTTTTTAAAAACATCTATATGCCTTTTTTTCCCAAAGGGATGTAGTTCGAATAAAAGCTTGCTAAAATTTATTTATTTTATTTAAAATTATATATTTTATGTTTTTGAATTATCAAAAATAAATTTTAAAAAATAAAAATAATATTATTTAATATATTTTTTAACCAAAAATACTTTAAAAACATCATAACGACATTCTTAATATTTAAACATGTATTGAGACATATGATCACCATGAACCCAATATAGCAGAGCCCATGCAAATAGTGGCAGACACAAGAGGGCCCTGGTAAGGCCCCGGCCCCCACAGAGAATTTTTTTTTCAGCCACTTTTTTAATGATATTTATAGTTTTAGTCAAAAAGTTGAAAAAAAAAAAGAAGAAATTTTAGCCACCCTTAAATAATCCAGTTCCAGTGCACTTCTCAATCCTTTCAACCCACTTGCCAATGAAAACACTTTTTTTTTTTTTAATAAAAAAAAGCAACTAAACCCACGTCGTCAACACCAATCACAACAAATTCAACGTAACCAATTCAACACAAATTATAATTTCATATCAAGTCATTTCGTAATGAAAGAAACTCAATTATTAAATAAAATAAATATTCATTATAATAAAAAATTTCAATTTGATTATATAATGTAATTGCGTATAATAAATTAGCCATGTCATTGTGGTTAACGATAAATAACCTTATTTTTCTCTATTACAATATCCAAACACTAAATCTCTTTAACATTGTCAAGTAAAGAACAACACGACGAGAATCAAGTATTGAATGCATAAGAAACAACATTATGTAACCATGATGTATTAAAAAATTCCTATGATATATAACAAAAAAATATATCTTTATTTATAATAAATAAATAAGATTTTTATTATATGTTACAAAAAAAAAATAATTCATACCAATTTATTATATCTTGGTGCATGCACTTCATAATTATTCGGATTATATGTCGGCTGATGCGAAAGATTACATAGACACCTCGAAATGTACTTATATGGTAGTGTAATGAATCATCTTATTATGTTCATGTACCAAAAAATATAGATATCTAACTTAATAGACAAATACTACTTTGTAAATATATAATCTTTCATTACATGTCAAATATTGATATATTTTACATGAATCATAGACTAATCATTATCCCTTTAATCTTGACGATTAACAACATGTAAGTAATAAATCATGTCAAAATCATCAGGGATGTGTTAATGCAATCCAAACTACTATATTATCTAATCATAACAATATTGCACCTTAATAATGACAAAATAATGCATTGCACTTTTAACCGTAAATCATTGTGCTTAATAAAGAAATTCTTATTATCAATTTGCGATGAACAATCTCCATATCATATATTAATGCATAAAATAAATATATTAAAAATTGAAAATTTCCCATATAATTGAGGAAGGAGGAAGGAGGGGAAGGAGGAAGGAGGTGAATTATACTTCAAATTGGTTAAACAAAGGTCTTGTGGGGTGGTGCTAGTGGCGAGAAAGACTTGATGTTGCGCCGGGGGGGTTGGGGGGACCAATGGCGGAGATAGTTTTTTTTTCACGATGAAGAGAGAGGTTGAGATTGCGGGTGATGTTAAGGAGGAAGGAGAAGGAAGAAGGAAGAGGAAGAAGAGGAAGAGGAAGAGGAAGAGAGAAACAAGGCGGTGCACATGGAATATTTTGCTACTATGCTAACGTGGAAAAAAAAATCCATGAGTGAACAATCATGCTTTGGTCTTGGGGACTCACATTTTTTCTAGCCTAAAAAAGCATGGAAAACAGTACGACGTGTCATCCTCACTTTTAATTTTTTTTAAAAAAATTAAGAGGCCTTGTTGCTAGCAAGGCCTCTTATTAATGTTCTAGGTGCACATGCCTAAACGCACCCGACTTGCTTTTTTTATATATATATATAATTTCTCATATTTTTTTTTATTTAATGCATTCTTAATCCCTCTTTTTGTTATTTTGCTTTAAAAAATTAGGCTTACTTTTACTATCTCAGTCTTATGCTTTTATCTTAATTATTTTTTTTTAAAAAATATTTCACACAATTTTTTTAATGCATTTTATTATAATATATTAAATGAAAAATAATATGAGGGATGAAAAAATTATTAAATTTAGTGGCGTGCATGATCGAGTCGTGAGTTTTACTGGTGGACTCGAGTTGATTTTGATTTTTTTAATTAAGTATTGTTTTTTATTCATTTCATTCTTCAAAACTGAGTTAATTGATAATTGAGCTTTTTAATTTATTTTTATAGGATTATACCCTAGGTTTTATAAATTAACTTAGATGAATCCAATATATTACCGTCTACATATTTAATAAAAATATTGTTCAGTATCACTATATCAATTTTTTTATATATAAAAAATCTAATATATGGTAAATTTTGAATTCATAACTAAAATTTTCTTTAAAAAAAAAATATTAACAAAGCCTATGTATTTAGTTTTTGGTATTTAGAAGAAATTTTATTTTAACTTGTAACGCAGCGTCAACCAATGGTTTTGTATAAAAATATTGCGTGCCAGAATATTTTTTTTTAATGAAATTATGGCAAAGATAATGGTAGGACATGTCTCTTTCCAGAAAATAGTTTGTATTTCTCTATACTTTGCACATAATATATTGTGATATTTATATTAAATATATGTGATGATGCCGGGATTGGCTAGGCACCCACCATCACGAGGCCTAAAGCATCTTTCTAAAGGTCAGATATGTGAGGACCAGGCAAAATAACATGAGATGGCCAACATGTGATTCTAGCTGACAGTAGATGTCCAATCCTACCCTTACTTTGACTTGCCGACTCATGTTTTTGTATGTTTTGAGAGTGTGATTATTGTTGTTTTTAAAATGTTTTTTATTTAAAAATATATTAATTTTTTTTATTTTTTTAAAAAATTATTTTTGATTTTAATATATTAAAATGATCTAAAAATACCAAAAAATATTAATTTGAAATAAAGAAAAAATAAAAAAATTTCAATTTTGTTTAAAAACGCTTTTGAAACCCAAAAACAAACAATCATTTAGTCCTCGTGTTCATGAGACAGTGAAATAGAAAATTTAATTTTGGTTGACTGGTTATTTTGAGGATATTTTTATTATTGAATTATTAAATAAAAAATTAATGTTGAGTAGATTAAAAATGGAATAACAACCAGTATATTTCTATAATTGTTTTAATATTCTAGATTAGTTTTGAAAAGCTATATTAAGGTTTTAAAGCTTTTTGCGTTTGATGTTTTAAAAATGTTGGCTAATATGACAATAAAAGACAAACCTTATTGTATAAGATATTAGAAGAATAATATTTAATATGTCATCAAACTATTTGAATATTATTAATTTTAATTTTAACCCCTTTTTTTTAATCAATTTGACCACTAAAATATTTTAATTTTTTTAATTAACCACTTAAAAAAAGGTTAAACTTTCTGTAAAATGATGTTATATCTTACAAGAAAATAGTTTTTTTTTTTTTTTTTGGAAGATATTAAGATCCTGCACATCAGGACAACATCCTATTGGTAGTCATTCTTCTAGCTTTTATTTGGTTGCCAGCCATAATAATTCCTAGAAGAACATTTTCTCTGCCGTGCCAGAACTTGCTGTTAGCAAATTGCTTTTTAAAATAGACAAAATATTCTTTGAATAAGGAGGCGTGTGACCGTCTTTCTCTCGACATGACAGGGTACGATGAAAAAGAGAAAGGGTAAAGCATTGAGGAAAAACACATGAATCCTTTCTCTCGCGCTTGCTTCGATTTGAAATTCAATCTGTTTTTTGTTTTTTTTTAATTTGATTTTTTAATATTTTAAATTGTTTTAAAAATAAAAAATATTATTTTTATATATTTTAAAATTAAAAATATTAAAAAAAACAATTTATACCACAATTCCATGCAATTAAGATAACGTTTGGGAACGCGGTCAAGGGCTGCGTTCCCAAAAAATTTGAAATTTTTATTTTTGCTAAAATTTAATATAATTTATACGTTTTGGATCGTTTTGATGTGCTGATGTTAAAAATAATTTTTAAAAAATAAAAAAATATCATTAACATGTATTTTAACACGAAAAGTTATTTAAAAAATACCAACAATCACACTGCCAAACACGCTATAAATAAATTTTGCATCGGTCAACACCTAACCACATCAGTAGTCAAATCGAGTTTGCTACCACCTCCTCAGGAAGATTCTAACAATCCCATCCATCCATCCATTCATCATGGCACCCCTGAACATTAATTATGGCGTGAGAGAGGGTTTATTTTTGCGTTTTAATTTGTTTTTTTTAAATAGTTTTTTATTTAAAAAATATTAAATTGTTTTTTATATGTATTTTAGGACAGTTTTAATATTCTGATATTAAATATATATAAATTATTTTAATATATTTTCAATTAAAAAACATTTAGCAACATAATAAAAAAACACTTCATTTTAAAATTCTAACTAACAACTCTTTGTTCAAATTCTTGATAGACGAATGAGAGTGTAAAAATTTATCTGTAATTCATCACCCTTTCCATCTTTTATTTGGATTTTTTTTCCTTTTACAGTGAGGAACATCATGGGTAAGATTAAATCTAGTTCTTTTATTTAGCAAACAATAAATCATTTATATTAAAATAATGAGATTTATAAGAATATTGTTTCTTTCAATCCAAATAAGTTACCAAAATACATATTTCTCTAACATGTTTTTTGAATATTTGTTCTTGAGTTATAGTTTTCTTTTTAAAATTATTTTTCTATTCAAAAAACAGTTAATATTTTTTAAAATAATTTTAATATGCTAATATTAAAGACAAAATAATATCTAAAAAGTATACTTTTTATTATATTTTTAATTAAAAAACACTTTAAAAGAACATCAATGAAAAAAAAACAAATCACCAGCCTCTTGATATTAACTTTTTAGTCGCACATCCTATGGTTTCTCGATATTGGGATTGGATAAATGGAGTGATTACAATCACACAACGAACGACTACAACTCAATAATGGCGATAGGCAGACAAAGAAGCTCGCCGGACACTTCCCAGGTAGGGTCAAAGTTCCCTGCCCTTCTTTTGATTTTGTAGGTTGACCTTAATAATAATTGGTAATTAATTCAGTACCCTAATCATCATATCCGTCCAATGCTATCCATCTGATCAATACTGTAGAATTAATCCATTCTTCATTAATCAATACAATCAGAAACTTATTTTTTTGTCTTATCGTGAAAAAAGTTGCAAAACCCCCCACAGCACAGCTGCGTAGAATGAAATCTATGGGCTAGCTGCTCTCTAAATGGGAGAAATTAGGTTCAAGTAAACAGAAAGTGTGAAAGTACTTGGCTTTGTTTTTTTGTTTTATAAGGGGAGAAGAAGGAAAGGCTGGAATTTCCACCGTATAGACTATAGTTTGGCCACTCCAATCGTTTGGCTACACAATGTTCATTTATTTATTCATTTATTATTTCAAAGCAGAATATATGTAGCGACTTTTGAAGGGATAACGTCTACAATATAGAAAACGAGAGACATAAATTCTTGCTAGTATTATTTTATTGCAAGAAATTGAGAACAAAGCAACAGGAAGGGATCTCCAAGAATGGCTGCCTTCCGATACAAGAAGGTTACATGCACCTAAAGAAAACAAAAAGGTAAAAGAAATAATAGAAAAAGAAACAGTCCACCTTCCACGGTGGTTTCCTAGAGGGTGTTGATATATATATATATATATATATATATTACAAGTAGAAAGCCTCGATCCGGCCCCATTTAATAAGAAACCTCTTGGATTCCATAAATCTAGCTGAGCCAAAACATGGCAGCCAATTTACTGCAGCTTGATCCAGGCACAACAAGCAAGAACAGTTCTTCAAGCAACATCAAGTCTCCGAAGACAAAATGTCCTGCTCCATTTTTATCCAAGACTTATGACTTGATAGAAGAAGGTGGTGCAGATGGAGTTGTCGATCATCATCATGGCAAGAGAATTGTTTCTTGGAATGCAGACGGAGATGGGTTTATAGTATGGTCTCCAGCTGAGTTCTCAGAGCTCACTTTACCCAGATTCTTCAAGCACAACAACTTCTCCAGCTTCATTCGTCAGCTTAACACCTATGTGAGTTATCGTTATATACATGCTTTCATCTTTTAAACATTCGATGCTACCTTTATCATCAAATGCCGAAAGCTCTCCTGTTGTTTCGATTTATTTATGGTTCACTAAATAATATACTTAATTGGAAACATTCCTTTAAACACAAGATAACAGGAAATTAATTAGTAGAATACTATTTATCTCCTTCTTCTGCATGATCTAATCCAAGTTAAGAATTGTTGATGAAGAATATAAATTTCCATGATCAGAGGTGATATAGATTGTTCATCTTTGACTGCTCAAGGAATATTGAGTTCTCAAAGTATACGGTAAAATATGGACTCCCACGTACTAAATTTACTATTGTTGTATATCTATATGATAAATATGGAGCATGCACTGTTTTATCATGTGGGTGGGTGAGCTACAATTTATTCAAGAATGTTTTGATATGGATGAAGATATCTTGATTCCTTCCATACTTCAGTCATGGTGAAGAAAATATATTAAAAAAAGAAATACTGAGTCAAAACGTGAGATATTCTGATCCACAAGTGTCAAAATAATCACACGGCGTATCGCCTTAAGCGATGACTTTTTCAGGGAGCAAACCTGGACTTCAATTCATGTAAGCAAGCACCACGAGCTGCTGTCATACTGTTTTTATAATCCATGTATGAGGCAGAACCTTTCAAATCTTACAAAATTCTTGATCTTGATGACAACGATGGTTTTTATTACTAGGCAATTAGTAGAGTGGCAAGTTTTTGTTGAGTTTTTAATCTGTCGAGGATAGGAAATGTTAGAATTTCGGATAAAGCAAGATAATGTCAAGATCACAAAGTGTAACAATGACTCCCTCTCCCTCTCCCTCTCAAACAAGCTACTGTGGATTCACATGGATTGCGTTAGGTTAACATCTTAGGATAAAAAATACATAAAAAACATATTTAAGTACGAATTGGATGAAGAAAAAGGTATGAAAATGAAATTATTTATGTGATAGTTTTGGAATATACAGGATGTGTTCTCCCTATTCCAACGTCTCTTCCATCAATTGACAGTAACTAGACATTACCTTGCTGTTTGGAGTTGGTGATATAATTGCATCTTGTGCGCATATACAAAGTTACGCTCAAGTCTCATTGTTTTTCGATTTTTTATAGTGAATCTAAAAATATAATTTAAAAGGCAGGGATTCAAGAAAACATCAACGAAGCAATGGGAATTCAAGCATGAGAAGTTCTTGAGAGGGAGGAGGCACATGCTGGTTGAGATCACTCGAAAGAAATGTGAGCCCAGCACGTTTCCAGCATATTTAGAGGCTTCAAATCGAGAGAGTGCAACGCTTGCCATGGAAGAAAGTAATCGTTTAATACTCATGGAGGAGAACAGGAACCTTAGAAGAGAGAAAATGGAACTAGAAATCCAAATAGCCCAATTCAAAGCTCTAGAAATGAAGTTGTTGGATTGCCTAACTCAAGACATGGGAAGCCACCAGAACAAAACTAGGAGGCTATGTTAAGGCCATATATTTAGCAATGGCCTACGTGGGTCTCTTCTCATCGTAAGCTCCTTCCTTAATGTGTAGCTAAATTATTGATAATTAAAAGCAAAGAGAGAAAAAAAAAACAAATATTTGTGTTTATGGTGGATTTTTTTAATGTTTTTGTGGTTCTGTTTTGTTTTTTTGACAACTTTTCTAATTTATATTCAAAGTGTCTTTCCTTAATTAAGTTAATTTGTAACCATTAATTAATAATGAGAGCACCTAAATTCAACTTATCTTACGAATTACAAAATTAAGTAAATTTGATAGGATGATTTTACAAGGTATTTTTAAAAGCACACTTAAACTTACTAACAATTTGATATTGTGCTTTTACTTGTATTTGGGGGTATTTG
Organism: Populus deltoides; assembly: GCA_015852605.2. Taxonomy (NCBI): domain Eukaryota; kingdom Viridiplantae; phylum Streptophyta; class Magnoliopsida; order Malpighiales; family Salicaceae; genus Populus; species Populus deltoides. The sequence goes on from CM027573.2 coordinate 20,267,707, forward strand.
CCTTGAAAAAAACAAATTAATATTTTTTTTAATAATTTTGATATGTTACTGTAAGAAAAAACTAAAAAAAAACTATTTTGATGTATTTATAAAAAAAAAACACTTTTAAAAAATACCATACATCACATTACTGATTACTTATAAAAGCCTAGACACAAGATACAATGTGAAATCATGTGTCTACGCAAAGTGAGATATTACTTTTATTGTAAAATTATAATTATCTATATTAAGTAAATTATTAAAAAAAAGAGAAAAAAAAATAACAAATGATATAATATAATATTGTATAAATATTGCAACTCTAAATTTTTGTAACATTAAAAGAAACTAAAAGTAATAGTTGTTTTACTGTGCAATTCATACTGTAGATTAAAATAGTAAAATGATAATTTTCTCTTTGTTAACATTGCATAAATACCCTTTGAATATGGGGGTATAATAATATTTATGTTGTTTATTGAATAATAAAATAACTAGTTAGTATACCCTCAAAGGCAAAAACATGTGCATTGTCGAGTAGGGTTAGTTTTGACTTTTTCATTTTATTTGCACTAAATTACCATAAAGCCCTTGAATTAGAATTCTCTTTGCCCTGGGTTAAGGGTGTTCTTATCTTTTTACTTTGGGTTTTCTTGTAGTTATCAAGTATGGCCAAGGATAGTTTCATCGTTTGCATAAATAAATATTTTTAAATTTGAAAAAGACAGTTTCATGTGGGGTTGACGTGGACGCGCACAGGTTCTCCCGTAGTTTTTGTACAATGCTATTTGGCGACTAAACTATGGTTTCCATATGGAAAAAATACATCGTGTTTTGCGTCGATGACTGTTTATTTTATTCCTTTCTTTTTTTCATCTCTCTTTCTTGGTTTTAGAGCTAACCCCGACACATTTTTAAAATAGCTCTTTGATTATTATTTTTTATTTGGCTTTTAATTTTTTTATTGCTATTTTTTTTATTTTAGATTATCCATGTAATTGGATTTTTCTTTTAATTTAATCTTTATTTGGTTTTTTTAGCTTTTAGATTTGGTTTAAATTATTTTGATTTTGATTTTTTAAAAAATTATTCTCTTAATTGAATTATTTTTTCAATTGTATCCCTCAATATTTTATATCATTCTCTTCATTGGATAATTTTTTTTTTCAATTGCATCCTTTAATATTTTATTTCACTCTCTTAATAGAATTATTTTTTCAACTGCAACCCTTAATATTTTAGTTCATTTTATTTTATGTCAAATTCAGTTCTTTTTTTTATTGTTATTTTTTTTGTTTTTAATCCTTTTTTATTGGAATGTTTTTATTTATTTATTTTATCTCTTATCATTTTATTGATAGGGATTTTATTAACTTTTCGTGTCACGAGTTAATTTGAAAGATTGGATTAGCATAGATTTTTCTTTTCAGGTCCTTTTTAACAATCGATTCTTGCCAGTGCCATCCTTTTAAAGTTAATAAAATATTAAGATGTTGCTAGCATGTTTTATTATATATATATATATATATATATATATATATATATAAATTGAGACTCAAATTATAGATCTAACTAAGTCCAATAAGTTGTTTTTATAATTAAAAAAAAAGCAACGTTAGTAAATGGACTAAATTTTTATAAAAAAGTTATCATAATGACCTGCACAAAAAGAATACGTGTTGTAGAAAAACAAATCACGAAATTCAATTTTTAGAGAACCAAACACTGTAAATTTGATTTTTTAAAAAAACAATGACAAAAAAAAACCTTGTGTCAATCAAAGATAGCATATCATTATGAGGTTGAGACAACTCCATAAATGCAAACAAAAAAATAATCATGATTCCCAATTTCCAACAATTTAAATGTTAAAGGATAAAGTAAAAAAAATCAATTAACAAAAAAGATCCAAAAAAGCCAGTAAATCCGGGTAAGTCCGCCAAACCCCGTGAGGAGGATCATACGAAGATATAACTTAAAAGAAAACAAAAAAAAATCATGAAACTCAATTCCCAAATCTCGTATGAATATTTTAATATACATTCAAATCTACTAAACTATATAATTTTTTGAACTTCTATTTTAATAATTTATAAAAATTATCAGTTATGATTCTATAATGTATTTAAGAAACTACAAAAAGAAAAGAAAAGAAAAAAGAAATAGAAAAAATAACATTTTTTTTTAAAGATAATAACAAGAGGAGAAATGAATTTCACGCAGACAAGAAACAGAGTGCCTTTGAATTAGGTTTAAGTGACTGGACATTGCTCCCTCGAAACCTGAAAAGCGACTTGCTCCTAAAGCTTCGCGGCTAGCGCTTGAAAGGCGCCCTTTAAACAACACCGAATTGACATGAACCAGAAATTATGGAGATTTCATACGTAAAACCCTCCTTTTCTCTCCATTTTCCTAATGTGCCAACAAAATAAATAAAATAAGTCAAAAGCTTCATCTTGATTTTCAAATCCTTGCATGAACCAGTTCAGCTAGCTTTTCTCCTTTGAGAGCGAAATGGCAAACCAAGAGAGAAAGAGGAAGACAAAAGGATAAGTTAGGTCAGCTAGTACGTGAAACCACTGCCAATTTACTTCTTTTTTTATTCTTTTTTTTTAATAATCATGTTACTGCAAAATTATGCATTATACAGTATAACTATAGGGCTTTTTATCGTTACTATATTGTTTACATTACCGTTTATAGCCAATTTTTCTTTTTAGATCCTTGAGATTCTTGTTTTTTACACTCCAGTCATTAAATTAACTTTATTATTTGATTTTAATCTCATCATCTCAAGTTATGTTTCCATGGTTTTATATTTTGAAATTTGTTTCAATTTGCATACTCTAACATATCTTATGTGTCATAGAATATTACTACGTTAATTTAAAGATCAATATTAAATAATAAAATTTTAACATATATATATATATATATATTTTTAAAAATCAAAAGAAGAACCAAAATTAACACAAAAAAATTCAATTATTTTTTTTAAATTCAATTTTTAATTAATTTTATCTCTGTCATTTTTAAAATGTTTTGGTTTAACTATTTTTTAAAATAGAAATTGATATTTTTTTATAGTTCTATAATTTCATAATACCTCAAAAAAATTATTTTAATTTATATTTAATTTTTTCTTCTTAAATGGTAGATGGATCAATTATATTGGAGTGATGCATTTATAAGATCAATAATCATATTTACTTAAAAATCAAAGTAAATATCTAAGATAAATAAAATAAATTGTATATAATGAAAAGGACGACTGAGATAAAATATGTGCATGAAAGATCTTTTATTTCCCATGAAAGATAAACTTTATACTTTAGTCTTTAATTAATGTTGACAAATATTTCTATGACTTATCAGCTCATATATTTTTCAATTTATTATATTAAATCCATACATTATCTTTTAATTTCTCAATTAATAATACTAGAAAACATGTCCATAAAACCAAAGTCGTCTTCTCTTGTATTAAAAATTAATTTGGAATCCTCCTTCAATATTGGGCTTCTTTATATGAAACATTAAAAGCCTGCGATTACATGAAGAACCTAACTTTATATTGGGCTTCAAGAGAAATGGGTCTAAGAAGAAAAGCCCCTAAAGAAGCCCGAGAAAGCCCATCCAAGTTCTAAGACCCATTTCTCTTAAACGCCCACCGGCAATGAACAGCAACATTTCCTTTCCTTTCTCACTTGAAAATAAAAAATTAAAAACTTTCCCTGTTTCTCTTATCCTGCAAAAACCCAGCAATGAACACAAAACTAATCTCCAAAACCCTAATCCAAAATCAAAATACAATCATTACAAGATCTTACTACACTAACAAAGCTAATAAAGCTACCTTGTACTCAAAAATCAGTCCTTTAGGAAGCACCCCAAGTCTGGAGCCTGAGCTTGACAGTTGGGTCCGAAGTGGAAACAGGGTCAGGGTTGCTGAGCTTCAACGCATTATCCATGATCTTCGTAAGCGAAAGCGGTTCTCTCACGCCCTTCAGGTTTTTTCTCTCTCTTTTATTTTCAGGTTTTTCTTGTTTCTTTTGTATTTTGTTGATTTGGGTTTTGTTTGGTTGCCGGGAAATTGTAGGAAAGGAACAGAAATGAAGGTTGAACTTTAAAGGTAAATGAAATGTTGTAATTTTGCATCAAAATGAGTTTTTACGGGGAAAATGTTAGGTTATGTATGGATTTTGACCGTATGTGCATTACAAGCATGCTCTGTGATTGATTGTTGGCCTTTTAATGTATCTATCTTTCTTTATGAAAAAACATAGAAATGTTTTTGTTTCCTTTTTTGGATAAAAGATGCTATCTTTATAAATGTTGGCTGCAAATGGTTTTTTTTTTTATAATAAAATTTGCTATCCTTTAGAATTTCTGTAGGGTTTATCTTTGTTCAAGTGATAAATACTTTTATTGTATTGCCTCTTAGTTTGTGGAAATTTGTGGGTGCAGGTCTCTGAATGGATGCATAAAAAGGATATTTGCATATTCTCACCAAGTGAACATGCTGTTCAATTGGATTTGATTGGTAGAGTTCACGGGTTTGTTTCTGCTGAGAACTATTTCAATAACCTGAGGGACCAAGATAAAAATGAAAAGACATATGGTGCGCTTCTGAATTGTTATGTTCGGCAACGTGAAACTGACAAGTCCATCTTACATTTGCAGAAAATGAAGGAGATGGGCTTTGCCAAATCATCTCTCACTTACAATGACATTATGTGCCTCTACACAAATGTTGGCCAGCATGAGAAGGTTCCTCAGGTCCTAAATGAGATGAAGGAGAACAATGTTTTACCTGATAACTTCAGCTACAGACTCTGCATCAATTCCTTTGGTGCTAGGGATGACCTTGAGGGAATGGAAAAGATTTTGAATGAGATAGAGCACCAACCAGACATTGTCATGGACTGGAACACATATGCTGTGGCTGCTAATTTTTACATAATAGGTGACCTTACCGATAAGGCCATTGGTACCCTGAAAAAATCAGAAGCAAGGCTAGATAAGAAAGATGGAACTGGCTACAATCATCTGATTTCACTCTATGCTAAGCTAGGAAATAAGACTGAGGTTTTGAGATTATGGGATCTGGAGAAATCTGCTTGTGAGAGGCATATAAACAAGGATTATATCATCATGATGGAATCTCTACTGAAGCTTAGTGAATTTGAAGAAGCCGAGAAAGTGCTTAAAGAGTGGGAATCATCTGGCAATTTTTATGATGTTCGGGTACCGAATACCCTTATTATTGGGTACTCCAGGAAAGGCTTGTGTGAGAAAGCAAAAGCACTGCTTGAGAACTTGACTGAGAAAGGAAAGATGACTCTCCCAAACAGCTGGGGCATTGTTGCTGCAGGATTCTTTGACAAAAGCGAGGTAGCAAAAGCTTTCAGCTGTATGAAGGCTGCCCTCTGCCTATACGTGGAAAATAAAGGATGGAAGCCAAATCAAAGAGTGATCAATGGCATATTGAGTTGGCTTGGTGATGAAGGCAGTGCTGAAGATGCAGAAGCTTTTGTGTCTTCATTGAAGACTGTCATCCCTGTGAACAGGGAAATGTATCATGCTGTTTTGAAGGCAAATATAAGAGCTGGGAAGGAAGTGCATAGACTTTTGGACGGCATGAAAACTTACAATATAAAGGAGGACGAAGAAACAAAGAAAATCCTTAGCATGATGTAGTACCTAAAGCCTTAATGCTATTCCTTTGAGAACCACCATAACTTGCTTATTCAAACCAAGCTTTTTCTTCTTTTTTTTCCTGAGAGAACCATGCAACTGTTGTAACAATCCATTTTGTTTGTTTAGTTGCGTTGAAGCAATCTGTGGTTCAAATATCAAAGATTATTCCTCAGCAATTGATTCATGTTGTCCATATGAAATTGTTCCAAATCGTGATGAGTTTTATTTGCATGTTGGTCTCTGTAATTTAGCCGCAGCTTTACGTCCTTGAACGAAGGCAAGCCGCAAATATTTTTTACATGCATGCATTAACTGAGGTGCTGCTTGGGATTTGTTGTTTCCCTTTTAGTTCATCAAGAACTTAATCTCTGAAACATTTCCTTTTCCAACTGGAGTGGAAGGTCAAAGCAATTGACCTTGTTAATCGTCTCTGTTCAAAACGGGCATGTCATCAGCCTGCCGTGCCTGTTGTGGCCACGTTTCAACATTTGTAATCAGATTTTGTTCGAGAATTGGGAATGAAGTTCACCATGAAACTTGGCATGCACGGGTCTAGTTCACTGAGTGTATTGCTGCTTGTGAAAGAAACCATGCAAGGGGCCTAAGCTCAAATTTCCAAAATCACAACACACACCTACATCTCTCATTATCTCTAGCTAATACAACATCTCCAACGGAAAAAGGAAAGACAACACTCTTGTTCGAGTAAGCTTTCCTCAATGCTTTTGTTTGCTCTCTTACTTGCTTCTCTAGTGGGAACCTCCAAGGGTGGCCATTTCTTCCAAGACTTGGACACGAATTGAGGTGATCAACGTGCCAAAATTCTGAATGGTTGCTAACTTCTCACACTATCTCTTGACAAAGCTTCTGTTGTCCGCTTCCAGTCCAATAATGAGTACCTATTTGGCAGAATTGAAATGCAAATTAAGCTAGTATATCAGGCAACTCGGCTGGCACTGTCGCTACATACCATGAAAGTCTCAATATATATATATATCCCTTTCCACGTATTGATCATCAATTCATTTGGTTCCTCATATGATGTCTGAGATTCTCAAATATGTCTCAACATTTGTGAAGCTATCTTCTCAAGGGACCAATCCATGGTGAGATAGATTTCGAATTTTTAGGCAATGTGTTCTACCAAGGGAAAGGCAACTGGAAACAACAATTTTACCTCTTGTTTGACCCCACGAAGATTTAAAATATTATTACATAAATATATAATACCTAATGTTAAGTAAATTAAAAATATATTTAAATTAAATATTCTTACAACCGGGGCATCCTCTAATCAATGTCTATCCCGCAATCACTAGACAGAAGTGTCAGTGACTCTGGTGGGCATGTATTGTGATTTATGCTCTCCATGATCATAGCCATGCTCTTTGCTCTTTGTGGATGTCATCATCATGCTTTATGGGAATTTTATTGTCGTAATGTGGCCGCTCAACATGAACAGAAGATCTACCACTTAACATGCACTACATCCTATGTAATAGTACATGTGTTTGATTGATTTGAAATTAGATAAGTTTAAAATAATTTACAAAAATATCATAGTATATTTGACCAAATATTTTTTTTTGTTATACATATGTTATCGATGAGGACATGTTTTTATATTATAACTCGTGTGATTATATATGCCACACTTATAATATGCATGACTCTCTCTTGCATCCATCTCATTGTGTGAACAGGTAAACTTTCGTTGACCACGCCTGAATTTTTATTTAGATGAGTTTGCTTTCAACTTGAGGTCTAGTGTAATCACTCTATTCTAATCTCGTCTGGTAATGGATGAAATGACATGCCATATATTGATTTGTAGCTTTGAATTGTGTAATGATCATTAATAAATCATGTAAAGTCTTAGTGATTCTCAACACAATATGCAAGAACATGTGAACATAAATGTTGGAATGTCTATTATTTAATCTGACTGCCTGTCTAACTTCTTTTACAACACCTAGTTTAATAGGGGTGTTGATTTGGAACACATGTTGCTTAAAGTCGAATAAAATTACAGTATAATCTCTTGATTTATCAATGTTCATTGTCAACTCAACTTGAATTAATGAGATTCAAATTATTCCATGTTGAATAAAATTATTTGCTTCACATCTTCACTGGACCCAATAATTATTTCACTTGTAAAATATCAATTGCACTAGAGTTGAAATAAGCATTGCACGAGGACCTTTTCAAAACATGATTAAATGATTCTGAAAGATTAGTTGTCATATTATCATACCGATGACCACCATTATAACATAATATATATTTTTCTTTTAGTTCTCGTTTAAGCCATTCTTGATATGTTGAATTTAACTTACACATTCTTTAATACCACAAATCTAATTTGCACCTTGAAGGTTCATAAAACATCCTCATTAAATCTTTCTTTTATAGTTGGGTCTTTGAATTTATGATTGAAGTTATTAACAAAATATCGGGTACAATATCGATGGTATCTTGTAGGTTCACATTAAATTTCTGCTACCCTATATCTATATGATATTATACATATATATATGTTCTATCATCAGTAACGTATCTTTGTTATAAGACATTTTATGAGAAAAAAAAAATCAAATTGGATTCTAGTCAATTGGACATAATTTTAACTAAATTACATTACTTTAATCTTAATTAGCAAAATTCATAGCACATTCAATTAAATTCCTAAAATCTAATGCAAAAGCATGCTTGACCAAAATTAAATATAATTCATGATATCAAATCTAATTGATATTTTCATGATTAATTGTATTAAATCAAACCCAAATTCATAGCAAATTAAAATAATTCAAAAACAAATATCAAATTCTGCAACTTATCAACAATTCAATGCAATGTGTAATTCGTCATAATTCTACCGCATTCATACTCTATTGCATAAAATCATCAAGCATATTCGATTACATTATTAGTTGATTCCAACAATCCATAAAAAATTTCTAATTTGACAACTTATCCAAAATTAAACGCAACACATAACTAATTGAGATAATTAATTCGCAATTAATTTAATTTATTTTCATGTTCAACTATATCAAATAAACACTAATTAATGATATTCATAACTTATTTATCATTAATTCAACAAACTCTAAATTCAACCTGAACAATCATTTCATTCAACTAAACCAAACACAAAGACATAGCAACAAACTCTAATTTTTTTTTATGCGTGCAAATAGAAGTTTAATGTGAAATAAGTCCATTTTTTTTATTTTCTGCTTCCATTCAACATCTTACAAACCTTTGTCAACTTTCGCCACGAAAGAAGGAAAAGAAAAATCAAAGAACCAATCGTTGTATCAACATTTAATTTGTCCAAGTTTCTGGTGCAATCCATGCTCTTACCAAAGGATCTGACCATGTCAAACACAACTTATATAAGCCAAGACCCCGATTGCATTTCCACAAAAACAAACAGAACTTCACTCCTGCCCGCAAATCTTCTACGTTTTGCAGGGTAAAAACTACTCCTGAAGACGCAAACTTAGAATCCATAACGAGTTGAAAAAAATGTAGACACTTGTGATTTGCTTATTTGAAAGAAGCTAGTATATTCCCATAATTAATTTAAAATTAATAATAGAAGAGGACAATGCTATTAAGAGCCACAATTTTGTTATCGGGAGTTAAATGGACAATCGATGCCCTGTTTACAGAGGAAATAACTAGGGGCGTGCTTTTGCGAAGTTGAACAACATTCAAAGTGATAAGCCAGTGCAAGCCATTTATCCACAATGAATGTTACGAAGATCAACTTGACACGGTCTGCTTGCAGAGCATCTGGTTGACTTGGGAAAAAAATTTCTAGTTTGAGGACCAACATCAAGGAAATTTGTCTGTATTAGATTTTTCAGTTGACCGTAATTTGGCCGCGAGATGAAACCATCTTTCATCCGGCAAGGAAGGGAAAGCATGTACATGCCTTGGCCAAGCAGCAAAGCACGCATTGCGAACCCCAAACCACCTTCAGGTTTTTGTTAGGGTACACTGCAATCTCCCCTTCTGTTCGACCAATCTGTCCCTTTCTCTGTGACCTCTTACTATCAGGATTTACCACATTAAGACTGCATTTAACGAGTAACAGACAGAAAGATCAACCCAGCGTGCATGTGAAAAAGATATATATCCCTTCACCATGATAAGAAACGGGAAAAATATTGCAAGTTGCATGCACTGACACGTAACAATAACACTGCTCGAAGGAAAAACCTATAATTCATCCATTGTAAAAGCAATCCAAAACATACTTAATACTACTTGAGCCACGTAGCAAGCAAAACTTTCATAATATAGCTTAATTCTATGATCTATCAGAAAACCATGTAAGGCATCAGGACATTGATGAGAAAGTACATTGTGCAAATTTCATGCTCGTCACTCAAGTATAACATCAACAGACACCGCTAACATGACTGGAAAAGAAAGTTTAGATTTGCCTGCCATTATTTGAAAGAATTGATGTCAACCCTACTCGGATAGGGTAGATTTCAGTTCTCCGTTGTCTCGCAGCTCCATTATAATATCACAACCACCTATTAGCTCACCTTTGTAATAAAGCTGAGGAAACGTTGGCCAGTTTGAGAAGACCTTCAGTCCCTGCCTCACTTCCTCATCTGATAAAATGTCAAAGGATTCAAAACTTACACCCTCCTCCTTCAGGGCATTTACAACTTTAGAACTAAAACCACATCTGGGGGCATCTGGGGTACCCTTCATGAAGAGCATCACTGGTGAAGAAGTAATCAGGCTCTTTAAGCGATCTTCCATGGTCTCCTTCTGAACAATACCTTTCTCAATCAAAACCTTTTTAAGTTCCCCACTTTTCTGCATCTCCAGCACAATGTCTGATCCACCAATAAGTTCACCTTTGATGTACAGTTGCGGGTAACTGGACCAGTTGGAATAAACTTTAAGCCCCTGACGGACTTCTTCATCGGTGAGAATATCAAAGGTCTCAAACTTCACCTTTTCCTCTCGAAGGATTTCAACCACCTTCCCACTGAAACCACACTTTGGTTCAGTAGGTTTTCCCTTCATAAACAACATAACTGGGCTTGAATTAACCAGGCTTTCAAGTCTGGAGGTCAAGGTCATACTCAATCCAGTGGATTGTGCAATGCCACCCTTTCCATTTTCACTTCCACTCAATTTTGCCTCATTGGAACCAATAGTATCAATTCCATGGTCTCTGAAAACTTCTTTTAATTCACCACTCTCATGCATTGCAATTACGATGTCACATCCGCCAAGAAGCTCTCCCTTGCAGTAGAGCTGAGGAAATGTGGGCCAGTTCGAGAACAACTTCAACCCCTCACGAACCTCAATGTCAGAGAGGATATCAAAAGTTCCAAATTTCACATTTTCACCCTTCAAAATATCAACAACTTTTCGGCTAAACCCACACTTAGGCGCTTCAGCATTCCCTTTCATGAATAGCATGACAGGATGAGAGCCAGTCAACTGCTGCAATCGATTTTTTAATGCATCACTGAGGCCAGGTTGCACTTGGTTTGCTTGTTGTGAGGAGCCATTTTCTTTGGTGAACTCTTTGACTGTTTCAAGAACAGCAGGTCCAGCAGCCATTCCAAGGCTGGCAGGGGCTGCAGGTTCTCCTGGGTTAGCTGAGCCAGCAACTTTAGCAACTTTGTTTGCCAAACTGGAAGGATCTGCACCTTCCAATGTATCAACTGTCTTGCCATCCTGATGAAGAAAATGCATAGAATGGCTGATCAGTATTCACAATGAGAAAAAAATGTTTTCGAAGGATGAGAAAAGTAATCCATTTATAGGTTGATATACATGCATGTGTATGTGTGAAATCTTGAAAAAATAGAATATCTAATTGAAATTATCAGGTTATTTTCTTCACTTAAGAACACAAAGACGATGGCAAAACCACAACCAACACATAACATAGGGTGACCAAATGCCACTCCACATTGTTATAGTAAATTATCCAAAGTTATCATTTGAAGTTATCTAATAGGTTTTTAGTACAACAAGGCTGTCATTGAGCTGAATTTATGTCCAAAACTCCAAATGTGATTTGTGAGTCATCTAGTTGATGGGGGTGTTCCATGTTCAAAGAACAGACCAATCAACTCAAACTGAATCAAATCAATTTCATTGGTTTATTTATTAAATGAGCAGCCCTGTTATTTGAAGAAGAAAAGGATATGTTAATCAGGACAGCAAGTTGAGTCTCCCTGAACCTGCCGGCAATCAGACTTTAAACTAACCAGATATCAGGTCACCCTAAGTCTCATATGGTTACCAAAGTTTTCCTCCCTCCCTCTCTCTCGCGCACACACACAGACAGATGTGATATCTTCCTTTGTCTAAAAATATTTCTAAATATTGATCAGAAAAAAACGAATTGTTGGGTTCAAAGCTTCAAGCTGTATATGGCTAACTAGTGGACGTACCTAGTGTGCTTGTACACAGCAAAGAGATTAGGTCCTTTACGGTGACTTGAGTGCATGTGCTATAAGTCAAGAATTTCTCTGGTTTGCATGGATGAGGAATAGAAATTGTCCATCCATCTACCTGCTAGATGAACAGTTTGCCCCAACTCAATCCAGCCCAAGCAGTTTTACAGATTTCAGAATGTTTTTTTCAAGAAGTTCCATTACATGATTATGCCAGGTGGGTGGGTTTCGAAAATGAATGGTTTTGGTTTTGGTTTTGAGAAGTTTGGTGAGCTGATTAGCCAGGTGTGTTTAAAAAATGATCCAATGCTAAGCTGCAAACCCAACGAACAATATTAAATAAGTTGGGAGTGATTATGCAGTTTTGATTCATTTGGCTAACTACGAATCTTGTCACAAAACAGCTTAATCCAAAATTTACAAGAGTGTAAAATAATTAGCATCTTTCTAAAGGGAATTATTGGACAACACTCAATAAACACATAGAAAGCATGCAAAAAGTCATCATATCTCATCATTTGTGAGATAAATTAAAGCATCTCAACACTTAGGACCAAAAGTACATGCATCTCACACATGTCTAGATAGTCATTCTTAACCCGACAATACTTGACACTACTTTTCTTTTTACACTTCGTACTTACATTCTTCACGAATTTAGTTTTGAATAAAATAAGAAATAATAAACCTGTGAGCTAAGACATCACATGCTGGTCCATTCAATTATCACTTAAGATCATGACTTGCAAATGCGAATTACATAATTCAATACATTGATTCATCTCTTAAATCAGCCAGTATTCAGACATGCAACGGAATCATAAAAGCAAAACAATCCAAATTAACACAACCAAAACATGTTTTTCTTACAATTCCCTTAAATCCTAGATTCCCAGCTTTAAACAAAAAAAACAAACAAACTGGATACTTCCTAATGAAAACAAAGCATCAATGACAACCCAAAAGAGCATATCATTAAAAGAAAAGGAAGGTACCTTCAAGAAAACAAAATAAGGCACAGAAGAGACTGAAAAGGCCTCTGATATCTCTGGTTGCTCCTCTGCTTCAACCTGCAAAACAAAACCCACATAAAAAATTCAATAATAATTAAAAAAAAAAAACACACTCACATAGAATTAGAAATACATGTTACATACCCTGAGAAAGTGGGTCTTGGGGAAATCAGTGGAGAGATGAGAAAAGACTTGGTCCATTTGTTTCGAAGCATCACACCATGTTGCCCAGAAGTGAATGATCACTGCTTCTCCACTTTTGGTTATGTTATCAAGTTCAGCCTTTGATTTCACGTCCTTCACTGACCCACCCATCTTGTTTTGATAACCCCAGACAGAAACCACACACTTACAGAAACTTGAAGAGACACAAGACAAGTTCCCTTTCCCTTTTCTTATCGACAGAAACACAGTTCTTCAAAACCTAGAACCCACCGCTTCGATTCTCTTTAATATTCTTCTATTTTATTGGGTTTTTTTTTCAAACTATATTTTGACCCCCATGAGATTCAACAATCTTCAACTTCATCCCTTTATACTTAGGTTTCCTAATATAAAATCCCAAGTCCTAACCAAATGTTTGAATATTTATATTAAATAAATAACAATCCGTAATTAGAACTTAATCCTTTTAAAGGAAGTTCCTCTTTTTACAAATGCTTTGAAGGATGTATAGACAAGAAAGAGTCATAGTTATTAAACTTATGGTATTGAGCAAGAAAATTTGTGATTTGTAATTTGATTTAGATATAATTTTAAATTGAATAAAAAAATTAATTTTAATTAATCTAATAAAGTTTTTAGTAACTTAATTTTAGTAACTTAATTAAACTTGATCCAATTTTAATAGTGTAAACTTTAAGAATTTTTAAAAAAATAAATTGATATTATTTTGATAAAAATAATTAATTGAAGTTGAAGTAACCTAATTTTTTTCAATCTGTTCTTAAGTTGGTCTAACTATGAAAAAAAATTTGTTTTTTATAGATAAAAAAAAATTAATGAATAGTTTGTTACGGAATATAGAAGAGATTGTTTTTAAAATGTTTTTTATTTAGAAATATATTTAAATAATTTTTTTAAATATCAACACATTAAACACTCCAAAAATATTTAAAAAAATTAATTTAAAGTAAAATAAAATTAAAATTAAAAAAAAACAACTACACTCTCAGAAAGATCCGAAGTAAAAAAAAATGAAAAACTGTAGGATTAATTGCTATCTAAAGGGACCAAAAAATACTTTTGGGGGAATCATGAGCTTTCTTATGGCATTTCATGCATCAGTATCAGTCACTGTCTATTTCTAGAGATGCCTTCTGTGGGTCCCGGATGGGTTAGTGTAGGACACGTGTAAGCATTTTATTAGAGACTGAGTGGTGTGTTGGGCCCAGTGACATTTCCTTTGAGGATTGTGCTTGAAAATAATACATTTTAAAAGTGTTTGCAGAAATATTAAGTTAATATCTTTTTAGTATTTTTTTAATAATTTTAATATTAAAAGTATAAATAAAATTCATTTTAATATATTTTCAATTAAAAAACCTATTTAAAAAAATATTTTACATCGCAATTCTTAACACCTTTAAACTTTAAAGCCACAGATTTCTTGATGCCAGAATTTCGGACAAACATCACTCCTCTTCCTTCTTGAATAGTTCAATTCTAAACGCTCGTTAGGATTTGGTTAACCTTTTTCCAATGCCATTGGAAGTTTTCAAGCACCTCAAGAACGAAGCTAAAATCAAGAAACTATGCCACCGAATTACAGAAAACAAATGTAAAAATACTTCCAAGGAATTCATCAAAAAAAATTTCCTCATTCCTTCCTTTATAACGTTTGCATGTCAACGTTTTGATAACTTGTCAACAAATGATCAAGTTATTGTCATCCTCACAAAAAATGGTGGCTGCTTCTCAAGAAACCAAATTGATTCCATGCTGCATACTATTTTTTGGCGAAACTCAAGCGCTTTGGGTTGATATTATCCAGTTGAATTAGTATTGTTCCAATATCTCCTTCAGTCCACTCGATTGATTCCTTCTCTAATAGCTTCATGATCTGCAAAAGAAAAGGGAGGAAGAAGCTATAGATTTTGTTTTCGGTCCTGGGATGATAAGTAAAACTTGAATAAGAGAATCAGCTCTCTCCCCTTCAGGGAACTACCGCTGAGTTAAGCACCCATTGGTGGGCGTAAGTATCGTTTTTGGTTCAATCTCTCAAACAAAAGACTCTTTTCACACTAATATCTCAGCCTCAATGAATCCTTAACAGAAAAGACCAAGGTTAAATTAAGGCAGTCTTACCAATCTTCTACGAGCCCCTTTCATCACATCCCTTTTCGTAACGTCTTCCTTGTTCGACTCGATGATGACTTTGAGGTACTTGAAAGCTGATGGAAAAAAATATATCTGGATAAGATACATGACGAGAGAAAATTATGAGGGGAAAATAAAACACAATGATAGCTTACATGGTATGCCTGAAAGTAAGAGAAGGTTACTCCTCAAGGAGCGTATTGCATCTTTCGTGCCATATTCATGTAGATCAAGCAACATCTCGTCTTGTGTCTCAACATTTCTGCTCATGAATGCTTCCAAGAGATTAGAAAAAAGTAGGGAAAGAACACAGATTTACAACGCAAAGGGAATAGAAAAACCAAAGAGACACTACAAGAAATGGAAAAAAAATAATAATAGTCACTAACTTGCTTTCAAAAATCTTCTGAGTAGATTCTTCATCTACCTCATGAGCCTTGTCACGAAAAAAAAGTCCCTGCAAATACCAAGGACATTTACAACTAAACTTCTTATTTTATCCAACAGTGGCCTTCTAGCAATTGAAATTGATATAACTGAGATCCCGTTAAACCCCACAGCTTAAATACATACACGACAGTTCCACTTGTAAGCATTTTCATTTTGACTATTATACTACCAATACTTATGTTGACCAGCTATATCAACCGGACACAATTTAGTTTTGATCTTGTGTTCAACTACTTGGTAATCATCCAAGACAAAAAAATTCTTATTTGTATCTCAAGTGCTGATCATGTTGCCAGTGCAAACAAAAACATGATTTATAAACAGATTTCTTCTTTGTGACAACAGTCAGAAACCATACCTCATCCATAAGTTTGTTTGCTCGCTCATAATCTCCTTTGGCAAATGCATCACCACCCTGACAAGGGACATTCATATTTTATCATGACCAGACAAAAAAGGCAATTGATACAAACCATATTGTAGATTTCTTATGCAAAAAGCCAGTCTGGCAATTAAATTGCAAAAGCCTGTAGCTATAAATTTACCTGGGCAAATATTTTTTATCAAGTTACTAAAAATCATATAAAATTGTTATAGAATCACAACAACAAAAAAATGATTCCCTTCATTAACCGGCCGGAAATGAAAATTTACACATACAGGTATAAAGGCCACTATAGTATTTGCAGCATTATAATAATAATTAGTAACCTACAGCTTTGTAATATTCATTCATTGTAGCCCGATACTCCTTCCAAGCTTTACGAAGAAGCTGGTAACTATCCTCTCCATCCTTATCTTCAACTGATGATACTACTTGGCATGAAGAAAGAGCATAAAATAGACAACCAGAAAAAAGTCAACAAACTCAATTAGCCCATATACAAAACAATATTTTTTTTTAACAAAAAAACTAGTCCATAGAGTTCACACATGCTTTCCCAAAAACCATGAAGCTCCGCACGACATGATCAGACACAGTTTTTGCAGCCAGTGAAGCAGCCCGTAAGCAGTTTATTACTTGTCAAATAGATTATTACTAACCCCAGCATGGTAACATATAAACATCATAGATTGTTTCTTCTGATGAAAAGAGTAAAATGTATCAGTGGTGAATGAGACCTCTTCAAAGTGCATCATATTGATATTTGAGAATGTGATATTTCAAGAAAAGAAAAAAACAGATTCATTTTGCAACATGAATCACAAGCTGCCATGTTAGGCTCAGGAATGGGCAGGCATGACCATTTATTTATGACATTCCAGAGCAACCAGAAAAAAACCTGCCATAAACTTCTTGCTCGACACATCCCTTAGATACCATCAAGCAGCAGCACTTTTCAGATTTCAGAAGGCAATTCACCATAAAATATGAAAGCAAGAATGGTGCATGTCACTGAATCAGCGCATTAATCCCATATCCCAGATGGAAACAATATTAACAGGCCATCAAACAGTTCTAACTCAAGCTACAGTGAACATATATGAAAGGAAATCATAAGTTCCCAAATTTATACAAGAATGTTTCAGTTTCTTTGTTTTTTTCTATTTTGGTTGAAGGGGGTGGCGGAGACTAGCAAAACCAGATCTAATGTGTTGCTCGGCTCTCGATGAATGAAAAAGAAATGTAGCTGCAGCAAAATGAAATCTAGTCCATAAAAGCCAAAATATGAACTCCGAGTCCCAAATTTCTTGCGAATGAGCTACTAAGGCATCCAAGCCTACTAAATTTCTTTTTTTAAAAAACAATTACTTGGTTAATGAAGCTCCTTTCAAAAGAGTTCCTTACCTTTGTCATAATCTTGCTGGGAGTACACTGAATCAGCCTTGTTCTCTAAGGTAAAGTCTGTTAGAGGTTCAGCCACCGGCTCTCCATATACTATCGACCTCCGTTCAGCCTTTGTTTTTCTTCTAGATAACTCCTCAGATCTCTCAGCAGCACTAAAAAGTGCAGTCAAAACTTCATTCTGGAGGTTGTTTCTCTCTTTCCCCAGCCCAGGTAATTCTCCCCGATTTGCATTTGAAATTCTGTTTGCACAGTAGTGAAAATACAAGAAAAAAAAAATGTATTATGACGTAAAATAATCATAAGGATAAGCTGTCTTTCCCTATTTATACAGAAAGTAGCCTATAGCTTAATATAAGCTAACTATTTAACTTGCTAGAAATTTACAAGTATCATACCCTCCATGGGAACTCATCGATTGCAATTTTTTTTTACATGAAGGTCTTCCATAATTTGACTGTACATCTGTGAACTGTAAGACAATATTGCAAGAGGAAAAGGATATATATTAAGAATGTTGTTACTGCCCTTAAATTGGAGAAAACCCCTTAATTTCAACGACGATGATGTGAACTGTATAAAAAATACAAACTTATCCAACAATTGACTTCGCCTAATTTCTCAAAGTCTCAAGTTAACTAAAAACAAATACCAACTAGCAGTTTCACTGTAAAATATAAATCAAATGGGACATACAATGATCTCCACTAAAAGAGTAGTTTTCTAAACATGCTAACCTTTCCAGTGGAACTACCTACATATTTGTTACTTTTGTCCGAAATCACTCCTGACAGATTGAGTAGTTCCTCCATGCTCTGAAAGGTGCAAAAAGAAAGGAAAATTCATAAGTGCTTACTAATGTAGATGATAAATTCATATCAATTGAGAACAAAACTAAAACATGCAGTATCTTAATGAATACTTCATTGGGCACATTAACTATAAAAGGTTAACCCTTGTTCATCAGATATGTTCAAACATCAATCCATAGAGGAAGAGCAAACTTCACCGGTAGAGACATCCTACTAAACAGAAACAAAGTTGTAGCATGACTATGCTGGTAACACTCACGTAGTTAGTTTGAGAAACGATGGGTATTTCCAGATACATTCCACCTTATAATGCCCTCCCTATAAAGATCCTCAAAATTACATAAACTTTCATAAGGTAGCCGTACTTGTGGGCATGATAGCATACTAAAAGAATGGCTTATAAGTCTGAAATAGCAAAACACTTAAATAGTTGCACAAATTTTAGGGTTTATTGAAGATTTCAGGATGTAATCACAAATTCAACATACTAAAGCCCAAGCCTTGCAGCTCAAAACTCTACCCCACTTTCTGAAGGCCTCTGTTCTATGTCACCATGAGTCAATGATGCCTTTTAGTCCTCTGAGTTAACTAATATATAGTGCTGAACTGCCAAAAGTATCTAATTCTGATTCTTGGCAAGCAAGAAATGCCAACCCAAAGCATGTCTGGCCTTTAAAAGCAACTTGAATTAACTAGCAACAAGTGCAGTCAAGATCTGGTTTTGAAAAAAATTGTGACTGTATTGGTAGAAAAGAGGGATTTGGTAAAAAATCAAAATAGTCCTTGATCATGAAAGAGGATATCATGCATACCTTTTGCATATCATATCCACATGCATCTGCACATTCAACATAAAACCTGATTAGAGATCTTGCTAGTTAGTCATTTACATTTAGTAATGCAGGATGAAATCCATCAAGAACTAATCCTGCATCCCATGTCAGATTTAATTTGTTATTTTACTAAATCTTTATGTCAATTATGAAATTATACAGAATAGGTTACATAATCATACAGAGTAGATCTCATATTTTATTATAGAAAATTTCATCAAGTTAAAACAGATTCCACTCATTCAAGATATTTTTTCAAGGTAGAAATTATGAAGCAGCCAATCTTAGATTCTCTTTATTAGGGAACATGTTTCACATCAATATGATTGACAGAGAGGACAAGAAGCAACCACAACAGATCGTAAAGATTTGAAGCATTGTTTACCAAGAACTTGTTGAATCACGCCCCTTTCCAGCTGGAAGCCATCTCCTAGCATGTTGAATAAAAAATCTTCCATATCCTTGTGCATATGGTCATGCTTTGATGGGGTTTGTTTGGGTTCTTCTCCCCAAAGTTCAGGCATTGGGAACTCCTGTGCATCCAATTTCAATGGTTTGGTTGCCACACAAGAGCTATTGGCCACTGGCATGGATGTAATGTAACTTTTACCGAGAACACTTGAAACAGTTCCTCCTGATACCGGATGCCATTTTTGCTTTACAGTTTTGAACTTTTCATTTGCATCACACTTGTTCTTCGGAATATAATCATTGGATGACTCAGAAGATTTTTTATTCTCCATTGCCTCTCCAATGGATGAATGACTTGAAGAGGTAGAGGAACTTCCCTCCATATCTAGCAGGATTTGAACAGAAAAATCTGCATTTCGGCCTGCTTTGCAATAAGCAGAAGCTATTTGTTCAAGAGAAAATTCAGAACCAAATGCTTCAAGCAAGCCCTTCAAAGCCTTTTCCTCATCATCGCATTTCAATATGTTTGAAGCAGATACTTCCATTTCAATGCACTATTAAAAGAAAGATGAAAGAAAACATTCAATGCACAATTTAGATTTTTTTTACTGGAGCAAGGAGATCATTTAAATATCCACACAAACCATATCTGAGAGGAATTGAGCGATATCCCTCACCAAAACAGCACATAAATACACCAGAAAGAGAAAAAAAAAATGTCTGACACTTAATTCAGTAAAATGCAAACCCACATCACATGCTTACTACGGGCAAGACATGCTGACTTCCCATTCGCATACACCCATGAATTGTTTTTCACCAAACATCTAAGCAATAACAAAAATAATTGCAAGGCATTGAATTCATATGGGACAAGGAAAGAACAAAAAAAAATACTATAATCAAACAAAGCAATCAAAATGAAGGTACTACTTGCAGAAAGGCATTTAACGAGGGTGAGTCATCATAAAGAATAGATTTAGGAGAAAAATGCTCCATAACACATAGAAAAAACTATTACACTGACAAAAAGGACTAGTCGAGAGAGAAGCAAACGTTTTACCTGGATACAAAACCGTCCCCCAAATAATGCAGTCGATATGTTCAACCAAATGTCAATGACCAAGCAAATTGCAATCAAGATGCAGCAGAAGTAGTGAAACCAATCAAAAGATCTATAATTTATATTCAATAACTGGCCTCTCTATTAAAGTAATCAAATCTTAATTTCAAAGCTATTAAATTTAAAATAGAACTGGATTTGAGTTCCTACAGAAATAAACATATGCATGGGAAACATTTCCAGTTTGTTATTGTTTCTTAAGGACCTGAAACACTTAAGGAAAAATCGCAATCATACAAGATTAAATTCATATGAACTAACCAAACAAGACCCACATTATTGGAACTAAAAGAAGCCAATAATAATAGATTAAAAAAAAGTATAAAGGAAGGGCATTGCAGAAGTATTACAGAGGCTGTGCCTAGGAATTCAACTTTCAAAGCAAACCCTGTTTGTTTACGCGTTCACGCCAAGTTTTTTTTTTTTTTCAAATTATTTTTTTTTTACTTTTATCAAATATATTTTATTTTGATATGTTTACTAAAAAATCAATTTAAAAAACAACCGATATCATAACATCATCATGCATTACCTTAAACTCGTGCCAAAAAAAACTATTGAAGCAATGAAAAGCAACGAAGAACTGATAACAAACCAGCAAAAAGAAACCCCATTTCCCCAAAATGAATAATCCATGATCAGATTACAATAAAATTATGCGTCGAACAATCTAAAGATCCACACTTTATATCCAAGAACCAGTCTTTGGCTAATAAGATAATTAAATCTGATCAAAAGCATTTAAATATACATTCACAAGTCACCAAAAATTCAAATTCCAACAGAAATAAAAGAAAAAACACTTACTTTCCCCAAAAGAAACCATTTTTACAAAATCAACAACTTAAACCCAATGAAGGTTTCTACTTTCTAAAGAAAAAGAACTGGAGTAACTCACCAGGGAGGTTCTGGCGGTGAAAACTTGTAGAGGGAGGTATGGCTATTGGCTTTGGGAGGTTGGCGGTTTGTGTATGGTTTGGTTTTTATATACAAAGAGAAATGGAAAATTTATGTTATTATTGATTAAATACTGTTTTATTTATTTATTTATTCTGAGTAAAAACAAAATGATTGCCTTTTGGCGCTCAATTGCTTTGCTGAGAGGTAGAGTCAGTCACTGAGTTAGGTGTGTGTCTTTGTTTTTGTATTTTAAAAATATTTTTGGTAAAATTTAAATTTTTTTTATTTTTTTATTAATTTTAAATTAATATATTTTTAATATTTTCAAATTATTTTGATGTATTGATATCAAAAATAATTTTTAAAAATTAAAAAAAATATTATTAATATATATTTTAATATAAAAAACTATTTAAAAAACAATCATAACCGCGCTCCAACATATTTTTGATTCTCTTGCTGTTGACGCGTCTTCTTCTTCTTCTTTTTATTTGTTTGCTGCTATCCGTTCGCCTTCTCTTACAAGTTGTTTCGGGCCTCTGTTAAAATCAAATTTGATTTTGACAGCTTGGCATAGGTGATGCCGTTATATATATATATATATATATATATATATATATATATATATATATATATATATATATATTATTGTGGTATTAGATTCAACAAGAGTTAGATACCGTTTAAAAACACAGTGTAAATTATAAATTATGTTTTTTAAAAATTTAATTTTTTTATTAAAAATTAATTTATTTTATATTTTGAATTGTTTTGATGTGCTACTTTTAAAAATAATTTTTAAAAAATAAAAAATATATATTATTTTAATATATTTCGGCATGAAAATCACTTTGAAAAGTAATAACGATCACAACTCCAAGTATTCAATTGAGATTGGCATAATAAATCAAATAATTAAACAAATAATTGGTTCAACTAAATTTTATTTAATTAATATTCAATTCAATTCAATTAAAAACATGACTAGAATTAGATTTTTTATTCTGAGTTTTTCATATTAACCCATATAAATTAAGTTGAGTTTAACTATATAATATCGAAAGGTTAGTTTGATAATTGAAAACAAACTTGCCATCTTCTTAATTTTTGAGCCTTTACACTATATTGGTATGAGGTGTTCTGTTTTTAAGATCATTAATAGAGAAATCTAGTCTAGTTGATGCACAAATTACTTGAAAATATCTTTATTATTAAATAACTTGTTATTTAAAATTAGAAATCAGATATTCTATACGAATCTTTATTTTTTAATTCATAATATAGCCTTGGTTAGTTTTAGGAGTTTAAATTTAATCCATTTCTTTGTAGATATCAACCCCCTCTCCTATTCCGATATTTTCCACAACTTGTCTACAAGTACATGACACTTACTATTTTGTGATTGTTTTATAACAAACCTGAAATATCAAAAGGTATTTGAAAATAAAATAAGGTAAATTAACTTCTAAATGGATGATGGGATTTTATTAAGGACTTTATTAAATAAAAATTGATAAAAAAAAAAGAGAAAGAAAAGTTTGTTGAAAAACCTTCCTCTCATGGTGAGGGTAATTTCGTATTTGCTTATTGAATGAAGCTAAAATTTTGTAAAATATTTTCAGATATATTCTTTTATCTTGGGTTAAAATTTTAGAGCAATCAAAGTTTAGTAAGACTTTCTAATAAATGATCACAACAAATTTTACTTTGTATTTCTTGATGAGATCCACACTGGTTTGCCATTGATAAAGAATACAATCAATAATAGAATGGTAAAGTATAGACGTCCTATTACTATACTAGATTATATTCTTAATGAGTTGTATGGATTTTGTAAGACTGATTTAAAAATTGATTATTATCAAATTAAAATGTAAAAAAGGGGATAAAAGAAAAAATAACTATAAAACTAAACATGAATTATTTAAATGGTTTGTCATGTTGTTTAGTCATACTATTGCACATGATAATTTAATGATATTGACGACTTATATATTATGTGCATTCATAGATAGTTTTGTTGCTGATTACTTTGATGATATTTATAGTAATAATTTATGTTAGTATATTGTGCATTTATGATTTTTGTTTAATATGTTGCAAAAGAAATTGTTTTGTCCTAATCTATTAAATTGGAAAAATTATTCATTTTAAAGAGTTTATGGTTTAACTCTACTAGATTTGATTTCTTTACTTGTTAATGAAGGAGTTAAACTTGATAGAAATAAAAAAAAAAAAACATGTTATGAAAGCATTGTTTAAGAAGGTATGACAATATATTGATGAATTTTATCTACAAGTTGTCATATCTTATGTATTTATTTTTCTTTGTATGATTAAGTGATTTTCATATTAAGTTCTTGATTAAACTTGCAAGCTCTTCAAATGATTGATCAATTTCGTTATGATTTATATTTCTCATTCGTGTCTTATTGTAGACATAGGGTGGGGTGATCAATTGCATATAACTTTGGTTCTTTAAGGCAAGGTTGTTGTTGGGTCAAATTGCAAACTTTTCTTCAAGATCTCAAATTAGCAATTTTAGGGATAATTCCGCATCAGTTTGCTCACTTCCAAAGCTTAAAATTAAAAACTAATTTTTTCCATATTTTAGGGATTCTACTTAACTAATACTTAAATGAAAAAAATCAAACAAATTCAAACTCACATTTGAAAGATCGTAATACGAGAGCTTTGAATTTAGATGACAAAATCTTGTTAACGAGTCAATTGTAAGTGCTTTGATGGAATCCAATTGTCCATTATTATTCATGCCCCTAAAAGATATCCTAGCCATTTATTCTATCCTTTACAACTTTCAAAGCCTTTTTCTCATTAACTTGAAAAGAAATCTTCTTCTTCGTTCTCTTCCCTAGCTAGTATCTTTATAGTTACAATTTAAATTTTATCTAATAATTTCATTTAAGTACAACTAATCATCATATTAATATTGTTTTATATAATTGAACTTTGTAAATCTTATATTTTCCCCCTTTTATATATAAATTATAACTTTGTCAGCGTTAATGGTTTTAAGAAGAAAACTAAAAGAACTCTAATTTTTATTTTTCATCCCTTTTTGAGTTACTATGAATTCACAAGATGATTTTTTTTTCCTTTCGGTCCTCTAATTCTTTTTTTATATTTTTTTTACTTAGTCCCTTCACTTCATATGATGCTTATTTGAGATTTAGCTTCATTATTGTTTTGATTTATAATCTATAAGATTATCCTAATCTTGGAAAAATACCCTGATATTGGGGTAGTGCTCAATTTTACAAAAATAAATTTGTTATTTTTATATGAAAGAAAAATATCCTAATCTTTGCATTGTTGTGTTAGTGAACATCCTTTGATTAAACTGCACTACACCTTCCTTCCCTTTCTCTCTTTGATCATATTTTTGACAACATTGGCATGTTTGGCTGCCTTTTTTCATGCACAACACTGTCAGCTTCACAAAAAAAAAAAGGACACACAACCTTTGCAGAATGTTTTTTGACGCACCTGTTCGCCTGGGCACACCTTAGCTGCAAATTACAAGGTCACAGTATAATCCACAGTCTTGATTTCCCCCCTTCTTCCTCCAATCTTGATGGCCAGCTTTTTGTTATGTTTTTCATATGCTTTTCTTCGTTGCCTATTCTCATTGTTGCTGGCAGCTGATTAGCATACTTCCTGCTCATGATTCTTCCTCGATTTGTTGCTGTTTATTGACATAACTTGCATATTAATTGAAATCATCCATACTAAATGCAATCATCCACTGCAGGACTCCTGCTGATAAGCTTCGTTCCAAGGGCTGCTGCGGTTTTCGGCACTGCCTCACAAAATGCTTTTTGCCTGTTTTTATTTCCCTGGAGATTTGTTGAATGCTTTGTGGACAACTCCTACTTCATCTCCATTCTTAGCGTAGAAAAAAAATCTAGCCTTTGTCGAGCTTTGATTGTTATTTGGATTCCACTTTCACAGTCGTTATTGTGTTTAAGATTTTAAAAATGAATGGTGCCCGTGTTATGGTGCTTTGAAATTTAATTTCACGCCAAGAGATAATCATATAGGTTTCACTTGTATAATAACAGGACAGTAACCTCAAAATATAATGGCTTATAGTAGCATTAATGCACGCAAAGATGGTGGTAAAAGTTCATAGATCTTGTATGAAAAGAAAATGCAAGAATTATGAAATCCGAAGTAAAAAAACGAAGAAGAAAAAGATTTACCGGGGATTGAGAATAAATCTAGCATGATATTCCACTTGAATGTGCATCAAATGAGTTGGCCTTTTTGATTCAGCTACCATAATGGTTAGTAACTCTGTGATGTCTATAAGCCAATGTAATGAGGTGCTCAGAATCTCAGATGAGTTTTTATATAAATATCCCTATGCGCTAAAAAAGTATTGTGCCTTGCACCAAATTTTTTTGCAAAACATTGAAAGAGATTTTTGGATCACAGTCATGTAGCCTCCTTTACTCCTGCATGTTTATCCACCTGGAGATTGCATCTAACAATCTCGCTGATAGAAAAAGGTGCAGTTTCAATAATAGCTACAAATCTGCTCACATTCCCAATTTCAAGAACAAAGTTGCAGAAAACCATCTCTTTTCTTGCAAATTTTACTCAACCAATACCATTCTTCAAGCCTTTTTACCATCAAACAAGAAAACCATGCACCATACACTATCGATTTGCACCCTATAAATTAAGCAGTTTGCCTCCATGCCTGCTAAAAGTCATTCAAAGCATGAAAATAATCCAAAAAATAGTAGTGTCTAAACTATCTTTGCTTAGCCTAATTGATTCTAATTCTAGGATGTGGACTCCTTTCTGCCAATAGGGTTCTCACAGACAAGGATCAAGGAACTCGCAAACCTGATAGCCTGGATCTTCAAGAAACATGGTCATGGGGAGGTGGTGGCAATTTCGGTCTTGGACAAGCTAGTGGCAACCTTGGAATTGATATTGGCCTTTGTAATGGTGCAGCAGGGGGGAGAGAAGTTGTCAGTGGAGGTGAAATTGGTGGTGGTATTGGCTGGCCTAGTTTTAGTGCAGCAACGGTCATACCAGGATCAAAAGAACAATATTCACCAACAAGAGGACATTCCGCCTAACTGGCTAAGGTCACAAGGTTGGTTTCCTCAGCATAGAAAATTTTAAGTGTGTGCCGGTTTAAGCTCACCTGATGGAATCAACATGACTGCGTTATTAGCATAGAAAGTTTTAAGTGTTTCAGTCTAAGCTCACCTAATGGAATCAACATGACCACATTAATATGGCATCTATATTTCAGTTTTAATAGAACTTATTCAATAGATGATAATGAAGTTTTTAAGTATTCCTATAACTCATTTCTTGTTTGAATATAGAATGCAATGGAAGAAGAGAAGGCAACTTCATGCTTATGAAAAGATTTGCGAGTAGAAGTAAAATTAATCACTTGATATAAGCAACTGTACAACCAAAATTCATTGGACTTTCTGGTTCATATTTGGCAACACGTGGATGCTTACCTAGTACCTCCAGTGCGCCCTCCTTAACAGCTCCAGTGCCCATGCCATGCACAACAAAAATAACTGAGAGCGGCTCTCTTGCAGATATGGCCATGTTGAGGTGCTGAGCAGCTTCTTCCACTCGCATGCCTCGCAGATCCACAGTGTTCTTTGATGTCTGCACTCGTGGGCCATGAGAAACCTCCTCATCTTTGTTGAGCTCTGAAAAACTCTGCTTTACCTATAATTCACACCAGAATGATAAGAACAACTAACTTAAGGAATCCCAGAAGAAATAGAAGCAAAGATAGACAGGAATGCCTGCTGTATCTGAAACCAGTGAAACTTCTTCAGGGCCGTGTACCATGCATACCTGTCTCTTCAAACTAGGGACCAAAATGGTTGCTTTGCTTTTTTTATCACTTTTAATTGCTCTAATGTCACTTTTCTTCATTCGAACTCTTATTTTACCATATTGAACTAAGACTGTCTCATCATCACGAGGTGCTTCAACTACAGTAGCTAACTTGTTTCCAAGTCTCTTTACAAGAACTTGCTCCCCAAGTTGTGGGGTATATGAGCTCGTATCTGTTTCACTGGCAGGAAGACTGTCACTTGAGCAGTGAGCTTCAACAATAGATGCAATTGCAGATTCTGATTTCTTAATCAGTGAATTGAACTGATCTGGACTGGCTTTTCTGAGCTGAGTTTCAACGTTCTGCACCACAGTTTCAATTTGCGAGTTTGCAGCCTTCAGTTCCAGTTGGACCAGTTGGGTTTCCTTTGCCATGAGAGCTTTTACACGCCCATCAAGGTCTTCAGCTTCAGCTTGAATCTTGATCAGTGGAATTGGGTGGAAATAGAGGGGGAGAAAACAAAGAAATCATAACATCAATAAACGAAGTCAAGAAAATAATAATAAGAAAAGGAACACAAGCAACAGGAAGAATTATAAAAGAGGATAGAAAAAAAATCAGAAGCTGTTGTGCTCATCTAGTTCTTCTAAATTCTACCTCATGGTAAAGCTCCATAATTTCTGTATGAAGAGATGCAGCTTTCCTGGCCTGAGCTTCCAATCTGTTTCTTTCCTCCAACAATGATTGATACAGCATGCCACTTCGCTCTTGCTGCTTTTCAGGAACTAACTTCTCCACCCACTTCCGTGCTCGTTCAATTATATTACTGTCAAAACCAAATGATTTAGCAATGCTTAATGCATTTGAATCACCAGTACACCCCCAGAGTATCTGATACGTAGGTTGTAATGTTTCAAGAGAAAATTCCATGGCTGCATTCTCAAATCGACTATCCTTATCTTTCAGGAGACTTAAATCAGCATAATGAGTTGTCACAACAGCTAAGTTAACATGATCTCTCAGATAATGCAAGATACTGGTTGAAAGTGCCACTCCCTCAGAAGGATCAGTTCCACTACAAATTTCATCAACGAGGACAAGTGATTCATTTGAAGCCACTTCCAAGATCTTACAAATCCGTGATATGTGCCCGCTAAAAGTTGATAGATTTTGTTCCAGAGACTTCGATAAAAGATAACCAGAGTCAGAGTTAAGTAAACCAATCAATAGAACCAATCAATAGAACTCAGTACATACCTCCCATAAAACAAGAGTAACTTTTACCTGGTGATCCCCAATATCTGCTAGAACAAAATCAAACCATGGAAGCTTTGGGGTGTTTTTAGCAGGCAAATATAAACCAGCCTTTGACATGAGAGATGCCACACCTAGAGTTTTCATTGAAGCAGTTTTCCCTCCAGTGTTTGGTCCTGATATCACAACCACTCTGGTTCCACATTCCACTTTAATGTTTATTGGCACAGGAAATTCAGATACATTTTTGGAAGGTTTTCCGGTATCTAGCATGCTATCCTCATCCATCTCCATGAAATTCAAAGAGTTGGATCCAAGAATATTGGACAGGCGTTTTCTAGATGTCCCATGGAGCAATGGGTGTCGTATACCTTCAATATCTATTGATAATAAATAATCTCCTCCACTGGAAGAAATGCCTCCACATCCCTCTGAAGTCCATATTGGACGGACCCCATTCATCCAGTAAGCATAGGCAGCTCTAGCAAAAGAAAGATCAACTTCTATAATTCCATCCAACATATATTTTATGTCCCTTGCTGATTCTGCTATTTCAGATGTAAGCAAGCTCAAAATGGCTATTTCCTCAGCTTTCTCAGAGTCTGAAAGCATGACTTCCAAGTTATTCAATTCAACTGCCTCACCAGGCTCCATAAAGTATGTTACACCAGAACTACTAACATTTAAAACAACACCATCAGGAATCAAATATCTGTGAGAAGCCCTGACTCCCACACACAACCGAGAGCGGCGCTTCGTTACCAAAGGTTTGTCGATACCCCCAGCTTGAAAAATCCGAGCTGATATTCCCTTCAACAGCCTATCCAGATTTTCCATGTTTCTCTTCCTTTCAGACCTAATGATCTCCAAATCTTCACTGGCCCTATCAAGGATTTTTGAAAGATTGCAGTCTATGCAAAATCCAACTTTCTTCTCCAACTCTATTTGAAAACTGCAATTCTGAAGTATTTCAAGCAGTGGAGCATACCTATTCAAATACAACAAGATCGATGAGATCCTGTCCAAGAAAACTTTGTCATACAGTGGAATTCAATGCTTGAAGGTTCCTTTTCAAGTTCCATTAAAGATTAAAAAAATGTAACATGGACCCTTATTGCAACAGTACCTTGAAATAAATATTCTTTTTTGGCCCTTACTGAAATATGAGAATCCAGCAATAGTATATGATTTATGCCACTCTCTCCAAATTGTGACCTATCGAAAGATGCACCAGATATTTCTTACACATAGAACAAGTTCACATTAAGACCTTCAAAGCTTTAGATGCCTTGAAAAGAATACATGATCCTATGTATCATCCTGAAAAGGTTGAACGACATTATCTGAAAGTAAATCATCGTCATAAGTTTTTCCCTAAACCATTCTTTTAAATTAGTGATCCATGTTTATCCAAAACCTACTCAATGTCTTCTACATATCCTTTCCAAATAATTTAGAAGACTTGCATCTTCCTCCAAAAGCACAAACCAAAAGGTGGTCTAACAATAAAGTACTACTTGAGTGCACCAACTTCTACATATAAGCAAAGATGAGCATGTTGTCAATATATCAACAAAACAACCAACAAGAATTATTCCAAAATTATAGACCTTCATGCATTTATTCCATCCGCATTGATCATATACCAAACCACAACCATTATCAAAAACACGCATCGCAATCCTTTTCATACTCCAAAACATCACAACCACAGGGCCACTAATCAAGGCCGTCCATGTCCTTCATTTGCAGTGGACCTCACACGCGCATGAATAGCACACGGCTTAGATTTAGCACAGTTAAGCCACTGCCCTTAGACTTAAGCTTTCGAGTTAAGTGTTATTTAACAATAATGAAAAATGAGATCCGAAAGCCAATCATACCTCTCCGAGCAATCTCCACTATCTTTTAACCTCTCCAACACAGCTCTAGCAGCTCTCAACGTCCTTCTCACAGCACATAATTCTCCAACCGTAAGCAAGGTCCCCGAAACAGCAGAATCCAGAATACGCGTTATATCCTCAATCCCTGAAAAATCCAACGGGCCAGATTCCATCACAGCCAATGCAGCTGCAGTCTGGTCTAGAAGCTTCTGGCTCTCTTCTTTGCTCTTGCCAATTGGGATTTTTGCGTTTCGAGTGATCGATTGGCCCATCGAAGTTGAAGTGAAGGGAGTGAGTTGGTTACAGAGGGAACTCCATTCTAGGGTTTTAAGGGTTTCGAGTTGGAGTGAGTGAGCTGGAGGAGTGAGTTTCGGTGAGTGTGAATCAAAGGGTTTTGTTAGGGCTTTGGTGGAGAAGGGTGGTTTGGTGGTGAAGAAGAGAATCGGGGATTTTTTAATGGATATGAAGTGATTGGAGAGTTCCATTAATGGAGGATTTTTGAGGGAGAGAGAAAGGGATGGGATCTTTGGCATCAGCTTATCCTTTTCATTTTCAGTTAAGAAACTACTGAAACTAACGGTAGGAACTGATGATGACGTGGCACAATTTCGCTTAGAACGACATGTTGTATCACATTCGCGCTACAAATTATTAGATTTTTTTTTTTCTTCATCCAAACTGATCCGATGAGTTAACAGCAGAATCAATCTAAATTTATTATTTTTATTAAAATAACAGAATTTTAATTTTTATATATAAAATATTAATATGGTTAAGTTTTATCCGGCAAACAATGTTACGAAAAATTCTATCAAATTAAAAAAATTTAACATGATCAATATTTTTTTTAATTTAATTAAAAAAATATAAACTAATTTAATAATTATATATAAAACTTTGAATTAATTAGGGACCCTTGATATTATTTTCGTCTTTCGCTTTCTGTATTTTTCAAGTTTTATTTGTATTCTCGAAAACAACTTGTATCCGTTTATTTATTTATTTTAAGTGCTATTTAGCTTTTGTTTTTTTAGCTCTTTTTTATGACCTTAACGTATACAACATTATCAAATCTTTCACGAACGGTTTCAGAGAAAATTATGAAAGGAAAATTGAAAAGGACTTGTAGGATATATGGCTAAAACTCCAGCATCTTGAGAGTATCCATCCTTTAATAATACCTTTAAATTTCCATTTAGAATTCAAAAAAAAAAAACCCTGAAATTTTACTCCCACAATTATATATACACAAGGCTCCAATGGAGTGTTCACATTCTTTCTTGGCAGGTTGCGAGCACGGTATTCACATCCAAGCACAAAAGTTAGAGTGCCTGATATGGTTTATGAAATTGGACTGCAAATTGCACCAGACAGCTAGTAAGACACCTTGATAGAACTTGAGTGGGAAATGAACAACATTTTGAAGAGATTAGGAAGCTAGAAAATTCAAAATTGAAACCCAAATAAAAAAAAGCCTCTTGGAGAAAAAAAATTGGAAATTAAACTACAGGGCTTACTGTTCTAATTTGTCCCATTATGTAGCTAAGATAGGAGCACCACAAGCAGCAGGAGCGTGCTTTCCCTCTTTGTAGACCAGGTTTCCTCTGACAAATGTTGCCAAAACTTTTCCAGAAAGCTTGCTTCCCATGTAGGCTGAGATACTCTGTGCACAGCACAAGTGTGATTAGTGGTTTCGACAGTAAAATCATTTGACTGTGGTGATTAGGCAAAGTTCAATAGATCATTGACAATTTGGCAAGCAAATTTCCAACTGCAATCATTCACTTTGAAATATCCCATTGATGGTAAACATTTTACTAAAAACTACTATTTAGAACAAGCAGCATAGTTCAATGTATCAGAAAGGAGGGTGGAGAAATCAGACGGCATACGGGATGTTTAAGGTAAACAGGAAGATCATTGTTGAGCTCAAACTCCACATTTGGCTCCCATATGGTAATGTCTGCATGGTTTCCTACTGCAATGGCCCCCTGCAAAATGAAGTTCAGCTTCAGGTGATATTAATGTAAACAATGTTATGATCTTTCTCATGTGTTTGCTCTGTTTTTTTTTTTCTCTTATTTTCTTGCCTTGACATCTGCCATTGTTAAGTTGTAGGAAAGAGAAAAGCTTTACCTTCAAATCCTGCCCAGCAAGCTTGGCAGGCCTTTCACTCCACCACAAAGCCAGCTGTTCCAGAGTTACACCATATTGCCGTCCATGTGACCATGTCACAGGAAGAACAAACTGCAGATGCTCTCAAGAAAACGCCTATGAGTTTCTTAAATGATAGCAAAATAGCAAACATATCTATTATAGACA
Organism: Populus deltoides; assembly: GCA_015852605.2. NCBI lineage: Eukaryota > Viridiplantae > Streptophyta > Magnoliopsida > Malpighiales > Salicaceae > Populus > Populus deltoides. Next base: position 20,300,798 of record CM027573.2, read on the forward strand.
ACAATTTCTTTCTCTTTTGCATTGGTTAAATTATGATACTAACAATTGACATGGTTTTTTTTTCCGGTGATGGTTACTGCAAGTGTTTGAGTTGCTGTCTGTTTAGGCCAGAAATTGTCTAAAGCCATCGGAAAATCTTTTTCACAGGTGCTAGAAAAAGTAATTGCCCAACAAGAGATGATGGGATCCTTGGATGTGTGTACAAGGAAGAGGTTAGCTCTTTTTCATGCTCAAGAATGTAAACCAAGTGAGCTGCCATTTGTTAATCTTATTTTTTTCATATTTGCCTTTAATTCAATCTGAAATATCATTTGCAATCAAATGTTCATGGTGATTAGAATGTTCTTATGGACAAAAATCTGCATGAAGAGTGAGCCAAAAATTCTGAATTTGAACCTTCTTCAATAACCTGTAATCCAAGTCCACCATATTACTATTTCCAGTTTCAATGATGACAAGCCAACTCGTTGAAATTCTAAACGGGCACATTGTAAGACAATATTCTGTATAACTACAAGATTGCATCTCGAGGATGTTAACCAGTAGAGTTTCACATGTATTGGCATTGTAGAAATAAAACAGTTATATGAGTTGGTAATAAAAGAAAGACCAACCTGCAAAGAAGATATGCCACCCCAAGCCTTCAAAAAGTTACCTTCATCGAAGAGTTTAAGATCAGGAACTGATGGTGAATGATCAGAACTTAACATGTCGATGTCACCTTCCTGAAATAGAATTCAAATCATGCATAGACAAGTGATGTGAAGAGAAAAGGCAACATATCATCCTGGAATCTGTAAGTACCAATAGAGCCATCCATAATCTTTCTTTATTAGCTGCGTCACGGATTGGTGGAGCACATTTAAAACGAGTGTCTCCATCCTTAATCTCTTCTGCCGAAAAGGCTAGGTAATGGGGACATGTCTCAACAGTTACGCTGTCACCATTACTTTTTGCTTCCTGTATAAAAGCACAGAAAAAGACATCATAAAAAATATGTGCAATTATCAAGGACATGAAACTGTTTTAACACAACTAAAAGGGAAACGATGACCCTAGGTCAAAACATGCAATTTGATTTGATTTGATTAAATTTGGATATATTCAACTTGTATCTAAATTCCACGAGCAGTGCAGTAGTACCAAGCATCATTCCCATCCCCCTCCCAACAAGGCTCTATTTCTATGCACATGCATATGCACTCCGTACAAGGAAAATTATATGATACCTTTAGAAGCTGGAGGGAGAAACCTGCATCGGACAAATGAACAACATGAAGATGAGCTCCTTCTGCAGGACCACCGATCCTAGTGTCCTTGGACACTGTCAAGAGCTCTCTAATCGCTGCCTCCTCCCTGGTTAAGGAATGTATATTGTCACTACTTATATGTGCAGACATATATAGAAATCATGCCAAGTGCCGGCCAAACATATACAATGAGCTCATATGAAGATGCCACAGGGAACCTGTTTCTTGATAACATGTAGATGAAAAGCAGGATCTTGAATCCAGATTGATAATAAAATATATGAAAATGTTGATAGTTCACTGAATAACAGAATAACTCGGCCTTTTGAAAATATGAAAGTATCTGTAACTTCTAGCTTTACCAACGTCTCATCTAGGACAGCATACATCAAACAGAATAAGTAAAAATTGGCCATAATATTATGACACTATCTGAAAAGGCATAACTCTATGCTATTTCATAAGTCAAAAAATTTTAGCCATATGCCCAACGAAAAAAAGAAACTGCAATCATTTAGATCCACAAGCTAAGTATAGATAAGTAAAATATAGCTTCATGTGTCGCTCACTTCTTCAGAAAAAGAAGTCATCAGCAATATCATACCATGATGGTGGCCTTGTCTTAAGGTATGTTGAATAAGATCGAGGGTCATTTTCACCGTCTTCTAAGTAGCTTTCAGAATCTTGGGGAATCTCTGCATGTACAAGTAAAGGTCTTCTGTACTTTGCCAGTATAGATAGTCCCTCCTATGGAGACAAAACACAAAAAGCTTAATAAGCATCAAATAGAATCTAATATTGCTGAAAGAATGGAGATAATATAAACAGTTATGCAGCATTGATTTGAACTAATAGGTTCCAAACCCCAAACACAATTTTATTTGACCGGTTCAAATTTGTTATAAGAGAGGCTAAACCATGCATCCAGAACCCAACCTTGATATGACTGGAATTGGTCATTGGGAAGTCACTGATCCCCGAAGGACACATGAAAGACTGCAAAACAAGAACAGGAAAGTAGTTATATATAATTCGATGAATGAAAACAACAGAAAATACACGTGCATGGGCATGGGCATAGTAAACAAAGGCTCTAAAAATTGATTTGGCATCTAGTAAAACTGCAAGCTGATAACTAGAACAAAATCCATCAAATCCCTCACTGATATGGCATCACTTGTATTCTGTAGCAGCAGATAAGTGCACGCCACTTATTAAATAGTTCCAAAAATATATGCTGAGAGCATGTTTGCATGGGAGAATACCACTACATGATTTCAAATTCGAGCAGCAAACATCTTGCAATGCATAGAAATATTGTTCAGTGAAAGCTCGTAAGAAATGATCACAGATAAAAATCCTAAGATGCTTCCCTACCTTCAGACCAAGAGCACCGGCACTTAGGAGGGCTTCTAGAGAATTTGCATCGAATGCATTTTCAGGAACAAGACCTCCCCAAAAACCTAGTGATATTAGAGCTTAGAAACAGGTCCTTGAAACATTTTTAAACTGAGATGAGGTTTTAGGAGCATACCAACATCAACGTAGATGTTCTTCTCTGCAGCGTCAATCTATCACATGCATGTCAAAAACATGAGGACAAAACCCAGGAGTAGGTCAACTATATCCTCATTTAGGGAAAAAAAAACCCGAAACTTCATAACCCAAGAAAAAACAAGGATAATTGGACTTGAATGGGAATCTCCCTAATAGTGTAGGAAAATCAAAGAGCAGAATAAGATTGCAGCTTAATCTTTGCAACTGAAAGCACTGATATTACTCGATGATATTAAAATAATAATCCAACCCTTAACTTTATACCTTGAGTTTTAGAGTTTCTGCAGAAACAGTTGAGGGAAAATTATTCAAAGGCATGTCAATCAATGTTGTAATACCACCTGTAAATGGATAGTAGTGCCAAGCTTAGTGCATACAATGAAACAGGGGAGATAATTGAAAAAAAATGGCATAAAAGATCCCATTACAATAAAAATCAGAAGGTTTCAAACTGCATGAAGATGAACTGACCATAAGAAGCAGGCAAAAAAAAATCAAAATACGATTCTGGATGTCCATTGACATCCATGCCACAATTTATAAACATTGTGTGAGATTCTTAAGAAGTCTAGACCATGCAGAATTTGGGATATTGAAAAAAAAAAAGGCATCTTCTCTTGACAAACATCAGTGAGGATCTCAACATTTGTATAAGAAAAATCAAATTCAGTATATTATAAACAAGCAAAAGAGAGTACCAGCAGCGGCTGCTCTAGTCCCAGAAGGAAACCCCTCCCATTCAGTTCTTCCCGGATCATCAAGATGTGCATGCCTGATGCAATCATATCAAAGTCGTTATTTCATCACTTATTCATATATACTTTAATACTCAAATAAGATACTGCTAAGCTGATGCGAAATTAACAAACTAGACTTCATGGCCGAAGTATTCTGTCAACAATTATTATAATCAATCATTTTGCAAATATTCATTTCAAATTGATCATATTATCTCAAAATGAAGAAGCTTCAGGGCAATCAGATTCCTATTTCTTACACATCAATCAAGCCAGGCATGACAACAGCTTCTCCATAATCAATTATTTGTCCCCTTTTCAAATTACCATGCCAATCCTCTTCCTTAATTATAGACACGATTTTCTCTTCCTTTACCTCCACTGCTTTCACATAAAAAAAAGTAGTCAAGAAGCTTGTAACAAAACTTTATAATCCCAGAAAGAAAAAAGGAATCGTTATTTATTAAAACAAACCTGCACCAGAAATAATTCCATGAGGTGTCACAATACGCTTACTAATAATCCAGTAATGATTATAAGGAAAGAGGCTACAATCACTTCTTTCAAAGAGCTGCAAACCAACATTTCAGTAAAAAAAAACTTCGTCTCTGCAACTATGTATGGCCAGTCCATCTTCATCACTGTAAGTGAACTTACCGTGGGAGAATCCTGAAAGTAGAAGAAGTAGAGAAGAGAAGCGAGCAGTGCTAGTAGAGGTAAGACTCGCAATTGAAGATAGTCCATATCCTTTTTCCTTCTTTCTCTATGGCTTTCTTATTCTTCTTAGCATGGCTTTATTATTACACCGGGGAGCAAAAGGCAATGGAAAGATTAGAGGGCGTTTGGTTGGTGATGACCAATCACGTGCGGCGCCGATCAATTTTCGATTTGTTGCTTTGTTGTGTTTTGTTTTCTACTAGGTTCCTCTGATAGTGGAAAAGAGATCAGATTTCTATTAAAGCCAATAGGAAGATGACACGTGGATATATATGAAGACAATAGAGTGGGCTCTGGCCTGCTAGCTAGGACAAAATAACTGTGTCTTTTGGTGTTTTGTTTGTCCAATCCTGCCCGCGGCAAGACTAGCAGGGGCTTCACTTGCTCGCACTCTGTGTTTTATTTAATAACTTTTGAGTTTTGCGTTTGCTCTCTTATTATTATTTTGTTTTGAATACCAACTTGCAGTATAGTTTTTGTGGCTGTTTGGTATTGTACTTGTTGATAAGGTTATTTACAACCACAATTTTTTTCATTTGATAATATTTCCATCATAATTTTTCAATGATAAATCCCATCATTAATCATGGTACAACCACAGGTTACAAGAAGCAGCTCTCGGCTGCTTCTTGTAATTGAAAAATAAATGAACAGTGAAGCATGACTCCACTGTTCATCCATATTTTCTTCGAACAGTGGAGTCATGCTCCACTATTTATCCATTTTCTTCTATGAATAGTGAAATTGATGCAATTTAAAATTAAAAATGTATTGAACTAGGTTCGTTCCAACAAAATAATTTTTTTATTTTTAATTTAAAAAAATTAGTGTTAAATATTATTCAATGACTACATAAATTAGACAAAGATCGCTTGATGACGCTGCATTTACAGAATTTGATCGCAATCTCAATTTCATACGTGATGGAATTATAGGTAGTTTAATGGAATAATAAAAAATATTTTAAATAAAATATTATTTATTTCATGATGTAATAGCAATAGTTAAATCTACAATATTTAAATTAAAAATCTTCAATATTAATATATATTTTTTAAATTATTTTATAACCTCAATTTCAAAAGCATTTTTAACCAAACACATTACACTACTTTTTGTTCAACTTCAATTTCAACCACAGTTTTAACCAAACACTTATTTTTTCAAACCAATCTCAACTAAAAGTACTTTTTATAAAACAACTTTTTTCAAACCACAACCACAAAAGCTACCATAATACCAAACACGCTTGGGAGGCCAACTTATTAGTCCCGGTTTTTTCTTGTTTGGAAAGCATTTGTAAAAGAAAAATTATTTTAAATTATTTTTAATATTTTTAGATTAGTTTGATGTACTAATATAAAAATAAATTTTAGAAAATAAATAAAATATTATTTTAATATATTTTTAAATAAAAACATTTTAAAAAATTATTATTATTATAATAGCAAACTACCTATTCAAGCTGCCTTATAGTGATAGTTGTGGGCTCTAACCCGTATTTTGGAGGTCTAATCCATGACTTAGGTTGTATGGTTTAGTCCGGGGTTAATAAATTCATTGGAATTTTTTTATCCAAGTCTAAAATGATTTTTTTAAAAAAATAAAGAATATATACTATTTTAAATAAAAATTTTAAAAAAATTGATAGATTTTAACCGGGTTTAACTACGTAACCTAAATTTATTCAAGTGAATAATTTAAAATAAAATCTAACATGGTCTAGGATCAAAGGTCGGCTTTGCAGAGTTTCAACTTTCAACCCTAACTCTCTTTATCTTTACAAATCTAACTTATAATTAACTCTCTTTTTTAATCAACAAGAAAACCTGTCAAAACTTTATAGTTTTATTTTCAATTCTTAGTTTTTGGTACTTTGTATCAAAATAAATTGCTAATTGGTCAGAGTTTTGTGCCTAATTATAATTCATTGATGGTTATTCTTTCTTCATGTAATTTATTTAATAATTATTCTACTAAAAGCAAAATATAAATCATAAAACTTATCATTTAAAAAATGGGAACATGATAATTTAAGAAAAAATAATTAGCTTTTCCACGTGTGCAAATAATCCATCGATAAAGTTAGAATGATTCAAAATTATTTTGACTTCACAACAACGAATCTCGCAAATTGAGAGGGAGAATTAAAGAAATGGTAAGCTTTGAAAAGAACAGAGGGGGGGGGAAAGCGTTTCGTAAAATTTATCTTATATTTTTCACATTTTGTCACTTTATTTCATTTAAATCGACTAAATTGTAAATAATTATGGCTAATTTAACTTCAATAAATAGATTGTTTTATTTATAATTAATAAAAGACTAAAAGGTGTGGAGTAGATATTATTCTCACATACATCAAATATTATGGATTCAAACAATATTTTTATTTTATTTTGTACAATGCATTGATTATAAATTAAACTTTAATTATCATGATGTCAAAAAAATATCATGACATTAGAGTAATATTTGATTTTGCAAAAAAAAAACAAAAATTAGGTTGATTGTTTATGAAAAATTGAAAATAAGGGGATCAAAATGGACGCTGAAGCAAAAATAATGGTTTTTTCTTTTTTGTTGCTATTTCTATAGTGTTTTTTTTTTAATCATTTATTTTTTTTTCTTGTCATCAAACTTTTTTTTAATTATACCATTACAAATTATATTGAGAGGGAAATGAGATTGATAATCTACTTTGATTTACTTTTTACAAGATTATCATAATACTGGTTGATGTTTTATTTGAAAAAAGTAATCTGATTTGATTATTTTTTGAAAAATAAAAAATAAAAAAATCAAAGATGACATCTAGGTTAAAAAAAAAACTTTTTTTTAATGTTCATCCAATATTTTTTCTAAGAAAATAGCCCATAGGATTTTTCAAACTTCATTTTTTGTTCAGAACTTCCTCTTGTTCTCTCTCTCTCTCTCTCTCTCACACATATCAAAATACACCAAAAAAGAAAAGGAGAGATAGTGTCATTGGTTGTTCGCGTTCCAATAATGAAAAATATTGATTTTAATAACAACGAGTTTTATTTGGGAAGGAGAATTTCATTAACGTGGTTTTAAGCCTTAATCATAAATTAGAGAGGTAGATTGAGGGCCGTAAATTTTTTGAATTCAGGTTAATTTTTATTTTTAAGTGGGTTTGTGCTAATTTAATATCATAAATAGGTTTATTGAAGTATATAGGGTGTTTCTTAAATGTTTTCATACTATAAAATACTGAAAATAGGTTTATTTAAAGAAGTCTGAGTCCCAGCTTTTTTTGAATAATTGAACTAGCTGAAGATGAATCTGCTTTTACAAATGATGCGTTGTTTGTTATATTTTCTAAAAAATAAAAATTAATTAAAAAAAAGCTTATGTGACTTAGATTTGCAAACCCACTTGTTTGAGTTTTTTTTTAAGACCTAGGCATGTTAGGTTTCTCAAACTTTCATAAAATAAAAAATTTATTTTAATTTTTTATTAAAAAATATTTTTTTGTATTCTGAACTGTTTAAATGTGCTGATTTTAAAAATAATTTTAAAAAAATAAAAAATATATTATTTTAATCTATTTCAATAAAAAAACACTTTAAAAAATAATTAAAAACCATTCTCTGTGTAAGATGCTCTAATTCAGTGTACGTATATCATCATTCTAGTAATCCATTAGCTGGGTTGAATCTATAACTTCAATTATATTTATTTACTGAATTTTTAAAAAATTACAGTTTTGATTGCAAATCAATAAAAAATTTCAAATCTTACAAAATAATAATAAAATAAAATCAATCAAACAACAATATGATCCCTCTCTCAAAAGATGGTTTCTTTCTTTTATATACATCATTTTCTCTCTCTTTTTAAACACCGAATTCCTTGGAAAAAAAAATCTGAGTTTTCATATTGTTAAACAAGCTGTGAAGATTTTTTGATATTTTTGAATAAAATCTTGAGGCTGGGAAATGAGTAACCCATATGCATACCTATATGGATTAATCAAAAAACTTATTCCCAACAATAGACTAGTTGAAAGCCCAAGCAATTTCTCTTTACAAAACCCTAACCCTAACCCTAACCCCACTCTTTACTGCAACCCCAATTCGATCTTCACTGTTTGATCCTCTCAAACCCTAACCTAAAAGCATACCCATGAAGGAACGTAGACTTCATCGTCACTTGATTTCTTCCTTTTCTTTCTTACTGTGAAATCCCAAATTCCCAACTCCTTCTATATTGCCAGGCCTAAAGCAAAAATCTTGGATATCAACTCCATTTCATTGGATTTGACTCTTGTAGACACCATTAAGAGCTTGAAAAAGAAAGACATCTCTGAACCCGCTTGTTTGCTAGAAAGTAGCTTTTTTTTGTAAAGTGAATTTCAGGAAAACTGAATTATTTTCTAATATTTTGTAGTGTAATGAAAAATAAGTTGGAAAACACTTTCTAGTATTTGGTTATGTCATGAAAAATGAGTTGGAAAATAACTTATTAATGTTTTATTTTCTCAAATTTATTAAAATAATAAGGAACAAATCTTACAAATTAAAAAGTTGAATGAGAATGAAATTGAAAAAAATATAATTTTATAAATTATCTCAAATAAAATAAATAATAATTAAAATAATAGATATCAAATCTAAAAAAAATGAAAGATGAAGAAATTAAAATAATAATAATTAAAATTTCATGAATTATTTCAAATAAAATAAGTAACAATCAAAAGAATGATGATCCAATTTGATAGATAAAAAATTTCAATAAAAAAATGATAAGGGAAAAACAAATAAAAATTATAAAAATGAGGACCAAAGTTAATATAAAAATTAAATTTTAAGAGATGAAATTAAAAAATAAATATTTAAAACAAAATATATATAGCAATCAAAAGTTTGAGGATCAAATTTGATATAATCAGCAAATAATATGATATTTTTAAAATTTTCATAACTTTTAGAAAGTGTTTTCCGCCCAAATTTTTCAGGAAAATTCTTTTTTGGAAACCAAGCCAAATTTTTCTTTAATTAAAAAGTATTTTTCGTTGACCAACTTTTTTAATGGCAAACAAACACAAGAAAATTTAAAAAATAATTTTCCAAAAACCACTTTTTCAAAAACAAAAATAGCTAAAATGTTGTCATATGGTGTCATATTTATAATTTTTACTAGAAAATAAATATGGTGTCATATGGGCAAGCAATAAAGAATGAGAAAATGTGGATGCGGAGGTGTGACAGAGAAAGTTGAAAGCTTTAAAATGTTCTAGGTAGAAGAAGAAGAAGGAGAAAGAGAGAGCTTTGTCTTCAAGAAATGCTGTCTCCCTCTATTTTTCTCTGCTCACTACTCCCTTCACGCTCAAAAAGCATCCAAGTCGCAATCTTTCCCTTTCTCTCTCTAAAATATACATTTTCAGCTTAATATTTATTATAAGAATATTTTAGTAATTAAATAAAAAATAATTGTAAAATTATAAAAAATTAAAAAATTCTTATTAAATGCTAGTGTCAATATTTTGCTAGAATATTTTTTATATTTTATATTGTTTTTTAAAAAATTATCTTTAAAAGTATAATAAAAATTATAGGTTAAAATGTTTTTAGCTTAAAAATATATTAAAATAATATATATTTTTATTTTTTAAAAATTAATTTTTATATAATATATCAAAGAAAACATAAAACAATTTTAAATAATTTTTTTTTAAAAATAAAATTTTAATTATGTTTTCAAATAAAAAATAAATACCTAATAAGAAATCTATGTTTTTCGTTGGCAAGTTGAAGTGTCCACAAAACACCCGGACGATCACAACGGAGAAGAATGGTCCGAAAACCTTGTAATAAAACCCAAGATGACCAAACTACCCTTATCTATATATAACGGGACCTCCTCGTCCCTTTTTCGTTATCCTCTTCCTCCGTGGCATCGCCGCCCTGCCTTCCTGCTAGTGAGATAAAGAAAAAGCGTTGTAGATAGAGAGAGATGCTACCAGAACAATGGACTCAACCTTGTGGCAATCAATGCACACAAAAATTCTCAGCTCTCACGCAGATTCCTTGTAACCCCTTCTCTCTCTCTCTCTCTCTACCCATTATCTTAAATTGCTTTTACCATGCGAATTATCTGTCAATAATTGCATATTGGATCTCTTATTCTTATGAACTTTGTTAATAACGTTGCATTTTATTTTCTTTCCTTTAATTTCATGATTATACTAAAGATTAAGGAACTACTGTTATTATGTTATGCTGTTTGAGATTATTGAGCAAGCATTAGTAGAAAGAAACATCCATGAAAGGAAAGCTTTTGACAATGTTTTTTTATTCAACGGTATGGTTTATTCTAGCAATCTTAAGGGTGGATGCTGACCCTAAGTGTGTGTCTGGCATTGAGGTAGTATTGTGGTTTGAAAAAGTAGGATTGAAAAAAAGCAATAAATTGTGTTCAAGAGAGAATTTTGGGTGGGACCATGCAAAACTATGGTGTGTGTTGAAATTTTGGCTGTGACAAAACGCAGTTTCAAACACACATCTCATCGCACTACCAAAGGAACCCTAAGGCTCGAACCCTAGAAGTGGAACAAAACTCCTTGACCATATTTTAATAAGTAATTAGAAGAAAGCTTGTTTTTGTTAATTTTATTGTGATTAAATGGGTAGTTCTTGATTATTGGTGTTGGAGAGGGCAGCTTCTATGCTCTTTTGTTCCATTAAAAAAAGTAGGTACTAAGCAAACCTCCTTTCCTGTCTGGCTTATGCTTGTCTGATTGTTTGAATTACACCATAGAATATGAAAGTAAAGTTGTGCGTGCTTTGAATTTCTTGCCAATGGATAATTCTGAATAGATATTGTTATCTCTCTAATGTAAAACTATTGGTTTGATCAGTTTAATCAGTGGCATAGATTTTCTCAGGGAGAGTATTTTGCAAGAAGGGCTGCGGCACTGATGGGGAGACGTGGGAAGATTGTGAGTTTTCATCTGCTTTGTTGCCATTTTTGCTTAAAGATTGTTTTAAGTGTAAGTCTGTGCTACTTTTGTTTGGGAGTTGTAGTTTGTGGATATATTGTGCTGGAGTAGCACTGAGATTTTACGCCACTGGACTTCATGGTTTCCAAGTTCCATTAAGTCAAGAATCAACTTTCTCTTCAATGACTGAATAGATTGGATTTAAGTATGGTTCTTTTATCGAAAAAAATGGATGAGGCAATTCGTCATCATGGTATTTCAATTTATTAAATTGATACACGAGAAGAGACCATGCCTATATTATAGCTTGAAAGTTGACTTGCCTAAATCAAGGGGAAGCTTTTGAAAAATCCTGATGTTGTTTGTGGATAATTTAATCTCTAAATGTTACTTTTGTTGGATTTTCAGGCTTGGACGAGTGCAATGAAATATGTTACAAGGACCCTGTACTCAAGGACCGGCAGTGGACTGCATACATTGACCGATCTCCTGGATCTGCCAGTTACTCTGAGGTATATTGTCTTTCAACGTGCTCTATTTTTTATTTGTTTTCACACTTTTTATCATTGTTTCACATGGAAATTTCAGACCGTTTTGGTTGTTATTTGATTTATATTAAAGAAGACCTAACATGAAGCTACCTGGCGGGACAATCATTCAATTTTGTCAGTTCCCACTCTACAGGGGTGGTCCAGGCCTCCAAGTTTTATTTGAATTTTAAACTAAAAATATTTATCTTCAATGAATTTCTTCTCGAAGTATGAAAATTTTGTTTGCATATCCATCTGACTCGCTGCTTTGATTTGTCTGCCAGGAAAAAAAAATGATTGTTGTACTATAGGGGTGGATATGAGTTCTTTGAATGTAGAAATTGGCAAGTCTACTGTTGTCAGTAATGGTCAAAGACCATCGGCAATTAGTTAAATAGCTTCAATTGGGGTCAGTATGGTATAATACTTATTTCTGGCCAATAATGAAAAATCATGATTGAAGCCTGAATGGGATATACAGTTCACCAACTTTCAGGTCTTTCAACCACTAGAGTTTGGGGAGGTTTATAAGCACCTAAACAAATGGCAGTCCACCCTACATCCTGCCTCTGATCTCCCAGCCACGTAGAAATTGTCACTGCTTTGCAACGATATCTCTCACTGTATATTGCAATAACAACTCTTTGGCTGCTTACTGGATCATGGAGGATGAGCATTGCCTAAGCCACATAGAAGTTGCTATAAGAGACGGATCCAGTGCTTTATGTTACTAAGCACTTCTGCCATATTTATCCACTCTAGGATTCATTTAGACCTTGTTTGAACAAAAGCTGTATTAATATTAGAAAATGGTATAGTTTCATGTTATTAAGATGGGTTTTTGAATTGACCAATGTAATGCATAAACTATATAATTAAGGTTATACCTGGTTGAATTTTGAGGTGTGACTTAACTTACACGTGCTTGTAATTAATGATTCTGTGGTTAAATAAATGATTAGCACTTACTTTTCATTGATCTCTTCCTGTATACAGGAATGTTTCAAAGCCTGTAAAGCTGGTTGTGGTTACAAGGTGAGTTTATTCTCACAAGTACAGTCTTTTGTTGCATTGAAAGCCATTTTTATCTTTAGAATCATGTAAATATTTGTATTTGAAGGTACTCCCATGAGTTCTGAATTTATGGGACAGTAATATATTCCGCATGAATCATTTACTCTGTTATGGACGAATCATTTACTCTGTGTTATGGAGAGAGCTTCCTGGCAAACATTTTTGTGGTAGTTAAAAGATTTTCTTTTGCTTGATGGGAACAATATGAATTTCACCTGGTGTTAAATTAATAGTTCAGTGGGATGCATCAAACCCTGTTTTATTCTGTAAGTGAACATGATGCTGAAACATGCTATGACAAGTATGCCATCTTGTTTTACTTAGTGGATCTCAGTAAGTTTATTCTAGAGGAAGGCCCTTATTCTTCTTCTCTCTGTTATTTTTCCTCTCACATTATGCCTCCAAAACTTATCATTGTGGATCGTAGGTTGGTATTTGGTAATTAACTGGAGACCACAATGACATTTTTGCAGATTATATTAATTCTCTAAAGGTTTATAACCAATTCAAATGGTCCTGTGAAAAGTCTCTTTTTTCTTCTTTTTCATGCAATGGTGTTACTTTGTTTGTTGCAGTTTGAGATTCACCCAGGGGAAGTTGATAAGGCTCGTCCAAACAGGCCATGCAATCCTCCCCCTTCTGAGAAACCACCCCCTGTTCAGAAACGACCTCCACAAGCTGTCAAGCACGGTGAACCTACTGAAGATGTACCGTGCACTTCTGCGTAGCGACAAAAAAGATGGGGGAAGAAAAGAGACCTGTTTAGTGCCAGTTAATTTGTCAACTAAATAGTCTGATGGAGGATTCTTATTTCTATTGGTTCTGATTAAGGATCTTTCCAGTTCCTGGGCCCCTTTTCTGTTTGCGGAAAAGCTTACAGTTTTGGTCCCTCTTCTGTCCCTTGTTCGGTGCCTGAAGGTTCACAGCACTTGACATCTGGTTTTCCAGATTTTTGATAGGATAGCTTGGATAACTTAACTGTAGAGTTGATAACCTTTCAATTTTGCTGCTGACACATACATGCATAGATTACTTTGGACGCTGCATAGGTTAAAAATGTATTCTCTAAGATTTTGAGAGAGAAAACACACCAGGATTCTGTTTATTTCATCAAACAGATGTGAGAACCGTGGAGGATCGGCTAAAGCTTTAGCAGAGATAGCAGTGATTTTCACTGTGCCCCCTTTTATCATGTTTTTGATGCAACTACAGAAATGAGTAGCTTGCTGAGCTGAAAGATGGACTTTTACCATCTAGCTTTGACAAGTACTTCGAGGGATTCGGTCTAACTTTTGCCATGTATACAGTCGCTGATCAGGAAGATTAATCCCTCCTCTTCAATCCAGTTATAGCAGATCATTTCAGGTGAAGAATGGAGGGAGGATTCACTAGCAATCAGCTCCTTGTCTTTCGAGGAGTTACCAAGGTCAAAATCCATGTCTTGCTCAACCAAGTTCCTTCCAATCAATAGTTTTTAAAGTTTTTTTAATTAAAAATATATTAAAATAATATTTTTTATTTTTAATATAATTACATCAAATTTAAAAAAATATTTTAAAAAATTAATTTAATATTTTTTTTAAAAATAAGTTGAATCCAAACTCTTATAGATATTAATCCCAGTTTTTTTTTTTTTTTTAGTTTTGATACACTACTTTTTATTGTCATTAAGTAATGTCTATTTATTTTCATTTTTTATTTAAATTCTCTTACGTTTTTCCTCCCCATAACCCCCCATACTTGTGATAGCATTCCACAAAAATCCCTAAAAAGTCTATAAATTCTCAACAAAAATTCCAAAAGATTAGCAATTTTTAACAGAAAAGACCAGCTAGGGATTTCTGGAAACTGCAAGTACTATTCAGAAAATTTTAAAAAATAAGGGACCTAAGTGGAATATTATAGAATTTACAAGAATTAGTATATAGTCTTCATCACTTCTCTCTATATATACAGAGTCCCCTGCTACGATCAAAAAGCACCTCACAGTTAACACAGCACCAGAACCAAAGAGAAAAAAATCCCCCAAAACGACACTGCTTTCAGTACTGACCCGCACTAGTACCAAAATCAAAAATCAAAATCCCCATTCAATTAGTAACCCTAAAAATCAAAATGCCTCAAGTGAGAATCATTGCAAAGAATTTCATGGACATGGTAGCTTCCTTACCAGCCATGAAACTCGACACGCTCTATAAAAACGCATTCATCTGCGAAGCCATACTCAGGTTTTGTTTTTGTTTATTTATATGTTTATTTATTTATTGATCAATCAGTAAATGAGAGCTGTTTTGGTGTGTGTTTTTTTTTGTTAGGTCATTGCCGCCTTTAGCGAAGAAATATGTAGTACAAATTTTGTTTTTTGACGGCCCAGTATCAGGTAAATTGCTGGAGCAATGGGTGCTTGCTGATGGGGTCACCAAACATAGAGTTGCTATTGATCGGTTGATTCAGTTGAGAATTTTTATTGAAGTTTCTGACAAGTAAGAACCGAAATCAAAATCAGAATCTCTGCTTTCTGTAAATTTCTTGGAGTTAGACTTTTCCCTTCATTTTTTGCTGTTATTGTATTGTTTGTATGGGAGCTTTAATGACAATAATGTGATAATGGTAGGTAATTCTCACTCATTAATATTTCTGGGATTAGATTTGTGGGACCCCCTACCGGGACCCCATTCATTCATTCATTCATTCGATGGATGAAATCTTTATGGTGGATTTTTTCTGGGGTGAAATTAGAGGTGCTCTTTCTGATATTGTTTGCCTTTTACTGGCAGGAAAAGGGAGAGTAGTTATAAATTAAACCAGACGTTTCAGGCTAATCTACGAAAGCATTTAACAAATGGGTAAATCTTATATTTGCATTTGAAGCATCTTCATAGTATTATATTGCCTATTTTCAAGTTATTAATTTTTTTTCTCCATTCTTTTCTTGATAGGTAAAGTGTAAAATAAAAAAAATTAATATTTTGTTGTTAGTTTCTCGTGTGTTTGCCAATTTGTTACTGTTTGTTATCTATTTGATTTATGGTATTGTGTTGCTTGGATACATTGACCATTGTTTTTTGTATCATTTTCTTGTGTTGCTCTTCATAATAATAATTGAATCTTGGATACTGCAGTGGAGTTTTGCCAAGGGAAACAATGGCTGCAGTTGTAAAACTCCCTAGCTTGGAGGAATTAGATACCTACGCGCTTGAACAATGGGAGGTGGGAACTTCATCTATGTGTTTCCATTATCGGTCTCGTTTGCACTTGTGTGTTTAAGGAAACTGTATTCTAGTTCCTATTTGCCATGGTAACCACCATTATATGAATCACTATCACTGACTTTTTGTGTTGGTTTGTGACCAGACTCATGATTAGACTACTCACTTTTGACTTGCCTTTGTGTTAAACCAGTGTTTTTTGCTACTTCTTATAAGCTCTGGCCAAGCAGAAAAGCCAACTAGCTTGAGCTCTTCCATGATGAAAATTTTTCAGCGGGGTCTTTTGTCTCAGAGGTATTTGCCTTGAATTGAGGAATTAATTTCTTTTGTCTATTTAGACAATGGGAATCCTGAATAAAGTACCTGACTTGTGCTATGCTGTGTACCTGCCTTGCGTGCAGGGATAGAGATGCTCCAAGATTAACTGAGGGTGGTTTTCAGTTTTTGGTATGTATCATGTTAATCACAAGTAAATTGCACTTCTTATGGTTCGTTACTGGCATGTGCAATTCTTTGAATGTGTTTAATTGCAGCTGATGGATACAAATGCACAGCTGTGGTACATCATCAGAGAATATATCACTAATTCTGAGGTATGGACTTGTTAAATTCCTTTAAACTGTTCTTTCTGTAGATTTTTGCCTCACCAGCATCAGAATTCTGATTGTTTCTGTTATATACATCCAACTTGCTTGTATATCAATGTCTTCAGGGAATGCTTGAAGAACTTGGATGTAAGAATTTTAATACCGTTGTAACATGGAATCTTATATGGCATTTGATCATTTGTTTTAGAATCTTGATGCAATTTGAACTAGACCCTTTTTGTTCAAATGAAAATTATGAATGTAGGGCAGTAAACGATCCAAACTCCTTCCCAGCGTCTCTTTTTAGCTGCTTGCTTGCCAGTACATGACCAGGTTGCCTTTAGCCTGTTAACCAAAATGGCTGAGATTGAAGCTGCCTATGATTGTGTTGACTTATGGAAGCTCTCAAAACAACAGATAGATATTAGCTTGCCTTGTTTCATCTGACTTGCAATATTTCTTCTGAGATAGGATAGAGTTTCATACTATGTTTGTTTTTGGATAGATATCTGGGTTACTGCAACTTGGCATATACTCTTTATCTCATATTGTATTAAGCCCTCTGCCTTTGGTTCAGGAGAGAGGTACAGAGCCTGCAGATCTGATTTCTTTTCTTCTGGAGCTTAGCTTTCATGTCACTGGCGAGGTATTGAACATTCTTTTTTATTGGTAGCTGTTATCTGGCATTATTATTTGATTCACATAATGAACAGTCATCTGGTTAAAATTTGCTACTGCACTGTTTCCACATCATATCATAATGTATTTTTGGATAGTGTTATATTTTCTTACTGTGTTATATTTTCTTCTTCATCATGATTTAGGCATATAATATGAATACATTGACTGAGATTCAGAGAAATACTATCAAGGACCTTGCAGAATTGGGATTGGTTAAACTTCAGCAGGTTATTCTAGTTTGGGCTATTGTGGGTTCTCATTGTGCTAATCACCTTGAAGATAATAGGTATTACTGTGCTGCACTTCTGATTATATTTATATTTCCAGGGAAGGAAAGAGAGTTGGTTTATACCTACTAAATTGGCTACGAATCTTTCAGTGAGCTTAACAGATTCATCATCACGGAAACAGGTATACTTGATGTGAAGTGTATAAATGAAATGTGAATGCCTGGATTTTATCTTTATTTATTTGTGGCTTGCTGGTTCTTTAATGATTTTGGTTGGCATGTTTTTTGTTGTGATTGTTATCATGTATGCCACTGTATGATTTCAATGTTGGTTCAATCATATAGATGGATATGTTAGTGAGTATAAGTTCAATACATTCTCTTTGTTCAAAAGAAGCTAGCAAAATCCTCAAACTTCATTCAAATTTGCTTCTAGTATTTGCATTATTATAAAATAAGAAGGCGGCTTCATTATCTGGTCAATGTGGATTTTCAATTCCCATATGACTCGTTCCTTCGAAGCTATAGGGCTTGTGTTGATCTTTTTTTAGTATCTCCTTCAACTTTGTCTCTTGTTGGTTGGGAGTACACTAAGGCAACTATATTTCTTTTTCATACTTAATTTCATATTTAAAAAGCTAGAGGTTCAATAGCTTCTTGCTTGGGTGAATAGTACTATTGCTTGAGATGTACACTTATCCTCTAAATAGGCATGCAAGATTTAATTGGTTATATCATCTTGATCTGTTGTAATTAGCTTTGTTTCTTTTGAAATAACTAAGATCAGAGCCATAGTTTCATCTACTATTTGTATATCTTAAACCTGAGGACTGAGGCTGGACATCCTCCTGTTTTCCCATAGAGCTGTAGCCATGAATTATTTGAATAGGAAACTTGCTGGATTTAACTTTTTGTAGTCTCTAATTACATTTCTTTTCTTCTTTTCAGGGATATGTTGTTGTAGAAACCAACTTTAGATTGTACGCGTACTCATCATCAAAGCTTCATTGTGAAATTCTGCGTCTTTTCTCAAAGTATGGCAGCCCACTTCTTGCTAACTTTCCTGGTCTTTTGTTGGAAAAAATTGTTTTCTGCTGAGAAGTTCTGTTTCATGGAATCATTGCATGTAAATGAAACTAGGAGAACTCTGAAATGTTGTTTTTGTAATAGAATTTGTTGTCTTCTATGTATGCAGGATAGAATATCAACTTCCAAACCTTATAGTTGGAGCAATAACAAAAGAAAGTTTGTATACAGCTTTTGAAAATGGCATCACATCTGACCAAGTGAGTTTTAATTTCCAATAATTTTTCCCCAAAGTATGTTGATGCATTTGAATGAATTGTGTTAGCATGCATCCATGAGAATCTTATAAATAAAGCTGAAATATGTTGTGTGGGGGGGAGGGAGTTGCAACACTAGCATATTATCATCCTTCTGGTTTCATTTTTTTTTTAAGGAATGTTGTTTTCATTCCTGTTTCTAATTTGTAACTTTGGAAGCAATTTTGGTTCAATTAACTGATGCAACATTTCTTTTGCAGATAATTTCTTTTCTTCAGCAGAATGCTCATCCTCGTGTGGCAGAGAGATTACCATCAGTTCCTGAAAATGTCACTGATCAGGTCATCTTATCAATAAGTTCAAATAAGTACTCAACACAAAAAGTTTGGCTTCTTTCACTAGTTGAAGTCATGAATCTGTACTCTCTGGCATTCCATCGAAAGCAAAATCGGTGTTGCTCTTCTATTAATCAGTGTTGTTCTCCATATGATGTGTGTAAAGGATTTACATCTTGTTTGATTGTCCTCATGTTTTTCCACCCCTTTTTCCTCTGACAGATTAGATTGTGGGAAGCAGATCTGAACAGGGTTGAGATAACCCCCTCGCATTTCTATGATGAGTTTCCATCTAGGGTAAATATTAAGCTTCCCTTTTTATCTTTTTTTTTTGTCATGACTCTTCATGTTCTGTTCTGTTAAGAGTTTGTTTATTTTCCTGTTAGGATACATTTGAGGCTGCTTGTGACTTTGCACGGGAGTGGAATGGTTTGCTGTGGGAGGATTCAAAGAAAATGCGGGTTGTAGTGAAGGCAGAAATTCACATGAACATGCGAGAGTTTCTTCGTGGTCAAAAGTAGTACGGCAGATGTTATCTATTTGTTTGCGACCATGACATCTTCGATAAAACAAAAACAAGCCAAAGCCATGTGCAACATGCTACATATACAATATAGGGTTCCTCGATGTAAGAGTGTTTTGGGTGATCTTAGGTTGATTTTCCAGTAATATAGAGTATTTTGGGATCTTGTGGTCGTGGTTTTCAATACGTGGGAAAACGAAGTAATACCTTCCGAGAATGTGTACCAAGGGCAAAAAAGAGCTCTTACAAGCAGCGAGATAGGTTTTTCTTTATACACAATTATTATTTGATACAAAGGGATGAGTTTCATGTACATTAAATTGGGCAGTATTTGTTTTTGCATTTAAAAAGTATTTTTAAATATCTTTTAAATATTTTTTTATGATTTAAATATTTTTTAATGTATTAATGTTAAAAAAATAATAATAAAATATTATTTTAATATGTTTTTATATCAGGTAATTCTTATTCTTATTATTTTGTATTTTCTAATTTTCTACCCAGAATACCAGATCAATTGTTAATTGTTTGCCACCAACATGCATTAGTTTTCAAAATAATCATTAATAAAATACAATAATCTGACTTTAATTTTGTTAACAGTAAGAAAATACATTGTTTTAGATAAAAAAAAAAGGGAAGGAAAATATTTAATAAATGAAAAATAAATTACAAAATAAAATTTTTGTTATCAGCTTTTCTCATGAAAAAACAGCAAATTTTAAAATGGATTGTTGGTATGTTGTAGGAAATATTATGAAGTATTATCTCATGTATAGTGTAGTGTCTAATTGAGAATTAGGGGAACATAAAAAAAATCGAAGAAAGTGTTGCTGCCCAGGATCGAACTGGGGACCTTTAGTGTGTAAGACTAACGTGATAACCACTACACCACAGCAACAGCTTTGATACAATTGCTTTCGCACACTATATATATATTACATGAACACTTCATAAATCCGCATTTCAATATTAATTAAGACTCTGCAGCCTCTAAAATATGATGAGGCTTTTGATTTGTGGCGACTGGCGAGTGAAAACCGTTTCAAAAAGTAGTTCAAATCCTAGGAGAGCCCAAATTGCAGTCTGCATATGATCACTTGTGGTGTGCCACCAAGGAGAATTAATGCAGAGAGAGTGTTGTCAGAGTTCATACATAATTTGAAGGCTTGCAGGTTTTGTGAGTGCAAATCCAAAAATAGTTATAATCTTTGTTTTCTGGGGAAATTCAGGGATGGAGAGGTCTCTCCTGAACTTTTGCAACCATGATGCAGTCCCATGAATGGTTTTTCTTTTTTGTGATATATAATATACTGCATGCATGCCTTTGATCGGCTTGTACGAGTTCAAACTATAATAAATTTAGTGTTTCCATAATAATCTACATCTCAGGATCATGCATGTCTTGCCTAGGCAAGTTCTTGGGAGATAAACATTTGAGTTGGCTGCAGCCATTTTGGATGATCAATAAGCTTTTGTAAGGAACGAATGGTTCACTGGCATGCCATTAGTTACTATCTTTTATATACAAGTGAGGTGTTTTAATTTCTCTTTGAAGCCCTAGCTAGTTTCTTATTTTCCTTCCTTTTGCGCTTCTGCTTCTTGCTCTCTCTGATTTTCTTCAAGTTTACATGCAAATCTAACAAGATTTTCACCAAATCCTCACGAAATATGCCAGGTCCTAAGACTTCCCCAAGGAAACCTAGCACAGAGGAAGAATGGAAGAATGGTCCTCTCCATATGAAAGCGAAAGCGACACTGAAGGTTCTTGTTTAGTATCAACAGATGCAGATGCAGATGCAGAAAATGAGGCTCAAGAGACTCTTCGTGAACTGACACAACTTATGCGGGAACTCACAGTTGATGTGGAGGAAATGAAGGCCGCCATCAAAAAGATTTCTGATAACGTTGCTGAATTTCTCAGGAGACAAGAGGGCTCCTCCAGCTAGGTCTAAGAAAAATTAAAATTTGGCTCAGTCTCACCCTAAGCTGATCAGCCTGGAAGCTTAATTACTTACATTTCATAACGTTCTGGGTGCTAGTTGAGGCTAATTATGTTTTCTTTCAAGTACTTTTATGCTAGGGTCTTAAGTCGTGTTTATTTTCTAGTACTGTTCAGGATTTGCTGAAATCTTATCATTTAGCTATGCATTATGAAGCGTTTTACCCCTATTTTTGTTGATGACAAAATGGGGAGAACGTGTTTGATGGATATGTTTTAATGCATGAGGGATAATTTTAATATTTGGATGCTTTTGCATGAATACCATTGTACGCTAGCTTTACTGGAAAGAATTTTCTCACATGGCAATTTCAATTTAAGATGTTCTTAAAAGAAAAAGAATTATCACATCACCTTGATAGTTCTATTCTAGTTCCCACTAATAAAAAGGAATCCAATAGGACGTGAAGATGCTAAGGTTATCTCTTAGCTATTAGGAACACTTGAGCCCCATCTTGTCACCAATCTTCGATGTTTTACTACGGCTCAAGCTATGTGGGCCTATTTGCATTGTATTTATCACCAAGATCACAATGCTCGGAAATTCCAATTGGAGTTGGAAATTAGCACTTATGCTCAAGGTAATTTGACCATTAAGCAATTTTATTATGGTTTTATTAATATTTGGAGCGAGTATTCTGCTATTGTTCATTCTAAGGTTCCCACCGCGACACTCACTGCTCTTTAAGCGGTTCATGCTGAGTGTTGACACGATCAATTTTTGATGAAGTTTTGACCTGAATTTGAGCCAGTTTATTGAACCATGATCCAGTTCCTTCCATGGATATTTGCTTGGGAGATTTATTGCGTGAGGAACAACGATTATCCACTCAGATAGGTCTGACTTCTGAGAGCGCATTTTCTGAGGTTGTGAATATAGCCTAGCAGCACAAGGGAAAGGGAGGAACAAGTTGCAGTGTTTCAATTGCAAGGAGCACGGTTGCTCGCAACTGTCCGAAGAAAGTTTGTAACTACTACAAGAAAGAGGGTCATCTTATCAAAGATTGTAATGTGCGGCCTTAAAATCGCCAATCCCAAGCCTTTCAAGCTATTGTTCAGTCCTCGTCTTCTTCTACTCTCCCACTATAAGCTCTGATTCTCTCTATTCTCACGCCTGCCATGGTCCAGTAGATGATTGTGTTTGTTTTTTTGGCTCTAGGCCTACAAGGTACAAATCTTACCTCCATTTCTTCTTAGATTGCTAATTTGAGTGCCTCTAATCATATGATTGGTAATACGACGGGTCTTCATGATGTTCGTAAGTATGGAGGCACGCAAACTATTCAGATTGTTGATGGTAGTACACTTCTTATTACTGTTGTTGGTGCTCTAGGTTCTTTATTTTGAAATGTTTTTGTCTCTCCTGTTTATCTACCAATTTGATTTCTGTTGGCAAATTGGTGGATAATAACTATGACGCTCATTTCTCTCATAGTGGTTGTTATGTGTAGAATCAGGTGTTGGGGACGATGATCATAAAGGAATCTAAAATGGGATGTCTATTTCCTTTACAATTTAGTATTTCTAATGTTGTTTTTTTTGCTTGTACAGTTATTACCAATAATAATGAAGTATTGCATAAGAAATTAGGTCATCCTAATTCTAATGTTTTGACTTATCTTTTGAAACATGATCTTTTGGACAATAAAGATTCATTTTCTTTCATCTTCTGCATCTTTTAATTATGCTACTTGTCGTCTTGGTAAAAGTAAAACTTTACCTTTTTTTTTCCTATGCATGGTAATCATGTACCATACATGTTTCTACTTGCTTTGAGATTGTGCATACTGATGTTTGGGGTGTCAGTCCTATTAATTCTTATGATTAGTATTGTTATTTTATGACATTTATCAATGATTATAATCGATTTACTTGGATTTACTTTCTTCGTTCTAAAGCTACTGTTTTTCAAAAATTTGTTACGCTTGTTGAGACACAATTCCGTACTTATATCAAAACCTTACGCTTCGACTCAGGGGAGGAATACATGTCTCATTCCTTTCAGGCTTATCTTCAACATAAAGGGATTGTTCCCCGCATTCTTGTTCTTATACCCCTCAACAAAATAGAGTCATTAAGCGTAAGAATTGTCATCTCTTAGATGTCGTTTGTACTTTTCTGATTGATTCGTCTGTACCTTCTACGTTCTGGGTAGAAGCTTTATCTACTACTGTTTATTTGATCAATCGTTTGCTTACTGTCACTCTAAATTATGATTCTTCTTATTTTTTATTATTTGACATATCTCTTAAGTATCAATCATTCCATACTTTTAGGTGTGTTTGATTTGTTCATTTGCCACTTGTTGATTATCACAAGCTTGTTGCCTAGTCTGTCACGTGTACTTGTATGAGATATAACCCTACTTAGAAAGGATTTGTTTGTTATGATGCTCATGCGAACAAATTCCAAATCTCCCGGAATGTGATTTCTTTGAAAATCAATATTTCTTTCAGTCTCAGGTTATTTCTAATCCTCCTATTACTCTTCTACTTGCTTTTGATGTTGCACCTTTTTCTATTAAGCGATTTAAACTAGGTGTGGTGCATCATAGACGTCCTTCCTCAACGCTTATTCTAGACACTAATCCATTATCTGGTTCTATGCTTCCTACACTTCGACGCTCCACTCGGGTTACACATCCACCAGATAGGTTTTTTCTCATACCTCACTTATTGCCACTCTAGACATTGTTTTTGTTCCTCACTCTTATACTCAGGCAACCACTTAAGCATATTGGCAACAGACCATGCAAGAAGAAATCCAAGATCTCCAAGAAAATCACACTTGGGATCTTATGACTTGTCCCTCAGGTGTCAAAGCTATTGGTTGTAAATGTGTATACTTAATCAAGTTTTGGTCTGATGGATCACTGGATCGATATAAGGCATGTCTCGTGGCCCCTAGGAATCGACAAGAGTATGATATTGATTATGAGAAGACATTTGAACCCGTTGCCAAAATGACTATTGTACGGACTATCTTGGCACTTGTTGCATCACAAGGGTGGTCTCTCTGACAAATGAACGTGAAAAATGCTTTTCTACATGGGGATTTGAAGGAAGAAATCTATGTCTCCACCTCCCGGCATGTTTGCTACACCTTTCTTAGAGGTTTGTCGGTTGCGCCAATCTTTATATGGGTTGAAATAAGCTTCGCGTGTATGATTTGATAAATTTCGCTCTACTCTGCTTGGTTTTCACTTTACGCAGAGTCAGTTTGATTCCTCTTTGGTTCTTTACAAGACTTCTGCAGGAATTGTGTTGCTTCTAGTATATGTTGATGACATTGTGATTATTGGCTCTGATGTTGCATTACTTACGCAATTACAACATCTCAAGGCCTCTTTTCACATGAAAGATCTTGGTCCCTTGCAGTACTTTCTTGGCCTTGAGGTGCAACTTACTCCAACTGATACATTGTTACACCAACACAAATACACAGAGGAAGTAATTTCATTAGCTGGCCTCTAATTGGGTAATTCTGTTCTTACTCCTTTGGAGGTAAATCTTAAGCTTTGTCAAGAGGAAGGTGACCTTCTATCAGATCCATCCTTGTATCGGCAACTTGTTGAGAGTTTGAACTACTTGACGATTACTTGTCCTGATATTTTTTTGCTATACAGCAGGTAAGTCAATTTATGCAGGCCCCTCAAAATCTTCACATAGCCGTTGTTTATCGCATTATTTGATATATGAAGGGCACCTCTACATGCGGGTTATTCTTTCCTAAGGAATCTTCCTTACAGTTGGTGGGATATAGTGATGCTGACTGAGCTGGTTGTGCAGATACTCATCACTTTGTTACTGGTTGGTGCATGTTTTTAGATAATACACTCATTTCTTGGAAGAGCAAGAAGCAAGACAAAGTTTCCAAGTCCTCTACTAAGTCTGAATATCATGCTATGTCTTTCGCCTGCTCCGAGATCACTTGGCTTCATGGATTATTGGGTGAACTTAGTTTTTCTCAGCATCATTCCACTTTGTTCATGCTGATAATACCAGTGTTGTGCAGATCGCTGTTAATCCTGTCTTCCATGAGCACACAAAACATATCGAAGTCGATTGTCATTTCATACGTGAATCCTTTGACCGGCATATGATAACTCTTCCTCACATTTTCACTGAATATCAAACTGTAGATATTTTCACTAAAGCTCTTTCTTGGCACTAACATCATTTCTTGGTTGACAAATTGATGTTTCTTGATTTACTAGCATCAATTTGAGGGAGGATGTTACATAAATAATTTAGAGATTTGAGTTGTACTATTTGAGGGATGTTTTCTTACCTTGTATAGCATTTGGGTGCTGAAAATCTGCTATTAATACTTACCTTGTATACTATTTAGGTGCTGGAAATCTGCCATTAATTATGTAAATCTTCTCTATATAATGAAGGGAATCCCTATGAAAAGGGTATTCAGACCAATTTTGACAGTTAAGTGGTTGTACGAGTTTGAATCAGAAAAGGAGAAATCTTAAAAAGAAAGTGTTTTCTATTTGCAGCACTTCTCAGGATTTATTGGCTTGCATATGTTTAAATTGTTTGAACCCTGTTGTTGAACGCTCTGCTGTTGATGTTTTCGTCAGCAAGAATTCTCAGGAAGCTAAGCAGGGTTCTGAATATCCCTGCTTGTCTAGTTCCTGGCATTTGCAACAGACATTTTTTTGTAGCTTTTGTTTAGTTCTGTTTCTTCGAGGAGTTGTGTTTCCAGCATTCCTTGTGCTCATGTATCAGAAACATTTCCAGATTCGGTTGATTTTAATAATGAATTTACCTTCATTTATCTAAAAAAATGTCAACCGCCTCTATTTTGCTGAACCAAAACCATTAATTCCAATGAATTTCATCTGAATTTCATCTTGTTGTTTTCAGTGTAATGTGAATTATATTTTTCTTTCTTCATAATACTTGTATAAAAAGAGGAGGTAACGCTATGATAAGATTGCTTGATAACATCAGGTGAGTTACAAATTTTGTCCAGTTCCTATACCTAAAGACAAACATAATAAGAACTCCAGTGACTGTTTGCCACCTTGGAAAGTGAGTCCAGACAAGTACTATGAAACACAGAGTTTCCAAGAAATTTCCCAACTTCATCATTATTCAATTATGGCTCTTTTCTGTTTAGCACCATGATCATATCACATTGCAGGACATGAAGGGAAAGAAAAAGAAAATCCAAGTTTGCAACTTGGTGTACTAGTTTTACTTGCCGCTTGAGAAGAAAGCCTAGTTCTCCATTTGGTCAGTGAGAATTTATTTCTTAAAGCTTGAAACTGAAGTATGTTGTTATGTTTGTTTTCGAAAATGACTTTCTTTTATTTTGTCTTCCATTTGGATTAGTTGTAATAACATTCAATGCGAATTTTCTTCAGCCATTGTAATTTAATAGTAAAATTTAAAGTGATGTTTACTTCTTTGAATGTTCTGCAAGGTTTTTGGAGCAGCTCTCCGGTAATACAACAATGGCAGGAATTGCAAGGACTTGTCTGCGGTCAATATTGAAATTTGTGAATTCGACATTGGGACTTGTTGGTATAGCAATGGTTCTCTACGGTCTTTGGATGAGCAGAGTGTGGCAAAGAGACATGCAAGACTCGTCTTTTGATGATTTTGATTCTAGTGCTGCATGGTAAAGGCTCTCTCTTTAGAGTGATCTTCACTTGTGTTTTTATCCGTTTGACTTCTCATCATTTGAAGATTTTCACTATTCCGTCCCCAATCACTTACTCTATCATATTGATTCTAGTTTTTGCACTTAATTGAAACAAGATCCCCATAAAAGAGAAAAAGATTTGTCTGCTAAAGGTTATCTTCCACCAAGTTTATCAGCAGCTTGTTAGAATTTTAGCAGAATGAAGCTTTCTGGCAATTTCTTGGCAGAGTAATTCATTATGAATCTAGGAATGGTGACTACTCACCATTGAAACAAGAAAAAGTTGATTGATACTTTATGATTGTCAAACAATTTCCTCTTTTTTTGCACATATTAGAGACTTTTTTTTTTTTTAATTTCTGGAACTTGCTAACATTTCTTCTTGAATTTCAGGTTTATATACACTTTTCTCAGCATTGGGGTTACCTTATGCCTAATAACATGCCTAGGCCATATTTCTGCAGATTGCTCAAATGGTTTTTTTCTTTCTTGTGTATCCTTTTTCAGTCTGGTGAATCCAAACATACAATTCATGATCAAGCAGAAATTTTAAAATCAAATCATGTTCATGCTAAGCAGAACTTTGTTGTTGGTCTTAATAGAATATAGTACATGGAAATTATCTTCGTACTTCTCTTATTGGAAACAGCACTTGCAGCAGATATACTCCTAAATTCTGATTGGGAGAAGGTACGCTGCCTCTTCGAACTTCCTTCCACTTCCTATCTTCCATGAAAAAATGTTACTTCGTACTTTTAGGGCTTACATACTCTGTTGCTCTATTAGGATTTACCTGAGGATCGTACTTTTAGGGCTTACATACTCTGTTGCTCTATTAGGATTTACCTGAGGATCGTACTTTTAGGGCTTATATACTCTGTTGCTCTATTAGGATTTACCTGAGGATCCGACAGGGAGGTTCCATGATTTTAGAGAATTTGTGGAATCTAATTTTGACTTCTTCAAATGGATAGGCATGTTCATCATCCTAGCTCAGGTACATTCCTGGTGTTTGATTTCTATATTCTACAGAGTCCTTCAAAAGTTGTTCAAATGGCGGCAAGCTAGCTAGTTGTTGATTAAAAGAAAATTGATTACCTGATTAACTTAGTTGTTGATGAGCATTTTCCTTTTTGAAAAAACGAAGAACATGAAGGAAAATTTTGTTTAGGCACAATTTTTAAACAGATATGTTTCGCATTTAGCACCCCACTATCTAAGAGTTCCTCGTCTGCAGGGATTTTCTATGTTATTAGCAATGGCTTTAAGAGCTCTTGGACCCAGCAATGAATCCAACTATGACATTTATGATGAACACCCTCCGGCCAGACTTCCACTCATCAATCACAATTTACAACAACCTCCATACGTTGTTGGTGAACCACGATTTCCGATAAAGAATGATGCGTGGAATGTAAGGATTCATTAATTTCCAGTCAACTAAAGGTCTTTCACTGATTGCATGTATTGTAGCAGACATAATATTTTGCTCTTTATTTCTCATCCTTCTCAGACCAACATGTGAAGAAAACAACACTTCTTTTCTGCAATATGATACGAGAGGCGCGAGGGCAAACATTATTATTGAGACGAACATTAGGTTTGGTGAAGGTTGATATGGAATTAATGGAAGCGGCAGCCTGCAGGCATTTTGTGGAACCATATAGTACTAGTTACTCAGAACTACGTGCACCCTTTGAAGCTTTTAATTGAAATAACTAGCTTGTAGCATGCATCACACTTGAAATTCACAGCAATCTAATGTTTGAATATTTCTTTCACAGTTCAATTCCAAGAGATTTGGTCACACAAAACATAGAACATGCTACTTAAATTCTATGTTGTCCGCTCCCTGCATCCAAACACATTCAATGCCGACAGGAAGGATATTCAACTCACCATAGATAAAATCAAAAAATAAATCATCAAAACTGTTGTATGATCTCAATTTGTTTGGGTGACAAATAAGTAAACAAAAGAATCTTCGTAAGAGATTGAATGGATAGTCAAATCAGCTGTTAGTCTGGACTCTAGAACTACAACAAATAGTCTAAATCCTCAAGTCCAACTCTAAGCCGTCATGATATTCTGGTGCAATCTCCTTCACCTTGTGAAGCTTGTTCCCAGGAATCCTCGGGAAATCATGATGTTCATTATGGTACCCCACATGCCAAGTTAGAAAATTAAAGGGGCCATAGGAAGAGTATGTTTCTTGGTTTGGATTGAAGACGTGATGTTCTGAGATGACCAGCCATTGGGTGCATACCACCACCGACGAATGTGGAAAGGATCAAATAAGCAAAAGATCTCTAGCCCCAAAATAAATCATGGCAGCAACTAGGGTTATCTGACAGAAAAATTAATGAACTCCGATAACCAGGGGGCTTTGGTTTGAGAAAGAGAGGCTGCAAAGCATAGAAGAAGAGTTGCAACATAACCCGTATCGATTTTGATGCCACATTTGTCACAAGATAGGTTTCAGTATGGTTTGGGATGTCCATATCTATGCCATCTACTCCTTGGCAGCGGTGGTGCTCAAGGTGATACTTCTGAGAAGTTACAGACATGGGTACACCAAAAGGGAGATTAGCAAAAACACCAAGCCACCTGTTGTAGACTGGAGTTCAGAAGGCGAGATTGTGGGAGAGCTCATGGATAGCTAAGAAAATATTGTGGTTGAGGAATGAGCCAAAGAAGTAGGCTTTTGTCTGCATCTTCAGCCGCATCTTCAGCCACCCAACATCGTGAAGTAATGTAGCAGTCCAAAGCTGAAGCGAAACAACCACAGTAATCTGCAACACCATAATGTTGAGATCATGAATCATATAAAAAGCATACAGTAACCAAAACCAATTTTCATTAAGAATGAGCATTTCCTCAAAATAACATATAATTAATCCAACAAACTAGGTTTCAAGAACTGTTTTATCGTTATGTATAATTGCCTAACTGTTCTAAATTCATCTTGTACAAAGTCATGCAATAAAGAAACATAATTGGTTTTAATTTCTCTTCTTATTTATTTGGCAAGATTTGGAATTAGGACATATCAAACCAACCCACAGAAGAACAATGGATGGCATTGCAAGGCCTCCGTCAGACACAGTTTGTTCCCTAGTAGAAAAGGAAGAAAAGTGCCTTGAGGTGACAATCTACCTTGAAATCATAGAAAAGCATATAAAACCTTACATGATTTCGATCAAAAGAATCCTTGTTTGGACCCTCAGAACTTCAAAATAAGTCAAATAAAGGAAGGTGAAAAGCGTATCCATAAATATTTCAGTAACTAGAGAACAAGACAATAAATAAAGAACACGAGCCAAGTTCTTCGATGTGAAACCGAAAGGTCAGCTAGAAGCATTTCCTTGTTCAGCAAACAATGCTTAAATGGTCCAATCAGGAATTATGCAGTTATTTTACCCACTCGGATTGCATACACAAAAATTATTAAACAAAAAGAATGACCTTCTCGTGCTCTCAAAAGGGCAAAAGAAAACAGGCCAAACTAACACTAAGCGTGATGGAGAGAAGTTGCAAAACAAAGCTATGCTCTTGCAAAAATATGAATAATATATGTTTATTATGTAAACAACAAGAAATCTAATGCAGTAATTGCTCTAGAGGATTATCTGCAGACAAAAACATTACCGCGATAATGCCACATGTTTTGGCTTCATATTCCTGAAGAAAATAACCAGGTAAGTAGAATTGAGAGGGGTTTTTTCAGAGAATTTACATCGTTAGCGAATGCAAAATGAAGAGCCAAATCAAAAGGAAATACTAGTAATTTGTCAGAAAAGCACTGTTAACCAGCAGATATGAAGGGGACAGAAACTCCTGATAGCAGAAATTGTTTAGCACATGCACAAATAAAGCAAGTGCTAGTTTTGGAACTTGCAAAACATCAAGCTACAAAAGAAATTCCAGCCAAAAAGAAGTAGAAAAACTCATCCCACAAGGATTGGCATGAGAAAAAAAGACTGAAACTTTTCATCGAATCTAGCCCAACAACAAACACCGTGTCACGATGAGATCTATCTCTTTCTCCTATGTTGGAGTCTGTCTGTATCTGAGTTTGCTTTGCTGTGGCCAATAGCATGTACGGTCTAAAGCGCTGGTTTTAGAAATTTACATAGACGCATGTCATGCCTTTTCCTTCTACCTCAACAAGGCCTACGTGACCTATCCATTGACGTGAATTTTTGCTATTGAAGTTGCTGTCTTTGGAGCATTACCTTACTGTATAATTTTTGGGACTGCAGTCGTAAATGCCACAATTTCTTCCTGAATCCTTCTTGTTTTATACAAATAAAACGAAGAGTGGAAATTGAGTAAATAACCGTAATTTTGTTTTTTTTTTTACAAAGGTGGGTAAGTTTGTGTTATTATTGACTCATCTTACGGTTTTAAGAAATGATCCTTTGGAAGGTGTAGATTATTTTATAAGAAGTATTATTTCTTATTTTTAAATGAAATTATTTTTCACTAATAATCCTAACCGACTTGAACCTTTTTAATTGGAAATTTACTTATATTGATTTAATTGGTAACATAAATGAGATAATAATAAAATATTGTTAATAATAGATATTTAACGCACAGTTTTCGTTTACTAGTATTATTAATAATAGGAGGTGCGAAGCTTGTGTCGGCGTGTAGATTTCCTTAGAATTTAATTAATATTATAACGAGTATGTATGAGATATTGACAAAAGGGAATAATGATAAGATTTTAATAAGATTATCTTGCTTTTTTCAATAAAAAACTGGTAAATTTATCCCCTTTTTTCTCATTTGTAATAAGAAAGAGTTTCTTAGAAGAGCGGCACGTCCAAGTAGTATTTGTTTTTACATTGCTACATGCTTTTTAAAATATTAAATATTTACTTTACGCTTGAAAAAGCACGTGAAAATAAAAAATTACTACTCCTTGTTTTCAATGCTTATTTTGAGCTGTTGTACCTGTTGATCCAGTACTACTTCATACGAGCTGTCTTTAGCTTGAGGAACAAGACGAATAGATCTTTTTTCTTCTCCCACAGACACAAGACGAGTGTGGGAGGGAAATTGCAGAGCTTTTATAAGCGAGCTCCAGGCTATACAAGCATGTACAGATGTGCTAAAATACGATTTATAAAACCCATCTTTAACTTCACCTACCAACCCACAATAACCAAGGCTGGATTTTCTTCTGACAAGAAGCGGGAAGAAAGCCCTGAAACTCCAAGTGGCCTCAATTCTGCCTACTGAATCTTCAGTGGTTATGTTATATCAAGGAAAAGGGTGGGGTGGTAGTGGTACTATTCATCCAAAGACCAGGGAGATGGCGATTGCGGGCTGTACTTGTCGCCTATCTTACGTGTGAATCGTATGTGTCGAAAAGGTTGTCAGGAATTATCAGAGGCAACTTATCTACATACATAAAAAGCCTTCTTAGGTTATCTCTTGTCACCGTTGCCATGTCCACAATGTCCTTGCTGTCAGGAAACACCCAGAGATCTCCAGAGTTTACTCTCTTGAGACTGTCACGACAGAAAGGGCATGACTGGGATCTTGATCGCCTGCAAATCATTGCAACAGAACATTATGTTCAACTATGATTATGTATAGCATTATGAAACGAAGGAACAGACAACTACTGGCATGGTACGGAGAAAGAGATGGGCACTAATACACCAACCAGAAAAGGCATTGCGTAAACTAATAAGAACAACATTCAACTGATGTGGATTCAAGGGGGACCATCTAAAAGCCATGCACAAAAACCTTACGTTTTCTCAGCCTGCAGCAGGTCTAACACTACGCCTTCCATCTTGAACATGTGTTTTACCAGTATCATAGTGAAGGAGGGATAGAAAGACAGTAGCCAAAACAGAAGCAAGGCCCCAAAACCTATCATACATCAAGGCTGCAAAGCTGAAGTCCAAGCATGCCACATTAACTAATTTATTTGAGTGACTACAATGAGAAGGCTTTTTGCACCCAAAAGCCAACAATCCTGGAATTGCAGAATCAATTTCATGGTCTAGCATTAGCCAAATAAGGCTACCAGGTATCATTATCAACTTCTTACAAAATTTCAACTTAAATTTACCTTCCTTTCCAAACATTACAGAACAGAGAGAGCAATGGGATTACTCATTCATGTTTACTCAAAAACAGAAATGAGATCATTTTTGATAATTCGCTGATGAACCTGGGGAAATCTTTCAGGTTGATGATACAGCAATGTACAACAATTATTATAGCATTTCCTTTGAAATCACAGCCCAGCTGTGAGCCGGGATAGGATGTCACAGATCTTGCTTAAGTCAACTGCCATGTGCAAGGACACCATATCTTTCCCTGGTCAGGGATTCACTACGATACATGTAACAAAAAATGAAACAGAATGAAACAATTCTAATTTCCCAAAGAACGCTATTGTATCCATTTCTCATTTAAGTGTAGAGATTGAAAACCTGCACTATTTTTATCAGGATAAGAAAAAAGCCTAAAAGAAGCATTTTCCATGTGGTCAACAAAAAAACTTGGCCAGCAGGGTAACTCCAGTATTTCAAGAGTAAGAGGGAGGGAGGGAGTACCATTCACGGTAACATTTCAAGCACATGGCATGGTGGCAGTTGGGCAGTACAATCTTGCTATTCATCTCCATGCATATTCCACATTCTTCTTCTCTTTCAATGTCAACATCAGCATGCTGCCTATGTTCCTCATCATCTCGTCTTCGGTACCTTTCCATGCATACCGCCTTCTGTTTCTTATCTTCTGTGTCAGTGACCCCTCTTTGAAGTTGCAATAAAGAGGGATAAATTACAGCTGGCCACAGTAAGGATGCAGATTAAGAAAACAGGGAGGGTCTAACTTAAGTAAATAATAAAGAAATTGTGCACAAAGATAATTGGAAGACAGAAATTTACCATAGAACTCCCTGATACTTGCTTTTCTTTCATGAGTAGTCATGGTGGTTGTGCCATCCACATAAACCTGAGGTATGGGGAACAAACAAGTTTTCAATGATCCGGTTAATACTAGGGAAAAAAAAGTACAGTCCCATCCAAATGAACAAAGTTCAACCTTATAAATTAGGATCCTTAGCAGTCCAAGTGCACCAGCAAGATGGCAGTCTGTCCACTGCACAAGAAAAAGAAACAGGTGTGCTGCTGGACTATATGACATTCTCATCTGAAGACAGGCTCCATCATAATCCCTTGAAATATCTGATGCCCTGCACCAACCATTGCAAAATAAAAATTTAAAATGGAGACATAAGAATCTAGCAATGGATTCAAGTTGATGAGCTCATAAATTTCATCAGTAAGACGCAAAAACTGGTAAAATGTACAAGACACAAAAAAAAAAAAAAAATTCAAAGCATACTTAACATAACCCCCCACCCCCAAACCAGAGGCTGCTGGAAACTATTTTAAAGATTAAAAAAAAAAAAAAAAAGAATATGGCATCTCCATCTTAGTTTGCCTTGATGATTTTGGCCTATAGGTCCACATTAATCAAGAATTTACAGAGCTTATCTTCAAACTTCTAAAACATTGTAAATATGCTGTGAACAAAAAAAAAAGATTGATTAAAAAGGATGCTTTGTGCAAAAAATCCCATAGTGAACATTCCAGGAAGCCTTGAAAGTCTTCAGCTTAGAAAAATTTAAAATAAACTGGACTGTTGGTCCTTTACACAACTTAACTCAAGCTACAAATGACAGCATCTCCATGAACCAGATACCATTAATAAGCAGATCTAAATATGTGACTGCATTGATACATGATAGGTAGGGAGAGGGTCCCAGCAATAGATAATCCAACCCCAGCAGTCATGTCATTACATACAATCACAAATAAAGTGATAACTCCATTAATGGGGTGGATACCATAAATCATGTGACGCCAAGTAAACTCAGCTTATCAAGATAATGAAACTATTCTCCAGTCTCCTCCAACTCAAAAAGAATGGCTTCCAATTGCAAGTGCAAATTGCAAAACCCACATAGATATTTTCAACTTGGACAACTTTGAAATTCCATTTCAAGTAATAGGCTAACAAAGAAAAGTTTCCAACTTTCCACGAGAATCATTAAATCAATTACATAAATCACAAACCAGGCAAAACAATCCAGGAATTAAAATAAGCACGCTCAATGCTTGGCTTTAGCATGAAATGTAGCCATACCAATCACAAAGTAAACAGTCTGAACTCAAAAGCTAACCACAAGAACAAATTTCAAAGTCATAAAAAATTTCCATCTTGAAAAAAACTGAAATACACGGAGAAGACTTGCAACAGCTCAGAGATGAAGAGTAAAAAATGACTTGAAATTAGACTTTGTCAAGCAAAAATTTTTTCCACAGGGAAAAACTGTATATATTAACTGAGAATATCATATAATTCATTTTGAAAAAAAAATGAAGAAGAAGAAGAGACAAGGTGGAAGTAGTGGCTAAATTCAACAACAACAAAAAAAACAACATAATTTAAGTTAACTCAAGACAAAACAAAACATATTCAAGAAAAAAAAAATCCATCACCAATCTAACAAGCAAAACATTAAAAAAAATGCAAAAAGTCAGCACTTCTAGCATTCCACTCAAGCACCAATTACACCAAAAAAAATTAAAAAAAAAAAATCACAGACAAATGTAACAACAAACCCCAGAAAATCCAGAAGAAAAAGAGAGAGAACAACTTACAGAGTATTAGCATGTTGAATATCAGCTTCAAGCACTTTAAGAGAGTCCTTGAAAGATTTTCTCACAGACCCTATATACATATCTCTTCTTCAAAACCTCCAAGATCAAGCAATCGGATCCTCTCTTTGGATAAAAACCCTGAAAATTTTTCTTGTTTTCTCTTCACCAAAACCTTGTTTCTTTTCTTTTTTTGGTGGTGGGGTTGGTTCTTCTCAGAGGAGCTTCTTCTTCTTCTACTCTGTTCTTGAAAGTGAAGCCATAGATAGAGAGGGGACACGTGGATTAGAGAGTGGGATGTCGTGGAGCTAGCGTTGAAAATTGAAAAAACAATTTACTAATATTTCGAAGATGATCCAAATAGTATTTAATTGAAACCAAGAAGGGTACAAACGTCCATTTAAAATTTTTGTATTAATTATTTAATTCCAACCACATTTTAGGATTAGGTAGTGTTTGGTACATATAACAGCAGGGACTCAGTTTATGTATTGTTTGTTTTTTTGCTTGGAATTAATTCGTTTTAAAAGTGTATTTAACTTAAAAAATATTAAATTAATTTTTTTAGTGTTTTTTAATAATTTTAATATGCTATATTAAAAATAAAAATAAAAAGCTTGAAAAAATTCATTTAGATATATTTTAAAAACACTTTTAAAAAGCATTTTGTAAAATAATATCAAACACACATTCAATAATTTCTTTTTTCCTTGATTTTTTAGGTTGAAATCTTGAGATAGTGCATTAAAAAATTATTATTATTAATACATTGAATTAATATATAGCTTAAATTCATTTTAGAAAAAAATTTAGTATCAGTTGTTATACCTTTACAACATCCACCAACCACACCTTTTGTTTTCCAAATATATTATATAAATAGTTTGTCTTAATACGTGTGAATTAATCAATTAAGGTTTTGTTTGTTTGTTAAGAAACAAAGTGTTTTTGAAAAAACAATTATCAAAATCTTTTTCCATGACAATAAATTATATTTGGATAATCACCCATGTTATAAAAAATAAATTAAATCATTATTTAAAATGCAAAAAAAATAATTCTTTTAAAATAATATAATACAATCAATAAAAGGGAAGATATTTTCCCCTTCATGATCAAATTCCCTGAGCAAGGCATAGCTGACAAGCTTTCTTAGCTTACACAGTTAAATGTGTCAAGTGGATATATTATATTAACTTGGTGACTTGTTATTCTAGTTTTGGCCTTATTGGGAAAGTGAAAAATTCAATATTTTTTTATTAAAATAAAGTTGTTTTACTATGAATATTTTAAAATTTAATATTGAATTTTTTTAAAAAAATCAATATATTTTGTCATTTAACTCACTCAATTTATCTAATTTACAATCCCAGCCGAGTGCTATGTTAATATATTTTTTAAAAATTTAAGCTGAGTCTTGTAACTATAACACCAACGATGGAAAGGGAAGGAAATACTGTTCATGGAAACTTTTTTCCTCAACCAAACACAGCCTTAAGGGAGTCCAAAATTCCTCAGAGCACCGTCAGGATGCAGCAGCCCGTGACTGCCCCTTATCCACTCTCTTCTCGATACAATAATAACACATCCACTTTCTTTGGCTCTTTGTCTGCCACTTTTACCCTTGCTTTCGGTTTAGCTTTGCCTCCACGCACTCCTGATCGTTACATTTTTCCTCATACCTACTCATTGCCCTCTCCTTTTCAATTTATTTGCTAATATACCCTTCACGGCTCTAATCTGTCCTGTGATTTTATCCCAAATTAGCGAGAAATAAAAAGGTAAAAAAATGCATTCCTTATAAAGTAAGTATTTAATAATAGAGAATAATCTAAATTATATATTTAAATTTAATTTAATAATTTAAATTTAATTTAATAATTTAAATTTTTAGATTGAATTGATTTTTTAACGTGATATTAGAGCTTTGAATAACCAAGCGGTCATGAGTTCGAATCTCATCATTCCTATTTGTTTGATAAAAATAAAACAGAAGGTAATGTGAGCTTGTGTAAGTTTCAAATTCAAAGAGCTTTTATTTAAGGGGATATGTTAGAGAATAATATAAATTATATCTTGAGACCTCACCTAACAGTTTAAGCTTTTTTTGTTGAATTGGTTATTTGATATTTAATTCATGTCTATAATTTACACCTATTGCAAAGTATTTTTTAAATTATTTTAAAAATATATATTAATATATTTTTAAATAAAATATCATTTTAAAATGTTTTAAAAAATAAAAACAGAACCTTGGACTCTCAAACACTTGCTCATTAACATTACCTCCTCTTTAATCTTGTATCTACCGAGTACATTACTAGAAAGGATAAAGGAGCCGTTGGGCAATATGCTTCTACTGCCTTTTTTGGTGTTTTTGCGCGCACGAAAATGTTATAACATAACATTCTTTTAAAAGCAAAAGCCAAAACTACAAAATAAAGCTTTTTTTCAGGAAATTAATTCCTATAAATTAAAGAATATTTGATCAAAATCATGCTGTATTTGGAACTTTATGAAGATCAAACTAATTGAACTAGATTGCATTAAATTGTAAGATCTATGCTAATTAAGATTTACTAAAGTGTTTAAGAAATTAAAAAAATAAAAAAAAAACACTTACTTTCTAATTGAACGCCGGCGAGTCTACCCCTGCCCCTGTTTCAAGCCAGGGCAGATGCGCCTTGAGGACGACGGTGGGGATTTTGGAATTGAATGAAGCCCCATCGGACTGGGACAGAAGGAGGGGAAACTAAACAATGTTATGATAACGAAAGTGATGGCCCTAGAGTCACGGCAGCTAAGGTTCAAGCTATGATTTGTTTTTATTTTTTTTTAATATTTTAAAAAAAGTTTAAATTTTTTTCAAATTATATCTTTTTATTGTATTTTTAAATTATTTTGGTATGTTAATATAAAAATAATTTTTAAAAATAAAAGAAATATTATTTTAATATATTTTCAAATAAAAAACACTTTATAAAACAATTACTACCACACTTATAAAAAAAATCAATCATCTAGTAGGTAGTCCAATAATAAAAGTTTGGGACTAAGGGGTTTGCTCTCCTATGATCTCAGGTTCAAGTCATGTGGTTGTTAATATAATAGTCACTAGAGGCTTATATTATCATTAACTTCAAAGCCCGTAAAATTAATTCAGATACACACAAACTGACCTGGACATCTATATTAATAAAAACAAAAAAACCTAAAAAAGACATCCTGAAACAGTCTACAAGTAAAGGAGAAATCATTAGAAACTCCTATTTCAGAGTCTAATATTTTATTTAAGTGCCCAACCTTATATTCTTTTTTTATTTGAGTGTGTACCTTTACTTGATATTGTAGTTACATGATGATGTGATCAGTATAAATTAACGCGTGATTGGTCTTTTTTACCAATACATGAGTGATACAGTGCAACTTATGAGGCAAAACATTATAGATTCTCGCCATGTTTTGTCTTTTTTTCCTTAGGTTATCTAGTTTTTTTAATTTTATTTAATATTACATCAAGTAAATAATTTATTTTAATTTATTTTTTTATATATATAAAGCATGGTCTTTAAAACACATCAAGATATTAAATTGGTTCTTAATTTCACGAAAAAATAATAATTGATTTTAGTGTTTGTAGAAGATTGAAAATGAAAGAATCAAAATTTAAAGAATAAAAATAAAAAATGACACCTCTTTTATTTTTAAAATATAGTGGTGTCAACTTTGATTGTATTTTCATTCTATCATTGGGATTTTTATTTATTTTCAGTTCAATCCTTGAGTTAATAGAATTGATGATTTCCTTCAATTTACTTTTTAAGTAGTTATTCGGATCTTAAAAAATAGTCGAGGCATGAAGTTGGTTCTTGATTTCACGAAGAAAAATGATTTTATTATTTGAGAAAAATTGAAAATAAAGGGGCTAAATTTGAAATAGAGAAAGAATGGGAGGCTTTTGAAAAACATTATATCAGCAACTTTGACCTCGGAATTCTGTCAAACTTTCCCTTCGGTCTCTTTACTTCAGAAATTAAACGGGAAGAACGCAGG
The DNA here is from genome assembly GCA_015852605.2 of Populus deltoides. Lineage (NCBI taxonomy): Eukaryota > Viridiplantae > Streptophyta > Magnoliopsida > Malpighiales > Salicaceae > Populus > Populus deltoides. Next base: position 20,340,886 of record CM027573.2, read on the forward strand.
GAAGCATCGACTTGTTTCTCTCCTAAACTTTAGTCAACTTGCATGCATTTTATACCTTCAATTATTGATTTATGTATGTATGAAGCGAGTTTACACATAAAGTTGAGAGATGGAGCAGCAACATGCATGTTCGTGTTGAAAAGATAATCAATTGTCAGCTGATGATTGAATCTGGGCACATCATTGTTCATGATGAACTCCATGGATGATTAACCTCAGGGTGAATAAATTGAAATAATTGAGTTGGATGCTCTTCATAATTCAGCCCGTTTATCTCTCAAGTACAGGGATGACTGTAATCCCTCTTCTTTTCTGCAGAATCTGATAAAAATAAGCAATCATTGTTGCCTCAGCAGCCAGCATGCAACCAACCTGCTGCTGCAATTCCAATTATGAGTTCTGCATAAAAGGATCTAAACATAAAGAATAAATTGGAAAAGGGATTTAATTTCTACGCACATACTTTCTAGATCTGCTCGTCAATTTCTTATTTCATCCAAGATTTGACTTTGCATCCTCTTGAAGGATGCTTTATCATCAAGTTGGTGAGCCTCAACAAGTAGCTCAATCTATTTAATTATGATAGGTATATGGTCAATTAACCAGTAATGTTAATCTATAATATAATCATGATTTTCATATTTTTTATGATTTTTATATTAATGGAATCATCGGAGGTCCAGTTATTCATATTTGTTACTGATATTCTCTCCTAATGCGCATATTTTATGAAGAAATAACGGCACTGTTTTGAAGAAAATTGATGGAAAATATAACCAAGCATGAACAAAAGGCTTAATTGATAACACTACCATATTTAATATTTAACAGTTTTGCTGATAAATTTTTTTATTAGTATTTATACTAATATTTATATGTGATTATTTTACCGATATAATCACAAATAAAAACCTTCTATCAGTAAATTTATAAGTTTATCGCAATACATATTTATTTTTAAACAATTATTCATGGAAATAAACACATATCATCAAAGCTTTTTTATATTTTTTTCAATCACGTATCATTTTAAATTGCATGATATAACATTAAGCCATCCATGTAATGTTGTTATATCCTGCTTGAGTTTTGTTTTGGATAAAAAAAATTGGGACAAACCCATATCAGTATTGTTTTGAATAAAAAGAATTAAAAAATTATTATTTTTATATAAAATAAATTGAAATTGACCCGGTCGAATTTTGTCTAGATTTGACCCAATCATCCTATCAACTCACTCTGGTTTTGCCGTTTCATTATGCAAAATAATTTAAAATAAAACCTAAACCAGGCTAGGTTTAATTGACTATGCATCCACCACCTCATAAAAAAACAGGGAGGAGCAATTAAATCTATTGAGTATGTGGGGGAGAGAAGGGAAAAGGATATTTGGTGGGTGGGAAGGGCAGATATGTGATGTCCAGCTCACTAGGCTAAGCCATAACCTGTATATTATCCTGGCCACCTCATCATTCAACAAATAAACACTATTATATAGTTTTCTTAATAAAAATATCATTGTTCGATATATAGCCATTTCATTGCACTGTCCCTTTCACCCATTCTTATATAAACAACACTATTTATTTCAACATTACTTGCAACTCTCAAGAATTGTGTAAAATTATAACTTTAAATATGTTCATGCATGCATTATTTATTTGAGTTAATTTTATTAAATTTTTTTTTAAAATAAAATTAACTAGGGTTAATGAAATCTACATAGTTATATTAAATAACCTCTGATTTAATTTAAAACTCCTTACAAGTTAAGCAAGAACCGACAAACTACCGATTGAACCAGAGCGGGGGGTTTTATTAAAAAGTCCATTTGAAAACACGATGCAAACTATATTTTTTTAAATTTTAAATTTTTTTTGTTAAAAATTATTTTATATATATAATTTTAGATCATTTTGATGTATTAATTTTAAAAATAATTTAAAAAATATATTATTTTAATATATTTTTAAATAAAAAATATTTTAAACTATAATTATTAACATAATCTCAAACTAATATGAAATAAAGAGAGAGAAACTTTGGCAAGACATGGTGGCCAGCTCAAGAGCTGAGCAGGCTGCAGAGCTTCTTTGCCCTTGTCGGATAATTTCACTAGAAAGTAGAAGTGTCCAAGGGCTCGTGCCTGAAGGCCAGATTCATGCATGGCTTTGAGCCTTGGGCCCTTAGCAAGCATGTATAGTTAAACAACCAGCGGAAAGTAGTGCGGCAATAAAGTATGAAATCATGCTGAAGTTAAACACTTGTGGTTTGCAGCCTTGTATAGATGGGGTGTGGTATTACAGCAGAGTTCTCGTTTACAGCCAACTAAGAGTGAAGTTGCTGCAACAGGCAAGGAGGCTATATGAAGATGCACTCCACATGGACTCTAGCAATCTTCAAGTAAGAGAAGCCTTGTTGTCATGTCTGTCTGAGTTTAATCATAGGCTCTTGTGATCACTTTGAAGCAGGAGTTGATTGTTTCAATGCCTTTTATTTGTATTCCTTCATTCTTTCTAGTTTTAGTTCACCAGCTAGGTTGTATTCTATGTATAGAGACTAATACCCAGATAAGAAAATAAAACGGATAAGGTCTTCCTAATCTGCTTGAGGCAACCATCATCACTTCAAGCAACTGATACTGTCTCCTTTTCTTTTGTAGAACTATGCCATTTGTTTTTCGGGCATGTTCCACCTGAAACACCAATAAATGACCTTGTTAATGGAAATTATTGCTCTTCTGTTCCTTCTACCTTTTTTTTTAATAACTTTGGTCAAACTTGGGAAACGACTCTCTGTTGATACAAGTCATTTATTTTCCATTTTAGAAAAGAACATCCTGTGATCGAACTTGATGGCCATTACCTTGACATAATGGTAGTAGTCTTGGTTTTACAGGCACAAGGACTTTCAGAATTTATTTTGATCAATTGTATTATTATTTTTTCTTTAATTTTGCCTTTCTTGACTGGATTATACTATGTGAATTATGACTGTCTAAAAAAGACCAGATTGCAAATGAGAGGACCGGATTTAATATGCATCTAATGCGGATTTTTTTTTTAATTCTGCCAATCATACTCCACGGTGGATTTATAATATGAACACGGCTGAGCAAAGTGACGAGGCAAATGAGAGGAACAGATATGATATGCAGGCATCTCTGTCCTTTCAAACCCTGTCTGCAATTTTCAACATTTTTTCCCCAGTTATTTGAATGTAGTGAATGAGAAGCCATAACGTCTTTGAAACCAAAACAAGTTTCTAAGCTCTTTGATGCCAAAACGCTACTGTTTGCAGCTACATTCATATTATCCACGCCCATTATAATGTTTGTTTCTTTCGACAATTACAACCATTATATTGGTAACGGCGAATTAATTTAGTTCATCATAAAAGGTCTAATTATCGAACAATTCCTTGGGACTGTGATTTCTATTCTGGCATTTTCACAGTTTAATTAAAATATAACGTTTTCGAAATTAAAAATATATTTAAATATTTAAGGAACCGTAGAACAATGCTCACACCATTGACCTCAAACGTTCCCGCAAAACTTTAATCATTCCTGCGAAGGTAACAACACCAACCAAAGTGCCATCCTCTTCAATAACCCATGTGTAGCTTAAACGATGTGAAAGGGCTTGAATCATCACTGCTACCAATGAGCTCCATGGATAGCACACAATTGTCTCGGTGCTCCTCCCCACTCTTGCTGAATTCCCAGCTATCCTCCCACTCCTTCCCATTCCGAACTCTTCGTCTGATGCAGATGAATAGGATGAATCAGATGAAGATGATAAAATTCCTGATTCCTCTTCTATTAAGTCCAACGCAGGTCCTAGATTCCTCTCTCCCAGTCTTTCCTTCACCAACATTATCAGGTCCTCCGGCGGGTCACCACATTCTATGTAAGCCATCAACTCCCCGGCTGAAAGTGTCGCAATTGCAGCAGCCACTGTCTCGTCACAAAAGTTCAATGTGAATGGTGAGATTTCGCCAATCAACTTACCGTCTGCATCAAGAATTGCTACAGATGTTTGTTTAACGAGGGATTGAGAAATCAAGGGCAATGCAGCAGGGTCATCGTAATGGACGGTAAAGAAGGATTCAGTATCAATGATGTTGAGGGACTCGATGGTGTGGTTTGGAGTTGGAGAGAAGAGACCAATGGAGTTGAGGAGATAACGGACTATGTCTTCCTGAGTGAGCCAGCAGTACTCACGGTTGTTGTGAAGTGTGGAATTGGCAGTGGATTTGCTTATCAGCTTCTTTCTTGTGAAGGGGTTGTGAAGTGGTATCACAAGGTTCTGTGCACCTTCAAGGATGAGATCTATAGCCTCCAGTAAGCTGAAAAAGAGTAAGAGAAAATCATTAGAGGCACATCAAAACACAATCAATTTGAGACAGACAGAAACAGGACAGGAAATCTCAATGAAAACCAGTTTCAACTGCGATAGTAGTCATAAAGAGATGTAAGTTTCAGAATCCCATCCGTTTCTTTTCTTTTTACTACTTTTGATTACTAGAGAAAGGCTCAGACCTGAGCCGTCCTCTTGAGAAGGAGGGGGGAGGGAGGGTGAGTGCCGTTTAGCCACAATACTAATCGGCAGCCACACATCAGTTACTCCAAAATTTGTCTCTTTTATGCAAAATTTCAGATAAATCTTCAGTGATTTTCAAGTTTCACCAATAAATTTTCTGAACTTAGTTGTCGCATATAAAATTCATAAGATTTGAAGTATTTATGCATCACACCTGCAGGAAAGAAATCTATAGACATTGAAATCTCAATTAAAAACATATCGATGGTCACCTAGTTTCGAAATTCTGGACACAACAGGGTTAGGCGACACGTTTCAAGAAAACTTTAGATTTTTAACAAAAGGAAAAAAAAAAACAAAAATAAATAACTCAACCGAAAGGTAACTAATAATGGAGGAGAGAAAAATGTTGAAGGTGTGATAATAATAATAAAAAAAAACATTACAATAAAGAGAAATAAACATTAGAAATCCAAAATTCTCTAAAAAAAACAAACAATTCCAAATCCAAATCTCAAAAAAAGAAAAACCCTTTTCAAAAAATCAATGGACATACCTGGCGTGAGGTTCCAGGTGCCTAACAAGTCCAGAAACCTTAGAATTTAGAAGCAGGGACACCGGCTCCTGCAAGGCTTTCCCTGGATTCTTCAAATTCTCTTCTTTAGACAGGAAGCAAATCACATCTGCCAAGCAAACTTTGCCAATGCATTTACATTCTGCAAAGTCAACCTTTATTGATCTTGGAGAGTTACAGCGGTGATGTTGATCACAGCTCCAAACGCTTAAAAACAAATCACCAAATCTCTTAAGAGAAGACAACGCTTCCCCGACGGTTGCAGAAACAGACAGAGAGCTCAGCGCAGGTTTTCCAAGACATAGGTCCGACACCTCATGAGATAAAATACTTGCTGCCATGCACAGAAAGAATTTATCAGAGAGGAGTAAGAAATCAACACAAGGGTTTTCTTTCTTTCTTTTTTCAGAGAAAGAGAGACCTGTAAGGGGAGAGAAATTTTGGAGAAAAAATGGAAGAAATGTGTGGTGGTTTAGTTGTGGCGTGGGAGAAGGAAGGTTATTTATAGGCAGTGTTTTACTTTTACTCTCATGGACGGATTTTTTTAACAGATTATCACAGTAATTTAAAAGTTATTTTTAAAATAATACTATTTAAAAAGAATTTATTCTAATAGTATATTTTTATTTTATTACATTTTATAATTTAAATATTTATTAAATATTGTTATTTTCAAGCACGGTGGCATGATAATTATTATACTTTAAAAATATAATATATTATAAAATTTAAATATCTTTATGTGTGTCGCGGTTTAAAACCACGACTTTTAATTAATATTATGGTTAAGAAATACAATATTAATTATATATTATTTTTTAAAATTATAATATTAATTAAATATCGTAGTTCAACTAAAAATATATTATTCACCTAAGAAAATTTTTGGTGCCTTGTTAATTAACCATATCTTTTGATTTTATATGCTAATTATCCAGTTTAGCATTTCATGGATCTAGTTAGCTAGTTTTTAGAAACTGCTTTATGGTAGTTTTTGTTTTTTATTTAATTACAGATAAAAATTTATTTGATTAGTAAAATAATTTTTATTTTTTGGAATGAGTTCTATATATAATTGCTAAAATAATTTATTTTTTTATTTAGTTTACATATAAAAAATCTATCACGTAACAATTTTAATCAAATATATTTTTTTAAAACCAATTTTTTTAAAATTATGATTAAAATTATTTTTTTAAAACTTATTTTTCAAAACCGTAACTGCGAAAGCTATACAGCAACTCTGAACACACACTAATTTATCAACCAAGGTCCACAATAAATAATGTAATAAATTTAGAGCAATAATCTTACACAATAATAGACATTTCTTATTGGTTTTATTTAGGACCACATGGGCCCACCACAATCAACGGCGTTCCGCTCCTGAGCACACGCAGATAGATAGTGATAGAATGTTTTAATTTCCATAATAATAAATATTGTATTATTTATATTGGGATGTCAATTATGGAAAGGCATCTACTCAATTATACATGAAGTGATTGCCACTTCATTTAATATTTAATTAAATTGTGTCCTTATGTCACATGTTAGAGAAACCCAGAACTCTATTTTTTTTCATTTATTTACAAAGGCTATACCACCAAAGAATCATAGTTATTACCACCAAAGAATCATAGTCTAGGTCAGTAATTATATGAAATAACTTGGTAAGTCGATCAAGTCTAATTAAATTATATTTTATTGATTTATTTTAAAATCTAACTCAAACTAGATTTTAAATTAACAGATTACGAGTTGATCATTACATTTAGTCAGATTAGATAATCATGTTTAAAAATGTAATTATATGGAAGAAAAAAAGGAAAGGAAATTTTAAAGTGTGTCTATAGTATTATCCACATATATTACACCTGAACTTTAAAGGAAGAGAGAGAGAGAGGGGTTAGGAATTTTTCACCATAAAATTCAGCCCTCTATGGCAATCTAGTCTCGACTAAACTAAACCTTGTCTCACCATTTTACCCATATTTGCCTGCAACTATGTGTTTCACAAATCCAAAGAGATTTCATAATTGTCTTGTCGTAAGCAAATAACCAACACAAGTAAATAATCTCAAAGCACACAATAAATACAGGAAAATCTCTCAACCTTTGCTAATCTCTTAAACAAAGGATTTACATAATACAAGTGCGCGCACGCTATTCACAAAGATTGTATGCTACACAGTCAAAGCCTTCCAAGTCTATTTATAAACAAGTATGAGAGGTTACAAAGTATATAACTACCATCCCTACTTTTTAGAAAGTAGGGGGCACTTTCTCTTCTATATTCCCGTGAATTTAGTGGGTAGTTTTGACCTATGATCTTAGTGTCTTGAGAAGCAATCTTAGTCATACCCTCATGTTCAGCAATCATGCCCCCATGATCTGGACACTCATTTCCCCCATGATGTCATGATCATAACTGTCATAACTACCAGCCACACTGTTGTAACTGTAACCCATAATCTGTTTGTCTATATGTCACCCCTCTCCTAATATTATAGTTGTGTATTCGCCACATTGAAAAGTCTATCATCTAAGTCTAGTTTCATGTCAAGTCAAGAACCTATGACTCGCACGAAATCAATACACGCTACCTGCTAAATTCGATACTGCCCAATGTGGGTGGCCATTTTCCTTCGCTGCTGAATTCTAGGCAGTGTGTATTCATTTAATTTCTTGTCGAGATTTTGCAGCCCCTATGCGGCAATCCAACCCCCTGTCAGATTTAGCCTTCTATCTTTCTATCAACTTATATTTGCCTAACAACTAAGTGTTTCCCGCACCTAAAGTTTTCTCACACTCTCCCATGTTACGAGACAAGCAGAACACACAAGAAGAAATGATACAACGTCTACAAGTACACAAATTATTACAGTAACTAATCTCAATCTTTATTAATCTCAATAACAAAGAAAATACACAAATTTGTATGTGTGTGTGCTATACACAAAGCTTGCATGTCATTTAGCACTTGGTATTATGTAACATAAATAATTTTTTTTTAATTTTTGGGATTAATTAATTAAAGTTAATTAATTTTTGAAATTAATTAATTATGCATGATATTTTCTACTAAGTTGTTCAATTAATTTGAATGAAGAGTTGCATTTTGAATTCAACAAACATATTGATCTGAAAAATATGTGCTTTTAAAATCTACAGATATATTAGTCTAAAAATGTGTGCTTTTAAATTCTACAGACATATTGGTCTGAAAATATATGCTTTTAAACTCTACATATATATTGGTTTGAAAGGGTGTTATATTCTTTATAAATATTAGTTTGATATTGGCATAAATCAATTAGAAAACAATCTTCTTCTCTCCCAAACTTTTCGTTACAAACTCTATGTTTATATTTATTGGAAACAAAATAGAATTTTTAATAAATTTATAAAAGTTGTTGTTTCTAAATTTAAAATTTTGTTATATCCTGAAGGTATATTGTTTTAATCATGCAGTATATATAATAGGAGTAATTAATATCTTAAAGATAATGATCTTTACGCCTCAAAGCATGTTTGTTATACCCGCTAACTTTACAATAATAATAATAATAATAATAATAAAAGGTTATGCTTTTTTTTTGTGAGAAAGTTGTCCTGTTTTTGTTTGTTTGTGTGTGTGTGTGTGTGTGTGTGTGTGTAGGATTTATAAAATGGGAGAAGTAACGTGTGGTTTTGATTTTAGGAAAGCATTTCGGTTGGGTTTCCTTTAATTAGAGGTACATTAAAATCAAAACTTCAATGATTGGTTGGATTTTAACAATTAAGATTTCATTCTTCTTAGTAGAAAATTATAAATTTCTTAAAATTGATAGTTGTTTATTTATTTCTTGGTAAGGAAATCAAAACCAAAATCAATTATTTGAATTAATATGTACAATACATTATGCTTTCACTAATTTAAAGGAAGCAAGATCCATAATCAAAATATTTTAAAATTTATAAGAGAAAATTTCTAAATTTTAAGGTTTTGAACGGTCATCCCTTCATATATTCAGGTGTTTATTTTCGCGTTTAAAAATTATTTTTGAATTATTTATTTACTTTAAATTAATATTTTTTATGATTTTATATTTTTTTAATGTATTAATGTTAAAAAAAATATATTTTAATATATCTTTAAATAAAAAACACTTTTAAAAATAACTATTACAATAATTTCAAATTCTAATATTACTTGGTTTGTTTGAAGTTCCAGAATCCTCTATTTTCTATTTTTTTAATATATTTTTAAGAGAGAAAAAATCATGTCATTTCAATCAATGCTTTCCCTTCTTGAAAAACTGTTAGGTGAAGTAATCCCATCAATCAGCAATCATTAGATTATTTTGTGGACATCATCCGTAATACGGCTTCTGTCCTTGACAAGACTGAGCCGCTTTAAGGTTGTTTACCATTGGGTTGCGTTAGTGCATGTACTTGGATATGTATTAAATGTGAATTTGATATGAAGATGTATTTTTTAATAATTTTGATATATTAAAAATTAAAAATATTGTTTTAAAAAACACTGTATTATAATATTAAATACATATTTAGATTAACTTTTTATTTTTTAAAATATTTTTTATTTTAAAAAAATTAAAAAATATATTATTTTAATATTTTTAATAAAAATACTTTAAAAAATATTTTACACTATTAACGAACCTTAGGATAATTATAAAAATTTAATATAATTATCAATATAAAAAATGGTTTTAAACTTGTAAAAAAATATTTTACACTATATTAACGAACACAATTAGGATAATTATTAAAAAAATTTAATATAATATATCAATATAAAATATATGGTTTTAAAATTGCCTGAGATAGGAACTATTCTCGGGATAATTCAAGAATATCCTTTTTAATAAAAAAAAATCCTTTCATAAATTTTGAATGTACGGTATACTATGATGGTGTGCTGCCAAATATATGATAGCAATGTTGTCATTGCAATCAAGCTCATTGTTTTTTTAGATTAATTAAGTTCATTGTTTAATCTATTGTTAAAAAAAATAAAAAATCAAAATCAATAGTTGATAAGGCACTGTTTGGTAGTGAGTTTTGACATGTTTTTTCAACTAAAATTTAAATTTTTATTTATTTTAAATCATGTTTTTAGTGTTTTTTAATCGTTTTGATATATTATTATTAAAAAATATTTTAAAAACTAAAAAAATATTATTTTGATAATATTTTAAGTGAAAAACACTATGAAAAGAAATCGTTATTACAGTCTTAAATACTTTTGATTATATAATATATAGTATTGTTAGGTCAAGTCTCTTTTGGCTCCTATAAATCCATGAGACGGATGCCTTTCATTATTTTTAAGCTTAGGGATTTGTTCAATTTTTTAATCATTTAGGATTGATATTCTAAAGAAAGATTGCAATAATAAAAACCCTCATTAATTGATCTATGATTTGGATACTAGAAAAACACTTAATTTCAACATGTAAAAATTAGTTAAAGAATTGCATTAATTACTAATAAAACATGAATGAAACATATGTGATAGGTTAATATGTGGAGTAAACTTGGAATTAATTCATACATAAACTAGTGGGTTTTCTTACCAACTCAAATCCTGCATATGGAGTCGAAGTTAAATCTGGTAACTAACAATTAATTAATGAACTCTCTAATAAATAAATAAAAGAAATTCCAAGAAGTAGATATATGCTCGTTGAACGGTTCAGATAAACTTTATTTATTAATAAAATCGATGGTTTAAGATTTTAAAAACCTAAAATAAGACAAACCTTTCCAAATAATCAAACAGCAAACACTCCTAGCCCGTTAAGTAAATCTGTTTGGGAATACGATCAAACTGTGTTCTTTAAAAATATAATTTTATTTTTGTTAAAAATAAATTTTTATGTATGTTTTGAAATTTTTTGATGCGCTGATCTTTAAAATAATTTTTAAAAAATAAAAAAATATTATTTTAATATATTTCAACATAAAAAACAACAACAACCACATCTCTAAACATTAAACAATGTGATGGCCTCCATGAATGAAATGCAGACGGGGAACAGACATAGCTGTCAGTTCAGGTCAGTCTTAGAATTTACTATACAACTAAAAGGATAGTGAGATTCATCGAGGCTTCCAATATGCTTGAGTTATGAATAAATTCTTGCAATTTTCTAATCAATTATAATTATGTAATGATATACGATCGTCACTCATTTTGTAGTTCAAATATATTAAATATTCCACTGAATGAAAAAAAATAAAAAGTAAACGATTTGAAATCCGGATCATATATCGTACATAATGTACAAAATTTTTTATTATTTTAAGTGGTTAAATGTATGTCTTTTATAAGTTTTATTATTTTTGTGTTTTAAAAATACTTTTAAAAAATTTATTTATTTTTGTTTTAAATTAATATTTTTTGATATTTTCAAATTATTTTGGTGTGTTGATGTCAAAAATAATTTTTTAAAAATAATAAAAAATAAATATTTTAATGCATTTCTAAATGAAAAATATTTTAAAAAACAATCACAATCTCACTCCCAAAATCTTGTTGGTTAACTGCTATTATTTGGTGGTGCTAGATAATAATTAATGATATATTTTCTATTATTATATATATATATATATATATATTAAAAAAAGATAAATATAAAGATTAAAAAAAAAGATGAAACCCATAGCTTATTAAAAATGATAAGAATGTTTTCATCTAAGATTTATTTATTCTAGTTTTATCTATTTTTTTAAAAATAAATTCAAAAAAAGTAATTAATAAAATCCATAAACACTATAATTTCTTGTTTATTGTTAAAGCCATGGGCATTGCTATCTATAGAAATAATATATTTTCACCAGCCAAAGGCTATTTGTGTCTTACATAAATAAGGTGCTCGGTGCCAAATTTCATAATGGAATAAATCTCAACCAACGAAATCCAGGGGACCATTTCTTTTTCTAAGAGATACGAGATAGCTTGTCAGTGCTTCAGCACCGGCCGTACTGATTTTTTTGAAGTATGAAAAATTAATGCTCAGGTGTTACAAGCATATTTTAAAAAAGAAAAAAATTAACGACTCTGGATCATAGAAAAAGATAACAAAAAATAACCTCCGTAAATTTTCAAAAATCAAAATGATGACACATAAAATTAAAAAAAATCAATAACAAAAAAGTTAAAAAAAATACTAACAAATACAGATGATGAAATAAAAAAAAATCAAGATTTTGGATCCAATTATGAAATTAAAAACAAATTAAAATTTAATAAAAGAGCTAAGAATAAAAAATCAAAATAAAAACATTGAAGGTTAAAACATCAAATATTATCAAATATTGAATTGAAGGGCAAAATTAAAAAAATTTAAGGCTAAAAATTCACAAAAGAATCTAAAATAAATATAAAAGTCAAGAGAGTAATGACCAAATTTGAAAAAAATTAAAATCAAAATCAAAATCAAAATCAAAATCAAAATATATTATTTCAAATCCATGCTCGACTTAACATGTTGAATCGTGACCCAATGGACCTAGAACATAGGTCGGCCTGGGTTTTAAAAGAAATTGAAATAAAGCTTAAAAAATATTTAATGCTTATATTTAATTCAAAAGCAGAAATTCTTATAAAAAAACTAAATTGAACAAAACCTGAAAAAAAACCTTCTAGATAACACTTGTTTTTTTCAAAATGAATAGAAAAACTCATAAACAGTGGGTAAAAACAAGAAAATATACGAGAATGAAACCAAAATTATGAGCTAAAAAATAGAAAAAGAACTAGCAAATTTGGGTGTTAGAAAATCTCATAAGAAGTGGGGTGAAAGCTAGAATTCACCGAGAAAACATATGAGGATGAAACCAAAATTATGAGCTAAAAATAGGAAAAGATATGGCAAATTTGGGAGAACCTTCTAGACATATATTAAACTCTCAAAGCCATGAACCTCTAAACTTCACACTTAAGTTCAATTAAAAAGTTTAATATAAAACAAATTTAATATTGAACGGTGAAATTAATTAATTTAATTAAAAAAATTCTTTTTTAAAAAAGTAAGATCTAACATAGAGAACAAAAAAAACGAGGTAATACTAAATCAATTTAATGTTAAAAAGTGAAATAAATTAACTTAATTTAATATAAAAAAAGTCCTTTTAGAAGTGGTAGATCTAGCAAAAAACAAATAAATGAAATAACCCGTGTTATTCTAAAAAAATTAGAAAAGTTCCAAGGAAAGTTAAAAAAAAATATATAGAATGATGAAGCAAAAAAAATAAAAATAAAAAATGAACGAAAAAAACCAAGTAAACTTGAGCAATCATCTTAATTCCGTATTGATATTTCAAACTCGCAACTCATTAAGTTTTGGATCTAGGCTCAATTAAGAAAGTCAATACCTAATAAATTTAATGTTGAATGATGAAATCATCAAATAAAATCAAATTAAAAAAATTTAAAGTTTTTTAAAAAAATTATATTTTTTAATATTTTTAGATTTTAATGTGATAATACCAAAAAAATATTATTTTAATATATTTTTGAATAATTTTTTTAAAAAACCTGTACTATCAAAATATCCCCTCGCATTCACAATATTTTGCATCCACTTGCTAGCTTAAAAGTGATTTATGCCGTTTAACAAGTACCATTAATTACATAGTTAATTAGATATATATATTTTTTTATCAATATGAATGTTCATATTAGTATATTTTAATTAATTTTATAAATTTTAAAATTAATAATCATATAAATCTATAATGGTTTTAAAATTTATAAAACTCAAACTAATAATTTTTAAAAAATAAATTTAAAATCTAACTAATTAAGTAATATCTCTCCCAATTACCAATAAAATATTTTAAAGGATCATCACGAGTATGAGAATTAAAAAAAAAAAAAAGGGACCCATAAAGCCGACTTCTATGACTACTAACTTCTACATAATTGAAGGTGCTTGATAATCTCTGTCGCTTTGCTTTAGAAAAATGTTATCTTTGATTAGATGAATTGGCTCCCAAAGAGCTAATTTACCATGTACCATGGATAGCGACAGCCTCGACAAGATTTTTATTTGGATTTTATTGAATTACGTGGAACAATTTTGATTGCTGAAGACTTTAATCAAATATTAGATATTATTTAATATCGCAGTAATAATTATTTTTTTAAAGGTATTTTGTTTTATTTTTTTTATTTTTTGAAATTTATTTTTAATATTGATATATTAAAAATTCCTAAAATCATTTTTTAAATGAAAAAAACACACACATCCCATAAAACCCAATCATTCTCACTTGCATTCTCTGTATTGCCTTAGTTGCTGGCACAGAGGTAGCCATGTTTACTTCCCATGTACGGTCATTGCTTCTTCTCCGGGAAAAGAAGTTCACGGGACGGGTAGATATAAAGAGCTCTTAATTAGAAATAAAAAGTTTTTAATTGTTTGTTTTGAAATGTGATTGTTATTGTTAAAGTGTTTTTTACTAAGAAATGTATTAAAATAATATTTTTTATTTTTTAAAAATTATTTTTAATATCAGAGTATCAAAATAATTTAAAAACACTAAAAAAATAAAAATTTTTAAATTTATTTTAAAATATAAAAACAAAGGAATGTTTTTAATAGCAGATAAAAATAAAGTCACCGTCAATGTTGCCATCATGCAAGTTCTGCCGTTGGTGTCACACACACGATCCTGGTTGGCATCTATTAAATGTTTTCCCATGCCACTTTAAATTTCCGATAGGCATTGTTCAAAAATTGTTTTTGGTTTTTATTATTTTTTATATTGTTGAAAATTGTTGACTATAAATATGGAAAATGACAGGGAAACCAACTCCCGTGGTTCAATCTCCATGGAGATATATATAATTATTAGCAATAATTAAATAATTAAAAATTTAATTATTATATCAAGATAGAAAAAAGAAGATAATTAGAACTTAAGAAGACAGACAGAATTCATTCTAAAACCCTTATAAAAACGTATTTATTCTTTAATTAAATAAGTATTTGTGTTTTATTAATTAGTCATTTCCAAACATAATCAGGTCAAGATTCATGCTGGATGGGTTTTATTTTTCTCTCAACAGTGAGATCAGAGGGTATTTTCTGCTCAATAAAAATTTAAAAAATTAATAATTTGTTTTTCATAATTTAAACCGAGATTGAAAGAAACGAGTCCAAAAATATCATGGTCCCCACACAAACAAGATTTATCCAGTGCTTCGTCAGCAGTGACGCATGTAGTCGGTGGGTCCACATCATGTGTTGACTTGACATGGCAGATAAAAAAGGGGCAAGCAAATCTAATAGAAAAATAAATATATCCGAGCAGGAACCAAGTGCCAGAGCAGCTGAAAGTGAAACGACACGTCGTCGTCTGCCATATTTTAGATCAGGACCTCGTGTTCATTCCGTGTTTGGTTTTACTATATAAGATGATCCACGTTATGGCATAACTCGAATATATTCTTCATGTCAAGACAAACAAGTCGCCATTCTTTGTTTTTGTCTTGTCCGTACTTGTAAACTTGTGTGTACTTTTACATACGTAAGCTGCGTGCTATGTTTCTCCACTTGATGTCTTCTGTCTTGTGGATGCTTGTACCTGCCCTTGCCGTCGAAATCTGTGGAGGCATCTAGCATCTTTACGAGTTTTGTTCAAACAAAATGGACCCATAGAAAAAATCTTGACACAAAATCAGAGGGGTAAATCATTCAAAAACACTAGTGTTTGACAAGGAGACAAAAGATATTTAATGAAAGCCTTGGTGTAGCTTCTACAAGGTTCTATAATGCAAAAAAAAAAAAATCGATTGTTTGAGTGAAAAAATTATTTCAACTTAATAGCTTAAACTATCCGGTGAGGTTTGAGGATATAATTTATATTATTCTAAAAAAAAAAAAAAATTAAATAAATTATTTGTTGTTTAATTTTGACAAATAAATCACTCAATGTTAATAATCTAGAGATCATTTGGTCATCAAGACTCTGATATCATGTTAAAGAACCATCTCCCCGATTTATATTATTATTAGGTGAGTCGAGGACATAATTTATATTATTCTCTAATAGTCTGGATTACAGAAGGTTCAAATGTCACCATTTATGTGATTTTAATATTTAAAGATAGAGATCGTGTTTGGTAAAATTTATGTTTTTATTTTTAGATATTTTTTAAAAGTATTTTTGGTTTTAAAAAGTATTAAATTAATATTTTTTCTAATATTTTATTATGGTTTTGACATCATCATGTCAATAATAAAAAAAATTATTTTTGATGTATTTTTAAATTTCATAAAAAAAACTATTTTGAAAAGCATTTTATATTATAATTCTTAGCATTCAGAAAAATATAGAGGAACATGCAACTTTTTAAGGGGTGGTATATCATGGGTAGATGGAAGAAAACCTACTCATGTCATATTTACTAACCTAATTTGAGATATAACTTGGTTTAAGGTACTAGTCTTGGATTTATCAATTCACCTCAAAACAATTTTTTTTAAAAAATAAATTGATGTTTATTTAAAAAAAAAATCTTAGAATTAATCCAATCAAGTCTCATTCTAGTTTAACCGTGTTAATTAGATTTAAAATGTATCACAATCCAGTTAAAAGTTACAATGAATTAGACCGTATGTGTTTGTTATGAATGAGATTGATAAAATTTATTGGTTTATTTTCAAATTAGTTTGAAATAAAACCAAATATGGATCAAGTTCCGGGTCAATAAATTATCGGAACGATATGCTAGGGATAAACCGAATTTAACGTACCTTTTGCCAATAAACAATTCACTTTGCTCGTGGTTGTTTTAGGAGTGGATCATGCTGACTGATTATATAACTAGCACAACCTAGTGACCTTACCAAAAGAAGGGAAGGAAGAAAAAGCACAAAGGGCTTGGGGCCGGGCCAAGAACAAAAAAGAAAAGCTAAGGCATTGTTAGTGTTCGAGCTCTGATTATGGAACTCAAAAGATTGATGAAAAACTACACACTTTATTAAGTAAAACGGGCTGTTTAAATACAGCTCTTTACATAACAGAATTGAGAAATATTAGCCACTACTTCTACTTTCTCTACTGTGATGATCCGCAGATCAAATCACCACAAATGTGGCGTGAGAATAGGTCCACTTCGGGGGGACTCAGTTGAAACAAAACTATTAAGGCATAAACCATGCAGCATGGAACTTAACAGGCATAAACCCAGGGAGCTGTAGATTGGTACAGTTTCTCAAACACATAGCCTGCTGCGTGTTCTAGAGTTTTTGTTGGCTGGCTTGATTTTGTTTTTGGTCCGGCTTCGTCCAGGTTCTGTTTTTAAGTCACAAATGAAAGGTTCAAACTCAATATTGCTTCAAGATGGCCGAAGGATACACTGAGTAAAAAAAGAATGGCTTCAATTTTTATTTTTATTTTTATTTTGTGGTGGGTGCTGACCAGCCCAGCACATGTAAAGCAAATGTTAATCCTTAAAGCCTGGGAAATATCTGACCTTCAAATATTTTTATGTGGGCTTGACATATATCTCCAACCCATTCAGCGGATAATATTACCCAGAGAAGGATTTCTTTCCATCTGACTGAGTGAGCTTACCTTCACTTCTTCTCCATCTTTAAGCCAAAATTCAGATTTATGCTCGAACGAAAAGCCAAGACTCGAGATTATGGGTTTAGTCTTCAATGCTTAATCTGTAATGTCCTTTAAGATACTAAATTTGATGAAAACGAAGATGATCACACATCTCATAGTGATTGTCTCAAGCTACCGTCCGTTTCTTCAAGTTCGTGGAAGTAATTCAATGTATATTTTAAATCTGATGGTTGAATTTTAATATTTTTATGTTTCTCTGGAAGCGTAATTCTCGTGAATCTGATCATGAGAGATCATGACCTTATGTTTCTCGGAACCTTATCATTCTGAATTCTTTGAAATGTCAAAACTGAAGTTTGATTCTATTTTACGCTGTTTTTAAAGATTACATTGTTTCAAAACTAAGATTAGTTTCCTGACAGCAAACGGAAAAGTGGTTCTGAATCTGGCATGGCTCCACCTGTCGTTGCTGTGCTACCTGGTGCTGCTGTGACAGGCCTGCATCCACTCTGTACATAGGTCTTACAGTTATGTACACTGGGTTCTTATCATAAAGCTAGTAATTTTCAGCTGCTGCTGTCGCTATAGTCTTGTAAATCTCTAAATGGTTATTCCCAAAGACACTCGCTTCTATTCCTTGTATAGTTTTTATCTGTTGCTTATTGCTCAAATCGAGAAGCATCAGTCTGTTGTTTGGTTGTGCTTGTCAGTTTTCATTTGGCGAAGAAAGTAAGGTTAGCTACCAGTTCTTGGTTTCCTGCTCCTATGATTATGTACCTTGTTAAGATGCTGATATTGAGCATTGTAAAATGCTTCTGTAAGAAGATGATTTGTGTTTTCTTCTCACAATCTTTGTTTCCTGCTTTAAAAATACCTTTATAAAAGCACAATTGTTTGCTATTGCTTTTAGAATTCTTACCAGTAGTATGAATGCATTGCAGGAAATATTCACCTCAGATAGACCATTGCTTTAAGAATTGTAGGATGAACGCTATGAGGTTTTTCTGTACTGATTCCTCGAAGTACGTGGTGCTATTTTGTTGCAAGTTTAGTTCATTGAGTGGAGCTTTGATGATAATTTGTTTTAAAAGCTCTACTGAATTCGAACAATATGAGTTTATCTTCATACATGCAGCTGCATTGCGGGCCTAACATGCTGATTATTATGAATTGGAGAGACATGATATAATATTTAGTAAGATACCTTGTTCATGGTGTTCCATGACTGGTTGCGATCAAGGTGCAGAATGTCTTATTTTGAATGTTACTTTCTACGACTCTTAACAATATTTATGGTGATTTCCTTTAAATATTTGGAGCAAGTTACGTTTTCTTACTTTCTCATGTTTTAAAATAGACAATCCCAACATCCTTTAGCCATGCCATGGCTGCAATTGGATGGAATACTGCTGGTCGAAGTATTTCAGCATGTCAATGTGCTCACATGAGTAGTTTTGGCCTTTTATTCCATTATGAAGCATTATCCAATGTTTGAACTTGTAGGCGATGCTGTGGTGAATGTATACGAAAATCACGATGAGAAAATCGCGTTTTTGCAGTTGAAGGAGCAAACAAAGCAATAGTGTTAGACGGGATTGTTTAATTTTTAGGCATGCCATTATAAATTATTTTCCTTTTCTTGTCACAAACTGCTAGTAGAGGCTTATGATTGCATAGCTGGGATTATGGTATATTTTGCTTTTCTCTTGACGGTCGGCATATTGATTAACATTAAATAACTAATCATGAGTTAACCTGGCTTGCTATTTGGCAAGAATTAGCTTATTCACGTATCCCTGGCAAAGAAAATGGTTAGCCTGGTCTGCTTACTGCAATCCATCTTTGGCTGTGTTACCAAGTCCTCACCAGGTAAACTGTTGCTGGTCTCTTACCAGGGCAAGCAATTCCTGTGGGACTGACTACACGTTGTTTTTCTCCACCGAATATCTGATTGAGGAGCAAATGCCCGGTGTTGGAAAGTACTTAATTTTCCTGTGCTGCGTCTAATTTTAACCCCAGTTCATTGAATTCAGCTTCTTGTTCTCTCATGAGTACATCATCATTGCTTTCGAAAGGTTTTGTTCTATCAACTTTCTAATTTCCAACTAGTTTAATGGGAAGTGGAACAATTCTCCCTCTTGTTGATTATATGCATCGTATAGTATAAAATATACAATTTTGTTAGGAGCACTCAATGCTTTTAAGTCTTGCAGGTGTTCCTAGAGTGCTCTGACACTCTGGTTGCGCAGAGGCAAGAAATCCAGTAAATGGGAGTTAATGCTGTGAATGCTTCCTCATTGCCACGAGACAAGTGTTACAGGGGGGTTGAGGTGCATAAGAAACGTTTTCTCTTAATGCTCTGTATCACTTATTGGCTATTGCTAATACCAGATCATTTATGAATCCGACTGCTACTTGCCAGGCGAGGTCATGACTCGTGAGGCTGTTGAGCAAGGCGTCTTGGGCCATGGAGTTTTATTTCCTAGCTATATTGCGGGCGCCCCGATATTTCTAACGGCCCAATTTGCTATCTTCTTAGAGAACGTTTGGTACTGCGTTTGTACCTGCGTTTCGTGCAAATTTGAATTTTTTTTTTGCTAAAATTAAGTGTGGTTTGTATTTTTTGGATCGTTTTGATGTGCTGATGTCAAAAATGATTTTTAAAAAATAAAAAAACATCATTGGCATGTATTTCGGCACGAAAAGCTATTTGAAAAGCACCCGCAACCACACTGCCAAACACGCTCTTAATCTATCGATGTAATCGCTTATTGCTTAAAAAAAATATATTATTCTTGCTCGACTTTTTACTTATATTAGTTTATAATTAATTTTTATTAAATAAATAAAAATAATAAGATTCAAACTTATGATCGCATTGTCATCAAAACTCTATTACTATATTAAAAAACTAATTCTACCTAAAAGCTTAAACTATTAGGTGATGTTTCAAGATATAATTTATATTATTTTCTAACACACTTTCTCAAGTGGAAGCTTTTTGGGTTTGAAACTTGTATAAACTCACACTACCTTGTGCTTAATTTTTATTAACTAAATGAGAATAGTGAAATTCAAATTCGCAACCGCTTAATCATCAAGGTTTTAATATCATGTTAAAAAATTAATTTAATCTAAAAATTTAAATTATTAAATGATATTTTAAGATATAATTTATATTATTTTTTATATATTCATCGATTAAATCTGGTACAAGTAATATAATAGAAAAACAATTAATACAAACACTCAAATAGAAATAATAATAAAATACAAGCACTTCACATGTGAATTTCTCAAAAAAAAAAAAAAAATCAACATAAACCCACCCGATGGATAGTTGACTTCCACGTCAGAATTCTAGTAAGAAAACTAATAGAGTACTTGATTTATTAAATTTTACGAGTACAGGCACTAAAATAAAAAAACATGCAGTGCAAGTACACAGAATATAAAAAATAAAAGAGTACACGCACTTCAAATGCCATTATCCCAGTCTAAAAATCATCTAATTTACTCATAAATAACAAATTAAAAGGGAGATACATAGTAATCATTAAATTTAAAAGAGAAAAAAAAATTAATCGCCAATCCTTTTATGATCATCATAAAGATAATTTGATTTTTTAATGTCTAAATTTTCTCACTATTCAGCAAATATAAATAAATGATGTTTTTCCATTTCTCCTTTATGCATTCAACTGATTATATATTATTATTGGTAATGTTATTTTTTTAGTGTTATATATATATATAATATTTAAACCAACACCATTTTAGTACATAAAATATGCAAATTGAACATGAAATATTAAAATAAATTGACAAGAGGAAAATGGAGGAAACATATGGGATCTAATTGATAAGATTTGTATGTTTAGGACTTAATTGATAATGGGTATAAAGAATTGGGATTAATTTGAGGTTTCTAAAAAAAGGCTAATCTCGATTAGTGAGTCATGGTGAGTGGTGGTACTCCTTCAATGAATCTGTTCAGGTGAGAAAGATGTGGTGAAGACATGATTATCTGAAATTTATTTTTATTCCCTGATTTAGTATTTAAAATATATTATTTGTTTTTGTGTTTTAAAAATATTTTTAAAAATTTTAAATTTATTTTTATTTTTTTAGATCATTTTAATGCGCTAATATCAAAATTAATTTTTAAAAAATAAAAAAATATCTTTTTGATACAATTCTAAATATAAAATACTTTAAAAAATAATTATAACCACTCTCCAAACATGTTTTTTAATCAAACTTCATTAAGAAATCGAATTCCAAACATTATAGGACACCAAATCATATATCTTGATTATGTTTGGGATGACTTTTTACAAATTAATTTAAGTTTTTTTTGACATTTGATTCCAAAAAAGGTTTATAAGTATATTTGGTTAGAAATAAATTGACTTAAAATCAAAATTTTATTACAATTTTCAGTCAAAATTTTGATTTAATCAAAAGTTAAAAATTTTAACTTAAAAATTATAATTTATATTATATTCATTCTTTTAAAAAAGTTAATTTAAGTCATTTTTACTTAACATATTTCTACTTAAAATCGTTGAAACTCATTTTCATTACAAGTTATTTATTAAAACAACATTTGAATTATAATATTTTGATTTTTCATGAACATTGTTTTACTAAGCATTTTTTTCAACCTGTAACACTACATTATATTGGGTTTTATGTGAGAATTTAAAATTTTGGAGTACATTTGAGATTAATAAAAATCAATAACAAGTACGGATTAAATAATTAAAAGAAACCTAGAAGAGAAGGCCAAAACACCTTGTCTTCTATCACATTTCACGTGTTATTATTAATTTTTTTAAATGCGAGTATTTAAATTAATTTATATATATCTTGATTAATTATATAAATTTTAAAATTAATGACCATATAAATCTTTAATAGCTCTGAAAAAACTCAAATTTATAATTATTAAAATATAAATTTAAAATCTAACCAGTTTAACTATCTAAAAAGTTAAAGTATCATTAGACTTTAGAGTAATGTTTTCTCTATTTTTTTTTTTGGTCCTTTTACGTTTTTTATACTAATCATCTAACTTTTCGCCGAGTTTAATATTATGGAAGAGTTCCCTCGCTGCATTGCGCGCGGGCAATTAACCATTAATTAACTTACAAAATAGGGTATGCCATTTCACTATTGAGCCCATTAAAACAGAAAACCAAGCCTTTGAATATGGGCTTCCAGTTTAACTTTTTTCCGGGCCTATAAAACACTGGGCAACGGCAATAAGCTCTCTCTTGTTCTTCTTCTTCTTCTTCTTCTTCTTCACATCGCTTCTTCACATTTAAGCCAAGATTGAAATTAAAATCGAAATTAGGGTTTTTGATTTCTCAAAGTTTAAGCTACAATGTCTTACAACGATACAGGAATCGATGAGAATGAAGAAGATTACACTTCTCAGACTGATCGTGTCTCCCGTCACAAGGTACCGCATTTCTTCTTTGTTTCTCTACAAATTTTTAGACTTTAACATCACTAGAAGTACACTCCTCTTTCCATAGAAAGTTTATGCCCTTTTTTCATGTTAGACGTACAGTTCTCGGGAATCTGAACATGATAGGTCAAGGACTCGAGGCAGGGGAAAAGATCATGACCGCTATCGTGGCGGGTATAAAGATGGAAGTGTGAGGAATGATGGAAGAAGAGATAAATTCGGTGATTTTGACCGTCATGAAAGGAGTAGCCGTGGTCGTAATTATCATAGGTTATAGTTTTCTCATTTATTTATTTATTTATTTTATGCTATTGAAGTTCATTACCGTGGTATTTTATGGTTTTGGATATGTTTTATTGATTTTCGAGCTTCTCAAATGTGAATTTACTTTTAGTTATCCATTTTAGATATGGTTGTTAGTGCTGGGGAGTGGGAATGATATTGTGATTATGAAAATTACTGTTCTTTTTGTAGGCACCGTGATTATGATGGTGATAGAGGAAGAACGAATGGAAACAGATCAAGTTCTTATTCTCAGGGTAGATTTCAGAATCGATCCAGGTCACGCTCTCGTTCGCGATCTCCTTCGAAAAGGTATTGATCTTTTAATGTTAGTGTGCAAAATTTTATATGTTTTTTTTTTTTTTTTGTGATTGAACCTTGTAATGAAATGTAGCAGATAGATTGCCTTCTTGTAGACTGGTTAGCTAGTCCTTCGACTTATTTTCAATAACTCTAGGCAAGTGGGGACAATCTTGGCATCTTAGGACAATAATTATCCAAGTTTGTAAACCCGCTATGAGTTTGTCATTGTCCAGTATAATCGAAGTTTCTCATGGCACTGACTATTAGAGAAACATAACTGCAATTTGTGTTGCTGTTGGGGTTAGAATTGCACTTGGTTCACCTTCACATAGCAAACCATTACAATTTTATTATGATTACCATTCTAATCTGCTTCTACCAGATGAATTTCCACGTGCACTACTACTGATTATCATAATCTTATTAATTTATTGTTATTTCCTTTCCTTTCTCTCCTGTTCCTCTGAGTAATTACCTTTTCCTGATTATCTTACGTTTCTTGTATTGAAAATTAATCTAATTTCTTTGAAATGTCAAAATTTAAATAATATTTCTTAAAGATTATATTGTTTCATCATGACCTTCGGAAGATTAATTTTGTTGACAGCAAGCGGAAAAGTGGTTTTGACATGGCTCCATCTGAGGTGGGCATGCTTCCTGGTGCTGCTGTGGCAGGTTTGGATCTAGTCTCTGCCTTATATATACATAGGTTCTACCATTCTAGTACAGTAGTTTCTTATAGGATAGCATTTTCAGTCTGCTATTGACGCCACCTTCTAGTAAACTTATAAATTTTATTTTGAAAGACACTTATTTCCTTTCCTTTTAGTTTTTATCTATTGTTTACTACTGAAACTGAGAAGCATCATTCTGTTTTTTGGTTGTTGTCTGTTGTTTGTTTGTGTTTGTGTTTATCATTTGGGTAAGAAGGCAATGTTGGGCTACATGTCCCACCGTCCTACCCATCGGAGGGACCACTGTAGATTTAATGTTCAACGGAGAAACAATGCATCAATTAGCTGGATCTTGTTCGTCCTCAACTGAAAAGAGTGCCATTTGGTAGACTTACAAATATTTCCCTAGCATCTCCAGTGATGGAATTCATTTCTTTATTATTTGAGTCGTATACTTTAGGTATGGAATAGGCTTCTTTATCTAGCTTTATGACGAGGTTGATAGTTCTGAGCTTCCATACATCTGATGTTATTAAATTTATCAGCAGGATATTTTTTTGATCAATATATATGTAGTTAGCATATGTCTTCCTTTTTTAGCTCCATGACTCACTCCTCTATAATTATATGTTCCTTTTAGTTAATGATGCTGGACAACTGCCAAGTCTTCCTCAAACAATGCCAGGAGTGGTACAGAACGCTTTACAATTTGGAACAACACAGGTGCACCTTTTCTTTCAAAATATATAAATGTCAAATTTCTTGCATTTTTTTTATAGATGTATATGTTTTGTGCATGCGTGCATATAATTTCTCTTATTTCGTGTTACAGTTTGGAGTTTTTCCATTAATGCCTGCCCAGGCCATGACCCAGCAGGTGGATATACGATGATGCTTATTCATATTACCTGTAAAAAGTATGTATCTATGGATTCACCATGATCTTATTCTCTGTGTTTCTGTCTTTCAGGCAACAAGGCATGCACGGCGTGTTTATGTTGGTGGTCTCCCTCCCCTGGCTAATGAACAGGTTCAACCTCAGTTTTTGGTTTCCTGCTTGTGTGATTACATACTTTTATAAAAAAATTATCATGGACTCGAAATTTTTGAAAAAATAAATTGGCTGTTAACATTCTTCAACATTTTAAAACTTGTAATTTAGCATTGCAAAATGCTTTTATAAGTACATGAATTGTGTTTCTTCACGTTTTCTTTTTCACACCATCTTTGTTTCCTATGTGAAACTGCAATTTTTTTATTACTGCTTTTGGAATTTTTATGGTATAATATTGTGAGTGCATTCTAGGAGTTATCACTCTTGATATTTGATTTTAAAAATGTAGTAAAGATTAGGAATTCTAAGATGAATGCTATAAGAGGGCCTTTGTAGCATTCAAAGTGCTATTTATCTTCCAAGCAGTATTATTTTGTTACAATTTAGTTTAATAAGTGGATCTTTGAAGACCTTTTCTTTTATTAGCTCTATGTCACATGAATTCTTTCAGAAATTTTTGTAGATGCAGCTACCTGTCAGGGTCTAACTTGCTAACTGTTATGTATTGAGGGGATACAATATTATATTTTATTAAGGTTGTCCATTCATGATGTTCTATGACTGGCTACAGTCAAGGTATTGGATTTATCATTTTGAATCTTTTGAACATCTCCTTTCTTGCATCTTACGAATATTTAGGGAAATTTCCTTGCAATATTGGAACATTATATGGTTTCTTATGTTTTGAAACAGACAATTGCAGCTTTCTTTAGCCATATCATGGCTTCCATTGGAGGAAATGCTGCTGGTCCAGGTAGTTCATCTTGTTAATGTCCTTACCAGAGTTCTTCTGTATGTATTTCAACCATTTTATTTAATTGAGGGGCAAAATCCAATCTTTTCTCTTGCAGGTGATGCAGTGGTGAATGTATACATAAATCACGAGAAGAAATTCGCGTTCGTGGAGATGAGAACTGTTGAAGAAGCAAGCAATGCAATGGCTTTAGATGGAATTATTTTTGAGGCAAAAATTATCTTTTCATTATTTCTTGTCACATTTAGCAAAGGAGTAATACGTGATATTTTGGATTATTATGTAAATTTTTCCTCTAACTACCAGAGTATAGAATATCAAATGGCAAATGGTAGTTTGATGGATAAGACTCATTAGCATATGGATGTAGATTATATGTATATTAGTTTTCTAAAACCCATGCTTACCAAACCTTTTCTTGTTGACTGTCATTAACTTCTGTTACATGGGAGAATTTGGGCTTCAGCTAGCTGTGGTAATAGCGGGAGATGGTTAGTAGGTCGTAACTTATTAACTTATTCATCAGGAAAATGTAGATGTATAGTGGCTTTCTTTTTCAATTCCACCGGGGAGGGAAACTAAAAAAGCCGAGAGCGGGGGATTTGGTGACATTTCTGATTGGCTGTCTGAAGAGGTATGATTAAAAAGAAGAATCTACTTCAACCGATATGCCTCTTTGTGCATCCCTTGTCAACAATTAACTATTCATAAACCTGGTGTGATATTTGACAAGAATGAACTATTTACTGAGTGCTTTTGGTGGTTTGTTTATCGTCATGCTGTGGGGCTTTAATTTTAAGATGTTTATGGCAAGAGTTGGGTAAAAAGATTTCTATATGCTTTAATATTTTTTGCATTCATTTTCATGGATGTGGATCTCATAAAGTGCATTTAAATTGGCACATGCTCTATGTGTTGGTACTACTTATTTGCTTGACATGCATATTTGGTATCTCTAGGGGGTTGCTGTGAGAGTTCGGAGGCCTACTGACTACAATCCGTCATTGGCTGCGACTCTGGGTCCTAGTCAACCAAGTCCTCTCCTTAACTTAGCTGCTGTTGGTCTCGTACCAGGGTAAGCAAGTGCTTCCATTTTTTATTTATTTGAAGATTGGTTAAGCATCTCTTTCCATTATTCTGGCATTAATGATTATTTAATTTCAGTTGGAGTTTGTCTTACTAATTGTGTTTTTGTTATTGTTGATATAATACACTACTGTCTGTCCATTTGCATCAGCAGAGATGGATTTTACATTCAGTTGAAGGATCTTCCTTGATTTGTGGTTTGCTTATTCATAATCTGATTTTCAGTACAATTAGCGGAGCGGAAGGACCTGATCGTGTCTTTGTCGGTGGATTGCCATATTACTTTACTGAGATACAGATTAGAGAGTTGCTAGAATCTTTTGGGTATGAAGCTCTACCAAACTTGTCTTTCATTTACAAGTTTCTTGCCACAGTCGTTTTCTTTGTGTTTTTGGCTCCTCATATTCATTAATCTAATTTTAAGTAGTTTGGATGCAATTTAGATGTTTTAACTGTTGCAATGGTATGCTCTTGATCTACACAGACCTCTCCGTGGTTTTGACCTTGTGAAGGACAGAGACACTGGGAACTCAAAAGGATATGGTTTCTGTGTCTATCAGGTGATTGATTTGAAACATTATAATCATTTGTTATGTGTCTCAACAGCTAAACATATTATGTTTTGATCTTAAAAGTATATGGGCTACTGAAATTCAACATAAGCTTTTCGCGTCTTAGGTTAGATTTAGAATTGACTGTTAAAAACCTGCTTTTCAAGCTTGTTTTAGATCAAATGTATAGTTATGAGTGTATAATTTTGGGGTGTCCTTTTTTTTTTTTATCTCTAAATGGTGAGTAATGTGCATGTACTTCAGGATCCTGCGGTGACTGATATTGCATGTGCTGCTCTAAATGGCTTGAAAATGGGAGATAAAACTCTAACTGTCCGTCGTGCTACTGAAAGGTTAGTCTTTTTAATCTAATGAGCCTGGATTTGGCTGGAATTTATATTATCATTCCTCCCGCATGCATCAAAATGGTACACTTCCTTTTTATGCTACCTTACATATACTTTTACTGCCATGCTTTTATATGGTAGCCTTGCTAGTTTTTGCAAATTTTCTTTTTGTAAAGTTTCTTAGCCCCAATTTTTTTTTTCTAAAATTGGCACTGGTGGAAATCATGCCTGTGGATGACACAAGCTTCATTCAAAACTTATCCTTTCTCTTTAGCTTTCTGGAAGCTCAGTCTTCTTATTGTGTCGCTGATTTCCATGTGCTTCAACAATATGATAAATTCTAGACTTGGGACTTCTAGTTTCCAAATTCACAAGTGACATGAGATTCACTAATGTTGAAAGTATGGACTGGGAACAGAAATGCGCCTGCACGCTTACACACAAGTGTGCGTGTTTATACAGTACAAATATTGAAATTCATGCTTTTACAGAGAGAACAAGAGGTGTTTCATGTTTTTCTGCCTTCACATCGCTCTTCAATGAATTAGTAGAGATTGCTTGGTGTTTGGAGTGTGGCCCAGTGAATATATTTTGGTGTTTAGTGGGTTGTGTGAAACATAAAACAGTCTAGGAATTATCCTCTTTCTTTCAGTGATAGAAACAATCCTCTTACAATTATTCAGATAAATTTGATTAGTTTCAAGGCGGTATGAGATTATTGTTTCTCTATCAATAATAGCAATTATATTCTTATTTGGCCTTTATATTTATATTTTCAGTGAAAAAGCAAGAAATTATTGCTTTCCTTGGCCTTGATTTTGTCCTCACCTTTCTAAGCTTTATTTAATCCCCTATAATACACCAGAGGCAAAATAAGTCACTGAAGATAAAATGAAGCTCAAGGACGATCCAGACATGACTGCAACATGAGATATGCATAAAATAGCAGATCCATAATATATATACATGGTATTTGGATCCAGATACAGTTGAATGGTTGAAGACTCGTTTTGAGACCCTATGAAAAAACTAACCCTCCCTGAGGTGCTATTGCTCTTTTTTGCTATCCATTCAATCTTACTACCGTCACAAACCTAATTGGTAGGATTGTGTGGACCTGTGGAGGGCCCAAAGTTGATGATGTAGCTGACTGTTGCCTGTGCATTGCATTTGTTGTCTAAGGCTATACGCAAAGGGTGAACCTTTTGACTAGGCCCTCTAATTCATGAAGTTCGCTGGTTATAAGTGAATATCGTGTCCCACTAAATGACTGAGACAAAAGACATGTACATGCGTGTGTTGGGAGAGGTGGGGATGTGGGGGTAAGGGGCTTGACATTAATTAAGCCGTGGACTTTTTTATTTAAGTTGAAGTTTTTACATTTTGAAAATCCATATGTTGAGGTCAGTTAAACCAGACTGATTGTGATTTGTGGATGTAAGTTGAAGAAGGCAATAAATCGATGCATTTCTGTCAACCAAATTCCTTCCCATTCTTTGTTGTTTCACATGTTTTGTGGGTGATGTGAAAACTAGCCACAATCAAGAATGAAATGAAAGAATGTGTTGTTTTCGTTAAACTTAAGAAGAACAAAAATAAAGCATGGAGGGACTTGTAAAATTTGTTTTAGAAAAACTTTATTTTCTTGCGCCTAAATGCTGTTTGTTCCACAGACCCTAAGCTATGAGAATGTGCATGTGTGGCTTCAGATGATACTTTTACATTAGTGTTTGAATTCATGACTTTGCACACTTTAGTTGATGCATGTTGCCTGAAACAGTGGTGGGCAGTCCAAGTCAGAACAGGAAAATATACTGGCTCAAGCTCAACAGCATATAGCTATCCAGGTAAAAGAATGCGTCTTTTGTTATATTTTTTCATTTACTTTTAAATCTATGGTATAGGCTCACATATGGTTTTTGCTTGCAGAAAATGGCCTTGCAAGCTGGTGTTATGAATCTTCCTGGAGTAGGGATACCGTTGGCAGAATCTGCATACACTCCATCTAAAGTTTTATGCTTGACTGAGGTGCCATACAGCCTTTTTCTAGTTCATGGTTTTATTTTCTGCTTTGCTGCTATTACCACTATCACTACCTGCTATTTAAAGAACGGGAAGAATGAGAGGAAATAATGAGAGTTCCAAAATGCTTAGAAGCTTGTTTTGTGAGCACTCTGATGATTTTCCTCTACTTGTAAACCCTGTTCCTACATCCCCAAATGAAGTATGCCATGATATTCCAAATGTTTATTCTAATATATAATCATTGCATATTGCAACTGTGAGCTTAGATCACCCATCTGTTTTTCTGTACAGTTTTGTTTCACGATCAGTTTTTTTTATCTTTTGTTTAATGGATTTATGCTTGATTGAATGATTGATAAATCTAATTCTCTTCTATCCCCTTTCTGATAAAGGCTATTACCATGGAAGTACTAGCAGATGATGAAGAGTATGAAGAAATATTAGAAGATATGCGGGAAGAATGTTGTAAATTTGGTATGTTCATAAAGATATAATTACATTCTACCTCCTTGTTCTTTCTTGTTGCCTGTGGGGTGTGCATGAGTGTACCCATGCATGGCTGCGTGTTTGTCTGGTATGCACAAGCACTTGCACATTCATGCAAGTACATCTCTGTGCATCTGTGCCCATACAGTTGTTACATGTGCATCACTATTTATTCTTTTCTACATTGAAAATATAACCTAGAACTATTTGTAAGATGCAAATTCTTAATCTGTTGTTGTTTTTCATTGCATTCTTCTTTTGGATAAAAAATTTCTTTGGTGACAGACTATATGTAGCTTTACAGGGATCTTATCATGGAAAGTGCTATTCTCCTTGTTTCTAATATGTAGCTCTTTGGTACATGCAGTTTATTACTGCTTATAATATTTGCTTGGTCGTGTGATTAGGAACCTTGATCAATGTTGTTATTCCTCGCCCAAGTCAGAATGAAGAGAAAATGCCTGGCGCTGGAAAGGTATGTGGTTTCCTTGTGCTGCACCTGTTTTTAACCTGTGTATTTATTGCTGAGCTCTGTCTCACTTTTTCCTGATACTTCTGAAAGTATCTGCATTCATTCCTCCAATTTTGTACTTGCTGCCTAGTTTGAAAACAAAGGGAACTATTCGCATGGAGATAGTAATATCAGAGAATCTGAGATTATGGTGCACATTGTAGTAATAGATATTTTGTAGTAATAGCACCCTGCACTCTTATTTCTTGCAGGTGTTCTTGGAGTATTCTGATACCATTAGTTGTGCAAACGCAAGAAATGCACTAAATGGGAGGAAATTTGGAGGAAATACTGTGAATGCGTTTTATTATCCAGAAGAGAAGTATTCTAATGGAGATTATGGTGCATAAGAAACTTAGGAACACGATTCCCTTTCTCAAGTTCTGTATCACAGTTTATATTATATTATCGAATCATTTATTGTCAACTGTTAGCAGCTACTTCCTGCGCAGATATCTCAGGTATGTAAATATAATTTTGTGTCAACTGTCAGCAACAAAAAGCATAATCTGTTAGTTAAGGTGGCTTGTTCCTTGTTCATTCTCTTTCATACCTCGTGCTCCATTGTTTCGAGCAACTTGTGGATTAATAGGTACTGTAGGCAACCTGCATTTCTCTTTCCTGCTGAGCAAGTATTTATGCTAATTTTGGTGTTGGACCTCCAAAAGTAGATACTGGCAGTGGTTGTTTAAGGGGTTGGTTGAGCAGCGGGAACTTCTGTTTATTGATGAAACGCAATATTGTTAAAAGACTTTTTACCTTGCAATTTTTAAGATTCCAAGCAATAGTGTTTTGTATGTTAAGAAATCTCAAATTATGAGGAAGTGAGAAATGGTGTTTGCTATGTGTGATCGCATTTCTGGACATGTCTTGTCTATAACAGCAGCTCACATTAGCTAATGTGTAAATGTTATTTGTTCTGAGTAGTTTTATAATTCTTTTGCACTTTCGGTCTGATCTCATCATCAACAGGTTTTTCATTTGTTTCTTTTGAGGATAGAATTGTTTTCAGAAGCTAGAAATTATAGTTTTTGTCAAGGAGGGTGATGCTATTGATAGATAAAAATAGAATTTCTCATTTAATTTTAATGAGAGAGCTTAAGGTTATGCCTCACATAGTCCCAAAGGGGCGTGGCGGGATGACAAAAGGCTTGAGATCTGCATAGCAGGTCTCGAGTTCGAGTTATGGCATGCATCTCTTGTAAGAGCCCGGGACAGTCGTGGTTTTACTCGCTTATCTGGATCTACAAAGTGTGTTTTTCAGGGGTGGGGGTTTTCTCGAATCCAAAAAAAAGTTACCTGACATGATTTATAGAAGTCTTTTGATTTTGAGTTGTATTTTTTTTTTATAAATAATATATGATAAAAAATAAGTCAAGTTAGAGATATGTATGGTAAAATTAATTTAAAATAATATATATATATATTTTTTTGAAGAATGGAGGTAGCTTAAATGAGAGAAAGTACAATTTTGATTTAATTTTATAATAAATGTTTGATTTAAGTCAAGAATTGTTTCTACTTAAATATATTCATGACTTTTCTTTGTTTCAAATATTAAAAACTAACTTAAATTAAAATCCTAAAGTCATGCTAAAGGTTATAGTTGGTGTATTTTTCACAAATTGATTTAAATTGTGTTTTACTCATTTAACTAAACGAACTGTTTGGTTAGGTTACATTCTTTGTTTTAACTTTTGATTAAATTAAAATTAACTCAATTTTTCAGTCGCAATTTTGATTTAATCAAAAAATTAAAATTTTTAACTTTTAATTTATTGATTATAACTTATATAATTTTTTTTCCTTCAAATCAGTTGGTTGGATTATATTTAACAAACATGTTTCTAACGAAAAATTATTTTAATTTATTTTTGTTATAAGTTATTTATAAAAATAACTTTTGAATTATGACTCAAAGTAAAGTCAAAAGTCATGTACTCTGAATATTTATGTGCAAGCCATGTGGATGACATATAAATACACGCACAAATATACCAAGAATGCAAAAATATAGTAATAGATAAAATGTATCAATATTTCTGGATAAACTTTGACATTTTTGTCATCAATACTTATGGTTAAAAAACTAATAAAATAATAAATTTATAAATTTATGCTTTTGTACATTCTAGGCTTAATGCTTGTGATTCATCAAGGGTCAAAGCTAATTATTGAATAAAGAACAATGCAAGCATCAAATTAAATTAATTCACCACCATATATATTAATAAATAAAAAAATAAATTGGTGTGACTTGTTCAATCTTGTGAGCCAATAACAAATTAGTCACCCTGTTAAAATGATGATCTGGTTAAAAAAAGTTTAATGTTGTTGTTTTAATCTTTCCTTGGCCTTGATTTAAAAGTAAAACAACATACTGTCAAATGATTAAATCATAAAAATAAATAAATTTAAGGAATAAAATGAAAAGATGGT
Source organism: Populus deltoides (assembly GCA_015852605.2). NCBI lineage: Eukaryota > Viridiplantae > Streptophyta > Magnoliopsida > Malpighiales > Salicaceae > Populus > Populus deltoides. The sequence continues at coordinate 20,374,589 of CM027573.2, forward strand.
GACATATTGTATTGACCAAGGTTAACCCGTGAAATTTACGGCCCAGGTAATGGAATGAAAACAATAAGTTAACTCAATTGGACAATCTGTGTCTTTGTTTTTCCTTGCCTTATTCTCTTCCTAATTGGACCTTAATTGAGTTTTAATTGAAATCAGGTTGGATTAAGTTTGGAACTAAATTGATGAGTTATAAAAGAATTAGATGCATAATTTAATAAATAAATAAACATTGAAGGAAAAAATTAAAAAAACATGAGCTTAAAAAAAAATCAAATAAACCCGATCAAATAAAAAAAATTCAATTTAAAAAATTTATCAAAGTAAAAAAATAGTAATACAAAGAAAGAATATCAAATCTGATAAGGGAAAAAAATGGAGGATGGAATTGTGAAAAAAAATATTCAATTTTTAAAATTATCTCAAATAAAATAAATAGCAATCAAAAAAATGAGAATCGAATCTGACAGATTAAAAAACTAAAGAAGGATGAAATTAAAAAAAATATATAATTTTAGAAACTATGTCAAATAAAACAAATAGTAATCAAATGAAGAAGTATCAATTCCAAAGAAAAAAAAAATTGAAGAGATACTTTGAAAATTTAGAAGGCCACGTGAGAGGAAAAGAGAAAAGCTTATTGGCATCAAACCTATGTTAATAAGCACACACATCATCTCCAGATACACCCACCGACTTAAGCATCGAAGAGTCCTTTATTCCACGATGGACTTGTTTTTTTAGGAACACTTAAGCTTAGACAAAGCCTATATTTAAAAGCCCACATATCTTGGTCCAGGATCACAACCAATGAAAAGCTCATTTTCCATGTGAAGTCTTTTCATAATTTTATTAGTGGTGCTGTTTGTAAGAATTGAACAAAAAGTCAGTTCATCACCTTTCATTACACACCAAAACTCTTTCCATGGCAAAAAAAAAATCAAAGACAAGGAAGAGTAATTGATCTCTCTCCCATAAAAACTTTAATTTTCCTATATCTTTAATAACTTATCAAGTTCAAGTGCTTAACAATGATGGTTTGACCATATAAAAGCAACATCATACTCTTCTATTCCATTGACAAGAAATTCAACACACAATTCCATTACATACAATAGATGCAAAGAAGAAACTAAGATTTCATAAAAAAAGGGTAAAATGACATGCAAAGTTTGCATGATATTTCTATGTTCTAAAGTAGTCGCTCTCCTTATGGAGAGCACTTTCCTATAGATCCTAGCCATATGCGTGGATATCTCCATCAATCCTCTTTTAACTCTTACTTATATGCTTCCTGATAAAAAAAGACCTAGATGCAATACTAGATCAATTCCTAAGAATAAACACTAGTCCCACTAGATTCTTTATTTTGTCATAGAGTGTTACACACTTATCTCTTTAAAGAATGTGTCACCATGAAAGCCAATTAGGATAACCATGATGACCTTACAAATAATAGAGAGCATATACAAAATATCATAGGCATCCTAGAGTTTGTAATACAAAATAATGATGCCATGTATAAAATTTTTCCTGTAACTTTCCTGTATTTGCTAGGGTATGATATCACATCCTTAAAAATGACTCCATCATTGCCTTTCATGACCTCTATATTAAGCTTATCTTTTGTTTCAACACTATCATCCCATCCAAAAAGAGCATGGCAAAACCCTTCACCATCACCAAACAAAAAGATAAAAGCACCATAACATATCTCTAGAGATTTAACGGGAAAATGCTTAATGTGAAAAATCTACTCGAACTATTTGCCACTGAGACCTTGATAAGTGGAGTTTACAACTACTCATTATAGGGACACCTGTATATACTGCATGATAAGACCTTTCTGAGCATTAAACATGCAATGAAAAATTATATTAGAGCGGAATAAACCAACATGACCAGACAAAGCCATCCATGTTTTCACTGAGCAAAGTCTTGTTAACATCACTAGTGTCCAATTAGAGAATCTAAAAAGAGTACCAACAAACACATTCATGATTCCTTTATATTTCTTGAGCTTTTGACTGACCTTCTCACCACCACACGAGTTTGGGTATTAACCATCATCAAGAAAAAAAACCTCATAATCCACCTCCCTTGACAAATAACGTAGAATGAGAAACCTTAATAAATTCAACTGTTTTCACCATAACTATAAGAATGAAATTTATGAATGCCATCCTCTAAAAATAAAAAAAGATATAAATATTTATCGCTAGAGGATACCTTTACCAATTCATGAAAAAAAAACAAGAATTTAGTATGAAATGAAGGAAGTCTACACACTTGAATCTATATGAGATCCAATAATCCCTAAATTAGCTAAATGAACTGTATCTCCATCTTTTAAGCATTTCAATAAAAATAGTAGTTTTCCTCCATATCTCCAATGCCTTTAACAAAAATCTTTATTAAAATCTTCAAATGTGTCTCCATAAAAATCTTCATGGTGAAATCTCTGTGTCTCCAAATATCTCCATGAAAATCTTTACAATGAGATTTTTATGTCTCTAAACATGTCTGCATTGAATTTTCATATATGTTTTAAATGTTTCTAAAAGGATCAAGGATACTTCTCTAGGTCTCTGATACCATCTATCTCTAAAAGAATTAGGGATCCTTCTCCAACTCTCTATAACTACTCACAAGACCCTTCTACGTCTTGAATGCATACACCATATCACTTACTTTTACACTCACTTTTTATTACTGCACAGTTTATTTTAAAAAGCAAGACAATTAAACTCTTTTCTTTTACATAAATATTGACAAAAATTTATACAAAGAAAAGTTGCATACAAACACTTCATAAGATATGAAAGGCCAACATTCAAACACCTAACAACGATAACACTCTCGTAGCCATAACAGGTAACAACATCACTTGTGTGAAATTAATGAGTAAGTCCTTTTCTTTATTTTTACTAGTTAAGCCTTTCAAATATGTTTTTTTTCATCATTTGGACCAAGCCTCAAATGGCTGAATTTTTCATCCCCCACCTTTCAAAACACACTGAATGTTTTTATAGTTACGAGGAGTCATAATGCAGCTCCACGCATCATCCATGCACACCAACTTTTTATGCTTTTATTGACATATTCTTTACAGGTAAACACTTTTATGCAGGGTTGGCACCATCTTTCTTAACCTATCTCGACTAATGATTATTTTAGCCAACATATCACCAACATTCAACAAACACTTCACACAATAAAGTAGTTCTAGGAGTTTCGAAAAACGATATACAAGAGTGAATTGGAAGAACTGACAACGTAACACACAGGGAAAGTAATTTTTTAATAAAGTAGTTCTAGGTAGTTAAAGGAAATTAATGTCTTGGTTGTGTGAGACAGGTGGTCTAAGAGCTGGGGCCTTAGTGACATGGGGTTCGGCCGAGAGAAAACTGCGTCTTGCTACTTTGCCGTTGCTGCTAGCACATCACTACCTCAGGATTCTGAGATCAGAATGATGGTAGCAAAGAGTGCTATAGCTATCACAGTTGCTGATGATTTTTATGATATGGAAGGCTCTCTTGATGATTTGGAAAGAATCACAGACGCAGTTCAAAGGTAAACCATTGTGCCTATACAGAGAAATAAAAGATTATGAACGGAGATCAAACTCCTAATGCTCCCAAAATTACTTTGACAGATGGGATTCTAAGGGCTTGAGTGGCCACACTAAGACTATCTTTGATGCCCTTGACAGCCTTGTGAACGAATTAGCAAGAAAATACTTCCGGTAACACGGAACCGATATAACAAATTAACAGTCTCCGAGATATAGTAAGCTTTCCAATAATTTTCTTCACCTTTATGGTTTGTTTAATTTTGTCTACACAGTTGATTAACGTGTCTCGGTATTTTGTTTTTTATGGTATGAAAGTGGAGAGAAACATTTGCTTCCTGGTTTACGGAAGCTAAATGGAGCAAAAGTGGATTCATACCTGCAGCTGAAGAGTATCTATCTTGAGATTGGCATGATCACATCTATTGCTTCACACAATTCAAAAGCTTCAAACCATAACACATTTTCTCAGGGTATTTTTATACATCATTTTCTCCTTATACATCTACTTATTTATACATAACTTGTTTTTTTCAAGCATACTCAAGCCTCCATGTCTTGGCCAGAACTGTAGCCTGTAAATAACTCATTTTTCATATGAAGTTTTTTCATAACTTTATTAGTAGCATATTAATATAATTCAAATTATTACTTTTGTTGAAAGAATATTGACATATAATTAAATGAGAATACTTTAACATAGCATGTGGTAGTCAAGTTGACTAGTATATACATATTCCTTGTGATATTCTAATAATTTAGAAATAATACACGATTAAAATTTCATCCTTTTCTTTATTAAAGTCACTCTGTTATGAATTTAAGATTGAATTTGATTAGAGAAACAACATGGATTACCAACCAATGATGGCTATTTAAACTCTACAAAAATAAAATAAAATACTGCTATTAGTGAAGGAAAAATCTTTGATTAAATATTATGCAAACAATTTGAATTTGCAAACGAGAAACAAAAAATTAAACATCAATAAGTATAATTTGTATTTAAGTGTGGATTATAAAAGAACATAAAAAAAATATGAAATAATAAGTTTTCTAGCATTTAATGCACTTTATTTTGTTTTAAAAAATCACAGCACCATAATTATAACTATTGCTAGGAATAAAGGTTTTTCAGATAAAAATTTTATTTGAAAATATATCACAATTACCATTAAAAAATAAAAATTAATGGAGGGACTGAAATACAAAAATTTAGGGGTAATTATTGCCCTCGTCTCTTCAACAGAGCTTCTCCAACTTTTTTTTTTTTTTAGTTCTATTATTACACCTCTCGTGTATTAGAACAATTAATGGCTACTTTGCTTTTGATAAATAAAACATAATTTTGGCGCAGTGTCTTACAGGGTAGATTGAGCAAGGCATGGCTATTTCCGTATGCCTATATCTCACAGCTGAATTCGATCTTCAACAAAATGATACGCCCTCAAACAGTAAGGCTTCCATCTAGATATTCCTATATATAGTCAATCATTGTCATCTAACTATCTCTAACTGTTATCTAGTTTGTGGAGCTGTTTTCTCACATAAAACATCTGTATCTTTTCTGGAGATCCATGGTGTGTTCGTCATCTCTAACAGTCGTCTTGTTTCCTTGAGATGTTTTCTCGCATCCAACATCTATATAAAGGCTAGGCATCCTTTTTGCTAATCAAAACCAAGTTGAAATATGGCCATTCAAAGCTACTTGTTGTTCAGCCTCCTGCTGGTTTTTGGCTCTTGTTTTAATAGCCTAGCTGCTACCCAAGGTGACACAGCTTCATTCAATCGCAAGAGCTTTCCTCAAGATTTTGTTTTTGGGGTAGCATCATCGGCATACCAGGTCAGAACTTTTGGGTTCCTTTCAATTGGGTTTTTTCAAAGACACTATACATTGCAAGACTTGATTATTTGTGTGTTAAGCAACATCTTGATTGTTTTGTGATCAGTATGAGGGCGCAGCATTTGAAGATGGAAAGGGACCAAGTATATGGGATGAGTACACACATAAATTTCCAAGTCTCTCTCTCTCTCCGCCTCTTCTAATTCTTTAATTTGTTTCTTTCACTAATTTTTCGTATGAAGGATGATAATTGTATTAATCAAGATGATAATTAGGGTGATCTCGTGGTATGTTTCACTATTTATAAGATTTTCACTTTGAAGCTATCCATGCATAAATTAATGCAGGCAAGATATCAAATGGCAGCAATGGAGATGTCGCCCTAGATTCATATCATCGGTACAAGGTATGGACGAGGGAAGACTGAAAACTAATATAGGTTCTTACAGTGTAGTCTATCCATCTCTGTGAAAAGAATCCAAATAGTAGCAGCTTTATGAAATGTTTCAAGTCACCATATAGTTTTAAACAGGATGTGAAGCCAGCAAATTTGCTTTTTGAAATGTTTCAAGTCACCATGTTCTAAGAAATCAAATATCCAAATATCATCGTATTCTTTAAACAGTTTCTGTAATTATTTAGGCTTGAAAAGGAGTTATACGACTTCAAGAAATAGAAAAAAACTCCATGCCTTAGGAGGATATCATCTTTTTACTTTTCTATACGAGAGATCTATTCAATTTAGAAATTTATATGATATTGCATTAGGGAACCTATTTTCATCAAAATATGAGGCCCGATCTAAGAACTATTAGCTTAATTTTATTTTATGTTTCGTTCGATGATGTTCTTGCAGGAGGATGTTCAGATTATAAAAAAAATGGGCTTTGATTTCTACAGATTCTCAATCTCTTGGCCTAGAATATTGCCAAGTAAGAAGACTCAATTGCATTCAAGTATCTTTGAAATGTTCATTGATTTGTATCTAAATTCTAACGACAAAGTAAGATAAAAATGGAAGGCTCAAATTCTTACTAGAAATTTTTCCTCTTTTTTTTTTCAGAAGGAAAAAAGTGCGGGGGTGTGAATCAGAAAGGAATTAATTACTACAACAATCTCATCAATGAACTCCTGGCCAATGGTTATGATTCTATATAATAACTAGTAATTCTCAACAAACATAATTAAATCATGTGCATGCAGAAATAATTCACCTGTTTCTTAATTATATCATTTGCAGGCATACAACCATTTGTCACCCTTTTCCACTGGGATCTTCCACAGGCTTTAGAAGACGAGTATGGAGGATTTTTAAGTGAGAGAATTGTGTAAGTAAATCTCCTTGCCTTCCTCTTCCTCTAATATTAAACACTCGGAGTTAATCAGGATCTGCTAAATTATGCAGGAATGATTATCAAGACTATGCGAAAATTTGTTTCGAAAATTTTGGAGATCGAGTTAAACATTGGATCACATTGAATGAGCCAACCATGTTTACCATGCAAGGCTATATTGCGGGCATGTTCCCACCAGGTAGGTGTTCTGCTTGGATTGGAAAAAACTGCACTGGTGGAGATTCAGGAGCAGAACCATACATGGTGTCGCACAACCAAATCCTTGCTCATGCTGCTGCTGTGAAACTGTACAGGACAAGGTTTCAGGTTTAACTCATAATTCCTACACCATTCTCCGATTATTATTTTTGGAAGAAGGGATGACTCAATTTGATCTGTATAACGATTCCATCTTCTTAGTTTTTTTTTTTTTAATTGCCTATACAATGTGATTTAACTGGCTAAAATATTAATTTGTAGGCAAAACAAAAGGGCAAGATAGGGATTACATTACAAACAAATTGGTTTGTGCCATTGTCTAATGCTAAAGAAGACCTTGAGGCTGTCAGCCGAGCCCTCGATTTCAATCTTGGATGGTATGTGTTTGCTTGAATTTCATCTCATTTCTGTTCGTTCACTGATGAATTCTTATAGCACTATTTTGGGGTCATTTTTTGTAGGTTTATGAGTCCATTAACCAGTGGCGAATATCCAAGTTCAATGAGATCTCTTGTAGGAGAAAGATTGCCCAAATTCTCCAAGAAACAAGCTGGATCTATAAAGGGATCATTTGATTTTATTGGATTGAATTATTATTCTGCCAATTATGTGGCCCATAAATCTCAATCTAATGATACACACCCAAGCTATGAGACAGATTCCCATGTTGCTTCCTTCTGTAAGAACGAGCAACTTCAAGATGGTTTAGAATATTTTTTTTTCTTAATAATTCCATACTAACAATTGGCTTTTGGCTATGCGTGCAGTTGAACGTGATGGAATTCCCATCGGTCCAAAGGTATGAATCATCTAGTCAATAAGCCCTTAATTTCATATTCTTAATTAATGTAATTTGTGATTTTAACACAGAGAGAGACTTCTTACTAGTTTTTCTTTCCATAAAATCTTAGCAAGAAAAAGAAAACAAACCCTATTCTTGGAACTCACACCCTACTCATGATTTCATGAAATTACAGGCAGGCTCATTTTGGCTCCTCGTTTACCCAAGTGGACTTCATGATCTTTTGGTTTACATAAAGAAGGCATACAACGATCCAGTTATTTACATCACTGAGAATGGTAAATAATTTTTATTAGTTTCTTGGTGTAATATACAATGGAAAGCCAGTTTTTGTTTCATAGATCCCTTTTGAGTTTTGATATGAAATATATCTCTCCCCCCTATTTTGCTGAAGGTGTTGACGAGACAGATAACCCAAGATTGCCCCTAAAGGAAGCCCTCATTGACAACCAAAGGATCGATTATTTCCATCAGCATCTTTCTTTTGTGCAAAAAGCCATCAAGTAAGTTCTCAGTGCAGCTCTCTCTATGCGTGCATGAATGCATGCCTCCAGATAGGAGCTAGAAAAAGCTTTGTTCTGAAATGACGAATTATAAGCACGACCACTCTCTGCAAATTAATGGATAGATCACGTCCACAAATAATTAAAAATGCAGCACCCTAGCATGGAAGTTAATAGTTTCTTGAGAGAGTATTAACCTAACTTTATCTGTTCGTTTTGGTAGGGATGGAGTCAAGGTGAAAGGATATTTTGCTTGGTCGTTAATGGATGGCTTCGAGTGGGTAGTAGGATACACATCACGTTTTGGTCTGAATTATATCGATCATAAAGATGGACTCAAAAGACATCCTAAGCTCTCAGCCCAATGGTTCACGAAATTTCTCAAGAAATAGGCACATGCATGGCCTCAATTGAAATCTCCACTGATGAATTGTATTAATTGTGATCTTCACAAGCGTGAGGCATGATGTAATCGATCCTTTATTGTGTATTTTGTTCTTAAATAAATCTGAAGTTATGAGCAAGGAATTATTTTCCTTTCCCTTACTGTTGATAATTTATATCTGATCAGTGAAAATCTCAAGTTGTTGGGCCCTCTCATGTGATGATGCCATAGCTCTTTCCTTTTTTTTTTCCCAGCAACTTTTCAGATGTTTTTGATGAAGATCATTTTGTCAATGCTCTAGCTGATGATGTAAAAGTCATAAAAAAAAGCTTTATGAGATATATAGGTTTACTTGTCTCTTTTAATAATTTTTTTAACAAATATATAATTTTCAAATCTTTTAATAAAAAAATAATATGAGATAGGTTTACTTATATCATTTTTAAAATATAAGACCATGATAATTCCTTATAAGATAAATTAAAATAAATTATGAAACTCAACTCTCAATCAGTTTAATGTTAAATGATGAAACTAAAAAAAAATCAATAAAAAAAAAACAATTTAAGTCAACCTTACTTAACCTGCCAAATCCACGATTTAGATCATGAGATTATGATAACCTTATAGAAAAAGTCTATTTCTCAATCAACCTTGGATGAAATTGAAAAAAAAAAATTAAAAGCACAAAAAAAGACCTATCATAATAAAATGATCTAGGTTTACTTAAGTTAATCCACAAAACTCGTGGTAATAAAACCGAGATAATCTTATAAAAAAATTAAAATAAATAATGAAGTCTAATTTATAATCAGCTCAATGATGAAGGATGAAATTGAAAAAACAAAATGCCAATTAAACAAAGAAAAAAAATCATGTTAACTCCGGTAAAACTCATAACATGGGTTGTGAGCGGGATAACCACATAAAAATTAAATCACAATAAATCATGAAACTTAATCTCTAAGAGCATCTTCAATGGAAGATGCTATATTAAAGAGCTAAATTGATAAAATGGCTTTTTAAATAGTATAAATATAGTTTTTATTATTATTATTTATATGCATTCTAATGGTAAAAAGCTATTTAAAAGAACCAATTATATTTTAATATATTTTATATTAAACTAATTTTAATATAATTAATATGCGTAATTTATAAAATTAAATATAAAATTAATGAAATAATATGAAAGTTAAAAGATAAATTTTAACTTCAAATTTAAAACTTTTAAATTTAAAATTTATTTATATAAATATTTTTAATTTTTAGTTTTATATGTTATTGTTAAAATTTTGATTTTTGAAGTTGAGGCACAAAGGCTTTGAGATTTGCAGGTTTATTTTTTTTTGTTTGTTCTATTTTTAAAAAGAAAAACAAAGGAATGACATGTTGCCCCGGATATATATACTTTCTCATGCTTTTGACTGTTATACAATGAAGTGTAAAAATAATATTTCAAAGCAAGAAAAGATATTTTAGCGATTCATATATATAGCTACCCTGCTGAAGTTGTTTAAACAGAAAATAATAGGTAAAGGTATAGTTTTTTAGTTTTGGCTATTCAGTTAGCTCCTGCGTTGAAGTGACTCTGATAAATCAAATATTGAAAGATAAAATTAATAAAAAAAAAATATAAATTTAAAATATAAAAAACCCGAGATAAAAAATATTATTGCAATGAATAATATTTTGCGAGTGATCCAAAGTAACATATCTTTTAGTTTTTTTTATTTAATTTTAGATATTAGTATCATTGTCAGCTTAATTATCATGTAATATTGTTGATACAATAAGAAAAAAGTTAAAAAAAAAATTAAAAATAAGAATTAAATAATTTGAACAAGTTAAAGAAAATAATTAAGAAATTGAATATGTTTAATATCATTGCAATGCTCAAATCTTAAATGATTATTACTTTAAGATTATAAAAGTATTTATCAATGCTTGATAGTGTCAAATAATTTATTATATATCAAGTAAGTTAAATTAATGCGAATCACGTGCGCTAGTGTGTATGTGTGTGTGTGTGTGTGTGTGAAAGAGTACAGTTCCGTCATGGGAAGCTCTAATGTGAGATTTGCGCATGGAGCTTCTTCCTTGCTTTAGTGATTAAGCCTGATGATGATTAAGAGTTTGATGTTTTCTATTCTCTGCTCGGGTACCGCTCTAATTAGGAGGTGATATATTTTTTTTTTTATTTGAGGAAATCTTACTTCCCGGAAAGTGTATTTTGTGGGTTCAGGTGAGGAAGTAAAACCCTAGCTGTCCTAGGCTCTTACAAAAGGTGCACTCCCTGACTCGAACTCGAGACCTGCTGTGCAGATCTCAAACCCTTTACCATCACGCTACACCCCTTGGAAACTAGGAGGTGATATCCTTAACACGGATACGGTAATATCACCCATAAATATTGATTTAAATAGATTTAAATAAATAAATAAATAAATTTTTATATATAATTAAGTTTTTGAATTTAAATAAAGTTTTAGGTTGATAATGGATATATATACTAATATCATCCAAAACTTGATAAATACGGACTCAAACCGATTTAAATAAATAAATAAAATTTTATATATAGTTAAGTTTTTGAATTTAGATAAAGTTTTATATTGAGTATGGATATATACTAATATAAAATACCGATTCAAATCGATTTAAATAAATAAAAAAATCTAGTTTTAGATTGAGTATAGGTATTAATCTCTGTCAGACTCAAATTTTAAAAAATCACACGTTAATTATACACTAAATAATTATAAATTATAACATCAGGTTTGGGTTTGGTTCTGATAAATACCTAGAACTTAAGATTGAGGATGGTGTAAAATTCAACCCATGAAATTTATTATCATCCCTGATACTTAAAAAGAATGAGATGACAGCCATACTATGAACTGGATTCCAAACATCCTTGCAGAATAATCTGACCTTTTTCTTTTGCAGGATAGCGTTTATCGTTTTGTTCTTCGCATATGAAATTTTGCCTTTACATCGCTACCTGGCAATGCAGACATTTTTCTACCCTAATCTTTTAAGTTCTACTGTCGTATAAACACTTTGGACTTGTTCCTGAAATTTCACCATGTCAAGAGATATATACTGCATGGTTTACAGTAATAATATACTATTAAACTGCCTACCCAGCAGTAATTTTTTAAAATTTCCTGTGAATTACCTCACGAAATTTCGCAGATTAAGAATTTCCAGATATATACCAAGCCTGTACAAAGGGTATAGTTTGCTACCCTTTCGAATATTGCATTCATCTGCAGGTTCTTGTGTAGCAGAAAGACAGTTCAGGAAATATGAAGAAAATGTATTGCTCTTTGCTCCTCTCTTCTTTCTGTTCTCCCTTTCATCCTTTTTGCAGAGCTCAGCTCGATCTCGCTGTGAGCATCCCTTCTTGGACTTCCATCGATCATCTTCCCTCTGCTTTCATCACCAGCTGCTTATCTATTTTCAATGCAATGCATTTGCGAGTTCCAAGAATTTGCAGATAACCAGAGAGGAAGACACGAGGCACCAAAACGTTAAAACTTGCTATCAACTCTGTTTACCTTACCATCATGCCATGCATGAGCTCTGTTTTTTCGTCACGGATAACAACAAACAAAAAACATTCCTTTTTCTATCTAAATCTATTCATTGTTATAGAAATAACTCTTCCCTGATTAAAAAATAAATAAATCCGACGAGTTATCTAAATTTGAAATCATAAAGGATATATTATTATATCTACTTTTTATTTATTTTTGTAATACTTGATTTATAAATTAACAACTCCTTAGAATTTATAACTTTAATATAATCTTTAGGTAAATAAAATATTTAAAAGTAAGAAAGAACCACAGTTTTACCATAATAGCAACCCGAGAATTTAATCATACTTGAAAAAAAATACAAAACTCATGGGTACCATATTCCTGAATTATTAACCGATTACTTCAAGTTTCCCTTGGTATTAATCATGGTTATTAAATTTAGCATAGACTTGAAATTTAGTTGATTTATTTAAAAAAAATTAATTTAAAGTTAATCAAGTTTAACCCGATCAATTATTTAAAAAAATTAATTTAAAATTAATCAAGTTTAACCCGATCAATCTAATAAGTTAACTAGCGACTTAATCAAAATCTAACATGATTTTAAAAAAAAAATTCTATACATAGGTGATATTATTTTAATTTTATTTTAAAATAAAATAATAATATTTTAAATTTATCCAAATCAATTCAAGTTTATCCACTCAACTCATAAACCATGTTTTAAACCATGTTATAAACCTAACTAGGTTTAGTAGCTGTAATGTTTATCATAGAAACTTGGTTAGTGATTAAAATAGCGTTTATGGCAACGCATTTGTCAAAAAATTAAATTTATTTTTGTTTAGTGTTTTTATATTGTTTTGATATACTGATGTCAAAAATAAATTTTAAAAAATAAAAAATAAATATTTGGATATCTAGACAAAAAATAGTCGCTGCTATAATATCAAACACTACTTAAATGTTTGAGAGTATAGTATTTTACTTGAAAAAACATTAAACTAATATTTTTTAATAATTTTAATATTAAAAATAAAAAAATTATTTATATATATTTAAAACTAAAAATACTTTTAGAAAACAATTGCATTGAAATTCTAAAGACACACAAATTACGTTTCCAAACCAAGCCTGGGTCATCGGATTTAATTGATTCGGATCTAAGGGGCGATTTAACAACCATGTTTCTAAAACTGCTTATTTTAGACACGATCCTTCTAGACATGTCAGAGACGTGGCAATCGTTTGGTGACTCATTTTCACCACTCGCCATCATTTTGCTGACTCATTTCTAACTCATAGTCAACTCACCTACTATAATGGATAAGACTGAAAGACCATTTCCCTTGTATCATAAATTTTTTATACTGATTCCTTGCAGGAAAAAGGCAGCATCACCATCACCATCACATGCTCTTCCTGAATTAAATCATTAAATATTTTTAGAGCTATATTTAAGGAAATCTTATCCTATTTATGCCCTTTGACTCTCATTTACAGAAGTAGATTTTTCTAACAAAAAATAGGGCGTCATCCAAGCCTAAATCCTCGAGTTTGGATAACGTTGCCACGCTATGCCACATTTTCCTCCCACTACTATATATAGAAGAGGGCGTCGCTCCTTTTTCTCCATTGCGTTTGTTTCTTAAGATTCGCATCACTATTTATTGATCGTCTTTGTTGTTTTTCTGCTTCCAATCTCATTGATTGAAGATTTCTGTGTGTTAAGAAGGGTTCCTAGAAAGAGAGAAAGATGTTGGCAATTTTCAGCAAAGGGTTAGTGAATCCACCCCAGGAGCTGTACAGTCCAGCTTCATTATGTTCATCAAGAAAACCAAAGCTTCCTGAGGAGATTGTGAAGGATTTTGTATCTTCTAATCCTTGTAATGCTTTCACAATGAGCTTTGGAGACTCTGCATTGCTTGCTTGTATTTCACAAGGAAATTCTTATCCCAGACAACAGAGGTACATTACATTCCTGATCCCCCTCTTCAGTCTTTCACTCTCTGTTTTTGTTTCATGTTAGGGTTAGGCGTTGCCCATGTGAACTGATCTTGAATATTCTGATCTGATGGAATTGCAGGCTGTTCTGTGGATTGGATGGCATATACTGCATTTTCTTGGGGAGCTTGAACAACCTGTGCAGCCTCAACAAACAGTACGGGCTATCGAAGGGCACCAACGAGGCCATGCTTATTATTGAAGCATACCGGACCCTCCGTGACCGTGGCCCATATCCAGCTCACAAGGTTCTTCAGGATATGGATGGCAGGTTTGGATTTGTGGTCTATGATAGCAAGGCTGGACAGGTCTTTGCTGCACTGGTAAGCCGCTCTAGAAAACCTGAAGAAAGAATGGGACATGTTTAAATTCTAGGTAGAAATGGGAAATGATTTTGTTTACTGTTTTGCAATGCAGGGTGCAAATGAAGGTGCTGAGCTATTCTGGGGGATTGCAGCTGATGGCTCAGTGGTAATTTCGGACAACTTGGAGGTGATAAAGGGAAGCTGTGCTAAATCATTTGCTCCATTTCCATCGGCGTGCATGTTCCACAGTGAACAAGGCTTGATGAGCTTTGAGCATCCAAGTAGCAAAATGAAGGCATTGCCTAGGATTGACAGTGAGGGAACAATGTGTGGGGCTAACTTCAAGGTTGATGTCCATTCCAGAATTGGCACTATGCCTCGTGTTGGTAGTGAAGCCAACTGGGCTTTGGGAGGTTCACGAGCCTAGCTAATCAACTCTCCAAGGGATATTGTGATGACTGATGATTCCTTTTTTACTCTGTTCTTTGAATTTCCAGCTTTCTGGTTTTTATTTCCAGCTTCATGTATATATTATTTCCTTGCCTTGATTTGGTTCCATTATCGGCTTATATCGGGAGAATTAGTGCCCTACGAATCTCCCCCCTCACGGCTTTTGCTGGATTCAGTTTTTCTTGTTTTTGTTATCCGTTTCCTGTATTTCTCAACTTGATTAAGCTTGCCGATCAAGTTTAATGGGAAGAATCAGTGTTAATCTCTCTCTCTCCCTCCCTCCCTCCCTCCCTCCCTCCATCCCTCCAATAAGCACGCAAAAAACAAAAAAAAACAGGGCAACTAGATTCCCTCCGTGCGCATCGAAAAAACACCGCTGAAGCAAATGTAGAGTGACGATACTTCTTTTACTCTCATCTATAAGCATCATCAACAAATCTTGAATCTACCCAGGAGCAATCTCAACTTTCCATTGGTTTTTAATGGATTCCTAGTAGAAAATTCTGTCGTTGATGGCCTCAGCCTCGCAGTATCATCATCAAATACGCTAGGTCGCCATTCTAACATAGTAGATCATGTTCTGGAAGTAGATTAGCAATGAATGCAATGGATACAAACTAAAATTATTTTAATTCATTAATTTGAAATGCCCAACTTTCATGATACAGTTTAGTTTCGTGGATCATGGCAAAAAGAGTTTCACTATCTACAACTGAAAAGCAACAAAGCTGAAATCTAGTCATCATAGCAAATGCTTGGAAAAGATGTTTCAAGCCTCCTCCCCAATCCTCTGGGATCATTTTATAGGGAATCCATCTGGACTTGCTCCTCGGGATGGAGAGATTAGTGAAGCACAGCAGCAAGTCAATGGTGCTGCTGGAACAAATGATATTCCATGAAGGTAGTTGAACAAGGGCTTTCAGTATAAAATTTGCTTGGTCTAGTGAATGACTGGATATATTAACACGTTTTGCTCCATGGATGGACAGCTCCTCACAGCATCGAAAATGGATAAGGAGGTCCAACTGATCAATGCATGTCCACGAATATCTGCAACAAGTGAGAGCATCAATGAGTATGCGAGGATTCAAAGTAGCAGCAATTAGATTATGCATTAAACCTGAACTGTCCACAAATTATGAAATGGATCAAGTCAAACCAGTTCACCACTCACCAGTCAAGTGACTAGTAGAACAAGAAAAATAATTTAAAGCTAGATTCAGAACTCATGGTCCGTATGTTATACATCCACATAATTGGTCAGCAGGGATAAAAATTACAGCTTTGGGAAACAAAATCTAATTAGAGGATAAATAGTAAATACTAACAAATGCATTTTTATATATAATAAAGGCAGCAGGACAATTGTAGGAAAATTCCAAACTTGGATAGGGCTAAAGATAAAGATTTAGTTCAATCTAACCTAAACTGAGTTTGGGAATTTTGCCATTTGATTGTTTGAATAACCATTTATTAAAGAGAATATTTAGAGCATCACAGGCAAAACAAAATTAAGGAACATCAAAGGATATTCAAAACGCTAGTGGTCACTAAAAACACGGCAAATTGGCATACATAACTGACCTCTAAATCAGGCAATGGGGCATAAGTTTTCTTCTCTGATTTGTCAAATACTGTAATGCCAGTTATTTTCTGGACTCCAAGCTTAGTAGCAATAAGGTTCTGCAGAAATAAAAGCAGCAAGAAAGAACATAAATACCAGTCTACTACTAGTAACAATGAAAAAAGTGATTTCAGAGTCCTGTTTGGTAAATATTGTGTGAATTCTTTTTAGAGCAGAAGCAGTGTTGTCAAAGGCACTAAAAGGCCCCGAGGCGCAAGGCGCACGCCTGAATGAACCAAGGCGATATGCTACAAATTAGAAAAAATATAGGTATAATATTATATAAATCTAAAATATATATCTTCCCAATTAAGATTAGAGTATTAGAAAATAAATAAAAAAAACAAAAAAAAAACCCATAACATAGTTGTATAAAGTTATATTTTTCAACCTTCAAACAAAATAAGATAATTTAAAGCAGTAAGTAGACTAATAGATTAAGAAGCAAACTTAAATATCATCATCATTATTTATTAATCTTCAAAAAATCTTCATCCATGCTTTCCTATTCTGTATTTGTATTGTTGTTCTCTAACTCTAGTCAATGCAAAGTGTGGCCGGTGTTGAAGAATTCTCTTCAAGTGTCCTTCCTTGACTGTAAGTCTCCCATTTTAATGATTTTTTTATTCTTTTTTTACCCTCATCTTTGTTTTTTACAAAAATATCCTTAAGTTGTTTCTTGTGATAAAAAAAAAGGACAAATACGTCAAAACATAAATCAGTTTTTTTTAAAAAAAGAAGAGAAATCCAATAGAAAAGGAAGTATTTCAATCAGGTGCTCGCTTTAACGCCTAGCACCCACTCATGAGGCACTCGCCTAGGCAGCGCTTCATTGAAATTCATTGCCTGAGGCTAATAAAGATGTTGTGGCCTCACCTCGCCTGGAGTGCCAAGGTGAGCACCCAAGTGCCTCTTGACAACACTGAGCAGAAGTGTCATTAATATAATGCACTGCAAAGGTTCCCTGATCAAAGATGTGCAGAATAAACTAAAAAAAAAATTATATGCAAAAAGGGCCACGATCCATCACCAGAAACTAAATCAGTGTAAAATTTACAGGTCAGAATTATTCTACATACCAAGTAAAAATCTGTGCTACCAAATGCTTCCAACTGGGATAATTCCTGTGAACAGTGCCATATCCTCAGATCAGTAATTAAAAAAATCAGGACTTTTGTGCACTTAAAAAAATCAATTATCATAACATAGAAGTTTCTTTACAGCCACCGAGTTCCTAAAAATATTTCATCAATTCATATCAAGAAATTCATCCTAACAACACCTTAAAATTCAAAACAAACATGAATGGAGCAAGCTGATGTTTGCTTGCACTGAATAATAAAATAAATCGTTGAGCTGTGCTACTAAGTTGAGGTCACAGGTTCAAACCTATATATATCTCATGATGATTCAACAAGTTGTCATGACAAACAGCAATACTTGATAGGTGAGTTTCGTTTGATCAATACACATCTTAAGCCAAAAATTGTATCTAAACAGAACATGGCACTGAAAAAGGTCAGCTTCGGTAAAGGACTCTTTGAAGCCCAAATGAAGCATTACCATTGTTTGGAGACCATTAATCATAACAGTTTTCTCATCAAGAGTATCATCTTGTGACAACCAAACTTCAAAAGGGCCCAATTCTCTATCCGTCTGGTTTGTGAGATTCAAGTGTACCTGAAGAAAACTGACTCCTTTAGTTTCCAAATCAAACTATTTAAACAGTTGAAAAGTTTATATAAAGCAACATTTGGAAAATGAAAGTTGGTGCGGGAAACTATATGGTGAACTTAAAAGTGCATGACAAAAGGGATGAATTCTAGCTGACAAAAAATTACTAAGAAAAATAGCAAAAACAGAAATAGAATTACCAAAAATGGTCTATCCAAGATGATGGCAGATGGAACCTCAGCAACATGTAACTCTATCTCCTTAGGCGTGATGGGCTGCAGAAGAAAATTCCCAGATGCTAAGTACAATACTGAAGCAATATGTACATGCATGTTTCCTATACACAGCAGCCACAAGGACAACGTGTGTGAATGCACATATGTGAATAGAACCCCAAAAGAAGCAATTTTTAACATATTTCTATGGATAATCATATCACAAAGTACAAGTAAAATCAATACAGTAAGAGAAGAGATAAGATGCAGGTGTAATAAAATTTTGAAAAACTAAATTTCTTGGAAGAAAGTTTCTTTAGCAAGTGATTGCATGTCAACATAGAAATGAAGCACCAATTTTTTCAATACCATTGCAGCATACTTACAGTGCCAAGTATTTGCTGTGTCTGTAGGCGACCAGGTTCACCTAAATTTGTGCGCCATGTTATCTGAAGCTTACCAAGAACATTACTCTCTGCTGAACCATGTGAGGACAATGACAGTTGGTAAAGATAGTTGCGAATTCCTCCACCAGATTTAACAAGGACAGGTGGCTTGAATATTTCCCTGTCAGCAGTGTATGATCGATAGTAGAAAAAATTAAAGCTTGATAAGATCAGTTTCACTCAAGCTTCTGAAAAGTTCATGAGTAAATGCAATCACACACAACGAAAATTAAATGAAGCATATAATGTGTTGAGTTGAGGGAAGCCGTCCCAAATAATACACCTGTTACACACCTGGATGGAGAATTATCCTCAGATTTGTGTTCGTCAGCTTTTAGAATTTTTGCACTCCAACTTGGAGCTGGCTCGAACTCAACTTGGTCCATGTAAAGGTTTGTTTTTGTGTGATTCTCAATGCATGCCTCTAAATATGTAGTTTCCTGAGATACAAGAAGCAGCACTTACAGGAAGAATAAACAAACATGAATACATACCCAAACGGCCTTGCAAAACTTGTAGATACAATATATCCAAATGATGTCAACATAATTCAGAAAGTATTTCAAAATCTTTAAAGAATCATTATTGATAATAGAATTGTTACGCAAGGAAGACTAGTGGGCTTAATCTGGATCAATACACGTGTACAAACTGGTACCAGAGTGGTAAATTGACCTTAAGTCAAGACTCAAGAGTAGCATAACTGAAGAGTTTCAGGTAAAAATATATGATTGCATAATTGGGATCTCTGCATCACAATGAAGCTAACTTTAGCTTGCTCTAATCCAGGATTAACATGTATAAAACCATCTTGGCACTAAAAATAGCCCTCTTTCACGAGAGCTACCTCAAACACACATCATTCACATACTAACCCCCACATTAGATATTCGTTTTTCAAAAACAAGTAAAAAAAGAAAAAACTAAAGATTTCTCCAGTGTTGCAAAATTAATAAAAAATTTATAATTCTGAAACTACTTGTCGGTTTCCATTCCATTTACTCCAATATTCGTTAATGAAATCTAAAAGCATCACATATTTATCCAGACAAGATCTTAACTTACAGTAGAAAAAAGCTGAACATACCTTGACTACACGGACCTGCCAAGAAAACAGCACAAAGACAAATATATTAAAATCAAAATTCGGAAACAATTAACCTAAACACACATGAAAGTTTCTAAAAACACCATACTGCAAAGCAACACTACTTGTAGCACTAACCATGTGCAACCATTCATATGAAATGATTTTGTTCACACATTCGCAGAACAAGAAACATACCTTAGTCCTAACCGAAAGCGGATTTGCAACAATAAACTTGAAAAACTGCGGCAGATATTTCCTTTCACCATCACCATCAGTATACAAAGCAGTACAAACCAACCTACAAATCACAACAAACACCACACAACCATTAAAAACATCCACAATCTAGTATCGTGCGTGCGTGCATTACACACTCGCATTCAATTAAAAAAAAAACAAACAAACTCACGTATGAGCTCCGAGTTCTTTCACATCATGTTCAACAATAAAATCGTAACGGCCACTGGCTCGAATTGATTCAACAGGTGTTTTTGAGGTATCTAGCAGTAAAATCCTTTGTCTCTCCGTTTGCATTTCAGCCTGCGTTATTAAAAAGCTAAAAATTACAGGAATATCACAAGTAATTAACATATAAATTAAAGTTGATCACACTACTAACCTTAATAACAATATCTCTAACTTCAAAATTAGAACTGTTATTAATGCTAACGTAACTGCAAAACGTCTCTCCCAAATAAATCGCCCTACGCAAATAAAATTATTTTTAAAAAAAAGTTAGTTTTAGAGGGAGATAGAGAAATTTTAAAGAGACAGGGGCAGGGAGGAGGGAGTGGAACCCGAAGGATTGAGGGAGGACGAGGAGGCCAGAGAGACCGAAGGAATCGGAGGGGTTTTGGAGGAGGAATCGAGAGCGGTAACTTAGATCGGAGGAGTCGATCGGATTGGTGAGGTGGGTGTCGATGAGTGGAGGGAGGTGAGTGGCGGCGAGAGGATCGTCGAAGATGTCTTCACCGAGAATGAGATCGGAGGGGTCCAGAAGGAGAGGAGTGTCGACGTGGAAAGATGGACGGCATAGTCGCATTACACGGAAGGCTAGTGATTGGGTAGCTGGTGGCGTGCTCATGGTTTGGAGATTGTTTTTGTTTGCACTGGATTAATTATTTTGTTTGAGAATATTTTGCCCACAGGGAAGGGAGAGGTGAATAGAAAGAAAAGCAACAACTGCAGAAGGAGAAGCAAGTTGAAGAAGAAACTGGAAATAAGATTTCGCATTAGCTATTACGGTGTCGTTTTCAGTTTGAAATGGCATCGAGCAAATCAGCACAGGGTGCTTCTTATTAGTAGTTTTAAGATTAAATAAGAAAAAAACTGTGGATTAGTGTTAGTTGTTTTTTGTTTTTTTTTTAATTAATACCAGATTGTGTGTTTATTAATATTTAGAATTGATAACTTATTTTAATTTATTTTTTATATAGTTAATATGATATTTAGTCTTTTATTTTTAAAAACTGTGGATTAGTGCTCCTTTTGTTGTTTTTAAAAAAGATAATTTCAAATCTAGTCCTTTATTTTTTATTTTCTTTAGCTATTGAATTTTTTTATTTTAATTTCATTCTTTGATGTTGTGTTTATTAGGATTTTTTGTTGATAATTTATTTTTATTATGCTCACCATTGTATTAAATAATTATCCCAACATCAGTTTGATTGTCAATTTTTCAAGATATTGTTGGGATTCTTCATTTTTTTCTAAGAATTTGAAAGTAGAAGGACTAAAATTAAAGAATAGAAAAATATTGAAGTCTAGAGAGAAGAGTAGCATAAGCCAGTCACGAGAACTGAAGCAATGAAAAGGAGAGGAATAGGCTGCCACAGCCCCCATTGAACCTCCTCTTGCACCATGTGTCACCTTATAAGAAAGATGACACTGCAAAGATTTCAATGGAATAAAAAACAATCCCAAAGGTGAGAAAAAAACTAAAAAATAGATTAAACTAAGAAAACTGAAAAAATTAATAAATTAAATAATTAAATCATAAAAAAAATTAATTAAATTGATTAGAATATTTAAAAAACTGACTGGTTCGGTTCGGTCTCGATTTTATAAACTTGAAATCGAAAAACTGAATCGAAATTAATAACCGAGCCAATCAGTTGGGTTTTGGTTTTTGCTCTAAAATAACTGAACCGAACCGAAACCGATCGGTTTGAACCGGTTTCATTTTTTTTATTCGGTTTGGTTATTGTTTTAGGTAAAAACTAAATCGAACAGAAAATAATCACCCCTAAACAACATCGATCGAAGCTTAGAGGAATGCTTGCGCACCGCCCAAAGGCTACAAGCCTACCTCACGCTCTAACGTCTGTTTCGCACACATAAGATATTTTTTTTCAGTTTAGTCCCTTAATTTTTAAAATCTCTTTGATTCAGTCTCAGGTTTTTTTAATTAATTTTTCTTTCTAAATTTTTTTAATTTTATCTTTTAATATTGGGTTGATTGAATTTAACTTCATAATTTATTTCATTTTATTTTATTTTATATAAGATTATCATGGTTTCAAACAAATATCCTAACATTGGTTTAATATCCAATTTTATGATCATTTATTTTTTTAACATATAATTAAATAAAACAAGGATTCAGAGGAAAAATCAAATTCTTTAAACTTTGTGAAGTTCATGACCCGGTTTGCAGGTTTAGCGAGGTAACCTGGGTTGCACTGGTTCATAAGTTTGGCAAAGTAACCTTTTTCTTCTTTTCTTTTTTGTTTAATTGAACTTGATTTTGTGATCATCTATTTTTTATGATATAGTTAAAAACAAGTTTCGAAAAAAGAAACAATGTTATAAAACTTTTTAGAGTTCATAAATCGATTCACGAGCTTGGCTAGCTGATCTAGTTTACAGAATTAACTTACAGAATTGACAGGTTAAACTTTCTTTTTTTTTTTAATTTAATACTTCAACATTAAATTAATTGGAAATTAAATCCCACAACTTTTTTCCATTTTGCTTTGCGCGTTATCTCAGTCTTAAACGCGTTATCTCAGTCTTAAACAAACTCTTTGTATTAATTTATTGCTTGATTTTATAATAGTTTATTTTTATTATGATATAATTGAATAAATAATAATTTCAGGAAAAAAAAATCATGTTACTAAAACCAGGTGAGGAGCAGGGTAATCAATGAATGCAGATATTTCAGGGTAAGCAAGATACAGCTCCACCGTCATCCATTCCATTGCCATATCCCTAAATGAAACCTCTTGAATCTCATTTCTCGTTCTCCAACATGTCATGTGCTCAACCAATGAAACATTTGATAGTTAGATGAAAATAACAAGCTCAAATTTTGCAGAGAGACAGGATTTGAATCTTGTTGATGGGTTAACAAGATTAGACATTTTTTTATTGGATGCTGCAACTTGAAAAACCAGGGCATCATACTAATAAATGATTAATGTTGTCTCAAACAGACGTGAATCTATTACATTCACACCTGCTATCCTGATCAATTTCTCGTGTCTATAATGTACAGGAAATGTTACTTCCATTAAAGGAAAAGCAAATGTTATATGTGAAATGCTGGGAACCATCATTAAAGGAGCTCTCCTGAACATTTTCCAAAATACAAGCCTTCCTTCCAAAACTTTTGCTGTCGAGCTGAACTTAAACGCTGTTAACTAAGCACCAGACAGCTGATGCATAGGACGAACGGGCGAATTTCCACTTCTCCAAGGCTAACGGGCCCTCTTTACTTCCAAGCTCCAACCAGCAACTACAAAAAGGAACAGAAAATATACTACCGTCAAAGAGTGCTGCTTTCTTCAACATCAGCTACTGCATGAGCTTGCCCTGAATTGATTGTCATGAAAGTGGAAAGCCGCAGCTAATTAACATTGCAGCCATGCATGCACCACCTTGAATTGATTGTCATGAAAGTGGAAAGCTGCATCTAATTAAAATTTGTGATTGCAGTCTCGTCTATACAACTCGAACCCATGTCCCCCCACACATCGGACAGCCATAGGCCCAACGGCTGATCCACCAAGCCTCTCTTTCATTTTGATCTGGTGGATTTGCAGCATCAGGGGAGGCCAAAGCCGAAGTCTGCCGCAAACATCTTATGCACTGCATTAATAACAATAATGTTAGATAAGTATAGTAGATTACAGGCAGATCCACGCATGCAGAGAGGGCAGAGGATTTGCAACTGAAATAAACATATGAATGGTTATATGGCAAGGGAGAGAGAATTTATGAGTGAGGTTATTCCTTTGCAGATTCTTATCTCTGATGGAAACATATTATGCAAGAGAAACATATCTTATCATAAACAAAGCAGTTCACTTGTTTCATTCCCAAGCACCACAATTAAATTGAAAGTAATGTCCGACCATTTCCATATTACGAACCACGAGTACCAAAACATAGTAAATCACCTCTTGACCATTCATCCTTGTGTCCAAAGAAATATAATTCAGCACTCCCAGAGAACTGCTCCACTCACATAAAAGTGGGATCCGTGAGTAATCATGGTTGATCCTCCTTTTATGTGAGTTGGGGAGTAAAGGGAATTGGGTTTTAAGCATCTTGTGGTGGATGCAGCTATATAATTCACTAGCTTGCAACCACTAAATTCACTTCAAGGCTTAATTATGTTGAGTACCTTCTTCTAGATACATGACACAAACTTACCAATAACATAAAAATAGATTTTCCTTTTTAATTCAGTAATCCTACAGAAAAAATGGCTGAATAACAAAAAATAAATAACTGACAAGATCAAAACAAAAACAAAAAAAAAACCAAATAAGAGGGAGAAGAAAAATGGAGTGACCTTGTACCAAACGCCTTCAAGACCAGTCTTCCACACTGCAGTAACAACATCTCTTCGAGAACCCATTATGCCAAGATATGCTCCCAGGCCTGCAGAGGTGTTCAAGCCAACAGCTGCATCTCTTTCAGACAGTCTGCGCTTCCTCGGCCAAAGGCCATGAGCTCCGTAATAAACATCACAATTTTCCAGTGAGCTAAAATCAAGTGAATCTGTGGAGTTAAGCTTAGAAGTATCCTCTGAACCAATATCCTCTGGATCAGACCAGGGTCCGCCAAACATATTCCGCCTGTGCCACTCTTCAGATGGTGGGTGTAGTTCTAACTCTCGGAGTAACAGACCAGCAGCATCTGCACCTCTGGGCCGTGGCATGTTCTGTGGATTCCATAACAAAATGCAATAAATAGTTAAGAAAACAGTTGTTTGTCAAAAAAATACAGAAAGAAAAGTGGAGGGTTATCCCGGTCATAAAAGAAAAAAGATAGACAAGAAAGCTACTTCCAAACAACCAAAGGTTCATTTACAGGAGTAAATCATAAGCATAGATACCTGCATATGCGGGCCAAGAGATGCTTCTACAACCTCTGGCAACACAGTATAATTGCCGTCAATATAATGCAACCGCACCTGGATATTGCTGCTTCCTACTTGAGAAACCGGCAATGGGTGTCCCAGAGATGCTGTTCGCCGACACAGATCCATGAGTACAAGGAAAAGGACCGTCACCTACATGGCGGCAAAGAATGAGCCTTTATCTTAATCTAGGGTACCACTGCTGATTGATTGATTGTTTCCTTAACCGAGAGAATTATCAAAAACCTTTTGGATGCCCAAAAACTACGCGATTGACTTGAAGGTCAAGCAGTTTTTTTCTCAGTTCATAGATCAGAAAGAATATATTTAACCAGATAAGAAACCAAAATTCTAATGAAGATTCTTCGTAACATGTGAAGACTAGAAGAAATTAAAGAGCACCAGTTTCTACCTCCTCAAAACTGTATCCTTGGCCAGCATTGCCATTGCCTGCCCTGTGCCTGCCAGCAGATCCCTCTTCAACTGCTTTAGCTCCAGGCACTACCTGACTACCTCGAACTGCCTGCCCTTCATCCGACCTCACTACAGCTGGTGCTGGCTTTGAAGAAACAGTGTTGATCTCCTCCACCTTGCCAGGAGCACCAGACTGAGGTTTTTGCACATTTGTATCAGTGGGATTTCTCTGTGTACCTCCGGCAAAGCGAGGTAGTTGCGTTCGCCGAAAGAAAAAACAGAAAAGCAGAAGCTGGCATAATCTGTGAAGGAAATGGCAGTCACCGATGAGCCTCACTGCTGGAGTTCCAGGAAAAGTTCCAGTATTGATGCTTATTGGCATGAAAGAAGCTGGAACACTTATGGGGTTTGGTGTTGCAGTGGACACTCCATCAGTTGTGCTACTAATCTTAGCAATGGCACCTTGTACCCAAGCTTGCATCTGAGTGCTTCCAGTAGAACTTGTACCACCACTTTGACCACCTGGAGAAAATGCATTAGAAGACAGTGTGTTAAACATAATAACCATAAGAGAGTGAGAGAAAGAATATAAGAGTTTTTATGGAATTTTCCCAGAGACTATGGCAGTAACCTCTTAAGCAGTAAAGATCATATTACAGGACTCCACAAGCTTTTGAAGTTGGACACCACAAAACTTAGCAAACACAAAATTATGGAATAAAGGAATAAAGGAATTTTATCTTTCTCCTTTATAAAGATGAACACTAGACACTGCATACTAACCCTGATTTGGTGTGGGAGATGCTGAACTTTGAGTAGGACTAGTCACCGTATTGCGGTTACTGCCTGCGCCTGCTGTAACGGCGTGACTGGCCAGTGTGCGACAGAAACTTGCGTAACGCCGTAAACGTGTGATAAAATGTGAAGCTAGATCAAGAACTGCATCAACATAAGCCTGCATGAAATTACCACAGTTAGAGAAAATTAACACATCATAAACCAGCATCAACAAGGGCAGATGTTTGAGCTGACTGGAGGCAGGGAAATATCCAACCAGCTCAGTCTGAGGGCTTGGATACAGCAGACTAACAAGCCTAAACTGCCACGCATATATTGTTTGTTCAGGCATCAGTTTCCAGGCCATAAAAGCCAAGGTGCAGCCCAAGCCATACAACCATCATCACACATTTAATGTATCAGATATAAGCATCTTATCACTGGCAATCAGGCCATGAGTAAGCCACGTATTGCTGGTAGGGGTAGATCTTCAGTAATAAAAACTTCAACAGGACCCAAAACCTAACATGAGATAATAGAGAGAAAAGAGCAAACCTGAATATTCGGAACAAGGTTTGGTTCAACAGTCATTGCTTCAGGATCAATGCCAGATAATGTCTCGCCAGAAGCCTGCCATGGTTCAGTTACTAATGCTGAAGGATTTATCAAAGCTGACTCAATGCCTTTGCCGAGCATATCAAGCAGCAACCTAGCTTGCATGTCAAGCACCATTGCCCTAACCTCCTGAGCATTTGTACCTTCCAGTAGCCTACATTTTATCCTGTCCAGACTCTGCATCATTAAAAAACAAGTTTACTTCCCAGCCAAATGCATTCTAGAAACACAGGCAGCAACAGCCAGTAACAGGAGCTTTGAATTGTCACCACAAAATTAAAGGAAAAGCAATGTCATAGGTTAATCAAGTGGGAGAAGAATTAAAGTATGCTATTTTATCTTATTACCTAATTTGTTTGTGATGCATGTCTTGCATGGGATTTTTGGGTTATAATGTGCAACAATATACAATGTGTGCTTATGAGGCGCACATTACATGTCATACCTAATGTAATGTGCCACAAGACCATTCTACGTCCAGTCCAAGTTGAATATTCTACAAGACCCAGGCTAGCAGCAATAGAATATTCTAGATACCCTTGCTAACTATCAAAATTAGAAATTGTTTTTTTTTTTTTTTTTTTTTGGGGGGGGGGGGGAATTGGGCCGCCATGGCACGTGCTATTTCCAAACGAATAACAAAAAGAATTTGTCATGGAACATTTCAGAGAAATGAACCGCAAACATAAAAAATATTAGATGCGTTCTTTCAATATTGTAATTCCAAATATCATAATGACAGACTATCTCAAAAGAAATAATGATGAGATGGTAATAGCGCAGAAAAACATACAGGACCATACAGCTGCCTGTGCTGTGTAGAGGGAAGAGAATGAAAATCAGCATCCAAGACTGCAATGACACTGTTAAGTGAAACTGAAAAGAAACAAAGAACCAGACATCAACGGAAGATCTTACCATGGATTCATGTTACTTGCAAAGAAATCTAGAATAGGAATCCTTGGGAAGAAATTGTTCTTCAATATATTTTCTTTTCTATAAGCCACGGTAATACTGGAGAATCTAATTATTCTTACCGATGCCATCCTCAGCAGCACTCTGTGTACACCCAACAGCATCCCACCAATCAACACCAACCAAAAGGCTCCACCAAAACCTGCTCTGGCAAAACACAATATCAGCATGACCAACCAGAATGTTGAAATTATCTGCACATCCAACCTTCATCTGATTTTTACAAAAGGAAATGCCATAACCACTAACATGAGGATTTCCAAAGTAATTCCCAAACAAATGACTCTTACTAAGTACCTTTCAGCAATAGCACGCTCCCAGATTGCTGAGTTAGCCTTCACCTGACTACTTGGAACAGCAGGAGGAAGCACACGAATTATCTTCAATATACTGCGATCCTTCCTAGTGTCATGCCAAACTGAAGCTGAGCAGCAGCTTGTGGAAGAGAAGGCAGGAGCAGCAATTGCAGATCCAACATTAATCTGGTAGTTGTCAACAAGTGTGAAGTTTGGCCCAGAGAAAATGTGAACTCCACCCCGCAGAAAAGCAATAGCAATCTCGCCACCATGAGCAGAATAAACAATTCGAGCAAGAGTTCTCACATCGCTGGGCAGATCAGAGGGATCAAAGGTGACTCTTTTCATCTTCTCAGAACCAGAATCAGATGCCTTTCTTGCATCTGAGATTGGCACTGCAGGAGCTGCTTGGATATTTTTAAAATCATTAGTTGGTGGTATGCTTGTATCCACTTTGGACACCCATACAGTTTGCATGGGTGCCTGCCCACCAAAACCAGAAGTGGGATTTCCAAATATTGGATGAAGAACGACAGGTTGAAGGGAAGATTCCCATCGTTGCACCCTCCATCCCGTGATTAAAGGACCCTCATCTGGATCATAAGGGGACATATATTGTCCTGCAGGCGTAAAACCAGTTATTATTATATTGAATCCAGATAACTGCGGGCATAGAAAGGGATCTTCAGCTGACTCGAACATGAAAGTTTAGCTTCACATCTCTGTAAGAATATGAGTATTAATTTGAGTAGAGGGAGAAAGAGAGCCCAGGACACTGTTGCACAAGCATAATCACACAAACTATAAAAAAAACATACTGAAAGAGGATTTCTTATGGGAAAAATATGGAACAGGCAAAAATTAAAATTTCAATTCAGAATACTGGTAGGTACCCTCAACTATAACAACCGCAATCACAGAGCCACCACGAGTCGGATCAAAAGCAACGGCACTGACTCCAGAACCCCAAGTGGTAGTTGCTGCAGATTGAGCTGCAGCCTCAGGACTCACGTATGCAGAAAAATTTGAAACTGGCAAACAATGAAGTGAGACAGTGTCGGTGAAATCTTTATCCATATGCTTTTTCCCTTGCTTTGCTTCGGACATCAGATGCTCCTGCCAGCTGAATAAATATGCAGCCAAAGGAGCAAAACCTGACCAATTGGGTGGCTTAACTGAAGGCGGGACCCCATTGCTAGCACTCACCATGGGAGTCGCTTGAAATCCATTTCCAGGGCCAGGAGTAACCTCCCAAACAACAACAGTTGAAGGGTTTACAATCGGAACACCTGCAACATGCATGGCCCCACTATCTGTTATAATAGCATCAGCAGCCATAATCCCACTAGGGCCGGCACCCAAGAGTCCTTTGCTCGTGCAAAACCACTTCAGTGATGTATTATTCTGGCTAGGGGGCCACTGGGACCAATGAAGTTGAACACAACCCGATGAGAAAACTGAACAAACACAGAGGAAATTTGGCCATCTAGCTGAAAGAAAAACAGAAAGCACGTTAGTGATGGTCTTGGGGCTGTTTTAATATGTCAAGTGGAGGTACCTCAAAAGCAGAAAGAACAGAAAACCAAAAGCATCTCCATCATTATTAGAATACTTAGCACTAGCAGCAGTGGTCAATAGTCGGTTAAAAGCACCAGTTCATTCTTGTAATTAGGACAAAAAATGGCAGATATCAAAAATTCTTAAATTAAGAGTTTTTGTGCTTGACATACATTGCATCTTTCTAGGAACATTCACGATACAGTAGTTAGAAGTTGATCCAATAATGAATAAATCCTTAGCAGAAACTACAACCAGTAATGAATAAAACCATAGCAGAAACTACAACCAAATTACAATTATAAATTTACAGCTGTTCAGAAAATAACCTGAACTATTCTTCTCAAAGCAACAGCCACATGATATAATTCACCGGATGTTAAGTTGCTAGTCAGAAGGCATGGCCCTTACAAGCTAAAAATGGAACGGGGCTTAAAGCTCCCACTTGAGCTTCTA
Source organism: Populus deltoides (assembly GCA_015852605.2). Lineage (NCBI taxonomy): Eukaryota > Viridiplantae > Streptophyta > Magnoliopsida > Malpighiales > Salicaceae > Populus > Populus deltoides. Next base: position 20,405,060 of record CM027573.2, read on the forward strand.
CAAACGCTTATAAAGAGAAGTCATGAAAACAAACCTGAAGTTTGAGAATGCTGAGAAAGGAATTTTTCCTCAAAAGCTGACTTTGAGTTTGTGGGAGTACTGGACTTTGACGAAAGCCACCTGTACTGATTTTTTAAGAGAAGTCGGACTACAGCGGAAGTATAACCAAATACCAACACAAATTTAAAAAAAAATAAATAAACTAGAGAACTGAGAAATATAGATAAATACTAAACCACCACGACCTATGTGCAAAGCATAATACATGGATAATTTAAGAATCAGATAACAAAAACATAATAACTGCATACTGGAGAGACCCCAGATAGCCATTTAGTAACAACTGCAATGTCCTGTCGCCATTCATGCTCACGCTGCCAGCAGCTAGCATCACGCACCAAATTAGAAGGACACTGCACGACCAGATAAGATGTAAGCTACAAGAGAATTTAAAATTATAATCAAGTGGTATGCATAAATACAGAGAGAGAGCAATGGGTAAAAACCAACACAGGGCCAGGCCCAAACCTCTCACCTTGAGCAAGCCATGAAAAGCTTAGTTCTTAAGAACTAGTGAGTGGAAAAAGGCATCTACTTATTTTATATCTGGCTTAAACAATCCATCAAGTTAGCTTACTTGAGAAGGCTGAGTCCAGATAGTTATCCTCCCATGGAAATTAGCTATTAATAATGCACGAGGGCAAGCAGTAGGGGACCATTCGATAAACTGAACAGAATCACGAGGAGAATCTGCAAAGGGATCCAATTCAGTAACTCGGAAATAGGAAATTAGAGCCCAATAGAAAGAGGGAAGTAATAAATCAGCGAGAAATCTAACATATAATCGATGAATGAAATACACTCGGCATACATGACTAATTAAAACTTAAAAAAAGGAAGACATGGTAAACGGTGCAAGGTGACTCAAAATACCTGCTATGACATTGAAAACTGCACATTCAGTTGGTCTCTCAGGGATAACCACATGTATTGGGATCCAAAATGGGGGGTTTGCATTGGAGCTACAAAAAAAAAATTGCAAATGATTATATTAAAATATTAATTGCAAACATGGGAGTCCATCTTGGGTACAATCTTATATTTTAATTAGAAGAACCCGAAATAGTTCACTGTAGCAAATATCAATCATGTTTCAACATCTGTTCTCAAGCACATTGGCATACTTATAGGAAAGCCCAATTGGCAACAATGTATAGCCAATGCTCTCCCCTATTAAACTGAAACATGTTAGAAATCCAAAAATCCACTGACCTGGGAATTCTTGCACAAGTTTCTGATGCACAAGCTATCGCGTTCAGCTTACCACACCAAGCAACAGCACTGGAAAAGCATACGTTAAAATATGAATTTGGTAAAGACCAGTAAAATGGTAGAATGGACAAGCAAAGATGCTTTAAATAACAGCAGCTCATTTACTTTAGACAGCTGTTAATAGAATCTCAAAACCTACATTAGGAGTATCATGGTTTAACAATACACATGTCACAAATCAACTGCATGTAGCTACAAGTTTGTGACGCTCATTGTTATGGCATCATGTTTCGAGTGTAAAATAGATGAGAATGACCAGAGAATGTAAGAGTGAGAAAACACTGTAGCAACTAGAAAGCACTTATAAGAAAATCTGCAAGTAAAATCTACAATTTCCCGTTGTCCTACCTTCGGTTCTATTTTGTCCTCCCATGGCAGATCGATGTTAGGAATGCATATTTTTTCTGCCAAAAAATGCCATTCTCATAATAGTTCAACACTAGAAATTGCAGAAATAGAATGATTTATCATCCAGATACAAGTGTGAAGATGGTGATTTTCAAGATTTAATCAAAACACAAAAGCAAGCTTCTATATAGCATATACCAAATAACTTGATCGTATACTTCTTCATTGTTATCACTTCACCAACTTCAGTGTATCCTTTACATATCCACCAATCAATTCTAAAACTCTCTTTCTCTATCATATTTTTCCAAACTTGATTTTTCACTCGTCCTAAACTCACTTCCACTTCCTACACTAACTACAGAGCATCAAAAACAACTAAATCAAAGCATAAATCCCACTTGAAGGAATTCAGGTATCTAAAGATTTAAACAAATAAGAAACTCAATTTCCATAAAACTACTCAAAAAAACACTTTTTGATAAGTAAAAGAACCCTAACCAATAGCGATATCTGATAAGCTCAAATTGCAGAAGAAAAAAAATCAAATTTCAATAAAAGAAGAGCCTGTACTCCAATCAACAGAGTAAAAACACTAAACCTTAATAAAGTTTCGCTTAAAACCCACGAAGTTTAGAGACTGAACAACTTCCATATACAAACACGACTCACTTGAAGAATCGAATAGAACACTTGCATTATTTCATAAACTACCTAAAAGAAACTTAACGACAATCACAATACACTGATATTTGTAAAAAAGAAACTCAATTCCAACTTAAAAGAACCTATAATTGTAACATTCGTAAAATTAAAAACACTCAAATCCCATCAAAATTCTCAGGTTAAACACTAAACAACCTCTATTCACAAACAGAACTCGTTCCAAATTCAATTGAAGAACCAAGAACTTTGTCTTATCTCAGATATAACCTTAAAAGAACCCTAAGAACAATTACAGTTCACTCCAATTGTCTAAAAGAGACTCCAAATCCACTTAAAAGAAGCCCCAACTAGGCCCACAATCCAAAAGGATAAAAGAACACCAAACCTGAATCGAACTTCACTTGAAAACCACAGCTTTAATAATCAAAATCCACTCAAATCTCAATCAAAAACTGACCTAAATTTGCGACAAAGCTCGGGCACACTCATTTTATGCTGCAAATTCGACCGTGGCTGTTTCAGCCTAATACAAAACACAGTAGCCGGACTCACTGAGTCCTCTTCCATTGAATCGTCGAGTTTCTCACCACCACTCTCTTCCTCCCCGCCACTGCTGACAGGCTCAGTCTTCTCCACTCCAGCAACACCACCGTCAGCCGGTACAATATCCGGCGTAACCTGCTCCTCCTCCGTCGTCTCCTTGATAGAAGAAGAAGTCATTTTTGAAAAATAAAAACCGAGTCTTTATATAGAGAAAAAGAAAAATGTATGTTGTCAGTGGTGCAAAAGTCACATTTGAAGGCGACAGGTACTACCGACTGTTTAGAGTGGGAGAGACAGAGAGAGAGAGTGGGGCTAGAGTGGGATTTTGGTGTCTTATTTTTTTTTTGGATTTTAGTCTTTTAGGGTTTTTGTTTCAAGAAGAGAGACAGAGCGAAATAATAAGATTCCATTCAGGTGTGTCCATAGATACTCTCCTAGTTAGAGAGAGAAAAAAGAGGGAAAGGAGACGTTTTCTCTCTTTTTTTGGTTCTCGCTTATGTCAAAGATTAAAAAAAAGTTTGAGAAAAGTAGCATGGATTAAATAATTATCGTTTCAAAATTTAATTATATATATTGTTCCTATTTTTTTAATAATAAATAAATAAAATATATACAAGAAAATAAGAAAATAGATTTGAACAGTCTAAAAAAAATTGTTTAAGTTTAATAGTGGAAGACTAGAACACCAAGTGAAAGTTGGTACACCAAAATGTTCAAATTAGCAATTCAAGATTTTAATTGAGAGGGCCTATTGATAAAAATATCTTTTTAAGTGTTTAAAAACTTAATTGAAATTTTAAAAGGTTTAATTAAAATTATTGAAGGTTTAATTGTAAAAAAAATCAACTTTTGAAAGTTAATTTTGATGTTAATTGAAACAAATGAAGTTTAGGAATCGAAGTTAGATTTTGAAAAGTTTAATTAGTCAAATCAGAGGCTTAATTACATAAACTTGAAAGTCTGGTAAGCAAATAGAGACTTAATTGAATAATTTGTGAACTAAGGATCAACTTACAAAACCCATGTGACTTTAGGGACTTGAATCAGGAGAAATCAAGGGTCAAATCAAAGAAAATTAAAAGTTTGGTGGTCATCTAGAGGTCTAATTAAACAAATCAGAGATCAAGGATCAACTTGTAAAAGACGCTCAAAATTAGGGCTGACAAATAAATTTGTTAGGGACGTAATTGCACGAAATTAGAAAGTTAGAGGGAAATTACAGGTAAAATCAAACGAAATCAGAAGAATAAGAATCAAATTAAAAATTGCCAAATTTTATATTAAAAAAACCTTAATCTGTAAGAATTAGTCAAAACGGCACCGTTCAAGGTATTGTGTATCTTCTTCTTTGGTTTTTGGCTGATCAAGTATGCACTTTCAAGCGAATGAATGTGATGTTTCCGACCACCCCAAAGGCTGCGATAACCACCATTCAATTGAGAAACACCACTTCTACAACCCCATGTCTTTAAAAACAAATGTTTACGTCCCATATTCTTTATTGATCTCCGCAACATCTTATCTCTAGTCAGCCAGCATTACAGTTTCAATCATCGCACTATTTGAGTTGGCACTTTCAAATGTTTGAATGTGGATCCGATTAAAAGGTGTGCACCCCCTCTACCAAGTTCAAGTGGTCTCAGACAACGTTGACGTCGAAGTTGCTCTAACGAAGCCATAAAAGTGACTACCCCATTCAGCCTTGACAATGACACCCATTTACAGAAAACCACCTAACTTTTTTCATTTGTTCCCACTTAGAAACCTTTAGAAGGTTCACGTCAAGAATTTAAAACCTTTCTCTGTAGATCTAAAGGCAGAAAACACCTCACCTTAGTCTCTAAGTTTCCTATAAAACCACATAAACTCAAAACCATTGGTTCTATGGCAAAACCAGATAGGTTTTAGTCTGTTAGAACCCCCATTAATTACCAAAATAAAAATTCCAAGGTAGAGAAACAAACTCTCACTTAATTTCCCGTGATTGTGACAAGATCTTAAGAGAGAAAAGATATAATTTGAGCTCTTCAAAAGCTTTTCTACATTCTAGTGTCCATTCAAAGTTAATGATATTTTTCAAAGCTTTGAAGAAATGTCGATTGTGTTTCCTTATCCTAGATATAAATTTGCAGTTAGTTTTCCAGTGAGACGTTCTAAGGGGGAGTTATATCTAGTATTGCTTGAATCTTCTAAAGGTCGGACTTTATTCCCTTGCTGTTGACTAGGAAATCAAAAACATTTCCTCCTCTTATGGTGAACATATTATTTGAAGGGGTTAAGCTTTATCTAACACTTGCCCAAAAAAAAACCTCTTCTAGATTCTTGAGATGTTGCTTAAAAATCATGTTATTCACTAGCATGTCATCCACATATCCTTAAATGATCCTCTAATTTAGTGCTTAAACATTTTTTTAACCAGATGCTGATGAGTAGCCATTGTATTTTTCAAGCCAAAAGACATTGCCTTGTAGCAAAAAGTTTCTCTTTCAGTAATGAAATAAGTCTTCTCCTCTTATTCTATATAAATAGGGATTTGATGGTACCCTGAATTATGTCCAAAAAACTTAAGAACTTAAAGTCTACTATAGAGTCCTTCAATTTATCAATCTTTATGAGAGAAAAACTATCCTTTAGACATGCCTTGTTTAAGTCAGTGAAATACACTTCCATCCTCTATTTTCTAATACTTTTTTTTCACCGTAACCACATTAGTCAACCAATCAAGATACATGATCTCATGAATGAACCCAGTAGCTAAAAGTTTATCCACTTTTATAATTATTACAAGCTATCTTTCCCCTCTAAAATTTCTCTTCTTATGTTAGATATGAGAGAAAGTTAAATTGACTTGAAGTCTATAAGCAACTATTTTCGGATTGATCCCTAGCATATCTAAAGTTTTGAAAGCATAATTATACTTATAGGTAAGGAGAAAATCTATCACTAATTGTTATTGATTTGGTTTCAAAGCACTGCCTCAGTGAGGAGTCGGGCCTAATTAAAAAGTTTTTAAAGCTCTAATAGGGTAGATATTCTAACAATTATAGGGAGGTTCGTGACACATCTCATCACAGGTATATCTTGATTGTTTGTCATAGACTAGCTCATAAAGGTCAAAAGCCAAACCCAGAAAAGAGTTGATGGCGTTTTGAACTTGTTCCCACAAATAGTGCAAAATGATGACGTTCCAAAATCCAATATGCTTAGGAATGAGATTTTTTGGTATTTGGCTAATGGGTAATCATATGTTTATGTCAATATTTCATTCTCCAGAACTTAGAAAGTGGCTAACTGGTGGTAAAAAGCCCAACGCCTGCAAAACAATTCTTTTTTATGAAGTTTAGGGACTCTCAGATGATAAAGTCAATAACTTTTAAGAAAATAATAGCAATAAATGAGAAAATAAACATTAAATCCAAAAACAAGAGTGTTTGTTCTTGATAAATATTATGAGATTTAAAAGTATAGTTTCCAGAGAATAAAATTGTGAACCTTTTACCTGGAAAGTTCAGGGGGTATTTATAACTCCTAAACTTTATCATTATGCTAAAGTAGAGGGTTTAAAGAGTCATTTCCTCCTGTTAACATTAATGATGAAAAAATATCTTTTATACAGCATTAATGATGGATACATATCTCTTACACAATAATAAGATGGGAATATGGTAGGTCATTAAGAGATTTTTTATACATCTATAGGGATAGGGAGACGAATATCCCTGACAGTAACATTTTATGTTAAAGTCATAATAATAAACAAATGGAGCATTATAGTCCAACATGAGGTCTATAATGACCTACAGTCCTTTAAATTTTTTGTGTTAGGCACATTACTAAGCTCATAGTCAACAAGTCTAATAGCATACCAAACTCATGCCTAATTAGGCTCAGTGCGCTTCCAAACTTAAAGACGATGGGTCTTGTAACTCGTCAAACTCATACCCACTTAGACTCGATACAGTGCCAATAATCAAGGGCAATGGGTCTGACAACTTGACAAACCTATGTCCATTTGGGCTCGGCTTTTAGCCACACTCAGGAATGTTGGGTCTGGAAGCGAGTTAGAGCCATGTCATTTGGGTCTAACATTTTACAAAGCCTGTGAATGTTGGATATGAAAACAAGCCCTTCCCACTTATCAATGGATTACCATCTTGTTTTTAAATCTTTTAAACAAGGACTTAGGCTTAAAAGAATATTTTTTTTCATGATGCCAAAAAAATGTTGATCCATCACACGGACAAAGATATAAGAGGAGATTAGTGGATTGCACTTGCCCATCATAAGAAGCAAACAAAGATTGATATGAATAAAGCTTACAAAAGTCATTAGTTTACCTTCGACAAGTTTGACTAATAAATAAAGATTCATCAACAAATAGTCAAAGCAACCCAACTTGAGGAGAACTGAATGAATATTGCCTTTAATGATGTCAACCGTTAAATTATGTTATTCTATTTTGTTTTACATTTCTGGTAGACTCATGAATGAACAATAAACTATAAAAAAAACATGTTTTTTTATGGAGAAAAAAATAATATAATCTAGTTGACTTATTTTTTATTTTTTTTTCTTTTTTTTTTACAAAAATAAATGTTCAGATCACATTCAATATGAAATATTGTGTTTTACATCCCATTAATATCAAGAAAAATCTTTATTTATATCCGAGTTAAAACTTAGAATGCTTCTTAAATCATAAAATCAATTCATATAATTACGTATAAAAGTATGATTATTTTAAAACTTTTGATTAAATATTATATCCTTAAGAAAATATTAATATTAGTAAAATTCTTTAAAAATATTAATTTTCTAAAAATTACGTTTTTTTTAAAAAAAAAATGAATCCTAAAATATAAGATAATTTTTATTTTTTTATTATAATTTTATTCATAAAATCAGCTACTTAAATCACCCTTATATTATATAACACTATATTGGAACTTTATTTTTACCATCACAACCCTGGAAAAACTTAAAATCAAGCTAATTAAAAATGAATTATTAAAATCTAAAAATAAAAATCACATCGAAAATTCATCAAATTATTAAATTGAAACCTTAGTTGATTTTTACATGTTATTGTTGTTTATAGAGTTACATTAGTTTTTACTCTTTAGGAAAAATAGTGATAATGATAGTAATGGTATTAAAAAGACAAAATTTATTAAAAAATAATTCTTAAAACTTTTATTCATATGTGTAATGTTAATTTATACACATCATCATATATAACATCAGGTGAGGAATTTCTTGTAATTATTATTTTTAAGAGTTATATATATTTATCCAAACTATGCTTTATTAAATTTTGAAAGATAATTCAATCTTTTCCCTAATTTTTACTTAAAAATCCAGTTTATAACTATTTTATATAATTCACAAAGTAAATTAATTAATTTAATAATAATTATCAAAATTTAAATACGATTATTTAAGAATAAAACATGTTTATATAATAAACATTCACAATTATTTATTTATAAACAATTCAACTTCACTTCAGGTAATAAGAACATGCTCTCGGAGGGTACATGTGAATCAATAATCGTTAAGTTGGGCCCGGTTCGGTCCATCCCGGCTCATAAACAACTCGACCAGCAGTCCACTTGATAGCCCAAAATGAACGACTTGTCGGAGCATTTAGTGTTGAATGGTGGGCCTGATTTAGCCTTAGAGGTAACGGGCCATTAGCTGGGCAATTTGCCAATTGCTTCGGCCTCTTATAATTGGGTTCTTTGTCTAGGCCTGTTTACAGAGTACCATTGTTGATTTGTGATTGACATTGCGTTTGAAATTTTACTTGATTGCGTTTTAAAAAATGTGGTTGGATTGAAAATTTATTAAATTAATATTTTTTTTAATTTTGATGTATTAATGTTAAAATAAAAAAATATTTTAATATACTTTAAAGTAAAAAATATTTTTAAAAAAAAACATGAAAGGGTTTTTATGGTATTGATATTGATGAAAACACTTCAATGGTTTTAATTTGGATAATTAAGTATATGACTATATGTAGTTTGATTCATCAAGCAATAGAAGTTACAAGATTATTGGCTGCGTTTATTTTAAAATATAGTTTGGACGGTTCCAATTTAAAAAAGAAAAATTCATAAAAAAAAAAGAATTTAAATATATATATACATATAAATCATTTTGAAAACCAATATCTACTACTCTCCCTAACATCCCTAAATATCTAAGGAGTGTAGTAGATTTTGTTTTTAGATGTATTTTAAAAATTTATTTTTTAAAAATAATATCAAATTAATAAATTTTTAATGTTTTTTTATGTGTTAATATAAAAAAATAAAACATTTATAAAAAAATATTTAAATATATTTTCAAATAAAAAAATATTTAAAAAAAATATCTCACATCACAATATTAAAAAAAAATCTAATAATCATCTTAGAGTTTTGACGAAAAACAAACGATAGATAATAAATCCCACCCATCATGATTATTCCATGGACAAAAATCCATTTCATACGAAATCAAAGCTTTCTTGGACACGTGTCACAGACTATTCTTGGAAGTCTTGCGATAAGTCAATTATGATCATCTAATCTATGTCGAATTACCTTCCAAGTGGAGATTTGGAAATCTTGGGTTTGCCCAGTTATCTCGTCTTTGAAATTTTAATTTGTTTGCTAGTTACTCCATGCCATGTTTTTAATAAGTCTTTACTTTTCTAATTCCTTTTAACTTATTTATTAGCATATCATAACACAGTAGGTTAATAATAATTTTTTTAAAATATAAAAAATATTTTAGATTTAGAGATTATACTAGATCTAAAATTATTGACTCTAGCGGTCATATCAGATTCTAGAAACTTAAATCTGGTATGTTTATCAAATTCAAAGTGTTTAGGTCTGACAACCCTTACCTAATACAAGTAAATAACAAATAAATAGATGATAATGGTACATTTTAATTATCAAGAGAGAGAGGAAAAAAAAACAATCAAAGAAATGCCTCGTAAAAAGATAAAATGAGAAATAAAAAATGAGACTATTATTACAATTCACAAAGTAAATATTATTTATATCATTTTAGCTTTTGTTATAATAAATCCAAAATTATTCTCTAATTTATCTTTTAATTTTATACTTTGGAGAAATTATACCTCATAAATAATAGTAGAATAAATAATAGTTTCAGGGAAAAAAAAATTATGAAATACCCACCGGTTGAAAAGAGTGGATCCAACCAAGTGAGGGATAGGGTGGACTAATAAAAGCAAATATTTCAGGTGAAGCAAAATACAGCTCCCATTTCTTGTTCTACAACATGCGTGAGCTCGACCAATGAAACATTTGATGGTTAGATGAAAAAAACAAGCTCAAATTTTGCAGAGAGACAGGATGTGAATCTTTTTGATGGGTTAACAAGATTAGACATTTTTTTATTGGATGCTGCAACTTGAAAAACCAGGTCATCATAGTAATAAATGATTAATTACATTCACACCTGCTATCCTGATCAATTTCTCGTGTCTATAATGTACAGGAAATGTTACTTCCATTAAAGGAAAAGTAAATGTTATATGTGAAATGCTGGGAACCTTCACTAATGAAGCTCCCCTGAACATTTTCCAAAACACAAGCCTTCCTTCCAAAACTGTTGCCGTCGAGCTGAGGAACTTAAACGCTTTTACATACACCAGACAGCTGATGCATAGGACAAACGGACGAATTTCCACTTCTGCAAGGCTAACGGCTCCTCTTTACTTCCAACTCCAACCAGCAACTACAAAAAGGAACATAAAATATACTACCATCAAAGAGTGCTGCTTTCTTCAACATCAGCTACTGCATGAGCTTGCCCTGAATTGATTGTCATGAAAGTGGAAAGCCGCAGCTAATTAACATTGCAGTCATGCATGCACCACCTTGAATTGATTGTCATGGAAGTGGAAAGCTCCATCTAATTAACATTTGTGATTGCAGTCTCGTCTATACAACTCGAACCCATGTCCCCCCACACATCGGACAGCCATAGGCCCAACGGCTGATCCACCAAGCCTCTCTTTCATTTTGATCTGGTGGATTTGCAGCACCAGGGGAGGCCAAAGCCGAAGTCTGCCGCAAACATCTTATGCACTGCATTAATAACAATGATGTTAGATAAGTATAGTAGATTACAGGCAGATCCACGCATGCAGAGAGGGCAGAGGATTTGCAACTGAAATAAACATATGAATGGTTATATGGCAAGAGAGAGAAAATTTATGAGTGAGGTTATTCCTTTGCAGATTCTTATCTCTGATGGAAACATATTATGCAAGAGAAACATATCTTATCATAAAAAAAGCAGTTCACTTGTTTCATTCCCTAGCACCACAATTAAATTGAAAATGATGTCTGAGCATTTCCAGATTATGAACCACGAGTACCAAAACCTAGTAAATCACCTCTTGACCATTCATCCTTGTGTCCAAGGAAATATAATTCAGCACTCCCAGAGAACTGCTCCACTCACATAAAAGTGGGATCCGTGAGTAATCATGGTTGATCCTCCTCTTATGTGAGTTGGGGAAGTAGAGCTCAAGGAGCATGTATCTTTGGGCATGTTTTCAGCTCCTAACATCAACCCAACACCATTATATATCTCCAGTGATATCATTAATACCATAACCTCTAGTGTAATATCCAAATTAGAGTGGTTAATGGATTATGCATGACCAATAACGGTACAGCATCGCAGATAAGGAAAAAGGAAGATGCATGAGGGATGATCGTTGATTTCCTTGTGAAACACAAAAACGCACCGGGACAGAAATTCATTTGCATTATGCATTTACAGCCAACTACATGCCTTCCACCTCATGGTTACCAAGGAAAGAGATCCATAACTCAAGGAATCCCTTCATGGGATCATCCATGTGCTGTGAAAACTCTAGGGTGTACTGGTACAGGACCAGACTAAAACTACGTAGGTTTTAAAGGGAATTGGGTTTTAAGCATCTTGTGGTGGATGTGGTAGTATATAGGGGATAACAGGGGAATATAATTCACTAGCTTGCAACCACTAAATTCACTTCAAGGCTTAATTATGTTGAGTACCTTCTTCAAGATACATGACACAAACTTACCAATAACATAAAAATGGATTTTCCTTTTTAATTCAGTAATGCTACAGAAAAGGTGGCTGAATAACAAAAAATAAATAACTGACAAGATCAAAACAAAAACAAAAAAAAAAAAACCAAATAAGAGGGAGAAGAAAAATGGAGTGACCTTGTACCAAACGCCTTCAAGACCAGTCTTCCACACTGCAGTAACAACATCTCTTCGAGAACCCATTATGCCAAGATATGCTCCCAGGCCTGCAGAGGTGTTCAAGCCAACTGCTGCATCTCTTTCAGACAGTCTGCGCTTCCTCGGCCAAAGGCCATGAGCTCCGTAATAAACATCACAATTTTCCAGTGAGCTAAAATCAAGTGAATCTGTGGAGTTAAGCTTAGAAGTATCCTCTGAACCAATATCCTCTGGATCAGACCAGGGTCCGCCAAACATATTCCGCCTGTGCCACTCTTCAGATGGTGGGTGTAGTTCTAACTCTCGGAGTAACAGACCAGCAGCATCTGCACCTCTGGGCCGTGGCATGTTCTGTGGATTCCATAACAAAATGTAATATATAGTTAAGAAAACAGTTGTTTGTCAAAAAAATACAGAAAGAAAAGTGGAGGGTTATCCCGGTCAAAAAAGAAAAAAGAAAGACAAGAAAGCTACTTCCAAACAACCAAAGGTTCATTTACAGGAGTAAATCATAAGCATAGATACCTGCATATGCGGGCCAAGAGATGCTTCAACAACCTCTGGCAATACAGTATAATTGCCGTCAATATAATGCAACCGCACCTGGATATTGCTGCTTCCTACTTGAGAAACCGGCAATGGGTGTACCAGAGCTGCTGTTCGCCGACACAGATCCATGAGTATGAGGAAAAGGACCTTCACCTGCATCGCGCCAAAGAATGAGCCTTTATCATAATCTAGAGAACCACTGCTGATTGATTGATTGTTTCCTTAACTGAGAGAACTATCAAAAACCTTTCCGATGCCCAAACACTGAGCGATTGACTTGAACGTAAAGCAATTTAGCCAGATAAGAAACCAAAAGTCTAATGAAGATTCTTCGTAACATGTGAAGACTAGAAGAAATTAAAGAGCAACAGTTCTACCTCCTCAGAACTGTATCCTTGGCCAGCATTGCCACTGCCTACTCTGTGCCTGCCAGCAGGTCCCTCTTCAACTGCTTTAGCTCCAGGCACTACCTGACTACCTCGAACTGCCTGACCTTCATCCGACCGAACCGCAGCTGGTGCTGGCTTTGAAGAAACAGAGTTGATCTCCTCCACCTTGCCAGGAGCACCAGACTGAGGTTTTTGCGCATTTGTATCAGTGGGATTTCTCTGTGTACCTCCAGCAAAGCGAGGTACTTGAGTTCGCCGCCGAAAGAAAAAACAAAAAAGCAGAAGCTGGCATAATCTGTGAAGGAAATGGCAGTCACCGATGAGCCTCACTGCTGGGGTTCCAGGAAAAGTTCCAGTATTGATGCTTATTGGCATGAAAGAAGATGGACCACTTATGGGGTTTGAAGTTGCAGTGGACACTCCATCAGTTGTGCTACTAATCTTAGCAATGGCACCTTGTACCCAAGCTTGCATCTGAGTGCTTCCAGTAGAACTTGTACCGCCACTTTGACCACCTGGAGAAAAATGCATTAGAAGACAATGTGTTATACATAATAACCATGAGAGAGAGAGAGGGAGAGAGATATAAAACTTTTCATGGAATTTTCCCAGAGACTACAGCAGTAACCTCTTAAGCAGTAAAGAACATATTGCAGGACTCCACAAGCTTTTGAAGTTGGACACCACAAAACTTAGCAAACACAAAATTATGGAATAAAGGAATAAAGGAATTTTATCTTTCTCCTTTATAAAGATGAACACTAGACACTGCATACTAACCCTGATTTGGTGTGGGAGATGCCGAACTTTGAGTAGGACTAGTCACCGTATTGCGGTTACTGCCTGCGCCTGCTGTAACGGCGTGACTGGCCAGTGTGCGACAGAAACTTGCGTAACGCCCGAACGCGTGTGATAAAATGTGAAGCTAGATCAAGAACTGCATCAACATAAGCCTGCATGAAATTACCACAGTTAGAGAAAATTAACACATCATAAACCAGCATCAACAAGGGCAGATGTTTGAGCTGACTGGAGGCAGGGAAATATCCAACCAGCTCAGTCTGAGGGCTTGGATACAGCAGACTAACAAGCCTAAACTGCCACGCATATATTGTTTGTTCAGGCATCAGTTTCCAGGCCATAAAAGCAAGGTACAGCCCAAGCCATGCAACCATCATCACACATTTGATGTATCAGATATAAGCATCATATCGCAGGCAATCAGACCATGAGTAAGCCACGTATTGCTGGTAGGAGTAGATCTTCAGTACTAAAAACTTCAACAGGACCCAAAATTTAACATGAGATAATAGAGAGACAAGAGCAAACCTGAATACTCGGAACAAGGTTTGGTTCAACAGTCATTGCTTCAGGATCAATGCCAGATAATGTCTCGCCAGAAGCCTGCCATGGTTCAGGTACTAATGCTGAAGGATTTATCAAAGCTGACTCAATGCCTTTGCCGAGCATATCAAGCAGCAACCTAGCTTGCATGTCAAGAACCATTGCCCTAACCTCCTGAGCATTTGTACCTTCCAGTAGCCTACATTTTATCCTGTCCAGACTCTGCATCATTAAGAAACAAGTTTACTTCCCAGCCAAATGCATTCTAGAAACACAGGCAGTAACAGGAGCTTTGAATTGTCAAGTGGGGTGAGAATTAAAGAATGCTGTTTTATCTTATTTCCTAATTTGATTGTGATGCATGTCTTGCATGGGACTGTTGGGTTGTAATGTGCCAGGATATACCATGTGTGTTTATGAGACACATTACATGTCATACCTTCTGTAATGTGCCTCAATAAGCAAAGCGTTTATTTGGTTGAAAGCAGATGATCAATGAATGCAATTTTTGTATTCACAACTTTTTCATATTTATGGTTTCAAGAACTCTTCCTTGAGGATTCATGGAAGCCCTGGTGAAATTCTAAATATATACCCCCTCAATTTCCACAAGCCATTATACGTCCAGTCCAAGTCGAATATTCTACAAGAACTAGGCTAGCAGCAATAGAATATTCTAGATGCCCTTGCTAACTATTGAAATTAGATTTTTTTTTTTTTTTTGGGGGGGGGGGGCATGGGCCACCATGGCACATACTATTTTCAAACGAATAACAAAAGGAGTTACATGGAAAATTTAAGAGAAATGAACCAAAGATATAAAAAAATATTACATGCACTCACTCAATAATGTAATTCCAAATATCATAATGACAGACTATCTCAAAAGAAATAATGATGAGATGGCAAGAGCGCAGAAAAAACATACAGGACCATACTGCTGCCTGTGCTGTGTAGAGGGAAGAGAATGAAAATCAGCATCCAAGACTGCAATGACACTGTTAAGTGAAACTGAAAAGAAACAAAGAACCAGACATCAACAGAGTATCTTACCGTGGATTCATGTTACTTGCAAAGAAATCTAGAATAGGAATCCTTGGGAAGAAATTGTTCTTCAATATATTTTCTTTTTAGAAGCCACGGTAATATTGGAGAATCAAATTATTCTTACCGATGCCATCCTCAGCAGCACTCTGTGTACACCCAACAGCATCCCACCAATCAACACCAACCAAAAGGCTCCACCAAAACCTGCTCTGGCAAAACACAATATCAGCATGACCAACCAGAATGTTGAAATTATCTGCACATCCAACCTTCATCTGATTTTTACCAAAGGAAATGCCATAACCACTAACATGTGGATTTCCAAAGTAATTCCCAAACAAATGACTCTTACTAAGTACCTTTCAGCAATAGCACGCTCCCAGATTGCTGAGTTAGCCTTCACCTGACTACTTGGAACAGCAGGAGGAAGAACACGAATTATCTTTAATACAGTGCGATCCTTGCTAGTGTCATGCCAAACTGAAGCTGAGCAGCAGCTTGTGGAAGAGAAGGCAGGAGCAGCAATTGCAGATCCAACATTAATCTGGTAGTTGTCAACAAGTGTGAAGTTTGGCCCAGAGAAAATGTGAACTCCACCCCGCAGAAAAGCAATAGCAATCTCGCCACCATGAGCAGAATAAACAATTCGAGCAAGAGTTCTCACATCGCTGGGCAGATCAGAGGGATCAAAGGTGACTCTTTTCGTCTTCTCAGAACCAGAATCAGATGCCTTTCTTGCATCTGAGATTGGTACTGCAGGAGCTGCTTGGAGATTTTTAAAATCATTAGTTGGTGGTATGCTTGTATCCACTTTGGACACCCATACAGTTTGCATGGGTGCCTGCCCACCAAAACCAGAAGTGGGATTTCCGAATATTGGATGAAGAACGACAGGTTGAAGGGATGATTCCCAGCGTTGCACCCTCCATCCCGTGATTAAAGGACCCTCATCTGGATCATAAGGGGACATATATTGTCCTGCATGCACAAAACCAGTTATTATTATATTGAATCCAGATAACTGCGGGCAAAGAAAGGGATCTTCAGCTGACTCGAACATGAAAGTTTAGCTTCACATCACTGTATGAGTATGAGTATTAAAGTGAGTAGAGAAATCACTGTATGAGTATGAGTATTAAAGTGAGTAGAGAAAGAGAGCCAACGACACTTTTGAACAAGAAAAATCACACAAACTACATAAAAACACACTGAAGGAGTATTTGTTATGGAAAAAATACGGAACAGGCAAAAAATAAAATTTCAATACAGAATACTAATAGGTACCCTCAACTATAACAACCGCAATCACAGAGCCACCACGAGTCGGATCAAAAGCAACGGCACTGACTCCAGAACCCCAAGTGGTAGTTGCTGCAGATTGAGCTGCAGCCTCAGGACTCACATACGCAGAAAAATTTGAAACTGGCGAACAATGAAGTGAGACAGTGTCCGCGAAATCTTTATCCATATTCTTTTTCCCTTGCATTGCTTCAGACATCAGATGCTCCTGCCAGCTGAATAAATATGCAGCCAAAGGAGCAAAACCAGACCAATTAGGAGGCTTGACTGAAGGCGGGACCCCATTGCTAGTACTCACAATCGGAGTCGCTTGAAATCCATTTCCAGGGCCAGGAGTAACCTCCCAAACAACAACAGTTGAAGGGTTTACAATCGGAACACCTGCAACATGCATTGCACCACTATCCGTTATAATAGCATCAGCAGCCATAATCCCACTAGGGCCGGCACCCAAGAGTCCTTTGCTTGTGCGAAACCACTTCGGTGACGTGTTATTCTGACTTGGGGGCCACTGGGACCAATGAAGTTGAACAGAACCAGATGAGAAAACTGAACAAACACAGAGGAAATTTGGCCATCTAGCTGAAAGAAAAACAGAAAGCACGTTAGTGATGGTCTTGGTGCTGTTTTAATATGTCAAGTGGAGGTACCTCAAAAGCAGAAAGAACAGAAAACCAAAAGGATCACCATCATTATTGGAATACTTAGCACTAGCAGCAGTGGTCAATAGTCGGTTAAAAGCACCAGTTCATTCTTGTAATTAGGACAAAAAATGGCAGATATTAAAAATTCTTAAATTAAGAGTTTCTGTTCTTGCCATACATTTCATCTTCCTAGGAACATTCACGATACAGTAGTTAGAAGTTGATCCAATAATGAATAAATTCTTAGCAGAAACTACAACCAGTAATGAATAAAACCATAGCAGAAACTACAACCAAATTACTATTCTAAATTTACAGCTGTTCAGAAAATAACCTGAACTATTCTTCTCAAAGCAACAGCCACATGATATAATTCACCGGATGTTAAGTTGCTAGTCAGAAGGCATGGCCCTTACAAGCTAAAAATGGAACGGGGCTTAAAGCTCCCACTTGAGCTTCTACAAACGCTTATAAAGAGAAGTCATGAAAACAAACCTGAAGTTTGAGAATGCTGAGAAAGGAATTTTTCCTCAAAAGCTGACTTTGAGTTTGTGGGAGTACTGGACTTTGATGAAAGCCACCTGTACTGATTTTTTAAGAGAAGTCGGACTACAGCAGAAGTATAACCAAATACCAACACAAATTAAAAAAAAAACAGAGATAAACTAGAGAACTGGGAAATATAGATAACTACTAAACCACCACCACCTATGCTTTATAATAATACATGGATAATTTAATAATCAGATAACAAAAACTTAATAACTGCATACTGGAGAGACCCCAGATAGCCATTTAGTAACAACTGCAATGTCCTGTCGCCATTCATGCTCACGCTGCCAGCAGCTAGCATCACGCACCAAATTAGATGGACCCTGCATGACCAGATAAGATGTAAGCTACAAGAGAATTTAAAATTATAAGCAAGTGGTATGCATAAACACAGAGAGAGGGTAAAAACCAAAACAGGGCCAGCCCCGAACCTCTTACGTTGAGCAAGCCATGAAAAGCTTAGTTCTTAAGAACTAGTGAGTGGAAAAAGGCATCTACTTATTTTATATCTGGCTTAAACAATTCATCAAGTTAGCTTACTTGTGAAGGTTGAGTCCAGATAGTTATCCTCCCATGGAAATTAGCTATTAATAATGCACGAGGGCAAGAAGTAGGGGACCATTCGATAAACTGAACAGAATCACGAGGAGAATCTGCAAAGGGATCCAATTCAATAACTCGAAAATGGGAAATTAGATCCCAATAGAAAGAGGGAAGTAATAAATCAGTGAGAAATCTAACATATAATAGATGAATGAAATAAACTCGGCATACATGACTAATTAAAACTTCAAAAAAGGAGAGCATGGTAAACGGTGCAAGGTTGACTCAAAATACCTGCTATGACATTGAAAACTGCACATTCAGTTGGTCTCTCAGGGATAACCACGTGTATGGGGATCCAAAATGGTGGGTTTGCATTGGAGCTACAAAAAAAAATAGCAAATGATGATATTAAAATATTAATTGAAAAAATATGAGTCCATCTTGGGTACAATCTTATATTTTAATTAGAAGAACCCGAAATAGTTCACTATAGCAAATATCAATCATGTTTCAACATCTGTTCTCAAGCACATTAGCGTATTTATAGGAAAGCCCAATTGGAAACAATGTATAGGGAATGCTCTCCCCTATTAAACTGAAACACATTAGAAATCCAAAACTCCACTGACCTGGGAATTCTTGCACAAGTTTCTGATGCACAAGCTATTGCGTTCAGCTTACCACACCAAGCAACAGCACTGGAAAAGCATAAGTTGAAAATAAGAATTTGGTAAGGACCAGTAAAATGGTAGAATGGACAAGCAAAGATGCTTTAAATAACACCAGCTCAATTACTTTAGACAGCTGTTAATAGAATCTCAAAACCTACAGTAGGAGTATCATGTTTTAACAATACCCATGTCACAAATCAACTGCATGTAGCTACAAGTTTGTGACGCTCATTGTTATGGCATCATGTTTCGAGTGTAAAATAGATGAGAATGTAAGAGTGAAAAAACACTGTAGCAACTAGAAAGCATGTATAAGAAAATCTGCAAGTAGAATCTACAATTTCACGTTGTGCTACCTTCTGTTCTATTTTGGCCTCCCATGGCAGATCGTATGTTAGGAATGCATATTTTTTCTGCCAAAAAATGCCATTCTCATAATAGGTCAACACTAGAAATTGCAGAAATAGAAAGATTTATCACCCTGATACAAGTGTGAAGATGGTGATTTTCAATATTTAATCAAAACACAAAAGCAAGCTTCTATATAGCATATACCAAATAACTTGATCGTATACTTCTTCATCATTATCACTTCACTGACTTCATTGTATCCTGTACATATCCACCAATCAATTCTAAAACTCTCTTTCTCTATCATATTTTTCCAAACTTGATTTCTCACTCGTCCTAAACTCACTTCCACTTCCTACACTAACTACGGAGCAGCAAAACCAACAAAATCAAAGCATAAATCCCACTTGAAGGACTCCAGGTATCTAAAGATTTAAACAAATAAGAAACTCAACTTCCATAAAACTACTCAAAAAAACACTTTTTGATAAGTAAAAGAACCCTAACCAACAGCGATAACTGATAAGCCCAAATTGCAGAAGAAAAAACTCAAATTTCAATAAAAGAAGAGCCTGTGCTCCAAACAACAGAGTAAAAACACTAAACCTTAATAAAGTTTCGCTTAAAACCCACGAAGTTTAGAGACTGAACAACTTCCACATACAAACACGACTCACTTGAAGAATCGAATAGAACACTTGCATTATTTCATAAACTACCTAAAAGAAACTTAACGACAATCACAATACACTGAGATTTGTGCAAAAGAAACTCAATTCCAACTTAAAAGAACCCGTAATTGTAACATTCATAAAATTAAAAACACTCAAATCCCATCAGAATTCACTGGAAAATCCACAACCTTAAACACCAAACAACCTCTATTCACAAACAGAATTCATTCAAAATTCAATTGATGAACCAAGAACTTTGTCTTATCTCAAATATCACCCTAGCAGAACCCTAAAAACAATCACAGTCCACTCCAATTGTCTAAGAGAGACTCGAAATCCACTTAAAAGAAGCCCCAACTAGGCCCACAATCCAAAAAAGTAAAAGAACACCAAACCTAAATCGAATTTCACTTGAAAACCACGGCTTTAATAATCAAACAACCAAAATCCACTCAAACCTCAATCAAAGACTGACCTATATTTGCGACAAAGCTCAGGCACACTCATTTTATGCTGCAAATTCGACCGTGGCTGTTTCAGCCTAATACAAAACACAGTAGCCGGATTCACTGAGTCCTCTTCCATTGAATCGTCAAGTTTCTCGCCACCACTCTCTTCCTCCCCGCCACTGCTGACAGGCTCAGTCTTCTCCACTCCAGCAACACCACCGTCAGCCGGCACAATATCCGGCGCAACCTGTTCCTCCTCCGTCGTCTCCTTAATAGAAGAAGAAGAAGTCATTTTTGAAAAATAAAAACCGAATCTTTATATAGAAAAAAAGAGAAGTGAATGTTAGTGGTGCAAAAGTCACAATTGAAGGCGACAGGTATGACTGACTGTTTAGAGTGGGGGAGAGAGAGTGGGGCTAGTGTGGGATTTTGGGTTTTCTTTTTTGATTTTAGTTTTTTAGGGTTTTTGTTCCAAGGAAGAGAGACAAGGAGTGAGAGACTGAGATTCCATCAGGTGTTTCCTTACTCGCCTTGTTAGAGGGAGAAAGGAGAGGTCTTTCCTCTCTCTTGGTTCTTGCTTATGTCAAAAGTAAAGCCTTTTTTCTATTATTTTTTTTTAATTTAATATAAATATATGGATCAGTTTGTATTTATTTTAATTAATTTTACAAGTTTTATATATAATAACTATGTAAATTTTTAGCGATTATTACTAATCTAAAATTAAAAAAAAACAAACTTTTTAATTTTAAACACTTATTATTAATTTTTTTTTTGTGTTATTTGGTGTTTTTAATAGTCAATTTTTCTCGCTTGATTTTGATTTGAGAGGGGAAAAAAGAAGGGTGTTATTTTTGTTTTCAGCATTTTTATTATTATTTTTTGTGATTTGATTGGGAATTGGAAATGTGTGCTGCGTTATGCTTTAGATTTTTTCACCTGTTTTTTTATCCCCAGCAGTTTCATTTCATTTGTCTGCTCATGCAAGGCTCCCCCCACCTTCACAAGTGGTCTCATGGGAGAAAGAATTAAACAAATTTGTGCACGGCTCTAATCAAAGATCAATACTAATTTAATTTTTTCACATTATTTTGAATCAAGTTGGGATATCAAGGGAAAAAACTGTTATAAAGAAGTGAAGTATTAAGGTTAGTTTATTTATAACTAATATGTAATTATTTGTTCAAACAAACACACACTAACGATCAAATTAGAAAAGAAAAAGAAATCAAAAACGACGTAGGATTTTTTATAAAAAATTGTAATGTAATTTAAATAATTAATATCAATGTTTGAATTGAAACCTCCAAAAGTATTTATTTTATCAGAACTTTCTCTTGTTGTGTCAATTCGCTATTTCTTTCGATTTTATATGCTTATTTTCAAATTTGTTTAGAAACCCTTCTTCTTTTTTTTTAATCAAAGGACATATTATGTGTCCGTTGGATCCTTTGCTTCATGAGGAAACATTTGAGGGGGTTGGGGTATCCCTTGAAGTTGTTGTGTTGTAGCTAGCTGCTGCACCTTGATTTTCTACGGCCAGCAATTTTTTTTATTTTATTAATATAGTTATTTTAATCCGCTTATGTATATATTGATTAATATCATGAACTTTAAATTTGATAATTATATAAATTTTTAATAATCTTAAAAAATTTAATTATATCAAAATTTAAGCAGACAGGATTTTGACACAAATTTCTTGATGCGTGCAAAAGTTGGAGAATCTCTCTTCGGTTTTTTCCACGGACAAGGATATAAGAGGGATTGGTGCACTGCACTTGGCCATCACATGAATCAAACAAAGACCGCCATGCATAAAGCTAACAAAAAAAAAGTCTTTGTTTTAGCCTTTACAGGTTTGACTAGTAAATAAAGATCCATCAGCAGACAGTCAAACAAAGCCCAGCCTGTGCAGCCACGAACGAGTGGTGCCTTCAGTTGTCAGCAACAAATATGTATTGTTAATTTATACACATCATCATATATGATTAAAAAATATAGTTCCGTCATTCCCGCAGGACCTGCCATGTTCATTAAGTTTGCAAGATATTTAATAAGCGTAAGATTAATTATGATATGTATAAATTGATCCGAACATTTATGTAAATTAAAAAAATAAATAAATAATTTGTGAAACACTAAAATTAGTTTAATTGGTCAAATATTAGATATTTAGATTTATTTTTTAATAATTATAAATTCGAGTCCTCTCATGATTATTAAAAGCTTGCAATAATTATTAATTTCAGGACCCGTAAAATTAATCAAAATGCATTTAAATAGGTTAAATAAAAATGAATATTTAGGGCGAACATTGGGGGGAGATTTTCTAGTAATATTATTTTAAGATATATATATATAAAAATATATAAATAAATATATTTATGACTGTAGTTTACGAACTATTTATGGTTGAGTTTTAAAAGTATTTTTTCAATAATGGTAAATTTAAGAAATCATTTATTATTTTAAGCCTATATATATATATATATATATATATATATATAGTGTGTGTGTGTTTATCCTAACTATTTATTTTTGTTGAGTATTAAAAGATAATTCATTTTTTTCTAATAATGATCAAAATTTACATGAAATCATTTAAAAATAAAAGATGTTTATACAATAAACATTCACTTTCATTTATTTATAAATAACTAAAAAATAATATTATTGTGTAAAAAAAAATAAACAGGGGGGTATAAATGTACCACTTCAAGCAATAGCGACATGCACTTGGAGGATACAGGTGAATCAATAATCGTTAGGTTAGGCCGGATTTGTCCGGTCCGGGCCATAAACAATTCAACCACCAGTAATTAAAAGATAATTTAAGATATGTTTAGTATTACCGCCTAGCCATGTTTTTTTTTAATTATTATTTTTTTTAAAATTATTTTGATAACTTAGTGTTAAAAAAATTTTAAAAAATATTTTAATATATTTCTAAATAAAAAAATATTTTTAAAAACAATTTTTATTACTCTCAAATTCTAAAGCTGTAGATGACTTGGTGGTAGCATTTAGAGTTGAATGGTGGGCCTAATTTAGCTTTACAGATAGCAGACCATTTAGCAGGGGAATTTGCCAATTGCTTCGGCCTCTTGCAATTGGGTTCTTTGTCTAGGCCTGTTTACTTAGTACCGTTGTTCTTTAATGACATGAATGGTTTTTTTTATGGCATTTATTTTGATGAAAACACTTTTATGGTTTTAATTTGGATAATTAGGTATACGTAGTTTGATCCATCAAGAAAAATAAGTTACTAGATTATGTTTTATAATAATAATAATAAATTAATTATGAATTCAAAATATAATATATATTGGTTAATATTTTTTAAAAATATTGATATGAACATATGGTGGATGATAGTTATTTTTAAATATTTACACAATGATATATTAGATCGACTTGAGTGAACTTGTCAAATCTTTAATATTGATTATGAGATTATGATAACTCTAGACAACGAAAAACAAAATATATTATTGAGTTTAATTTTTAATCAACTCAATATTAAAAGATAGAATTAATATATATATATATTAAATTTTAAAAAATGACAAAAAAACTACTCGGTTAACTTGCCAAACCAACAACCTGAGTCGTGAGATTAGAATAACCCAATAGAAATCAATTTATTTTTTTTACAAAACTCAATTTCCAACTAACCTAATATTAAAAGACAAAATCAAAATATAAATCAATTAGAAAAGGCAACTTAAAATATAAATTGAGTTGACTTGGGTTAATCTATTAAACCCGCAACCTGAGTTATGAGATTAAAATAAAATCATAGATAAAAAAAAAATACAAAACCTTATTTTCAATAAATCTAATATTAAAGGTTGATACTGAGAACAAAACTAAATTTACGAGATTGATATATAGTCCAAATAAAAAAAATTATAAAACGTAATTTTCACAACAATCTAATATTGAAGTACAATACTAAAAATATTTGGATGGTAAAAAGTAAAGTGTGATAAAAAACATTATTATAATAAATAATATTTTACAGATATAACTAAAATGATTTAGCCATGTCTTTTAATATTTTGTTAATTTTTTTCATATATTGAAGTCAATTTTTTTTTGTTAATTTTAAGACTGATGGTTCCAATTTCAAAAATAAAATTTGATAAAAGAGTTATATATATATATAAAGAAATAGAGATATAGAAACACAAATGTTTTTTAATAAAAAAGTAAAGACAAGTGATTTGAAAACTTTTATAAGTACAGGCACTGAATTTTTCCAAGATAAACTCAAGAATGGTTGGCTAATTTTTTTTAATTATTTTTTATATTTTTAAATTGTTTTGAAATGATTATATAAAAAATAAATTTTAAAAATAAAAATATCATTTTAATATATTTCTAAACAAAAATTATTTTACAAAACAATATTTACTACTCTACCAAATACCCTCAGTGTTTAAGGAGTGCAATATATTTTGTTTTTATATGTATTTTAAAAGTATGTTTTTGTTAAAAAAATATAAAATTGATATTTTTTAGTATTTTTTAATTATTTTAATATATTAATATAAAAAATAAAAAAATTATTTAAATATATTTTTAAACAAAAAAAATATTTTTGAAAGATATCTCAAACCTCGACACCAAACAAACAGAAAATGTAACAATATTAGATCTAATATCTAGAGTTTCGACGAGAAACAACGATAGATAATAGAGTCCACACATCATATTTTTTCCACGGAGAAAAATCCATTTCATACAAAACCAAAGCTTTCTTCGAGAAGAGTTACAGACAATTCTTGGAAGCCTTGTCCTGCGCTAAGTCAACTATGATTATCTAATCTATGTCTAATTACCTTCCACGTGGAGATTTGAAAATCTTGGGTTTGCCCAGTTTGTCACCTTTGAATCTGTTGGCTCGTCCTTCGTTCCATGTATTCTTGTAATTTAATTAATTAGATTTTAAATTTATTTTTAAAAAATTATTAATTCAAATCTTATAAATTTTAATATCATTAGAAATTTTAGATTTTAAATTTATTTTTAAAAAATTATTAATTCAAATCTTATAAATTTTAATATCATTAGAAATTTATATAATTATTAATTTTAAAGTATATAAAATTAGTTAAAGTGTATTCAAACTGATCCGGACATTCACGTTAAAAAAAATATTTACAATTCTATTTCCTTTTAATTTATTTATAATTCTAGAATCATTCTCTAATTTACCTTTTAATCTTTTTTTTTCCATTCAAGTCAACATAAATACCCATAAATAGAAATTTAAAACCCCACTTGATTTATTTAAGCTAAGCATGAACAAGGATTGAATTTTAATATCACGTGAAAACTTGTTTTTTCTTCTTTTTTTTTTTAGTTTAATATGGATGTTCGGATCAGTTTGCGCGCATCTCGACTAATCTCACGGGCCCTGAAATTAACGACCATGTAAGCCTCTAGTGGTCATCATATGAGCAACCACAGGGCTCGAACCTGAGATCACAGAGGGAGCAAACCTTTTGATCCTAAACTTTTACCACTGGACTGCCACCTAAATGTTTTTATTTTTTTTTCTTTTAATAAATCATGTCGAGTTAAGTTTTTCATATGAAAGTATTCTTGTCTACTTGAATCATAATCTCTGTCAAGAGATAGATTGAAAATGACTTGAAACATGATAGTAAATTATAAATAATTACTCTTGAAAATGTATTAGAGATTTGATTTAAAATTTAAAAATAAATTGATCTGGTTCCTATTCATTTTTTTATTAATTTAACAGGACATAGACCGGTTTAAATAGAGAAAAGAAAGAAGTGACTGTAGCGATGAAGAACCAAAAAAATTAGCAAATTCCCTTTTTTCGGATATTTTTTAATTTTTGATATTAACATAAAAATTATTAAAAAACATTAAAAGAATATAAATTTAATATTACTTTTAAAACATACATAAAAATATTTTTAAATGCAAAAACAAATTGTTCATTCCTGGAAGATAACAGGAATAGTGAGGTAGAAAATCGCTTCAGTCATCGGTTCAAGTTTGGCGAAGTCAAGAACCTGCAGAATTTGTTTACTTTTAAGCCATTGAGAATTTCCAAGGATCATCAGGTCTCAAGTTCAAACTAGCAGGAAAATGATGGGAGAGATTTTATAACGAAGTCAAAAAAATTTAAAGATGATGTCGCCTTCTTCATGATTGAATGAATGGCACGACGTGGTACCAAAAGTTGAAAAGGCTAGTGGCGTTTCGCGTTGAAGTTTAGGAACAGTTGGAACGTGGTTAAACTCGTATTTTTAAAAAAAATTAATTTTTTTATAAAAATTTAATATATTTTAAATTATTTTGATGTGTTGATATTAAAAATAACTTTTAAAAAATAAAAAAACATCATTAGCATGTATTTTGGTACGAAAAGTTATTTAAAAAGTACCTGCAACCACACTGCCAAATACACTTTAAATATATTTTATAAAATATTTGATTTTTTTAGTTTTAAATTATTTTTTTAATTGTTTTGAGGTGATATATCAAAAACAATATTTTTAAAAATAAAAAATATTTTAATATATTTTTAAATAAAAAATACTTTAAAAAATAGATATCTGCCTTGTTTTCAAAAAGTAAATCACCTACGTAACATTTTCTCTTGATAAATAATAAATATAAAAAAAGAGGAGTGGTGCTTGAAAATGCTAGTTAAATAATATATGTTTCCTAGGCCTTAAACTTAAGACTTGTTTACATTGTTTCAAATCTTGTTTTGTTACGTAATAAGAGGAGTCTATTCTCATGAAATCAATATTAGTAAATATATTTTGTAGCCGTTCAATTAGTTATATATAATATTGATTTTATTAACCTAAAACATATTCATTATTAATAAAGATTCTCTTTATCTTTAATAAATATTTATATTTGATTAACAAATTTAATTTTTAATTAGTTATTATAGAGCAAGTATAAAAATCTATGAGATAAAAAAATATTTTGCAAATAAAATTATTATAATTACGAGATTCTTATTGCATCAAAACATTATTTTTAAATATTCATAGTCAATGTTCTATTAAAATTGAATATTAATTAGAGTTTTTGAGACCGATACATATCATGTTCCTTCATTTCAAATAACTGTTATCATAAGCTAAGGTATCAGATTATATTATGTGAATTAAAAAAAATATTTATTTATTCTCAAATAGTATTGATTATGAAATCACTAGCCAATATGGAAAGATATTTGAAAAGAATTTTAAATCTTATTCAAATAATCAATTATTATAGTGCCGGGAATAAAAATTATTTAACAAAATAAACATACTTCATGCTATAATGTCTAAATTAGAATATTTTTTATGAATGAATAATAATTACATTTAAAAACTTATCATTGAAAAGTTAAGTTAAACCACCCATGACTTTTTTAATATTTAAAGATCATGACAAGTGGCTAAACATTGTAATTGATCTTCAAATATAAATAAATTAATTGCTGAATTGATAATAAATTAAATTGATTAGTTTATTTAATCCTTTTTTAATTTAGGATTATGATTTATATTTGAGTTAACTTATCATAAATCCTAACGGGTCACGTAAATAAGAATCATTGGTCAAAAATTAAAATGAGATGATTAATCAAGTGTGGCTTGATTATAAATAAATTTTAAAAATTAAAAACTAAAATGTAATTAATATAAAAAATTACAGTTTTAGATGTAGAAAAAAATCAAATCATATCAAGGATTGACGATAGGATATGTATTTTTGATATGGATAAGATAATGTTGAGTTAATATTTTGATATCATGATAATCTTTACAACACTCCTAAACATTTAAGCTATTAATATCCATTTAAGAATACACTTCATCTATGCTTAGAGAGTTGACAACTATTCCTTCACTCTATTCTGAACAGGACTGATCAACAAAGTTTATCCCAGTAAATGTATAATTATGCAAGAATCTTTGAATATTAAAACTTTTAAATTTCACTACATCTCTCAGGGTCGGCTACTAATTAAACCCTTAATAAATTAATTTGAAGTCTTAAAAGTAAACTACAATATTGAATTCTCCATAAAAATCCTAGTAAATTTTTCTTTTACGTGGCTCATCTTGAATTTTAGTGCATCGTGTGTTGTCAATTGTGTGACTGTTTATAATTGCAATAGAAGTTATTTTTTAAAGTGTTTTTTATTTAAAAATACATCAAAATAATTTATTTCGTTTAATTTTTCTGAATCTTAAAAAGTCAACTGGATGATTGACCCTCAGTATATAGTTTGAAACCCTAGAAGTGGGAATGAGATAGTACAATGCTATCCATACCTAGTTGTTTATTCTTATCATTCATGGATTTCATTGGATTATGAGTTGACATGAAATTAACTTTTTTCATATAAAAAGATTTGATTTAATTTGATTTTTTATTTATGAATTTATTTTTTAATACAATAATGTCTATTATAATAAAAGCACTAATAAAGAATCACAAAACTTAAAAGAGAAAAAAACAAGGGATGGATGTGGTGGTGATGATGTCAAACAAGTTAAATTCAAAGTTAGGTACAAGATGACAAACATGAAGGGATTACTTTTCTTTTTCTTTTACTTTTCAAATAAATATTGTTAAAAAAAAAGTAGAGAAAATAATTATATACCACTTTATTATATATATATATATATATATATATATATATATATATAGACTTGATAATTTAGTAATTTATTTTTATCTTGCTTATTAAAAGAAGGGTCTCTTTTGATATTTGCAACAATACCTTTATTATTTGATCATGATACTTATTTTACATTAAGAAAAATAATAGTCATCTATTGCATTTGCTTATCAATTCCAATTACATGATATGAAATGAAAAGTGGTGTCTAATTGTTATGAGACATGATACTTGATAAATGTTTACACTAATTGTCATTCATCGGTACTAATTCTATATAATATAATTTATAAGTATGTGTTTAGTATTATAATACATGATATTTTTTAAAATTATTTTTTACTTGAAAGTATATTAAATTATTATTTTTTATCTTTTTTATTTTTAACATTAGCACTTCAAAACTATTAAAAACCACTAAAATAATATTAATTTGATATTTTCTCAAGTAAAATACACTTTCAAAACAACACAGATAAAGAAACAGTACAATACACACACATCAATCACTTTCCTCTCATAGAAGCCACACTTCACCTTCCCACTTTGTCTGATCTTTTGGCATAGTTAAAACAGCAAATGAAAGGAAAAAAAACAAGAATATAATAAATATATACACAATAAAAAGAAAAAAAAGTAAAGGCTTGATAAATTATAGATTTGATCCAATCTCTAAAACTCGTAATCTATAAAATGAAAGCAGAAAAAAATAATCTAAAGGCTAGTTCTTAATAAATCAAATGAGAATGCGATAAACTCCATTAAAAAGAATGAAAAGAAAAAAAGCTAAGACTCAATTTCAAGCAAATAAAACATTAAATTATGAAAATTAAGCTCAATTATCGAACAATTCAATGTTCAAAGACAGAAACAAAAAAATAAATTTAATTAAAAAAATCTATGAAAAGAATATTAGTCAATCGGGGTTAAACTGTTAACCCTACAATCACGAGCACAAAACCGAGATAACCCAATAGAGAGAAAAGGAAAAAAGAAAAGCATGAAGACTAATTTTCAGTACATCAAAGGTTGAGCAATGAAATTGAAATAAATCAATTTAAAAAAAGATAAAAATTAAAAGTCAATCTACGTTAACTTTTGAAACTGATGACTCTAGTCATAAACACAGGACTAACTCCATAGAAAGCAGACCGTAAAAAATAACAAAGGAAAACTCTAAAAAGGAAAAAAAAATTGCTTTAAAAAAGAAAAAAAACAATCAAACTCGGGCAAACCTCCTAAACCTGATCTAATCTTTAAAATTCACAACTCATGAAATCTAGAACCCATTCAATCAAGAAGCTTAATTCCCATATAATTTGATTTTGAATGATGAAATTGTAGAAAAAAATATCAATTTAAAAAACTTGACAAAAGCAAAAAAGATAGTAATTAAAAGAATACGATCAATTTTGATAAAAAAAAACCTATGGATGATGAAATTGTAAAAAATAAAATAGACCCCAAATAAAACAAATAACAATCAAAATAATAGAGACCAAATTTAAAAGATTAAAAAAAATAAAAGAGGTGAAATTAAAAAATATTTGTATATTTATAGATCATTAAAAAAAACAATAATCAAAAGGATATGGACTAAATGTAAATGAATATAAATTTGAAGGGATTGGTTTGAGATTTTAAAAGGACTGAAGTTAGATTTAAGGAGGGGAGAGAGAGAGATAAGAAAAGAAAGAAAAAGGGTCGTTGATGTCAAACCAGTGGCATGTTTGGCACGCACGCCTTCCAATTGCGTAAGGGTCACTAAAACCATCCAAATGCTGTCCTAAAATGCAGTGTTTGGTGGTTAGATGACATCGCATGTGCCGCTCAAAAGGCGCGGGAGCCGTACACTTGCTGGTGTATGCTATGCACATGCTAGCATATTTTGTTTAATAATATTTAATATACGATCAATTACACTAATATCCTCGAGTAATCTTCAAATTAACAATAAAATCAATGTAAAAGGGCAAAGAAATCCCCGTGAGGGAGTTATGTTGATTTTATCATAAAAATATTAAAACAATTCAACTATTTTAGGGGAAAAAAATAAAAATATGATAGCGCTATGAAGGCATCATATTTTTTTAATTATAGGAGTAAATCAATGTTCTTACTATGTAAAAATATAAAATTACCAATCTAACCTTTTTATAAATGGTTAAAAACAATTACATCATAATGAAAAAAATAACCTTACCTTCAATACCCGGTCAAAAGACTTTTTAGACCATGAATAATCTCATCACATCACTATTATAGTCAACAGTAGAGCTTCAATAATTTCGCTTCTTAGCTTTAAGTTTTTTTCAATGTTAATTCCGAATAATAACATATAAAATAAATTCACTAGCCGTCTAGAAGGAAAAAGAAAACACGAATAGACAGAATTTGTCACAGCCAGGACCTCGAGGCCTTTGCCAGCTAAGCGCATCCGCGCTTCAATGCATGTAAGTTGTGTGTTAGGTATTGTAGTAGCTGTTATAATTATAGTTTTAAAAAATTATTTTATAAAAAATATTTTTAATTGAGATTAGTTTAAAAAAAATAGGTGTTTGGTTAAAACTGTGGTTGAAATTGATGTTGCAAAAAAATAGTTTAATGTGTTTGAACCGGAACCGGTTTGGCCGGAACTGGTTAATTTATGTAGTGTCATTAAATAAAGTTAAATACTAGTTTTTCGAATAAAAAACAATTAAAAAATTAAAAATAATTTTTATTTTACTGGATTGGACCTGATTCAATATATTTTAAACTTTGAACCGAAACCGGTTTGGCCGGAACCGGTCCAGCCGGAACTGTATGCATGTTACACTGCTCATGCTAATTAATTAGCATGCAGTGCGTAAATATGTTGCCCATTGTTTACTGTTGAAACAAAAGCAGCCGGATGCTGCTTCGCGATTACTGAGTTTGCAACGCAGTAAAAGGTGGGATCCATAAACAGTTAAAGAACGTTTTTTTATAAAAACCAGACAAACAGAACCTAAATTCTAAAAGAGTAGAAAAGTCAACTCACGTGGTGGAGTGGAAGGATTAAAATTATTAGACTAGTCAGACAAAACACGAGAGCCAGGTTAATAATAATAACCTTTTAAAATATTATTTCTTTTCTTAATTTTTTAAATTTAAATTTTAGAGTTAATAGTTTTTTTGAATGTACATTTAATTTCATTGATTTATAAGCTTGATTTATAGATATATTAAAAAAATTAAATTTAAAAATTAAAAAAGAAAATAAATCTCCTTAATTACTATACTACCCTCTTATGATTATAACATTAAAGGTTTTTATATTATAGCATAGTAAAAGAAAGTCAAATATCTCTTAACTGTTAACTTCTTTTACTTTATAAACAGTTTATGATATCAAAGGTTTATTTTTATTTTTTAAATTTAAATTTTAAAGTTAATAATTTTTTGAATATATATTTTGTTTTAATTGATGATATTTAAGTTTTAATTGATGCATAAATTAATATAAAGATATTTTTATAATGATTTAATTGTAAAAATTAAAAAAAATAAAGAAACAGTTTTTAGAATAGTTGACAAAATCACAATAGGGCAATTTTAGAAAATATATATTCTCTCCGCCTCTTAGCATAATTTTTAAGTCATCTTTAATATTACATCTTAAATATTTTTTTAAAAATATTTTTTATTTAAAAAATACTATTTTAAGTTTTTTATTTTTAATATTAGCATATTAAAATTATAAAAAATATTAATAATACATATATTTTTAAACAAAATATATTTTTAAAATACAATTACAAACGCCAAAAATAAAGATGATAAATTGGGAAAATAAGGTAACCACTCGACGAAGCTTGAAAGTGAAAGGTCCTAATCTGAAAACAACGAAAAACGCACGAAAAAGGGAGAAAGGAAGACAGCCTGCAAGAAATGGCTTGCTGGTGACCAGTTCCACACGTCGCGGGCCCATAAACGAGAAAAAACCAAGAGCAAACAGAGCTCACCATCTCCAATAATTTTTTTCCCCCATTAAAGTAACAACTGTAAAAGTCACGAACACCCAAAACATTGAAAAACACACCAAAAGAAGAAGTTCAAAACCTCAACAGCATTCACCAAGAAAATTATAAACCCAGTATTTTGGTTGGAATATATTTCATGCTCTCCGTATTTCTCTCTTATAATTGTTATTCATAGAAAAACTTTACAACTTGGAAACTCCTTGATCAGCTTTTATTATGCTGCTAATCAGGTAATAGCTTCTTCTTAAGTACCATCATAATCTGTTTCTGTTTTGCAGTAGTGGGTTCTTAATTGTACACAATAGAATAGTTCAAGTCTAGAGATCTCTTGGTGGTGGTTGAGGTTTTTTTTTGAGCTAAAAAAAGTGGGGTCAAGCTTCATTAAAGAAAGTATGAAACTTTCAAAAGGGTAGCTGTCTTTTCTTTTTTAGAGCTAAATTTTGTGATTAAGGAAAGGCTAGTTGGATTTCAAAGTAATTATATGTAATCAAGAAGTGGTAATTTGAGAATGTAGTTTAATTGGTGGCAGAAAGTTTTAGTTTGATCATTTATTGCAAAGTCAAGGATTTCCATAAAGAGTCGATTTTTATGTTGCTATGTTTTTATATCTTGGAAGGTGAATAACTATGTGATGTAGAAGATAGAGGTCATAAATTGCAGCAGAAAGATATGAGGTGTAGCTGTTTTGGAGGACCAAGTGTAGATAAAAAAAGAGGGAGTGCTGCCGAGACTCTCCACGGTATAGATGGTGAGAAATTTGCCAACTATTTAACATGATTTATGTACTACTGGATTTCAGATACCCTGTGTTGTTTGTTGTGAAAGGTGCATGTCGTGTTCGTTATACTAGTCCTCGATCGAAAAAAACTAATTACATGCATTAGAGTTGCAATCACAATCAATTATTATCTTGCTGCTCGCTCACTACTGCAACAATCTTTGCTGGCAGTTTTGAGTAAGAATGATATTATGTCAGCTCAGATTTTCGCATGAAGTGCGTGACGTGATGCTAGCTAGGTTAGAAAATATAACATGTAGATTCTGCTCAATTACATTAAGTGCAAGTCTTGGGGAGGAATGATATTATGAGCTCAGATTTTCAGAGCATAAATGTGTAACCTGCTCATCTGACATGTAGATTTATCAAATGGTTTTCGGGCAAGATTAATGAATATCACTGATGCTTGTGAGCCTGTCATTTGTGACTTTGGCATTTTACATATATACTGGCTTGCGATCGATTCTTTGGATGGTCTGGGATTTAGACATTCAGTCAGACAAGTCATATTTTTAAGCAACAATACATTCAGACAGAATGTGAAACTCTCTCATGTATGTTGCAGTTTCGGTGCACGTGACATGTATTCTAATGTAACCGATGCATGGATTGTATTATATCTTTGTAGTTCTTCTACCATCTAATACAGACATAATGAAGGCCATCTTTTCTACAGTTATGTTACAGATTATTTATTCTAGATCATACTTTCTCAGCACTATCATTTTGGTTTTTGTAATTCTAGCTGTCCAATGTCAGCCACTCAATTCTGATAATGTAACCACAATTCAAATTGATTTCCACCCTATTTTTTCTCATGCACATTATAATGTGCTTTTCTCCTTGTAACTTCATGTTGTTTCTCCTTTTTGTGTTGCTAGGTGATTTGCTTCAGGATGTTAACCATATATCTTACAATGAATTAAGATCAGCAACAGATAACTTCCATTCAAGCAATAAGATAGGACGGGGAGGTTTTGGCGATGTTTACAAGGTAGTCAGAAAATTTCAGATGGTTCTAGTGATAATATTCTGCCAAATTAATTAGCTTGTTAATTTTGTGGAAAGTGTTAAACTTAATATGTAAGACTTTGAATTCATTCAATAATGAAATAAATAGCTTTCTTTTCTTTCCAGTTTGTTTCCCATATAAATTTCATGGTCATTACTCATTCTTGTTGTCATAACTTGTAAACTCAGGCCGTTGAATGGAGCAGTAAAGGAAATAATCACGGCCTGGTTCAAAACTTATTGTATCAAAGTATAAAGCATGCAACCATTTAAATTAATCTATCCGGATTCTTACAGTACTTGAAGTTATATGCTTTTGTTGACGTCAATTACATGCAATGATTTTTGTCCACAACAAAATTCTTTTCTGTAACTATCATACAAGCACAATGGAAAACTATTCTGCTACACTGGAGATATTCTGAGCTTCTCCTATTGCTATCTCTTATGAGTTCACTCAAGCTCATTTTCTTTAATTTTTGTTGAAGAGCTTAAAACACCAATTTTCTAGGCCCCTTCTTTCTTTCCTGAACTAATATTTAACTCAATTGTCTTAGTTATCATTCTCTCATGACTGGACATATTTTGGAACATCCACTGTCTTGAAGATGCAATCATCATTTTGACCATTTTATGCTTTATAAAGACTTTTACTTGTTTTCTATTTGGAAACATTGGTAGGGAACCCTCAGGAGCGGAATACAAGTTGCTGTAAAGACGCTTTCCGCTCAATCAAAGCAAGGCGCACGAGAGTTTTTGAATGAAATCAAAACGATATCAAACGTTAGGCATCCAAATCTTGTTGAGTTGATAGGGTGCTGTGTTCAAGGAGCAAACCGGATTCTAGTATATGAATATTTAGAGAATAACAGTCTTGATCGTGCTTTGTTAGGTGGATTTATGAGAAGTTTTATTGTGACAGCTGAACTAGTTATTTTCTATCATGGCCAGACAGAAATGTGTAATATTTTTTATCCTTTTCTATACTTTCAGGTTCAAGGAGTACAAATATTAGACTAGACTGGGGAAGGAGATCTGCTATTTGCTTGGGTATTGCTAGGGGTCTTGCTTTCCTTCATGAAGAACTGGTACCACATATCGTGCATAGAGACATCAAGGCTAGCAATATACTTCTTGACAAAGACCTCAACCCAAAAATTGGAGACTTTGGGTTGGCTAAACTGTTCCCAGATAATATCACCCACATTAGCACAAGAATAGCTGGAACAACGTATGTTGCTGTTCTTTTGACATTATTTTACTTTAAACAGATGCTGTAGACAAGCATCTTAGCTGCAGTGATGAAATGCTAAACCCTCATAACCAACAAGTTAGTTTTTCAGTCAGCGTTGCTAAATTTTAAAAAGGATTTTTCCTTCCTCCTATAACGATAGCTAAGGGAACTACATATACTAAACCAAGTAACACTGCATTGTCAGCATGAATAATGTTGCATCCTTATTGATCATTCAGAATAAATTTGACTTGTTAACAATCATCCGAGAGTTAGATGCAGCACAGTTTTGAAGCCATCAACCATCCTATATATAGTTTCCATCAAACCCTGGGCCAAATTCAATCTATTCATAGTTTGAAGTTTGGAATATATTTCTTAAAATAAAAAAGTTGCTCCTACATCTATGACACTGACAGGTCTCTTTGATTTCACTTCATGAAATAGACATTTCATACCTCTCTCTTTAATTTTGTATAACTTTCAGTTTTCAACTTGGAGTGTCGTTACTCATTCATTCTGATTTGGAGCCTATAATGTCTTATATTTCAATTTCTGAAACTTGGTCAATGGCTATTTTTTTTTTTAATTCACGGTTCCTTTCTGACCTCTGACAATGTTAATCAAATCTGTCCTTTTAAGGATTAACTGTTTCGCGTCTGAGTTTCCAAATTTGCTAGTCATGCTGAGCAGTCTGCAGTGCTTTTCTACATAAAGTTTGTATTTAAGTTCTATGTTGCAAGGGAAATTAAATAGCTATTACCTTTCTCTGTTTTTGTTTTGCAGTGGTTATTTGGCACCAGAATATGCATTGGGTGGTCAGTTAACCATGAAGGCTGATGTGTACAGCTTTGGGGTTCTTATCCTTGAAATAATTAGTGGCAGAAATAGTACAAAGCCAAGCTGGGGAGGGATGGAGAAGTTACTCCTAGAATGGGTATGTTGATTTTCCTTGTGCAAACAGACTTCCTGATAGCTTTGGATTTATATTGCATATTACATGGGAGATCCTCTTTTTCGTCGTAATTAGTATGCATTCATTAGTTTAGAAAGGTTTTGAACGTGATTTGGATTTCTGGTGTGGCAACAGCAATAAGTTATGAAATAGGAAGAAAGCTTAATTTAAATGAACCTCATTCATACAACTAATGCCTTGATATTTGGTACTTCAAATTTTCCTCACTGGATGTGATCTTGTTCACTAGAAATCTTATACTGTTCAATTACTCTTGCCCACTTCTAAAGGCATGGCAGCTTCACGAAGAAGGGAGACCCTTGGAACTCGTGGATCCAGAGATGGGAGAATTTCCCGAGGAAGAAGTCATTAGGCACATTAAAGTTGCCTTTTTCTGCACCCAATCAGCAGCAAACCGAAGGCCACTCATGGGCCAGGTTGTTGACATGCTTTCGAAGCAAATCCGGCTAAATGACAAGCTACTCACCGCTCCAGGTTTCTTCCGAGATTCAGATAGCGGGGGACCTTCTTCCATGAAAAAATCATCCACCGACTCTACTAGCTACCAGATGAGCTCTGTTCCGGTAACAATCACCGAGGTGACTCCCAGATGAAGGATAACCTTGCATTTGCTACTTAGCAGCAAGCTCGGGAAAGAAATGATGGAGGTGGAAAACAAAGAACTAGTTGCTAGGGAACACACTTATTTCATTACTGTTATCATTAGTTACGGATACGTAGTTCATTTGTAGGAAGAGGATCACAGTTTATGCCCAATTCAAGTGGCAAATTTATATTGATGTAGCAAATGTGTTCAACATGCAATTATGTGTTGCGTTTTTTATGATTTTATTTCTTGATATGAGAGTGTAAGAGTTTGTTTTCTAATTAAAGGCTAAAAAAAAAAAACTGAAAAATAGCTCAGATGCCTTGTGATTATTATAGGAGGACGAGCCCGTCAGATTACCGGTTCGCAGGTTCACCTAGCCGTACTAATTTAACTGCCAGATCGCCGAGTTTCTCTCTCTCCTTGGGTCATGGATAAGAACCGTGGTATATGATTTTGGAACTGGCATGAATGCTGTGTTTTTGAGTTTTCGGAGTGGTTATTAAAGTATTTTTTATTTAAAAATATATTAATATAATATATATTATTAATTTTTTTAAAATTATTTTTAATATCAATATATTAAAATAATATATATATATATATATATAAAATTTAAACAAAAAAATTTAAAATTTGATGAAACATGGTTTGTATTGTATTATTTAAAAAAAATTATATTATTAAATATGATAATAATTTGTTTTTTAGTATTCTTCTAGTTAGGTTTGGATTTAAATTTATAGATCATTAAAAACTTAACTAGATTAAAAATATTTAGTTGGGTTTATATCTTGTTTGTTCAACTAAAAATCCAAACCGAACATAATTTCTCAAGTTTGGACATGATAGAGATTAACAACCATGATTAGATGTTGTCGTACAGTAGGGAGTATTAAAAACCAAGTTGATTGGATGTGTTTATTCTTGTCAATATTTTATTTGAAAACATGATATATATTATTAAAAATATATTAAAATAATATTTTTTAAAAAAAATTATTTTTGATATCAGCACATCAAAATAATTTTAAAAAAATTAAAAAAATATTAATTTAAAACAAATAAAAAAATTTTAATTTTTTTTCAAAAACGTTTTTAAAACGTAAAATCAAACAAAATAGCACTATTTTTTTTAATTAACCCACCAAATTAAAGCAACATTAAATAGCTATGGATAAATGGCCTACGCCCACGCTA
Organism: Populus deltoides; assembly: GCA_015852605.2. NCBI lineage: Eukaryota > Viridiplantae > Streptophyta > Magnoliopsida > Malpighiales > Salicaceae > Populus > Populus deltoides. The sequence goes on from CM027573.2 coordinate 20,444,208, forward strand.
CGCTATGGACCAGGATAATTTTTTACCAATGTAAAAATAAATGTTCATATGATATCAAAGTTTTAGAAGGAGTAAAAAAAATTAAGAATTTGATAATTGAAAAAAGTTGCATGTGCTGTCAAAGCAGTGATCCAAAAAGTAAATAAAAAAAAAATCTATAAATTGATCATCTCATGCTTACTCGTGCAATTAATTTAATTTAATTTAAAAAATTAAATTTCTTTTAAAAAAGCTAGATTCAACATAGGTAAAAAAAAGTTCTGAGTTAACCTTTGTTACTTTCAAAATCACAGAAAAATCTCATAAAAAGCAAAAAACAAAATGTTGGTGGATGAAATAAAAAAAATGAACTTAAAAAAAAAGAAAAAAAAAACCAAGTAAGTTCGGGTGAACTTTGTAAACTCGGGTTAATCTCTCAAACTCGTAACTCATTAAATTATAGACTTAGACTAAACTAAGAAGCTCAACACCTACAAAATTAAATGCTGGAGGATGAAATCAATAAGTTTAATTTAATTAAAAAAACAAAATTTCTTCCAAAGAAGATAAATTTAACAAAAACTGGAAAAAAAAATCTGAGGCAACCCTTGTTATTTTAAAAAGAAGACAATTTCATGGAAAACAGAATAAAAAGAATGTTGGAGTATGAAATCGTAAAAAAAAAGAGCTTAAAAAAAGGAAAGAAAAACTAAGCAAACCCGAGTGAACCTTGTAAAACCAGGTTAAACTCTCAAACCTGCAATTCGTTAAATTCTCAACATGGGCTTAACACTGGAAAAATTAAATGTTAAAGGATGAAATTAATTAATCTAATCTAATTTAAAAACAAAATCCCTTTAGAAAAATTAAATTTAACAAAAAAGAAAAGAAACAAAGGCAACTTGTGTTATTTAAAAAATAACTGAAAACTTATAAAATAACAAAATGCTAGAGGATGGAAAAATAAAAGCTTAAAAAGAAAAAAAAAAGAAAACCAGTGTCAACTTTGTAAATCAAGATTAATCTCTTAAATAAACAATTCGTTAAATTTTAGACCCGTACTCAACTAAAAAGCTAAACACTCAACTAGTTAAATGTTGGAGGTTGAAATAATAATAAAAGAATGAATCTAAAAAAAATCTTGCAATGTAAAAAAATGCAATAATAAAAAAATTGGATTAGATTTGATAGAAAAAAAACTTAAGAATGATGAAGTTGCAAGGAAAAAAACAATTGCAAAAACAATCTAAAATAAAAATATAATAATCAAAAGAATGAAAATCAAATTTTTCTCATGAAAATGTCTATTGGGGATGAAATTGAAAGGAATCCTTAATTTAAAAAATTATTCTAAATAAAAAATTATAATAAAGAGAATGTGATGAAATTGAAAGAAATCCTTAAATTCATGAATTATTTTAAATAAAAAAATGATAATAAAGAGAACAAAGACAAGATTTTAAAGATAATAAACCTCAAATCCTATTTTTTTTTTAAGGTCAACACGAAAATCAAGTAGGAAACAAAAAAAAAAGAGAAAAAAAATCCACTTGCATCAAACTGACCATCATGATACTACACGTGCCACTTATTCATGGAAGGGATGCCAAGATGCTTTAGCAGTTATCTTGGAAATAAAGTTTTGACCATCGGACAAAGACGATGCATCGTTCGAAACTCACGGACATTGTTCACGCGTCTCTAGGTTTATTTTATTTGTTTATTTACAAAATTATCTTATTATTCATAATGATACTCAATAACCACCAAATAATCTAATGTAAAAAACGAAAGAACACCCAAAATAAAGGCGAAGTTTTTTAAATCTCAAGGTTAATGATATAATTTAACTGTTGTAAAATTGAATTCAAAGACGGAAAAACTCTTTGATCAAAGTTCAATGTTTTTTTTGCTGTTCTCTGATAAACTAATTATATTGTGCAAGAAAATGAAAAAAGATCCCATCCTTTCTTGGAATGATTAAGGAGTCCCGTAAAAAAAAACTTTACTGCCCCTAAAATAAATCCAACTAATTTCACCACTCAAAAACAAAATAGTAATTTCAGTGTGCAATTTACTCTGCTCTTTACTAAGCTATTTTATGTTAGTAGTTAGCAAGCTTGAATCGATTTCAGTGAACTGGCTGATCCGTTTGCCAGTCCTTTTTTTTTTTTTTTTAATATATATATAACAGGCAAACGGGTCACCCAGTTCGCTGTCTATAAAAAAAGAAAGAAAGAAAGAAAGAAAAAAAGAAGGAGAGGCTCACATTCCGGATGAGATGGGAAACATGACCCACTTGACTTTTTATAGCCACATGTACGTTGGGACCAACTGGAGAGAAACTTCAATCTATTGAGTTTTTGTATCATTGAAAAACATCTTCTCATTAGCGCTGGTTGGTGTGGTATTTAATTATCACGGCATAACAGCCTCAACTTCCCCCCCTTGTCCTTTCCCATTTATGCATCCTGTTGTGATATCTGTCTTGTCACTCTCTCCTCGAGCCGAGCCGAGCCGAGCCGTCATCTATCACCATCTATTACGAAGTCAAGGCTCAACGTTTCGATTGTCCAACCTCAAACCAAACACGATTGAAAAACACGTTTCGTTGAAAGTGTGACGAGTGTTGGATTTTTGATGCCATGTTTACGATGGGAATTTGCATGGGTCTACAAGCATGATCCAGTAATTAAATATAGGAATATGGGGCCGAAATTTAAGACAAAAACACACTGTTTCCAAACTAGATTGGAGTCTATATTTTAATCGGATGGGCATTTTATGTTCGAAGTTTTTATAGGGAGTGAATCTTCCGATGCTTTCCCACAAGCCTGTGAATACGACAGAGAGAAAGGAGGCAGTGTAGAAGGGTAACTCCAAGAGACAACGCAAAAACAAAACCAATTTCAAATCTCAGTGCATACAAGTATAATATATGCCCCCAGAAAAAAAGAGCAAATAACAGAACCAACATACCTAGTCATCACGTGATCAAAGACAGGCGAGGCATCACACTACAAAATAAAACCCTGGTAAAGATGGTACAAAAAGTATAGAGTTAAACAACGGTAAAGGGAGAGAAAATGTGAGGGATTAGGCAGCTGGAGTTGGCTCTGGCTCTGCAGTTGGCTGGGCAATGTCAGCAGCTGCATCTTCTTTGGGCGAGTTGGAGGAACCGTTTGCAGGGGCATCTTTGGCAGGTGCAGCAGCCTCTGCCTTCGCTCCTGACGTGGTTGCACCTAATGCTGCATCTTTTCCGGTTACAGGGTCTTTGCCATCCTTTCCAGTTTTGGCATCTTTTCCATCCTTCCCGTCTTTGGCATCCTTTGGAGGAGGTGGGGGTGGCATCATATGAGGTGGGGGTGTATGTTTCAGCTTAACAAGTATCTGTCGCAACCTTGAAAGATCAGTGGGTTTTCCAGGCTTCGGGCCCTGGATAACAGTAACTGATGGCTTCTTATCTTGATCCTTCTCTTTCTTGCCTCTCCTCTTCTCAATATTAGGAACTTCACGAGGAATGATCTCAGCTATTGCTTTCCAGTACTGCTTGTCTGCTTCTTTGTGGAATTTCTCTTGATTGGCTAAGTACAACTATTCCGTACAAATACTCGTCATCAAAACATGGCAACTGGTACATTATGCGCAAGAATCTAGCAAATTCAAAACTCTTAGAAAAATTACCTTCTCTCTTTCTCTGTTAGTAGCTATGTTGGTCTCAATATTGAGCTTCCTCTTCTCATAGAAACCTCGTATATACTCGTCCGCTTCTTCAATTATCTGTTTCCTCATCTCCTTCTCTCTCATCTCCTTTTCCTCAAGATGCATGGCATTTTGACTGCCAACCCAAACGGATCATAAATTTGATAAGCAGAAAAGTTTGAGATAATTGTGAATATGTTATTTTATGAAACAGGATCTGTTCCTATTCGAATAGCAAATTACTGGATATTTTTTACTGCCCAACCCAAACAGGTAATAAATTTGACGAGCAGAAAATCTCAAGAGAATTGTGAATGTACATGCTGATAATATTTTATGAACAGTGATCGGTTACAGAATATTAAGTGTTTTGACAAGATGAGCATTATAACAGCAACTTCAGAGACAAGTAATCTCTCCGAGGAAAATTTCTCAGCTTCTGAAAATCATTCAAAATTTCTAACTTAATGGCAGATTCGTAGCAGGCTTCCTACAGTACTTCAATATGCCAGAGATTAAATCCATCTTGGCTGAATAATTGCAAAGAAACATGTTTGATACCTGGAAATAGATAGATGCGACAACCAACAAGAAACAAGCAAAGATTTCTTTTCATCATCACATCATCCTTCCACTATAAATACCTTGTCAAAGGAGGATAGCATACCATCCGGTAATTTGTAGTTTACAACCACGCTTCAACCCACATAGCAGAGTGAAAAACTACACAGACACAGGAATGTCCTAAGAAGTATAGAAACAAAATCCTAAATCAAGGAAATCATCCAACTTGTCTAACCCCAGCTACTTCCATTAGAGAATCAACAAAATAGGCACCTCAATAAATGCATAGGTTAAGATAAAAAGTTGACTAATTGCCAATGAACCATCAACTTACAATTCAAATATATAATATAACCACAACTCAATTCCAATTGATTCAACCAGCAACCCTCTCACAATTCAGTCCCTGATAGCACTGAGGCACTTGCTGCTCAAAGACAATCTCTCTCAACTCAAAACCTAAAACTACTGATCAAAGTTTAAAAAATCTCAGGCATTAAACTGCAGTGTCAATCTTACAAGACATAATCGGAACCAGAGATTAGATCACCAAAATTGGTACCTTAATCTTCCTATATTGCCCCCACTAGCTAATAACATCTAAAAGATAGCATTAAATTAAGCTCCTAACCATCAACTAACCTATAAAATACTCTCCCGAAAACAAATCAGTCAATTCACAGTCACATGCTGCCATAAATGAATCACCAAGCCCACTTAAATAGGCCCCAAAACAATCTCATACATCAGGATGAAACAACTGACTGATCGGAAATGGTAAGTTGAAGCTCAACAGATATAGATTCGAGGAGCATTCCTCGCCATAAACTCTAATAAGTACATAAACTTGTGCAGATCGCATTAAATTAAGTTCTAAATCATCAATTAACACTAAAGTCTAAAGCTAACCACTTGCTATAAACAGATCAATCAATTTACTTCTACTATAGAGAAACCAGCAGATCTAAAGATTAAACAAATTAATGAAAAAAATATCTCACCGACGCCACTCGCGAAGAGCATAACCTTCCTCAGGCTCCATTTCAGTAGGTGGAGGAAGGATCGGTCCATCACTCACAAAAACGTCGTCGTCCGCTCCATTATATCCATTACCATTCCCGTTCTCTACATGCACCGATCCGAACGGACTCTGATGAGAGAAATCCGGATCCGCATCAGATCCAAACCCGAACACATCAGGAGAACCACTCACGTGATCGACGGAGACATCTCCGCCGGGGAAATCACCAGGACCGGCGGCGGTGGAGTAAGAGGCGAAGTTGGAGTAGCTCTCGTCGTCTACTCCATCGAAAGAAGTGTGACTTGAAGGTTGAATGACTTCAAATGCATCAAAGGCAGCCATTTAAACTGATTGCGTGTTTCTCTCTCTAAAAAGCAAGAATTATAGTCTCTCTCTCTCTCTAGAAATTGCAATGAACCGGTGGTTTGTTTCCTTCGTTCGATTTTTGTTTCTCTCTCTATCTGTGTTTTAGCCTTAGCCGAGCAAGCTGGGGTAGCTTTGAAGGGAAGGGCTGTTTACTTTGCCTTTTTTGACCTTTTATATACTATTTTTGAGCGGTGACGACTTACTGACTGCCTGACGACAGAAAAGAAAAGAGGGAAACGAAAGGATTTTACTTTTACTTTTACCACCTCTTACCATTAATTGCGTTTCTTAAGAATATTTTTGATATTAATCTATTAATTTTTTTTTATTTTTGTTATTAATCTATTAAAATTATTAAAAATACTAAAAAAATGAATTTTATATTTTTGAAGATAAATGTAAATTGGCTCCAAGTGAAAAAAATAATAATAAAAATGGTGGCAAGGCTGGCAACCGAAAACGACGTTGTTTTTCGTAACTTGAAAAGGGGAAAAGAAGAGGAAAACGTTTAATGCAGACAGTTCATTGTCAATTACGGCGATCCATGTGCAATGGATGGCAAAAATTAGCTAGCCTCCCGAGCCAATGGAAGTAATTAACTTCCGGGAAATAGGTTCTGTTTTTTTAAATGTTTTTTTTTTAAATTAAATTAATATTTTGATAGTTTTAATGTATTAATATCAAAAATAAAATAAAATATTTTAAAAAATATTATAATTTTAATTGAAAAGTAATTTTAAACCACAAGCCTACTGAAAATATTTTGTTTCGTTACAAATATATAAGTAAATAATGTGAAAATAAATATACCACATTATGGAGGGGAATTTATTTATAAATAAAGCATAAACATATATAAAATTGCAGTGATTCTTTTTATTGTTCTATTATTTATCTAGAAGAAAGAAAAACGAATCTCTGTAATTATTTAAAATCAAGAAGCTATTCCATTAGTAGGACAAATGAATGAATCATGTTGAAATCTCGAGTCGCAATTCAAGATAGCTTCCCTGCAATTTTGTTTTAATGGCAAGAACAGATATTGAGCTGGATATTTATCCTCTATCCATTGCTTTACAGAGCAAGAAAATTACCACTTCGCGCACGTCGTTTCATATTACGGGTGGCCAAAACCGTTTCCACAATCATCAGGGGGACAGGGAAATGGACAAGAGAGATTGAAAACTTTCACCCCATTTGAACAAATGAAGTTCTACATTTGCTAGGTTAAAACTCAGGATCCAACTTGACCTGGTAAAGTGGAGACAGCCAACATAACTGGATGGTTAGATTTTACATCTACAGTGTCAAAGGTGGGTCGGAGCAGATACTCTGAGCATATAGCCAGAAAACACTCCCCCCATCATCAAGTTTTGACTCAGGTTAAACATGTAAACATCATAAACAGTCCGGACTAAGGCAGTGGCAGCATGACTGCACAACATTAATCGGGGGTATGTAGCCCTGCCTTTCTTGATGCACAAGCCTTCTGTGCATTCCGGAGCAGCGGATACTTGATACAAATGTGATCCGGAGAAAGAGGCAGCAATCACGAATATTTGAACATCACAGAATTGCAGTCACTTGGAAAAAATTCTGCAATAAGATTGGTCAGGTGGGGGAGCTCTTCTTGGCTTCATTTTATACGTAGCAAAAGACTTAACCAACATTTCAACTGGTGGCTCAAGATCAACACAATCCGCGATTCTGTTCAACAAAGTGGGAAAAGGAATTACTTTATGGTCTTCAAGGAACAGGAGAAGCATTCTTGTGATATCTAGCAGAAGAGGGCATGCGCTGCAGAACCCGTGGGAACTCTTGCTTTAGACGTTTATTTGGCATCCCTTGCATTAGCCTGTTACATTAGAAAACATAAACAAAGAAAATAAAATGCAAGCTGGAAACTCAAACTCCGCGCGGAGATGATTTTTGGACTAGTAAATCACAAACAAAAGAGAAGAGGAGTCTACTCGTTATTCAACAATGGCATGGAAAGACGAGCAAAGCATGGAACTTTAAGGACAAAGTTGTAATGTCTACATTTCATACATTTCATCTTTCCGATTGGTTGTCAATTTTGTAGTGCAGAGCCATAACGGCAGTTAGCAACAATAATCTTAATACATGCCAGGGGGTGAAGATTAAAAAATAAAATGGAATAGTGCATATCAGGACATGGTATTTTGTGGTAGGATACAGAACATTGACAGCTAATTGTTAAAATATGCAAAATATACAATCACAAACCTAGGGGAACCCTGACGTTTCGGTGTGTATTGACCAAACATTGTTCTTAGACTTCCAAGGGCCTTTTCAGCAGCCTGGGGAAAAGAATGTTTGGGTGCTCAGACAGATAAAATTAAGGTACACAAAGATTTATGAAAGAAGAGAGAAATATTAGTCTCACAAAAAATGATTCTGTATAAGGAACAATGCATACCTGCATCTTAGCTTCATCCCATGTCAACCCAATACCCTTCCCCAGAACTTGTCCATCTATTTCAACCTAGGTGTGATAAAAAAAAGTAGTACTTTATCAGAGCTGAGTTGGAAAATGATTGATAATGATGAGGGCACAAAAAAATAAAAAAAAAGCAAAAGTTTTCTTCTACTTGAAACAAACCACATAATTATCAATTTGAACTGCTCAAACAAGAAACAACCTTGGCTGTTTCAGTTGGCTTAAATTCTCCAAACACTTATAGAACTTCAATAGCCTAGCATCTTACTTCTTTGTTCTTACACAAGTAAATATCAATCCTTCTACCCATGACCAAGGGATAACCACACAGATTAATGTGCAAAATGAAGTCCAGGACAACATTAAATTTCAAAATGTCAAGCCAAGACGAACGGGATTCTGGTTCTAAATTCTTACCCGTGAGTTTATCCTATAAAATACAAGACCCCTAATTGAGATAGTTTCCTTGAGATGAAAAAAGGTATTCTATAAAAACTGCCTGCAACTTAATTGGCTGGAACTGTCAAGATCAAGTGAATAATTAAAGTGCAAATATAAATATAAAAAGGAAAAGATACCTTCTTGATGTGGATGACAAAAGAATAAGATTTATGTGTTTTTTTAAATTCTGGAATGCAGGGGTATTTTAGTAATTTTCAAGCTTGCTGGAAAATCTGGAAATTGTCTAGGTCTAGGCTTTATTTCTGTTTAGTGTTACATTTAATAGTCCTCAAGTTATTAGGCTTTCCTATTCTAAATAGGAATAGTTATGCTGGAGGTTTAGGAATCCATGTCCTTGTTGGATTTGGACTCCTAAAACTCTATAATAAGCACGTAGGCTTTCAATATTTTAATAAAAGTTATTGAATAAAATTCCAGTAATTTGCTTTAGTTTGTGTGACTCAATCTCCCTTAGATGTGATTCCTAAGAACCCTAGATGTGAAGCTTAGGTTTTTCTATCCTCTAGGTGAGAAACCCTATTAGTGCGACTCTGATAGTTTCTACAATTTCCATTATACAAAACCCACCAATCTAACCTTAAAACACTCACCAATATAGGCCCTGAAAGTCAGATCCAGAACATCCCCTAAGCTGTCTTGCATCACTTCTCAAACTTCAAAGTAAAATGCGTGTTCAAATACAAACCTGTGCATGTACCTCCTCTCCCGGTATTGAATTAGTTGAAAGTGGAGTCTGTGCCAGAAAATTTACCCCAAGACCCTCCGTCATGCACTGAAGACAATCAAGACATTAAATGCCAATCCATGACATTTCAGTGATAAAAAAACTTAATAGCCATTGAAACATGGTAGATGCATGACTAGCTCCTTGGAACTTACAAATTCTTTGAGTGCAGTGACCGAACCCATTGATTTCTTAGAGCCTTCCAGCCTTTGATCCAGAAGTCTGGATGGCTCTGAAGTAGCTGAATACGTAATGTTCTCATCTTTCAGCAATGGTTGATTCCCAAAAGAATTCATATCACCCAAGAAACCATTATCATTTGCACTAGGATATCTACTTGAATCCCCAAGCATGGGCCCAGAATCAGGCTTCACACGTGACATATATATGCCTGCAGAAATATTGTCATCAGCATCACAGAGCAAAGATGTTTGGACAAGAGGAATTTCCACCGTAAAGGATGTTGGAGCATCAAATTTTAAGAACATTGCCCATGCAAAATAATGTGTGAGACACATGCTGTGTTAATATTAACAAAGTACATCATACAGCATGTTTCAAGACAATAGCACACTGGCATAGAATCAGTTCAACCTCACTTCTGATTTAGACCATAAGCTCAGAGCAAATTCAAGCCCAAGGTACTGAATAGCTACAGTCTAGATTCCATGCTATAAGCATCAGTTACGATAGTAAGCACCAATATAGCGAACAATAAATTCTGTTCAGAGCTCAGCTGAGCAGTTGTATGATACACAGGACAGGCACAACATAGACAATGCACAAATGACAAGACATGCTAAAAATCAGACAGCTGATTCAATTCAATGACCTTGTGTTATCATGGTATGAAATCTTACCAGCTAACTTCTTAATAGAACCCTCAGCTGCCTGGCGTTGGGCTTCCCTTCTTGTTTTACCAGTTCCTTCACCAACTTTCTCTCCTACAAACCAAGTCTGGGAAAATAAACAAGAAGAAGAACAGGCGGGTTAGGCAGCCATACCATTTCTCTATTCAGGTAAATTAGGTCCTTTTGGACTCCTAATTTTTTTTTAATCATAAGACACAGGATGATACCAGTTATGCACTAAAAGAACATATCAGATTTTACAGTTTCATACAGCTCCCTAATAAACCACATGGAGCTGGTAAATCCTTTAATATTCTCATTCTTCAAGGAATTAGGCCCATTGGGTTCCATGTAAGGTAACTGTGTCCTCATATTAGAAAAGAGTTATCATTTGGCTAAGCTTGGTAGTAACTAGGCTATAAAGCAATGCCATCATAATTCTATCTCCATTTGGTCATTTACTTTGACTGGAATGCAAGCTGTTTAATGTTTGCTTTGGTGCCAAATAGCTACAATATAGTAATCAGGGATCGGTATACTAGTTGTTTATCAATTTAAATTAGCCTTGTCCTGGAATTTCTTCAAGTTCTTTCACAACCCAGTAACTATTGCGAAAGAAAAAAGGTTAAAATATACATGGATCCCACCATATAAACAAACTAAACACTGTATTCCATGCAGTTAAGAAAATAAATTATTATGCAGATCACATATTTTAAAAGAGAGAATCAATTACTTTTGATTGAACAAACACAAATTTCATATTACTGATAATAAAGCAAAATTTTAAGCCAGAGAGTAGAGAAAACCTCAATGGAAAACTGCAGATCACTAGTAGCAATCAAAGCAGGCCTGAATTCCACCTGTAGATTTCCATTAAATCAAGTTAAATTTAATAGAGAAAAAGGGAAGAAAAGAAGAACTTAAATGGAACATAAGGGTTAAGGTGCATAGATTGTTCAGTCTGACTTTTGCTCCAAAATACAATCTTCTCCACTTACCTTGGTTCCACACTTCATCGCAATTTCCTGTAACACTTCAACTGGAGTTTCTGTGCTTGAAAAAGCTCGTTCAGATTCCAAGTCAAGATCCCTGTTACTGGATGATCTACTCAATGGACTCTCCTCCCCTTCAAAACAAAAACCCAAAATTTATCAGTGCAGTAATAACATGGAGTAAAATGCACAAAGTAACTAAATTGATAAGGCAACCAAACCAAAAGCATCACAAGCAATATTGCAAAAGTCATTGCAACTTTCCCAAAAAGCTAATGGAGTTTGTATGTCAAATGTGTTAATGCAGGAGATTCCTCCGGGGAAAAAAAACTATAGGATATTCAAGCTAATGATAGCTTTCATCCAACCCTACTCTTGCTGATGGGCAGAGTGAGGTTGATACTATATGCAATATTTTTTTCAAGAGAAAATATATCACCACTCACCTTGGAAGGAAGGAAAATTAGATGTTGAATGGTTTAGCTTCACCCGATCATCTCTATATGTTGCCTGCAAATAAATGATTGTGCAAGTTTAATATACTCTATCAGTCACAGGTAAAAGAAGGCTACAAGTGGACAGTGCCAAGAAAAGTTACCTCTTTTGGCTGTCTTTGGTTCTCATGAATCATCCTATCAGACGGAATATTACTCTCAACCTTATGGAAAAAGGATGGATGGTGAGGTCGGTGCTTTTCAATATTCATTGGATCTGAATCCAGAGGAAATTCTCTAGGTGTTCGGTTCAGTTGCCTTGGGCTCATCTCTTCCTCCACTGGAACCCAGCTTCCAACAGATTGAACACGTGGAGCTGAAACTTGTGTTGAAGGTCTTGCAGGAAATGGAGATTCACTTGGTGCATTGTCTCTTGAATCATGCCCATGTTGTAATATAAGAAGCCGCCTCCTTGTATCAGGATCTAATTCAGATTCGGGTACTTCACCCTCTTCTCTAGCAGGAGAACTTTGCAAGCTTGGTTCTGGAGGGACAACCTGGCCCAATTGTTTAACTGATGGAGCCACCTGAGGAAACTGTGTGTTGGGAAATGGCGTCATTGATAGTTGTGATGGAGGCTTTGGTGGTTGTAATGCTGGCATTGGTTGTTGTGATGCCAGCATTGACGGTTGTGATGTTGGCATCGAGCTTGAAGAAGATGCTATTGTGTACTGGAGAGACTGAAGAAGCCTTGGATCTAAGCTACTGACTGTTGAAGGAATTGTTGAGAGGATTGCTGAAGAAGCTGAAACTGCTTCCTGTTTTTTTTTTTTTTTTTAAGGAGCATAGAAAGAAACCAATTTCAACTTGACACATAGAAGACAACACAGGCGCTCAGGAAGATCAAGAAGTATAAAACAAATATTTTCCATATCACAACTTTAACACTCCCATAGCCCTTCGTGAAACAAATAATACACACATCTAAATACCTTTAGCTGTCTTTCAACCTCAGCATCTGCCATGTCATCAAAAGAAAGTTGATCTCTATTTCCATTTACAGCAGAAGCATCATCCTGAATGCCACAAAAGATTTAATTATGAACAAAAATAAAAAAAGAGCATACGTGTGCAAGGTGATCGATCGTATACGTATATTCATAATCAGAGCTTAACAGCACATTCTGACATTGTGAATTCAAATACAAAAAAAAATTGTAAAGACTAACCTCTGAAACTAAATAGTTGCTCACATCAGGAGGAGAAGGAATATTATCAGTATCATCTTCGTATGCAACCTCAGGTATCTTCTGCAGAAGGCCCTCATCAAATTCTCTGTAAACATATTCCAAGGTCATGCTATACCCAAACAGTGTCACAAGCATAAACAAAATTGACTCAAAATTAACTGGCAGGTAACACAAGTAAAATGGTTAAGTATATAGGAGTGCCCAAGTAGATATATGCCCCTTGGATTTTGTATTCTTACTTGAAGAAACCACCTCTGACATTGCAAGCAACATTTCTCGCAACGCACAATACTGGAACAGCATTATTTACCTATGACATAAAGACTTATGATGAGTGCATGCTGCTACAACTTGATAAAAAAAATTGGACATATGCATGTGTTGTGTGTCTGGGTGTTTTGAGTAAGAAGTGTGTGCAAGTGTTGTTGCAATATTGAAGTTTCCACCAAGCAAAGTGCTTATAGTTTATACTTCAGCTTGAGGAGCATAGTATGGAGCAAATGCAGGAACAACATGCACACGGGATTGATCCCTCTCATCCCACACTTTCAAGCGATCATCTATCACCAATGCCATCTTAGGATGGCATATTCCATCTTGAAAGACATTGAACAAGGACTTCCTTAAACCTGCAATTACATGACATATGAAATAAACATTAGCAGAAAATGAGCATGCTTGCTCACGCATTTGTAAGCCTTTCAACAGTGAGCAAAAAGGTCAAATCACAAACTACATCATTGGCTCCATAACCAGCTAAAACATTAGCAGCCATCTGCAAGCTGGATGTCACTTACCAGACTTGACACACACAATCCGATCTAGCAATTCTTTTGAGTTTATCAAGTTTGACTCTGGATCCAAAAGCCTCCACATTTCTAAAGCATAATCTCTTTCAGCCATTGTGCAAACATAAACCTCAAAGCGCTTGCGCCCTCTTGCAGTCAAGTAGCTTCTCAGATCCTCCCAAGCAGGTCTCAACCTCACAAGCACACTTGTATCACGAATCTACATGATAAAAAAAATCCTTTGATTCTTGAACCAAAATCAATGCACATGTTCAGGACAAACTAAATATTATTAAACATTGTTGAGCATTGTAGTAGCCTATAGATTCCTCATACCAAAGACAAAAAAATCTAAAATCGTCGTTCTATCAAACATAGATCATTACATATCTACTAATTGGTGAATAGGAACTTGACAAATGATAATTTTTTCGAGGCATTGGTATGATTCGAAAAAACAGCAATGCAGGGAACATCCAAACAAGGTTGATATCACTCTAGAATTCATTAAGTACACACCTGCGGATTGATACGAGTCAAAATAATGTTCTTCTCTTGCAACCGTATCAAGGGGCGAACCATAGGTTGATGGTTGTCAGACAGGGCTGGAACAACCTCAGACTGTGTTTTGATCACCTTTCCATTTTCAACAACCTGATCATTTTCCACATATTGCTTCAAAATGTTCTTGTCATCGTGATACCTCTTGACCTCTGACAGCATACCAAGAATGCGCTGCGGGTCCACCTCAGTGCTTATTTTCCGCTGCAAAGCATCAATTCTATCTTCAAATGAGCGCATTGTATTTGCAACTATGAGAGTTTCATCAAGATCAAATACAATGCCCAGGCATCTGAGGTTCAGCATGACAAGACAAGAGTCATAAAGTCCTGGTGCAACACTGAATCCCCAGAAACATGGATGCTGTCTTTCATTACTCCTGGAGGGCATTGCAACCAAATGGAGCTCCTCCCCTCCCAGATGCATCACTGCAGTCTGAAAATAATATCACCATCAACATCCAAAATGAAAGAGGAGCGTGAAAAATAAATAAATAAATAAAGATATCAACATAAATCTGCTGATGTGCATGATACATAAACATGTACAATGAGAAGGAACAATAATCATTGTGAACAAGAGAAAGCCTTCAATAAGATAAAGCAACATAACTAACGAATTATCAGAAGTGCTTCAGATGAATAATAAAGGTTTTATTCATATTAAGGCCAGATCATAACAACCCAGGTTTCTTCTCGAACTAACAAGAAGACAAATGTCAGAAAAGGCATTCATCTATAGACATGATATTGTCATTCTACATCAACAATCAATAAAACCCTTACAGAATGAGACATGGCCAGCAAATAAGCCTCCACTTACTTTTGTTGAAGTTCCTCAGCCATAAAACCAGAGTAAGACACCAATATTGCAGTCTAACTATCCAAAATTCAGGCTTATATTCACTCAACATTCAATTTCAGCAAATCCCAAAGTTGCCTCCTATAGAAGCAAAAATTCAATTACATATGAAGCAGCTACATCAGTAACACATAATTCTCATGATAAAATTTTCTTCAGCATTAAAATCCCATGACAGCACGTAATATTCACATTCAAATTCCATCATAGCCAAATTCACTTCGAAGTCATTTGTTCATGACATGTACTGGGAAAATACAACAAGTTCAGAAAGTTCTCATTATATCATGGCAAAATTGGCAAGAAATTCAGTTCATAATCATCTGGGTCACATTAATTACTCAACAAAGTTCACAAATTTTCCACTAACTTAAGGTTCATTCACTGAAAAAAATCAAAGTGGGTTCTGGGTCCTTGTCCGAAGTTGTCCAGCGTTCCCTGTACAACAAACCCAGTTAACTGAGTTACAAAGTTCGAAACTTTTTGCTGTGTTTTATCCACCGATTTCAATTAAATCCTTCAATGGGTTTTCTTTAAATTGATTATTAAGTTCATTATTATTGTTATCATTAACTGGCTGTACCTTGTTTTCTTGGATACAGGAGGAGTGCAAAAGATGAAGCGACGATTCTTGTTGAGAGATCTTTGTTGTTGATGATGAAGTTGACTCTTCCATTTTGAAGCAAACACCAATAGATGTAATTGTATGAAGCACTGCAAGTGGTGGACATCTCTCACTTGTTTGTGAGAAATGGCTTATTCTGATTTCCTTCACTATCTCATCAATCACTCTCTTCTTCTTGTTCTTGTTCTCTTCTTGTTCTTGCTGTTGTTCTTGTGCGTATATTTCTACTTCTCCCAGTAACTCATCTCCTTTATACACCACTGATTTATACATCCTTTTCCACAAAATTCACCCAGAAAAAATTTCAATCTTTACTTCAAAGTTTCAAGCTTTTGAATTTGAAGTCCATCAAAGATCATAAATTTCCAGGAGAGAAAGTCATTATATGATCTGAATCTGATTTCTTTGAAATTGCAACAGGAAAAAGATCTCTTCTGGAGGGAAAATAAAAACAAAATTAGGGAAAACTTTTGTTGTTTTTGGTCAGATTTTTAAGATGAACAGATAGATCTGTAAATTGATGATGATAATCAAAAATAAAAACCCCAGTAACTTCCTTTGATGATGAAGATCGATTGATTGACAAAATTACCAGTCTAAAAGTAAAGGTGGTGCAAGCTAGGGTTTGTTTGCTTTTTCTTTTCTTCTTTTTTTTTTTTTGTTGAAGATGGTGAAAGTCTGTAGAGAAAAGAAGGAAACCCTAGATCCAGATAGCGAAAGGTCAAAAATGGAACTCCAATCCAACGCCTTGATGTGGTTTTGTTTGGTTTGGTATGAAATTAAAATATATAAATAAACAAATACAAGATGAAGATGACTTATATATATGCAAATAAATAAATGAAGCCGTACTCTACTTTTTTTTTAATTCTAATTTCATGTCTTTCAAGGTGTTGGCTATTTTACCTGCTGTAATTCGTCGTACGTTACATTTTTTTTTAAAAAATGTATTAAATATTTATATTTTTATATAAAAAATAAATATAAATTAAAATTTTTATGGACATATTTAATTAACTAAAATCAAAACTAGAAAATTTAAGAAGCAGATTTAAGCAAAATATGTTATGTGGATTTTTTTTTGACATATGGTCCTTCTCCATATGAATAGATTTTTTTTTAGAAAAATAAATATATATATATATATATATATATTCAGTTTAGGTTTTTCTAGTTTTTTTATATAAAGGTTTATAATAGCATGTTAACAAGTGAGACTAAATTAAATAAAAAATAAATATTTTAGGTGTTCTTTATAGTTTTAGTATTATTGACCTTTAAAGGTTTTGACTTATAACAAACTATATTACCATTCTCATTTAGTTATGTCAGTTGATATCGACGCTCAATAAGTTTTTATAATTAACTTTTATGTATTGCTGTTGAAAATTCTAGTGATAGAATCCGTGATAGAGTGATCTATACCTGTATTGGGTGTTAGAGATCTATATATATAAAAAAAACATTTATTTATTAACTAAAGAGGTTTTACTTGAAAAATGTTATATTGGATGTTATCATGTGGATGATAATTTTTGACTGAAAAGATTTTATTCTATTAATAATTTAAATTTAAGAACGAGTTTTTTCTAACTTGGAGAAGCTAATGCATAAGTTTTTTGAGAAAATAAATAACTATTTTTATTTTTTTATTTTCAATTTAAAAATGTTGTTTGTTTTTTATTTTTATTTTTCTATTCGATATTATTATGTGTTTTATTTAAAAAAATTATTTTTATATTTTATATTTTTCTATTTATTATTTTGGATATCTCACTATTATAGTTATGATGTTTTCCATCTTTAAAAATTTTAACGTGTAAGAAACCCTTTATTTCTCACTTTCAATTACAGCATACTTGTACTCGTATAGACTTAAACTTGTTATCAGTACTCTCTAAAGTAAAAAAACTAGTCGGAGATGAAAATGATTTTTTCTCCCCAAAAAAAAAAAAGAATATATCAAGATTACAACCATTTTTATATATAAAAAATAAAAGCCATAATTTATAATAGATATTTTAATATTTTGTATTGTGATAATAGAGTGTTAATTTTATTTTATTCAAATAATAATTACCAGGCAACTCAAAAAATCTTTATATTAATTTTGTAATAAAATTTAAATTTATGATACTAACTAAATATAAAAAATAATTTAAATTTTTTACATTGCTAAATTCCTAAGAAGGTATATTTCTCATGTTTGTTTTTGATTTTTAAAACAGTAAGAAATTATATTGGAAATATGTGGAAAACTTTTAAAATATATTTTTTAAACTCAATACAAATTTGGAAAATAAAAAAACTAGTCTTTCAATTTTTTGAATGAAAAAATATTGTATTTAAACAAGAAGTTCTAGTTTTTCCCTTTTTACTTTGGTTTTTTTTAAATTAAAATATTACTTTATTTCTAAATAATCTCGGTGTTTAAATTAAAAAACAAAGTGAACTTCTTTGAATTAGAAGAAGTAATTTTCTTTAGCAAAAAAACTAAATAGGATGGTTAAGATAAAAATTTATTATTTTTAAATACATCAAGCCAGTATATGGATTACATCCTTAAACAGTATTTCATGTCTTTTTTAAAAATTTATTTTTATTTTTTATTTTATAAAATTGAAAGAGAGAAAAAAAGAAGTAGACGGAATCAAATATAAATTAATACATTTTTTATAATAAAATATTACTAGATTAATTTTGAGTAACACTAGCTGAAAGACTATTTAAGTACTTTACAATATAAATTAATTTATTTATTTTAATAAACAACATGGATTAAGTGTGTGTTTATTTTCTAGAAAATGATTTCCAGAAAATTATTGTTCAAATTTTTTTATGTTTATTTGCTATTAGAAAAGTTGATCAATGGAAAATACTTTCTAATTAAAGAAAAATTTGACTTGATTTGCAGGAAAATGTTTTCCTTTTATTTTGGACGGAAAACACTTTCCAGAAGTTATGAAAAATTTAAAAATATCATATTATTTGCTGATTATATCAAATTTGATCCTCAAATTTTTGATTGCTATATATATTTTGTTTTGAATATTTGTTTTTTAATTTCATCCCTTATAATTTATTTTTTATATTAATTTTGGTCCTCATTTTTATAATTATTATTTGCTTTTCCCTTATCATTTTTTAATTGAAATTTTTTAGCTATCAAATTTGGTCCTCATTATTTTGATTGTTACTTATTTTATTTGAAATAATTTATGAAATATTAATTATTATTATTTTAATTTCTTCATCTTTTATTTTTTTTATTTTTTAGATTTCATCTCTATTATTTTGATTATTATTTATTTTATTTGAGATAATTTATGAAATTATATTTTTTTTCAATTTCATTCTCATTCAACTTTTTAATTTCTAAAATTTATTCCTCATTATTTTAATAAATTTTAAAAAATAAAATATTAATAAGTTATTATCCAGCTTATTTTTCATGACATAATTAAATACTGAAAAATATTTTTTAATTTATTTTTTCATTATACTATCAAATATATTTAAAAAAAATTTACTTTTCCAAAAAAAAAAATTTTAGCAAACAAACTGAATAAGGTATTTATTGCAGATGGACAGTAGTCCGTGGCTCACCTGTCCATTCAGATTCTTTGACAATTCACATGAGCTAGCTTTCTTCTTCGTGAAGATAATTTCATTTTGGGTGCTCATGATTTTCTGCGCATTTTGAAATTAAACTCACTCTATTTTCATGCTCATTAATACTTGAATCATGGATTAGAAAATAATTTAATTCTAAAAATAATTTAATTAATCAGTTAGTTTAAAATTTTTAATCATTTGATTAATTAAATTAATCCGATACTTGGCATTATCTAACAATTTCAATGTTGTAGTTAACGGATTCTATTAACAAAATTTATTAGAAGCAAATTATGACTAGAAATCACTCTAAGAAAAATATATGATGTATAGGAAAAGGAAAGAAATGTGAATGGAAGGATAATATTGAAATTAAAAGACAACTGTAAGGACTAAATTGATTCAATCGAAAGGTAAAGGAGTAACATTGTTAATAAGCATGTGGGTAAGGGTATTTTTTATAATTATCTCTAATCACCTTTATTATAACATTCATTACCATGTTAACGCTATCATTACCAACTTACACGCCGCCATCATTTTGCTATTATAACTAGTTTTTTTAACTAATAATATATTTTTATATTTTTTAAAAAATTATGTATAATTTTTTTCCTTTATTAAAAATACACAATTATTTTACCATCCGATTATTTTACAAATAAAAAATATTTTACCATTTAATATTTTATATTGTGATATTTTGAAACATTATACTTATTGATGTAATTACATTTATTTATATGATTTTTGTTATATTTAAAAGAGAATGGTAACAAATCTGGTACTTATGGAATATGTGTATTGACCCGGATTTGAAAGTTTGCATGCGTAATTATCAACAACCTACATTATTTTCTTATTAAAATCAAAGCTTCAAAATTATTAATTGTTTTTTTAAAAAATAATAAAAATAAACAAATATTTCATAAGAAATATTTATTTAAAGTTTTCGATTCATACAATTTCTCGTGTTTTCTTTCTCTTCAAATCTTCATTAATGTTTAAGTTATTATTTATTTTTATGAGAACAAATGGCATAGAGAATCCACCACACTTTCTAGTCTTCACATGTAGCATATAATATAATTGTCAATTAATTATAAAAACTATATAATTAAAAAAATCAATATATATATAGATATTATTCTTATCTTCGAAACGAATTTACTAACACTAAAATTAATTTTTTTATAATAGAAATATGATTGATCAAATTTTCTGTCTCCTCTTACTTTTCAGTGATTCTCATTTCTTAATATTCAATAATTGAATTATGATAAAAATAAAATTTTAAAATTAAAGCATAAAAATCTAAAATTAAAGGATTAAATAATATAAAAATTGAAAACTTTAGATGCTAAACTATACTTTGCTGTAAAGGAACGCAATTCACGGGAATTTGGTGTCTTGCTGCTGTTGATGTTTTAGTTTAGAGCTGTTTTAATGATTTCTTTTAAAGTATTTTTTAATTAAAAATATTTTAAAAAATACTTTTTTATTTTAAAAAATTTATTTTTAACATCAACATATTAAATTCATCTAATAACATAAAAAAATTTAACTCAAAGAAAAAAATAAAAAAAATTAAATTTTTTTAAAAATATTTTTGAAACATAAAAATATACGAGCTTAATGTGCATTTAATATTGTGATACATAATAATTTTTAAAAATATTTTCACTTTTATTATATATATATATATATATTAAATTAGATTTATTTTTAAAATACAATTCCAAATATGAAAACAAATTCTGCCTGCGAGTCATTAGAAATCATTAGGTTAGTATTTTTTCTATTTTGTTTGTTTTTTTATCTCAAATTAATTTTTTTAATATTTTAAAATTATTTTAATATTGTGGTATTAAAAATAAATTTTAAAAAATAAAAAATATTATTTTTATATATTTTTAAATAAAATTTATTTTAAAAAACAATTATTATTATAATACAACTGACTGACTTTACTAATACTAACTGTTTTTTGTACCGTTGTGCGGAGGCCAAGACATTTTAGAAACCAATTTTGTTATGTTAATTCAACGTTTTGGATAGACTATTTTTTTGACTGATGTTTTTGCAATATTCTAATTCATTCCCTAGTTTCACGTTAATCTAACGAGGGGTGGGCCCCGTCCACAGCGATCAAAGGTGGTTAATGTTATGTTGTGGGTCCAATCGATATTTTTCTAGCACAAGAAAAAAATACAAATGCTAATTTTTAAAACCGCAAGAAAATTTTTAAAATTTTGGAACTTGAGTTATTGATTTAAATAAACTAAATAAGATTATTTAATTTAATAATATAATTAAAAAAATCAATAAAAAAAATAACAATGAATAATAAAAAACACTTGTTAATTGATGGGTCAATGTATTTTTATATATATACATTTATTTATTTGTTTGTTTGTTTAACAACTCATGATTAAAAAGGTAAAAAGTAGGGTAATAATTTAATATATCCAAGCTTGATAGAATGTCAAGCCTAAATGACATGTGTTTAGCTTGTTTATAGGCCCAACATCCTTTAGTTCGGCTATATATTGAACCCAAATACACATGAGTCTCGTAAGATGTCAGATCAAACCTTATTTTTTATTACAATATCTTATTAAAAATCGCTGACTTTATCACCGGATGATCCCTAAATCCCGCTAAAAAGGGATTGCTTTGCAGTTTTTTATTAAGAGATCGTTCTTGTAAACATTAAGCTTTCCCAGTAAGAGGTTTTTCTAAACGTGATACTTCCAACTACCACAAGCTTAAAGTTAGCTATTAATCCTACCATTCCATGTTAGAATTCTCTAGCTCCGTAGAGCCTATTGGACAACAGTTGGGAAAAAGCATAACTGATACATACTTCAATATAAGGTCTACAGTCCTCATGAGATAAATAAGTCATTTTTATCTAGGAGGATTTTACACACCCTCATCTTTAAGGAGTACATCTCCATGAAAATGACTTTGAAAAACTATGATGGTCTCCTAGATCCACGTGAACATATCTAAAATGTGCATAACATCTTTGAGCTAGTCATTCAAGATGGTGATGCTATATATAAGATCCTCCATATTCAAGGTGGAGGAATTGTTTGAGCTAACAGCTTTAGATGCTTTGATAAATTGAATAAGAGAACATTCTCTATAGAAAGATTTGTATGCTCTACCAGATATAAGCTTATTAAAGGTAAAACAAATCATGAAAAATCACATACAGGTAAAGAAGGCCAGTAGGTTGAGGTATGGGCATCCCTGTTTCTTCTAGGAGGCTGAGGATGAGACGCCTTTCAAATGAAATCACTTTCCCAACAAAGATAAAATGACCATTAAAGGAACATATACAAAATACCCTGAGAGTAGACATATGACTTCTCTGAATGCCACTATCATGGAAGTTTTTAAAGCCATCAAAGGAAAATACTTTGTTTAATATCCACCTTATATGGTGTCGTCTTCACACATACACACCTCTAAAAAGTTTTGCTTATTCCACAAGGATAAATGATATAATACAGAAGATTGCTTCACATAAAAAAAAAATAGATTGAGAGGCTGATAGCCAAGGGTTATTTAAAGTAATTTATCAAAAAACATGTCCACATGAAACATGATAGAGAAGAGCTTAACCAACCTGTCCAAGCCCTACACGAGATTAATGTGATTCTAGAGGGCATTTTGACTTAGGGAGATACTTTTAATGAAGAAAGGAAGTATGGAGAACAATTCCTTATAATGGCTTGTTAATTAAAACCATGGCATAAGCCTATAATTTTAGATTTCTTAGAAGAACCTTATTTGACTTCAACGATTAGAAATGAAGCTTATCACGTAAAATTGCCCAACATCATAATCCTAGAGTCAAGAATAGAAGGTTAAAATTTGAAGACTCGATCCTAAGAAAGTTAGAGGCTACGAGCAACAGAGAGAGTATATGTAAGTTGGCCTTAAAATGGGATAGTCCCTTTAGATTCATGAGGGTGGTCAAGGAAATACTTACCATTTACAAGATATGGAAGGGAATAATCTCCCTTATGCATGATACTTTAATCATTTGAAAATATACTATAGTCAATGACAAATAATATAAGTTTCTTATATATGAATTGATTTATTTGAAGATGATGTTTTCAGTTTATCCAAGTGATGCCTAAGGGCCTTTCATCAACTCACCAAGAATAAGATTGACTTGGTCTCTCTAGTGCGATTACACAACTCACCAAAGATGAGATTGCCTCGGTCTTTCTAGTGAGATTGCATAACTTATAAATTTACTTATGAACTAAAATTTCCTCTCGGTTCTAGACAGGGGGCAAATCCTACTAAATTCTATTAAGATTAGGTAAATTTCAAAGTACAATTTAAGTTCAAAGATTAATTCTTGTTGAAATTTGAAATATTTTATCAACTATGGGTGTTAGACCTATACAAACTGTCTAAAAGATCCCCTTCTAAATACTTTTCTAAGTATAGGCGTTGAGCTCATACAAACTTTTGAAAAAATTTCTACGTAGAGGTATTGAACCTTGCATGAAATTTCTACTATGAGCATTAAACCTATATAAACTACACAAGTCCACAACATATAAATGAAATATAAAAAGCTCATAAATTGAAAATAATATACAAAATGATAAACCCTAAAGGACCAAGGTTGTTTACATAGCTAAGGGGAGATGAAGGCTAAAGGTTATATATCTAGGTTAGGCTCTTGGAAAGATATTCCTCATGTTGGGCAGTTGCAGCCCTAACAGGGAACAGGCTAGTAAAATCTAATATAAGGATTGAATAAAAGGCAACATTGAAACCTATTTGCATTCATTTTGATTGATTAAAGAAGTACAAGTTGGATATGACAATGAAGATCTTGTCTCAAACCATTTCGAATGAAGTTATAGACCCTCCAAAAAATTTATGAAACTCCACATGAGAGTTTCTTAAAGCCTTTAGCACATTTAAAAGCTCCAAGCTTCTTTCTTGACAGCAAAAAGCCCAACCCTCGAACCATCTTGAGTTGTTTTCTCCTAAAAGATCCCCTATTTCAGGGTATCATTTTATTATGAGCTGTTTGAAACTATCTTTCAGTATAGCTTAACTGAAGGATAACGCTTTGCATGTAATCCTTCAGAGCTATGTACTCTTTTAGCTATCGATAGTTGACAAATACCACCTCATGTACGCTTAAGATGATAAGGGCATCGTCTTTTTGGGCCTACAACAACCTCTCTCTCTCTCTTTCTCTCTTCCTTGATGTTCCATAGTAATGGTAGAAGAAAAACTTCTCCGATGAGGATAACTACCTTTCCCCTACTACGATGAGGATAACTACCTTCTTCCTACTAGAGGTGGACGTTGAGGTTCCACCTCCTTTAGTTTTAGGGCGTAGTATGATAAACATCTGTTTTTTACTACTTCTTTTAGTTTCAAGTTGGAACCTAAACTTCTCATCAAAGGCAACAATATCCATATTATCAGGGTCAGATTTAACTCATTTTGGTCCATTTTTCTATTCAAGAAGAAGAATAAAAAAATACTTGGTGGAAGATACCTAAGATGACATTTTCTTCTCAGAATAAAGCAAAATTGGTTCAAGGATTCTGCAACAAAACTATTTTTTTACAGAGGTTAAAGAGAGTAAAAGTAAAAAAAAAATGGAAGTAAAAACAACTAGGGTTATAAAGAAAAAAACATTTCACCCTTACCATTAGATGAATGACCTTTCATGTCATATCAAATCTCTAGAAATCTACTTAATTGATGTATTGAATGAACGTCGTCATTTTGTTTCCCAATGGATATCTCTTTTAATAAAGATAGGCCATCTGACCATCTCTTTCAATAAAGACAGCCACCTGGCCACAATAATCCCAACAATTATATGTATGATAGACAAGTCTCACGAGGAAAGTTAAAAGTCTTTTAAAGCTAATAATCTTTCAAATCTTTGTGTATTTAATACACAAAGACTTGAGGGCTACTAATGGATCAATTTGTTTTTATATATGTGATATGTTTGCTTAAAAACCTATGATTAAAAGGGCTAAATACAAGGTAATAACCCAACGTACCCAGGCTTGGTAAAATGCATAATCCTGATGATATGGGTCTGGCTTGCTTCCAAGCCCAACATTCTTGGATTCAACTACATATTGAGCCTAGTTACATGTAAGTCCAACGAAATGCCAAGCCCAACACCATTGGTTTCAGCTACGTATTGAGCTCAAGTATATGTGGGTCTAGAAAGGTGTCAGACTCAACACTTTTAGGTTCAACTATGCGTTGAGCCCAAGTACATATGTGTCTAGAAAGGTATTAGACCCAATATCTTTAAGTGAGCTACATGTTTAGTTAATGTGTATTTGGGTCATGCAAGGTGTTAGACTCAACATCATTGGGTTCAGCCATGTGCTGAGCCTAAGTATATGTATGTCTAAATAGATATCATACCCAACATTCTTGAGTTTAGCTATGTGTTGAGTCCGAGTACATTGAGGTCTAGCAAGTTGTCAGACCCATCACCATTGGGTTTAGAATCATTCTAGGTCTAAATACATATGAAGTTGATAAATTTTTTAGGCTTCATGTTGGGTCACAAAAATTTGTTTGTTTATTCTCATGTATTTTAACATAAAAAATTAAAAGTTAAGAATGATCATCTCCCTACATCTTTAGGTACATAAAAGTCTCCAAATGACCTACGATATTTCCATCAATATTAATATTGTGTAAGGGATATCTATCTCTCATTAATATTATGTAAATGATATTTCTCCCTCGTTAATGCTATCAGGAGGAAATGACACTCCAACCCCTCCATTTAAGAAACATGACAAAGTTCAGAGGCTATATATACCCTCTGAATTATCTAGGTAAATGGTTCATAGTTTTTCTATTCTTTAAGTATTTATACTTTCAAAGTATTTATCATACATAATTGAGAAAAACACATTTGTCCGAAACTCAAAGAAATTTACTAAATTCTTTGATTTTTTATGTTTATACTTTAGAATTAGTATTAAAGATAATTTATTAATTTTTCTTAGCTAATATGTGGGGTGCATTTATGAGATTGTTAGAGAAGAGATATATTGCATATTTGAAAGTGTGATAAATATTGGATTTCAAAGTATTTTTTGTTTGAAAATGCATAAAAATAATAGTTTTTTATCTTTTAAATTTTATTTTTGACATTAGCATATTAAAACAATCAAATAACACAAAAATATTAATTCAAAAATATTTTTCCTTTAAAAGTACGATTGGAATGCAATACCAAACAAGACCATAATCATAATTAAAATAAAACATTAAGATAAATTTAATAATAAATTAATTTTAAAATATAAAAATCAAGTTTTAAAATTATAATAAAAACAAATATTTATGTAAACATAGTGCTCTATCATCATAAAAACCTTTCTTTTCAAACAACTTCTAATATATAAACAAGATCTAAAACTTTATTATTGCCAATCATATCTTTTAATGACTCTCCTACCCCACTATACACCTAAAAAATCCAATATTTAGTAGTATTGAATCTCACAAACCTAAAAAAAAACAAATCTATAAAAATTAAACTAAAGATCCTTTATTTTTTATAGGTGTTTGAGAGTGTAATAATAATTATTTTTTAAAGTAGTTTTTACTCAAAAATATATCAAAATAATATATTTTTATTTTTTAAAATTAGTTTTTAACATTAATATATTAAAATAATTTAAAAACACTAAAAACAAATTAATTCTAAATAAAAATATTTCAAATTTTAATAAAAAATAAATTAAAATTCAATAAAAAACATCTGAGTGTCTAAACCCACCCCTCTCCCCACCTCAAAAGAGAGAATTTCAAATTTCTTCTTTCTTTCATAAAAGCCCTCATCTTTCCCTCTTTTTTACTTAATCGGCCCTCCTCGCTTCTTTTTCTTCTTGTTCATTGCTTCTCTGAGTGAAACAAACGAAATTTCGAAAAAAACATGTTCGTTAGAACGTACGGTCGGCGAAACCGGGGGGGAGACGACACCGTGTCTGACCATAATTACACCTTCAGTGAATCTCAAGAAAGCCCATCCAATCAAGATTTCTTCAGCAGTAACTTCCCTTTCTCATCTCAAGAATCCACCTCTTATTCTCTCGATCCCGATCCCTACAGTTTCGACGAAAATCCCATCTCAAGCGGTGTCGTTCCAAGGAAATCGAAGAAGGCAAGGCACAGTAAGTCAAAATCTGAGAGACCCAATAGTGGAAAGAATGGGAATTCAAATGTCTTGACTAGTTCGACGACGTTGATGGAGGCGCAAGAGTTTGGGGAAATGATGGAGCATGTTGATGAGGTTAACTTTTCACTTGATGGGTTAAAGAAAGGACAGCCTTTAAGGATTAAGAGAGCTAGTTTGTTGTCTTTGTTAAGAGTTTGTGGGACTCAACAACAGAGACGGCTTTTGAGGACTCAAGGGTATGCGGGTTTTGTTTTGTTTTTTAAAATTTGTTTGGGGTTTTTAGTTTTTTGATGTTTAAAGATTGATTTTGGAGTTATTTCGTGTTTGAAATTTGGGGGGTGTTTTTGGATTTGGTGTTGAATTTTGACTTTTTGAAGGTTAGTCTCTGGGATGTTCTTGGAATTGAAAGTATGGAAGTTTTGGGGATTTTGTAAGTTTTTGAGTTTAGATAAAAGGGTGGATTTGAATTTAGAAAGATTGAATTTAGGGGTTATTGTTTTAGAAACGGTGGATTTTTTTGGAATGTATTTGATGGGGAGAGGGTATTAGCATTTCAAAGAGTTCTGATTTTGAACTTTTGCATTGTAGTTTTAAGGGTGGTTTTATAGAAATTCTTGTTGAGTTTTGGAATTCGTATTTTTCTTGATGGCTTCTTGAAGAGTGCGCTGCTTTTTTTTTTTTTTGTAGACGGCTGTTTCAAGTTTTGAAATTAAAGAAATGGGTTGTTTGCTGAGGAGATCATTCTTTGGATTTTGAATTTAATATTTTGCTTACCATAGATTTTGAATCTTACAAAAGGGATGTCATTTGTTAAATTTTGTAACGGTTTATGGTTTCTCTGTTTAAGCTTGGAAGTATTTAATTAAGGAATGATTGGAAGATTTTATAATTAAATTGTAGAGTTTTTCGGGAATTTATGTTTAATGAATTCCGGAATACAGTATGCATATCCAAAAGTACCAAGAACTTGTGAGAAGTGTAAGTTATGAATTCTTGTCACTCTTTATTCCAATTGGTGAATGAAATACAACATGTTGGGTTGTCTTGTTAGATGTTTCGATTTATGCACTCAAAATGATTTCTTTGTTGGTCTGCTATCTTGTATTGAGTATACTATTCTCATCTTGCTGACATCAAGTTATATGTCTTATTTCTGGTGCATGTTGAAATTCTAAAGTTTTGTGCTTTCAGGATGGCCAAGACAATAATTGATGCTATTTTGAGCCTCAGCTTGGATGATTCAACTAGCAATCTGGCTGCTGCTGCACTCTTCTATGTTTTGACTAGTGATGTAAGTTTTATGTTTTCTACCATTTTTCCACACTCTCTTGTCCATGTACGTACTTTGTTGATAACCTCAAAAAAGGGGCCTCTGAAATCTATACAAAAGCACCTGGGAATGCAGCATTACCTCCTTCTTAGTTGTTAGATAAGGTACTGTCTTTAGTTGTTTAGACATGGATGGAAGGCAATGACTGGCATTAGTTATTTTGAGAGACCATAAACTAGCAAGTACAACCTTTAACTTATATAATAAAATATTCATATGGAGTTCTATGCTTGTAAAAGTATAATCTTCAGTTTCTTTGTTCGAAAGTTGTAATGTTCTCAAATCATATGCTGGTGTTCTTAGCCAGTTATTTGTTGTTTGTCTTTTTTTTTTTTGATTCTCTAGGCTGGAATTCATTTTTTCCATATATCTTGTCCCTCATCAGAATGGTTTTGACAGCTTTAATTTCACTGTTTCAGGGTCAAGATGAACATGTTTTAGAGTCACCAACTTCCATTCATTTTCTTATTAAATTGTTAAAACCCATCATTTCCACTGCTACTGAAGATAAGGCTCGAAATATAGGCAGTAAGCTTTTATCATTACGCAAGGAGTCTGACATCTTACGAGATACAAGTAAGCTGGCAGATTCTACCTCTACTGCCATTGCTGCCAAAGTTCAAGAAATTCTTGTTAATTGCAAGGAAATGAAGTCACATTGCGGTGATGATAGTAGAATGGAGAGGCCAGAATTGTCTCCAAAATGGATTGCATTGTTATCCATGGAGAAAGCTTGTTTATCTAAGATATCCTTTGAAGGTATTCTAGATGTCATACCATTGAACTCTATCTATAAGGAACTGTTACCTTTTCATATCTGTTACATATGGTTTATTCTTATCATAGGATGAATAGTAGTTTTGTTGATTAGGACAATGAATACATTCCTGGATACCAATTATTATAAAGTCAATATTGTCGATGCAAGTGCTTTTATTCTCCCTTTTGCTTTTGTTTTTGACTGCTTCTGTCTTCTGACTTATCTTGTTGCGGTAGATCAAACTTACACCATTGTGTAATGGACAATATCTCTTAAATCAATTTTTTGTCCTCTCTGTTTTTTTTTTTTTTTGCAAGTTTCACTTGTCTATTTTTGTTGGATTACATCTGATGAAGTTTTGTCTTTGAATATTTATTAATTACTTGAGTTAAAAATGACCTAGGGTTACATTTTGCATATAGCTGTTTATTACAAACTTCTTGAACTTCCTTATCCTATATGCATGTTTTCTATTAAAATTTATGATTTTTTTTTTGTTATGGAACATGGAGATTGCAAATCATTCTTCATGCAATGTCTTGTCATGAATTTTCATTTGTTGGATTACATGCTTTGTGCATGTCTTTTCATAAGCAATAGAATCTTGCATGCATGACCATGCATGCTTGCACACACATTTCTCTCTTGGTTTTCCTCCTTTCTGATTGCTTATTTACTTCTGTGTGTGTCACTTTCATTCAGATACATCTGGCATGGTAAGGAAGACAGGGGGCAACTTTAAGGAGAAGTTACGTGAGCTTGGAGGACTTGATGCTGTCTTTGAGGTCATCATGAATTGTCACTCTGTCATGAAGGTGCGAGCTTGTATGATTGTTTTTCTATGTGTGTTATTGAATACAATAGCGAGCCATAAAAATCAAGACACCTTGTGTTGCTTTAAAACTGAAGAACAACTTTAATTTTAGTTAATCATTTGAGAAATTAGGAACAGTGTGCAACTGGAAATTCTGTGTTGCTTTAAAACTGAAGAACAACTTTAATTTGAGCTAATCATTTGAGAAATTAGGAACGGTGTGCAACTGGAAATTCTGTTCACAGTTCATGAATTCGATTGGGGGAAATCTTATGTCTTTGACATGCTACTTATGTGTGATAAATTTGCAGCATTGCTACTTAGCCATCTGGTTCACACATTTAGCCACTGATCTGTATTGTTCATTTCTTTCTATCTTGGAACTTAATCCTGTATGGTCCTGAGTTCAGTTCATCACTGTTCTTTGCTGGACTAAAAGATGAGTGGTGTGCATGGATGCATTCCTTGTGTTTGACTTTCACCTTATAAGATCTAAAGCAGATTTTAAACCAATGGTGGCACTTTAACTTGTTTTCCAGTACATTTTCTTTTGTGTATGGAAGGTATGTTATTTATTTATTCATTCTGAATTGAGTCATTATACCTGATAATGAATTCATGCCTACATGTCTTTGACATGCTAATTAGTGATATGTATTATTCGGAGATGGTAACTATTGAACACATTTATTTGCAGAGGTGGACAGAACATCATTCACCTTCCATTCAGGAACATGACATGCATCTGTCGAGCCTGGTGCTGCTTCTGAAATGTTTGAAAATTATGGAAAATGCTACATTCTTAAGTAAAGATAACCAGGTGCAACGAGATGTGATTTTGTTCTGTTATTCTTCTCCTGTTTATTCTTTCTCTACGCAGTTATTAGAACTTAAAATGCTATCTGAAGCCAAATTATTAGATTTTAATGTTCAATATTTTCTTCTATGATACAGACTCATTTGCTTGGAATGAGGGGGAACTCAGATTCTCATGGGCATCGGCTATCTTTTACTAAAATCATTATAAGCGTCATCAAAATTCTATCCAGTAAGACTGCTGTCTTGCTTCTGTCTATTTCTGGTTCTTATAACTAGATTGCTTTAATCAGATATGTGTTCTGATGATTGATGCATTGATTTCTAGGTCTTCATCTGCTCAAGAGTTCTGCTGCTGCTTCCAGTGTCGGAAACCGTTGTAGTCTTTCTGAAAGAAGTGATCATGCTTCTGATTTGGTCTTAATTGATGACTACAGAGGTATGTGGTAGCCTAATATCACTGTAGTGTTTCTGTATGCCTGCCACCCTTCTCTCTCTCTCTCTCTCTCTCTCTATCTTTAATGATGTATCTTTTATTTGAATTAGCAGTAGACAGCAATGGAGTTATAAGCATCAGTTCTTCTCCGAATAACTGCAATGAAGCGAGGACCTCCTCTGAGAAAAGCTTAAATGTATCTCAGAATTCCATTGCCCGGTTGAGGCTTTCTGCCTCCAGTTCTGAAACTACCACACCATTTATTGGAAATACTTGTCAACTGAAGATGAGAATACATCCTTCCATGTCCAGCTCATGTAGCGAGACATTGAGGAGTTATGAGAGCAATGGGTCAAGGACCATATTTGGCCTTGTTGAGAAACCTAATTGTAGGAAAGATGCCAGGAGTGAGCTCTTAGATGATAGCCAAGATCCGTATGCATTTGATGAAGATGATTTTCAGCCCTCAAAGTGGGACTTGCTCTCCGGGAAACAGAAAATCTCTCGAACTCATAATGGTAGGGTAAACCCCAGAGAAGTTGAAAATGGGTATCAATATAAGCTACCGAGTCAGGAAGAATTAAGTAATGGTGATAATTGGCTACAAAAATCAAGTAATGGTGAAAATTGCCTACAAAAATCAAGTAATGGTGAACAATATCGTTCACAGAAAAGCTCTCATTGCAGTGTTCCTGATGAAGAACATTCCAGCCTTCTGGCAGACTGTCTTCTTACTGCTATCAAGGTATTCCTCTGAACCGTTTTGAGGATTTTCTTTTATGTTCCATCCTTCTTTTTTGCTGTCAAAGTAAGAAAAGGTAGCTGCATATGCTTTTTTTTTTAATTTATTTTTTACATTTAAATTTAGCCTTTGTAGTTACCATCTTTACTTGGCAGGTTCTAATGAATTTAACAAATGACAATCCTATTGGCTGTCAACAAATTGCTGTTTGTGGAGGGCTGGAGACTATGTCTACTCTGATTGCTGGCCACTTCCCCTCATTCAGCTCATCTATATCCCTTGTTGGTGAGATGCAAGAGGACAGTTCAAGCATTGAACCTGACAATCAGAATGATGTTCATCTCACTGATCAAGAGTTGGATTTTCTTGTTGCTATATTGGGCCTGCTTGTGAACTTGGTAGAAAAGGACGGGGATAACAGGCCAGTTTTACTTGCCCAATAATCACTTCTCTCATGCATATGTTGTTTTCTTGCAATTGGTGCATGGCATAGTGAAATGCTTCTTTGTTCTTAATTGCTATCATGAATTTTAACCTATTGAAGCTTGATCTATTATCCTAGTTGTATTGCTTTCTACCTGCTGAGGCTTTCCTTAATGTTAACTATTATCTTCACAAGTATTATGTGGGTAGATTTATACATCCTAGAAATTTCTGAAAATTTGATTTAGATGGCAACTGCATATATAGGATTGAAACTTAAATGGTGTTGCTTGCCGACCATCTTTTGAAATTGTCTCTTGTTCTTGCATTTAAGCAACACCAATTCCTCAAACCAACTTTCTCCTTGTATTACATAGAATCCTTGTGCTATTATCTGATGACATTCGAATTTGAGTGAAACCTTTCCAATTCTCTAGTTTTCATGTTACACAAGATGTCATTGTTTTGAACACTCCAATGATCTCTTTTCAGATTTGCATTTGATGAATTAGCTATTGTCCTTGACTTTATGGACTGGCTTAACCCCACTTGGAAATCTTTTTGTTGGTTAGATCTCTCAATTTAGTAGCAGTCTTCTCGTTAGGATTTCCTTCTTTTGATCTTGAAGGAGGCATTTGGTTTATGTTTCCTTGTATATTCATAGTTCTCTGGTAGAAAAAAAGCATGTTTTATGTTTATTGCCTATCAAAACTTATGGTTAAAGTCGACTGCAGATCAAGGCTCGCTGCAACAAGTGTTCCTCTGTCAGTCTTGGAAGGGTCAGAAGATGAGAGTCGCAAGGATGTAATTCCACTACTGTGCTCCATCTTCCTAGCCAACCAAGGTGCAGGTGATGCAGCTGGAGAAGGAAATGTTGTGTCATGGGTGAGTACCCTTCATAATGTCTTGGAATTATATTTTACAAATGTATGTGGGGATGCATGTGAATAATTGAGTAAATCAAATTGTTACTGATATTTCCAAAATGTGCATATTATTGAATTGTACAGAACGATGAGGCAGCTGTTTTACAAGGAGAGAAAGAAGCAGAGAAGATGATTGTCGAAGCTTATTCAGCACTGGTACTTGCATTCCTATCAACTGAAAGGTTTGTGCGCTCCATTCCTTCTTTTCTTCCACATTCTTTTCAGTGCAATGCTTCTCAAATTCTCCCTGTTCAATGACAGCAAGAGCATACGTGATTCCATTGCTGATTGCCTCCCAAATCACAACCTGGTTATCCTTGTTCCTGTGCTGGAGAGATTTGTGGTATTTTTTTTTTTGTTTTCTTAAGGGTATATTAAGGGAAGAGATAGTTGCAACTTGCAACATATTGAAATCCCATACTTTCTCGGCATCAACCCTCTTATTATTATTATTATTATTGAGTGAAAAGAACGGTTGCACATTTTTTTTCTCTCCAGGCCTTTCACTTGACATTAAACATGATATCACCGGAGACTCATAAAGCTGTGACTGAAGTGATCGAATCATGTAGAATCCGATGAAATACTTGAGATTTTACTGGAGACTCATGAAGATGTGAGCCAAGTGATTGAATCATGTAGAGCATGATGAAAAAGCTCCAGAAATGCGAACTTTGTACAGCCTTTTTCTTCTCGGTCAATTTCTCTTTGTCCACCATGGTTTTAGATTGTTGTAGCACACCATGGAACTGACTACAAGCCTGCCTTATAGTCTGATTGATTAACCTTTTCCAGTCTTGCCCACTTTCTTTTCATTTCATTTCTTCTTTTTCTTTTTCTCATAATCCATGTTATTCTTTTTGTATGGTGCAGGCTCAGACGCTTGTATACACGGTAATGAAAGCAAAATCAAATTGTATTTGTGCATTACAACTATCTGATATGTGTGCTCTGTCAAGATTCCTATTATATAACATCAGATATTTGCCAAGGCGACTTTAGCAGGGGAAAGACAGCGCCATGTACGAACTCATTTTGGATATGATCAAAATAAGTCCCAAAATAAAACATATGCTAGGCCAGGCTGGAGGAACAAGCTGAAATGGAGATCCAACAAAAAAAAATTGTCAAAAGAAAGAATTGTGAGTCGGGAGGCAAGCCCTTTTTTATTTATATATTTTTATAGAGGACATTTAACGTCACAAATTACTAGCACCACGGGGAGAAACCTTTCAGTCTGCTTCAAGAAGACGAGTCTGGCAAGCCCAGCCTCCAAGACAATCCTTTATTTATAATGAAGTATCAAAGAAAACGTATAAAACTTGGTTGCCATTGCTCCAGTTCACAATTTATTGCCGCATAACACTGGGAAATATGGCAGATCTTTCACAAGACATCCTTGTAGAAATGTTCCCCAGACTCCCTGCCAAATCTGCAGCGCGTGTCTCCAAGCTGTGGCACTCTTTGTTATCGACTCCCAGGCTTGCTAGATTTCACCTCCAACAATCATGCACAAAAGACAGCCTCCCCAAGACTCTTATCGTAGTAGTATAACGCTTGATTTGCCACAATTGAAATGGAAAACAGCCCGATTTGTTGGTGGATCGAAGATTATTGTAGGGTCTTGTGATGGATTGATATGAATAGAGATTGGCGATGGTAACCTAGCTTTATATAATCGTATAAGAACTAGAGAACCGTAGTTTGCCAAGTCTCGAGTATGATGAAGAGACCAAATATGGTCCTTGCTTTTATGGACTCGGCTATGATTCTTCGATAGATGACTACAAGCTAATAAGAGGTGCCGCTGCCGGATAAAATTTCATCCAACGGGGACTTCAAAAGGAGGGCTTTGTCTTGTTGTGCAATGACTTGAGGTACAAGGAATGAGGCTTTGGTCCATGGAAAAGTAGGACATTGATGATCTAGAAAACTAAAAGTACAGGCATGCAAAGAAATGAAAGTCACAAATGATTCACAAGATGGGAATACTGGCTAGGGATTATGAGTTATGAGATGGACAGAGTAGATGTTTATTGGGATAAATAGTTTCCATTCACGGTGCTACAACCTCTGCTCCATTATGTTTTCCAGAAATGCTCCCATCTCAACTGTCAAATGATTTGTGGGGAAGGCAAAGAGGATTCCATGAATACACAACAGAAAAATATAATGTATAATGGTGCACGTAACACATTAAGAAAGGCCATTGCCATTTGTAGCAAGTTGAGAGTTTGATAATTTTTTCCATTGGGTGTCAATATCATCAATTTCCATTTGATAAATGTTCTGCCTCAAAATCTTGAGACATCTAAGATTTGGCCATCGTAATCCAAGATTTTGTTACCGTTTTCTTTTCTCTTGGTCTGAACCACGTGGCCTAATTTTCTTTAATTTACATCATTATGCTGCCTCAAATTCTATGTAGATTTAAATTATCAAATCTTAATATCACTATAATGTTCTTTACTCTTGTCTGCTGATGCAAGTTGTTTTATTTCATATTATATTTGATAGCAAATCTTTCAGAAAGATCCTGGGAAAAACAACGCATGCATCTGCTTGTGTTTAAGAAACCCAATAGGTAGAACGTTTTGATTAGTCAAGAAGGAAAAATCACCAGTCAAATCATTGGAATGAAGGCTAAAAGATATTAACTGATGGCCATATTGTAGATCACTTTTCCAGATCAGTAAGAAATCTTTCTTTCAACACTGGTAGCATTTCCATCCCCTCCCCTGTAATAGCTCAAAAGATCGGTGCTCCATCCATTTAAATTGAGTCGAATGTATGAACAAATTGAGAAATATAACACATTTCTCACTTCATTTTGGAAAAAAAAAAACTGGCTTTGAGTTTTACGTAACAAATAACAGCTCTCTCAAGTCTCAATGGAAGTTCACCTATGCATTCGACATATAAAAGAGAGAACATTAACCAAAGATTTCTACCACTTTTGTGTAAATAGTATGTGTACTGTTTTATGATAGCCATGCTGCACATAACACCATACAATTATCAAGTCATTTCTTGTCTCAATGATATGGAGACGACTTTATTTTAATTAACTTGATCGAACTTGTTTCTCGAGGAAGTCGATGATTAGCTGGTTTACCTGGTCAGGGAATTGCTCTTGGACGAAATGGGTTCCTTCTGGCAAGGTCTTTATCTCTAGATCAGACATACGTTCTCTTACTTTCCCACTTGTTAAGTAGTCCTCAATCCCAGGGAATTTAAGGAAATAGTCTTGCCCACTCATAATT
Organism: Populus deltoides; assembly: GCA_015852605.2. Taxonomy (NCBI): domain Eukaryota; kingdom Viridiplantae; phylum Streptophyta; class Magnoliopsida; order Malpighiales; family Salicaceae; genus Populus; species Populus deltoides. The sequence continues at coordinate 20,481,201 of CM027573.2, forward strand.
AGCAGCACTGGGGCTTGAACCTTTGGGTTTCTGATGGTGAACTCTTTGCGCAGTCCCCTGCAAGACCCAGATACAGCATGCTATATTGGTAATTACTTGCATTCAGATCATTTGAAGTGAATTTCTTGCTTCAAGTTTCAAAGAACAACTGGACAAAGAGGGTTTATTGGATATTTCAATACAAATTCTTACTTGTACGGGGCTCGCATTGGAGAATCAAATCCTGATTTTTCATATGCTTTTGCATAAATTGCAAGATCCTCATTGCTTAACCATGATGGTAGAGGGGTGGATGGATCCACCAAATCCATAATCTCCTTATCTTTATCTGCTATAGGGATTTCATTTCTTGAAAAGAGAATGTAGATGTTCCTCCACACAGTTTTAACATCAAATCTGCTAAAATCGGCCTCAGCACGCCCAGGTTCCTACCAGGGATGGAATTATAAACCAATCAACTCATTTTTTTAGCCAAAAAGAACATCAAGTAAAGGATCTTGATGATTCTGTTTGACGATTGAAGTTTTATAACAACAGCGCCTAACATTCTATGATAACAAAGCAGACCAAAAACTTAAGCACACATTATCCATTTGCAGCAGGATTCTTAGAAAGGAAAACAAGCAGAATGATAGCACATCTCTAACATCATTTCAACGCTTTTCCAATTAAAAAAAGAGAGAGAGAAAGCTTCGTCTTCCAAAATGACAAGGTTACTTAGATTTGATATGTTACAAAGAAAGCCTAAAGTTCCACTACAAGAAAATGAAGCAAGAAAAATCATGTACCTTCCACCTGTGGATGTAGAAACCTTCAGGAAGGTCCTTGTATCGTAGAGGCCTAGGAGGAAGGAAGGGCACACCCAATGAAACTATTCCAGAAATTCTTGTTGGATGGAGAAGAGAGAGGAGATAAACAGGCCAGGAACCAAAATCTTTTCCTACCAAGAAGGCCTGTGATCAACTTAATTTGGTTAACTTCAAACGAAGCTAAATATTTGCAAATGCACGCCGTAAACATATACTTAACCAGTTGGTACTTGGTAGTGAAACAAGAAATAATACATAGCCACAGCTAGGCTAAAAATGATACAGTGTAAGACCGCTACCTTCTCAATTTGAAAATAATCAAGGATAGCAATGGTGTCCTCCACAAAGTCATCGAAGGATGCCTTTTCAAGATCTGGATGGTGCTCGGATAATCCATAACCTCTTAAATCTGGTGCGATTGCGTGATATCCACCATTAGCAACGGCAATCATTTGGTGTCTCCATGAATACCATATCTCTGGGAAACCATGTATGAAAACCACCACCAAAGAACCTACACATAAAAAGAAACAGTTTTTTCATCTGCTAAAAGATTAAAAAGAAAGCAAAAGCAAAAGCAAAAGAAAAGGTGATAGTCGATCTAAACCAGTTCCAATCTCTGCAATGTGAAGCTTCATTCCTCTTATGTTAACGTACTTGTGTTGTATCTGATCCATTTAGACAGAGAGAGAGTTGACTGATCTGAAGCTTTCTGTACTAATAAAGGAGTCCATGAAGGTGGGAAATGATCCACTGAGATGCAGCACAGTCCTTTTCACTCTATTATAAAAATGTACGCGAGATTACCAAATCGTCCGCAGGCATAGAGTTATGCCTTTATTTTCAATCTACTGGAGGTACGGTCTGGTGACAATTGGACCTATCAACTCTCATTCTTGACAAACGGACCTTCTTTTAGGTGCTGTGCTCATCTCCTTGTGTTGGTAAGGTAATAATCAATATGTGTGGCATTCTGAGCTCGAGCAGTCGCTAATAATTTCCAGTTTCAGAGAAGTTTAGGAATAGCAGATTTGTGTGCTATTCTTCAGCCTTCCACAGTATGAAACTGTAATTATTGGAAACCCATGTGATGCATTCGACCTCCAGGTAAATGTTTTAAGAATTCACATGAACCTTGGTCAAACATCAAGGTGAGACAAGATACTACAGTACTGTCACACAAAATGCTGATGTATTCGAATTCAATGATACATTTTACTTCTTGACATACTCAAATACATACAGGACATGCCACGAAGAAGAGGCAGAGAGCAGTGGTCTTGCATTAATACACTTCTGCATACTCAACAAAACACAAAGAGTAATCAGAATTGGATTTCAATGCGCTAAAGTCGCAGCATCAAAACCAACTGAAGCTTTCGCAACAAATATTAATGACCAAATACTGGCATTAAGGAAAGTGAGTATGAGCTGATCCACCTCGTCCGGTGATTGCTCCTGAACGAAACGGGTTCCTTCAGGCAAATATATGACGTCCAGATCAGGAACAAACTCTTTGACCTTCCTGCTCTTTATGTAATCTTCCATATTTGGAATTTTGAAGACATAATCTTTGTCATCCATGATCAGAAGTGCTGGAACTTTAATTACTGGTTCTGTTATGTTGAAATCTTCATCAAAGGACCTACAAAGTACCCTTTCAAGCCAAACTCTCATCAGATGTTAACGTACAAACAATTCAGACAATGTAGCAGAGACCGGCACTCCCTTTATCGATGTGCACTTACCTGTATGGAACTTGTAGAGCCGTTTGGAATCCAGATTCTGGTACAAGGCTCCATATGTTGCAAGATCTTCCTCTGTGAACCAAGGGGGAGGAGGAATAGATAGGTCCACCAAATCCATGATCTCCTGGTTTTCAGGAGCTTTTGGTGTTTCACTTCTAGAGAACAAAATGGACATCTTTCTGACCACCGTTTTCCCATCAAATCAACCAAAATAAGCTTCTGCTCGTCCAGGTTCCTATGTACAGCTCAAAAGAAAAAAGTTCTAAGGGAAAGTGCTAAAAGTTTTTAGATTTCAGCAAATTAGATAGTCAGGAGCATGCAGTAACAGTCCTTGTAAATGCCACAGTCCATGCACGTATAGATAGTATTAGACAGTCGCTTCGTATCTCTATACATTCTAACAAACTATCTGAAGCCATAAAAAAAATAGAAATGCCATACCGAATGTTTAGAGAAAGGAAAGTATAAAATGGAAAACTGGATATGTAAGAGCCTTGACGGAGGTATTTATGGTATTGACCTGTACCTGGTAGTGTGAATGCCACCAACCATCTTAACTCAATAACTTAAATTTTTAGGTGAGATCTCATGATATGATTTATATTATTTTCTAACACACCCTTTCAAGTGAAAACTTTTTGGGTTTAAAACTTGCACAAACCCACATTACCTTGTGCTTAATTTTTTTATCAAATAAATAAAAATGATAAGATTCGAACTCGTAACCACTTGGTCATCAAGGCTCTGATATCATGTCAGAGAACCATCTCAACCCAATAGCTTAAACTTTTAAGTGAGGTCTCATAATATGATTTATATTATTCTTTAACACCTCTTTGGATGAAGAAGGCAAGCATGTAAAAGATGGGTTGACTCCAAAATCTTTTGCAACCTATGTTCATTCAAGTAACAAAACAAAGAGAGAATCAAATCACTAATAATAAAACTCTCATTTTCTGAGATTTCATCTTTTGCTTGAATTTTTTTGGTTGCTTGGAATCTTTGGAATTGAATTCAATTCCAAAATTTAAATCAGTCTTTGGTTTGAAATTCTTTTTAGAATATTTATTTAAATTCCAAATATAATTACAGTAATTCTTTTTTAGAATTAACATAAAAAATAATATTACAAAAATATCTTTAATAACACAAACCCCTTTCCAAATTTTCATTCAAAAGAGACACTAGAAAATTGATGCCATTTTCATCATCGTCTTCCTGAATAGCTGCACTGGATTTCATTGTTTGTGATGAAAATGATGTTTTTTCTACCTACAACAAACGGAATATGGCCAAGATATAGTTTTTTCATAAGCAATTCCAAGGCCCTTGTAAACTAATGAAGAATTGTTTCTCCTACAAATATTTTTAGGCTCTTCTTGTTTTTATTTTCAAGTCCAGATGGCTTGACCATCGAAGTAATTCCTGTTGCAAACACAAATTACTTGCAATTTGTGGGGCTGACAAAATTATTATAAATTAAATTTAAATCATATGTGTAATTGAATTCAATTCTACATATGATTTGATTTGAAATAGAAACCAATTAAAAATCTTTTTGTTTATTGGTCACATGTTTCCCGAATAAACTTTGTGTCCCCTTCAACAGCCTAGCCATGCATCCTGCATACCAACTATTAGTCCCTCATCGACATACTAACCACGCATCACCGAGCAAGGATTGTACCCTCTGAATTCAAAGATTATAATTGGATGCACTCGAATCCAACTACCATACCCGGATATGCTTGAATTGAACTATTAACCCGATGCAATACCCCTAGTTAAACCTAATTTACTTGCCACCAATTACAAAGACAAAATATAAATTAAATGAAAGCAGACCTCTTGCTAATGTGTTATTTGAGAATTGTTCTTGTTATTGTCATCAACATTACACAACCCACAAAACATAGAACTAAGATAACTTTTATAGAGATTCATAGTAACTCTAGCTAAGTTTTTATCTTCAAGTAATCCAAAACTATAAGCGATAAACACATTAACCACCTTGCATGGACACACCCACGTAAGTGGTAAGTATTAGGAAATGCTAATGATGCATAGACACGGAACATAATGTTTTGACGTGGTTTGATAATTTGCGTACATCGATCCTTGAAGCTACTGGTTTTTCTTATAAAAAAGAAAATACAAATTATAATGAGGAGAAAACTCCACCTAACTCAACTCAATATCAATTTTTTTTTATCATGTGGTGCACTCTTAATTTGAGCCCAACACACAACTATACTACCTAGAATATACACGAACCCTCTAGTAATTTTCTATTATCAATGTCACCAACCAAACCAGCATCCATATAATCTTGAAGCTTCATGTCTAACTTTGCGAAACAAAGTAACATTTCTAAGTAACCATTTAGATATGTGAAAATCTATTTTACTGGTCTTATAACCAACGTTATTTGCCTGAATTACTCATGTATCTATTTATAACCCATTACATATGCAATGTCTGATCTTATACAAACCATAATATACACTTCTGATTGTTGAAGCATAAGTAACTTGCTCATGCAGTTCCTTTCTTTTTCTATCTTTGGTGATTGTTTCTTATTTAGTCTAAAATAAATAGCCAAGAAAATGCTTACTAACTTTATCTTTGTTGAATTTATGAAGCACCTTTACACATACTCATCCCATGAAAGCTTCAAGGTACAATTAATTATATCCTTGATTATTCTTATAACAAGGATTTGTTTTGTATATCCCAAATTCTTTATTTCAAGCAATTCTGACAACTGCTTCTTTAGTTTATTTACTTCCTCGATGCTAGATTCTGCAATAAGCATATCATCTATATATATTATTAGGATGATACAAGAGTTGTCAAAACTCTTTATATAGCAACAATGGTTTGCCTGTAATCTTATGAACTTATTGTTGGAAATAAAATTGTTGAACTTGTTATACCATTATCTGAGAGCTTATTTCAAGTTATACAAGCTTATTTTCAGTTTGTAAGCTAGATTATCCTTTTTATATATATAGATAAACCTTCTGATTAATTCATGTGTATTTCTTCCTTCAAATCCTTATAAAGAAAAGCAATCTTCACATCTAATTATTCAAGATACAGATCTTTTGTAACTATAATTTATAGTACTAGTTTGATTGTTGTTAGCTTCACTACGAGAGAAAAGATATATATGTAACCAATTACCTTTCTTTAATTATTAAAATCCCTTCACAACTAATCTCACTTTATAGCATTTTCTTCCATCATGTTCTTTCTTTACTTTATACACCTATTTGATATGCAAAGCCTTCTTTTCTACAAGTAGTTCGATTAGCTCTCATGTTTGATTTATTAATATATAAGGAACTCATCTAATCATTCATGAATAACTCTTACTTACTTGATTATTTTGTTTGCATAGCTTTATCAAGAATTTTAAGCTAACCATTTTCTATTAGAAGAATATAATTTAATAATGGTGAGAAACATTGTAGAAGCTTGATATTCTCATAAGACCTTCAAACAATTGTTACTAATATTTATGTCTCTACCTGTGGATTAATATTTTCTTTGTCATTATTATTTCTTTACATAATACTCTCTCGGTACTTCATTGATATTAAATGCCTTAGTTGTCTTTATTTCATGTATATACCTACCAAATCTTTTTCCATATTCTTTTTATACATCACCTTCTTATTAAATATGGCATTTTTACTTCTGATATTTTTTTTTGTTTTCCTTATACTAAAATTAATATCCAAACTCATTAGTGCGATATCCAATAAAGGTATATTATAACTAAAAGGTTCCTTATAAAGTAAAAAAAAACTTCATAAAGAAATTGAATTTTCCATGGTTGAATCCTCGGTTGTCAATATGATTAGGCTTAATCGCGAGTCCATGAGCTTTTCTATAAAACAAGTCTCTTGTTGGCATAGGGGATCCTCCGATAATTAAGTCAACAAATTTAAGATGAGCGTAATGTGTATGAAAATAAATTAAAGAGAAATGTATGTATGAAGAAACAAAAAAGCCTATGGTTTAAGCCTAGAATGATATGGTTAACTTGTATAGTCTAGAATGACATGATTAGGCTTTAATTGGTTTTTATGGCCTAAAATGACATGATTGGCTTTAATTGGTTTTTATGACTAGTTTTGATGGTAAAGAATGTGAATGTATTATATCATGCCTAGTCTTCAATGGCTAAGATGGCTAAGTAAAGCTTTGACCAAGGATGGAATCCAAAATTTGCAAAGTGACCGGATGTATTTATATACATCCAGGAAAAGGTATCGTTGATGAAGAAATTAGTGTGCTACCATTAATTAGCCATGGTGGCTTTGTTGGTTATTGTGTCATGTTATGATTGTTGTTGTTTTTGGTGAAAATGTTATTGATGTATAGTGTTATTGGTACAAAAAATGGTGTCTCCTCTGTATAACAAAACTTGCGTGCACATAGAAAAATTATGTATGAAAAGTATATGAAAAGCTGCATAAAATTATATGCTAGAATAAGACTAAAGAGATTGGGGTCGGTGTCAATCTTGGATTGAAATTTCAGCCATTTAAATTGGAACTTGAGATTGGTTGGAAAAAGCCCAATTGTTTGGACATGACCTAAATGGTTGGAATTGTTTTTGAAAAATCTGAGAATGATCAGTTTTAACACCAAATCTCATTAGTGTTGATAATGTTACTCTATTTTGTTGCATTTAAAATTATTTTATAAGAAGTGTAGAATGAAAATCAATAATACTTTGGTAATTTGGAGGAAATATAGGGCCCCGTTTGTTTGCTGGAAAGTAGTTTTCTTTTGCAAAGTGAATTCCGGGGAAAGTGAATTTCGGGAAAGTATTTTCCGATGTTTGGTAGTGTAATGGATAATAAGTTGGAAAACATTTTCCAATGTTTAGTTATGTTATGGAAAATGAATTGGAAAATAACTTATTAATGTTTTATTTTTCTCAAGTTTATTAAAATAATGAGGAACAAATCTTACAAATTAAAAAGTTGAATGAGAATGAAATTGAAAAAAAAATATAATTTCATAAATTATCTCAAATAAAATAAATAATAAACAAAATAATAGAGATCAAATCTAAAAAAAATTAAAAAAAAAGAAAGATGAAGAAATTAAAATAATAATAATTAATATTTTATAAATTATTTCAAATAAAATAAGTAACAATTAAAAGAATGAGGACCAAATTTGATAGATAAAAAAATTTCAATAAAAAATGATAAGGAAAAAGCAAATAATAATTATAAAAATAAGAACCAAAGTTAATATAAAAATTAAATTTTAAGAGATGAAATTGAAAAATAAATATTTAAAACAAATTATATATAACAATCAAAAGTTTGAGGATCAAATTTGATATAATCAGCAAATAATGACATTTCTAAGTTTTTCACAACTTCCTGAAAGTGTTTTCCGTCCATATTTTTCAGGAAAACACTTTCCTGAAAATCAAGCCAAATTTTCTTTTAACTGGAAAGTGTTTTCCGTTGATTAACTTTTCTAATGGCAAACAAACACATGAAAGTTTGGAAAGTGATTTCCTGAAAATTACTTTCCGGAAAACAAACACAGTTAAAAAATAATATTTTTCTGAAAATTAAATTAAATTTTTTTTAGCTGAAAAGTATTTTTATTAACAAAAAAAAAAATATTTTTTATTAATCAATTTTTTTAATATCAAAGAAATACATAACGAACATTACCTAATATTGTGAAAGGTCAATAATAAGGTCACTAAGTGCGGTCTTTTCAGGTATGAGTGGCATGTCAGTTATTCCATGCCCTTTACAGTGATTTGATATTAACTTTAACGCAGAGGATTGATTTTATATATACCAAAAATTATTCTAGAAAAACACCCTGATTATTTCATAACAAAAAAAAAAAATCGAACTGCTATTCTCGGTTTCTCTCTCCACGCATCATCTGGATTGCGAAGATTCAGTCTTTAGCTCGACCCTGCCTTAGAAATTTCACCTGGTAGGCACTCTCTCTCTGTCGCCTCTCCAAGCCCTTACACAACTTAACTTTCTTGCCTCCTTCTCATGACTTGGATTTGTTTAATCTTGCGCTGTGTTTGAATTCTAGGGTTTCACAAAAAAATAGAAGAGATTTTTTTATGATCTTAAGGTTTCAATCAGCTGTGGGATTAATTTGGGTCTTTTTTTCTTTACTGGGTTAATAAATATTATAGTGGAAATTATAACCCTGTGAATGAAAATTAAGAAAAGCAAAAAACTTGGATTTTTTTTTTGCATGGTTGCGTTTTTATGATTGAGAGAGCTAAGAAGATTTTCTTTGATAACCAAATGGTGTTTTTCTGCTGCTTGCTTTTCTCTATTTGATTGGTTAACTTGTTGGATTAACACTTGGAGACTTGTTCAGGTGTTACTAGAAGTAGTGTATTGGGAGGACAATGGCTGATTTAGAAAATTTGCTGCTTGAGGCAGCGGGAAGGACTGGGAAATCAGGAAGAAACAGGAATTCGATACTGCCTTCCAGGAGGCGAAAACGCGAGGGTTCATATTCTGATGGTGGAAGTGATTCTAGAGATGATGATTCTGATGATGATCGCGGGTATGCGAATAGGAAGCCATCAGGGTCTCAAGTGCCTTTGAAGAAGAGATTGGAGACTAACGAGAGGGATGAGGAGGATGGTAGTCAGGATGAAGGTGATTATGATGGTGGTGGTTCGGATCGTGAGGGTGGAAGTAGTGATGAATCTGATATTGGTGATGATCTTTACAAAGATGAGGATGATAGGAAGAAGCTTGCTCAAATGAGTGAACTTGACAGGGAGTTGATATTGGCGGATCGAGCAGACAAGAAAGGGGATAAACATTTGACTGAGAAGATTAGATTGAAAAGGGATAATGATAAGCCAACCCGATCTAGAAAAGAGACTCCGCCTCTTCCATCGTCTCGTGGAGTGCGTTCATCAGCTAGGTCTGCTGACAGGGCAGCTGCTAAAGATGATGCATTGAATGAATTGAGAGCAAAACGTTTAAAGCAGCAGGATCCTGAGGCTCATCGCAAGTTGAGGGATGTGTCTAGAGGATCCGCTGGCAGCCGGGGTTTTTCACAAGTCAAGAAGAATAATTTCACTTCAGCAAGTCTGAGTAGCTCCAGTAGTGAGAGTGGAAGTAGATCTCACAGTGAGGATGAAGGGTCAACAGGTGATGGTGGAATGGCAGACAGTGATGAGGATGTGGAACCCGGGTCCAAGGGACCAACTTATGAAGATATAAAAGAAATTACCATTCGGAGAACCAAACTTGCGAAATGGTTTATGGAGCCTTGGTTTGAAGAATTGATTATTGGTTGTTTCGTGAGGGTTGGGATAGGTAGGTCAAAGTCTGGGCCTGTGTACAGGCTCTGCATGGTCCGGAATGTTGATGCTGCTGAACCTGACAAGCCATACAAGCTGGAGAACAAATCAACTTATAAGTATTTGAATGTTACTTGGGGTGCTGACACCTCTGCTGCCAGGTGGCAGATGGCTATGGTTTCAGATTCTGGACCAACTGAGGAAGAGTATAAACAGTGGGTTAGAGAGGTGGAGTGTGGTGGTGGCAGGTTGCCAAGCAAACAGGATATCTTGGAAAAGAAGGAGGCCATAAGAAAATCAAACACTTTTGTGTACTCGGCAGCCACTGTGAAGCAGATGTTGCAGGAGAAAAAATCTGCCTCGTCGAGACCATTAAATGTCGCTGCTGAGAAGGACAGGTTGAGGAGGGAGTTGGAAATTGCGCAGAGCAAGCATGACGAGGCAGAGGTAGAGAGGATCAATGCAAGAATTGAGGAACTGGAGGCATCTCGGCAGGCTAAGGTGAAAGATGCTAAGGCTATTAGGTTGGCAGAAATGAACAGAAAGAACAGAGTTGAGAATTTTAGAAATGCATCCGAAATGAAGCCAGTAAATACAGGTCTAAAAGCCGGGGAAGCTGGGTATGATCCATTTTCAAGGAGATGGACTAGGTCAAGGAATTATTATGTTTCAAAACCTGCTGAAGCAGATGATCCTGTTGCAACTAAAATTAGCGAGGCAAATGAGACAGTGGCAGTTGCAGCTAGTAATCAAGTTGTAGCAGGGGTGATGTCAGAGGCTGGTGTGGCTGCTACAGCAGCTGCCTTGGAAGCGGCAGCTGATGCTGGGAAGTTGGTTGATCGTGCTCCTGTGGATCAAGGCACGGAGTCAAATACAATGCACAGCTTTGAGCTTGAAATCTCACTCATTGCACTGCAGGAGTTTGGAGGACCTCAGGGCGCTCAGGCAGGGTTCATGGCTAGGAAACAGAGGATAGAAGCAACTGTTGGATGCCGAGTCCCTGAGAATGATGGGAGAAGACACGCACTGACCTTGACAGTTGGTGACTACAAGAGAAGAAGAGGCCTTCTCTGAAATGCAATGGTGCTCCAAACAGTATCTATTTATTAACCTCCTCGGGTTCACGGTTTTCAACAAATCTGTCAAGTGTTAGTAAGTAGCTTATTGCTATTAGCTTAATTGTGAGACCAATGATTTGACAAACACGCATTTGCTCGCTTTTTTGCAATGATTTGACAAACACGTGTTGTGTGCTTTTGATGGCTCTAATGCAAGATTTTCTGAATGTTGGTGTATGAGACATCAAGTTCAATGAAATTCAGATTTTGCTGGCAGAAAATTTACTTGCTATTTCCCTGAGATAAACATTTGGCTCCTTTCGGTAGTGGTGGGATCTTTCCAGGTCTAACATATTTGTGGTTTTGTATTTTGGACTTTATAATTTATGATTTTCTGTTTTATTTAAAGATTTTATCTTGTAATATGATTTTATATGATTTTCATTCATATTCAAAAAACAAATTAAGTCAGGCACCCTAACTAATTGCCACCCAATGAGTTTACAAAGCCCTCCTCCACCTTAAAACTCCTAGCCCCTCTTAAAAATTTAAAATTTAAAAGCCAAAACTAATAAAATTTAAATTGACTTTACTTTAAAAAAAATTATAATGATCTTGGCCCCCTTCAGAGATTTCCTAGCTCCGTCCTTGCCTCCACCGAACTCATCTAGTAGGGGTGTGTGCTAGTTCTCAGATATTGCAAGAATGGTGTGGATATGCCAAAACCCCCTTTGATCCGTTTCTTTTCCATCCACAAAATGCTGTTCAATTTGCGACGGTCAATAATTCCCATAGATTATAAAGGGACTGAGTTGCATTTGTCTAGAAATATAGTGACTAAACTAAACTTCTATTATTGGCCTCCCTTGCCACCATGAGGTCAGCCAGTGGAGACCAACACCAAAGTTCATTTAAGCACTTGTCTTTTTGAAAGATGCGATTTAATCTTTTCTAGTAGTCTATTTAACCATAATTATTATTAGACGAGGCAAATTAACAAAGAAGATAAAAGGAATTTTTTAAGGTGTTTCCTTGTATGCGTGCAAAAAAATAAAAAAAAATAAAAAAACAAACAAATATTATTATCAAATTTAAGTCCTGCGATGGATCAACTGAGGATCCGTTCATCGTTTAAATTTTAAAAAAAATCCAATTTAAAGTTGATATGATTGATTCGATAAGTTTATTCTGAATAATTTAATTAAAATTCAGTTTAAATTTTTTAAGGTGTTCCCTTGTATGCGTGCACACAAAAAAATAATAATTAAAAAATAAACAAATAGTGTTATTAAATCTAAGTCATGCGATGGGTCAACTGAGTGTCTGTTGATCATTTAAATTTTAAGAAAAGTCAAATTGAAGTTGATATGATTGATTGGATAAGTTAATTCTGGATAATTTAGTTAAAATTCAGTTTAAATTTTTTAAAAAATTCTTCAATTTTTTTTAAAAAAATTATTGAAATAATATGTTTTTGAATTAATTTAGATGAATTTGCTTAACATCGTGAACTAGTTCTTCACCAATTTGCTTAATAACTTTGACCCGAAGTTTGGGATATGTGTACAGTTTGCGCAAATGCTAATTTGCAAGTGGCCAGGAGTGTGATTGTAAGACTCTTTTTAAATACTAGCACGAAGGGACTTTGCCAGTTTGTCCACTGGCTGTTCTTTTCCGAGTTCAAAACCACACTGCTAGTAGCGTATGATGGCAATCTCTGCCAAAAGATTATCCCGTCTCATTTCCTTAAAGACACCAATCAAACACTCTGGTGTCTCAAGTTACTCAGCATCCTCCATTAATCAAATTGGTATGCCTATAAACATTCTTAAACCAGATAATGCTGATTCATCTCAAGTTCAAATTTTCTTGCATACAACCTGTTTGTTAAAATGTATGGCACAAGACATTTACTAACCGATTCTTGCTTTTCTGTTCTTATGAAGAATATTCAAAATGGAACAATGGAGGTGGAACTTTCCACAAATCAGCTTGCATCGACCCAACAGTGTTAATTGAAATTGGCGCAGTAGTTCATTCAAAAGCTGTGCTGGGCCCTAATGTTCATGTGGGATCAGGAACTGTTGTAGGACCTGAAGTTACTATTGGTCACTCTACAAAGATAGGGTATAATGCACTTTCTTTATGCAAAAAAGGGTCTTCGTGGAATTTTTATTATGCGATTAATTTTGTTGGTTTATATATATATATATAGTAATTCTATTTTTTTATCAGGTATAATGTTGGCCTCAGTAATTGTAGGATAGGGGATTCGTGTGTAGTTCACCATGGAGTATGCATTGGTCAAGATGGTAAGGCTTAGTTATTTTTAAATTTAGAGTTAAACATTACCTGCTTTTTTTCATTAACAACAATTTTTATAACTTTTAAGGTCTTACTTCTTAGTACCTTACCCTCTATACGTATTGTCGATAGTTATATATATCGAACTGATTTATGATTAATTACATATGTTAGGAGGAGCAATGCATTTGACCACTTAAATATACATTATTTTCTATGTTAACATTTCGACATTTTGTGCTAATTGATGCTTGCTACATGTTTTTAAACTTCCATTATCTCTGCTTCTACCCAATGCACCTCATACATGGACCTGTGATTTGTTGGTGAAATATTGATCACTAAATCATATGTTTTTGGCCTACAGGATTTGGGTTTTTTGTGGATGACAAAGGCAACATGATGAAGAAGCCTCAAGTTGGTGATATTTAATAGTTTTTGAGGACCATTTCAATCGATTTTGTTGTTTCTCTCTCTCTCCCCTCCTCTCTGTATATGTGAAAGAGCACACACGCACACACCACCCCTGATCCCTGTGTATGGACTCTCACATTTTAGACATACATCGATTATTTATATGTGCTTTATGAATCTGGGCATTCTTTTCTTGTGTATTGCTTTAACATTTGAATTATGGAGCATCATAATCATTGAAAGTGAAAATTCATAATATCACTCCTAGCGGCTCACACTATGCCATTTAAACTTTTTTATATGTCTTGTTCAGTTCTGGATCAGCAACTGAACTGTCCTATTTTATTTTTCAGCTGCTGAATGCTACCATAGGAGATCATGTGGAGATTGGGGCAAATACATGCATTGACAGGGGAAGGTGTGATGGCTGTTGGGACTAGTTTTTTACTCATATTTATGTATGTTTAATAGTAAACGGGCTTGAATTTGGAACCTGTCCAAACTAGATGACTAAGTACACCACCCATTTGGTTATGTGCAGCTGGAGAGACACAGTTATTGGGGATCATTCAAAGTTAGATAATTTAGTCCAAGTGAGTTTTTCTTCTCTTCCATTTTGGCCAGATGATAGTCTCATTTAGTGGTATCTAATTGCCTTTCTACCTGGCTTTGCAGATTGGTCATAATGTGGTTATAGGAAAGGGTTGCATGCTTTGTGGACAGGTTGGGATTGCAGGCTCAGTGACGTAAGTTGCTTCTGAAGAACATGTATATGATGCTGTTTCTTTTGAAGTAATTCAAGTTTCCGGTAGATGATTGGGTAGGTTTAGAAGGCATTCGTTGTTTACATCTGTCTTGCTTGTTCTTGTTTAGCATGGGAGACTACGTCACTTTAGGAGGAAGGGTTGCAGTTCGTGATCATGTATCTATTGCATCGAAGGTATTAAATCATGTATTTGGTCTTGAGAAACAGTGAGTTGATTCTTTCATTGGGTGATTGACACATCGACACTTGTAATCCATGAAAAGCTGAATCATGCAAAGAATTGCTACTTTCTTTGTGTAGTTACAAGGACAAGCTGCAAATTTCTTATGAGTCTCAAGCCTCCAATTTGCATTCAACTCTCTTCATCTAGGGCCTCTGAAATATTTTCAGACAGATCTTTTTTCTGCAAACTTGTATCTGTCTGTCACATAGTACTATCACGATCTCCATTAGACTATGCACAGATCATTAGATTGAATTGCATGTAATGGCTGAGATACAGGCCTGGCCTTGGATGAGCTACTGTAACTGATATAAATTATGGTGTTTGTCATGGGATATCTGATTTGGTTGAGTTGCAGGTCCGGCTTGCTGCTAATAGCTGTGTGACCAAAGACATTAGAGAGCCTGGGGATTATGGTGGCTTCCCTGCAGTAAGATTTATTCTTTTCTTTCTTTGATCTCATCCTGATGCGTGGCCAAATTTCTTGGTGTCAATTCATTCTTAATGACATCACAAATTCAAATTAATATGGAAATTATTTTCCCGGTCTGATCTGTAGGTTCCAATTCATGAATGGCGAAGACAAGTTGCTAGTCGCTACCAGATTTCAAAGAAGGCTATTCTATAGAGCTGTTTGGAATTGAAATCATATATACAGCTAAAATGGTTAGGATTCTTCTCCCAAATGATTGTATTCTGAGAATAACGGTTTGTGAAAGGTTATTTGAGAACTTTTACAAGACTTGCAGCGTCTTGAGAATTTTAATCTGCGGTGCTCAAGAAAAAACAGTGATTACTGATTTTGGAAATTTTTTTTATTAATGTCCCACAAAACATTCCTGGTTAGGGGTCAGCTGAATTGAGGTTTTACAGTATTTGTTTTAGAAGAAAAGGATTGCATCGCTAGCTCGCAGCACTGTGGCAGCAGCATATTAAAGCAATAAAGAAAGAACAGGAGGGTGAATAGAGGAGGAAGAGAACTTTGGCACCAAGCTACCAAGCCTCCATCCCTAATTGGGTGGGGTAAGCTATATGGATCCTTTTACGTCATTCCATGCAATCATACACCAAATCCATCTCAACATCAAAAGATTTTAAGTACGTTGATATCACGTCCATCCACGATAATGTAGGTTACTTCTCTGTCTCTATCATTGTCAACTTCTAACTTCTCCGATCTAGCCTCCGGTGTTCTACGTCGGGCATGGTCAAACCATCTCGAGCACCCTTCCCTTATTTATTCATAACTATATATAAAAATATTAACTTTGTTGAAATATTTAATTTTATCAAAATATCCCTCTTTTTAACTTGTATTAGAGAACTTTGTTGCATTTTCTTTTTGTTCTTTCTTTTTTCATAATTTTGCTTTCTTAAATAGATTCTCTCTTTTCTTCGACCATGTAATTAGTCCAAAAGCTCAAGCATTACTGTCCCAGCGGGAATCAACATTATCGGTCTGAAAGTCAGGATGTCCCTCCTGATCTGAGGGAATCCTTGTACTAGATATTTCTCTTCCGATAATCGAATAAACTACGTAGCTGGCGCCTTCTAAATAAAGAAGAAAAATTCAATAACCCAGATTATAATCCTGAACAATCAAAAAAGTTGATTTTATTTGAATCAATGAAAAAAAAAGGTAATAATAACAAACGGATAAAACATAAAAGAAATAATCACAATAACTCAAAAAAAAAAATCACAATAACTCGGGAAAGTCTTGATCCAGGAGTAAAAAAAAACTATGTTGTTTAAGTTTTAGATAATTAAATATGAAAGGATAAAATAAAATTAAAAATGAACAAAAACTCAATGTAAGTCAACATGAACTAACATTATAGATATGTAATTTAAGGATTAAAATCGAGCCAGTCCAAGTTAACCTCTTAAACTTATATTCTATGTTAGGAGGTCAAGATAACATGATAGAAAAAGAATTGAAAAAATCATAAAACTATTTTTTTATTAAAAGTGTCAAAAGAAGAAATTAGAAAAGAAAATCATAAAAAAAGATGTCAATTCTTGATAACTTTTTAAACTTGTTATCTGGATCATTAGATTAAAAATATCATGCATGGAAAAATCATGAAATTCAATCCCTAAGAAATAAAATGTTGACAGGCAGAAGAAAAAAATCACTCAAAAATATTTAAAATTAAAAAAAATAATTAAAATAATAAGGGTTAAAATCAAAATAAAAATAAATAAGAGGGAAACAATAAATTTTTGATTTGATGGTTAAATTGAGAAGAGTAATAACATTAACAAAAGGATAAAAAAAAATTAAAAGAATTAGAATCAAATTGTAAAAAATAATATACCATACATTTGGATTGAATGATGAAATTAAAAATTAATAGAACTTCTAAAAAAGGGTCAAGGGAAAAAAAATTATAAATAAAAAGGATGGCCAAAATATAAAAATATATAAATAAATATATATATATATAGAGAGAGAGAGAGAGAGAGAGAGAGAGAGAGAGAGAGAGAGAGAGAGAGAGAGTAAATTGGGATTGAATGATGAAATTGAAAACAAATATTTTTTTTATAAAAAGAGCTAAAAACAAAAATTAGAAATCAAAATAATAAAAACTGAAGTTGAAATGTTAAAACAAGAAGGACCAATTTGTAATTTTTAGAAGAGGAGAGAGAGAAAAAAATATAAAAGGCCCACAAACGATAAATCACTTAACCTCTGCCGACACGTGTTGCGCCACCAAGAAAAAAATGTGGCGATGCATCCAATGACAAGATGGAATGACAATTTTGGCTAACGGGGGGCACTGCATGCGCTGTCCAAAGTGCATGGGCAAGTACATTACACACGACAACAACTTTTTATATTAAAAAATAATTCATGAAACTAAAAAGATGAAAGTATCCCGATACTCGTAGAATTTACAACAAACTATATGAAAAAGATAGAAATTCCCCTCAACGAATGGCTTAATCTTTTTTTTTTATTGAGGCAAAACTGTAAATCTATTGTATTTTTAAAATAAAAAAAGACCAAAATACCCTTTTTACCTTGTTTTAACAATTTTGACATGAAAGGTAAATAGGTCATTTAACTATAGTTAAAGAAGGAGAAAATTTTACCCTGCATAAATCTTTAAAGATTGATGTGTTGTGTTAAAAGACTAAAATACCCTCAACCCAAAGGCTATTGGTTTTTTTTAGAAAGGCAAAAATATCATTTTACTATTGTGGTTAATAGTAAAATGAGTCTACATACATAATGTTTTTGCCTTTAACTTTAGCTTATACTAGCTATTTGACATGCTTTCCAACACAAACTAGATTTTTATATATATATATACACACACACACACACATGTAGGCTTTTTCAATGTATTTTTGTGCATAATTTTTTTTTTAAGTATAAATTAAAAAATTCATACATACATACAATTAAATAAATCAAGAACTATGTATATTAATAAACATTAAAAAATTATTATTAATGATAACTAAAAATAAAATTGGACAAATCAAGAGATATGTATAGATCAAGATACTTAATTTTGCAAGACGGGACATTTACCTGGTTGTATTTACTGAATTTATTTAAATTAATTTGATATTAAAAATAGACATACATATTAAATTAATTAAATAAAATAAAAGTGCGAAAAATATCATGCAGACTGCACATATTAGAAATATTATCTAAATAAATTTCTTGTATACAAAAGATAAAAGAAATAATCTAAAATAATCTAAAATAATCTTTTCAAACATTAAATACGCACAACACCATCAAAAATACAATATGTATCCAAAAAATGCTAAATAAACAAAATAAAATCACAGATGAGAGATATTAATTGAAACGCAAATTTAAAAATTATTAAAAAAAAAGATATGTTAAAAAAAGATATCAGTTAAAAAAAGCAATATCAGAAAAAAATATTAATAGCTTAGGTATTCTGGCTTAACTCGTCAAATCTGTAACCTGAAGCATGAACTTAACCGAGTTTGGCTTCCCTTAAAAACTTATACTCAACCTATAAAAAGAAAAAAAAAATAGCTAAAAAGATCTAGACTCATGAGCCTATGCCCAATGCACCTGGCTAGTGCAATGAAGAGCCCATAAGTGTTGGTAGGCCTTCAAGTCCAGGCCTGCAGACCTAGGTTTGGTTTTGTTTTAATCAAAATTTGTTAAAGAGGTGGAAGACGCCTCTATTTTTTTGAAAAAAATAAGCAGACGACATGTCACTTACGAGCCCATATTTTGGTCACCAATTAGAGCAGTGACTCTTTTGGCCAAAAAACAATTTTTTAAAGCTATTTCAGCCCAAAAATACTTCATTGACACCCTTTAAACACCCACAAATCATTCCATCAACTCCAAGTACTTAAAAAATAACCCAAATACTTGAAATCAAACTAGGTTAGTTTTGGCTTTTTTGGCTTTTTCGACTTCAATCTGATTTTTCATGCAACATTGAAGTTTCAAACAATCACCATGAAGCTCCTCTCATCTCCAAGAATCCGTGGACACCAAGGAACTCATTTTGATGGCTGAAATTGGGGTGAAAGATAACTTTCTTTCTTATCGTATGAATCCAACAATCCATTTTTCTCTTCTTTCTAATCAAGAACTAAAAAATAACATAAATAAACATGTGTATCAAAAGTGTTTTTTTTAAAAAAATAAAGGAACCTAAATTGTCCTAATTGTGTAATTTTAAAAATCGAGCATCTAAGTGTATTTTTCATGCAATTTCTAGCACACCACCCTTGTTTAGCATGTTTTTAATTTCAGGTCATCTTCTTTCAATTTCATGTGGATTAAAAAAATATAAGTAATTAGTTTTTAATTAGAATTAAATCACACAAAATAAAACTTTAAAAAATAAAATGAATTATTAGAAAATTAAAAAAAAATCCATAATATTATGTGAGTCCGTAAATAGTACCCAACTACAGTAAAAATGTAAAATCACAACACCTTTTATATGTGTTTATTTATATTTATATAGTTTAAATTTGTCGGATAAAAAAATAAGTAATAATTACGGTACCGTGGTAATTCAAGTTTCACATCTTGAATTTCTTGAATCAATCTATCTGGGCATGAAAGGTTTAAAAACTATGTTTTATACTGCATGTCCATGAATACAGTACTGTACTCTTAAGTATACCATCCAATACAAGAAGAATACAGGAGAAAGTCTTTCTGCCCTTAAGGCATATCAGTACTAGAATTTCTGAGGCTTGGCTCGGGGGGGGGAAAAAGGGGGGGGGGGGGGGGGGGGGTCGGACCCCCCCCATAAACAATTTTGAGGAATTAGCTGTAATGTACTGACGACTGATTAAGATAACGTGGAACATTAATTGTATGATAACGAGATCATGTCTTGTTACGGATGGTGCGTTAGTGTATTCTCCTGCGCATTGTTTGGGGTCGCATTATTATTATTATTTTTAATTTTTAAAAAATATTAAAAGTGTAGAGGTTTTTTTAATAGTATTATTAAATTTAATCAATTCGTTCGATCTTGAAATTTGCAAACTCAGCTTCTTGTCTGCCTTAAATTTCAAATTAAATCGCGTGGGAGCTGATCCAAAATGAATCATTCAATTTAATGGGTCTAAAAATAACTTAGATGACCGGTAAAAACATGATATAATTTTTAAAAAAATTAAGATAATTTTTTTTTAATATTGAGACAATATCAAATTGGATCGATTTCGATCACCTTACAACTTGAGTCATGAACTGTAATAAGTTTAATAACTTTGTTGTTTTTATAAATTATTTTTATTTAAATTTATGATAAAATTAGATGCTTGTAAAACCTAGCACTAAAAAAATAAAATGTTTATTTGAGATTATGATATTCTATAGAAAGTAAAAAAAAAAAAAACCATAAATTTCTTTTCCCATTCAATTCAAAATTAAAAAAGGAAAAATAGGGAAACAGGTTTGATAGGTAAACTCGTTAAATTTATGGCGTAACCGGAAAGCCAAACTAGGTAATGGACTCTATTAGGATTAATAACTTAATTGTTTTTTTTTAAAAATTATGATAAAATAAAAACTATATTAGTATTAAAACAATATGAAACTTTTTTTTTGACTAAATAATCTCATAAAAAATAAAATGAAATAAATTATGAAATTCAATTCTTAATCAGCTCAATATTAAAGAATAAAATAAAAACAAAGAAATAAAAAAAATTAAACTTATCAAACCCGTCAACAAGCCCATGAATTTTTAAAAAATTAATAATATATTTTTTTAAATTATTTTTTAACTATATAATAAAAAAATAAAAAATTATATAATGAAATTCAATTAAAAAAAAAACCTACTCGACAGTAAAATTGAGCACCATCCCTCGCCCTGAGCTTGCAACAGCCGATTAGGAGTGCTTGCTTTCTCTTAAAAGCTGGAAAGTCTTACTCTCTTTTTTCCTGCACAGTAAACTAGTTTTATCCGTCTTGCTTGCATCAAACTTTAAATTGAGTCATTGATTTTAAATTAAAATGATTTTTAAAATTTTTTATATTAATATATTAAAATTATTAAAAAATATTAAAATAATTAATTTAATACATTTTCAAATCAAAAACACTTTAAAAAAAATAACAAGAATGCATATTAGAAAATGATAAATTTTGTTTTTTTAAAGTATTTTTTTAAAAATAAATTAAAATAATATTTTTTATTTTTTTAATTTATTATTAACATCAATACATCAAACTAATCTAAAAATATGAAGAAACTGATTTAGAAGCTAAATCAAAATCAAAAGGTATTTAAAAATATAATTTAATATATATATATATATATATATATATATATATATATATATATATATATATAAATGGTCCTGTTTCAAAATGTGAGTCAACTTTCAAGTTCATAAACCAAACCGAAGCAAAGAGAAGCTTGCATTTCTCTCTTTATATCTCTCCCTCTCTCTTCACTTCTGTCCTTCTACATAGTGAAGTGAACTGGCCACTCCCACTTCCTCTAGACTATCCTTTTGGTTCCCAATGCCAAAGCACACAACACAAAAAATATTTCTTTGATTGATTTTTTGCCGCCTCCATTAAAATCCTCTGCTCTCACTTACCCTCCATTATTCTCTCTCTCTCTCTCTGCAACTCTCAGGCTCTTAATGACTCATAAATGAACCAAAACCAAAACCCAAAGCCACATTTTAGCTACTAATAAACACCATGTACCACCAGATCACCAAGCTTAAGCAGAATTGTTTTGTCTATGTTAAACAGTTGCAAAACATAAAAAGATCAATCTTTGCCTCTCTCTTTTGCTTACCAACTTCACTCCTTGCTCTTATATTCTTTCTCCTACTTTTGTACAATGGTTTCGCTGTTTTCTACGTTCACCTTCCCTTTCCCTCCAAACCTCAGCCAGAACCCGCCAATTTCTCCAAGGCCAATCTTGCTGGAAATTCACTTAAAAAGCTCCCATCTTCAGTGATGTATGCAGTTAAAGAAGACACACCATCAGTTATTTTAAAGACCCTTTTGCCTCTCTTGCAAAATCCAGCCATTTCAGTGACACCAATTAATCATTCTGTGGTTTTGAAGCCAAAGAAGGCTCATGGATACAAAGCTGTGAAGAGAATGCTGAGTTCTGGAGACAATTCAAAACAGTTTTCGGCAAGAATAAGAGACTTCCTTGGGAATCGTGGTTGTAAGGTTAGGTTCTTTATGACATGGATTTCTTCTTTGAAGCCATTTGGTGATAGAGAGTTGTTTGCTATTGAGAGCTTGTTCAAGTCCCATCCATATGCTTGTTTGGTTATTGTTTCCAATTCCATGGATGCTGAAAGTGGGAGTCTTGTTTTAAAGCCATTTCTTGACAAAGGGTTTAAATTGATTGCAATTAAGCCTGATTTTGATTATATATTCAAGGATACTCATGCTGAGAAATGGTTTAAAGGGTTAAAGAAAGGGAATGTTAGCCCTGGAGAAGTTTCTTTGGGTCAAAATATGTCTAATTTGCTCAGGCTTGCTTTGTTGTATAAGTTTGGTGGGATTTATCTGGACACTGATGTGATAGTGTTGAAGACACTTACCAAATTGAGAAATGCTATAGGGGCACAAAGTATTGATCTTGAAAATGGGAAATGGAGCAGATTGAATAATGCCGTGTTGATTTTTGACAAGAAGCATCCTTTACTCTTCAAATTCATTGAAGAATTTGCACTCACATTCGATGGAAACAAGTGGGGTCATAACGGTCCTTATCTGGTTTCAAGAGTTGTTTCAAGAGTCAATAGAACGCCTGGGTTTAACTTCACTGTATTGCCTCCATCTGCATTTTATCCGGTGAATTGGAGTCGAATTAAAAGTCTCTTTAAGGGGCCTGAAGGTAAGGCCCATTCAACATGGCTGCGTAAAAAACTTGAGCAGATTAAAAGTGAAAGTTTTGCAGTTCACTTATGGAACAGGCAGAGCAGAAAGATCAAGGCCGAAAGCGGAAGCATTATCAATCATATAATGTTGGATTGTTGTGTTTTCTGCAATTCTTCGAGCTCAAGTTTGTAAATTACTATAGGAAAATTGATGATTATGTAAGTGTTGAAGATTGCTTTGCTATCTGTGGACTGTGGTTATGGACTAACTCAATCCTTTCCACCATTACAATGTTGACGAAGGTTGAAGAAAGAAACAAAAGGAAAATCCTTTTCTTTCATATATCCCACCCTTTGTTTTTGTTTCCTACTATTTGTCTCATGTGTATCTTCTTGCAAGGTATGAATACTCGCAGAATTGAATATAATAAGAACCTTCCGTGTCTACTGCGGGTTTTAGCCATCTTGCATTTATATAATAAGGAGCAGAAATGGCTCGTTGGTGTTATAGTCTTCTCTTATGAATAGTTTATTGGTTAATCATGTACCGATTCAATTATTCCACTGTTTCTTGGAAAATAAATTATTCTCTGAGAGTTAATGACCCTTTGATTCTCTTGCAATTTATTGCATGTTCTTGGACAGCATAGAGAAAAATAACACAATTTGAGCGCTAAATGCCCATGCAATCCTCTTTAAATATGAAGCAAGGCCAGTTCATTTAATTTTTGAAAGTAAACTCTATGATTTGTCATCACAAGTAATGAATATGTAATCATGCTGAGGATCCTGCCTCTTAAAATAAGTTGTGAGAGTGATTTTTCAGCTTCCGGGCACCTACATTCTGGCCCCACATGAATCTCCTATTTATTTTTGATTGATTTCTTATCACCATACGATCTAGTCTTGCATCTGCAGGTTGTAAAATTAGACATTGACACCATTATTTTCCTTCCAGTAGTCTATGGATAGAGCAATCTTACCCACTCCCTAATGTTTTAATTCTCTATGCTTCGCCAGAATATAATTAGGTGACATCAACTTTAGTTTTCCTTTGTTTTTTACAACTACGGGGCTCATGCATGATTGACAATCAAGTTCATGTAAATTTGATGGGTTCTGCACATGAGACTTTGGTGATCTATCTGTCAAATAGGAGCTGGTTAGCTGATACACAAGCTGCTTGCTGACTGTTACCATGTGAGACTTGATCTTCTTTGTAGGGAGTATGACTACTTGAAGTGGAGAGCTAAGCTATTGCCAGAGTCTTTTTATTGGTAATTAAGGATTAGTATTGTCCTGTGGATGGTGTGTTTACTATGATAATAGTTTTTTGATGGAAATATTTGGTAATATGGTAATGATTATGATTTAAAATATTATTTTGTTTTGAAATATATTAAAATAATATTTTTTTTATTTAAAAAAATTATTTTTAAGCATTCAAACAATTAAAAATATAAATAATTAATTTTAAATAAAATAATTAAAACATGAAGATGACCATAATTTTTCTTAAAGTAGAACTACACCCTAGGTATGCAATAGACCATGTGAATGTTGCATAGAACCCGTTGTTAATATGATGTGACTGTTCATGCTATGTGCACATGGCTATACTTCCCTGGACATGCTTTGGTCCATGCCGTGCTCCATATATTTTGTATTTTTTTTTTTTTTTTACCTTTAACATTAAAAGGTTTCCGGAAATATTGTTCACCACCGCCCATTTCATTATTGATTATAACAAGTTAGGTAGTCCATACTATACCAAGAGTTATTTTTTTTGATATAAAAAATATTAAAAAATTAAGATTAATGAGCGTAAAGTTTATCTACAAAGCTAGACTCAAGAGCTTTCGATTTAGCTGTAACGCCTAACCTAAAATTAATATTTATAATATTAATTATAATACCAATAGTAATATTTATAATATAAATAATAATATTAAACTTGCATGACTCAAGTTTAAGTGAATCTGCTTGCAACGCCAGGTCCAAGAGCTTTGGGTCTGGCTGCAACACCAGACTCGAAAGCGTTGAATATGAGTCTAGCTGCAAGACTGTGTCATGAAAGTATGATAACTATATAGAAAAAAAATTAATATTACAAAAAAAATTAAACAAAAAAAGATTAATTGAAAAGAAAAAAAACAACAAGGCAAAACAATATTATAATGAATAATGCTTTACAAGGAGGGGTATAATAAAATCTCCTCGTGAGATCACGATAATCTAATGAAAAGTAAACAAAACAAATCATGAACTTTAATTCTCAATCAAATCGATATTAAAAAAATGAAATTAAAAGAAAAAACCACTTAAAAAAAGAAATAAATCTGAATCAATTAGGTTAATTTGCCAAAACAAGTTAAAAACAAGTTAACCCGTCAAATCTAGAATTTGTGTAATAAAAGTGTGATAATTAAATAGAAATTTTTTTTAATAAGATTAATTAAAAAAACAAACAAAAAAGCTTGATCTTCTTTGTGGAGAGCTGAGCTATTGCCAAAGTCTTTTTATTGGTAATTAAGGATTAGAATTGTCCTGTTGAAATTTTATGAAAACAGTGTGGTAATGATTACAAAAAAAAAATTGGTGAGAATTTTTGGTATGTTATTATGGTAATGGTTATGATTTAAAATATATATTAAAATAATATTTTTTTTTAAAAAAATTATTTTTGATATCAAACCATTAAAACATCTGAAAATATATATAAAAAAATTAAAACATTAAGATGATGATAGGTGTGCAATATACCATGTGAATGTTGCATAGAACCCGTTGTTAATATGATGTGATAGTTTATACTTGGTGCACATGGATATACTTCCCTGGACATGCTTCGGTCCATGTTGTGCCCCATATATTTTGTATTATTTTTTGTTTTTACCTTTAACATTAAATTAAGAATTATTAATTAAAAAAATTAAAAGATTTTAGGAAATATTGTTCACCATCACCCGTTCAATTATAGAGTCTAGTTAGGTGACTCGCACAAAAAATATTAATAAAAATTAAAATTCATTGTGCTTGGGTGATGTGTGCGACTTACTCCAATGTCTAATTGTCACAATCATTGGTGGAGATAGAAGCGTCATGGCGAGGCCATCGTGGTGGTTTCGCACATGTTGGCTCATTTTTTTTCTTCTCCTATCTCTTTTCTCTCATCTCCCCTTGGTTTCCACACCCATTCTCTCCAAAATAGCAAATGATCTTGTCATTTTAGTTTTATGTAAAATTTATTCCTCATTCTTTTTATTGTTATTTGTTTTGGATCATTTTTTGTTGATTTTAAGCGTCATGGCAAGGCCATCGTGGTGGTTTCGCACATGTTGGCTCATTTTTTTTCCTTCTCCTATCTCTTTTCTCTCATCTCCCCTTGGTTTCCACGCCCATTCTCTCCAAAATAGCAAATGGTCTTCTCATTTTAGTTTTATGTAAAATTTATTCCTCATTCTTTTTATTGTTATTTGTTTTGGATCATTTTTTGTTGATTTTTCTTCAATTTTATCCCTCATCATTGGATTTATTGAGAATTGAGTTTCATAATTTTTTTTTGTTTGCCTTTTATGAGATAATTTCAGCCTCATGACCCAAGTCATGAGTTTGGAAAGTTAGCCTGGGTTAACTTTGATCTTTTTTTTAAATTCTTAATTAAAATTGATTTTTTTCAATTTCATTATTTAATATTGGGTTGATTGAGGATTGGGCTTCATGATTTTTTTTTTATTTTCTATAGAGTTATCTCAATATTATGACCTAAGTCACGGGTTTGAAAGGTTAACCTGGGTTGACTCTATTTTTTTTTAATTAGATATTTTTTTTAGAATCTAGGATATAATACTTATAACCACAAGGCTCTGATACCAAGAAAAACTGTGAGGATTAATAAGTATTAAGGCTAAAGAGTATTAAAATCGAAGAAAGATTTAACTTACATAAAAGACTTCATGATTACAAATTTAAATGCTGAAGGCTTCTCAAAGAAATATTTAGTTATTTAAAAAGAAGAGAATTCTAGAAATTCTTCGATTCTTTATTTCAAACTAGAGAAGTCCTTATAAAGGCTATGAAATTAAAACAACACTCAAACTAGTTGGTTGAAAGATAAGGCCTAAACAAATGGCTAAAATACCTATATGAAAAAGATAAGGCCTAAATAAGTGGTAAAAAATCTTATAGAAAAACAAAAGATTCCATCACATGCTTAGAAAACACATGTATTTGGAAATTATAATAAAGGGACAATAAGCATTTAATCTTGATAAGATTAGTAAAGCCTGACAAGGCATCAACTATGCCTGAGGTGGGTGGTTAGCTCATCCATGATGTCATTGTCATCTTCTAAAGGATCATGAGAGTCTTGGTATAAACTATGATTATTTATTTCATTGAAGGCTTCAAGAAGAGATTCTTGAGCTCTTGCTTCAAAGACGAAGAGAGAAGGCCTTTAAAAAGCTCCTTCAAAACTAGAGATCTTGATCTTCGTGGAGAAGATTGATGTTCTTTACCAAAACATATAGTTTATCATAACTCATTTTTGGATTATTCCTCAAATTCAATTCCTTTTCTTACAAAATAAAAATAAAATAAAAGCTCGCAATGTGGAGAAAGTAGGACAAGGAGGATTTCAAACATATAGAAAAATTAAGCTGCAATTTTAGATGAACTTCGAAGCCTAATTGTATCTCATTATACCCAAAACTGAAGAAACATTGTAAATTCAATGTCAAATTAAATCATTATTGGACAAATCTGCATAAAAATTAAGTCCAAAAACATAATTAAATTTATAATAGGCCAATTTGATTTAACCATAAGCCAAATTAAAGTTTAATTATGTGTAAGAATTAAGTTTGGGTCTGATTAAATGATTTATTTAGGTGCAACAACTTAATTATACTTTAAAAGGTCAAATTAATTTTATTAAGGGCTTAATTGGTGAAAAATTAAGTTTTGGAGCCCAATTTGAGCTTAATTAAGAAGATTGAAATTTTAAAAGATCAAATTTAATTTTTACCAAGTCAATTGATTGGATTTTGGGGGTCAATTAGATGTTAAATTGAAAAAATTCACAGCCAAAGACCAATCTGTAAAAGACACGGAACTATGAGGATCCAATTGATTGGAATCAGGGGTGAAATTGAAGAATTGAAAGTTTAATGGTCAATTGATGGTTAATTTGCATAAATCCGCAACCAAGACCTAAAATGAAAAAGACGCTCAAATATGGGACTGAAATTGAAGTTAGTCAGGGGCTAAATTACACATTGAAAGTTTGAAGTCAATCAGGGATGTAATTGAACGAAAGCAGAATCGAAGGACCATATTGAACGTTACCAAAACAATGTCATTTTAGTTATTGTTCATCTTCTTCTTCAATTTTTCTTTGAAAAGACAACTAAGAGACTACTTTGCATGTGCATTTAATGTCTTTACCATTCACCAAATTTGATAAAATTTACCCGAAATGATCACTTGACATCCCTCTACACCCCGATATGGTCCTTTTTAGCCGATTGACGCCACAACGGTCATGGCGCTAGCCAAAAAAGGCCAACTCAGGCAGTCTTTAACTGTCAAATTCGACAGTTCATAGTGCCTACTTTGAGCCAACAGTTGTGATTTTTCCTAGCTGAATCAAGGGCTGAAAGTTTTAACCAGTGAAAACAAGATTGCCCTTTTCCACTCCCTATAAATAGGAGTGGATTTCATGGCCTGAATATGAAGAAAATCGGGTGCAAAAATTGAAAAAACTAAGCCCTTCTCTTCGGTTTCCACCATTTTATTTGCTCTCCCTTTCTCTCCCCGCCATCCCATCTGCCAACTGTCACCACCACCAGCTTGTCTACCATCAACTCCACCATAAATAGATAGCACAACCACCAGCTAGCCACTAAGAGCCATCGCTGACTTCCCTCTCTCCTCTGAACGCTTCTTCTTCCTCTTATTACTCTTTAGTTGGGCCAAACCTAATTTGGCCTAGCCCAGGTGGATGGGCTGGGTTTAGCCCACCCCCTAAAAAGATCTGTTGGGCCAATTCGTCCTAATATAGGCTCGACCCATATAGTTGTGATGTCAAACCCAATATATTTAATAATTATATAATATAATAAAATTATGTATTATTAAAAAAACAAAAAAAATCAAAATTGTTTTTAAAAAATTGTGATTTTCTCACGTGCTTTTCTACCAATTTTGCATAATATCGGATGTATATTTACACTGTAAGATACAGATCTGATATTTAAAATGGATATCATACCCAGTTTATGATTATCCGTTAGGGTTCGACCAAAATATCAAAAACCCTTCACCAATCATTTGGTTTATTTTATATTAGGGTTTAGATGTAGACTTTAATATCTGGGTGTGTAAAAGTATATAATATAGTATACTCTTGGGTATTAAAGTTACAAAGTGAAAAATAAATGTGATGCTAAATTTGGATTTTAGAATTGTTAGGATTAAACCCGATGGGGTAGAGACTCTCTCACGAAAGGATGTCTGCCTTAGGCCTTAGAAAAAGACCAATGAATAGAAACCTAACTTAAAAAAACAGTCAAATAACAATGTTGCTACCTTAGGTAGGGTGCACTGGGGGTGATGCGTTTTTCCCTTACACAACAAGTTCCTTACCCAGACTCGCAGATCTTAGGTTCCTAGTAACCATAATATTAGGTGATGACTCTTGAACCTCAATCATAATCTTATGATTAAACCCAAACTCATTTCCTTTCTCAACAACAATACTTCTTAGAAGGCACTTTAGCATGTCAGTCTGATGTCACCTCGCAACACAGTTCATCTAAAAAATTGAGTTTATCCCACCATTTGACAAATGTTCTCCTCATAAGGATTAAGGTATTGATGTGAAACCAATCTTTTCTTCTTCTTAATCTGAGACTTGATGATCCCGTTTGACTATCCTAGGGACTTGGAAGTGGTTCACAAAACTTAAAGGTTTTAAAATAGACTTATTAGTCTGAAGAAAATTCTTCAAATAAGGTTTCATGGAAATTGGCATTTGGATTGGAAAGATTTCCCATTTATTATACCAACTTCGAAAGCATTTTAGAAAGACTTGAGATTTATGAGATAGTTAGAACTGGATGAACCAACTATGCTTACCAACAATGTTATCATATGTTAAGGCTCCTTCTCATACATTGATGTAGTCAAAGTAAATGTAAGTTTTTGGGGAAAGTCGATAGTTAGTAAGAAATATAAAGGAATGGGGATTAGGGCCCCATTTATCGGGAGTAATAATTCCTTTAATTATAAGATTAGAACAAGCTCGATCTTTTTTATTTTTGAGAACTTTTTGAAGAAAGGTCGATCTTGTCTCTAATAAGAACTCTTTGTAATAAATAGCTCCCATTTATCATGTAAAGGGTGAAAGTGCTTTGATAAGAGCAATGTTATCACCTCTTGTGGAGTTGAAGATGGAATCAAAGATTTTTTAATCACAAATGCTAAAAATATTTTGTGGAAGGAAAAGGTATAAATTTTCTTTGGATAGTTTAGAGTCTTCTTCTTTATTAGAATAGACTGAGATGTTCCTCTGATACGACGAGGACTGGATCTTTTGATTTATGAAGACCTCTAAATTGCCTTTAGTTTGCAATCCCTGCAAGAATTTCTAGTTAGAAAATTATGAAGAAAATTATTTTCTCCTTTGATATATTCTATATCAAAATCAAATAAAGAGAGAATTTCTTGTCATCTAGTGAATATTTGTTTGGAGGCAATATTTATTACGTCCTTTAATAGGATTTTTTTTTTTGTAGATTTGCAATAAGTTCTTAATAAGACTTTTTAGTTGATAAGATCACTTTTAAATTTAGAGATACACAAAACTATTGATATGGTTTCTTTTTGAATCATGGAATAGTTTTGTTGGGCTTGAAAGTCCACTCCTGAATCTTACAACTTGTTTTTTTTTTTATCATAAATCCTTTGTTTTAGTATTCCACCTTAACCTAGTTCTGAGACATTTGTCTCAATAATTTCCAAAGCACTAGGATTGGCAATAGAAAGACAAGGAAACTCTTTAGCTTTGGTCTTGATCTTTTTCACTACAACAGTGTGTTCATGGTTCCATTTTGCAGGTTCTATTTTAAGCCTTTGAAATAAAGGCTTACAATCATGGGCTATATTTTTTATAAAAATCTTGTGTATAATTAAGGCATCTAAGAAATCTTTGTAGTTATGTTATTGTCCTTGATTTCATTTGGAAACATATCAGCAAATTGGATAGCCCTATCTTCTTTTTAAATGATGCAGCTAGGCCTACCTTTTCTGTGGCATTGGAAGAATGTATTGAGATGTTTGAAGTGCTGATCTAGAGACAAGAGAAAATTAAAACATTATCAATATAAACTATGATAAATCCTGAATAAAGATTGTAGATTCCATGCATGATTCACTTGAACTCAAAAGAAGCATTTTTTAATCCAAAAGGCATTACGTTTATTTGTAATGGCCAAATGACATTGTGAATGTTGTTTTATATCTATCTATTACAACGATCTATATCTACCAAAAACCTAATTTCATATCAAACTCAAAGAATATTTTAGCCTTATAAAGTCTTTTAAGGACCTTGTTTTAATATTTATAGTTAATTACTAGCCTTGGGATATTTGGAGGTATAAGACGATGGAGAGGGTGTTCAAGTCTCCCTTGAATGCTAGTCTTGTGCTTTTTCTCTTCTAGTTCCATGTAGTTCTATTTATTTCTTTTCTTTTTTTAACTCAAGCCCCGGACTAAGTAGGCACGCCCCCTAATCAATACTTCACCCCTAGGTGCATTAAATGAAGGCATGTCTTATAGTCACATGTCTTTTAAAGATTGGTCACATTATCATTATCAATGTCAACCTTTCACAGCCTATAAAACCCTAAACCCGTTATGCAAAGATCATTATCATTCTGGACATGTGTCTTTATGTAATCCAAAACTATTGGTGATAATCACATTAACCACTTCAGTTCTTGCATGGACACGCCTAGAGACTACAATCTTGATCTGCATAGTTCCATTCGGATCTTCTTCTAAGTAATCATGTTTACAAATTCTGTAAACATACAAAATACAGTCTGAAGGATTTCTTTTCTCTATCATCAATGCTAAACTCAATAGAAAGAAATCACCTTGCAGGTGTTCATTCTTTCCAAGTTATGTTATTTGAAATCTTCATTTAATTCACCAATTTTAAAGGAAAAAAACTTGTAATTAAGGGTTTTTGTGAACCTTTTCAGCTATATTGGTTACTTGTGCATATATGGTCCCGTTCGAATCATCTCATAACTATACATGCTAGTATCGAAGGTGATTTTATAATTATACATCCTAGACTCATTTAATAACTTTGGTCTATGCCGCACCCGACATCATGACGGCCTTAGAAAATTAAATGAAAAGAACAGATTTTTAGCATCTTGTTCTTAGATGGAAAATGTATAGTATAAAGAGATCCCAGGCTCATTTAATAACTTTGGTTTGTGCCGCACCCGGCATCATGACGGCCTTAGAAAATTAAATGAAAAGAACAGATTTTTAGCATCTTGTTCTTAGATGGGAAATGTCTAGTATAAAGAGTCGCCACTTAGTATTATGGTCATTAGGAACCCTAACTGGTCAACAAAGATTCTATGATACGGGACTGATTACGTGAAAGGAAAGAGATTATCACTCCTTAAACGTCCTGCCTGTGGCAGGCTGTATTGTTGATTTTGTTTTAAATTACTAGAAGTTTGTTGGTTTATGCTATGATGATTTGCTTATAATATTCCTGACTCTGGCGTCGATGAATATTCGACTATGAATACTTCAAACACGTAGCTAAAATAAAATAAATTTAAATCAATATTGTTATTTTTTACTCTGACGTCAGTGGATAAACCAATAAAATAAATTTATTTTTTTATACATGCACATATTATTTTATTTTTTACGTAGCTAAATAAAATAAAATAAATTTAAATCAGTATTTTTATTCCTGACTCTAGCATCAATAAATAAATCACTAAAATAAATTTAATTTTTCATGCATGCACATATTTTTATTTTTTTTATAAATTTTTTTAGGATGGGCTAGACCTAGCTAACCCGACCTGGTTACTAGCCCAAGCTATGAGCCCGACTTGGCAAAGCAAGATGCACGCGTGAAGCAACTTCATCTTCATGTGTGCATGAACAGTGCGAAGGTAATTAAATTACCTTGGCACAGTGTTCAAATTTTGTTAAATGCAGAGAACGAAAGAGGAATGGACGTACCTGCTTTTGGAGATGGCGAAGATGGCTGCAACACTGATGGTGACTCTCGTCTACTGCTTTCCTTTTTCTTCCTTCTGTGTCCATTGTCTGCATTTTCTTTTTATTTTCTCAGCAGCTTTTGGAACTAAGAAGATGATGAAGATGCCAGCTTTCTGTGAATTTGTTTTGACTGATTCTGGGTAGCTTCTTCGCTCTTCTCTTCTTCTCTGCGTATTTGTTGTTTGTCTTTTCGTCCCCCTCTTTTACTCTGTTATGCTCTGCCTTTTATAGAGCTAGATAAGCTTGCCCCAGAACAATTCCCACTTACAATTCTGCCTTTACAGGACTGTTAATCAACCCACGAACGAGATCGTGGGCAAGAGACGTGGTCCATGATTCGGACCGAAATCACTGCAACTTTTCCAGCTCCCCTATTGAATCGAGATGAAGAAGACGAGCACGACTGTTCCACTCAGCAATGGTGTCGTTTCGGCAGAAATGGACATTTTCAGTTTGGCCCCTGAACTTTTGATATTTAACAATTAGATCCCAAATAATCAAAAATTTCTTTTAGTTTTGCCCTCAGATTAATTTCAATTGAATCCCTGAGTTATAGTGACATTTACACAACAGTCCTAGATTTCTGGATTATTCAATTGGGTTCTTGGACTATAATTTCCTGCAATTTTTTCTTGAATCAGCTCTAAATTTTGTTATTTCTTTAATTAAGCACCTGTTTTTTTTAATTAATTAAATCAAAATTTAATTAAGTTCGCAAACTTATAAATTCATTAATTTTTGACCAATTGACTTTTAAATTTAATAATTTCATCCTTAAATTTTGAATTTGTGTTATCTTAACCCCATTCTCAAATATATTTTTTTATTCATTTATTTTTATTATTTATTTAAAAATTAGGTTACCAATTAACTTCCAACTATCAAAAGACTAACCAGAAATATGCCAGGATTACAGCAGCAGCATCTTCATAGCCCAGATTCTCAATACTTCACTGGGGTACAATCTTGTTTTCATCCAAGATTCATCATGTTCCTGAGCAGGGATTTGGGTGGTCTTTACGAGATCTTACATAGATAGAAGCAGAAGACAACATGAATAATCTCAATGATTTGGATTAATAATCAACTGTTTATTAAGCTCCATGGTTGTGTAACTATTATCCATGGTAAAATAGTGTATTGAAAAAGAATTTTGCGATCAGCTTTATTGAATTCGCAGGATGTCCAAATAATGCTTTTAGCCTAAACTAGTTTTTAGTATTACAAGCCTCTATGAAGTTTGTGGGTGAAACAAGCATGCTACCCATTCATTCTTTCTGCACCAGTCTCTGTACTTCTACATCTCCCAATTCCACTTCACCTCTTTGCAACTCTCCTTCATTTTGAAACATCATTTCAATTTGCTCCAAAGACTTGCCTTTTGTTTCCGGGACACATGTATGGACAAAAGCAACAGAAAGAGCTGAAATCAATGAAAATACAAAGAAGGTTCCTCCAACTGTGATTGCAGCAGACACTGAGAGGAAGGACATAGAAACGGCACCACTACTGACCCTACTGCCCACTGCCCCGAGAGCTGATGCTTGAGCTCGAAGCCTTTGAGGGAAGATTTCAGATGACAAAACCCAACAAATAGGCCCAATACCTACAGAGAAGAATGCTACATTCGCACAGACTGATAAAATTGCCAATTCAATCCCAAATTTCTCATCACTCATGAAAGATAGAGTAAGGCTCAGAGAAAGCAAGCTGACAGTCATTCCAATGGTGCTTATGTAAAGCAAAGGTTTTCTACCCACTTTGTCAATGAGAAATATAGCTATTAAGATAAAAATAGTTTTGGTAAACCCAACAGCAACAGTTGCAGCAAGTAGATGAGTCTCGCTCTTGATCCCAGCATCCTTAAAAATCGTGGGGCTATAGTAGACTGTTGCATCAATACCTGTAATTTGTTGGAAACACTGTATTCCACAACCAGTAATCAGCATCTTTCGAACTGCAGGTGAAGGTTTTAATAATTCTTGCCACACTGCCTTTGCTTCATGCTTCTCAGAATTAGCAAGGTCAGCAGCCAGTTGTATCTCAGCCAATCTTTCCTCCGCTTCTTTTTCACTATCATTCGTTTTTGACAGCACAGCTCTTGCTTCTTCGATTCTGTTCTGGCCCACCAACCACCTTGGGGATTCAGGGATCACAAACAGAGCAACTCCCATAAAGATTGAGGGAAGAATTCCTATGCCAAGCATAACCCTCCAGTTTATATGTACTGGTAGTCCTGAAAAAGCATAGTTGGAAATGTATCCAAGAAGGATTCCTAGATTTATAAAAATTTCAGGAAAGGAGGTGAGGGATCCCCTAACAGCAGTGGGTGATATCTCTGCAATGTACACTGGCGCTATCATGATCCCAAAGCCTATCCCCACACCAGCCAAGAGTCTTCCTGTCATCAGAATTGTAAACGAAGGAGCAAGAGCCATTACAGCAGCTCCTGACTGAAAAACAAATGTTGCGAAGGCTATCGTCCACTTGCGACCGATGGCATCTGACATTTTTCCTCCAGCTAAACTACCCAAAAGCGAAATTATGCTCAAAATTCCAACAAGAACTTCTTCTTGTACCTCAGATATCTTAAGATCTTCTTTGATGAATAAAATTGCTCCGCTCATAACACCCACATCTACAGTCACAAGGATGGATTACAAATTAGAACTTTGGACTATAGTCAAACAGATTCTCTTCTATAACAAGTAACAACATGCCTCATGCATGTCGGTTGTAAATCTTGTCTCAAGTGAATAAATAAATACAAAGATTAAAAAAACCTCGCTTGTGCATATGTTCACGGCCTAAAACCATCATCCTTCATTTGGATAATAATATTAGATGTTCCAGGCTTTCAGCAAAGTAAGTTATTTTCAAATCTCTTAAGTAATTAACCACAAATATCAACACATTTTGCAAAATGGTATTTTGCCAATAGAATCCCTTTAGACAGCCAAGGATTATTTTACTCACATCGATCATCTTCAAGTATAACAAATTGCATCCATAAACTAGATAAGTAATCTGCACATAAGAATTAACCATCTTAATAGTTTACTTACATCCCTCTGGTAAGAATTTTTTTCCCACAAATGTGCATTCCACCCTACAAATTTCTAGCTTGAGCTTCTCACCAGACATTTTCCTATTAGTTCAGTAAAATTACTATGTTCACTTACACAAAATATCCTGTGTTTTACAGTGCTCGTATAAAAAATCAGACAAACCTAAGAGCCGCATTGAATTTACAACCAATGAAGTTCAGAATTTGATTTTGCATATGCTTTCAACTAATAAAAAAATCAGAGAAAGACACAAAAGCTATGAAAACACAAATAAATTAGAGAGAAAAATATACACGAAAAATGCTAAATTGGGTATCCAAAATTCAAGCAGATCAAACACAAGACCA
This sequence comes from Populus deltoides, assembly GCA_015852605.2. Taxonomy (NCBI): domain Eukaryota; kingdom Viridiplantae; phylum Streptophyta; class Magnoliopsida; order Malpighiales; family Salicaceae; genus Populus; species Populus deltoides. Next base: position 20,517,943 of record CM027573.2, read on the forward strand.
ACAGATCAAGTTAAAAAAAAAAGATCAACACACTAACCATATCCCAAAAGTACAGAATTGAGAGAGGCAAAGATAGCACAGGCAAGAAGATAAATCCTTGTATCCCTTTTCTCAACAAAAACACCCTCTTGATCTTGAAGATTATTTGACAACACAATATCTTCTTCTAACGCATCAGAATCCATCCTCTTGTACTTGTTCTTTCCCCCCACAATCCCATTCCCATTTTCGTGCACCCCCATCTCTCTCTATATTCACCTACACGTTAATAACATTCAAAATGGTATTTATCAAAAAAAACAAAAATTCAAAATGTTGTGTTTCTCTCTATGCAGTTTGGACTCTCTCCGCCTCTTTATTTTCTTTACTTGTTGTCAATGAGGATGCAGAGAGAGAGAGCAGTGTGGAGAAGAGAAACACGACTGTTGTGTTTATATTCTCTCCGAGGTTTACGGTTTTTAGATCTGTAAGGAAGAACCACGTTTGCGAAAACTAAGAGATGGCAAGATGTGGGGTCCTATGTTTGTCTTGGTCGTATATCACTTTAGGTGACTGTCAAGGGTTTAATGCCAATTTCTCATCCCCGTACTTTGACACTTATTCCATATTGAGCCTTGTACTATTATAATATTTGTGAGAGTCCTTAATTTCTAATTTGCCCTCCCCTTTCACCCGCTGATCGAGCATTGTTGTCATTGTGATTGATTTTGAAAGATAAAAAATAATTTATGAGAAATTTTGTTTTACTTATAAGAAATTTATTATTCATGACTTTTTCCATATCATTTCCTCCATCTTTGCTAATATAAGATGATAATCAAAATCATTAACCTAGATTATAGTTTTAAAAGTTAAAAATAGTGTTTGTTTTGCGGTCAAACCATAATTTTAAAATATTTTGAGTTTTTTTATTTTAATTTTAATATTTTAATTTTTTTAATATTTTAATGTATTGATATTAAAAATAAAATATATATTATTTTAAAATATTTATAAATAAAAATTTCTTTAAAAAACAATTTATATCACAGCATCAAACATGCCCGATCCGAAATTCGAGACCTAGGCAAATCTCAATCAACTACTACGCCGGGTTACTAAAATCTAGGGATTTGAATGTACATTTTCATGGTATAATATTCAATGTGGAAAATTGTTGTCAAACTGAGGGCCCTATTTTGCCTGTTTTTTCCATTGCAAGCAACGTCGAGGCAATCCAAAAATGACAGATGAGTTGAACTTCCTTTCTGCCCGAAAGTCTTCTTCTTGTCGTAAGCAGCCAGTGATATAATGACACGTGGAGTCAACAGAACGGTCCGAACTAGCAAATTGACTGGCCAACAGAGAATTTTCAATATTTAAGCCGTGTCCAGCGTCGGTAGGAGATTTGATTATTCTCCGTGGAAGGTTTTACGGCGGAGTGCAGGCATCATTTTTGCATTTGAAGGTGGGAATTATTATATTTATATGCAAATCAATTTTCCAAGAATTAGAAGAAATTAGTGAGTTTCGAGTTGGAAGGATACCATTGGTTTGTTTTGCCTTGCTGACTTGTTGGGTTTATGATGTAAAAAAAAAAAAATCCGATTTTTAAGAATATAAGCTTGATTTGGTAAAAATCTTATTTAATTGGTGTTTGATTATAGAAAAGTGGATTAAAAATGAAACTTCTTTTCACTTGCATAGATGGAAATAACGTTTCATTTTTAATTTCTTTTTCACAAGTAATATGTGAGGTTTTAGAAGCGTTTTTTTTCACTTTTGGAATAGATTTAAAAAAAAAAAGGTAATTCCCGAGTAAATTAAAAGAAAAACTGAAACGAATAAGTGTGTTATTATTGGTGTAGAGTAATGACTCTCTTTTTTTTATTCTCGGTAAAAACCAATGAGATGCCTATTTGGGGTGGAATGATTTTTTGGATTTATTTGTTATTATTAATTGATTGGGAATTAAATGATTTATTCACTTTAAAAAAAACTCATGTTTTTTTAATTTAATTCTTCAACATTTATTTAATTAGAGATTGGACTCCATTATGATTATTTTATTTGCTTTGTATAATATTTTTCACTAATTTTGAAAATGATACGGGTTTTCTCGGGTTTTTTTTATTTATCATTTAAAAAAAATTATTTTTTAATTAAATTAAATTGATTGATTAAATATAAGCATGTGATATTTATTTTAAGATATTTTATTTAGTTTCCTTTATCGGTCATTGCTCTGATGACATGTGCAACTTCTTTAAGTATCGTCATGCAGTTTTTTGCGGTGATGTTAGAATCATCTTGATGAGCTTTTTCTGGTGATCAGGTGATATGCACGACAAAGTGACGGGAAGTCTTTAACAGACTTTTTTTTCTTTCCTTTTCGGGTATAATAGTGACAACTCATTTTTTATAGTCAATTATTGCCTTTTTTTACCTTATTTCAATGTAAATATTTTTTTTTTATAAATCATATTATTAAATTAACCAAGTTTACTAAACTTAGTCAAGTTAATGACTCGAGTCTTATGTTTTTCTTGTTTCTTTAAAAACATTGGCCTCACCTGAATATCTTTTTTTATATGTTAAAAAAATTTAACCCAACCCGCGACATAACACTGTACACCTATCAAGTCACTTTAAAGAATTTATAGTTTTTGTGTTTGCTTAATAATATAGAATTCATAAGAAGATATCATTGTTATGGTTGTTGTTTTTTAAATTCTAAAATATTAGGAAAAATTATCACCTTATCCTTTTTTATTTTATATACTATATTATTATCAATATTTAATTAAATGTACTTCTAAGGTGTATAAAATTTTAAAAATGGTGCACTTAAAAAAGGGTTTCTACAATTATATATATATATATATATATAAAGGGGAGACAGATTTTATTGTAGCCAAGGACTCAACTTTCTATTCATTCAAATAATGTAATTAATAACTAAGTGGACAATTATTAAATTTTATATGACCAATGCAATTTCAAATGGAAGAGAGAAAGAAAAAAAAAACTTACCAACAACCATCCAACTCACCACCATCTCCACATGTCGCACCACTATGAAAAAGACAATGTGAAGATTCTAACGACACAATGGAAAGGTGGTTGTGGCCACCAGAAGACATTGCGTGCACCACTATAAGGCCGAGGGCTCCTCCCAACACTTTTTCAATTTAATAATAATGTATATTTGTTAAAAAAATTAAATTGCCTTGATTAACTTGATAACAACAAAAAAGCTAAGTTGAAAAGACTAGAAAGCCCTTGAATGCAAGCTATAAAAATTATAATTTTAAAGGCAAATGAGTCATTTTATTTTGCTAAAAATGTGAAAAAAACTAAAAGCTCCTTGATGATAGTGTTATTCTTTTTTTTTTAAGGGTAAATTAGTGATTTCACTGTATTTTTTAAAAAATAAAAGATAATTCCACACCTAATCTATTTGGTAATAATTAATGAGCCATGTAAAATAACCGAACTACCCCAATACCAAAGCCACTTAATTTTTTATGAATAGCAAAATTGTATTGTGGTGAGTAGCGAAATATATGCAAGTGCATGTTTGTTTTTGCAGTAGAAATGATATTTTTAAAAGTTTTGAATTTGTTTTTGCTTAAAATTAAGTTTTTTGGTGTTTTTGGATTGTTTTGATGTTAAAAATAAATTTTAAAAAATAATAAAATTATTATAATGTATTTTCAAGAAAAAACATATTAAAAAACAATTATTGCCGTAACGACAACGAAACACCAAGTATACAATGAATTTGCCTTCTGATATAGGTTTTTTTGAATGGTAATTTTACAGAGTTAAGGACCAGATATTTGTGAACTAGTGTGTAAATTGATTTTAGGGCATTTTTTACATATATGTCGTAAACAATTTGGATATATTTGTTTAAATTTGAATTTCAATAATAAAGTTTTTATAGATCTCTTTCTTAACCAGATTCGGATGTCTCAAACTCTAATACCATATTCACAATTTTTTTTTTAAATTCCTCAAAATGTTTCAAATCAACGTCGGAGGCGTGTCTTTAAAACAATGTTTGAAAAGAGAATTTATTCTTAGTTGATAGGATAATTTTATTATAAAGAAAAATATCTATTATTATTGTAAGAAAATTGATGTCCTAGTAAAATTATAATTATTAAATGAACAAAGCAATATTATAATTTGTATTAAAAAAATATTAATCTGGTCAAACCTAGTTAAATTATGATTGTCAATGTCGCATGTGTATAGCGTCGCGGCGAAAACATTCACCCTCAAATTAGTATCTAAAATGTGGTCAATGTGGGGAGACAATGGATTCTTGTCTCTTATCAATGGAAAAATGGAATGGGAGTCGCCACTTAGTATTTTGGTCACTAGGAACCCCAATCGGATCGTGGGAGGGGGGGGGGTTGCGTAAAAGGATGGTATTAGCACCTCAAATACACCCTACCTAAGGTAGGCTGCATTGTTTTCTTTTTCAAAATCAAGGTCGTCGTGTTTTCTAGTTGTTGGTCCGTCTATGGTTTAAGAAAAGTTCTCCTTGTTAAGGAGGTCCTTGTCTTATCGGGTAAAACCTAACCGTTCTAACGCCAATAAAAAATTTTAATATCTGGCATATGTCTTACATATAAGCTCGTAACCCTAGATATTAAAAGAAAACAAAATAATTTTTGGATTTGGAGTGACTTTAAAAAACTAGTTATTAAAGCCAAAATGCATGCTAAAACCTGTTTTTTTTATGAAGATACAATATGATTTTTTTTAGAGAGACTTGGCTGTGTGCATAAAAATATATTTTTATTTTTTTCAATATTTTGACGAAAACCAGGTATTTTAATCATAGTTTTTAAACCCGACTCGGTGGCCGACCCGATATAATGGTCGGGTCATGGGTCAGATGGTTGACCCGGGCTAACCCGGGTCAACCCAAAAAAAAAAACAATGGCTGCTGAAAGGGCCACCGTTACTCCACCTGTGATAATCAAGTTGATTAAATCAACAAAACATCACATGCCATTAATGAATCATAATAACCATCTCCTTTTTTCTAATACCAAACATAAAACCTCCCCCCTTTCTCCAACGAGACAAAACAAAACAAGATCATAAAAAAGCAACTGGGGGGGGGGGGGCCACTCTACTCATCTTCCATTCAATAAATCCTTTTTTTATTCATTTATCTCACAAGTAAAATTGCAACCTTTTGTTTAGATTCCAGCTTCTTCTCCTTCTCCCATGAGATTGAAATTTGTTTGAGTATAAGCAGAAGATAGTGGCGAAAAAGAGAAAGATAGCAAGAGTGAAGATAAAAGGGTATTTTCTTTTTTTGACCAGATTTTGAACAGATGTCATCGCCGTGTGGTTTCTTTTTGTGAGCTTTTGGGAGAGACAGTTTAAGCAACTAACAAGGATCAAGATCCATGGAGATTTTGGGTCGGAGACAAAGAGAGAGGATGGCTTTCAATCAGAGAGAAAAAGGATGGCATTCAACAAAAAACGATGTCGTTTTACTGATATATATTATAAAAAAATAGCCGGATCTCAAGGTTTCAGCGTCGTTACGGTAGGCCGGGGGGTTAAAACTATAATTTTAATATCGAATTTGTATCTTTACAGTATAAAAGTACAAACCAATATTGATCAAAATGAAGTAAAAAATTTGCGGAAAATCATATATTTTTTTGAAATAATTTTGAAAAAAAAATTTTTCGGGCTAGGCCCAGCATGACCCATGTGATTGGGCTAGATCCAGCAGACCTAGCTGGCTCATTGGCTTAGGCCAGTGACTCGACTAACTTTTAAACGCAAGTGTGTGTGAACAATTCACGCACACCTACTACAACCAAAATGTAATTTAATTGCACCTGCACAGTGTTTGTGCAATTATAAACGGAAGGAGAAGGAATGAAAAGCTTACCTGGTTCACAGCCGCTGCTGGGAGAAATCCCTTCTGAGCTTGTCGCTGGGATTCTGGGAATAAGCTATGATGCCTCCTTGAGTGTGTCCGTCTCTTCTCCTCTCTTTGCGTATGGTTCTCTCATTCTCTTTGTTTCTTTTCTTAGTTCTTCTCCGGTTCTGCTCTATTGCCCCTTTGATCTCTTTTTTTACTCTTCTTTGTTTTTTTTTTCTTTTTTTATTGCTCTTTGCTTTATCTCATGTTTTGCTCACTCTCTGCCTCCTCTCTTCCCAGCTCAACTCTGTTTTTCCCTCTTACGTTCCCATCTTTCTGTCTTTTTCTCCTCCGTTTCCCCCTCTTGGGTTCTCCTGCTTCTCCTGCTCTCCCCTTTTCTTTTCTTTATCCATCTGTTGCCCCTCTTCCTCACGTCTCCCTCTGCTTTTATTCTCCCTCTTCTCCATGTTTTCCTTTCTTTTTCCCCCACTGTTTTCTTTTTCTGCTTTCTCCTTGCTCTTTCTCCCCTTTTCAGTCGTTTTCTCCTGCTTTTATAGGCCAAAGACAACCTTGTGCTGGTAACGGCCGGCTTGTAATTTGCATGTAGAGGGATCACAACCTTAAAGCATGCTCCATAACGGACGCCATGTTGCAGAAAACGCCTCAGCCTTTACTGCTGAAAGCGGCTGCATGGAAGAGACAATGAATAGTGTCCAAGAAACAACGCCGTTTTAAAATTCAAATAGATATTTCTGATTTGGTCATTGAATTTTTTGCAATTTTGTAATCAAGCCCCCCAAACAAATTGTAATTGGATCCCTTGATTTTAACGCCTTTTCCGGTTTGATCATTGGTTTCAGATTGTTTCAATTAAGTCTCTAATTGGCTATCAAACTTCAATAATTAAGCAATTAAGCCCCTGATTTGACCAAATCAACTCTTTAAAATTATAATTGGGCCCCAGAACTTTAATTTCTTCCAATAAAAGCCTAAATTGAGTTAAAAATTAATTTTTCTTACAATCCAACCCTCCATAAATTCAATTAAACCTTCGATAAAATTTAATTGAGTCAATAAACATATGATTTTAGACTTTTCTTCCTCAACTTGAATTTTCTTTGTCAACAGAGCTCTCATCAGTCAAAAATATACTCTTAAATTTCAACCCTTCGTATTTTTGAACCTCCTCAACCAATTTTGACCTTTTTTTTTGGTATTTCAGCATCCTTTTTTTTCGCTCTTATTATTTTTTAGATTTCTTCCGAATATTTTTTGATATATATATATATATATTTTATATTTTTTTATTTTTTTTATCTAAACCCAAAAATAGGTAACAACGGTCAAATTTAACCAAACCAATAATATTTTTTTTAAAATATTTTTATTTTCATAAAAAAAATAATTTGTGTTGGTTTAGGGGCCTATGAATTTTGATGTGATGACTAAATGACCAGAATTGCTTTTTAATTAGACACCAAATTGAATCCGTAACAACATGTAATATATCAAATCATACATACAATCGAATTTATAATTTATTATAATTTTTATATTGGAAATAAAATACTAAATTATAAAATTAAATTCAATTATATTATCTAAAATACTTGTAAAATTAAATTGAATTAACAATCTTGGCTGTTTTACTTTTAATTTATAAATTATTTTTTTGTTAAAAAAACATTTTTTTTACTAATATAAAAACAGAATCCAAAAATTATTTTATAATAAATTATTTTGGTAAAATTATGGTAACTAACCTGGACGTGGTGTTTTGCAAGTCAAAGGAAACATATAGGGACCATGGTAGCCTTAGGCATATCGAGAAATCCGCCGAGCTTTTCATAACCATGATAGTTCTGCAACAATATATTTGGATAGTGTTTAGAAATACGGTCATATTGTGTATTTTTTAAAATTTATTTATTTTTAAAATTTATTTTTTTATTTTTAGACTGTTTTAGTATATTGATATTAAAAATAATTATTTTAAAATAAAAAATATATTATTTTAATATATTTTTAAATAAAAATATTTGTAATTATAATTGTTAGTATGCTCTTAGATATTTTTTTTTTTTATAAAATATAACAACTTGTTTATTTTAATCGAAAAAAAGAAAATAGGAACGATGATCCAAAACCAGCTTACAGGAGACAAAAGACACTAATTTGACATTTTTTAAATGTGACAAAAACTATAGCTTCGTTTGGATACTTCTCAACCAACATCTTGTTGATTCACCTATTTTTTAAAATTTTGTTTTTAAATATATTAAAATAATACTTTTTATGTTTTAAAATTTATTTTTAATATGATGATATCAAAATAATTTAAAAATATATAAAAAATTAATTTAAAACAAAAAAAATTTATTTTTTTAAAATGTAAAAACAAAACTTTTCCAATATGTGTGATGCAGAGGAAAAACCATTCACAAGTTAGCATCTTTTCCTTATTGAAAAGCTCATAAAAAAATTGTCATAATAACAATTTTATTTGGAATTATAGTATTTTTCTTTTAAATTTTTTTTTACTGATTTTTTATGATTTGAATTTTATTATAAATTTAAATAAATATATTTAAAATCTAAAAAAATTTCAAACACAATTTAATGTTTGGATCTATTCAAAGGAGAAACTAATACGTATACTCTTTGGAGTTTTCATGGATATCATTTTCCCGAAATGTTGCCAATGCGTTATTAAAAGGTCAAGGCCCGGTCCAAAAGCTCCGTGATCCAACCAGTCCAGGCCCGGTCCTTTATACACCTTCCCTATCCTTAAATTTCCTCACTACCTCACTCTTTTTCGACCCCCATCTCCCCAAAAAAATAAAAAAAAACCCCGCCATTAAGCATAATCTGTTCTAACTTCTAAGTGTTCTTCTCGAGTTCAAGAACCTCACCAAAAAATCATGACCGTAGAGACTCTGCCGTACCAAAACGGCGTCGTCTCCAACGGAGATCTAGCCTCCGCTAACCCGAACTCTACAAAGAAATCCAAAGTGAACGAACGTCGTCGTCGCAGACGCAAGCAGAAGAAGAACAAGTCCCAGGTTACTGATGCTTCCGCCAACGGATACGACAGCGACACCGCCAATGATGATGGCGATGATGCCAAGGAGAACGCCGATCCTCAACAGGTTCGTAGTCTAGTTCTAGGGTTTTTCTTTTGTTGATAATGCTATTGTGGCGGTCTATTTGTTTGAATAATTGAATAATTTGAGGTAGTTTAGTTGATTTTGTGGTGTGAATTGGTTGTTTTTGCTGTCTAAATTTGTGAAATTAGGGTTTTGCACTCAATAATTGAGATGAGACTTTAGGGTTTTGCTTTTGGTACTTTAGTTGATTTGAAGCTAGGGTTTTATATCCTATGTTGGCATGATGTACCGATGATGCTGCTCTCTTTGTATTAGTTTTTTTGAGCATACATTTATTAGAGGGAAAACACTGCTAGTAATTATTAGGAATTTATAGCACTGTTCGAGGTGTTTTCGGTAAATAATAGATGATAGTACAATGTGTGAAACTGATTTTGATGTTTCTTGAAAACAGTAAATACCAATTTAATCAATTGGGAGAAAAATTGGAGTTTATAATCTGTTCCCATGCTGCCTTTTCTTTCTCTTGATTGCTTCTTGTACTTAGAAATGTAATCAAGTTGCACTCTGAGGTTCACTTCATTGTTTGTTTGGTTGTTCTTTGTATAATTAGATGGACTTTCTTTGTATAAATGTCATCTTTGTGATTGCTCGGTTAATTTAGAGAAGAATTAGATTTGAATTTGTATTGATTCTATGTGTTTTTATGTTGATTTAATTGCAAATAATGCAAGTTATGGTGTATAGATTTTAACTTGGCAACTTCTTATATTGTCCAAACTTGCAGGTCGTTGACCAAGTTGTTATTGAGTATGTCCCAGAAAAGGCAGAGTTAGAAGATGGCATGGATGAGTTCAGGAATATCTTTGAGAAGTTCAATCTCCTTCAAAGTGCTGGTTCCGAGGTTAAAGGATTAGTTTTTATTTTATTTTATTTTCTTTTTGCTTGACAAATCTGTGCATCACTGTTTCATTTTTCCCCTTAAGAAAGCAGTTTTTTGAATCCCATGTACTTTTATTTTAAATAGGAGAATGATAAAAAGGATGAATCAGTCCAAAATGCAGAAGCCAAGAAGAAAGCTGACTCAGATTCAGATGAGGAAGAACAAGAAAATGAACAAAAGGAGAAAGGCGTGTCAAACAAGAAGAAAAAGGTTTGCTTTTCTCATGGTGCTTTATTATTGTCGTTGGTATTATTGCATTACTAGAATGAATAATGGCTGTTCGACTACTGAATGGTGTTTTGGTTTTCAGCTTCAACGGCGGATGAAAATTGCCAATTTGAAACAGATATGCTCTAGGCCAGATGTTGTAGAGGTACAATTGGTGTTTAATGTTTCAGTGGTTTATTATTTTTCCTGTTTTGTGTTTGGTTATCATATAATATATGCCATCATTAATGTTTGGTTATTCATTAAATTATTTGGTTTGCAGGTCTGGGATGCAACTTCTGCAGACCCGAAGCTTTTAGTGTTTTTGAAGTCATACAGAAATACTGTTCCTGTGCCTAGACACTGGTGCCAGAAAAGGAAGTTTTTGCAGGTTAGTGGATCATGTAAAAGGAACTCTATGGGTTAAAATATGCATGATAAATGGGCATAGTACATCATGAGAGGTTTAGGGATGGGGTGAGGAAAGATAACACTCGATGAGGCTTCTCTTATTTGTATATATGTGGTTCTTGCAGGGGAGCGGCTGTGACAATCATGGAGCCCAGACTTGTATGTGTTTGGCAAAGGGGACCCTTAAGTGTTATCTCTTTTAACATATTTTCTAGTGTGACTGGGGACTTAGATATTATATGAACCGTAATTTCTTGCAAGACCAGGCAGCAGGACATTCCTGATTCTCAGTTTGGTCAAGCTTTCTTTCCTTCAAACCTCGATTTCAAAATTTGAACTCCGTTTAATTTTTTATCAACCAACTGTTGCTCCTTTAGGTCACCCGAAGCTCATAACACATAATAACCAAAGGGATTGCTCCTGCTGCTTGATCTGCAACATAATATGATTGTTTGTATGTTACTTGTGTTGGGAAACTTTATTTTTCTTGTAAAATTTTACTTTTGTATGATACACAATGGTTTTTGTTTTTGTTTTTTGTTTTTTTAACTATTGAGGTTCTAATTCATATACTTTGAATTTTCAGATGCCTTTCCATTGTGCTTGATGCTGGTGTTAGATTCGTTTAATTCAATATATTTAATTTATTTAGTTTTTAGCTTGAAATGCTGTGAACTGGATGTCAAATTATGCTGATAGAACTTATTTTTCCGAAGTTGGTATCTCATCGAGTTTCTATTTGTTTTGCAGGGTAAGCGTGGTATTGAGAAGCAACCTTTTCAGCTTCCTGATTTTATTGCTGCAACAGGAATTGAGAAAATCAGACAGGTAACTTCATTGCTACTCTTCACAATCATAATTCTGCAGTTATATTTCACATGCTCATGCTTGTCATGACAGAATTCTTTCATTGGCTCTCTGATTTCCTCTTAATGCTTGTTCAAATGACCTGTTTTTCGCATAATACCAGGATGGTCTTTTGATGCTATGAGTTTTTCACTTGATCATGCTTGTCATGATGAAGAATAATCATTGCCGCTTGTTTTTCTGCTCATTTACTTGTTTTATTGTCAGAAAAAAGAATTCTTTCTTTGGAATTTTGATCACCAATGCTTGTTCAAGTTACCTGGCTGTTCCATAATACCACGATAGTGTTCTGATACATATTTTTTTCACTCAATGTAACAATTAAAATGATTTTCAGCAAATCAATGGTATTTTAACCCTCTCCTGCTCTAATTTTTTATCTTTATTTTTTTTACTTGAGTCCATTGGAGATTAAACAAGAATATGCAATTTTCCAACCGATGTATTATTGCTCATCTTGTTGAATGGCGTGAGTGATGCCAGCCATGGGCAGTGTTGATTTGATTTTGATCTCTTGCTGCCTTTGAGATTTCCTGATTTCACTGTCTGTTTTTCAAATAGAATACATGACAATATGACTTTCCAAATTAACTCTTGCTATTGATTAATAGCTTAATCATATTCATGTAAAATAGAAGTTGAGCCACTTAATGCAGGACTAACAGAGAATTCTGCAATTACATGAATTTTGGAATTTTAATTATTGCTGAGGGAATCTATTGAATATGCCATCTTTGAATATTTTTGCTATTGAATTTTCATTTCTTTCCTATTTTATCTCATTGTTGTGGATTTGAAGAGCCCTAGTTTCTTGTTAGTTTCTTGTGGAGTCGAGAAGAATCCCTTGTGGACTTCAAGGGTTTGGCCTGCTGGATTTTAAGTTCTTAATCCCTCTTCTCATTCTACAGCAATTGTTATTCACCTTTCTTTCTTGTGCAGGCTTACATTGAAAAGGAAGACAGTAAGAAGTTAAAACAAAAGCAACGTGAGCGTATGCAACCAAAGATGGGGAAAATGGATATTGACTATCAGGTTTATTGCATTTATATCTTTCCTTTTCATTTTAGGAGCTTGCAATGTTTCTCTGCCCCCTTTTTTTTTTAATTTTGTTTATGCTTTTGTTTGTTAGGTTCTCCACGATGCCTTTTTCAAGTATCAAACAAAGCCAAAGCTGACCACACTTGGTGACCTATATCACGAGGGGAAAGAATTTGAGGTATGATTTTTTTTGGTACTATGCTTCTTTGACACTCGCATGTTTCTTTTCCAAGTTAAAAAATCAGATCTCTATATACTTCATATTTTTTTTGTTGATACTAAAGATGTTTAGTGTTATACTACTGTAAGAGAATCTTCTACTTCAAGTAGATGAAGGAAATGTTATGAAGCTCTATAACCACTTCTTGCTGTTGATATATCCGCAGTATGAAAGTTAGAGTCTAGGTTATATGAATTTGGCTTTTGAAGAACTTCGTGCATAAACAATAAAATTTGATAGTTTTTCTTGTTTGGGGGGGTGGGTTCAGTCATTAATAACTCATTGCTTACAGAAGAGGTGCAGCTATCCATGGGCCATATCTTGGCTAAAATTCAACCTTCTTGTTTCAATGCAGCAGTTATAGTTGTTATCTTAGAAGAAAAAGTGAGAAGACATGATAAAATTTCTTCATTTTATGGGCTTAAGGTTGCTGCAAAATAATGAAAATGTTTGGGGTGGCATTTATATAATATATTCCACTTGTGATTCCATTTTTTCTTCTGATGTGCAGGTAAAACTTAGGGAGATGAAGCCTGGCAGTCTATCTCAAGAGCTTAAAGAATCTCTTGGTATGCCAGAGGGTGCTCCTCCTCCCTGGCTTATTAATATGCAGGTCAGATTGGCTGACATCTTGTACTTGTTGTTGAAGTCCACTGCTTATTTGTAGTTGTACTCATCACTCTTTACCCATATTTTTAATTTTATATTGACGGTGATTTCTCTTCTAGAGATATGGCCCTCCTCCATCGTATCCACATCTAAAAATTCCTGGACTTAATGCTCCTATTCCTCCTGGAGCTAGCTTTGGGTATCATGCTGGTGGCTGGGGCAAGCCTCCTGTTGATGAAGTAAGCTGTTTTTCTTGTTAAAACACATATAAATATTTCATATTATGTTCTTTTCTGTCACACCCTGATATTATTTCAATGCGTAACCCATTTACTTGTGTATTGTGAATAGTATGGACGCCCTTTATATGGAGATGTTTTTGGGGTCCAGATACAAGATCAGCCCAACTATGAGGTACTTTCTATAATTAGGGTCTCCTTGATAATTTGGATCATCATGCATTTCTTCTAGTGTATGATTTGTTACTATTTATAATATCTATTGGATCTCCAATTCAGGAGGAGCCAGTTGACAAGACCAAGCATTGGGGTGATTTGGAGGAAGAAGAAGAGGAAGAAGAGGAGGAGGAGGATGAGGAGGAGGAAGAGGAGGAACAGCTTGATGAAGAGGAGTTGGAGGATGGTGCTCAATCTGTTGATAGCCTTTCAAGGTATTGGATTGAATTCTTTACTTCTCAATGTTTATTAGCGCATGCATCTTGCAATCATATCCATTGTTTGTTAATCAAGGTTATTGTGTGCTTAAGCATGATTCTGCCATTGATTCCTTGTGCGTGTGTAATTGTTCCTTCTCACATGTAGTTGTTCCTTTTACATGTGTAGTTGTTTAGTTTGTTGATCAAGATTTGGTGACTGTGTGTCTTTGCAATCCTATGGCTGAACATTCCTTTTAAGCGCACAGTTTTCTTAAAGTCCACCTATACCTTTTCTTCATCATGTTGAAAGCTACATGATTTTGTTAAGTGAATTGACTTTGTTTTCCATTATGCAGCACACCAACTGGAGTCGAGACTCCTGATGTTATCGACCTACGTAAGCAGCAGAGAAAGGAACCTGAGAGGCCTCTATATCAAGTAAGTCGTCTCACCATTCAAAATTGCACTGGTTTCATGTGAGTTTATACCTCACTGTATTTTTAGCGTTTTGCTTATTGTGTTCTGATATTATTACTGCTACTATTTTGTTTTTGCCTATCTTCAAGGTCCTTGAAGAAAAACAAGAGAAGATTGCTGCTGGGACTTTACTTGGAACAACACACACGTATGCAATCAGCTACTTGGAAAAATCCTTTTTTCTTTTCTTTCTGAGAGTCTGTCATCTTGTTCAATGTTCTCATTCTTCAACTTGATTTTGCTTTCAGATACGTGGTTAACACGGGCACCCAGGACAAGGCAGCAGGCAAAAGGGTAAAAAATACACTTGGGATTGTGTTTGCCTTTTCTATTTGAAGCAAGTTCAATTTAGCGGCATAAAATGTTCAAATAAAAAAAACCAGGCTTTACAGAAACTGTTTTGATTATGCATTTAAGCTGAGAAATCTTATTTCTGTAACCTAATCAAATTTTTTTTGTTTTCTTTGCACAGAAGTAAGAATTAACATGTATCAATCTTGTCAATATTATTTATGCAGGTTGATCTGCTTAGAGGTCAGAAAACAGATAGAGTTGATGTCACTCTACTGCCCGAAGAATTGGAAGTTATGGATAATGTTTTACCTTCGAAGTAAGTGGACCCAGTGTAAATGCTTGCCATCTATTCATGAATGGACTGCAAAATCGTTTTCTAACTTGGTGAATTTGATAGATACGAGGAAGCAAGAGAGGAGGAGAAGCTGCGTAGTCAACGAGAGGATTTCAGTGACATGGTTGCAGAGGTGCTCATATTACTTGTTTATCAAATTAATGATATGGTTTATTTTTTTTTATATATAGTTTTGGATAACCAAGATATGACATATTGGAGTTGGCTGGCGAGACCTCTCATTCCAGTCATGCCAAAAGGCACCCCCCCCATTAATGAATTCTGACATTGAAATCTCTACTGTTTATTCTCTTTGCAGAATGAGAAGAAGAGGAAGCGAAAGATGCAGGACAAGGATGGGAAATCGAAGAAAAAGGACTTCAAATTCTGAGGTGGTCATGTCTAAGGCTATTAGAAATGGAGGTCAAGAGTCTCTGGAGAATTACAGCATTTTGTTGTTAATTCTTGAATGAAGAATGATTTCTCACGAATTCTGTGCATAGCTTTGTTGTATGGTTTTGAAAACAATAAAATATCAAAGTGCCAGCAGTGGCTCTGGTTTTCCAAAGCTATCAGTTTTTGTCCTATGCTGTGTCTAGATTCTGGAGGTGCATTAGCATTTCAATTGAAGTTGCTCGAGACATGTCAGTAAACAGGAATCTCTCTAAATGAAACTACAACATTTCATGTGGAATTGAGTTTCTTATTGCAGAATCAAATGGCTTTTCCCATGGAATCTCTTAAAAGAAGAGGACAAATGGAAGAGCTTCGGCGGCCAAAACCAGGGGAAGGAGCGATTCGAGATTTGGGATTTGATTGTTGTCTACACGCAAGGAAAAAGGTTTCCGTGCTGGAGTGACCGAGTCAAAGTTTATAGCGTGGTCCACGTCGTCATCCTCCATGATAGCTTATAGCTGTTAGCTACTTCCCTACTAAGCAACGAGAGCGCGCAGGGCTTTACACGTTCATTTCGTTCGTCAAATTTATAAATAAATTCACGGAACTCAAACGCCTCTCGGATTCTAAAATAGCATAGTAGCTCGAGGCCCGGGTCACAGTCGGTGGCATCCAAAGTTAATTAAAATAAAAATGTTGTCTTAAATATTTTAAAAAAGTCAACAATGGTTTTCATAGTCAGGTATCATGTTATAGGTTGACTCGTCAGGTGGGTGAATTAAATGGATCAACTCTCAAATAATGTGGTTTTAATTTAATAACTGGGCTAAAATGTCGTAGTCGTCAGCTCTACTGATATAGATAATGGATGCGTATTCTAAGTTATTGGGAAGAAAGTCTAGCTCAATATCCAAAAGAAAATCTACGTAGATATGGTTGTTTTGGTTTCTTCCTCAGGCACCACTTGACTTGGGACACAATCCCATGTAAAATGTCATAAAATCCATGATTCAGGGAAAGACGAAGAAGGGGTGTGTGTGTGTGTGATAAACATTGTACTACATATGGCCTTGTGGCTATACCTAATATTTGACACTTTATACAAGAGTAAAATAGCGACAGCAAGTATGGGACCCACCTGCTTTGACACTAAGTTTTCTCTGTGATCAAATAATCTATTATTGGGTGCTTGTCCATCGTCACAAAAATCTAATCTCTTAGCTAGACGTGCATGCAACATGGCTGCTCGCTCGTTAACAATATTGCTTTTCCCGCCCCCCCTCTAGAATTACGAACATGGACCCGCCGCCACCACAGCAATTCATAGCCCACATTTGGAACGAGATGACTGGCCAATAATTTCATGAACAAGAATCATCCATCTCAGTAGACAGTGTGATTCTATGTAAGGATATTTTGAGGACAACAGGGTCCTCATGTGCTTTCCACTAAAACTGGTCATTTTCTGATTTTTGTTTTTTTAGGTGGAACCCTTGATTTGAAGCATCTTTCTTGATACAAGTTTGATGGACTTTTGAGCTTCCGTCTTTCTTTCTGATCTTCATCAGCTTGCAAAGACTTGTTAAAGGTTGAGCTCAATTATTGGATTCTGCTGTTAAGCTTGATCTGAATGTTCCAAATGTTGCAGTGAATATTCCTTTTAATTCAAGTTGTCAATTTGCTAGCTTCTGGATACGATGGTGACCTATGTATGGAAAGAAATCCCCCAGCATGACCTAACTTCTGGGTGTGCAAGTAACTAAGGATTGATACTGACACAGCCCCCCATAAAAACTAAATTGCTACTTGTCACTAGCTTGGTTAGGTTTCTATCGCAAATAATTTAGAATAGTCCAATAATATTCTTCATAAAGTTGATGGATATTCTCTCTTCATCATGAGTTGTTTCTCAGCAACTCCTGCTTTCTGATGAAACCTTCAGTCCTGCCAAATACCCCCGCTAAGAATTAATCATTGGCGAGATAGAATTCATTATCATCAACTGAATTATCATGTTCAAAAGTTAATCCAGAAGGGAAAAAGCTTAACAAAACACTTACATTCACGAATTCTGATGAGGTTAGAGCTGTTGTGGTTGTTAGCTACTTTCGGATTTTATGGATTAGTTGGTTCTTCTATGGAAGCAATCAAAAACCTCATAACTGACAACAGCAGCACATAGTTTAAGGAATGCATGCATGTATAAAGACAATTGCGTATCAAATTGGTTCATGTTTTCTTTTATTCATCATGACAACCTTTGTTGACTTGTTCCTTCAAAGTTGCAGCACTCCATCTCAGTTCTTTAATTAACCATGCATGGATTTTTCATCTTACATCTTATGATCATTATGACCCGTTTTGTACAAATCGTGTACAGACATTATCATTGATCAGCTGATGAATGTAAGACGCTCATGCTAGTTTTTGAAACTAAGCATTTTCAAAATTATGATTGTGACAAAACGTGGTTTCAAACCCCCCCCCCCCCAACCTGACCATGCTACTTAACAGACCTTAACCATTATGTCACAGCTGACTGTCAAATGAGCACTTGTAATCATGCATGCACTACTTTCCGTGATTGTATAGGATGATAGGTCATAACCCATGATGTAACATCAAGATTTTATAATTCCAAAAAATGAATCTAAGCGAATTGAACATTCAAACACACCAACCTTGAGAATCCATGCTCCAACCTGGAATTGCACGAGTGGTCCAACCGTGAAGGCCCCTCATCACCCCCCCCAATGCCGCAGCAACACGTTCAATTACAACCTTTGGATCATCATATCTCACATCAACACTCTCATATATTAAATTTGTTAATGACACAATGATACGAATCCATTTCTTAATGTTAGAGCCACCAAACATTTGCACGCGATGGTGATAGATATAATATATATTTTTCATAATCAAAGTATTTCTCGATCGAATTCACTTTCATACATCAAAATTAAATCTTTAACTAAATTCTTAATAATTAAGCTATTCACAATAAACGTTGATGCAAGTGAAATCCCTTAGAATTCAGACTTTGAACGACAACAAATTAATTAGCATATATATTCACGTCAAGCCTCTCAAGGGCAGGTAGTTTAACACTTCAAGTTGTGATGAATTCTTGGTATGATTAATTGATTAGTCAAAATGAGCTAGTAGTAATTAATAATTAAACTAAACAGGAGACTAGATGTGTTATATATAATAGATTAAATTAGTCTCATATCGACTATGATTACTTATGAAGCTAGCTAATGAGTGTCACTTTCTAAATTGTTCGACAGACATTCGGTTTTGTCCTTTATGATAATGTGAAAATGCCCATACAAAGGCACTTTACCTAACCAACCGACCATGTTTGATTTCTGTTTCTTCACATTCCCTTAATAATTAAGATTTCATTTAATTTTTTTAAGCTTAAACTTACTAATAATTTATGCCTTGTTCGTGGCTTAATCATATTCATGTGGCTAGCTAGCTCTCGTGGTCCTAATTTGTACGTGAGAGCCAACTAGCTAGAAATAACCCTCTCATTTCCTTTGCCACACATCCCCTACATTCATTTTAAAAAACATCTTCATCTCCCAAAATTATCATTGAAATTCCATTTCCATGGGACTATTTGATTGGAAAAACTCCAATAAAAAATAAAATCCATATTAATTAATTCTTTTTATCAGATTAAAAAGATCGAAAAATTGGTTAAGAAACACTACTTGCCGTGAAATTATAAAATCTTGATTCAAGCAAATCATGGTCAATGGGCTTTCGGTTCTTTTAGATTAATAATAGGGCTATAACTCGTCTTGCCGCAACAAGTAAATTTCCAAATTGAGCTATAAATTTTCTCGTATGGATTGATCCAACAACTCGATCATCATGACTATGGTAAGTGCTAATTGGTGTTCTTCATCATGATTACCAGCTGCATGTTGTGATGTCTCTGTCCTATCCTTACTACATCGCCCTAGCTAGCTCTATCTATTGGCTAGTTAATTAGAGCATGGTTCGTGTTGGTGTCAAACATGAAAAATACTTGTCTGATTGCAACCTCCCTGGTTTTGGCATGGAACGTTGTAAAAGCAAGACGAAATTAAGCTCCTCCTCCTCGAAGCCATGAGAAAAGAGAGGGGAGAGTCAAGCACAAAACACACATGGGGGCAGGCTACACGTGCATATGAAGCTAGCCACCACAAACACAAACGTATAACATGGAGTAATCACATGCATGGGAGGCCCATCGACACCTTCTTTGAGGTGGTCTCCCACCGGTAATCACGTGTGCTCGGTTTGTATTTCACGCCACCAGCCCCTCCAATAATCGGCCTTGCACAAGTAATAATATTTATCTTATCTGTAAAGAAAATCTTAATCTTAATCCGATTCGATGAAGGATGGGATTGGCTAGCTCCTTAGATCTTCAGTACTCGTAAAACCTATTCGAACTGACCAATTAAATAATATTAGTTTTATTTTGTTTTTAATATACATCATCATCATTATTAATTTGATTTTTCCACTTAATAACTTTGTTATATTTAAGTATATCATAAACATTATAGACCTAATAACTAAATTTAAAAATTGTAGACTTGATCGAATTGTATATTTTATGTGCCATATCTAAACTTGTCTAGTCGATTATCATCTCTATTTATGATCTTGATACTTGTATCATTTTGGATTCAAATTCAAAAGGAAATTATAAAAATTTCTTATAAATACATGAAAAACTTTAATTATGGTTTGTTCAAGTAAAAATTTATAAAATTTTGAGATGTTATTCAAATGTTTTCTAGCAGAAAAAAAAAATTATATGGAAGTTGACCTGATATGGTATAGTTGACTTTTCAAGTTCTAAGACAACTCGAATAACAAGTCACATAATCCTTTCTAGCGGTCGATTTAAAATCAACCAAGCTGTTCACAATATCAATAATAGAGGATAAATCTTTTACCAAGGTTGAAGTTCAGACATGAAGTTGAATAACTTGTCCTCCTCGTATATATTCTCGATGTTGAGAATCAAAGAACTAAAAGATTTAATATTCTCACTAACTAACATTTCATGTTTGAGCCTTTTCAATTCCTCCCACATATTTCAGGATATGTTGTTCGGAAGGAACTACTCTTTTAGCTCTTGCTTAAGATGATCCCACGTCTCAATCTTGGGACATCCAACAATGAAGTCCTCTTTGATCCTCGTCCTCCACCAAAATTTAACATTACCTCTAAGATACATCATGGTGAAATTCATTTGTTTAACCACACTGATCTTTGCAACATTAAAGTATTGCTCCATGTCCCACAAAAAATTCTCAAGTTCATTGTAACTTGTTGCCCTACTGAAAGACTTCAATTTAGGCACTTTAGATTTAGATGTACTACCCCATTAGAAATGTTTGTTATTGCTCGTTTTAGAATGACGATAGTTTCTTTGGCAGCTTCCAGTCGTTCACTCAATTCTGCTACAAGAGAAATGTACAAACTTTCATCCCTTACGACGCTTTTCATAGCTTCCTTTAATCAATAAATGATAGAGCGCTTTTTAACCTCTTCTTCTAGCCTTATCAAAATCTCAAGACGCACCAACTGTTCTCGAATAACTTCCATGACTTTGGGTTGCATGATTTTAGAACCAACCATGCTCTGATATAATTTGTCAAGGTTAAATTTTCCACCTTAAAATTTAGCCTTATGTGGCAGTCTAGTTCCTACTAGACTAAGCCTTGTTTTTTCCTTTCACTTGTGTTTGCCTATAACTATGTGTTTCACTCATCTAAAGAGGTTCTAACAACTACCTTGTTGTAAGCAAATAATCAATACAAGTACATAATCTCAAAGCACACAACAAATACAAGAAAATGTCCCAACCTTTATTAATCTTATTAACAAAGGATTACACAATACAATTATATGTGATATGCACAAAGATTATAGGCTATATATTGAGAAAAAAAAAACTCAAGACAATATGCTTTTTTAAATATTGAGATGACAACATATTGGATCCACTAGATTTACTTGGATTAACTCATGTTAACCTGCTAAATCTCCAATCAAGCCATAAGAGTACCCTAACAACCTATAAAAAATAAATAATTTTTTTAATAAAGCTCAATTTTCAATCAATCCTCCTAACCTTTATTAATCTTATTAATAAAGGATTACACAATACAATTATATGTGATATGCACAAAGATTATAGGCTATAGATTGAAAAAAAAAACTCAAGACAATATGCTTTTTTAAATATTGAGATGACAACATATTGGATCCACTAGATTTACTCAGATTGACTCATGTTAACCTGCTAAATCTCCAATCAAGCCATAAGAGTACCCTAACAACCTATAGAAAATAAATAATTTTTTTATTAAGCTCAATTTTCAATCAATCCAATATTGAAGGATGAAAATAAAAATAAAATTCAGTTATAAATATGAGTTGAGTCAATCTAGGTTAATCTATCAAATCTAAGTTATAAGATTAGAATAATCATATTTAAATAAAATTAAAACAAATTATGAAGCTTAATTCAATATTGAAAGATGAAATTAAAAAAAAATCAATTAAAAAAAGACATTAAAAAACTACTCGAGTCAATCAACCAAACCCGTGACCTAATTCATGAGGTCAAAATAACCCCATAAAAAACAAACCAAAATAAATTATGAAGCTTAATTCTCAATCAACCCAATATTAAGTGATGAAAGTAAAAAAAAAAAAAAACTTGAGGCAATTAGGCTAAATAAAAAAAATTATAAAGCATAATTTTTAATCAACCTAATTTTGAAATTGAATTAAATAAAAAATAAATTAAAAAAATAAAAAAATATCTTCAGTAAACTTAGGTTAACTTGTTAAACTCAGATCATAAGACCATGATAAATCCATTAAAAAAATAAAAAAATATGAAGTCAATTCTCAATCAATCTCCCAATCAACTCAATATTGAAGAATAAAATTGAAAAAAACAATATTCAATTAAAAAAGACAAAAAGAACTCCAGCCAACTTGGATAACCTAAAAAAATCATGACTTATGAGACCGTATAACCTTATCGAAAGAAAATAAAAAAAAATAAAGCTAAATTATCAATCAACCCAATGTTGAAGGATAAATTTGAGAAAAAAATAAATTAAAAAAAAGAACAAAAAAAAGTCATGAATCCTGGTTAACTTGCCAAACCCGGGTTATAAGATTAAGATAACTCCACATAAAGTAATTAAAAAAAATATTATGAAATTCAATACCTATTAAACTCAACATTGAAGGATGCAATTGTAAAAAAATATGAAGACCAACTTGTAAAAGGACAAAGCATCTCACTATTCATTACTATAGTAAAATGTCATGGCCTTTTAGTATATGTTAATTAATAGCTTGATATTATAAAACTATAGAATAACATGATATTATATATAAAATAAAATTTTTTTTATGAGAGTTTGATATTGTGTTGCAAATTATTTTTTAATAGTGTATTTGTTTAAAAATGAATTAAAATATTGTGAATTATATTGGGCAAATCCATAATGGAAGGCAGATGCCTTTTAATTATAAATGTTTTTTTTAATTAATTTTTTTGTTTAATTTAGTTCGTTAATATTAATTTTTGTTCTATTTAGTTATCACACTTTCATGACACGGATCGCAGATTTGACTGATTAACGTGGTTTTACAGGTTAACCTAGTTGATTCAGATTTTTTTTCATTTTCTTAATTAGTTTTTTTTCTTCCGATTGGTTTTTTTGTTTTTTCTTTTTAATTACATTTTTTAAATTTAGTTCTTTAATATTATTTTTTTTTCTATTTAGTTATCACACTCTCATGATACGGATCCTAGGTTTGATGAGTGAACCTAGTTTGACAGGTTAATCTAGTTGATTCAGATTTTTTCGTTTTCTTAATTAGTTTTTTTTCTTTCGATAAGTTTTTTTTAATTTAGTTTGTTAATATTAAATTTTTTAATATTTAGTGATCACACTTTCATGACATGGATCCCAGATTTGACAGGTTAACTTGATTTGACAAGTTAACCCAGTTGATTCATTTTTTTTCGTTTTCTTAATTAGTTTTTTCTTCTAATTTTATCTTTTAATATCGTAACTATAACTAAAAAATATCAATTTTTCACTATGTATTGCATTGTGCAAATCCACAGTTAAAGGTAGATGACTTATAGTTATATGTTTTTTTTTTTTGCCTTTTTTTTAGTTTTTTCTTTTTAGTTAATCTTTTTTTTTGTTTAATTTAGTTCGTTAATATTAATTTTTTTTTATTTAGTTATCACATTCTCATAACACGGATTCTAGGTTTGACGAGTCAACCTGATTTAGCGGGTTAACCTAGTTGATTCAGATTTTTTTTCTTAATTAGTTTTTTTTTTCCATTTTCATCTTTTAATATCAATATGATTGAGAATTAAACTTCATGATTTGTTTTGTTTACTTTTCATTAAATTATCGTGATCTCATAAGAGGATTTTACTATACTCCTCGCAAAGCACTATTAATTGGAATAGTGCTTTGCTTTGTTGTTTTTTTCTTTTTAATTAATTTTTTTGTTTATTTTCATGCTGTATTATTAATTTTTTTTTCTATTTAGTTATTATTCTTTCATGACACGACCTTGCAGCCATACCTATATTCATAATTCTTAAGATTGGTGTTGCAACCAAACCCAAAGCTTTTGGGTGTGACGTTGTAGGCTGACTCATTTAAACTTGGGTCATGTAAGTTTAATATTATTATTAATATTAAAATATTATTATTTGTATTATAAAAATTACTATTAATATTATAATTAATATTATAAATATAATTTTTTTATCACAGTTGACATAAGATTTTTAAGTCTAGCTTTAGAGATAGGCTAAATATTTTTGAAATTTAATTTTTTAATATTTTTTATATTAAAAAGGTTAATTTACAGTGCAGTGTGGACCATCTAACTGTGAATAATTGAATACGAAAAGACCGCACAATAAAAGTGTCGATTTTGTCAACCAATTACTGTGCCTTAGCTTAGTTTACCCTCCCACGAAGACTTCTAAATCAAGGAATAGCGTATAGTATATGGTAGCATGAAACATATCGACGCCTCTTTACACCTCATGCATTCGCAGGTCGGCACGATCGAGGGTGGCTAAACATCCACGTGTAAGAAACCCGCCACCACCTTGAGGACCAAGACATCCACGTGTAAGAAACCCGCCGCTACCTTAAGGCTAAGTAAATGCATAGTTATTAAATCTGATAATAATAAGGTTAATTTAAGTTAATTTAAAAAAAAATTTAAAATTTTAATATTTCATATAAAAAAGTTATAAAATAAAATATATTAAGTTAAATAAAATAAAATAAAATAAAATAAAATAAAATAAAATAAAATAATTTTATACATTTTAGATGTACTAAAAAATATATGTACACAACTCGGGTTTTGCTTGGACAATACTGAATGACCTAGATTTGAGGGTGATCCAATAAATCAGCTGGATTGAATTAGATAAATTACAAACATGATTTTTACCTATTTGAAACCTGTACAAGACCCCGGGTCAAGCTGTGGGGCCGGCAACAGTAAGTAAATAACGTCCCTCTTTTCTATGAAGTTGCGTGGAGAGGGAAGGGAACGGTACCAGGTATATTACCCACATATTTTACTAAAATCACAAACCTCCATTAGCCAAGTAAATCACTCAAAGCTTTCATGGACCACAAGGAAGCTTGTTTGAGTAATCATGATCTCTTAAATTCTTATTATCATCATTAATTTTACCCTTTAAACAGATAGTTTAGTAGATAGGTATATAGGGAGACTAGAGTAAGGTAGACGAGAGACTAAAATAGTCATGCTCACCACTCATCACCTTCCTACCCTTTTCCTAGCAACGTTTGCCACCATCGTATCACCAGTTTCCCTTGAGCAATATTTCCTCACTGTTTGGCTCACAAGGAACAACCTCATCCTCTTGTTATTCTTCATTTTGATTTCTCTTCTTGCTCCAAGGTCCAAAGGCTAGCTAGAATTTGTTTGTTTTGGTTGTCTGAATACAGAGAGAAACATTTGCTTCTTGTCACTGATCTCTTGGTTGATTTTGTTAGTTGTTTTGGGGTGTTGTATAAGATGGGGTTGAGTTCTAAGCAGGTTACTAGTAACGGGTTAGATTGGAGCCAGACCCTATTGCAGGAACGGACTTTGGAGCTGCCTAAACCTCCTGCAATAAGGAGGCAACAGCAGCAAAACCAGCTGCAGTCCGAGTCCTTGAAGTGTCCAAGGTGTGAGTCAACAAACACAAAGTTCTGTTACTACAACAACTACAACAAGTCACAGCCTAGGCATTTTTGCAAGACTTGCAAGAGACACTGGACTAAAGGTGGTACCCTCCGAAATGTTCCTGTTGGTGGTGGCCGGAAAAACAAGAGGCCGAAAACATCAAAAACAAGTGCTGACACCACCACCTCCACAAATACAGCAAGCACCGCTGCTCCAAGAAGCGATAATAGCAACCATATGATCAATAGGTTTAACCACCAGCAGCCAATTCAAGCTCAGCAACAAAAGCAGAATCTTCCTGATCTTGTACTTGGTGATCAAAAGAATTTATCTGGAATTCTGTATCAAGCAATGATCAATCCACCATCTTCAGTTCTGCAACAGAATTCAATCAGCTGCAACAACTTGGATACCAAAAGTTTCAACACCAACAACAATGGTGTCCTTTTGGGTTCATCTTTGTCTCTACCTCAAATTCAAGGCTCACTCTTTCATTGTCCAAGTTCTTTTGACACACACCCATCTTCAATTTGCACCAGCTCCTTTCAGCCCTTAAATGTTTATAACTACTCGGGAGAATCCATGGAGGACTCAACCATCACTACCATCATGCCTTCCACAAGTAGCACTATCGCTCAACCATGGCAAGTGCCAAATACAAGCAGTGGAATGGACATGACAAATTACTGGAATTGGGATGATATAGAGAATTATGTCTCTACTGATCTCAATGTCACATGGGATGATTCTGAAATCAAACCATAACTAAGGTCTTTATTAACCTTATTAGAAGGTGGATAAATCCACTTTCTTTCTTTTTCCAAGTAATTGAGTGTTTTTGTGTGAATGGTCAGTCTCATTTGTAATATCACAGTCATATATTAATGTGTCTTAATTATTATAGCTAGCTAGATGTATCCTGTTTGAAGCTGTCCTTTTTTTTTTCTCAGTTTCAGCTTCAGGCTATAATATAACGTGTCCATTTGAGTAGTTTCTTTCTTTCCTTATCCTACTCACATATGTTTCAATTCCAATGCAGAAGTATTTCATGTGAAGTAAGCTAAGGGGTTAGGGTTCACGTTGTGCTAGAGAAGGGTATCTAAGTTGAGACTGGAGTGATGGGGTCTTCTCCAGCTAAGCTGGGGTATTAGTAGATGTGATGGAAGATTCCTGTGGATATGTATACTTTTTTGGAAATCTCAAATAATAACATTTCATGGACTTGTTTTCTCACCACTTGCTCAGAATCATTCTCTTTTTCTAGCCCTGACACATATTCTTGCTGTAAAGTAGTTTCTGCAAAAATTCTTGAGCATTTTAGAATTCTGATTATGAGTTCTTCTTGATTCTCATGAAACCTAACTGGGCACTTGATGGCTTTTACTATATATTAATGTTATTATAAATTTTTCCAGAATGTTTGTTCTTATCCCCTCAGTACTGCAGTTGAGCAGAACAAGCGTAAGTCTTTGACATTGTAGTTGTGGTTAAACAAAAACTATAAATAATAGTTTTTTTTAACTAAGATTTTAAGATAGAGTTTTAGTGTGATAAATGCAAAATAATAGTGTATATTGATTAACCAAATACTTTTAAATGTGTGATTGAAACATGACAGAGCCTTGAAAATGTAATCACAGGGCTTGTTCTCCTTTTTCTTTAATGGCGAACCATGCTGTTGATTGTGGGATAATTCAGGTCAATTGTGGGCTCCTTCAGTGACCTGCTATAAAAAAAATGTCTGAATTGATGACCAGTGAGCCAGGAAGTTTTGGTCAAGTACTAGCTTGCCTCTTGAACATTCAAATCCACCTGGCTACAGTCCTTCTCCGAGTAAAATATAAGGATCTTTTAAATATGGTCTTTGAAAATAAGTTTATTTAATGATGGATTATTCATCTAATGAAATTATTTTATATATTCTGATTCTGGAGGGTCCTTCCTTGGACAAGCCGACAATGCCTCTAATCAGATATTACATTTTAGCCTCTTTTCAAGTGGTGTTATTGATGCTACAAGCAGGAAAAGGAAAGGCTGATTCAACTTGTTCAATCACAAACTTGATCTTTCTGGGAAATTATGCCAAGCACTTTCTATGGCTAGAAACAGAAGAGATGTCTCAGTGACAGGTTATTGTTTCTTCTTCCTTGTGGGGTTTACACTGGTTGCAATGATCAAATTTGTTTATTGGCCGGTGCACATGTTCTACATGCGTTGTGTCCAATTTTTGGGTCCATTACAAAGCAAGAGGCCAAATACCATGGGGGCAGAAACTGATATCATATCAGTGATATGGGATGGCAACCACCACATTTTGAATGAAAGAATGGACCGGTGACTATAAGCCTATAAGACATTTAGCTTCCAGGAATCCATTATTTGGATAAAATTCATTTCAAATGTCTACTAGTAAGTTTTAACTGAAGATGATGCTAGTCTTCACCTGAAAAACCATGAAAAATGGCTTCTGTCTTCGCCTGAAGAAAGAGAAGAGAACTGCTGATTTCTGGTATATGACCAGTAAGTGTCATACAATGAAGGGAAAATATACATGATCTCCAAGAAACACTATCAAATCCAGTTCAAATATATAGGCCTACGACAATTTTAATTCGTTGAAGCGATGCTCTGGTTGCAACCTTTCAGCTCTTTCTTTGAAATATAGATGGTAAATCCTAGGGTATCAAAACGCTAAAAAATGATGAACAAGAGCAGTATTAATTACAGACTAATAAGAGACCTATGCAATATAAAACAAGATCACAATCACGATATGCAGGTCAACTAAACTGAGTTACAGACTCAATACTTTCTTCCTCCTCAATCCAAATCAGCTCAGGTTATAGATTCCCCATTCTTATACCAGTGTCTCTGTCATAAGATGGTTGTTCATCATTAGCCTTGGAATAGCTAACATAGTAAAGCTCAGATACTATGCCTGTCAGGACAACAAATGCAGCTCCAGCTCCAAAAATTCCCTTTCTCACTTTCTGGCAAGAGTGAGAAGGATCTGATAAGTACTTGGTGTGGTAACCATTACGAACAGAAGCCACTAGCAAGCAGATCTCAGCAATAAAGAAGAATACCCTGGTACAAGGATGCAATGAGCAAATTAGCGAAAATGGAAAATAGCATCTCTCTCTCTCTCTCTAACATGGTTTGGAAAGTTTGCTTATGCACATACCAACAAGTGATAAACAGGACGATCGCCCATGCTCTAGAACCACTAGGTCTCATAGCCTTCCCACAACACAAACATCGACTAGCTACCATTATTAGGAGTTGACTAGCCATAAGGAGGAGGAGTGAACCGACTCCTAATCCAGTTGCAATGTCTGAATCATAACGACAATAGCTATCATTTCCCACTTTTTCAATTTTTGCCTGCAAAAGAAGACAAGGATAAGTTGAAATTGGTCCATCAGAGATTCAGGAAACTGGTGTGGTCTGCAATTGCTCATTTTCTCTGGTGGCAGATTTTGGCAGAAACGAAAAGGGAAAGGAACAAGTTACTAATTAATTTCCTCAATCAACAAGGTATTTAGTTATTTGGTTATATCCTTGGTGTGATATCATTAACAGAAACTTAGATTCATGAATCTACAAGTCTATAAAATGCACAGAACAACCCAATTACAGCATGTCATATGCAGGATACTAAGTTTTTCTTGCTACCCAGTATCCAACCGTGATGTACAGAAGCCAGAGACCATTTAACCAATGCTCTTAAAAGCATTCCAGGGATTAAATCCATGCAATCGTGAATAGACTATGGTCTCCACATTCACCTAAGTCCAATTCAAAGCCAACTACGTTTAATGCCTCGCCGGTTACAAGCTGGCTACATAGCAAATATTAAACTTGGGCACCCAGTTACAGTTTTCTAAACAGTTTTAATAAGTTTACTAGGTAAATTCCATCTTTATATGCTTTCAGTAGCATTCTTAACCTAACAGTAAAATCAAAAGGCAGTGTAGACCTTGGGAATAAGAAAACACTCAACATAAGCCACGACAAGGCATCGACCGTAGCATATGGAACTTGAAAATAAATTCTTTAAATTTCTCCAGATCACAGTGGAAAATGTCAAGCCTTTTCTCTATCTTAAGATCACACACATTCACAAACAAACATGTAACACCAACAAAGAACTTAAAAACCAAATCTAGTAAAGAATTCTACAAATAGTTGAAACAAATTCCTTATTCTCTTCCCTTACTGTATTTCCCCCCCCTTCAAAGTTTTTGGTCGCACAAAGCTAACAAATTTCACAGACCAAACAATGACTAGAAATCACCACATCATGTATCAACAACTTTCAAGCAAAACCAACTATAATTAAAGAACAAGATAAGTAAACCAGAACCAACTAGGCAGTCAAAGACGCCCAAAAATAGAAAAGCCAACATCTTTCTAATTTTTGCACAAGCAGTTTAACAAAAACCGTCTTATCTCTACAACCCACAAAGCAAAAGGCATAAAAAACCACCACCACCACCACTATAATAAGTTAATAACAACAGCAGCAGCAAAAAAACTTCACAAAAAAAGAAAAAAATAACTTACAGTATTCCTTCTCTGTTCAGCAGCAACAGCAAGAGCAAAAGCAACCAGATCAAACACAAAAACCACTAACAGTAACAGTGTTGAAGAACCCATCTTTCAAAATCCCAGAAAAAGAGAAAAAAAAGCCTCTTCCTTCTCTATCTTCCCTCTCTCAATACAAACACAAACATACAGAAGAAGGAACGGTGGCACCAAAGCGTTCTATACGCAACAACTATTTAATACTGAATAATGTATGTCTTAAGTTAATAAATACTATAAAATAAACGTTATCGTTATTATTATAATAAATTCAGCTATAAACAAGCCTATAAGAACGAGTAGTTTTACTTCTTGACATGGGTTAATTAAGACAAGTAAATCCTCAAAAATAGATGAACAGTGATGATGCTTTATTGATAAGTTTTCTTTTTTATATTTAAGAGGGTAATTAAATTTATGGGTAAACTATATTTTTGTCGTCATAGATTCATCAATGTTTTTCTTCTATGCTAATGGTTTAGAATCTCTCATTTTCTTTATTTCTTAAGATTTTCAATATTACCCTTTTTCCTGTTTGGAAATGTGATTGGGGTTACTTTTTTAAGTGCTTTTCATTTCAAAATACATTAAAATAATATTTTTTTTAATTTTTTAAAAATCATTTTTTGATAAATGTTTGAGTAATCGAAAGGATGTATTATCTTGATGTAGGCCGATGCAATTAAACAATTTCGTCTTCAAATTAGTCGGATTGACAACAACAATAGGGTGTAAAAGCTGTTTTCCAAACCAGGTTGAAAAAACGTGCTTTGTTTTCAGTAATTGAAAACCCAGTTTGGGAAAAGGAATGTATATATCTTGATCTAGTGCTTGTGGCATCGCAAATTAATGGGTAAACTATATTTTTGTCGTCATAGATTCATCAATGTTTTTCTTCTATGCTAATGGTTTAGAATCTCTCATTTTCTTTATTTCTTAAGATTTTCAATATTACCCGTTTTCCCTGTTTGGAAATGTGTGGATAGTATTTTTAATGCAATTCATTTAATAAAAATTAAAAATTTTTTTAATTTTTAAAATCATTTTTGTTAGATCCAAAACAATAAAAAATTAAATTTTTTGAAAACACGGGTTGGCCCGAGCTTCCAAACACTCTCAGGTGTGTTTGGGAACGCGATGCAAACCGTGTTCCCAAAAATTTTGAAAGTTTTTTATTTAAAAATAATTTTTAAAAAATAAAAAAACTTCATTTTGATGCATTTCTAAGTGAAAAACACTTTGAACCACCATCGCTACCACAACCCCACTTAACCCCATTTATCTCAACCTTCATTTTGTTTTTTAAAAGTCGAGAAGCATGAAAAACAATGCCTTTTAATCTATTTTCTCTCCCAAAAAACAGGTTGAGAAACTTAAATAAACGATCACTAAATAAATATTGTAAAACTAATTTTTTTAATTACTTTTCTCCCATTTTCCCTCTCAAATCTCCTCTTATCTCATGAAAACATCTAAAATCCTCAAGAAAAAAAGCTCAAAAACCTAATTAAATAAAAGCTAATTAATGGTTAGGTGTAAGATTGAAATTTTGTGGAACTAAAAGGATGATATCAAAAACATTTAAACTATACGATAAAAGATGAGTGCCGATTGAGATGGTTGATGTAAGGTTAGATGTGACAGTAAAGATTGAGACCATCTTTCAATAATTATTTAGCTAACTACAGCAACTTCCATGATCTTATCTTAATAAGAACATCTTGATTTTAATTACTGAATATTGAATTATATTTTTATTATGCATAGATTTTATTTACAATGTTTATAACATCAAAATTTAATTACTCTTAATTACAATTCCAAACTATTGGGTTTTTTTTTCATATTATTATTATGGGATATTATCAACAGGAGTTTGGAAGGGAAATATCAACTGTGAAAAAAAAAGAAAAAAAAAGAGTAAATACTATGTTTATTAAACTTGACTTGAATGTTTATTATAGGTCAGTAAAATAACCTGAGTTATTAAATTATTTTTAAAAAAATAAAATGATTTTGTTTTAAATATTTTTAAATATTAAATTAGATTTTGACTGGATCAATCAAATAATAAATTAACCAACCAGATCAACCGAGTCAATGATAACTTGATTTTTTTGGACACTTAACTCGGGTAGGAAATGGATTGGATTAGGTTGGGTTTAATAATAATAATAAATTCTGGGTAATTAGCTAAGTGTGATATTGTTGAATCTACTGGGATTAAAACATAGTTAATTAAACAACCCTAGATTTTATACCATTTTTTGCAAATGATTATCTAAAAAATAATCTTCATGGTTTCTCAATAGTTTTTTTTTTAAAAAAAAGATTTGCAATGTGCAGGAATCATGTGAAGAAAAGAGAGTAAAAAGATAGCACCTACATGTAAAGTGGATTCCACACCGTTACCTACGACAAGAATCATATGAAAGACAGCCATAAACAACAACCTCTCTTTTAACCAAATGCAATCCAACTTCATTTGCACTATCTCATGACGTACAATCGTAGTATTTAATCACATCATTAGGCATCTCCCACAAAATAATATGTTATTTGTGGAATCTCTTGCCAATAATGGAGTATTATATCGATTCAGCATAGAAAGGATCATAAGCCAAAAGATTAAAGCTAAGTTCCCTTTTCTTTTTCTTTTTTTAATTTTTTTTTTATTAATATAGAAGTTGGAGCCGACTTGCGTTAAGTCTCCTTTTAATTCTACAGAAAAAGGACAAGTAATGAGAAAATTAGGATGGATGATGTCATAAAGATCTCAAATACAAAGGCAATAATGGAGCAAAATATTAATGGATAAAAAAAAAATGGTGAGTGAATATGTATGAATGACTTGAAAATCACCAGATTAAGAAGTGGGAGGACCATATCTACAGTCTGTATACATGGCGCATGCTTATGCAGCTGGTCTCATGTGATATTCAAGCCATGCCTAGCTGCATTGGTTCTTAGTTGATGCTCTTTCTTGAGAGCTATGAATTTAGCTGCTATTTCATCGTAGTCCGGGAGCTTTGGATGTACATGGCTACAAGATGAGGCTGTGCTTCCTTTTGAAAGCTCAAGCTGAGAAGAAATTGACTGGTTATCATTATCAGGGACGGTCATGCCCTTTAGCCTTTTTGGTGGGATTGTCTTTTTTCTTGAACCAGGACTAGGCCCCTGCGAAGAGGAATCATAAGAGGAGGCATATCTTGCTGGACAATCTGATGATTCTTCAGTTTCCATTAATTTCTTGTTCTCTTGAGTTTGAGTACCATTTACCTGGCCATCACATTTATAGCATGATTTCTCCAAGCAGCATCTCAACTTCTTTTCAGGGCTTAATCTGCTGCTGCGTTTACAGGACGGAACATACCCTTTCACTGGTTTGGACAAAACCTTATCATAGCATACCAATGAGGCACTCCTGCGTTCTTTGGCTGGTATCATTGTCCTTTGCTTATTTTGAAAATGAAAAACTCGATGATAGAACTGTTTCTGACACGGTGAAAATTTGCAAAATTGACCGTTGAAGACCACGAAATCGTTGTCTTTCGTGTTTACTGGTGTCAGAAAAGATTCGTACTTACGATTGTTCTTGGTATCAACTCTCCTTTCCAACCTGTGACCATACGAGTTCCCGATCCTTTCATGAGTTTTCCTTGACAATGCTATCTTATCCTCAGGTTCAGGTCTGTTGCAATTGCCTTCACTATAACCATGGTGGGATAAAGCCAACAGTGTAGATCCATCAACACCGTAGTTGTCAATTAAGGGACGGGGGGATGCATTAAACAAAAATAACCTTTTGTCCTCACCATTAAACTCAAATTCCTCCACTTCATCAACATAGACAGTTCTCTTGTGATACTGAAATGAAATCTCTGGAGTTGCTGTTCTTGCAATATCAGCATTGCCTTTGAAAGAGTCTGCGGGCATGCTATTTGAGCCAGAACTTTCGAAATCACTTTGATCAAGTAGTTCATACATATACTTGTATTGAGAATGATTCTCTGTATGGACTGCTTTTTTGTGCATAGGAGCCTTGTCCGGAGGATGGATGATTAATTCAGATGGAATATCAGGGCTATGCTTAGCATATGAAGCTAGCACCATTGCCCCACTGGTGCTGTTATAACTGACACCAGCCTCTCCCTCGAAAACAAACCTCTCCAGTTGATGATCTGTGTTTCCAGGCATCTGCAATTGGATGATACCAAAGATTTTAAACTAAATTCTAGAGTTTCTTATCAAAAAGACTTTGTATAAGGCCATAATTCAGAAAAATGAATTGTGGGGGTAAGCCTACCTGCAGAAGATGTTGTTTGGGCCTATTATCACACCCCAAGTACCACAGCTGGAGGCCATAATCCATGGCTATTTCATTGATCAATTTTAGTTTCACACTATCACTGATGAACTTTAAACAAAGTTTCTCCATAATCTGTGACATAAATGTAATGCTTATTAAGAGTGACAACATCGAAAACAAAGCTTGAAGGGATGAAATTCCACGTAAGAAGAATTGAGGAAGACATGTTGGCTCAAACTTTGACAATTGCTAACCTTATGATTGACAAGGTTTCCAGACTGCAATGCAGCTACATCCTTAATGAATTTCTGCCCGTAGCGCTTACCAAAAAGCTTTCTGATCGCTCGGAGCTCTGGCAGATCCCCAAACCATGCAGCAGCAAATATCAATGTTGAAACTGCTTCATTGATATCTTTCGGACGGTCCCTGAAATCAAGATTAAGAACTTATATTCAAAATGATCATCTTCCACATTAAAGTAGAAAAGCTGAAGTCACGCATCAACTTAATATTTTATACAGTACAGACACACAACAATGTAACAGCACTAAATGTCTACCAGAAGAACCTTAGGATTTCAGTTGCCACTTGATCTTTACGTGCAGAAAATGTAACAATTCTAGCAATGCATAAGAGTTATATGCCTGGTTTTGATTGTATAGTTGATCTATCTCTACAAAGAGTAGCTTTATAACTGTATCATACTTGTGTTTGCGAATGTATGGAAAGTGAAGAATGATAAATTCACAGTAGTGGTCCACCAGATCATATGCATCCAATAAGCTCTGGTCCTTAAGAAGCTGTTCAGCCTGAGAAATGCGAGGAAAATTAACTTCGCGGAATAGCAACAGCAACAGATCAAATTCTCGTGGACTGAACAAGATTTCAAGGAAAATGAAAGCTTAAAATTTTGCCAAACATGTGTAATATTTAAATGTCAATGATCATTAAAATCAAAGGGCAAATAAATTCAATTGTGATTCATTTACAAATGGCCTTATTGCAAGCTTGCTAAAGCAACGTCAGCAATCAATATGAAACTGTATTCACCAGAATTATAAGATTTTTTACAGTGCTTTGTTCAAGTTAAGGGAAGGTTCTAATACAGGATTACTCTAGTAATTATTCAGTTTTCTTAGCTTTCTCCTTGCTTATATAAGCTTAACGATCAAAATGAATGCATGTTTCCGACACAGAGTTGATTCAACACAGCAACTTAATTATCAATGTGGGACTAAAGTGAAACTCAAAAGGGTTCTGAAAAGCTGTATGATAATTATAATTACAGGAAGAGTAATATTTCAGGCCCCTTTCAACAGGCCTGAGCCATTGTAAATAATCTATCCTGAATCCTCAGTTTTGCCTGCATAATCTGTCAGAGGTAAAATAACTGCAATGAAGTTGCTGTTATTGGATTTTCCTATTCATCTCAAACTCTGGAAGCTACAACAGGAAAATCCAATAACTACCAGCACTTCATTAGTGGTCCAACACCATTATTTTCCAATTCGAAGCAAGCAAAAAGAGGAGAAAAAAAGTCTCAAGTGATGAATTAAAAGAGCAGGAGAGGGACTACCCTGGCAAAGGCAGCCTCATTTTGACCAATCTTGAGAAGCTGAGCAATGTCCTCACGTAATTGCCTTACAATTGAGTATCTCTTTCTCTTCAGTAAATTAAGGCGGCAATGAAGTAGCTTAATTGATTTCTCGCTGCAAATTGACAACATGCATGTTCTCTAATCATAAGAAAAGAAAAAACTGAGTCCAGATGGCTAATAAGAACATAATTAAGCACACAGCAATGAAATTAACTATGGATTATGGATAACATTGGCTGACTAAAATTACCACTTCGAAGCTTTTCTCCATCCAAATAAAACATCAAACATACTTGAAGTATACTAGTATCTGTGACCAGACTTGGTGTGACCTGATCATGCTATTTGTGATGGCTGGAGAAAGTATGCAGTATAAGGGTGGTTACCTCCATGGAAACTTATTTTAGTAACCAAATTTAGTTGCTAGTGAGGATCATGGAGGGAGAGGGTGACAGTTTTCCCTCTCAAGAAACTGCTCCTCTTGCTAGTGGCGCATTCCTCTCTTCGAAGTGGTCTCATCGAGGAATTAATTAAAGTGGCAAATTCTAAAAAATGTTAAGCAAATCAACAATTGGTACTTAATAAAATGGGTAGCTAAATTAATTAGATTTTAAGTTTGTTTTTAATAATTATGAGTTTGAGTTATTTTTAAATTCAGTCTAATTAAAAATATAAATTTAATTATTGGATTTTATTCAGTGGAATGATATAAATAAGAAAGAAAATATGAATTGATACCTTATTGGATTTTTTTAAAATTTTTAATATTAATATATCAAAATCATTAAAAATACAAAACAAATATTAACTAATTATCCGATGTACCAGTAAAAATTGACTCAATTTAACCTAATGAATGGTATTTCGATTATTTTTTTTTATAATTTTAATTAGAAAACTCTTAAAAAAATATAGTCTGCTCAGTTTCAGAAACAAAAACAAAAATAATGAACCAAACTGAAAAACGCTTTATAAACTAAAAGCCCATTAAAGATTTAAGCCATCTTATCTAGTGAAACCAAAAATCCCAAGTTTACACAATATGTCAATGCCATGGAAAGTTATGGAAATGGAATATCCACACGACTTTCTTCTATATCTCATCTACCACCAGAGAAATTTACGGTGGATGCATAGCACGGCACCTTAAGGCTTAAGGCTCGGACATCATTGCTGACGCATCTCTACAGTTGATTATATATCTAGCGACGGCAACTATTTTGATGCCTTGTTATCCTTTGTCTTGAATAAATAAATAAACATGGAGCATTATCCTGTATCTGGCCATAAAAACGAAGGGAACCATGGCTCATATCTCTAGATTCCCTACTTTAGCGTTCTCCCCAACCACTTTTAGGACCTCCTCCTTCTGCCCCTCCTCCCCAAAAGTATCCAAGTACCATTCAACCCCTAGTGCTGTTTCAAGCAAAGCTAGTAATGATCGTGATCCTCGAAACCCTACCACAAGAAGAGATGTCATCCTTGGTTTAGGGGGCCTTTATTATGCAAGCAGTATTCTTGGTGATGCATATGTCAATGATGCTAAGCCAGTCTCAGCTGTAGAGAAAACCAGAAGAGGGATAAGGGATTTTGATCACGGCAAGGTGGCACAAGCAGCTGAAACAAAGAATATGGTGCTAACACCAATCAGTGCGTTCCCTTTAGATTTAGATAAAGTGATTAGTACTGAGGTTTCGAGGCCAAAGAAATCAAGAAGTAAGAAGGAGAAAGAAGATGAAGAGGAAGTTTTAGTGATAGAAGGAGTTGATTTTGAGAGAGGTGAGTTTGTGAAGTTTGATGTTTATGTTAACGATGAGGGTGATCAATCACTCAGAGGACCAGACAAGGCTGAGTTTGCTGGGAGCTTTGTGAATGTGCCTCATAGGAGTAGGACCGAAAGGAAGGCTCGTTTGACACTGGCGATTAACGAATTGCTGGACAATTTGGAAGCTGAAGGTGATGATAGCTTGGTGGTGACTTTGGTGCCTAGGTCTGGTAAGAACCCTGTTAATATTGGTGGCGTCAAGATTGAGTATGCAAATGAATGATCACTCTAAAGATATCATCATCAAGATTGAGAGATACGTATATGTATGTATTTTGCTTCTCTTTTAGCTTGCTGATTAAGAGATAAGTGGTTACCTTTTGTTCTTCTGATCCATGTACTGAATTTGATTAATCAAGCAAAGAAATGTTGTCTTCAAGATAAAAAAAAAAATTGATAAAGAACAGAAATGTTACCTTCATTGCAATTTCTTTTCTTTATGCAAATTAATCTTCATTGCTGTTCTGTGCAAACAAGCATATATTTGAGATAGCCTAAAATGCTGATCATGCTTATAAAATTTCGAAAGTCTTTAATCAAATGAAGCAAAATTTCAATGATGGGTCCTCATGAATTATAATGAAAACGACATAGATATTTTCCAACAAGAACTTGAGGTGTTATTCAACAACATCAAATCGAAAGATAAGAAAAGGACAATGAAATTTGAAACTACAAATGTAAAATATAAATTAGAAATAATAATAAACTACATGGCCGTGCCGAGGCATAGCATAATTGGTAGCCACATTTTTTCAAAAATGAGGTTCTTGTACAAGTCCAAATCCCTCAACCATCAATTGATTTATTGAAAAAAAAAAAAAAAAAAGGGGGGGGGGAGCAAAGAATCAATCCCTTAAGAACATGCACCTCAAGAATTACATATTACAAATGGGAGTACAATAGCTAGAGTTGTGACTCAAAGTTTCATAGAGAATATCGTAGCATATAAACTTGAAGCAGTTCTAAGTCCTAGTTCATCAAAATAGCAAGCAAAAGTTGTATCTAAAGATGTTCCATCGCCGTCAATCTACTCACTTTTCTCATACAATGCAGTATAGAATATAAACATATGTATATACTCTAGTGGGGTTTCTCTTTTCTTTTAGTGGTTGTTAATTATTCATTGATGATGAGGATCAGTCTCTATTTCATGGGCCAATTCTCTTGTCAGCATGTCAGCTCGATCATCATGTCCACCAGCAAAGCTATAAACCCGGAATGCGAATTGGAAAGCCCTCCAAAGCATCTTAGCACCAGCACTTCTAGGTTCTGTTTTGGTTCCAGATACTGCTGTCTCTGCTGCTTTTGTTTGCCTCCTCTCCTGAATATATTCAAAAGCAGAAGAAAATGGTAAAAAAAAAAATCCTCTTCAAAGTCAAATCATCTTCCGGAAATGATCCTCAAGTTGTGTGAATTGAGCTTCTAGTTTGAAACAAAATGTTAATTCATAGGCGAATCTACCTTGAGTGCCAATTCCATGCAGCTCGAAGAAACATCCACCATTGATTCCTTGATTTGTACAAGAATATGGAAGTCGAAGTTGATGTTGTGACTTTGAAATTTCTTGGATTCTTCATCTTTTGTCCTCTCCAAGGCGTCAAGGTCTCCTTTGATCTGTATGTTATTAATTCTTTTAGCTGCATGTAAAAAATCTTGCAAATAATGAAGATTGTCTTACAATGAGGTTCAGGACTATGACAAAGTTACCTTGTTGAAGTAACGTTCTGTCTTGTCAAGAAGCTGGCCTAATGGAGGCTCTACCTTCCAATTTTTCAGTTCAGACACTACGCCATTCAACTTTGAGCCTAGGGCAGCTGCTGTCCTTAATGCTTCCAGCTTTTTTTGAGGGAAACCTTCAAACCTTGCAAGCACCTGCAATGCAAGGAAATACAGGTCATGATGATATAGAAATGGACGTTGAAGCGTAGTGAAAATAACAAACTTTTTCTGTTATATTAACCTGTGTTTCATCAGTTAATTTCTCAAGAATTGATTCGACATGCTTGTGGAACTTGATCAACTCTGTCATGTCCTTTGTTTTGAAAGTACTGATGGCAGCCTTCAGCTCTGTGATTACCTTTGAATACTTTTGAACATCTTCTTCAATTTGTTGGAAGTATGCTGATCTGAGGCACAAAGAAAGAAACTCATTTGGTTCTCATTTATGACCTTTTCCATTCCCTTCAAATAAAGTTTAACCAAACAGATTATTTCTTGATGTTAGAGTTCTTTAGAAAGCAACACGTACCTCTTTGTAATCTCTGCTAGTGCATCAGCCATTCCCTGCTTTCCGCCAGCACTGCTTGAAGCTGGACCCTTTCTTCCAGTAGGTGATTTAGTAAGTTGATTTCCTCCTTCCACCTTCCCCTTAAGCACTCGATACAAAGTACCCATCTGACTTGATCTCTTCAATTTAGTCTGTGCTTTCTTGGGGCGTAAGGATCTTCCTGCACCAGGTGGAGGAGGTGGTGGAGCAGCTCCATTTCCGAGCAGCATAGGCGGCGGCGGCGGCAATGGCATCGTTCCTTTTGAAGACATCATGAGTGGTGGGGGAGGAGGTGGTGCGTTTCTTGCAGTTGATGTTTGAGGTGGTGGTGGTGGTGGTGGCATTGGTGCTGCTGTTCCAGTTCCTGATAACATACGTGGGGGCGGGGGCGGGGGCGGGGGCGGGGATGCTGCTGCTGCAGTTCCAGATGCCATAGGTGGTGGTGGTGGTGGTGGCGGGGGTGCTGTTACAGTTCTTGACATAGTAGGTGGCAGTGGTGGTGGTGGTGGTGGTGGTAGCGGCGGGGGTGCTGTTACAGTTCTTGACATAGTAGGTGGTGGTGGTGGTGGTGGTGGAAGTGGTACGCTAGCCCTTGTAAAAGTTGCTGGCTGCAGCACGAATGGTGGTGGTGGAGGTGGAGTTGGAGGTGGTGGCTGTGTGGTTGCTACATCTGGTTGCAGTTTCATTGGTGGAGTAGATGGTAGTGATGGTTTGGCCACAACGTCTACCATCATGGGTGAGGATATGTGAGGCTGTGCTGGTGGAACTGGTGATGCATTGACTGACAATGCAGCTGGTGGCGTTATGGCTTCAGCTATCACTGGAGTGGTCTCAGCTGCTGCAATCTGTGGCATTCCACGTTTGAGGCTGTAATCGCTGTGATCCTCAAGGTCAGCAGCTTTCACATCACATTTACTGCTTGCTTCTATTTCAAACATCAGTTCCTCACAATTGCTGCTTTCTTCTGAATTGCTCCTTTCGAACAAAGGCTTGCGCTTTGCTTCCACTTCTGTCATTGTTTCATCATCCACTCTGTCCTTTCGTTTCAAACTGCTGCCGTCTAGAATTTCCAGGTTTGAAGGCATGTGGAATGAGAGACGTTTTATGTCCATGGGGTTCAATTTTTCAAGTGCTTGAACTCTCAGAGATCTGAGAAGAGGAGAAGAACTATAAAAATTTGAAAATTCTCCAGAAGCAGGAGAACCCGTAAACTCGGGAAGCACTGATGTAGGAGTCTCTGGAGAAGCACAACATGGGCTATAGCTGTTGTTGTCTGAAGAGGATTCCATCAAGATTTTGCTGAAGGCGTTGGATCGTTGCATGTCTTTATTTGGCTCATATTCATCCATCACATCAAACATTTCTCTTGCTATCTTAATCATGCAGGTGAGTGTTGCCGAAGCAATTTCAACTAAAAATTCAGAAAAAAAAAGAAAGATAGAGAAGTAATCACCTTCAATCATGAAACTTCAGACTAGTTGTTCAAGGAGATATTAAATGGAAAAAACCAAGCTCTTCAGTACAATGCACTCTTTCCAAAATTCTTTCAATCAACTTGTTCCATTTTTTTTCCTTACAAGATCCGAAAACGTGGATGAAAATATACTGCTGACAAAATTCTGGAAAAGTTGTATCATACCTGCTTGTTCCGAACTGATCCTTTGATCACTGTTATTGTACATGTTGTATGTAGCTTTGTCCATCCACTCTTGATTCATCATCCATGAATCCCCAATTGATCTCAAAGCCTCACAAAAATATTTCAGAACCTGTTTGAGCATGCATTTAGATGATCAGCTTCGAAATCTTAAAAGAATTGCATCCAACAACTGCCATGGAGCGGTCATGATGGAACTAAATAGAAAACCTTATCGATAGATGATCCCTTAATTTCATACAGTTGACTACTGGGTATGATTTCAGGGTAAAAATTGTGCAGATCTATCATTGTTCCAATCACCAGCTGCAACACAGATAAATGTTCAGAGATTCAAGGCATGGTCTCGTGTTCTAACTTCATTGAACAGACGATTTTGTGCTATGGTACCTCGTTTATGCTCAGAGAAGCATCAAAAGGTGGTAGGTCAATGATGTCTCTGAAGGTAATGATTTTCTTCCTAAGCTCCATCATCAAAATGAAGTTGCCTGAAGATCCACGTGAACGTGAACGTTCCATCTTCGGTTCTTCTGATTCCTTCTTCTTATCCTTGACCAAGTGAGCTCTTTTCACTACCTGCAATAGTACTCTTGTTTCTGTCAACATTGATAAGCCAATGCTGTTACCAGATGTTCCTAATTTATCATACATTAAAATCAAGTTGACACGAGCGAAAAACATTAAGAATTCCACAGTATCATATATCCCATGCTTGATTTTATTAATTTAATTAGATGGAATAAAGGCTATGAGATTCAAACTCTTGATGCTAGATTATTAAGGTTCTAATACAAAAACTATTTCAATTCTGGAAATTTAGATGAATTCGAGGAAAGAGAAACCAAAGCTAACATTAGCAAGTCTATAGGAATGAAAAAAAATGATAGGACTTAGTCAAGGAGCAGGGAAGTGCCATGAAATGGCTGTCAGAGGAACATAAACCTTCCTGGCATGAAAACACATATGACTACGCAGAATATAGTTGACAAGATGAACATAAAATTTAGTGGAGAACTCATGGTATTAGCCATGAACATAAAATTTAGTGGAGAACTCATGGTATTAGCCTGTGCCTAAAGCATTCTCTCACTTTGGAACAAATATTTTTCCCTACAGTATGAATCATAATTACTAGGATATTATCGAGATTGCAAGTGAAAAACATAAGAAAGAAAAACTGGAAAAAATTTTATACCTCAAATCTAGAAGTCCTGCCTCCAAAGAGCAAGGGCTTAATGCGACAGAAGATACCAGTAGACATAGCTTTTCTGCCAGCCCCTGAATTAACTTGGGCAAAACGTCTCAAGAATCATATTAATAATCAAGAAATTGACTAAGGGAATATTTTAATTAAATTCCTGGCGTGTAAACACAGAAGAAATATTCAAGGTACAAAGAGAGTGAAAACATGAAACATTAACGTGCAGCCCATGAAGGTTCCGGGTGGGATAAAAAAAATGAAAATGATCTCTCTGAAACTTTTCTCAAAGAGAAATCCAAGGAGAAATGGATGAGTTGCTGGCCTTTGTATTCATAACGTAGGCTTCCTCTCCTAAATTGTGTGTGCCACTCTTTTAGGTCACTGTCGTGATCAGTTTTCATGATCATGGGGCTCTGCTACCATGGCTAACTATGA
Source organism: Populus deltoides (assembly GCA_015852605.2). Classification (NCBI taxonomy): domain Eukaryota; kingdom Viridiplantae; phylum Streptophyta; class Magnoliopsida; order Malpighiales; family Salicaceae; genus Populus; species Populus deltoides. Next base: position 20,561,558 of record CM027573.2, read on the forward strand.
TAGGGCTAATTTTGGACCTTGCCAACTAAGATTGTTTTTACTGGAAATAGAGAAAAGAAAAAAGAAAACTTAATTTACTTAAATCCCCCTTGTATTTCTTGAAACATTCTAAATTTTCTATTTATTTAATCAACAATATTAGATCTAAGATAATTAACTATAGGGCATTGCTTGATTTTGAGCCTTTTCTTTTCTTTCTTTCACTCAAGTTATTAAGTAGCAAGAGTCTCTTCCTCGGATGCTTTAATATGCAATTCCATCTTTGATTTTCTTCAAAATAATTGTGGTATTTTAATTACTATTTTTGAAAAATAAATAAATTGGAGAGCTCTTTGGAGCTTATAAGCTACGTCCATAGGCATGCATGCACCCCCAACAGAAAATTCTAAAACTTATTTCATTGATGATCGCATAAAATTTTGCTCCCCAGCTAGGTATATATTTCTCGTATGACCATGGGGTTCATACATTTTACAGTATCCCATGTAATATTAATTAGAATTTGGATTTTCTATACCAATATCATATATATTTTTTTTATTAACATGGATATCTAGACTAACTTGCGTGTACTTCAACTAATCTTATGGATCTTGAAGTTAATAACCATATAAGTTTCCAATGATCCTGAAGTTTGTGAGACTCAAATTAGTAATCTTTATAGAAAAAAAATTAAAATCTGATCAGTTCAACTATAACCGTTTAATATCATATTCCTAATATAATACTAGATTTGATTTTGGCCCCTTAGCAGTTGAAAATCAAAAGCGTGTGCCAGCCTCCATGTTGTTCCATTGGAGGTCGATGAACTCGTTTAAATTTAATTAATCTTCCAAATAACTAATGGCCGGATTAGTTTAGATAAATTTAAGGCATCCCACTCAAATTAATTAAAAGAAAAAAACATCAAATGTCAACATTCTACATAAGTGTCAACAAAGTTTGTTTAGTCATACAAGTGTTTGTGTGAGAGAGAGAGAGAGAGAGAGAGAGAGAGTATGAGCTATGACCAAGTATTGGCTTTGTATGCAGTCAAGTAAAACAGTCAAATTATAATTACTTTTTTTAGAGATATTGGTGAATTGTGTTTTATGAAAAATTTAATTTTTAATTTTTTTAATATTTTCAGATTTTTTATGTATTTATATCAAAAATATTATTTAAAAAAATATTATTTTAATCCATTTCAGAATGAAAAATATTTTATTTCATTGTAATTTCATTCACTGTCTACAGGAGGAAGAAATTACTACAAGCTGGCACCTTAATTTAGAGATCACTGGATTGAATTTATATCCTCAAACCACGATAGCAAGGTTGTATTGACACTTCTAAACTAAATTGATAAATTAACATCTAAAAAACAATAAAAATAGAGAGGTCATGCCTGTGTATAATGTCCATGTTGCCTGCCTTCCTGCAATAGTAACAGCAGCAATTCCTGCAATTTTGGTAACAACAGTTCTGGCAATTTGTTACTATCAATACTGGATAGTGTCTGCAGATGTCATGTCAGTAATGAAGTTCTTAGTACAGGCAGGATTGCTGGTGGGCTCATTTCTTTCATTTTGCCTGTCACTTTTACTATCACTTTTAGGATGAGAAACATGAAGAATCTCAATCAGAAGTGACATAATGTATTTGTACATGAGATTTTCAAAGTAAATTGGAGTATTTGTGACTCATATAATCCTCCCAACAATTCATCCCATTTTCGTGTTGTTTCTTAGTCCTCCCAAACGCGCAGCAAGCCTTGAACTTGGATTGAATGAAACTGGATACAATTTGCAACGAATTAAACACAAGTGTTGCAGAAATAGAATTGCTACAGAAGAAACCTATTTCCCAATAATGTAGTTTTACAGAGCAAGAAACAAATTACATACCCGTGAAATCCAAGAAACAAGCTGGAGATTATTTTCATGCACAATAATGTGAAAGAATTTGTGGAGGCGAAGTCTCAAGAATAGCTCATGAGAACTATATACATCATGGCTCATTTTATGAAATCTTATAACTATATAAGCAACCCGTAGAGAAATTTGCATACAAAGGAAAATTTTGAGAGCTTGGAAGGGTATCTGTTGAAGTTGATTAAGGCACTTTATGGCAAGTGTATTAGTACCATTTGTTGTAGATAGCAGCATACTGTCTGCCCATCCAACTCAATCAAAAGGAACAGGCAACTCATTGAGATCAGCAACTGAGGATCTAAACATTCACCTTCTGAGCTTTCTTTCTTAAGCTGCCTGATTTTGATGGTAACCTATCTTGTTCGTCTCTCAGGTCTAGGAATGATTTTATTTTTGTCAGACTTGGATGAACCTTTGACTGATTTGCTCTCCAATGATGCCCTCTTGGTTGCCGCCGGAGCACCACCAGCTGCTGCAGTTCTTTCAGCAATTCTTTTTAGGCGTTGAATTGCTAACTCTTCCATTTTCTTCCTAATCTCTTCTTCCTGTTCACAAGCATGTTTCGTAAGAAGTTGAAAAGTTGGGGAAACATAATGAAAAACAACTTGAATAAGCAACTTAATAAATACCTTCTCTTGCTTGCTCTTCTGAACTGTGGGCCTACTAACAACTGATGATTTCTTGCTTTTAGACATCATCTCAGTTCTGTTCTTACTGGGGGATCCTTGCACGATTTTAGTCCTCACTTCTGGAACTTTTCTCCCATTAATTCCATTTTTCTTGACAGTGGTCTTGTCACCGTTTGAAGGAAGCTTCTTCTCAGTTTGATCACCAGATTCAGCATTTGAGCTCCTATGAGCTTCCATGAATGATATGTCAATTCCCTGGTCTGTAACCCAGGAATCCCTTGTAGATTCAAATCCAGAATCTCGTTCAAGGACCACACAGAGGTCATTCGGTTCATAGGCATCCATAACTTCATGATTATGTTCTGTAATGCCATTTTCTGCCTGGGAAGATAAAGTTAGATCCGTAGCCATGCTTATGTCAGTTTTCCATTGAGAACCATATAAATCATCCACAGAAGATCGAGCATGAATCATGAAAGAATCGTCAACAAGTACATCTCTTCTACTTGACTTGGCATTTGAAGAATCACCCTCTAGTGATAGCATGTAATTGGGTGTATCCTGGTTTTCTGGTTTCCCTGAGTGATTGATAACAAACCAATCATCTCCTTTACCAGGCTTGATTATGGATGGCTCAGTGGAACGAGACAAGATACCCCTGAGGCCACTTCCTGAATCTTCTAATCTTTGTGAAATTACCAAATCCTCATCTGTCAAGTCCCTTCTCTTCATGATTGGTCGAAAACTCTCTGCATTTTCTGTATCTTCCAGCCTAACTCTATCCTCGTATTCCCCATCCCTCGGAGTCACAACAAAAGAATCACCTGTCACCATCCTTCTGTTCAGTAATTTCTCTGGTCCCAAGTCCATAGCACGATTGCTTCTTAATGAAGTTCCATCTCCAGAGCTTTTGACTATGAAATGCTCTTCCTGAACATCCACTGGCTGCAATTTTTCTACCCCATTAACTGTGTCATCATCTTTCATCAGAAGGCTCTGGAAAGCATCCCAGTTCTCACTAGTCCTTCCTCCCCTGGATGCATTTGAAACAGGGCCATCGTCAAAATCTTGGTCAGGAGCATCACTTGATCCATTTGACTTGTGGTTGCTCTTGTTTGAGCCTTTTCTTTTCTGTGTACTTGAATTTGACTTGCACAATTTTCCCAACGATCCAACTGCATCATCTACCTTCTTTTTGATGGTATCTTCATCAATGTACTCATCCTCATCTGAAGAAGTTTCATCAGAAAAACTATCACTTCCTTCATTTCTTCTCTTGGGGGTGATGTAGTTAATATTTCTGATGACAACGGTCTTAGTGGACTTCTTCCTGTGTTTTTTCCTGTATGGAACATCTATAGAGGAGTTCTTTTTGTCCTGATCTATATGGGAATCTGAATCACTCCTTCCTTCAGAGTCACTGGAGTCTGTTTGTCTGTCTTCTCCTGAATGTTTATATCCCTTTTTGTTCAGGGACTTATCCTTTTTTCTTTGACTAAATTCTTTCATGCTAGAAGGCCACTGCATATTTCTTGGATAATTAGGAGGGATAGGCTGCATGGTAGGGAAAGGATATCCTTGATACGGAGGAAACTGAGGAATAGGGCCTTGGAAATTGTACATGTATGGAGGTATCTGGTTTGGCCACTGCATTGGTACTTGAACTTTGGCACTAGATGATGCTATCTGGTCAGATGTTCCCACGCTACCATCTGCATTTTAATGTATTTGACATCAGAAAACACTAAATTGCTCATCCGAAAGGAATATGGAGACATTTTGCCTTTTGCACAAGCAAGAATCCAATCGTGTTAATTCATCAGAAACAGCAACAAAACAAAAGGAGGAAGAAGAAATCAGATCATGTTAATCTGGACAGTATAATTCTAAGATTAAAGTTCCTAAAAAAAATTACAATTAGCAAGTAATAGTTGAACTCATTTTCTGTTGCTTGGGCATCAAAATAGGGGTCATTGGTTGTGCTTGCTAAATCATACATGAAGTGCATTAACCATACAACGAGCACTACTGATTTTACCATATTCAGTATGCGTTTGGTAATGTGTTGCAGGTGCTTTAGCAAAAGTGTGTTTTGACTGAAAAAAAAACACCAATTTGATGCTTTTCAGGTGCTTTTTGATATTTTCAGCATCAGCCTATCAAAACCATCCAAAAGCACCTGAAAAGGCATCAATGCTTTTTCACTCCAAATGTGCTTCGAAAAACACTTTAAAATGTAGTGTAAACACATTACCAAACACAGTCTGACAAAAGGCTAGAAATTGCTTTATATTTTTTGCCAAAAAATGTGCAGGACCTCAGGTTTGTGAAAAATTCACTCTGCGAGTAACAGGAGGGAAAACAAGAAGATTGAAAACAACACTAATGTGTGACAAATTGAATGTAGCCCTGGTTCTAATCTAGTAATCTAACCATAAATAAACCAACATAGATGCTCCTTCGACGCAATGCACAATAAAGAGAGGGTGAGCAAGGAAAGAATATACAATACCCTTTCTGCTGTCTGCAGTTGAATCAGATCTTGATGCATCTGTAGATCCATTGGGCATAAAATCACCAGTAGATACCCCATTGTTTGTCAAATTTAGCATGACATTCTGATTAAGGGAACTAATTTCATTTGCAAGTACAATTCCTGATGTTCCCAAAAATGACAGCTCTGATGGAGGGCATGCCTCCATTGCTGCTAATTCCTCCATCCAGAGACCATCCCCATGCTTTTTCTTACATAATTCCTTGAAATTGTTGCATGCTTCCCTGCATATAAACACCAGTAGATTTCAAGGCTGCCTGATTGGCATCAGACGAAACTGTAATGGAATTTAAAACTCCAGTGGAATTCGATATTTGGCAAAAACCAAGGAAGAAATCGCCACTTCAGCAGGCATCCCAAAGTTCAAATAACTCTGATAATGTTCTTTTCTCTTCATGTAAACACATATTTACAGCCAACAGAATTCAACCAATAAAAGTGGTTCATGTTTACAATTCAAATCTTGGCTGGTTTTTTGTATTTAAATTAAGCAAATAAGAAACACAGGGTGAAAATTGACTACTTATAACAAAAACACAGATACTAGAAAAAGGGTTTTGGCATTTTATTTTCATAGTCTTCTGGTCAGAAAAGGGTTTTGGCTTTTTTTTTCTTAGTTTTCTGGTCAGAAAAGTGTTCCCAAAACAATGAATGACAGTTATAATTTGTCCCAGTTCATACCTTAACCGTGAAGCTCCAAAAGCATCTGCGAAGGAGATGAGATCATTTATGCTGTCCACTTCAAATCCAACAACAAGGCCACGTGCATAAGCCATAGCTTGCTCTTTGCGAAGCAATGTTTTCCGTGCTTCCAGAAGCAGTTGAAACTGAATCCTAGATATCACAACAAATGATTGATGAATGACGCTGATGGAAAGACAACACACACATACACACCAAGTTTGCTAAGAAAACTAAGAAGGATTACTTGGAATTTCCTTCCATTGAAGCGTGCTCACTTTTCTCAAGTTCATCTTTTAGCTGGGAACAAATACCAGTGAAGACATTCAAAGAATTGATATGATTTTCTAGCTAAGCATCACAATTAATCAACAAAATCCATGGAAATGTGATCTACCTTAGAGGAATCACTTGACTTCCTTGTGATAGTATTGGCAGCCAGTCCACTCCCTGGTAAAACAGAGCTATTCAGTACACAAAGTTGCGGTTTTTTGAAGTGGTACATATTACACAATTGATTAAAGTAACCAATTCCAACACGGGTTGAAACTATTGCCAATAATGATTTAAGTCCTGATGATAATACCTTCCTCCAGTTGTCCAGCTACATTTGTGTTTGATAATTCATTGGAATGAACTGCACTCTCCTCAATCTGCAAGATGTCTCTTTCTAGGCTGACAAATCTCTCAAGTACAGCTGGTGTACTAACAAAACGAACAAATCTGCACAAAAGAAGAGATGAATTATCTTTTCAGGCATCCCTGCAGAAACAGAAAAACAAAATAGCGGTTGAACTCCTCAGCTCTGTGATAACACCCAGGGTTTAATACCGGTAAAGTTCCAAATTTACACAGACATTACGTAGTTTACGCATAATTACATATGCTAAATTCAATGCCAACAGCAAATTATAGTATGTTTTAACTTTTAACACGGCCAAGAAATGACAGAGACCAAACCAATTTGACAAGGCAATTTATTTGCTCAGCAAATCAACAGGAGATTAGGATTTTGCCATTTTTATGGCATAGAACCCATTGTAAATTGCAGTAAATTTAAAAACTTTGAGCACAATTCAAGATTAATTATCTATTTGAGTAGAAATCAAAATTCCAGTTCCATTTATTCAATGAACAATCTACAACCATTCACACTATTTACATACATGGAAACAATAATTTGCAACAATTACGACAAAATCAACTAAATTTCACCCCTTTTTCAAATTCAAAAACAAATCCATGATATTCAATAACTCAATAAAATTACTCAATGGAATTAAAGCCCAATGTCTAAATTTCCCAATAAGAAAAAAAGAGAGCTAAGTCTCGGATTCATTACCTCTCAAAAGTACCTTTGGTGAACCACGGAGCATTTTTGGTTGGTGGGCAAAGTTTGATGGAGTACCCAACTTTGGAAATCTGATCTTTAATCAATTTAAGGTGTAAAATGAATGGTTCAAATAACCCAGAAGCCAGTTTCTCATTCTTGCCTCCACAGAAGAGAACCAGATCACACCTTCACGCACAAAAACAACAATATATGAAAAAAGAAGATTTTTAGTCTCAAAGACAACAACTTTAAGTGAATTGAGAGTTAAAAGAGAGTGAAAGTAAAGAGTGAAGTTGATATTGTACCTGGTTCGAGTTGGGGTGAGTTGAAAGAGAGCATAGTCAAGAAGAGTTGAAGAATCCATTGAGAAAAGTCAAAAAGAATGCATGGTCGTCTTGGATCAAAAGAAAGAATGGTGTTAGGGTAGAGAGGTTGCTTTCTTTGAATCAAATCTTGGTATAATATTTGTGAAATGTAAGTGCAAAGGAACAGAGGTAGTCATGTTGTTGAAACTTGAACGTGCCTATAGCACTTTGAATATGCTTAGCTTAGGTGAAGCTGAACTGGACATGATCATGTAAGAGAGTGACAGCCAGACATGACGACGCTTCGCACATGCAAAAGTGATTGGAGGAGAGAGTATCTTTCGGCTGACTATGGAGGGAAGAACCCGCAAATAATGGGCATCCAGACCAGACCACTATTATTAACCTAGCCCGGCCACCGGATTAAACAGTGTTAGGTGCTAAAAGAATAAATTAATTCAGAATTTCATGAAAATTTAGATTTGTTTAGTGATGATAATTGTTGTTTTTTAAAGTATTTTTTATTTAAAAATATATTAAAATAAATTTTATTTTTGATATTATCATATCAAAATAATATATATCAAAAATAATATAAGAATACACAAAAAATTAATTTAAAACAAAAATAAATAAATAAAATTCAAAGTTGTTTTAATTTTTTTTTAAATAAATAAATAAACCTTGAGTTAAATCTACTTCATGTTGAGTTTAACAAATGTAATGCGGTGGTAATTATCATTATTTTCCATAAGATTTGGAGTTGAAGCAAGGTATCATCAACATGTTATTCATGTTTGAATTATGATAATCTTATGATCTCTTCAATTTTACTTTTTTTTATTTTTATTTTGATGGTTGAGGTTTGCTTTACTCAATTTTTTACCAAAAAAAATGAGATAATTATTAAAATCCCCTTATAAAATATTTTTCTATTTAAAGAACCTATTGAAATATTTTTGTATCCATAAAACCCAAAAATAAATTTTTTATACCAAAAACCCAAAATCTAACTTTCACCTAACACCATTAATCTATTTGAGTTTTTTTATTATAAAAACTCTAGTTTGGAGTTTTATAGATACATGTTTTAGTGATTTGGATAGAAATTGTTATACAATTTTTATATTCGATATCATACTTATAATATTTAAATTAAATTACATAAATAAATGTATATACATCTTTGCATTATGATTAATTTAAAGAAAAAATAAATTTATGGTATCAAGCATGCATTTATATGTGTGTGTCTATATATAAAGTATAATCGTAAACATATTATATATTATAGAGATATAGTTTTGTAGGGGTAAAAATATAATATACATAAAACCATTAAATATTTTGTATTTGCAAGCCCGAAATAAAAAATTTCATGCCTTAAAACCTAAATGAGTTAAATATATGAAGTGAGAGTTAGATATGTGGGTTTTTTTATGAAGAAATTATTTTTGGATTAGATAAATACAAAAATATTTTAATGGAGTTTTTGGGATGATTTTTTTTTTAACTTTGGTATTTATCCCAATAAAGTTATTTCATGTTGGATTGTCAAGGTCCCGTGCACTAAATGATAATCACAATGCACAAAATAAATCTTTTTAGTTTTTTGTTTTGGCTGATTAAGTAGGTATATTTATTGTTATTAAATCCTTCTTATACTAGTTTTTATTTTATTAATTTGAATTTTAAAATAAGTATTTAGGATAATGTGAGCAGTGCATTTTTTAGATCTTAAAAAAGAAGTTTTTTATATACAAGTTAATATAAAAACATCCATAATTATTAAAAAAAAATCTCGAATTATAAGGTTCAAGAATCGAAAAGTCCAATAACTAGAAATTCAACGTCTTATTTTGGTATGATTGTGCTATTTTAGGAATTTTGATAGATCGAATGATTTATCCTTTATATTTTTCAATTACTATAAAAAAATATTACACAGCCGGAGTAGTACAATTTGTGCCCTGGAAACGTTAGTTGGATTTTCGATAATTAGATATCATGAGCTGCAGGAGGTATTTATTTTATAACGGATTTATTTTTATGTTTTAAAAATATTTTTAGTGTTTTTTAATTATTTTGATGTGTTAGTGTTAAAAATAATTCTTTAAAAATAAAAAATATATATTATTTTAATGTATTTCCGAGTAAAAAATACTTTGAAAAATAACCGTAATCACTCTCTCAAATATAAGAAAATTTGGGTGTTCCAGCTTTCTAATAGAGTTTGCCAAATGTGCCAAATGTTTTCACAAATTAATATAGATAAAAAAAAATATTTAGAAACTAACATAGTTTTAATAGAAATATTATTGGAAATAAAAACTTTATTAAAAGTGTGATTGAGAACAATGATTTTGACCAAAAATTATGAATATGAATAATAATTTGACAAAAAAAAATATAACCCTAAACTAACCCCAAATCATAACTCTTAATCTGAAAAATAAACACTAAACATTAACATCAATCATTAGCTCTAAAAACAAACCTTAACTAACCCTAAATATTGTTGATTTAGAATTAGTTTATAGGGTATAGGGTTTGGTTTAATGTTAGTTAAGGTTTGTGTTTTAGGGTTAGTGATTGTTGTTTGTTCCTAGGGTTAGTGTTTAAGGGTATTTTTTTTTAATGAATTTAGAGTTATGATTTAGGGTTATTGTATTGTTTAGAGTTTAATGAACTCCTTATCAAAGCTAGTCAGAAATAGCAGAAATTTTGTATTTTCTACGGGGAAGAATTGTACTAACAATATAATTGGATAAAATGTTTCATATGTTGTTTATCATAACTATATATTACGAGATGCATGCCCGCGTGCTGCCGCGGGTTTATAAAACAAATATATTTAATAGTGTTATAATTATGAATCAGCGTTAGATAAGTAATAGAAACTAAAAGTATGATGGAGCCAATATTTCATGATGGAAAAAACAATTGTGTTGGTGATCAAAACTTAGAGACTGAACAAAATGATCTGTAGCAATTCACAGTGTTTTGGGAGGAAAGATACAGTGCTTTCGCCACATCATTTAGCTTTTTTGTTAATAAAAAGTAAAAAAAATTACAAAGCTAAATTCTCTACCAACTTAATATTAAAAAAAAAACCAACAAAGATAATTTTGGAAGGAAAAAAACTTATGAGGAAAAACGTTGTAGCAATTGATAATATTTTGTGAGGAAAACTACAGTGTTTTCCCCAATAAAATAAAATAAAAAATATTTAGAGAAATACCGTAGCAATCCATAGTCAATGTTTTCCCCATATGATTTAGCTTTATTGTAATTATAATTCTTAACCAACTTAATATTAAAAAAAAATGGATAAAGATAATTTTGGAAAAATAATAAAAAAAATCATATGGGAAAACACTACAATAATTCACAGTGTTTTAAAGAAAAAAAATTATAAAGCTAAATTTTTAATCAGCTCAATATTAAAAAAATCAAAATGACAAAGACAATTTTAGAAAAAAATATTAAAAAAACACAAAAAAAAGGGAAAAATCATGTTGGAAACATTATAGCAATTCATAGTATTTTGTGATGAAAGGTACAGTGCTTCCCCACATGATTTAACCTTATTTGTAATGACTTGTAATTGCAATTTTCAACAATGTTTTGTGAGGAAAGCTACAGTGCTTTCCCCACATAATTAAGTTTTATTACAAAGTTAAATTCTAACCAACTCAATATTAAAAAAAATAAAATCGATGAAGATAATTTTAAAAAAAATATTACAAAAAAAGAAAACACAAAAGAAACTGAAAAAAACTATGTGAGGAGAAACTGTATCAATCCATAGTATTTTGTGAGGAAAAACTTGTATTTGCAATTCTTAACCAACTTAATATTTAAAAAATAAAATTGACAAAGATAATTTTAGAGAAAAACATAACAAAATAGGAAAAAACTATATGAGAAAAAACACTGTAGCAATCCACGGTAATTTGCAAGGAAAGTGACAATGCTTTCCTCATATATTGTAACTGTAATTTTTAACCAGCTCAATATTACAAAATAAAATAAAAAAGATAATTTCAGAGAAAATCATAAAAAAATAAAAACAAAAAAAACCATGCGGAGAAATACTGTAGCAATCAACAATGTTTGAAAGAAAAAAATTACAAAACTAAATTCTCAATCAGCTCAATATAAAAAAAAAATCAACAAATATAATTTTTAAAAAATAAAATAGAAAAACTATGTGGAAAAACACTGTAACAATCCACAATATTTTAAAGGAAAAAAATTACAAAACAAAATTTTTAACCAACTCAATATTTAAAAAGTAAAATCAACAAATATAATTTTTTTTTTATAAAAAGCAAAGTTGGAAAAAAAAAAGCAATTTTAAAAAAAAAAATACTATGAATTACTATTCTAATCTATGGTGATTTAGTAATTTAGGTGCGAGGGAACAATACCTCCACTATTTAGATATTATTAATAAACAGGCATAAAGTCTAACCACCCAAAAATTCAATGCTAAAATGAAGGCCACGCCCATAAACAAATTAATTAAAATAATACAAAAATAAATAACAAACATTAAATGGATTAGAAAGTAGCCACGTCTCCTATGACTCATTCTTGCACCCTCCTGTTACTTGCAATCAAGCTGCATCATTCCATGACTTCACTCAACTCATAAACGCTAGGGTGTATTTAGTATTATATTTATATTTTCAGATTATTTTAATGTAATGATATTAAAAATAATTTTTTTTAAATAAAAAAATATTGTTTTAATTTTTTTAAAATAAAAAATACTTTGAAAAGTAACCGTTATTATACTCACAAATATTAATTATGTCTTACATGTTTAATTTGTTATTTACAACTCACTACTTATACCTTGATTTGGATTCAAGAGAGAGTTTTATTTACAAATTTAATAGCCGCATTCATCAAGTTTTTTTTTTATTATTATTATTAATAATATAGGTGTTCGGGTTAGTTTATGTATATCTTATCTAGTTTTAAAAATTTTAAAGTTAACGATCATATAAATCTCTAATAGTTTTGGCAGAATTTAAATTTATAATTATTAAAAAATAAATTCCAAACCTATCGAATTAAACTAGCATAGGATAGGTTAGGATAGAGATGGCGAGGAGAGGTGAGAGGTCTCCCTCCAGTCCCACGTGAAATGGTGGAGAAAAAAAGGGAGACTTCTTACCGACAATGATATTCTCGAAACCAACCATGAGACAGCTAGCTGGAAATAGACCACATGAGGGAGGGAGGGAGGGAGGGAGGGAGGGGTTAGCCAACTTTTGTACCAAATTATCTTTTGCAGAGTTTTTTTCTTGTTAAATGAGAAGAACCTTCCCAAAAAAAGTAATTGATTTTATTACTCAACGGACAAAGGAACTCATCAAATTAATTAAGAAAACATTGTTTTTCGAATGGTAGAAGCTACAACATTTTCTATGGTGAAAATAAAAATCAATTATATATAGAATTAATCAAGCAAGCTGGGAAAGCCTTGCATTCCCGGTGTATATTCAATTTCCAACAACAATTAATTATAGCAATTCAGTGTCCCAAGTAGGATTGATACCTAAGCACATGGGACTAATTAATTGAGAACCTCAATTGAACATTTTTAATATTATCTAAATGATATATGATGTTAGGTTGACCTAATTATTATTATTGTATAGAAAAACAATAAGGAGAGCTAATTGAGAAGGAGAAATCATTGTTACCTTCTCATAAAATATTATTCATTAGAATAATTTTTTTATAATTTTATCATTTAATATTAGATTTATTAGGGTTTAAGTTTTGTAATTTTTTTTTTGTACAATTAGCATAATTTCATAACTTGAATTACAAGTTTTGCGGGTTAACCCAGTCGACTCAGGTTTTTTTATCCTTTTCTATAATTGATTGTTTTTTCAATTTAATCTTTTACCATTGAGAATTAAGCTTCATAATTTGTTTCGATTTACTTTCTACGAGATTATCTGAGTCTCATGATCCAAGTCAAGGGTATGGGGGGTTAAACTGGGTTGACCCAGGTCTTTTTTTTGTTGTTTTTTAATTGATTTTTTTCTCAATTTCATCCTTCAATGTTAAATTGATTGGGAATTGAGCTTCATAATTTATTTTAATTTGCTTTCTATTGGATTATTCAGGTCTCATAATCCAGGTTTGGTGGACTAACCCGAGTTAACTCAACTCTTTTCTTTTTTTAATTGATTTTTTTTTCAATTTCATTCTTCAACATTGTTTTGTTTAAGAATTGGATTTTAATATATTCTTTAATTTGTTTTTTATGAGATTATCATGGTCTCATGATCTAATTCACAGATTTTACATCTTTAACTATGTTTATCTGGGTCGATTCAATGTGTTGTCATCTCAATATTGAAACTATTTTTTTCTAGTTGTTCAGATTGTCTTTGAACTGTCAAATTAATCAAATCATATTAGATTAATATATGCACATTTTATTTTTTTCTTTCTTGAAAATACATTAATAATGCCTAAATATTTTTTATTAACTTTTTTTAAAATTAATCCAACCTTTAATAGTACAGTGCAAGTAAATAATTAATTTTTCCATAGAAGGCAAGGAAAATGGATATTCTTGCAACAACTTGTACACCAGAGGCAAATTATTGATATTCTTGAAGGAAAAAAAAACCCAGAGAGGGAGAGAGAGAGAGAGAGAGAGAGAGAGAGAGAGAGAGAGAGAGAGAGAGAGAGAGAGAGAGAGAGAGAGAGAACGCGTGGTCAACCTTTAGTACAGGCCCAATTACAAATAGGGCATGCTGGCCCAAGAGGGGGAAAAAAAGAAAAAAGAAAAAGGAGCTTTGTGCCTTTATCAATTAACTTATGCTCCCCCAAGCCTCTCTCTTCCTCACCTTTTCCCTCACTTGCCAAATTATTGTATGAGAGACCAATCATTATTAGCTTTACACTTACAAAATTACGTGGGTGTACTCATAATAAATCCAACTCGTCAAAATGCTTCTCATTAAATTAGAAAGGCAAAATCTAACACATCAAAATCCAATATATGTTTGGTTCCTTGCATGAGCCAACACTTGGAAGACATTATGTACTTTGAATGACGGGTGTAATATCTCCTTTTGATGAAAAATAAGCTTTTGTTGTTTCATTTGATTCTTCTCCATGTCCTCTTTCTTTATTGGTAGCATGTAGCATCTAAAATGATCGGTTTGTCACCAGTGGTTCTCTTATTTTTCTACTTCATTTCTCTCTCTTACCCCAGAAAATCAACTTCAGTCCTTATTATTGTTTGTGTTTCAGATTCAGTTCTTTTAGTTTTTATCTTTGTTCTGTTCCTTTTTGTTAAAGTTTTTTTTTTGTTTTCAACTTAAATTTTCAATTCTAATTTGTATATGTAATGTTTTTAATTCGGTCCTTCTACTTTTGATTCTTTATTAAACCTCAAACCTTTATCAAACCTAAAACCTAAAATCATAATTTTATAAATAAACCTAAAATCTTTTTCCTTCCTAATAACACGCCTCTCTTGAAGGCACACACCATATTTTTTAGCAAGTTCAGCTATAACATTGTTGCACCCACGTGTGACATTGTGCCTGGGCTCGCCCAAGCACTAGGGCATTGAAGGCATTTGATGTTTGAGCTAGGCAATGTTGGGCTGGCCTAGGTGCCTTCCAAGGCAACCTAAGAATAGATTATTTTAATCCTTTTGGCACTAGCACGCAACCTAGATATCTTCACTTCGGGTTGTCCAATCCTGGCCCTTATACTCCTAGATACATTTTTTTATATATATTTTCCAAGACTGTACAACACATAATTTTCTTGCTCACACAACTCTTTTAACGCCAATTATGACACTATTTGGCATGCCTTTTATGCTTACTTTTAATGGATGGCTAGCTAATATCTCAATCAAACATGGCACACACCTTAAAGAATTGTGCACAACACACCACTATGGCTAGCTAATAGTTTTTTCTCCATAAAAAGAATTGAATAACACTGACAATTATGTGTTTTTGCAATGGATTGCCAACTCCACAACACTAATGTCTTCACAAATGATCTGTCTTTTTCTCTATGAATTAAGTTCAAGGTTTGGGTACATAAATACATACATTCACAGTGTAACAACTCCTGAGCATGGACAACCATAAAAAAGCAAGCTAAAGCTACACACAAAGCTAGCAACATACAAGTTCATCCTTGTCCATGGACATACAAAGCTAAACTAAGCTAATCCCAACAAGTTCTAGGTACACAATACAAATACAAGTCCAAATTCGTACTTGGCCACATAAAGCCAGTCTAGCCATACAAAGCCGAAGCATTCACAACCATACAAAGTCATAGTCGGATCAGGTTATGCCATATAATTTTCCAGACCATCACACCTAGATACAAGTGCTCTACAATTTGTTTTTTTGTTTTTGTTTTTTATCTTCTTGTATATTACTTTCTCTTCCCATGATTACTTACTTAACATTAGAGGGTGCCTTATCTCAACAAGGTATTGGTTTTCCAGCAAAACCCATACCATTACTCCACAAACCTAATACACAGCCAAAAAAAAAAAACTTAATTTCTATTTAAGATTTTTTCACAACTTCATCAAAACCATTATGTGATTTTCTACTCATACGTCATTTTACTTATTATTAACTAACTATTTGTCAAAGAACCATTTCAACCCAAAAGCTTAAGCTTTTAGGTGAGGTCACAAGATATGATTTATATTATTCTCTAACATACCCCCTCAAGTGAAAGCCCTTTGAGCTTGAAACTTGCATAGGTCCACATTACCTTGCACTTGATTTTTATCAAATTAATGGAGATGGTGAGATTCGAACTCGTGACCACTTGGTCATTAAGACTCTGATATCATGTCAAAAAACCATCTCAACTCAAGGTTGAAATGGTTCTTTGACACTATTATCAAGTGATTTTTCTTCAATTACTTTGTAGATCCCACATATATAATTTATATGAAAAGGTGCCTATATAATTTAAGATAACCACACTCACTTGGTAATTTTGCATTGGCTTGAGCATCTATCTATGATCCAAGTCCTAATAATTAATGAGAATTATTATATATTAGGTCACTAAAACTATTACTATAAAAAATAAAAATCAAACTCCTCATATTATCTTGTAAATCATTCAACTCTATCATAAAATGTATTATTAACATTAATAAGTAATAACTAAATAATTAATAGATTTAATTACATCAATTGCTCTTGTGTTATTTATTTTAAGTAAAGACACTTATATCATTTTAATTTAGACAATTAAGTGTATGTGGTTCGGTCCATTACATATTAGGTGTCCTTTTATCTACGATCAAATTACTTTTTATTATTATTAATTTTAACTTTTTAACTAAAGGAGGGACATATGCCATACTTTTTATTGGTTTTAATTTTAGAAAAAAGAAAAGAAAAAATGGTTAGATAATCATGAAAAAAATAGCTTGATCATGGACTGCTTGACTCCTACTTTACAACCGACCAAATCATATATATCTAATTATTTAAATTGAAATCATCACCGGGATGTCTATATATGTCTCACGTGTGCTTATGTCATTAAACCTAAGGAAGAAATTAAATAAAATAGAAAATCGTGATATATATACATGCAAATAATTAATAGTCTTAATATAATTGCTAAAATTCGTGCAATTCCTTGTTGGTTACTCATCTTTGACAGGCCATGCATGAGACCACTACAAACCTTTAAATTCATAGAAATCAACACTCAAGGAGTTTGAGGAGCCCACAAAGTTTTAATATTCTTGTTTTAATTTGATAATCAAGTTGTAATAGTAATTAATTCTCAATTATTGGCCCTCAAATACGAAGTGTAAATTCATTAATTTTGTAGTCCTCTGGCTGGGAAGGCAATTAGTCGCCATCATAACCCACACGCTGTCAATTCCACAAGCCAAGCATTCATACAAAAGCTTGGAGGACAATTAACTAAAATCGGCTTCCATGCCAAATAATACAGTACTTCTTGATCAACTGATTACTTTTCTTCGGTTCATAAACGAAGGAGGAGGGGAAGGAACCTGGTTCTTCTTCTACAAAATACACTGTGCACAATACCCGTAATTCATGCCACAAGGGATTGGTCTTTGCTACCAAAATATATACCAATTTCATTCCTTGACCTGTGCATATGGTGAATGACCTCCTGAGCGATTAGCTAGGGCATTATCGTTCCTGGAACAAATTATATATGCACGGATCAATTACTTTTTTGAAAATCTAATTTCTGCAATATTTATTAATGGAAATGTATACGTACACCCTGCTATACGTGAAAAAAAAAACTATATTCCTTGACCATTTGGATTTTGTGTTCCACGATACTTTACTGTATTTCTTCGTTTTAAAAAATGAAGACTTCTGTGTGTCACGCTGCATACCATAAAATATATATATTTACGGTATAGAAACTTATTATAAGTAATTATCATCATGATATGACGTTCAACAAGACTGCGAAGTATAAACTCTTCTGAACAATTAGAATATGAAGGCAGGTGAAAAGAGCTAGGAAGAACAGCCGCTCTTTACTAAACGGTAAAAGTCATTAAATTATTAATCAGAAAATATTATACTTCAATTTTAAATCACCAAAACAAATAGAAATTGAAGAACAGCCGAAGTTTGGGAATATATGTTGATGAGAATGACATCAAAGTAACGGAGATCCAAGCAATTAAAAATTAAAAAAAAAAAAAAGTTTCATGATCGGGGACCAAAACAAAGATGTACTGTGATGGGGCCAAAAGAAATTCACCCTTTTATAGATAGTCGTTCCAAAAAAGGGAAACAGAAAAATATGAATTCACAACCCATTATAAGAGTGACCATGTCAGCGATCTTAAATAAATAAAATAAAATAAAATAAAATAAACGTGTTTGAAGGTTTTACTTTTCAGGAAGACAAGAGAGTCGAATAATTCAAATATTTTTACTTCCTTTTTGCTGTGTCTTGCCTCAACAAATACCAGGTATTTTCTCATGAGTAGTCGGTCATATTTTGGAATTCTATGCCTTGAAATCAAACAAAAATGAAATTCAGTCTTTCTATCCTTTCACGCTGTAACCTATAAATATGATTCCCACCGGCAGAGCAAGGACATGTAGAAAATAAAAAAAATAATACAAAACAATCGAGTTCTTAATACTGTTATTGTACACAAATTATCATTTTTTTTTTCTTAGCTTCTTCATCAAGCCATGCAGCAGCGTTCAGCATCAGCAGCCAAGAACTTATGTCGTAAAATCTTGAACCACCATAACCAAATCCAATCCCTTAAAAGACCACCCTGTGATGTGTTCATTAATCATCGATGCATCGATACGAAGAGGACCATTTCTGGGTTGCTCTTTGATCATCTTTCTAGACTCAGGCTCCATCCATTTTTGGACAGCAAGAACATGAGACCTGGTGACAAACTATTTGACAACATTGACAGAGCTATCCATGAATGTAAGGTTGGGGTTGCTGTATTTTCTCCCCGTTATTGTGAGTCGTACTTTTGTCTCCATGAACTGGCTTTATTAATGGAGACAAAGAAAAGAGTTATACCTATATTCTGTGATGTCAAACCGTCTCAGCTCCATGTCAAGGATAATGGGCTTTGTCCAGGCGAAGAGCTGCAAAGGTTTACATATGCTCTCGAAGAGGCAAAGTACACCGTTGGACTTACATTTGACACACTTGAAGGGTATGTATACTATACCATTCTTGATCTGTAGCACAAAATGTTGATAATTCATAATTTAAAACTAAAATACTCTGCCACGTACCATTATCATTTTGTTAGTTCATGCTGCTATATTATGTTTTAATGTTTGATTTATATATATATATATATATGTATATATGTATGTATGTCTAATACATAACTAATCCTGAGTTTTTCTTAACGCAGGAATTGGTCTCAATTCTTAACGACAGCAATGGATGCGGTTGTGCATAATTTGATCGAAGTGGATGCAGAAGAAACACACAAGCACCGTTAATGTTTCATGAAGAATTATTACTGACGAGAAATCAAGATGAAGCACACATACGCATACAAAACCACATGCATCATGACTTAATCAACTAAAAAAGCATCAAATTCTTTTATTTGTTAATTTTTGTTAACGATCAATTCTTCATTCAGATTTTTTTTCCTGCAAATGTAAGAAATAAAATTAAGATGCTACAAATAATTGAGGGAAACTAGATAGCTCAAAGTAAGTATCGAGCAATGTTGATTGTTTCCATCATGTAATCAATGATGTCTTGTTCTTTAAGTTGCACATATATTTTGTTCAAGAACCATACTTGTAATTTGTATGTTCATTAATTTCAAATAAATTTTTCCAGCAATAATTGAAAATGCAGATATGATTGATCATATGGGTGAGTCTGTGTTTGCACTCCATTTATTTTTTTATTTTGATCTTGTGAATGAATTCTCTCCCCCCTCTCTCTAGCTACGAAATTAAAGATGTTATGCTGCGAAAATGCCTTTCTCGACAATTACCTCTCCTTTAATTAAGAAATTAGAACGATTGTGTGATCATGAGTCATGATGGAAAAGGCCTGACTAAAAGAAAGATAGTGCACGACAGTAGGTGCGTGCGTGCATTGAAAACCACAAGCCTAATTAAAAAATAATCAATCAAGAGATAAGAGTGTAGAGAGAGCCCCTTGAACTCAAATTTCCACGAGATTTTAATTTGTGCAGTTGGCGGTGAGGTTCGAGAATAGCTAATATATATATAAATACTATACTATAAGTATCAATGAATTAAATTGTTTTGATCTATATGAAGAGTTGGCCTGGTAGTGTTTTTTGTTTTCTTTTTTTTTTAATTGTTAGAATGAGCTAGCCACCTTAAACCTCTCTTTTGGGAATATATATACGTACCAATTGGTTAACAAATAATAATCAAAATTCAATGGAACTTGGATGTATCTAAGAAAGACAGCCGAGATGGAATATACCATGAATCTTTGAACTTGTCATCATATTCTCATTCATTAGCTTAGCTAGCTACAGACATAAATCTCCGATCCCCGTACTAATATTCTCCATGCATGACGACAATATTCAAGTTATCGTCTATGTTCTTTTCTGCTATGTACAATCGTACATCGTCCCAAAATCAAAATCTTTCTTTTAAATATATATATATATATATATATATATATATCCCTTGTATTGCTTAGTCACACATATATATTTAATTATACACAAAAATCGATATGCATATGCTGTATGTTTTGACGGGAGAACACAAGCTAATTATCAACATCTTAATGACATTGCGTACGGATTTTCCCTGTCTTATTGGGAACTTTCTATGTGTTCTCTCCCCTTTTTGTCTTTTAATGATCAAAGCTTGAAGGCAGCAGCAGACAGAAGGATAACCATGGATGATCCAACCGAAAATCACCGAAAGCATTGCCACTTTGAAGAGGGGATTCCAAATGAGACAGCTCTGTGTGCTGTCATTTGACTTTAGTGATTGTACGAATATTATTAAATTGAATCTATACATGCAATAAATTTTGGCTTCCATAGTGATACATTACACGTAGTTTTTGGAAAATAACGCGTTGCCTGCTACGAGACTTGATTTCCAGGAAAGAAAACAAGGAGATTGCCACTTCCTAATTATAGGAAATATTTAGTTAATCTTTATTTTTGTATTTTAAAAATATTTTTAAAAATATTCTAAATATTTTTTAATTTTTTATTTTAAATTAATAGTTTTTTGATATTTTCATATTATTTTAATGTGCTGATGTCAAAAATATTTTGTAAAAAATAAAAAAAATATTATTTTGATGCATTTCCAAGTAAAAAACATTTTAAAAAATAATAGCAATCACACTCTTAAATATACTCTTAGATACATTGCTTGCAAGATGCCGTACTCATCAAAGAAAAATGTTTAGTTAACAAGAAAATCTCTTTTTTAAGCCAATAGATAAATGTTGAAACCCCCTAATTCTTCTTTTTATCCTATCTAACTTGTATTTTAACAATTAATTTAACAAGTTCAAAAGATAAGTTGGATGATTAAATATGATCTAGGTTTTAAATATAAATTTTAATGTTACATAATGTTTTTTAAAAAATATTAAGATATAATTAAGTTTTTTTCTCTTCTCCCTCTCGTTCCCTCTTTAAAAATTTTAATCTTTTGTTGATTATTTTTGCTATAGTTTATAATATATATATATATATATATATATATATAAAGTAATGATTTATTTTTATATTGCATGTTGTGGTGTATAATAGTAATTATTGTGAGAATGATGTGAAGATGATTAAGGATGAGATGGTATTGTGTTTTTTTTTTTTCAGAAAAAAGAAAATCACAATATCATTGATGTGAAAGAGGAGAATTCTTTAGTACAATATGTTAAACAAAGAGAGCAATTTCCTCATCCAAATTCTCTATTAACGTGTCGTTGGTGATATTGGAAATTAAAGGGCCCTTTTACCCAAGGCATAAGCTATAGTATTTCCATCTCTATTAACGTGTCGTTGGTGATATTGGTATGACTGTAGATTAAAATTTTAAATTAATGATTATATATGGTGGTAATATTGTTTTTTTGCGGAATTTGATTTTTTAAATTTGATTTTGATGATGATAATAGCTCTACGAATACGTGTATCTATAATTATATATATTAAATTATATGTTTTTTTTTAAAAATTGTTTGACTATTATACTTTTAATATAATATTACCATTATAATATATCTCCAATGCTAATATGTAAATCCTACTTCATTTTTAATTAATAAAAAATCAACTTTGGAGAAATTCTTTTAAAAAATTATTAAAACATAAAAAAACAGGTTAGTTTCATTTATTATTCTATTTATTAACCACATATAACTCTAAATAACATAAAATAAGCATTTTAAATCACTCCTAATTTATAGAATATATTATTAGCACTCTTGTTTTTGCTTATGAAAACTATCAACGTCATATCTGCACATCAACGTCATATCTGCATATATATCTTCACATTCCATATATAACTTATTGTCCAGCTATTAGGAACTTATGTTTAGGAATTATTTTTCCGTTAGCAATTGTTTAGGCTTTATTCTTGGATCGTGATTTCATTTCTCTATAATATATATACTAGTTGTAAAGCATGAATAAATATAGAACAGAACAATATTTCAAACTTTACATGGTATCAGAGCGTTCTGTCTCTATACAAGTTCTTCAGTCTCTATATACGTTCTTCATCCTCAGATCTTCTTCATTCTGCTGCATATCTTCTTCTTGTAGCTATGTCTAATACCATCCCTCAGGAAGTTTTCCCTTTAACATCTTCATCAATTCCTGATGTATCATCTCCATATTTTCTTCACTCTGCTGATCACCCAGGTTCCATTCTGGTTTCCATTCTTCTTAATGGTGACAATTACCCTACCTGGAAGCGAGCCATGAAAATGGCATTAAACGCTAAAAACAAACTGAGTTTTGTTAATGGTTCTCTCTCCAAACCAACATCTTCCACATCAGAAATTCAATTGTGGGAGCGCTGCAGTGATATGGTTTTATCATGGATTCTCAACTCCATTGATAAATCCATTGTCAATAGTTTGATTTATCATGACTGTCCTCGTGATGTATGGCTTGATCTTGAAGATCGTTTCTCTCAAAGCAACAATCCCAGGATTTTTAAATTAAAGCGTGATGTTGCTACCCTCATCCAAGGTTCTATGACTATTCCTGCATATTTTACTACACTTAAGGGGTACTGGGATGAGCTTGCAATGCTCACTCCTGCACCAAAATGCACTTGTGGTGTCCTAAACGAATTGACTCATATGCAAGATATTGAGCGGGTTTTTCAGTTCTTGATGGGATTACATGATTCTTATGCTCCAATTCGTAGCCAGATTTTAGCCATGGATTCTTTACCTTCTGTCACCAAAGTATATTCAATTCTGCATCAAGAAGAGAAACAACGTCTCCTGCATATCTCCAGTATTCCAACAGAATTTGCTGCCATGGTAGCTCCTCGCTTTCTTGCACATCGTTCTGATAATAAGGGAAGAGGACGTGGTCGTCCAAAATATGACTACTGTGATCGTGATGGTCACTGGAAATCCAATTGTTATAAGCTGCATGGTTACCCCAAGAACAAACCTCAATATCGTGAAGCAACTAATGGACATGCTGGCTCATCAATGGCAGTGAATAATGCCATCAGTTCTTTAACATCTTCTGAGATTAATGTTCCCGGCCTCACCAGTGACCAATGCTCTCGCCTTTTAGATCTTCTATCACCAGTGAATAATTTGGTTTTGAACACCAATTCTACCAACTTTGTTGGTAACCTTGCTTCTTTTTCTAATCATAATGGATTATTGATTCAGGTGCCTCAGATCATATAACTTCAAATTTATCATCCCTTAATAATGTTCAATCCCTGCATCAACCATGTCCCATTAAACTTCCAAATGGTGATGTTGTTTCTATAACTCATACTGGCACATTACATATTTCACCCGATATCTCCCTTTCCAATGTTTTATATGTACCTTCTTTTAAATTTAATTTACTGTCTATTAGCAAACTCACCACAACTCTCAAATGTGTTGCCATATTTTTTTCTACCTTTTGTGTTTTTCAGGACCTATCAACGAGGAAGCTGATTGGAACGGGTGAAGTACGCAATGGACTTTATCACTACAAGCCTTTCTCTGCCTCTGCCCTCCATTCTCAAAACATCCCTGATTCCATCATTTGGCATCAGCGACTTGGCCATCCATCTACTTCATATATTCCAAAAACTTTACGTGTTTCTAATCAACATTTGGCTTGTGATATATGTGCTAGAGCAAAACACACTCGTTTACCTTTTTCTTTGAATACAAATAAAAGCACATTTTATTTCAATCGAATTTATTGTGATATATGGGGTGGTTATCCTACTGCGTCACATTCAGGAGCCCATTATTTTTTAACCATCGTGGATGATTTCTCACGCACAACATGGGTCTATCTCATGCACATGAAATCTGATACTTTTACTTGCCTTACAAATTTTTTTGCCATGGTTCAAACACAATTTAATTGCATTATTCGCCATGTGCGCACTGATAATGGTGAAGAATTTTTGTCTAATAAACTCCAAACTTTTTTTCATGATCATGGCATTCTTCACGAATGCACGTATGTGGATACACCTCAACAAAATGGTGTTGCCGAACGGAAACATCGCCACCTACTTAATATGGCCCGGTGTTTATGTTTTTAAGCTAATTTTCCCATCTCATTCTGGGGAGAATGTATTCTCACAGCCACTTATTTAATTAACTGAACCCCTTCCCCCAGCTTGAAACATAAGTCCCCCTATGAGCTCCTCTTCCAAAAACCACCATCATACACACACTTACGAGTGTTTGGTTGTTTATGCTATGCCCAAACCCCTCATCAACATCGAGATAAATTCTCTCTTCGAGCTTCACGTTGTGTTTTCTTAGGTTATCCTGCCAACCATAAAGCTTATCGTGTCTATGATCTAGAAACTCACAAGCTCTTTATCTCCCATGATGTTACTTTTGAAGAGCTTAATTTTCCTTATCACCTCATCCTTTCACCGCCTGCAACTGCTCCAGTTTACCAACATCATCACCTTCCCCTTCCATAATTCCTCCCTCACCACTCACATCACCATCTCCTCCCTCACCACCTCAAGATCTCATTTCACGACCAAAACGAGCTGCTACTCGTCCACCTTACCTCAACGATTACATCTGCTCTTCCCTTCCAAAGTCCTTCACGGCTTCTCCTGTTCCACGATCTTCCTCAGGTACTGCTCATTGTCTCTCTTCCTTTTTATCTTATCATCGTTTTTCTAACCACCATCTAGCTTTTCTTTCTGCATTATCTCAACATCCTGATCCCACATCATATTCTCAAGCTGTGCACCATCCTCATTGGCGCAATGCCATGGCAGCTGAAATTCAAGCCTTAGAAACCAACCATACTTGGATTCTTCAACCTCTTCCACCTGGCAAAAAACCCATTGGTTGTAAATGGGTGTTCAAAACCAAATTTCGGGCTGATGGATCCATAGAACAACACAAAGCTCGCTTAGTGGCCAAAGGATATACTCAGATAGAAGGTTTGGATTATCATGACACTTTTGCTCCTGTTGCTAAACTTGTTACTGTTAGATGCATTCTTGCAGTTGCTGCAGCTCGACAATGGCACCTTTTCCAGTTGGACGTTAACAATGCCTTCTTACACGACAATCTTGATGAGGAAGTCTATATGTCTCCTTCACCAGGTTATTCCACACCAACAACGACTCCTATTTTTCATCTTCAGAAATCTATCTATGGCCTCAAGCAAGCATCTCGCAATTGGTTCTTTAAATTATGCTCCGTTCTGCTTGCTGCAGGTTTCATCCAATCTCAGGCTGATCACTCATTCTTCAAACTCTCTCAGGGTCAGTCTTCCACTTTCATATTGGTTTATGTTGATGACATTCTTATAGCAGGTAATGATCTTCCTGCCATTACCAACTTCAAGACCATGCTCGCTCATCACTTTCACATTAAGGATCTTGGCAAATTAAAATATTTTCTCGGACTTGAGGTTGCTCATTCTCCCACTGGTATATCCTTGAATCAACGCAAATATGCTCTTGATATTCTTGCTGACAGTGGCCATCTTGGTACTCGCCCCACTGCTTTCCCTATGGAACAAAATCTGAAGCTTAATAATGTTGATGGTGATCTTCTTCCTGATCCAAGCTCTTTTCGACGACTTGTTGGGCGTCTCATCTACCTAACCATCACCCGTCCTGACATCGTGTTTTTAGTCAATATTCTGAGCCAATTTATGCATCAGCCGCGACAGCCCCATTATGATGCTGTTGTCCGCGTTCTTCGTTATATTAAATTCACTCCAGGCCAGGGTTTATTCTTTCCTGCTTCCAGCAATCTTCAAGTCTCAGCTTACTCTGATTCAGACTGGGCTAGTTGTCCACTCACTCGCAGATCCACGATAGGTTTTTTATTCAGCTTGGCACTAGTCCTATTTCCTAGCGTACTAAGAAGCAACAGACCGTCTCTCGTTCTTCTACTGAAGCTGAGTATCGGGCTCTTGCTTCCACTATTTGTGAACTCACATGGCTTAAAACACTTCTTCATGATCTCGACGTTCACCATTCCAAACCCATGCTCTTATACTATGACAACCAAGTGGCTCTTCACATTGCTCAGAATCCTGTTTTCCACGAACGTATAAAACATATAGAAATTGATTGCCATGTTGTTCGTGAGAAGTTACAATCCAGCCTCATCACCACCAAACACATATCAACCTCCAATCAGCTTGCAGATATTTTCACCAAAGCTTTAGGATGAGACCACTTTACGCATTATCACGCAAGTTGGGCATTATGGATCTCCATGCTCCAACTTGAGGGGGAGTATCAACGTCATATCTGCACATCAATGCCATATCTGCATATATATCTTCACATTCCATATATAACTTATTGTCCAGTTATTAGAAACTTATGTTTAGGAATTATTTTTCCGTTAGCAATTGTTTACGCTTTATTCTTGGATTGTGATTTCATTTCTCTGTAATATATATACTAGTTGTAAAGCATGAATAAATATAGAACAGAACAGTATTTCAAACTTTACAAAAACTCTAAAATTGCTTAAAAAGAAACCTGAAAAAATAAAAATAAAATATTAAATCTAAAAATAATAAAACTATATTAAAGTTAATCAAATTATTAAATTGAATCTCTTTTTTTTATATAGGAAATTTGTTTTCTTATATACCTTTTATTCATTTGAAGAAATTTATCTACAAAATTTCTACTGTGTTGGAATTAAAAATATTAATTAAAAAATTTATGATTTATTTATATCTTTGAAATAAATCTAACATATTTTAGCTTTTAATTTATTTCATTAAGAAATAATTTTGGAAAAGAATAAAAACAAAAGTCCAAATGAAAGCAAAAATATATTTTGCAACGGATTTTTTTCATTTGAAATATTTCTCAACACTGGCATAATATATTTAGATTACTGAAATTCTTGTTGTGCTCTCATATATATATATAACATTAGCCCGGAGTTTTTTTCTTCAATAATATTATTTGCACAACAAAATTACATTAATACTCTTAAAAGTTAAAAAAAAAACATTAAACTTGCACAGGGGAGCTTTCATATCTTTTTATTTTCTTAGAATGGTGAAGTGGCAAAATTATCCTTAAAAAAAAAAAATTCTAAGGTTGGTTTCAAGGATTTTTTTTTGTGAGTTTATCCCAATCTATTTCTATACGGGTTAGTTGAATTAACCCGGGTTAGCTCAAGATTTTTTTTTCTCAGTATTGTTTTTATAAAATTGATTTTTACTCAATTTTATAATTTAACATTAAATTATTTGCTTTTATTCTTTGTGATTTTTTCACTTGTCTTTCCATAGGGTTTTCCAAGTGGAAGTTAGTTAAGTTATCTTTGGTTAACTCGAGTTTTTTTTCTAGTATTTTTTATTTAACTTAGTTTTTTTTACTAGGTTGTTTTTTTTTTAAAAAATAATGTTGATTTAAAAAAAATGACAAAAAATGTGTATATTTATGCAAACAACGTTATTAATTGGAAGAAAATCTGATTAAAATATTGATGAATATTAACAAAAACACTCGAATTGAGAATTATTTGAAACGTTTAAAATTTATAGATTTGGAATTCAATTGAGAATGAGTACATAAATTTAGGATTAAACAGAGGTTTTCTCAAAAAAAAGCTATACTATACATCATTTCTCGGAACTTTCTTTCATTTTCACAGATCCTTTAGACGATTAAAAAAGGAACTGAACGCATACTTTATATCTTATTCTTACATTTATCTTCTTTCAATAATTCCAACGAAAGTGACCTGCAATAAAATTATAGTGATAGTTAGGGTTTTGAGTGTGATGATGCCAAATAGCGAAAAGGGAAAGCTGGAAAGGAAAGTATAGCCAAACCCGACGAGTCAACATTTAGAAACCGTGGCTGGCTTGGTCAAGGAAGGACGAAATTGGATGGTAATATAACGTAAAGGAGCAATAATCAAGTTTGTTTAGGTACTGAAGTGGAAACAATACAAACTATAGGGGGCAAAATTGTTTATTTCTATTTACCAAGACAAAACAAAATTGTCCCTGCACAATATCTCGGTATTGATGAAAGCAAATCTATCTTAGAGATGCTCGTGTCTCCTCACCGACAGGCATCCTCATACGTGCTTGAAGGGCAGTTCTATGCATAAATCACCCATCTACATTAGCCCATTTCTTGATCTTAATTAACTACTTTCACTTGCTTGAAAAATATGAAAATGGGATCTAAATTTAGCTTTCTTTTTGTTAATGTTCTTCTTGTTGTGGCAAGCATAAACAAGGGGGTTAACTGTATGAATGTCAGCAGCAGCGATGCCAATCTTGAAGACTACACACAGTTCCTTCTAGCCAATGGTGTGGCTCGAACACCACCAATGGGGTACTATTGTGTACAAAATTCAATTTCCCAGGAAAAAAAGTATTTTTTTTTGGGCAGTGGAGAAAAGAAAATGTCATTATAATCAAAGTTTGATTGAACTGCACGTTTTATTTTCTGTGCAGATGGAATAGCTGGAATCATTTTCAATGCAATATAGATGAGAGGACTATTAAGACTACTGGTATGTAGCAATCTTCAATGCTAGCTAGCATCACTTTCACCTTCAACATGGTGGAATATCACGACCATGCATGTGCTAAGTTTTCTCCTTGAGAATTGTTCAAACAATGATCTTTTGAATGAGCAGATATTCAATAGTTCATGTTATAATATCAGTGTAGATATTGGAGATCTGTGACCACCAGGTACTAGTGCTAGTACTTTGATTTTAAATTATTTAAAAGGACTGGCAAATTTTAACGAAAGCTCATTTGAAATCTCTTGCAGGCTTTCCGTTTTCAATTTGACTTTGAATGTCTTTATTGACATTATTAGTTTTGAAATTGAAGTTTCCGTGGATTAATTTAACAGGGTTTGTTTTTGTGAATACCGCACTGATTCAATGCCCTTTGCCCGTCTTGTACTGAACCAGAAATGCTCTAGGAATTTGCTTGTTGTGTTCTTTGCAAATAATTTTAATGAACAAGTCATAACTTTTGGCATTTGTTTGAATTAGACCAATCAAGGTCTATCAACAGCCACTGAAAAATCAACTGAGAGAGAATGAGAGTCTAGATTATGATCAAGTCGTATCTCAAAATTAGTCTTACAAACTTTTGTCGTTGGTGTGAAACAAAGAAAATTACGTGTGAGAGTATTCGTCGTTTTAGTATAGACTAAATCATATTATGGATGCAAGAGATTCAAAATCCAAGTCCTCTTGAAAGAAATTCTTTTTTTTTTTAATTATTTCAAAATTGACTTTTGGTGATTCTTGTTTGGTTTCTGGGCAACAGCTGATGCTCTTGTTTCAACTGGTTTGGCGGCACTTGGATACAAATATGTTAACATTGGTATGTGACATAATTGCTTGCTTCCTTTAGACCTTTTTTGCGTGGATAAATTTGTTAAGATTTTGGTGCTGTCACTATCAATAGCATGGCACACATTTACCAAGTGTTTCTGATAAGGCAGATGATTGTTGGGGAGAAGAGAAAAGAGACTGGAAGGGGAGTCTAAGGGCAAAAGCTTCTACCTTTCCTTCTGGTATCAAGGCTCTAGCAGATTATGTTCATTCAAAAGGCTTAAAACTTGGCATATATTCTGATGCAGGGTAGACCTCTTTTAATTAAACAGCTATTTGATGGCTAGGACCTATGGTAAAAATTCTAAATGATATTAAGAGACTTTTTCGGTCTCCTCAGTTACAGAACCTGCAGCAAGAAAATGCCAGGTTCTCTTGGACATGAAGAGCAAGATGCAAAAACCTTTGCTGAATGGGTTCGTGTTGTAATCTGTTACGGCTTGATTGGCATGACTTACAGTTGTTTAGATGTACTTGGGAAAAGCTGAAAAATTAATCAACTGCATGTCCATTTTGTCTCAGGGAGTTGATTACTTGAAGTATGATAATTGCTACCATGACGGATCCAAACCTCAGGATAGGTAACCATAAATTTTGTGTAACTTCATTCACTTGTGTCAGATGAAATTCCTTATCCTCTGGTGACAGGTATGCTAGGATGAGTTATGCATTGAGGAAGGTTGGGCGGCCGATTCTTTACTCGTTATGTGAATGGTAAGTCGCGTGATTATGCATAAACTCCTTTTTGGCATGTTCTGTCTGTGTGTTTATCTAGCACAGTTTCAATGAAGCAGCACAGAAATTTATTTAATGTTTGATATTTTTTTGACAAAACTTTTACAACGTAACAATCTCATAGGGGACAAGAGTATCCGGCGAAATGGGCTGGTTTGTATGGCAATGCTTGGAGAACTACAGGGGATATTAAAGACACATGGGAAAGGTCCTGTTTTTTTTTTCCTTTCTCCTTCTGGCTTTTGATCTTCATTCCATGTTATATTCTAGCCAATGAATTGATTTTGCATACATGATTGTTTCAGTGTGATATCAATCGCAGATGAAAACAACATTTGGGGTAGATATGCCGGACCTGGCAGATGGAATGGTAAACTGCAACTGTTGTGCTAGCTTCTGCCCTGAATATTACGGTCTTGTGTGCAACAAAATATTAAAATAGACAATTTTTTTGCTGCAAAATTTACTTATGTTTGCCATATTTAATAATCCTCATAGATCCTGACATGTTAGAAGTAGGCAACGGAGGGATGAGCTTAGAGGAGTACCGCTCTCATTTTAGTATTTGGGCTCTAATGAAAGTGCGTCTCTGAATCTTAAACCTTTCTCATGTCCGTTACTGCAACTTGTCATAATCCACAGCCTTGTTCTGATAGGCTCCTCTACTCATTGGATGTGACGTCCAATCTGCAAGCCATGAAACTCTTAGAATCCTGGGAAACAAGGAAGTTATAGATGTTAATCAGGATCCGTTGGGAGCTCAAGGCAGGAAAATACGAGCAAAAGCTGGCCTAGAGGTGTGTTCTGAACACCGTTTTTCCCTTTACTATCAGAGTATTAATAACGCTAAATATTTGATGCAGATTTGGGCAGGGTCGTTGTCGAGGAAGAGAGTTGCAGTAGTGCTATGGAATAGAAGTGGATCTCGGGCCCCTATAACCGTGGGATGGAGGGAAATTGGACTTTCTCCATATAATCCTGTCATTGTCAGAGACCTGTGGGCGGTATACTAAACATTTCATTTTACTTCAAGCTAATTGTAAGCATGTTTTCATTCCTTTGCCTGCCGAAAAAATGCTCTTTGATTCAGCTATCAGATGATAAGGAATGAAATTGTTGTTTTATAGATAACAGAACGAATGCAGTTTCTATATTCAAACATATCATTTTCGTCTTTGTATCGCAGCACTCATTTGTTTCAATGAGAAAACTTCATGGATTGACTGCATATGTTGCTTCCCATGCCTGCAAGATGTATATCCTGACTCCATCCTAGAGGAAGATGGAAGCGGTGTTCGATCTGCAAGCCAGGAAACCCTTAGAAATCCTTGGAAACAAGAAAGATCAAGATCCTTCGGGAGTTATTACCAGAAAAGAAGAACAGAAGGTATTCTTTTCAGACAGTAAGAGATAAGTTGAAAGATATGCTAATATATTATATTTGTGATATATAACTTGTAAAATTAAGCTGAAACTAAATTTGAGAAAGAAAGAGAATAGAAAGTTGAAAGTAATTGCTGTCTTCAAATCTCCCTACAACAGAAATGTCTGCTTCAGAAAGGTTTGATTTGCAAGTCCATCATTCTGGTTGAACTTTGAACGGACTTTAGTTAGAGAGAGCATCATGACTTGGAAACAAATCATGCTATGTTGAAAACCCAGACGTGCCTAACCTTGGTTCATTGGTTGATTTGTCGAGAGACGGGTTCAGTTTTTGTTTTCCATCTCATTTTTTTAATATTAATTTATTTTATTGGGTTGTCTCCTTGTTGTTCATGGTTTTAGAAGATTAACGCTTGATTTAGTTGTTTTTTTTTATAATATATTTTTTAATTTTTTGAATTTCATTCTTATAAGTTGTTTCCTTTCATAAAACAAGTCATGAGTTTAGCAATTTAACTCGATTGACTCAAGTATTTTTTTAATTAACTTTTTTCTTTATAATTTCAACATTAAAAAAAAACTAAAATAAAGAGGGATTTTACTGAATCTCTCTTCACAAAATATTATTTATTAGAATATTGCTTTATTTTTTTTCATTTTTAATGTTTTTCAATCAATATTTTTTTTAATTTCATTTTTAATATTAAATTTATTTTTTTATTGGGTTGTCATACTCTCGTGACACAGTCGTGGGTTAACGACTCGGGTTTTTTTTTAGTTTTTCAATCTGTATTTTTTTTTAATTTCATCCTTCTACATTGAATTTATTTTTATTTGGTTGTCTCACTCATGACACAGGTCATGGGTTAGGCTGGTTCAATTGATTTACTCGAGTTTTTTTATTTTTAAATTTATTTTCCTCCTAATTTCATTATTTAATATTGGGTTGATTAGAAATTATGCTTCATGATTTGTTTTGATTTGCTTTCTATTAGGTTATTTTAGTCTCATGATCCAAGAATTGTGATTAGCAGGTTAACTTGAGTTGACTTGAGTTATTTTTTTGTGTCTTTTATATTTCTTTTTTAAAATTAATTTTGTTCTTTTAGTAAAATTAGGTTTTTATTAGTCTTTTGAGTTATTTTTGAACTTATTAATTGAACTGGATCACATACGATCAACCCGGTTTTTTTTTTCCACTTGAAAAAAATATTATAACATCCCCCCCCTCTCAATGTATGCATGTATGTATGTATGTATTAAGGTTTTTTTTTTATTATTTTAATCTTAACTCCAGCATGACCTATGTGATTGATCTATTTAAAACTAAAGCAGGTAGATTTTGAAGTCCTTTATTATTACTCTATATTTTATAGGATAGCCCTCAGAAACTGAAAATGAAAATACGATCATGTTGTTCTACCTAGTAGATGACGAGTTAAAATCAATACACAAGTTCTGGTTCTATTAGACCATGACCACTCACTGGGGCGGACCAAGAATAAAAATTTAGGGGGTCAAATTAAAAAATTATTTTAAAAAAATTAAAATTTCAGTTAATTTTACTAAAATTATAAATAAAAAGACTTGGAAAAACTAGGGCTGAGCATTTTCGGTTCGGTCCGGTTTTGGACCAAAATAAACAACCAAACCGTTTTTTTTAGTTTTTGAACATTTTAGGTAAACGGTTCAATGCTAAATTAGGTTCGTTATTTTGTTTTTTTCAAACCGATTCAAACCGATCGCAATGCCAAGATGCGCCCTCGTAAGAATCAACAAGTTGTTTCGTTTTTACATACTTCTTGCAAAAAAATTTTTAATTGCAAAAAAAACTAGTTTTATTCTTAGCATCTTTTGATTTTTTTTGACACTTTCTTAAGTGAACCGAAATAATCCCTCTACGGCAATCAAGGTGGGACCGTGACCCATGAAAGAGAATTTAATTTATTTCCAATGGAAGAATCATCAGCAATTCATCTCTGACATGGCAACTTTGAGAGATAAGAGATGAGAGACATAAAACATGAAAGATTGGAAGAGAAGAAGACAAATTTTACTCAAATGTTGAAAGGAAATATTAAAGCTTTACCTGTAATCTTTACTTTTCCTTCACGTTGAGAGATGATAGACAAAGAAGCATTAGGGCAGTGAATGAAGGGACTTTGCGTTCAATGTTAAAGCACTCTAAATTTTACTTTAACAAGGGATAGGCGCCTCAGAAACTGAAAGGGAAAGAAATGATAAAGTTCTGCTAGGGTTGGCTAATGGAAGGGAGGGTGTTAAAGTTTATAACTTTATTTTATTTTGTTTCATTTTTAGACCATGACCAGTTCGGTTCGCAGGGGTTCGGGCACATCAAGAACCTAAAAAATTAGACGGGGACATTTTTCTTAATATTTTAACCGGTTTAATCAGTTTTTTGTACCGGTTTGATTTTTTCGGTTAATCTTTTTTAAATTTTCTCGATTAAATCAGTTTTTTAGTTTTTTCGCTCACCTATAAAAAAAAAATTTCCTTGCAGGGCTGTCCCTCTCAGCCTCACCTGCCTCGGTCGCTGTCAACTCGTACATAGCAAATTATTGGATCTTCTACTTCTTGTCAGAAAAGATCTTCATCCAAGGAGGGTGTGAATTTCTTTGTAAATATATGCACGCAAGGATTTAAATATTTAAATAGACATCATCTTCAATCTAAAAATTTAAAATAAATCAACTCTTTGTATACAAATTACACCACCTATCACATTTATTAATAAAATAAAATCTTAGTTTTATAAAATTTTTAAATGAATGTTTTCGAAGCAAACTACGGTTTTTAAAAATATATTTTTAGTTAAATCTATTATGAAATAAATTTTAAATAGGTATTTAGGAGTGAGAAACATATTATTTTAAATTTTGTAAAATTAAGATTTGAAAGTAATCATACATAAAATTTAATGAGAGAAACAAAATTATTTAAGTACATAAATAATTTTTTTATATAATTAGAGAAAAAACAAAACTACTGCAATTCCATACTAAATTATCATAAAACAGCTCTCTAGATTGATTTTGTCCTCCACCACCGAGTCCAATCCAATTACAGGGTAGTGATGTTCACCATATCATATCATATCATATCAATTTGATATTGATTTTAATCCATTAAGCAATGAATTAAAAAAAGTAAACAGAATTATTAAAAATGTCAAGAAAAACTTCTAAAGAACCATTTCTTAAAAAATAAAAAACGCAAAATCATTAAAAAATATTTTAAAAATGATTCGAAGCTGATCCATCATTGAATTCGAAGGCAAGTTAAGAAGCTGATCCATCATTGAATTCCCAAAATCATGAAACAATACACATTTTAACCAATACCAATAAACACGAAATAACATAAGAATAAATGTAAAGTAACAACATGTATAAAATAAATGTGCAAATACACATTAATTAGCAACAAATATACTTTAATTCAAAATAATACATTAAGGTCTTTTACTTTTACACCTCTAAATGAATACACGTGAATTGATCCAGACCGTTCTTTGGGGTAGCGCGGCCATCCGGTAATATTAATCGGATGGCCGCTTAGTGACTCAAGGACATCAAGGGTCTAAATATAAGTAAGACCCCAGTCCCCAATTGATAGGAGTAGGTTTGCGAGACCCCAATCGGTGTGCAGGCAAATGAACAGAGGCTAGATTAACGAAAGGGAAACCATTAGTTTACGAAGAGGAATGAACCATCTATATAATTACATATGCTAACAGAAACACGAGCGCATCCATCTTCCTTATATATTAGGTGTGACACGAACAACTTCAACAACACAAGTATTTTGCAATTTATATATTTTTTTTTGGATTTGAGGAAACCTCACCCCCCAGGAAAGCGTATTTTGTGGGCCCAGGTGAGGGAGTAAAACCCCGGCTGTCCCAGGTTCTTACAAGAGGTGCACGTCCTGACTCGAACTCGAGACCTGCTGTGCAGATCTCAAACCCTTTACCATCACGCTACGCCTCTTGGGGACTTTGCAACTTACATTCCAACAACATCAAATGGGAATTGCCTTTTTTCGAGGTTGTTACCCAATACAGTCCAGTCATTTAGAAACCCACAATCTACCATCAACAGGTGATAATCAATCCAGAAATGGGATGAAGAACGAGGAGACAAATGTTTCCATTCATATGCAGATATCACAAGACCGACGGGATTCAACACAGGAGTACTTCATAGTACACCCAAACCAAAGTCTGAAAGAGCGACAGCAAAACATCTCAACAACATGAAATTGTGCCAAGATTGAGCATTGCATACATAGTGTTTTTTTGACAATTATCATAATTTGAACTTATGTTATATCCAATGTATTCCACGTCAGCTATAATAAAATGAAAGCAATTGTAAATCATTTAATTAGTTATAATGGATTCTAATTTTTGAACGAGCCGCTGCGCTACCATGTATAAAATAATATATGTTCTCTCTTTTTTGTTGCTGTTCATGACACTGTTATAATATCAATACAAGTATTTAAAGACCACTGGGAGACCAAAACAAAGCACACTACATTCAAATCAGCTTATCTCTCTCAACACAAGCTGGGAAACTCCTCCTTCTCAACACATCTTCAGAAGCCATGAATATTTCAATCAATGACATCATCGATGGGGAACATTCCTCAGCCACAATACAACCTCTGGCAACAACATCACCAAGCCCTATCAAAC
Source organism: Populus deltoides (assembly GCA_015852605.2). Taxonomy (NCBI): domain Eukaryota; kingdom Viridiplantae; phylum Streptophyta; class Magnoliopsida; order Malpighiales; family Salicaceae; genus Populus; species Populus deltoides. The sequence continues at coordinate 20,598,422 of CM027573.2, forward strand.
TGGTGTTTCCTTCAATGACAGATATGGCACTGCAGAGGATGAGAAAACTATCGATGCTCATAGATACATGCATCATTCAATATCGACCACAATGTCCACATAATGCATCAGGAACAATGCGAGTAATCATACATGACAACCGCGTGACAGCAAGTGACAGCAAGCAGGCAGAATTTGTCTTCCCAGTTAGCTGCTCCGTCAATTTAAAGTATTATGGCAATTCATACGCATCAATGAAGGAAAAAGAGTGTCCTTGGACAGCAACATACCAACTGGAACACTCAAACATTCGAGCAACTACTCATTTTTGCAAGATAAAGGCATACCTGAAGCTGACAACAACAAAGATAATTGGAGAGATACCATTTCGCCCGCCAGACATAACCGTTTTAACTGAACGGTTCACAACAGACGATGTAGACATATGGCACTGTGACTATGCATCAAAGACGCAACCATTACTATCAACTATTGTGACCGGGTGGTCCTTAATTTTTTTTATAAATCAAAACAACATCGTTTTAGTAAAAAAATAAAAAAATAATTAATGGGTTGCAACCAGGTTTTTTGACTGAATCAACCTGTTGGGTTAACCAATTTACCTAAGTTTTTAACTACTCTTATTTTTTATGAACCTAGTCCGGTTCCAGCTTCGGATCAGCCAGATCCCGTATCAACTCACCAGGTCAAGCCAGGATTTAAAATTATGCTTCAAAGTTGCCAATCCATTGGATGTATCAAAATATGGAAACATGCATGGTGCTCTCTTCTCTTTACTCGATTATCATGTGAAACATTGAAATATTGTCTGCACAGCTCGACGGCGTAAGTGACAAACAGGGTCAGATGGGTTAAGAAGCCAGCCGAGGAGGAGGACGCATATGACACTATCACGTACCTACCTAGCTTGTGACCAAATCTTGATTCTTGCCCTGTCTGATCAGTTTGTTTTCCGCTCATTCATGGGTTCCGCTCGAGGGCTATCCTCTAAAGTTATTTTGGTTTCATGATTGGGACCAGCAACTGTAGCCCAATTTTGAGGATAAGGCCTGGAGCCGTGGACCACTTCCTTTTGTCCTTCAGGATATAGCAAATCCTGCCAAACTTACGGATGATGAATGCGAATACTAGCTGAACCTCATATTCTTTTTTAGCTTTAGGCTGAGGAAATTCCTTAGGTCTAAATTAGCTCAGCACCTTGGCCCATGATAACCCTTTTTTCCCTTTTCCTGTTAGGTTTGCTATGTCACTTTCAGCTGAAAGTCTGCTGTAACAAATCCTAAAATGGAACTGAACCTGATGAGTTCTTTCTTAAATAAATGGTGATTGATAATTTTAACAACGAACCAAGAAGAAAAGGTCATCTAGCATTAATCTGCTTCACAAGTCAGCTCAATGGCCTAAAGTTTGGCGTTTCTCTTGCTCCTACGGATAAAACTTTGAATGAAAACAAGAGACATGGATCTTTGTATTCTACTGAGAAAATGAAAGATGGCATTTTCTTGACCATTTTCAGAAGTTTGAATTAGAACACCACATTTCTAGTGGCCACAGGCCGATGCGCCATGTTTCCTTTTGGATGTAAAGCACAGCAAAGCAGCTACCATACAACCTTGATTTAGTCACTTGCCAACATCACACCATATCTTCTATTCTGTGTCTATCCTTTTCTTTTTTGAGATGGAAATCCATTAAGAAAACTTTGAGATTTCTACAATAAAATAACTCCAAGAAAGGACATTGACAGGTTTTTATAGACAGCTTTTATGCTAACAACAAAAGCAAGACAGGCATATTTGTCAGAGTGGATCCCTGTCTTTGAAGTTCTGAATAGTGCAGATACCCATTCTTTGATGCAGAGATCCCTTTGGAAACATTGTTCTACATTCGGACCATAAGAATATATTGACTTTTACAGTTCTAAACTGACAGACAGATCAAGGCAACAGGGGGTTCTAAATCTAAACCGATCCAGCTATTAATTATAACCACATTCCTAGTTGAAGACCGAAAAGCTTGCATCAGAAACAGCCATATCTAAGCCTTTCAATTAGTTCATAAGATGTTATTGTTCATGTTCGGTACTGGGCCTAACAAAAATTTAAGTGGACAACAGTCCAAATCACTCTCATTTACGCAAATAATATCCAACTGGATGGATGTCACTTGTGCTCAAATCAGTTGCTATGTCAGCCATTTCTGCATTTTGGACAACATCGTGTAACAAGCTACATCAGTCCAAGGCCAATTATATGTGGATGGTGTTAGGAGGAATGCATTGGAATCTCAGAGAGAGAGTTCAATATTTCAAACATGTAGAGTTTTTGTCTAGTGAAGTAGCTTGGTATGAATAACTGGGTTCATTTTGAGTGAATTGCAATATCATTTGGTCTAAAGAAAGCAAAAACAACTCATCAGAAGGTCATAAACTTAATTTTCAACGACATGATCGAACATTTTATGGAGGTCTTTATCCACGATGTGGTGACGAAGTCCCAAGTCTTAAGGTGAACACCTGGACGAGTTGCTTATGGCTTTTGAAACGTGTATTTGGGATTAAAACAGAGAATTTGCTGGGATTTCTTATCTATCAAGAGGAATTGAGATCAATAAAAATAAAAAACTCTAACTTTAATTAATTGAAGCACCACCACCCAAAACAAAGGAGGAGTTATAGATCTTAATTAGGAGGCTTGCCTTGATTCATCTCTAATACATCTGCTAAGATTCGGTTGTCGTCACCATCACTAAAGTAGGTCAAATTCGACATGCTGCCATGGACTACCGAGCACCAGGCTGTTTTGATGAGATCAAGGTTTATCTCTCTTCTCCACTCGAGTTGATGTATGAAGGCCGGGATGACCTCTAATATATTGTCCACCGCTCTCGGTTCTATTGTAATCATTGAGCAAAGAGCGGCTGACAAGAGCTCGAAAAGGTTGATGCTTGGGCAGTAATTTACCTTCGTCACACCTTAACTTGATAACTGCACCAAGTGTGATGGTGCACTGCACATTCTGATTCGTGGAAAACTTTTTTTTTTTTTTTAGAATTCGAGGAAAGCTCATTTTCTCGAAAAGCGTACTTTGTGGGTCCAGGTAAGGGAGTAAAACCCCGGCTGTCCCAGACTCTTACAAGAGATGTACGCCCTGACTCGAATTCGAGACCTACTATGCAGATCTCAAATCTTTTACCATCACGCTACGTCCCTTGAGGATTTGTGGAAAATTGCACCATCATCTTTCGTATAAATCTTTTGAGAGACAAATGTTGCTCAATTCATCTTCTCCAACGCCAAGACATGAAAAATTAACACAGAGGGAGTTTTTCCAGGGAAAAATACTTTAATTTATCCTATAATTTATCCTATAATCTATACTCTTATGCATAAAATATCGAGTTCCCAAATTTTCTAAACCCAACCCTAAAACACTAAATCCTCCCTCATCGCTACTGATTCCGGGGCTTTTGTTTAGCTTGTTAGAGGAAATGATTCGCCAATTTTGGTTGACTATATAAATTTAAAAACATCTCGGATAACTAATATAAATTTAGTTTTACTAAAAAAAAAATGATGACAATATCTTTTTAAAGTATTAAAATGACAATTTATTTAATCGACTTAGAACAACTTGGATAATATATTAAATCCGTTACTCAGGTCATGATATTCTGATAAATCTATAAAAAAACAAATTAAAAAGAAATGGTAAACCCAATTATAAATAAATTCAATGTTAAAGGATGAAATTGAATATAAAATTCAATTAAAAAAATAAGCTGAGTTAACCTAGGTTAACTTGTCAAACTTGGGTCATAAGAACAAGATAACTTCTTATAAAGCAAATTGAAATAAATTATGAAGTTCAATTCTCAATGAACTTAATGTTGAAAGATGAAATTAAAAAAAAAACTTAATTACAAAAATAAAAAAAAAACCTCCCAAGTTAACCAACCAAACTCGTGACTTGAATCATAAGACCGTAATAACATCATAGAATGCAAACCAAAAAAAAATTATGAAACTAGATTCTCAATCAATTCAATATTGAAGGATGAAATAAAAAACAATCAACAAGAATGACAAAAACAATTTGAGTCAATTGACCTAACCCGCGACCTAGATCATAAAATTATGATAACCCTATATAACAATAAAAATAAAAATAAAGTTTTGAAGCCCAATTCTCAATCAACTCAATGTTAAAAGATTAAATTGAAAAAAAAAATCAAATAGAAAAAAAAGACAAAAAATACTTCAGTCATCCCAAATTAACTTGTCAAACCGGGTCAGGAGACAGAAATAACTCTATAGAAAAAAATATAAAGTTTAATTCGCAATTAACCTAATATTGAAGGATGAGATTAAAAAAGAACAAAAAAACCCGAGATAACCTAGCTAACCTTCAAAACTCGAGTCCGGGTCATAAAACCATTGCAACCAATATAAATAAAATAAAAAAATCATTATAAAGCTTCATCCCCAATCAACCCAATGTTGAAAGATGAAGTTGAAAAAAAAATAAAAAAAGACAAAAAAATTACCCGAGTCAACAAGACTAACTCGCAAAACTCTCGACTTTAGGTTATGAGACCAGGATAATTACATAGAAAAAATTCAAAAACAATTATGAATTTTAATACCCATTAAACTCAATTTTGAAGCATAAAATTGAAAAAAAAAACTAAGTTTAAAATTTTAAAAAAAATTCCTAAAACTTTCTGAGAACCAAAGTGAAAGAAACCTTGGTTTTTACTATTCATTACTACAATGAAATGCCAAGAACTTTTAGTACTAGATGTGAAGAATACACTGCTTTTGCATGATAATTTATACGAAGGTACTTGTATGGAAATGGAATCAAGAGCACACAATAGTGCACATCTTTTTGATTATAGATATGAGTTAGATTGTTGACCCACACTACATTATATGTCGAGTTAATTTTTTCTTGAATTTTAAAAAGATATTCAAATCTTGCTAATGTTTTAATTTTTTCTAGTGAAAAAAAATTAAATCATATGAAGATTGATTCAATGTGACTTGGTTGACTTTATAAATTCAAAAGCAATTCAGACAGCATGTAAAAACTTAGAAGAAATTTCAATATAACATCTTTTTTTATTTAATATTAAGATAACATAGTGGATTGACTTGGTTCAACCCGAGTTAACATGTCAAATTTATGATTCGAATTATAAGACTATGATAACCTTATAAAAAACAAATCAAAACAAATTATGAAACCTAATTCTCAATTAATCAAATGTTAAAGGATAAATTGAAGAAAAAAAATCATTTAAAAAATGACCTAAAAAGGTGAACCAAGTTAACCTATCAAACCCACGATCAAGGTTAAAAGACCGAGTTTACCCCATAGAAAGAAAATCAAAACAAATTACAAAGTTCAATTCTCAATCAACCCAATGTTGAAGAATGAGTTTAAAAAAATAAAAATAAAAATAAAGATCATAAAAATGACTCGAGTCAATCTACCAAACTCATGAATCAGTTCATAAGACGGAGATAACCTCATATAAAAAAATAAAAAGCAACCTAATTTAACGCATCAAATCCGTAGCTTTAGTAATGAGACTAAAATAACACTATAAAAAGCAAATTTAAATAAATTATGAAGTTCAATTCTCAATCGACTCTGTCAGACACAATATTGAACGATATAATTTGTAAATATTTTAATTAAAAAACTACACAAAAAATGAATCAAATCAATCGAAGTTAACCCATTAAGCACTATTCTTGAGTCATGAGATCAGGATAACCTAATAAAAAACAAACAAAAAAAATCATGAAATCTAATTCCCAATAAAACACAATATTAAATGATGAAATTAGAAAAAATGGTCAATTAAAAAAAATTGAGTTAATTGGGTTAACTCGCTAAACTCGCAACCTACATCATGAGACGGGGACAATCCAATAAGAAGAAAATCCAATGTTGAAAGACCTGTGACCCTGGTCATGATATCGAGATAACCTCTTATAAAGAAAATAAAAAAACAACTTGATTTAATCGGGATTAAAATACCAAAACTTGCACCACTAATTATGAGACCAAGATATCTCTATAAAAAATAAATTAAAACAGATAATGAAACCTCAATTCCCAACCGACCCAATATTGAGTGATAAAATTAAAAAAAACTTCAATTAAAAAAAACCCAAAAAAACAACTCGAGTTAACTCATGTTAATCCATTAAGCATTATTTTCAAATTATGAGACCGAAATAACTTAATATAAAACAAACAAAACAAATCATAAAGTCTAATTTCTAATTAATTTAATATTAAAAAATAAAATTAAAAAAATAATTAAAAAAAACTCAAATTAACCAACATGTTCGAGTGTATCGTATAATATAATAATTAATGCAAGGTGGCTCGTTGTCAGTCTTTAAGGTGGGTTCAAAGTCCTCTCAGCCCCGGGAAAGGAGCTCGAAGAAGGTGGGGTTTGAAAAGTTGAAAGTAACATTTTTTTTTATATAGATTTTTTTTTTCCTGCGAGGAATGGAAGACTGAGAAAGAAAAATGATTGTTTTTCTTGAAAGCATCCACAGTACGAGCAAGGAAAGGAAGAAGAAATTTTCTTTGAATAACTGTAGCAATGGATTTCATGTTGTTGATTTTGATTTGGGTCGAAGATGAATAAATCTTTATAGTATTTACTTCAACAGTGTAATGATTCTTTTCGCTTTCCATCCAAAAAAAAACTTTACACTGAATCTTAATTGATATTGAAGTCTTTTTTATATGATTTATTTATTATTCTTAAATTAATATGAATAATTAAGTTTTTTTTCATATTAAGTGTACAATGAAATGATTTTTAAAACAAAATAATAATATTAAGAGATATTTTCTATGCCCACAATAATTTTTTGGTTATTATAATTTAAGCTAAAAAACAATTTAGTATTTTAATAAAACGATAAAAATGTTTTTTAAGTAAAAAGAGTTTAATCATAAAATTAAGGATTTTTAATATAGTTTTTTGATAATTATAAAATCAGCTCAAAAATAATTTTGTATTTAGCTAAATAAATGAGAATACTCCAGCGTCACATCTAAGGCTCTAAAATATCATAAATTAACTCAACTCTAACTAACATAATTAAATATTTGTGATAAATAATATTTTATGTTATTTTTTTATTTAATTTCAACACATGAAAATTATATTATACGCAAAAAAATAAAAGGACCGGGGGGAAATCATGGGCATCGAGGCTATTACTAGACTAATTAGAAATATAAATTTGACTTGAATATTCCTTTCTCATTGTTCCAATAATGGCTGAATTTCTTACATCTTGCGAGCACAACCGAATCTTTTAAAATGCCTTTACAAGTGATGGCCAGCAATTTAAAAAAGAAAAAACACTGGACAGCTTATTAAGTGGACAGCCCTCTCTGCTTATTAAATTTTAAATTTTTATATTAAAATTATTTTTTATATATTTTTAAATTATTTTAATATTTTAATATTATAAATAATTTTTAAAAATAAAAAATTATTTAATATATTGTTTTAAAAAAACTTTAAAAAACAAGACGGTATCCACAATAATGCATATTCCAACCTTTCAAATATGAATGTAGCACTATTTAATTCTCTATTTCAGAAGCAATCATAACCTGTAAGAATTACTAGTTGATTGGTATGCATTTTGATTTGAAAAATATTTTTATTTTATTTTTTATTTTTATTTGCCTATCATAACTCACGTCATGAGATTATTTTATTGGTTGTGTATCCAAGCTATTGGGTTGAATGTCAAAGAATCATTTCAACCCAATAGTTTAAGTTTTTGAGTTGAAATAGTTATTTGACATGGTATCAGAATTTTAATGACCAAGTAATGTTGAGTTCAAATCTCGTCATCCCTATTTATTTGATAAAAATTAAGCACAAGATAATGTGGGTCTGTGCAAGTTTTAAGCCCAAAGGGCTTTCACTTGAGAGGATGTGTTAGAGAATAATATAAATTATATCCTGAAACCTTGCCTAATAACTTAAACTATTGGGTTGAGATAGTTCTTTGACATATATATATATATATATATATATATATATATATAATTTATTGATTTAAATATTAGAGAGTTTTTATAAAAAAAGAAAAAAAACCTTGTTTTTACAAGATAGCATGACATTACATGTTACTAACATCTCAGCCTAAAATGCAATAAAAAGTCCAAATCTAATTCAAGTATTTACAACTTCATATAGAAAAATCAGTCTAAATTCAGAATCACTGAATAATTACTTCTTATAAGTAAAATATATGTCACAGATGTGCTATTCATTTAAATCCATGCATGTGCTTAAATGATGTATTATACTATTTTAGAGTTTGCGTGTGACTAGTAAAATTATTTACAGAATGACTCAACATTTACTACAAATAAGATATTTTAAATCATTAAACATAGATATTATCGTAGTATTTAATAAAATGATTATAATCATTAAATTAAATTATGAATAAAATACAAATCATAAAGTGCTACATTATTTAATAAAAATATTAAATAACCCTAATATTACTATAACATGATTGGGTACACGTTCATAAAATCATGTTATAATATTTTTGGTGCATGTTATTTTTATAAGTGTTTTTTGCTTGTAAATACATTAATTTTTTTTTAATATCAGCACATCAAAATTATAAAAAAACATAAATTTAATGTTTTTTCAAGGTATAAATAATATCAAAACACTTCTAAATACAATTAAAAATACAATACCAAACAAACACGTGTTACAAATCCATGGTGAAGCAAAGAAAATTGAAAAAAAGAAGAAGAAGAAATGATTCATAGATATAAAAGGTCCATGCTACAAGCCCTTTGACTTGAAGAATGAAAATACATGATTCTCAATTTTTTATTTTATTTTTGTTTTTAAAAGGTGGCAATATATGAGAGGTGTGATATCATGGTATGAGTCGGTTTGTTGAAGGTAACAACAACTTCCGAACAAACAGAGCTATCATGGAAAGTGAAAAGGCAATGAGCTAAATTTATCCTATTAGAAAAGGAAATATGTCCAGAAGCACAATACCCCCACGTTTTGTGTCTGCTGTTTATCCAAGTTCAAAGAATCTCTCGCAGATATAAATGTTTTTTTTTTTTAATTCTTTAAAGCATCGGATTAATATAATGAGTATGTAATTAATATGACTTAACAAAAACAAAATATGGATTAATCAAAGTATGTTAAATTTAGCACATGTAAAAACCCAGGTAAGCTTGATTACTTTTTGATCTAGGATTTATCTTGAGTTTTATGTCAAACTCGATTAATATGATAAGTTAATTTATAATCTGGTTAATCTAATTAATATATGAATGAAATTTAATTTAATTTTTAATTTTTTAAAAAAATTCTTAAAATAATATTATTTTAAATTAACTTAGTTTAATATTCTAAATTTTAAGTGGAATTATAATGAGTTTCATGACTATGGGAAAACCTACCAACACTGCCGAACTTGTAGAGCTATTTCTCTCTCTCGAGAAATTGGACAAAAGTTGTGGGTTATAACATAAGAAAAGCATGACAAGAAAAGCGTACAAGGCAGTTCCAAACCTCAGACCCTCGAAACCTGCCCTGCTCTCCCCCCCTGATACCCCCTCCCCCATTTTTTTCCCTCTTCATGTTTCCCTGTGGTCCCCAGCATCCATATAACTGACACGTGTTACCCCACCCTCATCTCAGGCTCTCCACGTGTCACCTGATGACTAGCCCTCTCCATTTGGCACCTCTATCAAATGGTGCCGAACATCCTCTCTTCGCCACCACACCTAATATTAACATTTAAGATATGGTCTAGGCACCCCTGCTCTGTCCTTTGTATCAACCCAATATATTAGCTGTTCAATCACAAGCTGCTAATTATCTCAGTACTGTATTTGATTCAAGACAACCTTAATCAAGATCATTGAAGCCAGATTAATGGAGGGCACCAATTCGTCGTCCCGGTCACAACACCCGCAGCTGCCACCCGGGTTCCGGTTCCACCCTACTGACGAAGAGCTAGTGGTCCACTACCTAAAGAAGAAGGCTGCATCAGTTCCACTACCTGTTACAATTATAGCTGAGATTGATCTATACAAATTTGATCCATGGGAGCTGCCAAGTAAGTGATCAAACCTTTAGAGCATGTGGATGCTTGTTCTTGATTAGTTCCTTGGTTTATATATGTATATATGTAGTTCTAATTAATCAGTGTTTTGGATTTGTGGTTTTTACGCAGGTAAGGCTACTTTTGGAGAGCAAGAGTGGTACTTTTTCAGTCCTAGAGACAGGAAATACCCCAACGGTGCTAGGCCTAACAGAGCTGCAACTTCAGGGTATTGGAAAGCTACCGGGACTGATAAGCCTATATTAACATCTAATGGAGCTCAAAAGGTTGGTGTCAAAAAGGCCCTGGTTTTTTATGGTGGGAAGCCACCGAAGGGGATTAAAACCAATTGGATCATGCATGAATATCGCCTTATCGAAAACAATTCTAGCCCAAAGCCCCCTGCTGCTGATTCTGCCAACAAGAAAGGCGGCTCTTTAAGGGTATGTTCATCATCTTTTAGGTGCTTTCAAGTTATTAAAGATGGTCCATTATTGATGTGTATTGTCTGGTACTTATGGGATGAGAGATCTTCGTGTGTTGTTTATAGCTTGATGATTGGGTTCTATGCCGGATTTACAAGAAAAACAACTCTCAGAGACCGATGGATCAAAGAGACAAGGAGGATTCAATGGAGGGCATGTTTGCTACACTGCAAAATTCTAGCCACCAAAATCCGAAACCCCCTTCAGCTTCAAAGCACACAGCTTATGCATCTTTACTTGTGAATGAAGATACCTTCTTTGAAGGGATACTAACAGGAGATGGCATGCAAAATGGTTCCATATCTCAATTACCATCTTCAAGCTCAAAGCCAAACATGTCCATGGCCCCAGTCTCCGCAAATACTTTCACGGCGACACGCACCCTCCCTCCTCATCAGTATTGGAACGACGCTACAGGATCACCAGTGGGGTTGGCTAATTCATCAGGGAAGCGCTTTCACGGTGAACTTAATAGTGGTATTACTGGAACTCAAGAGGATAACACCTCCTTTGTTTCTATGCTCAACCAACTTCCACAGAGCACACCATTGGTCCACCCAAGTACTCTTCTTGATGGTGTTTTGAGACAACCGTTTCAACTTTCTAGCTTGAATTGGAACTCATAATTAATTGGGTCAGCAGTTGATGCACTTCATGACTATGCATACATACATACATACATGCATGCATGCATATATATATATATATATATATATATATATATATATATATATATATATATGCTTGCCATACATATTATGCACGTGCAAGATAGGGGAGGTCAAGGAGAATTGCAAGAGAAGTTCAAGAATATCTGCAAGGACATTAAATTCATTAGAAGGCTTCTTTATAGAAACATAACAACTAGCTAGGATTTAGTACACAGGTAATTAAGGCTGGTTAATTATGTCAATTTTAGCATATTGTGTCATACTTTGTTGTTACGCAGCGAGATTACCAAAACACTGAGGATCTTTATCTAAGAAATTAATTGATAATGAATCTAACGTCCATAAATCTTCTTATTTGTATAGTTGATTTTATTATGTTTTTTTAATTTCTATTTTGATTTGAAAAGAATATGGTGATATTGCATTAATAATACATTTGCTTAATGCACCGGATCACATAAAAATTTTAAAATTAAACATGTTTAGACTAGAACAGTACTAAAATGAGTGGCTTCTTTATAAATGATACACACTCCAACTTATATACAAGTGTGTGATCGGTGGCGGTTCTCGAGTTGACAAATTTTTTCTTGTATTTGACTCTTAAAAATAGCTGTTTGTTTATGGATATAGCATCCAAGAGTATATCTACTATATTTTTTTTAAAAAAAAAGAAAAGAAAAAGACATTTTATAATGGTAAAAGATCTTAAGGTTGAGAATTGGATAAATGGAATTGGCCTGCTTAAATATTGTTTTTTTTTTATTATTATTAATGTAAGTGTTTGGATCAGATTACACGTATTTCAATTAATTCTATAAATTTTAAAATTAATAAATATATAAATCTCTAATAATTATTATATTAACAACTACCTAAAATTACAGAGAAAAACCTTTTTAATCTCAGGTTATTACAGGAGTCCCTGTACAGCAACCTTGCAAAGACAGGATGGTAGACGCGCTTTCATATTGATCCTAATTTCTCTTTTGACTTTCTTGCCTTCAAATGCTCAAATCCATTTGTACATAAAAGTAGCCTTTTCAGCTTTTAGCATCTATACCCCATATTTTTTTTTTAATGACCTACCTAAAGCTAATAACTTTATTTTTTTTGTTTTATATTATACGGATATATTGATAAGAAAATGATTTTAACTTAATAGATTTTTATTTATTTTTCTTTTGGGTGTGGTTATTAATTAGGGATGATGATTTTAACTTAATTGTTTGGATTGGATTTTATAATTTTAGAAGGTAAAATCCAACCTAGTTTTATTTGGTGAAGGGTTTGCCCACCTTGTTACCCCATTTAATAATTTAAAATATTTTTCTTTTTCGTTTTATAGAGGTGTAATGTAGTTAATACATAGATTTTTATCTTATAATTCATTAAGATATTTTATGATCTTATGTATGGATTAGAAGTTTATACTCCATCTTATGATTTTATAATTTATATATGGATGGAGATGTATTTTTTTAAAAAAAATTGAATTTTAATTTTATATATATTTTTTAAAATGATTTCTGAATGGATCTTGGAGGAGAAAACATATAATGAATTGAAATATTTTGAATCGGAAGTGCATAGAGCAAAACCATTACCATCCCTAATCATTAATTACCCAAAGTTGGTTTTGTTTATTTGTTTGGTATTATATATATATACACACACACACACACATCACTTGTTTGGTCTTTTTATTAAATTGAAATTACTGTATTCTTAAAAAAAATCAAAATTATTGTTCTTACAAAATTGGAAAGCGCCATTTATCTTTGAATATTGGACGCCGAGGTTGAATATCTACATAACTAGTACAATTCAATCACGCAAACAACTTTATAAATTTTGCCAAAAACAAAATCACGTAAAATACTTATATTATCTAGTGAGAATTAATATATCTTATATTCATTGAGCTAATTTACAATGATAGATTAAAGTCTTGTTTGTTTTTACATTATAAAATTATTTTTGAAAAAATTTAAATTATTTTTATTTGTTTCAAATTAATATTTTTTTTGATATTTTTACAATTTTAATTGTTATCAAAAATAATTTTTAAAAAATAAAAAAAATATATTATTTTAATATATTTTCAAATAAAATACAATTTAAAAAACAATTGTAAGCAAACTGTAAATCTAAAAATTTCCCATGTCATTTTATATAAAAAGTAATAAACCAAAGGGAAATCGATCGTTTCAAAGAATCTAAAAGAAAGTGACACCCACTTAGTTAATTTAATACATGTGTTGATTGAATAAACAGGTGGATTGGCACCGCATACGTGGCAACTACTCGCCTTTTAAATCATGACAAATATTAAACAAAATTAATTAATATAATTAAGACCGATAATCTCCTTTCGTAATCATGTGTTGATGACGATATTAAACATGGGGTTCAAATTAATTTCATCATGGTGAATTAATATGATCATGGCAATTAATACAAAATGAAAAAAACTGTGCCATCCATGCTCTACCGTCTCGTGGTGGCATTGGCTCTTTAGACACCACTACTAGACGGCTAGACCTAAGTGTCGCCTCTTGTTCATTTTTTTTTTCAAATCATAGCTTAGCGTGTCAACCGGCAATTGAACCTAATTATGCACTATGGTTTTCAAATCTATTATTAATGCTTTTATGGCTTATTTATATGTATTTGTCAAGGAAGAGGATAAGACGTAATTCTGTTTGCATAATTCAATAAGAGAAAATTAAAATAAATCTAATTAAAGTTATAATAATTTGATGCTATACTATCATTTAAAAGGTTCAAATTATGTCGTGTAAATTATTTATTTTTAAAAATATAAATACAAAAATGATAAAAAATAATATAATATATATCAAAATAAAAATTATTTGTAAGGAGAAAGTTTAAACAATGAAGCTCATTTTTTTTAAAATAAATTATTTTATTTTTACTTTGAAGAGTCAATTGTACTTGCATCAATATTCGAGTTTTAACATTAATTGGTTTATCAAATATATTGCTAATTTGTCACTTAATGATTATACCCTTGCATGTAGTAGTACAAAATTTTAAATGTTAGTTTACTAAAAAAAATTAGGCTTTATAATTTTCTAATTATTTTATTATTTTTTTAATATAAACCATATATAAAAAAAGGGATAAATTCTGGCTTTGTACTTATATTTTTTTAAATATAAATTATATATATAGCATTATTTGGATATTTTAATTATGAAAATGAATTAATCTTATAAAATTATTTTAAAAAATTCTATTCTTTATCCAATTTTAAAGATTTAGAGACTCTGCTAGTTAGGATAACCTGAAAGAAACATTAACATGTAATTGAAACTTTTTTTAAAAAATCGATATAATTCCTCAATGGAAAAAAAAAATTGAATTTATTTCAAACCTCAAAAAGATAAATTTAAATTAACCTAAAAGAATAACGATCCTTCTACAAATGACAAGACCTTATATAGTTGGAAAGGATATTTTGTGATCAATTTACGTTAACATGGTAAAAAGACAACTAGCTATGACAGAAATTAGTGATGTGCCTAGTGATTGATATGGATGCCATGCACGCCTGGGATGAAAAGGGGATCCCATCTCGATACCTCATTAATTAAGCCCTCTAATCCCTCTTTTATTATTATTATTATTATTATTATTATTATTATTATTATTATTATGGGTGAAGAGAACAAATTAATAGCTTTCCAAAGATGCCTATCAAGACATTGAAATCATTACGTAATGTCCTCTCTTATGGTGGACATCCTCACCACTTACTTGCAAACTCCAATTAATTTTTTTTTCCATATTAAAAACTCATTAGATAAATCATTCGTGATATGTATCACAAGTTAGTTTAATTGTTTTATAATATAAAAAAATATTTATGTTTTGATAATGTTTTTAAAAGAGTAAGATAAATTTGAAAGCTCAATCATTGATTCGAATAAGTCTAATACGCTTAGTTAATTTAATAATATGGTTATGAAAAAAAAAATAGCAACAATGACTAAAAGGCTTGTCAATATTATAAAAAAAAATACCCTTTAAATATTCTTAAAAGATTTCAATGATCTTATCTGATAATAAAAGAAAAATTAAATGAGAACAAAAAATCTCATAAAGAGAAAAAAAATTATAAAACTTAATTACCAACAAATCAAACACTAAATGATAAATGAGAGAAAAAAAAATATTTTGGTTAATGAGAGGAGGTTGGCGTCTGTGATAGCGGAAGGAGAAAGAAAAGGGGTCGACCATGATTAGTTTTTCACTGTGGTGAGCTAATGGTTTCTGTAAGAGGCTAAAATCGGTGGTGGTTATTAGCAAAAATAAAAGAAAACAGGAAAAAAGAGACCAATATGAGTGTGAGGTTGCTCACATGTGTGGAAAAGGCTACTCAATCAACTGTAAGTAGGTGGTGGCGTGTTGCTTTGGTGAAGACAAGATAAGATAATCTTGGTGGTTAATGCTGGCTAGTAGAGGTGATCATTTTTTGTTCGGTTCGGTTTTCACATGAAAATATTAACCAAACTGAAATTATTATTTTTAAAAATTTAAAACTGAAACCGAACCAAAACTGGTTTAAACTAACTGGTTTCGGTTCAGTTCGGTTTTTGTTGTTAAAAACAGCAAAACCAAGAAGCAAATCCCGTTTCTATTGTTCAAGAACTTGTTCCAGTTTACATGACCAAGATATGATTGAATTCTATTTAAAATACAAGCAAAACCAAAGTCGCAAATTACAACATAATGAAAAAAACAAAAACCCACAAAATATCAAGGAAAATAGAAACTAGAGATTAATCAAGACTGGAAGGAAAACAGATTTGCCTATAGTTAACGAGTTGGATCCAATTGAGAGCCCAAATTTTGTATTTCTATCAAATATTTATGTTGTTCATAGTCATTTTAAAGAAGTAACAATTGAGCAACGGCTCTATTTGAAAGAGAAGCAGATGGACAAATCCTAGATGTAGTTTAGCTTGATTAAAGTAAAAGGTGAAGTTCATGAATTTATTGCTAGTGAGAGAAGAGAATGTGATGGAGAAGATAAGATGCGGGGAGGCAGAGAGAAAAAAAAAAAAGAGGAGGGAGGGGGGTAGCTGAGAGTGTTGGATTGTTGCTTTAGGGCTTAGGTTAGTGACTATTTATACTATCTTTTTATAATCCTTTTTTTATAATCTTTTTAGAGTTGGTTGAACCAGTTTGGTTCATTCCAGTTCAATTGATTTTAGGCATTTAAAATCGAAACCGAACCGAATTGGAAATTCTTTTCAGTTTTCTAATTGGTTAATTTTTTTTCTCAGTTTGGTTTTCTTATTTTTTTAAAAAAAATACAATGTTAACGCCGACTCGATAAGAAAAATTAATCAATGTTTTTGAAATGGACGTGTTAATATCTTTAACAAGTTGAAAACAAGTTTTTGAATTTTGAATTTTAAATTCCTCTAAAAAGACATTAAAATACCGAAAATGATGCATATAAGTCAAAAATAAATATTTTGGATTTTTGTCGTTGCTTTCACCTTTTTTGGATTTCTTTTGAAAAAAGTAAAAAAAAAGATAAAAAAATTAGGTTATGACAATATTTATATATAAAATTACCGCATCACCCCTAACTAAACTTGAGAATAATAGAAAAACCATGATGAAAAGAAAAGAAAATACCCTTGTATGCTATCTAAAGGAATTTGTGCTATGAAGGAATGTTACTAACTTTATTATAATGTGAGAAGTGAAAAGATGAAAATACCCTTAGATCTCTAGTTAATTGAAAATTTCTTTTAATGGTAATTGAGTAATTATACTATGCTATAAAAGAGTGCCAAAATGAGTCTTACAAAAAAACAATTACACGCTCAGGATATAATGCAATGGTTTTTGGAATGAATGGCAAAATGGTAATTCATTATAGAAATCCACAGTAACATGTGTCTATGTGTATAGTGAAACACTGAGCCTCATTTTTTTCTTTTTAAATATGAGACATAATTTTCAAATATAACTTGATTAAATAGATTTATCTGATAAATTTAGAGACTGATTTACAATAAATTTTTATTAGAACCAGACAAAACATTTATCCAATCAAACTCTATTAACCTAATCAAACTCGACTAAGTGAACACAAAGAGAAATTTTTCATCAAATAACATTATTTTAATAAAATTAATTGATTTGATGACTTGCATGTTAATCTAGTGACCCAAACCCTTTTTTAAGTTAGTTTTCAAATTAAATCGGATAATTTTTCTATAAAATCAATAACCAATAATTAAAGTGATCTAAGAGATCGATCAAACATGTAAATTACATGAATTGTTGTTGTTTTTTCTAACTTATTTATTATCTATATATTTTGGTCGAATATAGAAGCAAATGCTAGATTGATATCCTAATCACCAAAATAACTCAAATTCTTTAAAAATACCCTTAATAATTTACCATGGAATAAAAAACCATAAATACTCAATCTCATGATAATCTTGCACTATAAGATAAAAATGTTATTGTCACTCATGACGGGTAATGAACAACTATGTATCCAACAATGCATTTATATGAGTAGTGCATGCTATTGGCATGTATATAACAATGATTTATTAGGTATATTAATATAAATGATATAAAAAAAAGTTAAAGTTGAAGGCAAAAACAATGGGCCTTTAGACTCATTTCATTATCTATTGTAATAATGAAATCATTGTTTTTATATTTGAGGTGTTTTTGTCATTTCACATGATGTATTAATCATTAAAGAATTTTCTAGGAGTATAATTATTTTCTTAAACACAATAAAATAACATAATTACTATCAAATCAAATAATTATCATAGATGTCTTTTCATTTACTCATATACAGTAAATTGACAAGTATAACATTGGAATTAAAAAACAATTTAACCATAGGCTGAGGGGCCTTTTGATATTTTCATTTATTTTTTTGTAATTATCGTGGTAATCAAGGGCATTTGGTCTTTTAATATTGATAAAGTATTAATTAATCTGAAAAGGCTCTTGGCATGTGTAGTACACACATCAATGTATAGGAGGGCACCCATGCACTTTTAACAGCGCATGTGGTGCCTCTTAGTGGCATAAAATATCCGTCCATCATGCCGTTAGATGTGTCGCCGTGTTCTCTTCCTCTTGATGTGGCATGTGGAGATGATGGTTGAGCGGTTTGTCATCAACCAACCTTTCTTCTTCTTCTTCTTCTTCTTCTTCTTCTTTTTCTTCTCTCTTCTACCCCAAAAAATACAGGTTATTTCTCTTTGCTATTGATATTTCAATTTCAGTTCTTATTCTTTTGCTTTTTAATTTTTATTTTTGACCTTTTTGTTAAAGTTTTATTTATTTTCAATTGAATTCTTCAATTCTAATTTGTCATATATAATTTTTTTCAATTTGGTTATTTTTCTTTTGATTTTTATTTTTTTCCCTGGTCATTTTGTAAAAGTTTTGATAGTTTTCTATTTCATCTTTCAATCTAAATTTATGGTTTATTATTTTTTATAATTTGGTTCTCATTTTCTTTATTTTTTTATCTTTTTTTAAATTCTATTTTTCTTTTCAATTTAACCCTCCAATAAAAATTTATTCTTGCACTTTGATTTATTTATTTTTATTTTTATTTTTACCCTCATTCTTTTAATTGCTATTTTTTTTTGTTTTAGATCCTTATGTTTAATTATTATTATTTTTCTGATTTTATGCTTTAAAATTTAATTTATTGAGGTTTAGATTTCACAGTTTTTCATGTATGATACTTTCGGTCTAATGACTTGGGTTGTGGGTTTGAAAAGTGAATGCGGGTTGATATCCTCTTTTTTTTTGCTTATTTTCTTTTCCGATGACATTAGTATTTTAATAGAAATAAAATGACTTTTTGATTTTTTTCGATTTCTTTTCTATTGAGTTATCCTGATCGTATAACCTGAATATCAAGTTTTACAGGTTAATCCTGGTTGGTGGCTTTTTATTTCCCAGATTATATATTTATTATACTATCTTAGGTTGACGAGTTGATGTTTTTATCCAATTATATAGTCCTGATGATTTTTTTAAAAGTTATATATTGATGTTTTTTTTTTAAATATCCTTATTGGTGTACTATCATTGCTAATTTATTTATTATCTAAATAAAATCAACTTATTAAATTCAATCAATATTATAACCCGAGTTGTTTATTTTTTAGTTTCTTTAAAAGAACATCTATATATATATATATATATATATATATATATATATATATATAAGAGAGAGAGAGAGAGAGAGAGAGAGAGAGAGAGAGTTCAGTATAGCGGGGATACATGTCTAGCGAGAGATTAATTACTTGATAATTTTTTTTTTATGTATTCCACGTACAGTTAGATGAGCGGTTATAAGTCATTTACCGGTGACTTAAATTGTTTTATCATTTATAAAAACATTTCGCAAGAAAAGGAAATAGTTATGAAGAAGGGTTTCTAACTCTCTCCGATAGCTCTCCTGCAATTATCGAAAAACAAGTTGAATTTGCAACATGCAACACTAAGAGTGTATTTATTTTGAGGTAGTTTTTATAATTATGATTTAAAAAAAATTTGGTTAGCTGTGGTTAATGAATTAAGATACGTATTTTGTAAAAATTATAGTTGAAATTTATATGTAAAAAAAAACATGTATAAGATGTTTAATGAAAATATAATTACAATTATTTTTTAAAGTATTTTTTATTTAAAAATACATCAAAATAATATTGGATTGCTGGTGTTTAAATTCATGAATTAGAACATGAATAGGAGCTCGAGGCTTTGCAGCTCGGGTGGTTATGGCATGACTTTATATGTGGTGGTCGAAGCCTCGGATATTATAGGCTTTCTCAGGCTCCCCTGTTGTCTTGCTTCTCCATGGTTATATAATATCATAATTATAACTTGAAGCCGATTTGAAGAAACACTGCATCTCGGAGCCGATATGCATTCAATCATTGGCCCGAGATAGAAGAGGTGGAGATAAAAAGAATATGTTATTATGTCCTTCAAGTTTTTTTTTTTTTAAGGGAATTCGTTTTAAAACTATCTCATATAAATTTATTTATTTATTTATTTTCGTTTCTCCAATGAAATACGTTTTTGTCCTTTAAATATCTGTTTTTCTTTTTAATGATACTAACAAAAAAAAACCTAAATAAATGAATCTAATTTTGTAAGTGAATTGCGATGAATATTATCCCCTTTCTTGAATATAGTTATCAGATTCAATTTAAAAAACGATAAGAGAAAGAACATGAATCATTGGTCACCACATCAACTATTTTTTTTATTTATTAGAATGACATTGTTTTATTTTTTTAATATTTATTTGGATCTACGGAGTTAATTAGATTTTACCAGGTCAATAATTTATCTAATTTAATTAGAAATCCAACCTGAATTAGCTCTAAATGTTGGATTTTTAAAATTAACTTACTAGATCCGTTAATTAGATTTTACCAGGTCAATAATTTATCTAATTTAATTAGAAATCCAACCTGAATCAGCTCTAAATGTTAGATTTTTAAAATTAACTTACTAGATTAAACTGGGTTGAAGAATTTATCTAATTTATTACAACCGTCAGCTCTAAACGATTTTTTAAAATTAACCAGAAAACCAGAAAAAGAAGGGCAGTAAAATAAAGTGGATACGAGGAAAAGTTGAAGAAGGAGGAGGCTTGTCAACCTCCGAACCTCACTGACGGCCCAGACTTAAGTAGCTGGACTATTTTGTTGGAGCCTGTAAACTAACGAAACAGGTCTTCAAGGGCCCGTTGAAGAATTACAGTGGTCTGCGTTCAAGGAGCTGATTTCTTTCCTGCTTAAATTTCAAAGATCTGATTTTATTTGACCAACCATTGGACCATCGTACATGCACTTTACCACCCACACGCACGCACGCATGCAATAATTGTCATTTCTTTTTCTAATCTTTATTGCTGTGAATATGACTACTAAATCCGGTCCCGTCCGGTCCGGTCCGGCCTGATAGTTTGAAAAAAATTCATATCATGTTTAATCCAAAAAGAGATAATCAGATGAGTCAGTTAAAAATTCATAAAACAAAGAGGAGGACGAGATGCTACTTGGAAGATCAATAATTACTGCTCTACTTGTAATTCTCTTCTCCCTTGAATAGATTTAAAATTCATGCTTGTATTTTTTTTATTCAAGTCTTATGAAAGTTATGATGATGACGTATAGTATCAATAAAATTATATTATTTATTAAAAAAATAAAATATCATTAATAAACTTATAAATTTAGTGTGATTTTGTTTTGCGTAAAATATTTTATGAGAAGATAACAGTTATTATTATAACAACAACAATAACAAAAACGATATTGGTATTATAAATATTTTGATAAATGCGTAAAAATTTTAAAAATATTTTGCAAAACAAATGTCTAGAGAGAGGAGAGGGGGCTAAAATAAGGGGGAAATAAATTATATAAAAAAAAGATTCTTAAAGCATAGAGTTAATGTGGCATTAAATAATGGTATTGCGCTGAGAATTTACAGCTTTAAAGGGTTATAAATTAGAGTATATATCTTTATTTATTTATTCATTCATTCATGCTTATTGCTTGAAGGCTCCCCTTTGGTCAAATTAAAATCTTGACAAGAATCAACAAGGCAACAATGACAAAACCGGTTTCGCCACCCTGGGGCCGCTGCATCCTGCATGCACCCCTGACATTAATTGCAAGCAAATCTTACTCTCATTTTCTTTGCTATATTTTCCTTCCAAGGCATGTTCCATGGTCGGTTGCCTGTCTCAGTCCAAGTCCCTCCCCGCGTTTGTACGGTCCCGCTTCTCTGAATCTTCCTCACTTTTTTGTCATAATTCCTATCGTTCATGCTTACTGATTGAAGGCTCCACTTTTGTCAAATTAAAATTTTGACATGAATCAACTGAGCATTAAGGAGAAAACATTTGCGGTTTCGCAACCCTGGCGCTGCTGCATGCATCCCCAGTACCATTGCACGCATGCAGCAGAAAACTAAATTTTACTTCCATTTCCTTTATTGGCGATAACACAGACTCAATTCCTGATATGAAAGTTATGGGTGCTGGACCCCATAGATCGCAATGTATGAGACCAAGTATGGTTTTGGAGCGACTGTCACTTGTTGGAAATGACAGTTTATGGCTTTTAGCTTTTTAACAATTAACACACAGAGATGGATTCGGTAATATAGAAATGAGTGACAAAGAACCTTGTTTATTAAGAATGGAAATTATTGTGGATGAGAACCTCTACATCCTTTGCTATATTTTCCTTCCAAGGCGTGTTTCATGTTCGGTAGCCTGTCTCAGACCAAGTCCCTAGCTCCCCACGTTTGTATGGGCTCGCATCTCTCCATGAAGAGAACAGTAACCATAGTTATGCCAAACTTGTCATATACTTTCGTAGAAACAAACAAAACAAAACAAAACAAAAATGAGTAACATGATCGTGGAAAATGAGCATGTTCGTGGAAAATGAACTTGCATTTTCTAATTGTTTTTCTTTTTAACTTATATATATATATATATATATATTATTTGGATTATCAAATAGAAGTTTGTAATTTTGCCCATCCATGTATCAATGCGTATGAGCATAAAACTGATCCATAATCTAGCAATTTGCTGATGCAAGTTTAATCAGATAATAAAATAATAAATGTATATTTTAAGAATTTCTACAATTTAATTTGCCGTTTTTTTTTTAGATGAACATGTGTACTTTCAAAAATATTAATGATGCATCATGTTACACGTAGACGGGCAACATGGCAAACTCAATGAGTCATCACCTAGTTACTAGGTTAAGGATTGCTAGGAAATTCAGGCGTATTTCTCATTAGAAATTTCAAGGGTAAGAAACTAATTATGATTAAAAAACGTATTAGTACCTCTAGTGCACACTACTTGAGATAAGCTACATTGTGTGGTCTGAATGTAGTTTAAAGGGTTAGATGAGTTTCTAATCGGTGAAGTCTATGGCTCGAGGCAAAGATTCACTTGTGCAAATAAATCTGGTATTTTAAATTTATTATGGGTTCGTGTATCCAAATGAATTTTTATGGAAATAATCCATGTAAATCCCCTAAAATGATTCACCTATCCTGAAAGGCGAAAGGGTTTTTCCACAACTTGTGTGTTGTGGTGAAAAATATCATAATTAAAATTGGTGAATATTCAAAATAATTCTAAGAATTTTCTAGTTAATTCCTGATATTTAAATATCAGCCTACTTATAGGTCCAATATTTATGGAGGTGGGTTTGTTGGTTGGTGGCTGGAGAAAAGATGGATCCACGATGGAAGAAGAAGTCGTTATTCATGGTTAGGTTTGGACTGGGATGGGTGGATCCTTAATGGTGGACTGCTTTCTTGCTGCTTGTTGTTGATTTTGAATTTAATGGATTCTTGAAAGAGGGTTCTTGCAGGTGAAAGGAAACTGAAGATGAGAAGTTGATGTGTTGCCATGGTTGAGGAGGTCATGATGAAGGAGGCTGTGTCTTGGATAATGAAGGAGCTGCTAGAAAGGGAGGTAAGCTGTTAATGGGGTGCCAGTTTTAGGGAAACCAAAGGAGAGACTGAGGCCTATGGTTGGGTATGACAGTCAATTTCAATTGAAAAAGATGGTGGTGTGTGTTGGCTGTAAGAGGGAGCTGAGCAGTAGAGGTTAGGGTTAGTGGAGATGATTTGCTGGGTTTGTTAGTTGTGGGAAAAAAATGAAAGGGATAATGTTATAGTGATTCAGTAGGAGGTTAGCTCTGTCTTGAAAGTGCTGATATAGATCACGGTCAATGGTGGTAGAGGCTAGATAATTAGGTAGTTGCTGACGCCATTGCCAGCTCCTTTTTGGAATAATAATTGTAGGGTTTCTTTTTATATTTGTGTGGGGAGAGTGTTTTGGTGCGTAGGTGATTTTCATTTTTACACATTCTCTCTTCTCATCCCCCTTGAAATTCTCTTCTCAAATTCCTTTCCCCTATTATGTGTGTGTAACCATCTATTTATAGGTAAAATTTTCTTTAGCTTGAATGTAAAGCAAACCAAGATCAACCATTGGATTTCAAGAATGAATGTCTACCACTTATTTGATAACTTGAAGGGAATGCTAAGAAAAATTGACCCTTAGATTAAGAGAATTAATTGTGGACCATTTGATAAAAAATAGGTTGCTTAGTAAGATGATTTCCAATTTTAGAATTTGTCCTCTCCATTCCACAATTACAAATAGATCACTAAAATAATAAATGTATTTTTAAAATTTTTAAATTATTTGGAAAAGATGCTGAAAATGGTGCAAATATGCCAACATATTTTTTAAGTTTTTTTTTTGTTTTTGCTTTTTGCGTTTTTATTTTTCAAAAAATTCTAAAAAATAGGTAACAACAGATGTCCCTTCTTTACAATACTTACGGAGTAAAAGACTTGTTAAATGTTTGGCATAGTAAGTTTGTAAAGACAAACAAACTGTTCTTCCAAAATTAATCTTCTCAATGCTTTTAGTTCGGTTGACCTAAAACTTTGTCTTTGCAGCAATCATCTTCAACAAGAACTATGATCAAATTGTTTATAGCTCAGTTAACCTGAAATACTAATCTAACAATTCCCTATAACCACAACCAAAAGGTTGATCAACCTGAGATTTCAATCTCAATTAACAGACCTCTTTTAACCAGAACCTTGGTCTTTGTCTTCAACTCGGTGAACCTGAAATTATAATGCGGTAATTTTCTTTAACTAGAACCAAAATGTTGCCTTCAGCTCAGTTAACCTAAAATCTCAATCTAGAGACCCCCTTTAACCAGAACCTTGGTCTTTGCCTTTAGCTTAGTCAACTTAAAATCTTAATATATAGACCCCCTTTAACTAGAACCAAAATATTGCTTTAAGCTCGGTTAACCTGAAATTTCAATCTAGAGACCCCTTTTAACCAGAACCTTGATCTTTGTCTTCAGTTCAGTCAACTTAAAATCTCAATATGATGATTCCCTATAACCATAACCAAAATGTTATCTTCAACTCGGTTAACCTGAAATCTCAATCTAAAGACCTCCTTCAACTAGAACCAATAGTTTGGTTAACTTGGAATCTTAATCTAAAGACCTCTTTTAACTAGAACCAATATCTCGATCAACCTAAAATCCCAATCTAGCGGTCCCCTTTAACCAGAACCAAAATCTTTATTACTTCCCGATCGTGGGGTTTGAAAATTCGATGCTTCCTGATTGTAGGGTTGACCTGAAGATTCTTTCTGATGACATGGTTGATCCTTTTCTTTTCTTGAGAATTTTCTAATAGTAGGGTTCTTTTAACTTTTTTTTACCTGATTATAAGGTTTAACTGATATTTCCTGATTGTAGGGTTTGAACTCAGTGCTTTCTCATTACAGGGTTGACGTGAAGATTGCTCCTAATGACATTGATGATCTTCTTCTTTTTTAATATCAGGGTTCTTCTCACTTTTCTTCTTGATTATATGGTTTAACTGATATTTCTCGATTGTAGAGTTTAAACTTGGATTCCTTGCTATCATAGCTCAAAGATTTTTTCTTTGTTAACTCTGATTCATTAAAATCTTACTGGATTTAAATGAGGATCTTCCTGAAAAAAAGTCAAAAACATATATGCAATGCTTTGGGGTTAGATGACATGTATATATCCTTACTTGGTTTGAAATATAGTCCCCCCCCTCTTTGATGCTCCATCATCATAGGGTGTCTTTGTTTGCTATCTAAAGCTTTCTTAGTTTTTTTATTCACCCGGTCATTTGAGTTTACCGTATGGCAGTCCTTCAATCAAATGTAAGTGCAGTGCCCATCCTAGGCTATCCGCGATGATTACCACTCTGATTCTTTATCAAATCTGATTATGTCTCCAAGTATGGTGTTGCTTGATTCAACTCCAGACCCACACAAGCTTGGGCTCAATGCTTGGCTGAGTCTAAAGATGAGGGGTTTGGCAGTTTTCCAAACTTATACATATTGGGGTTTAGTGCTTAGTTGAGCCTGGAGATGGTGGGTCTGATGGTTCATAAGACCCACATAAGTTAAGGCTCAGTGCTTGACTGAACCTGAAGATGGTTGCTCTAGAGGTTTGCCATACCTATATATGCCTGAGCTTAGTGTTTGGCTGAGCTCGAAGATAGTAGGTCTAATAGTCTTTATATATATATATATATATATATATATATATATATATATATATATATATGAGTTGAACGTTTGGTTGAGCCTAGAGTTGATGAGTTATCACCCTAAACTTTGTCTATTTGTTAAAAAATAAGGACTCAGGAAAAACAAAAGAAATGTTAAAACATCGACATCACAAAAAATTAATATCTTTTTATGTGTCACACCCAAATATCACGGCGACCGATAAAAATTAATTTAATCTCAATGGAAAAAGAACAGATATTTGATATCTTATTCTTTAGGGGAAACGGTCTAGTTCAATGAGTCGCTACTTAGTATTATGGTCACTGAGAAACCTAACTGGTCAATAAAGATTCTAACTCATGCAATGCCTTTTATTTTGAATAAATTTTTTGGGTTTGTTTGTAATTGAATAGAGGAGATTTATACCAATAAGAGATTTTTTAATATTCTATCAACAAGTCTAATATCATGACTTTTTCTTTTATTGATTTATGATGACTCAAATTCTTAGTTTCCCAAGTTGGGTTTGCTTTTAAATGGGATATCAACATCTGTGAGTATTTATAACATATAGATAAATTCATGTATCCGCCGACTAATGAGGAAAATTAAGCCATCCAGCTCTGCAGAGAGCACAGGTACCACAATTGAGCACAAACACGTCAATTGCGCACGAGAGACGTTAAGAAAAAAAGGGCTGTGGTCCCAGAGCTTCGCGTCTCCAACCTGGTCCATGCCCGCGTGGGTCAGAGCAAAAATATTTTACACGTCGGAGAAAAAAAAAACGAGTAAGCGTCGTTAACATGAATAGTGACAAAAAAATTTACTTATTAATTCAAAATTTAATGGATATGTTAAATAATATTGATTGAGAATTATATATATTTATAAATATTACAAATAGTTGTTGATGCAAATTAATTTTGAAGTTGTAAAGTTGAGAAACGAATATAAATCAAAATATTTTATATTATATTATAGAAAGTGGAGCCCTTGAATTTATTTTATTTAATTATATAGCGTTAACTTTAAAAGAATTACAATTCAAACTCTATTGAAACAAACTAATTTATTATTATAAATCTTATTTTTTATATTAATATATTTAATTTTAATAAAAAAATCAAACATTTATTCTATGTTATTTGTTTAATAAAAATCAAAAGCAATTATATATAAGAGATGCCTAGAAAAATCTAGACCATTTAAAATGAAGATAATATATATATATATATATATATATATATATATATATATATATATATATATATATATATATATATAAACTACCTAAAACCCCTCTATCTTATTAATTGCACTAATATTTTTTTATAAAGTATTTTTATCAAAATATTTTTTTCTTAGACAACATGCTATCATCATTAAAGCAAGTTTAAATAAAAAAAAAATAACATCTCATATATCTTTTTTCTGAAAGCATATTAGAAAACATAAGAATAACAGCAAACAACTTTTCAGTAGTGCTATTAGACTGAGCTAGTAAATTAACCTTGAAATCTCTCTACTTGATTCCTAGTATAGCCTACTATCATAACTTATTTTTTACTTCTACTTTTAAAATAAATTTCTATAAAAGAGGGAAAATACAAAAATTTCTAAAACTATACATTTTCTATGCAATTCAGCTAATTTGCCACAATTTCATCATTTCTCTAACCATTTTACTTGTTGTACTATTCATGTTAACAAATTTTTAAAATTTAAAATATTGAAAAAATTAAAAACAAAAGAAAAAAATCAATAAAAATACAAAGATTATTGAGCATGATGATAATTAAGGAAGGAAAGAGGAACCAAAATAAATATAAGGTTTTGGCTCCCTCTCTAAGCAATTAAGAGATAAGAGGATAATGATAGATAAAGTTAAAAAGAAAAAAAAAGTGTTAGAGATGGCAGGAAAAAAAAGATAAGAAGGATTAAAAAATAAAAAAGGATATAAATGGAGCTTGGCCCTCAGCATGGAGAGGGGGGGTAAAATTTTAGAGAGAAAATATGCACACAAAAAAATATTCAATATGAAGACAAATTTTATGAGAAAAAAATAAAATGTTTTTGGAAAAAGAAAAAAAAGAAAACTAAAGAGATTTAGAGAGATTAAAAAATTATTGAAAAATATTGAAAAAAACTTGAGATAGAAAATAAATTTGATAGAAAAGAGAGAGGGAGAGAGAGAGACATCTAGATTAGATTGGTTCCTCTTTCTCTATAAACACCCATCGATGGTAGCCTACAGAACCACCATCAACGTTTGTAGCTACACTATTCACAGCTCACCCATCAGAATCTCACTCTCTCATCACCATTTTTCTTACTTCTCACACATGACAACTTCTTTATTTTCATCATCTTCAACAGACCTAACACATCATTGAACACCACAACGTCAGCCACCGTTATCAACCCAAACTTCCTTACCAACAACCCTTTCCAGCACCAATGAACAACATTGGCTATCTGGAAAAAAGAGGTAGAGAGAAGACCGAGAGAGAGAGAGAGAGAGGGAGGGAGGGAGAATCAAAGCTTAGTTGGACCTAAACTTCATCTACATGTGATGCTGAAGCTCATCACTAGTGTAGGAAGGAAGACGAGGTGAAGCCATTCCAAATCCTAATAATAGTGGCACACGAGTCCACATGCTAGTAGTAAAGGTGGCACATTGGTCCACTTTCTGCCCCGATTCCAGTCTAATTCGAGATACTTCTAGTTAACTTTAATTGTTACAGAAGGTCAATTTCAAACCCTAAATTAAATTTTAAAAACTTTTCAATTTATTATTGATTTTTATGCATATTGTTGCAAAATATTTAAAGTGTTGGGGTCCTCACCATTGTGTTGCAACCCTAGGGGTATGAAGCTATCATGAATTTATTTTTTTGAGGTGGAATAAGGTTAGAATCAATATTCTATGATGGGGTTATAAGGATGGGTTGCAACAGGTTTATTTGAGGAGTAATTATTTAGTCTCATGATGAAATTTTATGTGTTGACATTGTTTTTGACTTGTTATACTATGTGTTAAATCACTTTAACACACAATTTTGTTTTGTATTAATGATCTTATTATTAATTAACCCATATAGGATAAATAAATTGTCATTGGATGTCATTCTAGGTGTCCATTAGTAGGTAATAAAATCATTTAATACATTACATTATTGTGTTTAAAATATCTTCAAGATGTTTTTCCTTGCAATTTTAATGTCTATTAATGGTTTTATTATTCAGTGATCTTACCTAGGATAAATTAACCTTCATTGGGCATTGTCCTAGGATATTGATTGATGGATACTAAAATTGCTTAATATATTTTATTATTGTGTTTAAAATGTTTTCATGATATTTTTTCTCATAGTTTTGTTGTGTATTAATGACTTTATTGTTCACAGTTCCTGTCTAGAATAGATGAATCATCATTAGACATTATCCAAGGGTGTTGATTGGTGGATAATGAAATTGCTTAAAACTGTTATAACTTGATTTTGATCCGTTTTTCAATTACATTTTTACTATTTTTTTAAATATAAAAAGTTTCAAGAAAAATTTGTTCTTGATGTAATTTGGCCAATTCACGACCATTTCATGATTTTTAAAATTTTAGTTTATCATTTAATGAGTTTTCATTGTAATGTGATCATTTATTTTATTATTTTATCTAAAAAAATATATAAAAAAACACAAAATATAAAAATTTCCAAGGAAAATGCATTCTTGATGCAATTTTTTGTTTCACACATTTCATGATTTTAACCATTTTTCTTATCATTTTAACGAGTTTTAATCATAAATCTATTTTAGCCCCTACTTTGATCATTTTTTATGATTTTCTTTTAAATATAAAAATATGAAAATTTCCAAGATAAATGCGTTCTCAACACAAGTTGATGAAATCTCGACCATTTTGTAATTTTTTAACCTTTTTCATTTATTATTTTTGTGTTAATGAGTTTGAAAAGGTTGGGATATAATAAACGGTAGAGGATTTTGAAAAAAAGAATAAAAAACTTTTTTCTTTCTCATTTCCATAACAAAATCAAGAAACTCTTCCCTTCATTCCCTCACGTTATTTTCTCTTGGAAAAAAACCCTAAAAACACACCTTAATCTCCAAGTTTTTGCCTACAAAAGAAGCTAAAAAAGACACCCTTATAACCTTACTCTTGTTTCCAACATTACATAAAATACCAAGACTAAATCCTTGTATCAGCTGTCTTTTTTATGTGGTTGCAAATTTGGTACAAATATGCAAGAAAAATTCATCTTTACACCTTTTTCCTTTTTATGCACATCATGCCAAGGAATAAGGCTTTATACCCTTTGT
This sequence comes from Populus deltoides, assembly GCA_015852605.2. Taxonomy (NCBI): domain Eukaryota; kingdom Viridiplantae; phylum Streptophyta; class Magnoliopsida; order Malpighiales; family Salicaceae; genus Populus; species Populus deltoides. The sequence goes on from CM027573.2 coordinate 20,629,259, forward strand.
CTTATAGCAAGAACAATCCATAAAATCATAACCCTTTCATCCTATTTTGTAGCTGCAAGATCAAGCTAAAATAACACCATGTTATCCATGATTCGAACTAAAAAAAAAACCTACCAAAGTCTTCTTTGAAGCCCTTTCATATTGCTAAGTTTTGTATGTTTTGTCACACAAAATGTGTTACTTTACCCTTTGTTTACATATGAAAAAATTAATATCCAAACCTCAAATTGAAGAAAAAAACAACAAAAAGGATGTTACACATCATGCTAAGAAATTGTGCCATTATAACCCTTTTACAGCTACCAATAACAATACCTTTTTATTCTATTTTATATTTTTCAAACCAAGCAAAAACACCCATGCTTGTCCTTTAAAATCAGTTGCAACAAAACCCCAAAAAATTCTCTTTAAAGTCATGGATCACATTACTGAGATGGGATAAAAAAAACTTGGTTGGCGTTATTGTATAAAGAGAGATAGATGAATAAGATTCTTGTGAAGAAATCAAAAGACAAGAATGAATGTTGAAGAAGCCTCTAGGTACTTCCTTGATGTTTATAAATGGAGTTGAAAGTGTTAAAAAAAAAGAGTGTCAGGTTGTTTGGCTTCGACCCTTCCTACACATGACTACATGGAATTCACAAGGGAGAGAATAAAAAAAAGCAACTTGAAACAATAAAGGAAAAAAATAGAGAGATTAAGATAAAAACACGAATAAAGAATGAATTAAAAACAGAAATAAAAGGAAAGGAAATAAAGGAGATACATGAACTTAAAGGAGATAGATATCAACTAAAAAAGAATGGATTAAAAAATAAGTGAGAAAAACTTGAAAAGAGGAGAAGAAACTGAGAATAAAACAACAATATTCTAGCATTAACAACATCACCAAAGAATTATGGAGCTTCAATGGGAGAAAGCTTACAAGGGCTATCAAGAAGACCTGTAGAAAAAAGAAAAAGAAAAGCAACAGTATATATGTTGCAGCAACAACAACCTCGCTAGGTCTAGAGCAACAATTGTGCATCCCCATAATAGAAATAACAATAATAAGTTCGTAACAACAATAGTAATTTCATCGAGGTATGAGTTATCATCTTTTTTTTAAGTTAATTGTGTTTGTTTATATCTCTTTTGCTTACTAGATGTTGAGTGCATCTCATTTTTAAATATTAGAAGTTAAGAATGACAAAGAATGAAGGTTTTGTTTAGTGAAACTTGTGGTCTATACAATGTTCGTAAAGCTTTCCTTAACACTTAAATGTTAGAAAGCTTTTAACTTTGGTGTCATAACATGGTTTGGTTTTAAGGTGTTTTGGTCCTGATTTTGTTTGCTAAAAAGAGCAATAGCTTTACAGGTTACAAATCATGTCTAGTTTAGTTATACATAGCAAAGGTGACACTTTTCTTTAAGCTTTTATACATAAGTAATATAATAAGTAAGTAGTCTATAGATTCTAATTTTATTTTTGTATTTCTAAATTATGAAAATCACATGATTAATGAACTTGAACCCCTATTTGATTCATTTTTGTCCTATCTTCCCTTTGTGTGTGTGCGCGCGCGCGCATGCTGAAAATAAAAAAGTAAGTTGATGAGTTTTTGTTATGATGGTAAAGCTTTGATTAAATTTGTTTTTATCAGTTAGGTCAATGTGTATTCTATTTTTAAGGATCGATGTAGGCTTATCATGACATTTTAAATGAAAAACAAGGTCAATAATAAGTCCATAAATCTCCTTAGAGTAGGGACCAACATGGGTTGGGTGTAATATTCTACTCAACTTTTTATCTTTAAAAAATATATAATAATAGTAAGATATATACATAGCGCGCGCCCATACACATACACACATAGAGATATATATTATTGAGTTGTAAAAGTTCGAATTTAGGTCTCAACATCAATTTGACAAACATCCACCAATAATACGTGACTGCTAATAAGCACATAAAATAATATTTTAGATATTTAATGACATGCATGAAATAAATTTATGAGAAAACATATAGCTAAGCTAACCTTTTCTTAAAAAGGATATGATAAGGGTAATGTTTATCTTCTCTTAAGCATAACCAACCCTTACTCGAATCTTTGGAACAAATGTATATTTTAGAATTTTTAGTCTTTTTAAAGAATTAGGTGACGACTTTAATTTTTATATTTTCTCTTTTAATTTTGGAGATCCTATTTTCTTGTTAGATAGCGATAAATACATTATATTATTGTGTTTAAATTATTTGTAATATGTTTCTTTATAAGAAATAATAATCATTTTATTGTGTGAATTTAATTTTGGTCGTTAAGATATCCTTTCTTGATATGGCAATTAAACTTGGGCTAACTTGGTGTAATTCTACAGGGTGTGAGCGGTGGTATTCGAGCCCACTCCAATCATTGTAATCTTGAAAAAGCTCATGGCTATCAATTTATCACCAACCTCTAAGGTACAACATCAAAAATCCAAAAGTGAGGATTGATTCTTGTTAGCAAGTCCAGGTCTCAAGTTTCAAATCACAGTTTTAGATCTTAGTAGTATTTTACCTTAAATAACAAACATACATATACTAGTTTAAGTAAGCTCTTAGCATTTAAGCACACTATGTACATTTATTATTAGAAACAAATGTGAAACAATTTACTTTAGATAGTATATATATGATGATTTTTATCTTTTTTATTACATAATTACCCATTATCTAGAACCTGTAAATACCAGTTAGGGTTTTCTAGTTGTTGTAAAACTAGATAGCAAGTTATTTTTCTATTTTTTACATATAGTTCTCTAAGATGTCTTATGTATACCCAAATTATTTTTTCTGTTATATTCTTTTTACATATACTTCTCCAAGATATAATATGTGACATTTGAATTTCAGCTTAAATCATGTAAAGATTGACTTTTACATATTTTTTGTTTTGTTATTTTTTAGTCTTATAGACACACAAATTCCTGTCAAATTTTCTTCAACTTTCCTCCCAATGAGAGTATTTTGTAAAAGTAGTAGTTATTTAGTAGGGTTTGTTTCTCCTTTTCTTTAATTATTTTTTTCCATAAAAACTGGGCTTCTTAATTTGGGTAAGAATCAAATATTCTTAATAATTCAACATTTAATATTGAAACCTAATAGGAATACAAAATATTTCTTGTTTGTTAATGAAAACAAATTAAAAAGAAAAGTTTTTCTGGAGTGGATTTGTCAAAGAACCATCTCAATTCAATAACTTAAATTGTTAGATAATGTTCCAAAGATATGATTTATATTATTTTCTAACACTTCCTTTCAAGTGAAAGCCCTTTGGATTTGAAATTTGCACATATCTATACTAACTTGTGCTTAATTGTTTTTTTTATCAAATAAATAGGATTGTGAAATTTAAACTCGTATCTGCTTGATTATTAAGGCTTTGATATCATGTCAAAGAACCATCTTAATTTAATAATTTAAACTATTAAATAATATCTCAAAATATAATTGATATTATTTTCTAACAGGAATTCAAACAAATTAATAAAAATAATTAACGAGGATTCGATATAATGTGCAACTTGCCAAATGATTGTGACTTTTTCAGCCCTGCCTGCGAGTAGAAGAACAAGGATACTAGCAGCCGTAGAAGGAGCAGGATTTCCAAGTGGCTGCTATATATAGCCAAGTCAACCTTTTATTTGCAATCAAAATCTTGAACTTGTAACATGAATTTTCAAGGAATTCTTTTGCATGAAATTTCTTAGTCTTCGGCAATTAATACGGAGGGGTCATTTACAAAACAGGAGTAGCAAGTGCGTGACCCGTCACCATCACAAACTACAAAAATAACTATAGCCTTTAATGTATTTTTTGGTAAAATTGTATTTTTAAAAAAGTTTGTTTTAAAAAAAGTTTGTTTTTTTAATATTTTTTAAAAACTTTACTACGCTAATATTAAAAAATTTAAAAATATCATTTTAATATATTTTTAAATAAAAAAACATTTTAAAAAATAATCTCTAAATATAACACTAATAAATTAATACCCATATCCTCACGAGAGGCTGATTTATGCTCTACATATCATGTAGTCCTTTCCACCAGGGCCTGGCTATACCACTGGTTTGTTTTGGATGATATATGACGCAACAAAAAATCTATATATTATATTTTCGAATTACATGCACTTTTTGATGGGATGGATAAAAAAAATAATTATTTTAAATATAATTTATATTATATGAAAAGATTTTATAGTGTTCAAGGTTACTTCTTATGACAGTATACGAAAGGCTTGTGAAGCCAAACTGATCTCTTGATGAATATGGGTCCATATTTCCTATTTAGAAATCACTTCCTCCATTTAATTTTGCATGAAATTTGATAGATTAGGTGAAAAGCTTCTCTTTTTTTTCTTCCTCGCATATGTTCGATAAGAGAAAAGAAGTTGCATCAAACTTCTCCGAAACAAATTAGCATAAAACGTGAGCATAATTAAACTGGAAAAAAAAAATGATGGCATTGGCTTGGAAAGACAAAATTATGATGGTGGGTCTGTATTTTCCTCTCTAGTACTTAGCAATAACTGGAGGACTTGCAAGCAAATTTCACACCACAGGTTCATGTGATGGCCAGCTAAGAACTATAATGATTGAACCTGCAGGTTCTTATGGGAAAGGAAGAAATTTGTCCAAGACTTAAAGCCATAAATACATTTTTAAACCTTTTCTCTTTTGTGATTTCATGCATGTGAAAATTAGAAGAATTGGTTAATTTCATTTCAACCTCGGAAACACCCAAGAAGTTGGGGGGAACTAGAAGAAGAAAAGCAACATAAATAAAGTACATGCTTCCTAGTGAGGTCAATTTCTTGAATAACAAAAATCTGGCCGCTTTTCTTGAAACTTTAAACTACAATTTGTTGCTGAATTCAAAAGAAGAGAAACAGAGCATTAAAAAATAACCCAAGTTTTGGTCTTGTGGTTGACTTTGGAGCCATTAAATTGAAGAAAATAGACCAAGATAAGGCCTGACCGTTTTTCACGTAACCAGGAAGCTTTTGAGCCTATACTTCCACAACGTGGAACCCATCTCTTATAGGAGAGCGAGTCATCACATTTGAGTGCAGGCTTCAACTAGATTCGTTGCTCACGCTTCCTACGAGAATGCATCTGATTTTCACAACATGTCTACCTTCGCAGATGAAAAAAAAACACATTTGGAGCTCCATGAACAAATTCTGTAAGACGAAAAAAAGGTGATGCATGGAGCAAAGCACATGAAAAACTTTGCGTTTCCACATGAAATGGCAAAAATAAAGACTGTTATTGCAAGACAAGATGGATCTTTGAATAACCCAGGGGTGTTAATAATTTGCAAATTTTAATTAACCAAATAAATATTAGAAATAATTTTTTAACGAGGGTGTGAAAAGGGACAAGAAAGCATATTCATGGTGAGCTTCTAGCTTTTTTTGGAGTGAATGGCTTGTCTTATTATATTGGTTAACTAAGTATTTTAAGAAGTTATCTTATTTTTATCCAAGCATATTTTGATTCAATTTTTTTTTATAAGAAATAAAAATTGGGTTATTAAAACAACCATTAGTAATTAATATAATAACATTGAGTACAAAAAGTTTAAACGAAGGGGCTATGTTCAATGTGTTGAGCGTATTTAATTAATTCATGAAGTTAATTATATATATATGGTGAAGCATTCGTACATGTTTTGCCGGAATTCTACCAAGGCCTAGCTATACCACTCTTTTGCTTTGGATGATATAACGCAGCAGAAAATATTTTCCTTTCATTTTTCAAATTTAATCTAAAATGAAATTTCATATGATTTAATATAACTATTCATTTTTAAAAGATTTAAAAAGTTAAATTTTAGTGATCTTAGCTCTCTATAATTGATACTGACTAATCACTTTATTTATGATGAAACAAATCAAATATTAAGTTATTTGATTTAATATACTCACATCTTTTTTTTTAAGTTTTTTGTTTAATTTTTTTATGATATATTTACAAAATTAATTAATTATTAAACTCATTATTTTATATATATATATATATATATATATATATATATATATATATATATATATATAAAAGCACAAGATATGACGGGACGGCAAGAATCAACCTTATCATATTTAGTTATATGGGTTTTATCATCTCCATTTAGAGAATAATTTTATTTAAAATTCAAGTTATTAGATAAAATTTTAAGAATTCACGTATTATATTTTTGAATAACATGCACTTCTTGATCGGATCGATAAAAAAACATTTACATTTTAATTAAAGAAATCGAGTAATAATTTGGATAATTATAATTTATGAATGTAGAGGAAAAGAAAAGGGACTATGAGAACTATACTGAAGAAACATGTGGCATAGAGGAAAACACCCATGTCCGTCACTATTCTAGCCCATTTGTTAATTGCAATTATATTCAAGTGGGTATTAATTAGATATGCAAAATTAAAAGCATCGAATTTTACTATTGAATCATTACCAATTATTCACTTCTCGTGACAGTATACAAAAGGCTTGCGAAATCAAAGTGATCTCTAGTATTTATCTGAAGCTAATCGGCATAAAACTTAGCACTTAGATAGAGGGATCCATACAACAAGTTGTTGTTGGACTTGCAAGCAAATTTCACATCACAAGCTCGTAGCTGGCGGCCAGCTTTGGAGAAGAAAATTAGCACTTAGATGCCTTGACTCGGATGTGAGCTAAGAAATATAATTAATGATTGAACCTGGTTCTCATGGGAAAGGGAGAATTTAGTTAATGTGAAACCGGCAAGAAACAAGCTTATTGTAATATTTATCCTAAAATTGTGCGGTGGAGGTTATGTTATCTTTCAAAGACAAAGTCCACCTTACGAAAAACAAAATACATTCCGGCCGGGCCCTTGCCTTCTTGGTAATGATTAAAATGGCATATTCCCTAATTTCAGAAAAATCCACATTATAGACTTTCTTCCATCCGAGCCGGTGACGGTGTCATGCGAAAGAAGATCAGTTTTGGAGTTTTAGCCACTTCCTTTTTCTTTTTCTTTTTGGGTAAATGAGATTGGAATTTTTTTTTCTTTCAAAAACTAGAAAATCTAACACAAGAAAATTAGACAAGTTTCGGCAACACAACAAAATCACCTTGCCAAAGTAAAGAGTTCCATGAATGCATGGCCGGATTAAATCTCCATGTACTTTCAACATCATATTCGAATTTGATCGAGCAATAGCATTTAAATTTTGAAGCCGGGGAAAAAAATATCAGTTGGTTTTCAGTTTCGTTTCTAACCACTAAACCCTTTATATATTAATATAGTTTCACTGTTAATTAAAATCCTAGGATGAAGTTGAAATTTAGGGTGGAATGAATGGCGCGGGGGGGGGGGGGGGAAAAACAAGTTTCATGTCAGAACAGAAACCTTCCGATGCTTTTGTTAGTTAATGTAGGAAGGAAAAAAAAATATACAAGAAAGAGGAATAAAGTGAGGAGCACAAGAAAAGTGTGTAAAGCGGAGAGTATGAGCAATGTGTGTTGTGAATAAATTAAAGGTTCTTGAATTCTTGAATGGCTTGAATTGAATGGATTGACCTGAATGTTTTATCTAGTGATCAAAGATAATTATAGACCTCGTTCATGTTTAGCTTACTTCGTGGAGAGTGGAGAGTAGATGTCTCATGATGTGTAGAGATACAAATGTCTTAGGGTGAGTGAAGTTGCAAGTGCCTTATGATAAGCAAATCAATGATGAAGATTGACCTCGTGGTGAGTTGAGAAGATGAATATAATTCGTGGAGAGATTGGTACTCATCATCAATTTATGTGCTAGATATGTTAATTGATGAGGAGGTTGATTTTTCTCTTCTATAAAAAGAATTTGTATGTGCGGAGGTACGCAAATGGGTGGTGCTCATGTGTATGCTCATAGAGTTAATGTTCATGGAGGTATGCTTGCACTACGTACGATAGAATTTAGGCAAGAATATAATTTTCTAATAAATAAAACTATGTAACTTATGTGTAGTCAATTTTTGTATGCTTTTTCTTTAAATAAATAAAAAATCTTTCTCTAAAAAAGGTTGAGTTCTAAAATTTCATAAGGAACCATTATATATCATGATCTCTGGATTAATAGACTTAATTTAAAAAATTGTACTTATTGATTACTAACAGAGGCTAGTCATATTTTTTGTCATTTTGGTGTTGTTTGTTATGATCTCAACACAATTACATACTGTAAGAATGAAATTCTTTTGTTGATCTACAAAAAACACCATCATTAATACACATGACTAAGTAAAGTAAAAATAAATTGAACCTAAGCGTATCCATAACTAGTGCGATAGGTTTAGGAATAAGATTTTTTTAGGCTTAATTTGTGCTTTCTTATAAAACAAATCCCCTCGTATAGTAGGGGACTCTCTAATACTTAAGTTAGAAAACACAAAGAGAAATGTAATTTAAAAAGGGAAATAAATTGGAGTGTGTTTTGTGTGTTGGTATGTTAGTGTGATGCTTAATAAAGTTGTTACTTCTTTTTTTACAGAATTAGAGGCTATATGGAGAGTAAGGACTAGGATTGCAAAACTATAACAAGAATAGAGTTGCAAACCTTTTACAAAAGTAAAGGGTATGATTACAAACCTACAATTAGGAGTAGTGATACCTACCGTCCATGAAGAAATCATGTCAAGTTGATTTACAAACCTATAGTTGGGAGTAGAGTTATGTACGCTCTATGAAGATATCATGTCAAGTTGTTTACTTTATGATTTATCACTTTGTAATTATCGCATAATATGAATAGTCTTAATAAACGTCTATATAGTAACAATAGACAGTGCCTATTCTATAAAAGAGAGTCTGTGTAAGCATTCATAATAGGGAACAAGGTTTATGTGTGCATACAAAGGATAAGGATGGTGGTTACTTTCACTAAAACATATATCACCCTGTTAAGTTTTCTAATCTAACTACTAGTTTTCTTTTTCTTCAGGCTCGGTCAGGCCACCATAGCCCGGACAGACCTTGTCCCTCTTCTTCTTTTTCTTTCCTTTTTTCCTTTTCTCATTCTCACCCTTTTAAGCTTGGTTAAGCCATTAGAGGCCTGGTTAGGCCTTGCCCCTTTCGCTTCTCTATTCCTTCTTATCCTCTTCTTCTTTTCACTTTTTTAGGCTTGATTAGGCCATTATGGGTTTGATTGGGCCTTCCCCTCTCCTTTTCTTCTTCCCTTTTTCCTATTGTCTCCTTTTATTTTTAAATCGATTTATATTACCCATCATTTGCCCTTCTTTTTATAAAATGCTTACATTCATTTTCGAAAACTTTTTTTTTTATATCCAAATTAAGAGTACACCTAATGTATATACAAGTTACATTTTTAATTAAGACCTATGGATATTTTTCATAAAAACCATTTTTATTGAGAATTTTATGGGAAAAAAATGATATGATGAATGTTGTTTTGAAAAGGTTATTGTATGAAGATATGAATACTTCATTTCAAGGAATAAAGATTTTGTATGGAGAATTTATTGAAGACATGGAAATAAATAATACAATGGAGGAAAATGTAAGGAGTTAATCAGACAGATACTAATTTTTTTATTAAAAACTTCTAGATATTTTCTTACATAAGTGGAGATATAATTCTTAAAATTATATTATCTTGGGCAATGTGTTATTGGATGTGCCGACCTCTTTCCTTGTTTGTTCAAGTTCCTTATAAATTATTAAAGGTAACGTTTGACAATCAATCTCTCTATCTCTTTTTTTTAGCATATAATAACCATTGGAATGGCGTTCGTTTTCATGAAAAATACCAAATTTATTGGGGTTAGATGTGTTCACATGCTATTTTTTTCCTTGATGACATCTGATGCCTTAGTACATGTAGCGGTTATAGGTGTGGTCATGACCTCATGGAATGTTAGTCGATCATGTGTAGACCTATTTGGATTCTTTTTAGATGCCCTAGGCCTATCAGGAGACCAATAAAACATGGTCACATTTGTTTTCTCTAAACAAATATGATTTTCCATTACCTATTTATCTTTGACAAGAGTTTAGTTGAAAAGAGTAAATAATCATTCCCATATAGTATAGTTATAGGCCCTACTAATCAGGGTCTCGGTGGTGACAGGTTTGAGCAGGCCTTTCATATTGAGCATTTTCATGTTAAACCTTGTCAGATATGCTTTGGTGTTTTTATCTTCTTATTGTATATAAGTGAAGAGCTTAATTGTGCTCTTTTTAACCAGTATGCCTGTGTTATAGCGAATGATGAGTTTGACACAAATATCATAAAATTCAAGGATGAAGTTAAATTTTAGGCTATGGTACCACGTTAGAGAAAAGCCATAAAATATCTTTGAAATGATTTTGCATATAAAATCATTGTCTTGTGCTATAACCTTTAAGTTGTTTTATATATTTTGTTCGTGTTTCATTGAGTTTATAAATCCACTATAGTCGTGTAAGTTTGATTTCATAGACATGTAATCATTAGAGAGAAAGGTGTGTAACACGTAATTACAAAGTGAAAAAGCTTTTAGTTAGGGAGGTATTTTTTTTTAAAAAAAAGTTCATTTATTACTGATATCATATTACATTTGGGTCTTTTTTTATAGGGAGTGCACGAGTAAGATTACAGGGGGATCAATAATGGTAGCCACTTCTATTATTATAACTTACTGATGTTTTGCTATTAAATATTTGGAATTAATGTATAGAGTGTGCAACTTGAGAACACTCTTCATTGCAGATGCAATTTATTCATAGGGTTAAAGTATGACTATTCTCGTGCTTACTTTCTTCCACTTCATTCTTCCCTGCTTCTTTAAGAAAATGGAACGTGCATTTGATAATGCATATAATGAAGTTAGTTGTTGTGTTGTTCATTAAAGGAGTGATAAAGATCAAAGCTATTCTTGTATGGCTAGAATGGCTTCAGAGAGCACTTTCATTTATTCCATGATTTGTCAAAGATTTGAAGGAGCTAACTTACTTGTGGTTAAGAGGTTGGTTCCTTTTCTATGTCCTAAAGTTTGAAATTCATCAGCCATGAAAAAAACAACTTTTAGTTATATGTGAAAAAGAAATGAACTAGCTTTTGTTCTAATTTTTACAGATGGCACCATTGACAAAGTAAAAACAACACTTCAAATTAAACCTAGGCCTTTCCATATCTAGTGCAATGGGTTTAGGAATAAGATTTTTTTTGTTTTGATATACATTTTCCTATCAAATAAGTCATCTTTTAGAGTTAGGGACCTTCTGATGCTTTAGTTAGAAAACACAAAGAGAAATATAATGTAAAAAAGAAAAAAAAAGAAATGTGTGTTTTATGTGTGATGCCTCTATAAGTTTCTTTTTTGTACTTGGTGATAAATTAAATATTATGGTTGCAAACCTATTACCAAAATAAGGTTGTAAACTTGCTATGAGAGTAGAGAGTAGGATTATAAACCTATAGTTAGGAGTAAGGTTACGTACTTTCTATGAAGAAATCATGTCTAGTTGTTTACTTTATAGTATATCATGGTGTAATTATCATGTAAAATGAATTATGGCAGTGAGAGCCCATATCATAAAGAAGGCAACGCTTATTCTATAAAGAAGAATCCAAGTTAGCGTCTTCAATAGGGAATAAGGTCTATCTATGCATTAACAGAATAAGGGCGATGGCTTTTAAGAAACATGGTATGACTTTTTGAAAACATATATCATATTGTTAAGTTTTTTTATCTGACTATTGTTTATTCGGGCTTGGTTAGGCCATCCTAGCCTGGTTAGGCCTTCTCCCTCTTATTTCCTCTTATTTTCACCCTTTTGGGCTCACATGGGACACCATAGGCTTGGTCAGACCTTGCCCTTCTCCCTTCATTCTTCTCTCTTCTATTTCTCACCATTTCAAGCTTAATTAGGCTACCATAGGTCTGGTTGGGCCTTGCCCCTCTCCATTCTTTCTTCTCTCATTCTTTCATCTTCTCATCTCCTTCTTATCCATTCAGGCTCGATTGGGACACCATGAGCCTAGTTTGTCCTTGACCTTCTCCCCTCCTCATTTTCTTATTTTCTTATCTCTTTCTCACCATTTCGAGCTCACTTGGGTCTTATCCCTCTCCCTTCCTTCTTCCTTTATTCTCTTTTTATGTTTTTTTTTTCTATTTAGGGTGATATTATCTTGACCCATTAATAAAATAATTGTTGTTATCCTTTTTTTACCTTATAAGAAATCAAGAAAAGAAAAACAAATAGAAAAACAAAAACAAATTAAAATACAAGAGGATATACATTAAGAAAGCTTAGAAAATTGTTCAAGTTGGTGGTGAGAGACCAAAATAATAAGTGGAAAAGTTGGAGGACCAATATGTATAAGATTGGCAAAATTAACAACCCAATTTTGATTGACAAATGACCTATTTGGTGAAAATATTTTTATTTGGCGTAAAGAATTACAAATTCAGTTAGGTAAGGACTCAATGAGAATTTTAGAAATTTGATGGTCAATTAAGGGTCGAACTGAACAAATCAGAAACCAAAGACTAAGATGAAAATGGTGGTCTTCTTTTGGGGGTTGTTGGTGGTGGTGGTGAAAGTGCATGAAATTAAAAATTTAGGAAGCAACTACGGGTGCAATTAAAAGAAATTGGAAGAATATGGACTAAAATGAAATATGTTAGATCCCCCAAAAAATTTCTAGGCTTTCACCCCGTTAGCTTCTTCTTTGACAATTTTGGTTGATCAAGTAGGCATTTTCAGGTGAATAAATATGGCATTTCTAACTACCTCTGGAGTTGTAACAACTACCATTCAACTAAGAAACCCTTCTTCAAAGATCAGTTACTCCCATCAAACATTTATATATCATTTTCTTTAACAAATTCAACAACATCTTGGCTGTCAATCAAATTTTATTGTATTTTCAACATTGAAGTTTTAAATGAATGAATTTGCATTATTAAAGGTGTGTACCCTCCACCAAGATCCGTTTGGCTTCGATTTTGATTAAGGGGGTAAACTTAGTCATCGATTGTTGTGATACTCATTTCATAAAACCACTAATCTTTTTCACGTGTTCACACTTCAAGCCTTATCAGTGGGTTCTTATCAAAGGTTGACCACGTTTCGGAAAGGGGAAAAAGGCCGTCTCCAAGTTTGGAAAACCACAAAACCTCTTAAAAACAAAGTTTATTGCAAAACCACAATTGAAAAACCATAATAGGTACAGAGCTCACAACTGTGAAATGTGCTCTAGAACCCTCTCATTTTGATCAAATGGCTAAGCTTTTTTTAAAAAATAAAATAAAAGCAAAGAAAAGGTAAAAGTGGTGTGGACGGGAAGGTTTAAGAGCCTAACATAAGGATTTCTTCAACTTTGAGAGAAAGTAAAAAACTCGAAAAAGAAGGATGATGCTCGATTATGTGTTTGGTTTGAGTGCTTATTTATTTTCTATTGGTATCTATGGATTGATCACGAGTTGAAATATAGTTAGAGCCCTTATGTGTCTTGAACTTATATTGAATGCCCCAATATAAATATTTTAACATTTTTCTTTTTTTTGTTTATAGTCGACAATTAAAAGGAAATATTTTATCAATTTTTATTATATCTATAGCAACGCGGTTCGGGCGTTATAGTTTTGTCAATTTATCGTAAGGAGAAATAAATCAACCAAGTAAATCAATCAATTGAATTTGTTGAATAAGTGGTATTAATCATATAAAATATTTAAATTCATTAATTTGAATTGACATCTATAATACATAGCGTATCTGATAATGTTTACGAAAATGTATTGTTTGAGTTTGAAATGTATAAAACATTCACTTATCCTGGTAGTTGATATCCATAAGGCACATCTCTAGCCTGTTCTTTCAAATTTTATAGTGTTTTGAACATTTGTTGCATTATATTGTTTTTAGCTTTGATTTTGATTAATGCATAGAATGTCATTTTTTTCTTTGTTTGATCGTGTTTGATGTTATCTGTTAATGTTGGTGGATGTTTAGAATATGCTTGGATGTTTATATTAAATAAAATAAAATGATTTGGAAATATGGTTGTAGGATTATTGATTTTTTTGGTTTGTTACTGTGTGTGTTCTTGGTTTTTAGGCATGGTTTGAGTTCAAAATGCTTAAAGAGTCAGTTCTGAATCGATATTTAATGTTTTGTAGGCTGTTTCAAGTTGGTAGTTTTGAAGTTTAGAGCCTCTTACATGATTTTGATGTCTTGATATTATTTATTAGTTTTTTTTATTCAAACATATTTAGTTATCGTTATGTAACTTGTTAGAATGAAGAAAACGTGTTTTAGAAGTAAAAAATACCAGTTTTGGAGGCTTGACAGTGTGTTGGGTTTCTGGGCTATTTCTAGTTTACTGAGCAGTGTTCTTCGTGTTTTTGAAAAAAATATTGCATTACCTCCATGATTTGGACCAATTTTGGTCAAATTCTTTGCACATAATCCTTCATACAACTTCATTAGTTAATAATCTAGGGTTTATTTACGTCAAAAGCATGTTTTCAATAGGTTTTAATTATTTTCTTTAATTGTTTCAAATTCTTGAGTGAATAGAATTTGATCTTAAATGACATTTCATGTTGATTTAATTTAGCTATTCATTTTGAAATTCTTTTTATGATCTTAGCCCTCTGGAATTGATACCACCTAATGACTTTATTCATCAATGAAACTAGTTGATGCCCACATCTTTCTCTTAAGTTTTTATTTTTATTTTTTTAATGAAATCCAAATTCAATAATCAAATTAATATAACAATAAAGAATAACAAAAGTACAAGAATCTTACTTGTCATAACTATTTAGTTAAATGAGTTTTAATAAATGAAGTGAAAGAATAGTTTTATTCAAAAATTTATGTTTCTAGATAAAATTTTAAGAATAATTTTACATTATATATCGTTGAATAATATGCTATTTGACGAGGTTGAAAAACCTTTAAATATCAAGTAGTTATTTACATGGTTGTATTCTAGGCATTGATTGAAAAAAAATGGCTGGATTGCTTGCACCCCTGCGAAATAAATCTCCCTGGAGAAATTGACTATAATTAGACATTTTGCTAATACTAATATTAAACTTTTTGAAAAAAAAATAAGCAGATTACAAAAACACATATATAGCTACGGATAATTTACATTTTGAGCTTTTAAAAGGACTTAATGAGATATACAGATTAAAGGTTTTTTCCATTGATAAAGTTTGCAGAAAACCTCATGTAGATCAACTTCTTCTCAAAATTGGTGGGGGTCGGCATGAAGGTCGAGAACGCTAGACTTGTTTTCTGTTCTCTGCTCCTGTTGCCTCTCGACTGGGGTATCTTTAATTTATTACAAACCGACCACATCAAGTGGCCGGAGGATCAATCTCTATCTTCTGGGGTGCCTGTCCTCTGTCCGCGTGATTTCTCACCACAAAACATTAATTGCCAAGTTTTGTTTTTTTCTTTTATTATTGGATTTAAGCATTAAATATCTATCAACTTGTAATCTCTCAGCCGTGATGTAATGGTTTATTTTTATATTTTAAAAGTATTTTAAAAAAATTTAATTTTTTGGTATTTTTAGTTTATTTTTATTTATTAATATCAAAAATAATTTTAAAAAATAAAAAAAATTATCTTGATGTATTTCCGAGCAAAAAATATTTTAAAAAGCAACCGCTACCACACTCTCAAGTATACTCCTAGGGCTACGAAGAAGAGAAGCATCAAATATTAATATTTTGTATTGTTTGTGGTTATTTTTTAATAATATTATTTTGTAAAATTTTAAAAAATAAAAGTTATTTTTAATTACAATACTAAAGCTTCAATGAACGAGTTCAAAAATCTTATTACCGATTTTTTTTTATAATATGTGCGGATTTCAAGCCCTGGAAGCCTAGATGCTTTAATTACTTGAGGGGAGATAGCCCTTAACGATGCCTTTGTAAGAACATAACTTTCAGTATGGTTGGAAGTGGAGCATTGAGAGCATAAATCATGAAAAAAGAAAAAAAGAATGGATCGATCTAATTAAGGTTTATGCAATTGTATATTCATGGCTTAATTATGATCTCTGATTATAACTTTTTTGTCCGCAGGTATGGCCTTTATATATTGAAGCCAACCCAGAGAAGCTTAATTATTGGAGAAATATGTGGCTCTAATTGTCGTCGTTGTTCTGCCATCGTTTTCCCTGCAGTGGTTGAGATGGTACAAATTAATGGTCGAGAGACCATTCTTCCTGATCGGATAAGGAGGAACATATTCTATAAAAGGGAAGAAATTCTTGAAAGGTGCCTTTTCCAATCCCTACCACATGGCTGGCTGGCTGGCTGGCTAAGATGTTCGGTTGAAGGGTATTAATAATAACAAGAGAAACATCAAATATTAATATTTTGTATTCTCTGTGGTGTGTAATATTTTTTAAATATATATATATATATATATATATATATATATATATATATATATATTTCCTAATTAATCTTGTGATTTGATAAAGGGTAAAATTTTTGGGGCTATAGTTTATAAAATTTCATATAAAAACATGGGGTAGCTATTTTATTTATGTATGTATTTTTCCGATGATAAAGATATATTCCCAAACTAATTTATTTATCAACCAAGACATCCCTCCCCTGCATTTCTGGTGATACATTTTTTTTGCATAAGAGTTTAGCATTACTGGTTTATTTTTATAAATTAATTATATTTTCATTTGTGAAAATGTAATTAACTAAGAATCATAATCCAGAGGGACTAGTCTTCAATATTGTTTTTGGACGTATTAATTAATTATGTCAGTCTTCTGACTAGGCGGAACACAAATCCAATTTTACTTATGTGTGAACGTATGCACTAGATTATACAATCCCACGTTATACATGCCATGTCCCTAGCAGTCCACGATCTTTATAAGAAGACTTCATTTGCTTCTTACTACTCACTCCAGCAACTAATTGATCAGAAAGAAGAAGGAAAAATTAAACACACTCAATTTCCTAATATCCTCTTTCTTTTAATTATGGAATTTTCAAAATCTTTCAATACTCAAGCTTTAGTTAAAACGATCAAGGAAGAGTTGTTGTCAGACAACAACGATCCATATTCGTTTATTGCACCTTCTGCTTATGACACTGCATGGTTAGCCATGGTTCCGGATATGTCCGAACCATGTCAACCCATGTTCAAGAACTGCTTGGATTGGGTGCTCAACAACCAGAACGTAGAAGGGTTCTGGGGAGAGTATGATGGCCATGGCATGCCCACTATTGAATGCCTTCCTGCAACAATTGCTTGCATGATTGCACTCAAACGGTGGAAAGCAGGAGAAATGATTATTGATAAAGGTAACGATAGTGTACAAGCGAGTATAAAATAATCATATTTTGATATTTTTATACTCGATCGGTATTAAAATCTTGATTAACAAATAATTACGAGTTTAAATCTCGCTGTACCATTCTCTTTTCTAATATGTGCAGATTTCAAGCCCTGCAAACCAAATGTTTTAATTACCTGAGGCGAGATAGCCCTTACCTATGCCTTTGTAAAAATATAACTTTCAGTATGGAAGTGGAGCATTGACAGCGTAAATCATGAAACGGAATAAAAAAAGAAAAAAAAAAAAGAATGGATCTAAAGGTTTTTGCAATTGTATATGCATGGCTTAATTATGATCTCTGATGATAACTTAATTTTTTGTCCTCAGGTATGGCCTTCATTGAAGCTAACGCGGAGAAGCTTATTGGAGAGATATATGACTCTAACTGTCCTCGTTGGTTTGCCATCGTTTTCCCTGCAATGGTTGAGATGGCACAAATTAATGGTCTAGAGATCATTTTTCCTGATCGGATAAAGAGGGTGGAGATGAGCATATTCTACAAAAGGGAACAAATTCTTGAAAGGTGCCTTTTCCAATCTCTTTGAAGATCAAGTTTGAACAGAACGTTCTATTAGCAATCTTGATTAGTTCCTGCTAACATTGTTGTCCTTTCCATTCAGGGAAGAACTTGTGGACAAGTATCAGTATCCTCCATTACTATCATATCTTGAAGCATTGCCTGCTCTATATAATTTTGATCAAGAAGATGCACTTAAGCACTTGCATGCCGATGGTTCATTATTCCAATCCCCCTCTGCTACAGCAAGTGCTTTCATGGCTACTGGAAACAAAGACTGCTTGAATTACCTTCAAACTTTAGTTCAAAAATGTACTAATGGAGGTTAGAAACATTCCTCAGAAGCTTATTCAAGTCCATTATTTTTCTCATTACCACTTGCAGCAGTTTGGTATTTGTGTATATATTTTTCTTAACTGAATCTAAATATTTGCGAGGCAGTCCCCCAAACTTATCCTATGGATGAAGAGCTATTAAAGCTTTGTATGGTTAACCAATTGCAAAGGTTGGGTTTGGCTGAGCATTTCAACCAAGAGATTGAAGGACTGCTGGAACAAGTTTACAGGTATATATAAGTAAATAAGTAAGTGATAATATATATATATATAATGAGCTTTTAAAAGTTATTTTATAGTAGAATCTGTGGGGGACCATGATAGATGGTAACAGGAACAATGAAAGTTTCGAAGCCCAATGCACTTGGTAAAACTAAACTATATTATTATATCAATATAAAATTATGAGGTGGTTCTTTTACAATATTTATGAGTTATATTTATTCTCTAGCATTTCATTTTTTTCAGGAATTACATGAACCAAGAGTCATGGCCAAAATGGACAAATTCGATGGCAACACAGCTATACAAAGACTCTTTGGCATTTTGTCTACTGAGGATGCATGGATTTCGTGTATCTCCATGTATGATAGTTCTTAACTACGCCAGTACTTACAAGCACTGCGTCTTCTTACTCCTTCATTCCTTTTTTTTTCTTTTCAGGGATGTTTTGTTGGTTCTTACTTGAAGAAGAAGTTCAAGATCAAATAGAAAGCAACCATGAATATTTCTCAAGTGTTATTCTTAATGTTTATCGAGCTACCGATCTTATGTTTCCTGGAGACCATGAACTTGAGGAGGCAAGGTCATTTTCAAGGAAGTTGCTTGAGAAAACCATATCAATGGGAAACAAAGACCAACATATTGTTCCTTTTCCAAGTTTCCACTCAGTGGTAATTTCTTACTATCCCATTGACAAAAACAAAAGATATAACATCTAATTTCTAATTTAATTAATTTTTATATAAACAAAATTAATATAAGAATATATATCCAGCTATTTCGGACATTCATGTTAATAAAAAAAAAACACAAATTATCGCATTTTAATAATTACTCGATGATTAATTTTTGATTTGTCGTTGCATAATGGTGGTTGGTGTGGTTAAAAAAAAATTTCTTTTCATTTTAAAAATAAAAAGCATGGTTTTAAAATCAAAATAGCTTAGCAGATTCATCTGTTGTTCGATCAATCCTGATTAAAAAAATAAATGAAACTTTTTACTAATCTAGTAAAAAGATCTACGCTAATGTATTAATATTTCTTTTGAATTTATTTTTGGAAGGATGAGATTGTTTCGATTATTTCTTTAAAAAAAGAAATTGGGAGGGGATTTGACCCTTAGGTTTTGTAATGCATGCCTTGTGGTGTTTTAAAAGACATTTTATTGAAATACAAGGAATAGGAAGACCAATACAATTAATGCTCTATCTTAAATTTTTAAAAGTATTTGAGATTACGGTTATAATAGTTATTTTTAAAAATATTTTTTATTTAAAAATATATTAAAATAATATTTTTTTATTTTTAAAAGTTTATTTTTAATATCAGTATATCGAAATAACCAAAAAACATAAAAGAAAATTAATTTAAAACAAAAAATAAAAAAATTAATGAAAAACAAATTGAAATTCAATGTGAAACACCACCTTAAAGTCTGCCACATAGCTTCTTCAAGGAACCATTTCTGAAAACGTGAAAAAAATAAAAATATTCTACCTCAAGGGAAGAAAAATAAAAATAAAATTCTTAACTACTAAGCTAGCTAAGTATTTCTCATCTGTCATAACTTCTGTGCGCTAAATATGTAGATTAAGCATGAGTTGAGGTTTCCATGGATGGCTCGACTGGATCACCTGGAGCATAGAATGTGGATGGAAGAAAAGAATAGCTCCGGTCTATGGATGGGAAAGACCTCCTTCCATAGGTAGGGAGATCTTACCAATTACTCAAAATAATTATTTTTGAAATGTTAACTCTTTGAATTATTACCATTCAATCTCGAAGGTTGAACGGTAATGTAAAGATAAAACTTTTACTCATTAAAAAGAAGAAAAAGAAAATGTCAAGCACTGGAACATAGTAATGGTGTGGACTAATATTCAAAGGTTTGATACCTGCAGGTTATCATGCCTTCATAATGACAAACTTAAGCAACTTGCTGTGAAAAACTACGAGTTTCGACGAACGACATACAAGAGTGAATTGGAAGAACTGACAAGGTAACACACAGGGAAAGTAAATTTTTTATAAAGTAGTTCTAGATAAGGAAATTAATGTCTTGGTTGTGTGAGATAGGTGGTCTAAGAGCTGGGGCCTTAGTGACATGGGGTTCGGCCGAGAGAAAACTGCGTACTGCTACTTTGCCGTTGCTGCTAGCACATCACTACCTCAGGATTCTGAGATCAGAATGATGGTAGCAAAGAGTGCTATAGTTATCACAGTTGCTGATGATTTTTATGATATGGAAGGCTCTCTTGATGATTTGGAAAAAATCACAGATGCAGTTCAAAGGTAAACCAATGTGCCTATACAGAGAAATAAAAGATTATGAAAGGAGATCAAACTCCTAATGCTCCCAAAATTACTTTGACAGATGGGATGCTACGGGCCTGAGTGGCCACAGTAAGACTATCTTTGATGCCCTTGACAGCCTTGTGAACGAATTAGCAAGAAAATACTTTTGCCAACACGGAACCGATATAACAAACAGTCTCCGAGATATAGTAAGCTTTCCAATAATTTTCTTCACCTTTATGGTTTGTTTAATTTTGTCTACACAGTTGATTAACGTGTCTCGGTATTTGGTTTTTTATGGTATGAAAGTGGAGTGAAACATTTGCTTCCTGGTTTACGGAAGCTAAATGGAGCAAAAGTGGATTCATACCTGCAGCTGAAGAGTATCTTGAGACTGGCATGACATCTATTGCTTCACACACCTTGGTTCTTCCAGCTTCATGTTTCTTGAGTCCAAGCATACCAGATTACAAACTCAATCCAGCCCAATATGAAAGCATTACCAAATTATTAATGGTCATCCCTCGTTTGTTGAATGACATACAGAGTTATAAGGTAAATTGTCATCTTTCATGTATTCTTACAGTTCTTTCTTTGTGGTATATCGTATAGAAAGCTAATATATAGTGTCCAATCCATTCACAGAAGGAACAAAGGGAAGGGAAAACCAACTTTGTTTTGCTCCACTTGAAAGAAAATCCAGAGGCAGACATCGAAGATTCAATTGCCTACGCCAGAGAGATTCTTGACAAAAAGAAGAAAGAGCTGCTGGAACATGCTCTAATGGATGGTTTTAATGATTTCTCTAAACCTTGCAGGCATCTCCACTTATCTTGTGTGAAAGTTTTTCAGATGTTCTTTGATTCCAGCAATAGATATGACTCCAACACAGAAATGTTTCAAGACATTCAAAAAGCATTTTATATTCCTGTAGAAGTTGGAGCACCAAAGCCTCTGCCTCCTCATTCCGGATCAAAACAGAGATATCCAGCAGTAGTAGCCAACTATCACTTCAATCAGCGGTACAAAAATCGAATCATTAGATTGGCGGCAAACAGTGTTGTTTCTCATCCTATTTCAGGAAATCCATACATGAAGATGCCGATGGCACCAAAGTTAAAATTCTGTTTCATGTAAGTAAGTTTGTAATTTAATATAAGAGAATAAGAGCCGGTGAAGAAACTCTTGGGCTGTAAGTGCCATGTAGCACAAAGTACTGGTGATGACCAGGATTTCAGCAGCTATTGTTTTGCTGGTGTGTATAGTATGGTTGTCTGCATATAGCATGTTGGTGTTTACAGTATATTTCCTTTGTATTGCAACATTGCGAGACTGTGATTGCAATATAACAATAATACTTGTATATCTATGTTTGTAATATGAAGTTAATCTCTTTATGTTATTATGCAATAGAGAATGGATTCAAATTTGAAAAATCAAGCATAGGGGATATTATACGACTTCTTGGAAAACAAATTATGTTCCGTTAGGTATAAATCTGGAATAAAACTGAAGAAATTGGAATGAAAAATCAAAGTGAAATTTAAATTTTTAAAATATGTTTTTTAAGATAAAAAATAATGATTAAAAAAAATCTTCATTAAAAGGGATGATTGTGATGGTAACAATGGGGGAAGAGGTGGACCGGTGGCAGCATAATGTTTGTAACAATTTGGAGATCCTCCTTAATGATGAAGGATATATAAAGTATATATATAAAGATGTTAAATTAATGTTGAATGGTGAAATAAATTAATTTAATTTAATTAAAAAAATTTCTTTTAAAAGAGGTAGATCTAGCAAAGATAAAAAAAAATAAAAATAAAAAAATGAGGCATTCGATGTTACTCTTAAAAAGTCTGAAAAATCCTATCGAAAACGAAAAAAATATCGGATAATGAAACCAAAAAATATGATATTAAAAAAAGAAATGA
This sequence comes from Populus deltoides, assembly GCA_015852605.2. Classification (NCBI taxonomy): domain Eukaryota; kingdom Viridiplantae; phylum Streptophyta; class Magnoliopsida; order Malpighiales; family Salicaceae; genus Populus; species Populus deltoides. The sequence continues at coordinate 20,651,959 of CM027573.2, forward strand.
ATAAAATCAAACAAACTCGGGCGAACCTTCTAACCCCAGATTAATATCTCAAACTTGCAACCCGTTAATCTCTAGGCCCGGACTCAATCAAGAAAGTCAATACCCAATAAATTTAATGTTGAACAATAAAATCGTAAAATAAAATCAAACTAAAAAAAATTTAAAGGTAAAAAAATAGCAATAAAAAATTTTAGGATCAAATTCGATAGAAAAAAAAATAAGGAGGATGAAATCGAAAAACAAATTAATTTTATAAACTATTTTAAATAAAATAAATAGAAATTAAAAGAATGTACACTAACTTTAACATATGAAAAAATTCATGGGGGATGAAATTAAAAAGAAATTCTAATTTTATAAATTATTATGAATAAAATAAATATTAATCAAAAGACCAAAGATCAAATCAGGAGAAAAAACTAACTGAAGGGTAGCATTGAGTTTTTTAAGGACTAAAGTTAACAAATAAAAAAATCCATAAGGGATGATATTGAAAACAATTTTTTTTATATAAATTACTTTAAATAAAATAAATACTAATCAAAAAAATCAGAAACTAATCCCAAAGAAAATACTAATTAAAATGTTGCGTTAAATTATTTTAGGGACAACAAGCAGGAGAAATAATATTTAAATAATATTATATAATTAGTATATGACACATCAGTCAGTATCTCAATTAGATAATTATCTAAATACCCAAAAGAAAAATACAAGAATGTCATTGCACACCTGTTTTTTTTTTTTTTCTGGCTCAAAAGATGCTCTTAGGTATATGTCATTTTATATTCAAAGGCAAAAAAATCATTAAATTGTGCAAAAGAAAATGTGTAAAAACCAATTTGCCTCCCTCCAATTAATTCAGCAATGCCAAGTGAACCTTGGGAAACGATAAAAATATCTAATAAAAGTATAGACATCAAAACATTGTTCTAATCCATAGTTTCTTGAGTATATGCTATAGTAAAAGCGTGATGGCTTTTAGGTTTTTTTTAAATGTCATGAAAAAACTTAATTTATAGCATGTAAATTGATGATGTTCAAGGTTTCAGCAGCTATTGTTGTGCTAGTACTACTGGCAAGTTTATGAGGCGTGCTGAAAGCTGGTCTTGACAATTTTTGAGCTTTAAATTTGCGGGGCAATAATTGTAATATATATAACAATGAGACTTGTATATATATCCACTGGTCATAATGTATTTATTTAATTGGTTTTATATGCTTAAATCAATTTATATGCATGTTATTACCGAACAACAACACATGTAAAGGAGAGTCTGTAATGATCTAAGGTTTTGTTTGGAATTGAGTTTCAAACCTATGGTTTACATCTAAAATTATACATGATTTTGATCAAAAGACATCAAATTTTGAGCTTTTTATCAGCTCTATCACAGTAGCGAACGAGCACCTGTTCTATGGACAACAACACCAGGCAACTATTGTCCGGAAGGCCGCGTGAAAGGAAATTCAAAACACCAAATATTATACTACGTGGACTGTAAAAGAAGGTTATTGCAATTGAACAACTTACTGGTCTGGATCATGTGTTCAATGAAAAACATTTTCCACAGGAACAAGTCATGAATTCTCTCCAGCCATCTCATTGAACCTTTGATGTTCTATCACTGTTGTGGTTAGGCATACGAAAAGAAAACGTTTTTGTTTTGAATACAAAGAGCATTCAATTCAAACCAACATAAATGCAAGCCACTGAATACATCAAATCAGAAATTTAAGTCAAAGCCAAAGAATGCCATGGAAGTTCTGTTAGTAAATTACAAGACAGGGAATTAATGTACATTCAACTTTGCATATATTCTATGTGAAGTCTGAACAAAACACTGGCTGATTGGCATCTTGCTCTCCTATTTTTACTATGTTTTTTTCATGAGCATTATTGGACGTGGCTCACATGTAATTAGATGGTTTTATATTTTTGTTTTGGAATGTCTTTGTAAGAGAATTATCTTGGCATCAAATAACTAAATGCAATGTTTTATATGAAAATAATTCTATAAACTAAATAATTAATGAAATTATTTTTAATTCAATAATTAACTTCTTTAATATATAGAATTATGAAAAAAAAAAAACAAGTCTTTAAACCAACTTGTAAGACGAGCAAGGCTTCAAGATTTGAAATTGGTGAAATTAAGGGTCAAATTAAAAAAAAAAAAGTTTAATGGTTAATTGGGGGTTCAATTGAACAAATCAAAAACTAAGTTTGACATCGAAGTTTCTCCAGCGAAGCCATGAGAATGACCAACCCAGTCAGTCTTAACTCAGATACCCATTTCCATAAAACCACCCAATATTTTCGTGTGTTCATACTTAAAAACTCCTAGAATGTTCTAATTGAAGGCTGAAAAAACTTCTCTCAAGATCAAAAGGGTAAAACACTTCATATTTATCTCCAAGTTTGTTACAAAACCACCTAAATTCAAAACCATTTATCATGTGATAAAATAGTCTAGTTTTGGTTTTTTAAAATTCTAACAAGCTCATCTAGAAGCTCTGAATTAACCTATAAAATGAGAGATAATCAGAGGAGCAAAGGAGGGAAAAGGAGAATAGAAGGAAGAAATTTAGTTAAGGTTTAAAGGATCCAAAATCAAGCTCATGAGCTCAAAAGGATCCAGTTTGTTTTTGTTGAGTTTAGAGATAAGAAGAAAGGAAGGCAACAATAGAAATCTATTTCTGTTTAAATATTTTAAGCTTGGAAGGTATATTCTTGCGAGCTTTGAAAGTGGAGTCCATGAAATCTACTGGATTGTTTTTTATTATTTAAATGCAATGTTTTGAATGTGTTGACATGATGATTATTGCCTTAATATCTTAAGTTTACACTTTATTTTTATTTGAAATCTGTCAAATATGGTTGCAAGGTTATGATTTTTTTTGTTGGTTGATGCATGTTTTTTGGTTTCTAAGTTTTGTTTAGTTCTTATTGAAGGTTTAGAAGAACATTTATGCGTAATTAACCAATAATCTAATGTTTATTGTCATCAATAACACGTTTTAAATGGCTTTTAATCTTAGAGTTTCGGTTCTAAACGAAAACTTAATTTTACAAAATTGTGATGTTTAAGTGAAAATTGAAGTGATTGGATGATAAATTATTAATCTTTGCATGATTTTTAACATGTGCCCTTGTTTTAACCAAAGTTAGTCTGATTTGAAACTTATGTTGTTGGGTTTGGTTTGAATGTTCTTATTGTTCTTCATTTGTTTTTGTGTCTAATCTGTTTTTCTTTAGAGATTTTGACTTTTTATATTTTCCTTCATGTTCAATATGTTTTGGTTTTGGATCTTCGTTTTGGTTTATTTTGGGTCAACTTAGTCTAGTTAAAATCGGATCAGTCATTTATATACTGTTTAGTTTGCCATTTTTTTTGTTGAGGTTTTTTTTTTTAAGGTGGAAAACACCTATTAGGTATATTTGGGGTAGTTTTATTTCAAGAAAATAAATGGGTCTCACCAAACATGGCCTTACAAAAAAAAATATTGATATTGTTTTGGGTGTTGCATATAGCTAAGTCTCTCAAAAATTAAAAAAAAATACATTTGACTTTAAAAAAATACATGGTGTGTTTTAGTTTTTTAATATAGAATTCAAAAAATATATATATTTGCAAGCATTTTGGATTTAATAACAAGTTTATTGAATCCATGAGAACTTGACCAATATTTCAATAACCCCTGAAATTTTAATTCATGGAATTAATGGCCAATATTTTGGTATAAATGTTGGATCTACAAATATACTAGTATTTAAATATCAGGAGTTGACCAAAAAAATTCTCAGAATTATTTTAGATATTCTCCAATTTTAATTGGAAGTATTTTTTTATCATAATATACGAATTATGAAAAAACTTTTTGCCTTCCAAGATAAGCAAACCTTGTTAGGGCACCTACATGGACTCTTTTTATAAGAATTCATTTGAGCACACAATTCCATGATAAATTTAAAATACCAGATTTATTCGTAAGAGTAAATCTTTATCCTAAGCCATAAACAGACCACCTGTTAGGAACCCATCAAAACCTTTAAATCATACATAAACCGTATAATGTAGTTTACCTCAGGTAAGGTGCGCTAGAGGTGTTAAAACTGTCCCTAGCGACAACCAATCTTTTACCCTTGAAATTTCTGATAAGACCAATATATCTAGGTTTCCTAGTGATTTCAAACCAAACAACTAGGTGGTGGCTTTTTAACTACCAACTTCACGCGTCCACGTATGACATTACCTACACAATATTTAAATTAGAAACTTTTTAAAAACAATTGGTCTACATGGGAAAGTATAATATATTAATCAAAATTAAACAATTTCCCCTCTTTCTTACTTTGAATTAAAAAAAGTTTTGGCCATTATTCCGCATGCCTAAAAAATATAATGTGTTTTGAAACAATACTATTTGTTTGAGTAAAAAGAGAGGAAAACAGTTAAATGGGATGCAATTTTTTAAGAAAATAAAATTATGTACGAATGTGTGAGTATTACAAGCAATCTAAAATAGTAATGTAGTTGTACTAATTTTAATTATATTTGATCCTTTATTTTTGGTTTGATAAACTAAATCACTTCAAATCTGTGTTATTTTTTTAGGATGCATATTGTGTATCCAACCTTTTTTAAATCGAATTTATCCAAATTATTTGTTAAATAATACTTATATATATACCTAGTTAACAAAGACAAATACTAACTTTTGACCGTAGATCACTAAGTATTGTTTTTATAAAAATATAATAATTTTGTTTTAGTAAAGGAATAGAATTCTAATCCAAGTACTATAACAATGAGTTTTGGGAAATGAAACTTTTTATCTAAAAAAAAGGAATTAATATAAGATTAGGATTGTTATCATTGACAAATATAAAATAGAAAAAGAAAAATGACTTGGAAAGGAAAAAAAAAAAGAAAAAAAACATGAATAATAAAAAATAAATAAATAACAGTTTAATTTAGTTAATTAGGATTCTAAATTTATTTATTTAAAAAAGACCAATCAAATCACAACTTGACAAAAAAAAAAAAAGGAGAGAGAGGCGTTATGGTCTCTTTAAAAGCTTGCCCCCTAATTGAGCCTTCTATTAGATGTAAGATATATATTTAATGACATCCTAATATACTAAGAGCAAAATCTTTGAGGAACAAGATGCCTTGATCTTTTACACCACTTATTTATCGTTCACAAGGAAGAGATTCTCCTAGAAGAAAGGCTGAGAAGAATGCGAGGGAGTTGCTTGGTTTGAAGATTGGCACAGCATGTCCAGCTCCTCTAAATGTTGCAAATGTTAGCCCCTCGTATTCTTGGAACCAACCACTGACCTGATCCAAAGAATTATTCCTCGTTGTCAGAGATAACTTGATGATACTGTTAGTAATTCTTTCTTAAGACAATATATCTGAATGGAGTGGTTGATCTACTTTAGGACTAATTGATATAAGGTTTGATTTAATTTAGCTCAGGTTTTTGCATGTTTGTAAACTATGTAAATACCTGCTTCTGGTGGTACCAGGGCCTCCATGCCTTGGTGATTTGCAGTCCCAGAGAGCTTAAGCTGTATCTTGTAGACAGCACAGAAACTCCTCCATCTGTATCGCCACTGAACCATCCAAAAAAGAAGATGTGAGGTTGATGAAGAATATTTCATTAATTTACAATCTCCACAGTGCAGGGATTCAAACCTGTAGACCCATATTTTAAATCCTCTTGCTATCAGCTTCTTGTATATAGGAAGAACTGATGTCTTCGAGTCCGGCCATTCCTCAAATATCTTCTGGCTGAATCCAGAAATTAGCCATAATATTTTTCAGTTTTGAATGAAACGCATATATGCTCATGGACTTCACATGATTAACTAGAATTTCAATTTGCAGCCATTGGAATTTCCTGACCCCGTGTGTAAATGAAACTAAAAACATTGACAAACAGAATGAACATTGTTATAGCTATTATAGAGAAGCATATAGATAGAAAACGAATTACTTGCAGATGCTCCAGTTCTTGAGCACGTGACCATCACTCACATGGAGGGCCTTTTGAACATCTGGTCTGTTGTAGAAAGCTTTTGCATAGTCATCCCGGCATGGATCATAACCACCCATAATTCTTGGCATCTGATAAATATAATTAGACAGTCAGGTCATCACTTTACCCTGTGCTTCAAAAATAAGCGACAATCAATTCCTATGAGCTTCAAATTAAAGTACATCAAAAGAAGAGGTCAAAAAAAGGCCTCATCTACAGTAGTTTGTTTAGGAATTTCATTAGCAGAATACTCCAACAAAACATACAATTCATGATCAGTCTCAGCTTAAGTGAGGTCCTTTCGAAAATTCAACAAGGCCATATTGCCACTTCACTGAAATAATATCAACAAGATTTAGCAATTCTGAAATCATCTACCTTCTTAGATGAGGGCCTAAACATGATTTGTGTAAATCTGTTATCTGAACTTGCTGAATCACCGATACAAACTGAGGTGTAGAGGCTGAAAATATCTATCTCCTTGTACTGTTTGATTAATTCGTCAACAGACTTGGTGCAATCATCATTGCTCCATGTGTCATTACTGTCAAAGTTGCAGCTTTCTCTGATTATCTTATGAGTTTCATCTGATATGACAGCATGACTCCAAGCATAGTCCACCATACCTCTCCAGTCTTCAGCATCACTTGATTCAGGATTTCCTAACTATAATGTCCACAAAAAAGAAGAAGGGTAATTCCTTAAACAAATACTATCAAGAAACAGGAAAGTCATGCATAAAATTTTGTAATGAGACCATACTAGAATAGCCTTGAGGTTGATGTGAAGGGAAGGATCATTATTCTTGTCAATTATAAGCTCAGCAAGCTCCGGGACATACTTTCCTGTTAATACATGTTAAAAGTAGTGTCAGTAAGATTAGAAATGAATCAGGATGATTCAGGAAACTAATTGCTGTCAAGGTTAAATACCTGCATAGCTCTCTCCTGCAATATAAAATGCCCGCTTTCTATATGATGGAAACATGAGAAACCACTTTTGCAGGAAAGCATAGGAATCATTTGCTAACAAAGAGGTATAAAGGAAATCTCAGGATTTTCTGATGGTACCAAGATGGTCCAAAGCACTCATATATAACACAATCTCTGCAAGAGAATCAGCTTGAAACTCACCCGTAAATTCATCCCCTATGATATGATAATCATTAGTTGTGTTCGAATATGAAAACCCAACTCCAACTGGAGATTCCAGGAATAACATATTGGCCTCTGTATCATCATAGACACAAAGAAGGTTGAAATCATTTTTTTCTAATTAATCGCATATCACGGAGTTATGTAAGGTACCACCATATATACTTGCATGTCATATTTTGTAAGATTGTGGGACCTCATTAGATAGAAACACACACACACCTGTATTCCAAGAGTAAGGATTATATTTAAGTCCATGTCCATTGGTGTCTACTATGAAAGGACCAATCTCTTGTGTTGCTCCTTGTCCTACAGAAGAGCACCCAGGACCTGAAACATGGAGCATCTTGTCACCTCATTAGAGAACATAGGAAACTAGTTATTGAAAAGAACTTGCTTTGGATAAGGTGGATAGAGGAAGAAAAACGAAACCCCCACTTTGATATATTAAGAAAGAGGATTTATATAATACTACGCTGAAGCTCGGATAAAAAAAAGTGAAAAAATTGTTGAGGCCGCGGAAAAAATGTTTTTTTCTTTTTTGACAGTGATATAAAACTTAACCAAACACAATTTTAAAACCTTTAGATTTAGATTGAATTTCTTACTTAATTCATGTTTAAAATTGACTTTAATAAAAAATTTCTTGATATGATTTAGTTGATTTATCGAATCAAAAAGTATCTTTAATAACAAGTAAAAAGCTTGGTTTAGCTTTAAAAAAATAAAGATGATATTTTTTTTAATATTGAGATTGTGACATATTGAATCAACCCGAGCTTTACGACTTAACCAATCGAATCCGCAACCTGAATCATGGGCTCTATTGGGTTTAACAACTTTATTTTTTAAACTATTTCTTAATTAATAGTGTGATAAAAAAATAGATACTCATAAAATTAAGCACCTATTAAATATTAAGATATTTGTTTGAGATTACAATAACCTCATAAAAAATAAAAAATAAACAGAAGTAAATTATAAAAATCAATTCTAAATCAATCAAATATTAAGAATAAAAAAAAAGCCAAAAGGATTCAATCAAAACAAGAAAAAAAAAAACTAAAACATGAAATTTAAAAAAAAAATTGCAACTCCTTCATTGTTCATATGAACAATGATGGAGATGGGATTTTCTAATTTCTTTAATTCAAATTTTAATTTAATGTTGAAAGATTCAAATGTAAAAAAAAATATAAGATGAATTTTTTTAAAAAAAAACGCAGCTCTCCTTCACTATTCATAATCGGTTTTTTTATTTTTTTAATTTAATTAAATATTAAAAAATGAAATCATAAATAAAAATAATAAAAATTAAAAAAGAAGGAGAGTTCCTTCCCTGTTTCATATACAGTGAAGGAGCTGGGCAGTTCCGATAATATAGAAGTTAATATATTTAAAGAGCATTAAAGAACATGTGCTTTTCCACTATAATACACTCATAAAATTATAGGTGGATAGATTTGGTCAAGAGATTGGTAACAATCTAAGTGGCTTTGAAGATAATTACAAGATGACTATAATTTCTCCCGCTAGAGTACTCTATAGTGATACCTGCAAAAAACCTTTTTCCTTGGACTCCTTTTGTTCTGACTTCTGATCAATACCTAGCATTTCAGTCTAGCTAAATCCTGGCAGGATGAGGCATCACAAAGGATGCTGCAATAGCTAGACACCGGCGTTATTTTTTGCTCTTTTCGAGCCGAGAGAACAAGCTTAAATGGCATTCCATCATAACCATTCATGGGGTATATGTCCTTTTCATTTTGGCCTAAAAAACACAAGGAAAAAATGGAAGCTGCCTGTCTAATGATGATATTATGCTATATGCTTACCTCCATTAAGCCACAGGACTAGAGGTTTTTCATCAGGATGAGTTGTGGCCTCATAGAACCAGTAAAACAATGCCCGTCCATTCTGTTCATTGACGGTAACATAGCCAGCATAGTGCTTGAAGTTCACATCTGGCTGGCCTGGCAAATTAGTTACAAGATGCTCACCTCCCAGTGGCTGGCCGGGAAAATGCCAGTACTGTCTAATACTCACAACAGGGTTCGCAGAGGATAAAGCAAAAAGAACCGAAGCAAGGAAAACTGTCACCTTGGGTACCAAATCCATATCGGAAATAAAGAACAATTTAGTGAGAGATATAGCTTCTAAAAAAAGGAGATGATGCTACAAGAATGCAAGGATGTCTATTTATAGTATTGGAGGGTATTTTGAAGGAGATAAATATTATACAATTGATATTTGGGAGAGCAAGCAGTCCTATGTGCCACGGTGATTATACCATGTAGGCAACCTTAAAGGCATCTGACATGGACTTTTAGGCAACTTGTTCTTGCATGAACATGGTTTGATGGGGCCTCCATATGTCGGGTGGGTTGATTACATGGTGGCATGATCATACAATTACATCCATCATATCCCTCTCGTATATGTTAAAAAAACATTAGATTTTATGACACCCGACGTTTAAATTTTCTAATCTTGGCGTGGATTTTCTGTATTTTATGATAGCATTTAATTAGTTATTTTCATAAAATAAAAAAGATAAAAATGATAGAGATAAAAACAAATTTGTTTGGAGAGATGAAAATAAATTAATACATCTTTGTAGTAGTTTTTAATAAATTTAATTTTATATTTCCAAAACATAAAAAATTAAAGGATCACATGTCTCTATTATCTTTGTTTTTTTTTTATCTTGAAATAATAATCAAAAGTTGCCTGCAAGACAATAAAAGAAAATCTAATCTCAATATAGTTGGTTTAAAAATATCATCATAAAACTAAATATATATCTCTATATTTTTTTTATCTTGAAATAGTATTCAAAAGTCACCTGCAAAAAAATAAAAAGTTTAATCTCAATATAATTGGTTTAAAAATACCATCATAAAACTAAATATATTTTTTTTATAATATTCAAGATTCTATATAAAAGTTAGTGCCAAAAAGACATAGCTAAATAGAAAAAGAAATGTTATATTTGTATTTATGTACATGAAAAAAAAAATCCATATCAAAACTGAAAAACTTAAAAGTTTGACTTTTAAAAATCCAATTTGTCCATTGTAAGATGTTTTTGGAACCCTATATAAATTTAGACCTGTATAAAAAAAATTCTCGTTTGCATACCTTAACCAAAAAGTTAATTTTTGAAGTATAAGATGGAAAACACTATTATAAATATGTATCTTTATCCTAGAACACCATGTTATTTCTAGTCACCCAAATCCTCCAAAAAATTCGATAAAACAACGATAAAATTATTCATCGCTAAAAACTTACTATCACCGAATGATCCCACTTTAGCAAGATATGAACAAATGAATTTGGCATGCACCACTGGATCCCCCAGCCAATTCATAAGTCTACTTCATAGCTTCCATGGCCCCAAACAATATAGGAACAAATGCTTGTAAGACTCTATATCATAGTCACAAAATGTACAAGTCGCTTGTTGATGGGATGTGATATGCTTGTAGGATAAGAACTCCCTGGTTCATAAGCTATTATGCATCAATTGCCAATTAGAAACTTTAATTTTAGGAGGTACTAGATCTTTCCATAGTAATGAAACGACAAAGATATACTTGGAAAAATTATCCTGATAATAGTAATAAATTTATATTTAACGGTGTAATCACTTGTTGTTGTGTCAAGATTTCAATACCATCTATCTATCGTAAAACTAAATATGTATTTCACATTAATTATTTAGTACGTGGCTTAGCGATAAGAGGTTGGGATTAAGAAGTTTGTTTCCCTGTGGTTTCAGATTCGAGTTATATGGTTGCTAATATGATAGCCACTAGAGGCTTACATAGTCGTTAACTTCAAGACCCGTGAGATTAGTCAAGGTACGCGCAAGCTGACCCGGACACCCATGTTTATCAAAAAAAAAAAACAAAATATATATACACACACACGTATCTCACACAATCTCAATTTAACCTGTGCATTTCTATTGTTGATCATAGATGTTATATCCTTGCCTAAAAACGGAGAGAGGCATGAAGATTCTGAGCCATTCCTATATTGAAATATTTTCGTTGTTTTTTTTTTTTTCTTATTTCTTAGAAAGACTAGTCAAAGTTTCCTCTTGTCCAAGTCTTTCATAAAAGAAATATAAGATACTGGTTCAACTAAAGGGTGAGAATTTGGAAGATATTCACAGAGTTTTGATTGGACTCATAACCATGTTTGCATGTGCATCCAGTCATGTATTTGCTTGTTCATATATATGTCCGCTCTCCTATTGCTTACGGAATCCACTAGGGATTTAATTAGCCCCATTGGACAGACCTTTGCGAAGCAGGGAAGAGAGGGCAAATCTCAAGTTCGAAATGAGTATTCTAACAATCTGATATACTCTGCTGGGCTATTTCCTGTTTGTTCTATAATTTTCTCAATATGGGTCTGAATGTTCTCATGATTTACTTTGATTCCTGCTGTCAGCTTTAGGAAAAGATCAACATAGACACTTGAATCTGGAAATTCAAAGAGAAAAGCGAAGCTATTGGCATCAGATTAGTAAAATATTCAGCTGGGGAAGTTTAGCTTCAGGTCTGGGCATTTGTTTGTATAGAGTATTTTATACGCGTGAAGGGTAAATGTTTGGATTTTCTCATTGATGCTGGTAATGCTCTTGCCTCCAGAATGGTCCACTTGTACTTGGCTGATGGAGCTGAGGGAAAGCCAATGGCTGCATAGTGCACTGTAAGAATATTTCCCTTCTCACCGTAAGAATCACACTAAAATGCAAGGAAAAAAATATCTAATGACAGCTGGGAACATTCGAAGCCTGTTAGTAATATATACCATTTGATGATTTGAAATTAGATTACTGTTGCAAAGTCTACAACAAGAATGCAGAAATGCTAAATCAGGTCATAGCACGTGCATATCCTTGTGCAGATTGACCATGTTCTTGCTAGTCAGTGATCTTGTCACAAAAGTGACAGAGTGGAAAGACATTATGGTATATATTCCTATTCCAAATTGGTGGTGACCCTAAGATATACAAAAGGCAAATGTTCTTCAGAATCTCATCATCACAAATTAAAGAGATGGATTTTTCTGGCGAACCTTGTCAGCTTGTGAATATTGAGTCTGGTGATAATGAACGCCAGGTGGGGAAAGGTAGGAAAGGAACGACCAAGATGGCAACTTGTATCCCAACTTTACTGTAAGTTGAATATGAGATGGAGATCGTCTCTTAGGTGTTTAGTTTACACAGTTTTCTTCAATCTCTTCTGATATTCTTTCTTCCATCCAACAATCATTAACATAACCAATATTATTAGCTTTCAAAGATGCTGTGTTCGTATGTAGCTTTTGTTGTTGATCTGATATATTTTTTAGTCTCAAACCAAAACAATTAACAAATCCTATTCTGATTCTAATATCCGCATAATCTTATTGAAAGAAGGTAACCACTCTTTATCAGAAAAACAAAAAAAAAAACAAAGAAAGAAAGAAGGTTTATGCAAGCTCTTTAATCTTTTATTAATAGAACTTAACATCTAGCATCATGATATCATCTACAAATATTATCCCACTAAGCATGTTCTTTTTTCCACAAGAAAATGGCACCAAAGCACTTTGGGAACTAGCTACATCGACCTTCTATAATCTATTCCACATGAAGCACAAACAACTTTATATTGGCCAATGGATATCTCTGCCTATTCCCTTGGTAATCTTATTAGGCAATTCCCTTTTTCGTCGATTTCGCAATTTCTAAGATTCTTTTGTTTTGCATAATAGATTTTAAAGGAAAATGTTTTCCAGATTTTTTCATGTTTATTTCTAAAAAAAAAATTTCTAAAAAATATTCTTTTTGTATTTTTTTTCCCATAAAATATTTTATAGAAAAACTAATAATAAAAAATAGTTTACATTAAATCTTTAAATTTTATTCATGTGCTGAAAAATATTATCAGTTTTCTTATAAATAGTAATTAACTTATAATAGCATCCAATTATTTTAACTACTGTTTCCATCTCACAATTACCATAATAACCATCACCATCTCCTCCTATACCACCACCTCCTATTTCAACATACATATTTTCTAGAAACTATTGATGATCGCTAACCAATTGTACTAGTCATATAATCGACATATATGTGTTATTTATATTACATACATATTAAAGATTATCTCATTATCCTGAAAAACAAAGACAAAAGATAAGCAGACATAAAACTAAAACTATTGATAATCATTAGGAGTAATATCGGCAGAAACTATAATAAATACAAAAATTATTCAAAAATAACTCATATCAGATAACATAAAACAACTATAATAGTGGAGACCAAAATGAAATTACAAAACCAAAATAGATCCACCCAATTAATCTCGGACATCTCTCAAATTGGTTTAACCGAAAAAAACTGATCAAATCTCATTACTTAGTCAATCGGTCAACCAAAAAAACCAACCAGTCAACTGCCCCCACAAGCCAACCAGTCGATCGGCACCATCAAGCCAATCGATTGATTGGGATTCCAAAATCATGATTTGCTAGTCTTTCAAAATTCTGTAAATCCTCAAAACTCAAAGATTCTAGTCTTCATATTAAATGATTTTAAGTCAAACTAACACTCTAAAACATTAATTAAACACCCTAAATCATCCGATTATCAAATTAATATATACATTATAAAATCCCAATACATTTTTTTAACTCATAAACTATCAAACCCCCAATTCAAAACAACAAAAGAGCGAGATACTTACTTGTTTCTTCAAACCTTTTTTAAAATTCAAAAGCTTAAGTTTAAAACTGAATTCCTTGGTATTTTTTAGAGAAAATAATTCACTGTAAATGAAGGAAAAGAGAGGAAGAGAAAAACAAATTCTTTGGCAAAAACTCTCTTTAAATACATAGGTTAGGTTAGGTTCTTAAGTTATACTTGGGTTTAGGTCTGATAGGTCAAAACATGGATCATACAACTTTTAAAAGTAATTCAATCATTTTATTGTGTTGTTAAATATAAAAAGACCATTTTATCCTTGTCAATCTCGAAATGACTAATGAACTATTGTGAAAAGATTATATTACCCTTAATAACCAATTCATTGTTTTTACATTGTTTAAATGTATAGTAGAATGTGTACTAGTTTTTTTTTTAATTGCGATTGTCATTTTACTAAATAATATATATATATATATATAGCATGTTTGTATCATGACATAAGTTTAAACACCTATGTGTGATGTGTGTCTTTGGTGCTCCAATTTGTGGTTGTTGCGCAGTCTGAACTATGAGGAGACATGTTTTCCAAACGAGACAATTGCTTTCATTCAAGCTTTACCCCATTGCTTGCTTTACCAGTGGACAAATTATCTGATTATGATAAGCACCGACTTCCACAAGTTCAATCATTATTATTTTTGCAGAAAGAAATTTTCTTTTTAATAGGTGGGAAATGATCAAGCCAGTGACCTGTTCTAAGTAATGATAAAGCGCATTATCGAAGAAGCAACAAGTTCAACGTCTCATTTACAGAGAAAAGAGATTCATATCAGATATATCCATGAAATAGTAATGCAGAACAAACAAGGGATCGAACTCGTATCTAATTATGATATTGCATTGCTCATAAATCTTAGATTTTGGCCTAATCCATTCTTAAAATAAATCATAATTTTTCGTTGGCCTTGAAAGCCATTATAATTTTACAAATTCTATTAGTTGTCGCAACATCATCGTCTAGAACTAAAATTATCCATGAATTCTCCCTCCGCCTCCAATGTTGGAAGACAATGATGTGTTGCTAATAATACTGCCAGAACCTGAACTGTTTCAGCTATAACCTAAAGTGAAAAATGTTTAGCCAAGGTAAGTGTGTTCGGAAACGTGAATGAAATTGAGCTTAAGGTAAAATATAACCCGACTATACATAAACTTCACCTACAAAAACTAGTTTTTTTTACTTTTTCATTCTTCTTTCTGGACTTCATTCACAAATATTAACCTCTGCTATATTCTTAAACACACTCTACAGTCTTCGTGTATGGTCAATAACAAGTGCTTTGGGTCATTCATCTAATCTCTTACCTATAATTTGGTATCGGAGCACTTAAATACAAGAGCATATATTTCATGGGGTGAGATTGGTGTTTCTATATGAGTGGTTGTGTGTCCATTCTGCAGCATGACAAGGCAGGATTACATTCCCCTTGGTCAAAATCTGATTTGCATGAGCCTCTTTTGTATTTGCATCTTTTCAACGAGAACATGATTCTTTGACTATAAAGTTGATATGAAGAGCACAAAAATTTGTAATTTTCTTTCTTCTTGGTGTTATTAGAGTTATCCACGTCTTAATGATACCCAGGAAAGGTACAAAGAGATAGGATGTAATCAATGAGAAGAAGAAAAAATTCCCATGATCAGTACATGCAAATTACAAACAATTTAGTGGATTGTCTTGAGAAAAAAGGTTTAATATCAAGATTATAACCATATGACTAGCAGATAAATAGATTGAACCACGCACTAGTTTTCGTACTCAAAAGCTATCAAGAAGCTAATAAACTAGGAGTACAATATCTATTCCAAATTCTTACTCAAAAAACAATATTTGAATATATTTTGGATTGAAAAAATAACAATGATCACAGTACAAAATACTTATAGCTGCCCACTTCCAAAAACAAAATTGTCATGTGCAATTGTTTTTGACCTACGTAACATTGGCATCACCATTGCAGTGTGGCGCCATCATACTTCTCTCAACTGGGTAGCGAGCGAGCGTGTGTTGCATGCGTGGTCTTCCTTGAAGAAAGCTTGGTTTTGTGTATTTCTGAACAATTAGTTCTAACAAGTCTAAGGTTTTTTTTTATTGATAACAAGGATGATATTGATGTGAGTGACGATATCAATCTTGATCTTGATACGGAGTTGGAGCTTCTAACTAAGATAAATGTACTACCTATGGATATAATACAGGAAATAAATTGATTTTATAGACAGATCTGGAAGTGAATGAGTCTCCTCTAATTTTTTTTCTGTAGCCTTTTTTCAAGGAAAGAGTTATACTCAAGGCCTCTTGGTGTTTTGACAAAAGCCTATCGGTAAGGTTAATGGATATTTAAAATCCTGATTTGTCAATTTTAATGGTTTTCAAAAAAAAAACTTGCTCAACAATTACAAAACACGCCAACGTATTAACATTACGAGGACAAGACAATAACGATTCTTGTGGGATGATGCATTCTTTGTTGTTTTGTGAAACTGAAGAGAATGTGGAAATTGTTCTTATCTTATTGTTTAGTTGTGGTTGGTTGGTTGTGTTACGGGTTAAGTTTGATTTTTAAGGAGGGGAAAAAGGGCAAAACACTTAGGTCCCACCGAGATTTGAACTCGGGTTACTGGATTCAGAGTCCAATGTCCTGACCACTAGACCATGGGACCACTTCTTGCAAATGTTCAGGCCTTTAAATTAACATAGGTGAAAAGTCAGATACCTTATAGCACCCGTAAGCCCTCATGGTGGCTTTGTTTTTCTCCTTTCCCGTTCAATATGATGGCTTGTTGTATTTTTACAGCCTGAGATGCAATGCTTGCGCGGGCCGTAGGCAAAGCAAGTTTCCCACATTTACCTTCGGTTTGGTTAATAAACCGTCATTTCGAAAAACAATTTGATGCAACTTAAATTTCTCCCTTCTCGGTATACTTCGGCTATGTTCTCTCGAATTCTCAGTTCTTCATTAATTTGCTCTCGTATATTGTGGTATTTATTACAAGCACCGAAACAATTTTTTTAAAAAAAAAAAAAAAGTAAACAGCCGAGACACCCACTCGTCGCAAGTCCCAAAATAAGTACCATAACTTTACAGCAAGCAAATGAAATGCAGCCGGTCACAAGCTGAATATATGAGGGGCACAAACGACCGTTCATTCGAGGAGATGGCTAGATTTTTGCGATCTCTGTACCTTGAGAAGAACAATGCAAAGCCTTAATGAAAATAAATGCACAATGATAAGTGGGGCAAAAGAAAAGAAAAAAAACCCTTTTAACATTTACAATTGGGGAGAAAACGAAAAACGTCAAAGCAATATCTATATAACTCTTATCTTCACATGCTATAAGACTACTGTAACCCTATGTTGTATCCCACTGTAGTGGAAAACAAAATGAGAGGATCCACTGTTAGACCGACAACAAAAAATGGATAAAGAATGGATCATCGTCAAAGCCAACTATGCACGTATCTTATCTACTAGTCAGAAAAGCCTATATCCCTTTGTTATCTTGTTGAACCTAGTCAGGCAAAGGCTCAAATATTCATCTGCAACGGCAAGCAGCTAGGAACCTACGGGTAGATATCTGAGTTTTGCTGAAAAGGTTCTATAGGTGATCTCTGGGTTTTACTGAAAGAATATCTGCCAAAAAAATTTTAAACTCTGTCTTCACACCATAAATAGGTAATTCAAGTCATCCACGGTTAGGCGAGTCTGACGACCACCATTTTCATCCTCTCCAAAGGCAGATGCCACCATCTCTCTCTTCTTTTGCTGCAAAAAAAATGACCCCATTATTTTTGTTTTACAGAAACAATTCAGAGCAAAAGTAGTAATGTAGTATATAATAAAACAGACAATTAAAAACACGATTATCCAATAATAAACATTCGTGAATGCTAGATAATGCACTTATCAAAAAAACAAAAAAAAACACTGAAAGAATATGCAACAAAACTGAAGGTACAAGAGACGCTGGTCATTATGTTGGAAATTTGGCCAAAGCTTTGAAATCATCAACCAGAAAAGTGTTCAGAAATGCATTCGAGTTTTGATTTTAGAACATTGCTAGGTCAAATAAACTAAATCGCAAACAAGCCAACAGCCTATTTGGCTGAAGCTACTTTAGCAAAAACACCCCCTTAAATGCTTTGGTTAAAAGCAAGCAAATGTTGTTTCTATGGTACATTAGGAACTACAAGGACCAAAGCAGGTAGCTCAAAAGCACTTCAAAAAAAGGTTTGACTCCTTTAAGCCAAAGCATCCAAAAGGCTGCTTTTGGCAAGAGCTGCTGCAACTTGCAGGCCCAAACATGAGATCAAAGTCATAACCCATTGATCATGTTAAGCATGTTCGTCCAAAACAAACATCTTTTTCACAGCCCACCCACTTTTATTGGCTAAAACCAAAGAACTAAAACATGCACTTGACCACACTGAGCTTGACACCTTGAGCCCATCCAAACATAACGTATTTACAGTGACCATTAAAGGAGGTCCGGTCTGTCCACAAGTTCAACCACTTCAATTATTCTACGAACATTATGTTGATGGCTTGAGCACTGTTAAAGCAAAGTTCACCTAATATCACAACCCATCCCCTTTTTCTGCTCCCCTTACTCTGCTAGTTAAAGTTGTTATAGCAACATTACTATGTTCACTTGAAATACTTAGTTGAGCCAAGTTGACCTAATACCCAAACTCCAAAGATCACATATGATATACAGCTAAATAGTGCGATTAATCAATGAATTCAGTTGGCATCTGAACAACCATTGACTTTAAGAAGTCCAATCTCCATGGCATAGGTGAAAAACGTTTGCCTCTAGCCTCACCAAAATGAGAAACACAGTTCTTAATTCATCTACAGTGCTGCAAGCCTGTAATATCAATTCATTAACAAAAACTAAGCAAATAACAATGGCAGCGGAAGAACCAAATACTCCTTACAGACCATTGAGAGCACCACATCTATCATCTCCAAGTAATACTTTCCATTGTTAAATAAAACTATTGCATGATTAACCATGAAGGGGCAATTTAAACAATTTATGATGGAAAAAGTGATGAGCGATGTCCCTTTAAATGGTGGGGAAAAAAGTTGGCTACTTGATGAGGAACTGTGTAACAAAAATTTAATAGAAAAAAAAGTACCTGGAGAGCTAATATACGATCTTCAACAGTGTTTTTTACAGTTAATCGCAAAACTGTAACTTTACGAGTTTGCCCAATACGATGTGCCCTATCAATTGCCTGATCCTCAGTTGTAGGATTCCACCAGAGATCCAGAAGCAACACATGGCAAGCTGCAACCATGTTCAGTCCAAGACTAGCTGCTTTCAGAGACATTATCATAACAGATACCTGTGGTGCAAAGGGATCAAACATCAAGGAGAAAGAACATGTGAAAACACTTGAGGGGCATAAAAAACCATTGAGCATAGATCTTAGAAGTTCAAATGGTTAAAATCCCACAGACCTCTGGAAGGGTATTGAAATCCTTCACAGCTTTATCTCTGGCAACAACTGACATTGTTCCATCCAGTCTTCTGTACTGAATGGAAGAACTCTTAAGACAAGCTTCAAGCAAATCTAGCATTCCCGTCCACTGGGAAAACACTATGGCTTTCTCCCCAACAGCCTTAGCTGGGGGGTGTCTTTTATCAGTTCCATCATTAAGTGAGCCTGTAGAACCAGATGAGGTTTCATGACAAGCAACATTTCCATCAACAGAATTCTCTGACAAATTGCATTTAGACAAGCAATCTTTTGGTTTAGTGAGCGATTGCAGGACTTCAAGAGTTGCCCTGATTTTTGATGAATTTTGGGGACGGTTGTCAGAGGATGAGCTAACTGCAGCAACAAGCTCAGAACCAGAAGAATCTTGATCGGGCTCATCAGATAGAGAACTATTTAATGTGGCTTTGGAAAACACTGAAGACACATTCAGGCGAACTTTGCAGTTTGACACAGGGCATTGGTTGTCGTCACCAGTAAGATGCTCACAGATACATTGTTTGCAGAATACATGACCACAGACTGAAACAACAGCATCTTCAGGCGGATCCTGTATGAAAATCAGCAGAAAAATCAGAAAACATAGAGCACTGACAACTGTATCAGGTCACAAAAAAAAAGTTAATAAAGCAGTTGGGGTAAGCTACATGGAAAAGCAGTTTAAGAAATAATAAAAGAAAACTAAAATATAAAATAAGACTGATAAATACACTACATTATAAAGAAACTATTAGTGGCAGCAACCCTGTCCAACAATTTATACAGGTGGGGGGGGCTGCATCATGTGCTTAAGCTTTGACTTGAAGCTCCTATATATTGATCTCGCACTAAAATTTACCTCAAAAAACTAGTTTTTAAAGTAAAACCAACCATTATTTTATCATTTTTTCTAAGTTATATTGCAGCTGGGATACTTTTATCTAAATTCTCTTAAAACACCAAGACTTCTGAATGGCATGTACCAGCAACAATGATTCTTAGTTGCTTTTATTAAGCCTTTATATGCTTTTATCTAAGTTTTCTATGCAATGTTTGCTTTCCTAACAAACATAGTAGCATTACTATTAGATAAAAGAAGAAATGATACTCCTAACCAAACAATAGTCCTGTTGGAAGTACCTTAAAGTATCCTAGAGGCTTCGAAGGATTTGGAAAACTATTCTATGTGTAACTGTGAAAGCTCTAGACAAAATAGCACAATGATCTAAGGAGCTATTGAGCACTTTGGGATGGAGCAATCAACTTATTTCCTGGAGGAAATTAGTTAGGTATGGTCAGTATGATACGAAGGTTAGCCTCAATACAAGGAACCTTTCTCCTCAAAAGCTGCAAACTGAATTCCCACAGAATTCAGCCAATACAAGAAGCCTTTCAAATCAAAGATGTCAACACCAAATCAAATAAAAGCCTATTCCCCCATTCCTGCTTACAAAACCCTAAACCTAAAAACATCTCTACTATTAATGCTTGAAATTTAAAGATCCTGTTTCTTATACATGTAAGAGACATGCATCTTCATGACTATCTTTTCAGAAAATCCAGAACATAGCACTTGCAACAGCATCCAATTATCTTAAAATCATGTTTCAGGTCCCTTAACTGATTGAACAAGCTGACATTTAAATGAACAAGAAAGACAAATTAAGATGAACATGTTACAATAAATGTATGTGCACTGAGAATTATTTTCATAATAAGCATCCACAATATAAATGTACTGATGGAGTTAACATATGGAAACAAACCAGTGAAGTTACAAGAGAGAGAAAAGGCAAACGTAGAAATAAGCAGAGTGATCAGACAAGAAAAGAAACGACATACACTACAGATGCCACAGATTGCCAAAGATGCTTCTAAGCATTTGAGAAGGCATAATTGTTTCTCCTGGGGAAGCTTCTTGGCCATCTCAATTGAGGATCCACCTAGAGAATTTGAATCTAAACCCTTGACAAGAAGAGGATGATCACAAGCTTGTCGAAGACGCAACAGCATCAATAAGATGTTAACATAATTTTGTTTAACAGTTCCAGCAGCTGCATATTCCTGACGAACAAATGGAGAGGTTCAAAGAATTGGTTAATTTGCATACAAAAAGAGTATAGAAATAACATGTTTACCACATAACAACGTTACGATTAAATTTTCTCAAAAAGGAGGGAAAGGGAACGTGATAACCAGAAATATGAAAGAAAATTGAAATAATTTCTAAATTACTCTTCCAGTAAAAGCATACTTTAAACTGAGCTCGTGAATCAATTTCTAGTCTGGTGTAGAAATCACGTTCTTCCTCTGTAAAGTCCACTTTTTTCAATTCTACTACTTTGGGTGGAAGGTTAATAATAGGTTCCCCGTCAAGAAGAGTGCCTAGAGCAAACATTAGCCATCAGATGAGTCAAAAAAGAAACTGCAATAAGTTGCACAACATCAGCAGCCTAGCTAAAATTTACAATCTATATGACGCAAACCAGACAAGAAAAAAGCATGTAGACAAGCATGCAAAGACAGAAATTTTGCAGGCAACATGTTTCAAAAAGATCAAAGGAAACTCGTATGTTTATGCATTACAAGACTTAAACAAGTTGTGTGAGCAGTAAAATCATATTTGATGGCACCTGTTCATACATTGAAACATCAAAGGATAGATCATTTTACTTGTAACTAAACTCCATCAACTAATCACAGTATTAATCTTGAAGATGTAAACTTTAGAGCAGCCCACAGCAAGACCCTCGAGGCAAAGACAAAAAGAACTAGAAACCACATCACTAATTTAGACCCATTCTTCTAGTTAATACACAACTAATCAATTTGTCAACAGAGAGAAAGAATGGAAAGAGTAGTTGAAAGCTGTGAAAAAACTTCCTAACTATAAACCACATTCTAATTTAGACCAATTCTTCTAGTTAATACACTACTAATCAATTTGTCAGCAGAGGAAAAGAATGGAAACAGTAGTTAAAACCTGTGAAAAAACTTCCTCGCCTATCAAAGCAATCCCAATGAATTGGAAGACAGACAAAACATTCAAACAAGGACAGATAATCAGCTCCCAGCCAAGCAACAAACCTCGAATAGAGAACAACTAACAAAGGATCTCAATTATACAATAAAGGAGATAGATAGGTAGAAGATGCTGGGGTTTTTTAATTTATTTTGTAAAATAAATTAAGGATCTTTAGGAAAATCCAGAACAGAATGAATTTCACCACATTGACTGACAAAACATACAAAATTAATGCACGGGAAAATCGTAAGATATTACCTTTGGTTCGACGAAGCATTACTGTCTTCAAAACAGCTTGTAACTTTCTGTACCCTTTTGCTGGATTCTTTTGAATTGGGACCTTTATTGCTGAGCAGAATAGCTTGAAGACCGCATAAGGTTCATATCTGAGGAATCTGAAATAGCTATAGAGATCATCGATTGCATTTTGGATAGGTGTACCGGACAAGCACCACCTGCGTTTTGCCCGAAGACCCCAACAGGCCCTAGCCACTTGAGTTCTGTGATTCTTGATGCTCTGGGCTTCATCAAGGACAACCCTAAACCATGCCACCTTTGCAAGTGGCCGGGCAATGGACTCAAGCATTGCACTGTCCATTCCCTTCTTATTCTTCAGACCTTTTTTGCCAGAAGTGGGAGGATATTTCCTTTTCTTACCATATGAAAGTCCTAGGTGCGGAACATCATCACCTTCCATTCTTTGTTTCTCTTCATTTTCATCAGCCAGAGGCTGCTTCGGGACCTCCATGCTGACAATTGAATATGTTGTAACAACAACATCATACTTTGCCACCTCGGAAGGATCTTTTGTTCGATTGCTTCCATGGTATACTAGAACAGAGAGATTGGCTTCAGTAGTTACCTTCGTATGCAGCTCATCAGCCCACTGTCGCAAGACACTTGTGGGGCAAACAATGAGAGTTCCAGCAGATGGCCTTCCCTTGGATTGCCCAGGAGAATTCAGGCTCTTTGTTGAACTTCGATTTGACTTGACTTGAGAACCATCAGCACCTTTTTTCAATCTATCAATCTCAATAACCCCATCGTCATCGTCATCCAAATTTAAGGTCTCGCACTCTTCTTTCTTAACAGCCACAGCATCCACTCGACATAAAGGAGCTCTTTCCTTGAGTATAAGCGCAATGGTTGATACTGTCTTTCCCAATCCCTGAGAGAAAATGATCGTATAAATGCCAAAGCCAAAAGATAAAAACAATTTCTCAATGCCAGAACTATTAAGTGGCTTTAGCAAGTTAATAAAATCTACCTGATCATCTGCAAGAATTCCTCCAGAACAGTGCAAGCTAGATGTTTCCTTCTGAACCATCCATGACAAAGCAATTCGCTACACAGGAAATTATTGAACATCAGTGGGATAATAATGCATAAACATGCATATCCATAAGCACATAAAAAACATACATGCCCATTAGAATAGAAAAGGGAATCCATATATAGTTTTCAAACGCCATCTTGGAAGTAGGAGTGAAGAAATGCAGAACATCACAAATAGAAAGCATATAACAATAAACAAGTACTACAAAAACAATAGTTGACTTCAAATGCAGTTAGTCAATGCCAGTTGATTTTAAATTGCTAAAAGCCACCATAAAAATCCACTTAAAATGTCAGTTTTGCCAATCCCAATTGATTTTGGATAACTATACAAACTACTGTAAAAAACAGGATCCACTTCAAAAGTAAATTTTGCCAATGCCAGTTGGTTTTGGATCACTAAACAGGTCAGACTGAACTGAAATCTCTGTCATTGCATTAAAAACCCAACTCATCAATATTTCTAGCTCTATAAATGCATTCTTTCCACTGGCACAAACTTGAATTTGATTTTGTATATATGGATTAATATGAAAAAAGCAGAACACAACTCAAAACAAATTGTGGCCAACCAGAAATATCCATTTTTGGCTGCCACTATAGGCCTTTTTCCTTGCTAATAGAATGGAATATAGGAGATAAAAGTACATTCTAAGCTTGTTGATCCACATCTGGTAACTGCAAAGAGATTGTCTGAATATGGAAAACTATTTCCTCGTGCATAGAACTATTGGGAGGAATATATTAGAGTCTGCTGATAGAAATCAATTCCATAATACATACCGATTTCATGATGCGTCTAACGCATCAAGAGTCCTATATAGCCTTATTTCTTTTATCTTTAGAAAAAAGAAAGTTCGAACCTGGTGTCTCAAAAGTGGTACTGCCAAAACACCATTGGGTGGAACAGCTTCTGACCTTGGTTGAGCAAGATCCTGTCAGTGTGCCATAAAATTAGTCACGTCAAATACTCACAATGTAAGTCATGATCTAAAAATCATGGAATCATGAAAAAGCTCTTTAATTTCAAGATGTGGTATGTAGCAATATAAAAATTCTGAAACATGAACTAGTTGTGTGTATTTATTCAAGATGGCAGGACCATGTCTCTATTCATACATGAGAAAATCAGTTAAATTTCATTAGAGGATCACAGCATTTTTTTTTATTTTTTTCCAGTGAATATTTGCTAGCAAGGACAAATTCTCCATAAACAAAATAAAATTATGTTCTTCCTAATATGTGAGCAAATTCCTGCACATTGTACTCATGCTTGTTGTAAGGACGTTTGGTGAGAATGTGTCTATATGTCTGTGACACAGCCTGTGAGCATCCAAACAAAATATTTTGGGCTGAGGGAAGGAAATCTTGTATCAATGCAATGACATCTGACCAGAAAGTAAATTGTACTCCGGCTCCAATGATTTCCAAATTATGTATTTATTAGTTTCAATTTCTTTTGAATTCAAAAGGAATTTAAAAAATCATTTTTTTTGGTTTTAGTGCGCAACATAGCAGGTAGATTCCCTAGCTCACAATACTCACCTGCAATGCAACTCGAAGTACAAGTCGCTCATCATTGGCCTTGAACCTTGTGCCTTCTACTGTGGAATGATGAAGTGAATCATTGTATGTAGGGTGTTGCAAAGGAACTATGGGCTTACTAGGAGCAAAACATTGGTTTGAGCAAGCAGGCTGACTGATATCGTCAAGAATACATATATCAGGATCATCATCAACATGGGATTTGCTACCAGATGAATTACTCTGAATTGATTCAGGGCTCACTATTGAAAGATGAGAACCCAAGGCCTTAGACTGAATAGGCAAGCCTTGTTTTTCATCCTTGCCACAACCCAGCTGCATCTTGCTTATATGGGATGTCGGAGCAAAGGGCAAATACTGCTCTGAAGCACTTAAATTCAAATATGCACTATTGAAGGGAAACCTACCAGCAATCCCCTCAGCTTGAGCTCTTGAAGATCCAAGAGCCATGCCCCCTCTGTCATCGTTGGTGTAAATCACATGCTTCTGACTTTGAACAGATGATAAAACACCAGAAGGTGACTGCTGCTTGTCTTCGTAAACCAAAGTACCGTTTCCATCGCTCCAAGAACACTTCCTGTCAACAGCTTCGGTAACATGTTCACCAGACTGCCATGTCATGTTCCTACATGCAACCAATCCATCGGCTTTTTCATCTTCTACACAAACTGTTTGGACCTCACTGATGCCTAACTGAATATCACTGGGTGGCATAACCGATGCTTTGTCATGGTTTAGCCCATCATCAGCACTTGATGAAAATTTCCTGGTGTTTGGAAACGTATAGCCATTAACTTCAGATTTAAAATTCATCCCATTTACATCAGAGCAAGGCATCATCGAAATCTCTGGTCCAGAGCATGCATTCTCGGGTTGAAATTCATTAATTTCTTGATTAATGGGAAATAATCCAAAATTAAAATCACTGGAAAAATCAAAACCTGAAGAATCAGTATAATGTGCATCATATCCATTCATGCCAAATTGCATAGCTGAATCATGATCCCTAAGTTCGCTATTAAAACCAGGATAATGCCAGTCAGCAGACTTGGTAGAAATCATATCATGAGAAAAAACATCTGTATCCATCAAGGGCATGACCATCGATCTATGAATATCAGTTTTAAGTTCTAGAATTCCTAAGCTATCATTGTCTAAAGCATCACGTGATCCAAATTTCTCATCTGAACCATCCATCCAAGGACCATGTGAAGAACCTGCAATTATTAGAGAAACATAAATGAGAACTCCAATAATAAATCACAGTGATCTAAATCAACCTACCATGTACACATCATCAAACATGCAATACAAAAGCAAAAAAGAAAAAGAAAAACGAGTTTACATGCCTTTCGATTCAACATTCCCTTCCGCGTGCCTCAATTGGTTTCCATTATCATCCAAAAGAAGCTTTAGGTTCAAACCACCTGCATGATCTGCAACACAGCTAGACACTCCATCAGCAAAAGTAGTAGGTTCTGTAATGCAACTGGCTATCTCTGATTGTGACGCTCCTACCCTCATTGTTCCCTGATCTTCTTGAAGCGGGAAGCAAAACTCTCTAACACTCCCAGAGCGAGCATGCATAAGAGAGCTCATTTGTCTCCCTGTGTAATCAATAGAACCACCAGAATGCCCTGCCCTAGCATCCGAACCTTCTGGATTGTGCAAAGAGTAGGCAGCATGATCCATGGATTCTCCCCCTAACCCATCTGCCCCTTCTGTCTTCTGAGACCCTAAACAGTATATGAACAATAAAGGTAATTACAATCTACACAGCGACACCCAACGCCACATCGTATTCCAAGGATTTCAGTTCAAATCTATTACCACTTTGGAGCAGCCAGTTTCGGCTATTTCCAGCATCCAGCACCGTCTCATCCAAAAAATCTCCTTTACCACTCTGCAATTTGACATAACAGAAAAAATATTCACTCAAGAAGCAGAAAAACAGCAAAAGCATCACTCTTTTTCTCTCAAGCAACAATATTCCGCCTTTAAATAATCAATCATACAGCATCAAATTCAATAATTTAATCACAAAACAAGTTAAAGTTCTCCAAATCCTAATATCCAGTTCAATTTAACCTAAAAACACAAAATTCTCAAGCAAACCCGAATCTTACCGGAGAAGCAGGCGACGGTTCTTCTCCAAGAATTGTATAAAACAAATCGACATCCATTGACAAGTCCTCCTCCTCTCCATCGCCGCTATTACCGTCACCAACGGCCATAATTTCACCACCTGGCATAACACTCCCCGACCTCCCGTCAGCCATTATCATGATTGCCGACTCAAATCACAAATCAACCAAACAAAGATAGAAACCCTAGCAGTGAATTCAATTAAACTGGTTCTAGAAATCCGAATCGCATTTTGATTGTAACCGCTTTTAAGAGAGAGAGAAATTGCAGCGGATTTTCGGGTTTGGGGTTTATATGGCGTGTGTTGTTGTTCGTGGACTTTTTTTCCCGATCAGAGAACCGGAAAATCAAATAAAATAAAATTGTGTACAAAACGAAGAAGAAGAAATAAAAGATGGGGAAGTCTCGTGTAGAAAGCGAGTGGCGGAGATTTAAATATAGGGTGAAGAGGGGTGGGTGGGTGCGTCGGTTAACGACTTTTTCTTTGGTTTTTACCTCTCTCTCTTTTTCTTTTTTTTTCGGTGATGGAAATAATGGGTGAAATATACTATTTATTTATGGCGAGATAACTGGTGGGGAGGGGAAAGTGCAAGGGTCGGAGTAGCTTTGTGCTGTGGCTTTGGGTTTGGTTGCTCTGTTTCTACCTTCGGTTTGTCATTTTCACACTTTAGATTGGTCGACGACCGTGCATGTGAGGGTTTTTGGTGTTGCCTAATGTCATCTGAAATCTCGTCCAAGTTTGATTTTAAAAAAAAATAAATAGAAATTAATTAATTAAACTCAAGTAATTTAACGGATTTATCTATCATCAGGTTGATCCGATCACAATCATGATTGATTTTTAATTTTAAAAAACATTAAAATTAAAATGATGT